>HG738138.1:2955916-4263393 GCA_000499405.2 Onchocerca volvulus
TTTTTTTTTGATTACTTTTTTTTTCTTTCATCCTATGCAAATACTATTGTTCCAATTACTACAAAAAAATATTCTTTCGTTTTTTAATTTTTTTATTAAAAAGCAAAAGATAATAGCATAAAATAGTATCAATTTTCCACTTTTTTTCCATAGTTATTTCTACTAAAATAATCAAAATAATTGCTATCCCGAAAGAAACACCAAAAGAATATAACGATTTCATATAATTTACTCTTTGTTATTTTCATTATCCGTCAAATACAAACAGAAATTATTTGTAGTTTAACGTTGTCTTATGGAGAAAATTTTTCTCTTCTCAAAATATTTGCAAAATTTCGTAAAGATTTTGACTTTTTTTTTTTTTTTTTGAAAGAAATTCTTGTTTTTAATATCTATTCCTTCGCAACTTTTTGTTTTCCTAAGTTACCAGTTGCTAATGTTACTTATCGTTTTTTTTTTTTTTTTTTTTTTAGTAACAATTTTTGACATTTTGATAAATGAAAAAGAGCAATTTCTTTTTTCTCTTAAATATAAAGTTTAAATATTTCAAATTTTATAGTCCTCAGCAAGAGATATCATGTCAGAAGTAGTCAAGAAAGAACCGGTTACTTTTGCAGTTGCTGCGACCAACAGAACAAAAAGGCAATTAGGAATTGGAGCCTGTGATAGTAGGTTTTTTCGCTTATCAAACTTATAATTTCTATAATTTTATTATAAAGCTATTTTTTTTTCCTTTTTTTTTAAATCGTCAATTTCAAAATTTCTATGCGATTTCAATTAAGATATTGGTTTGACTTAATATATATATCAATGCATTTATTTATTGAGATTACAGGTTGTTGCAGACCTGGACATCCAGGACGACCAGGACCACCAGGAGCAAATGGAAAACCAGGCACACCGGGAGCCCCAGGGCGGCCTGGTAAAATAGTTTTTTGATATCTAATAAGTAATTTACTAAATTATCTTTCATATTTATTTTGATTGTATTTCTGCAGAATTTTTTACAACTTCCAATATCATTACTTAAAAATCACTCAAATTTTTTTTTCTATCGTTAATTTTTAGGTGCACCTGGTCGACCGCCGATAGTTTGCGAAGAGGTTGATATTCCACCATGTAACCCTTGCCCACCAGGACCACCAGGACCGCCAGGACCTAGTGGTATGCCTGGAAATCCCGGAAGAGTCGGACCACCGGGCAGGCCAGGAAATACTGGTATGGTTTTACTTGACTTGATCTTTTTTTTCAAGTTTTTCTTTTTTTGAATATCAAGTAAACAATTGGTGCTCGGAACAAAATTTTTTCAATTCAAATCTCTTTGTACCACAATATTTTTTACTGTGAATGTGTCTGTATAATGGCATGAAAAAATATGAAACAATGTATACAATGTACTTCATCAAGTGCAATAGTAAAAATAACTTGTTCAGGTAGCGCTGGTCCACCAGGACCTATGGGACCACCAGGACCACCAGGACAACCCGGAGCTGACGGCGAAAGGGGAGAACCAGGAAGGCCAGCATCAAGTACACCTGTGCTTCCGGGTGATCCAGGCCAACCGGGCGAACCAGGTATAATTTGACCACTTGCAAATTTTCGTACATTTTTGTTTCCATTGTTATACAAAGTAAGCTAAAATCAGGAATGCATTTGTTTTTGCACTAAAATGATTGAGAATGAATAATTTCAGGACCACCAGGTTTACCTGGACCAGATGGAGGTCCAGGACGAGATGGACAACCGGGAAGTCCTGGACCAAATGGGCCACCAGGACCACCGGGACCACCCGGAAATGCTGGTAGTAATGGTGAACCTGGTGCACCGGGTCAACCAGGACCACAGGGCGAACGAGGTATCTGTCCGAAATACTGTGCATTGGATGGTGGTATATTCTTCGAGGATGGTACACGAAGATAATCCTTTCTTTTTCTTTTTTGTATTTTGTGAACATGATTGAGATACATTTTGGATGCTCATTAGATGGAAAAAAAAAAAAAAAAAAAAAAAAAAAAGAAAGACGAAAAAGAAAAAATGATTTTAATAAAGCAAATGGATTTAAATAAAATGTTATTTATTCAGTCGATAATTCAATCCTGCTTTTTTATTATTTCATATGAGTGACAATTTCTTTTCTTTTCTTACCTTTCCTTTCCTTTCCTTTTTTTTTTCAACCATCAAACGACACTTTATCATTTTTACATTTTCGTGTGAATTATGCGAAATTGCATCCGGTATTAAGTGGACGATGAGAATGTCCAAAACAACTTGACAACATCAAGTTGTGAGATATGAAGGATCATTTATAGCATTTGATGAACCGGTTCTTCTTCTTCTTCTTCTTCTGGTCATTTACTAACAATCACCGTATATACTGCACGATAATTATCATCTAATAATAATAATAATAATAATAATAATAATAATAATAATAGTAAAAATAATAATATATAACAAATTGTTTCGCCAACATTCCTCAATCAAATAATCTTCAATAGGATAGCCAATAATATTGATATTTGATTAAATCGCGAGAAAATAATGATCAACAATATATATACATATATATTGCTACGCAAAATTGAAAGGAAAAAAAAAATTAATGAAGTTTTTGTAAAAAAAAAAAAAAAAAGAAAAAAAAGAAAAATTGAATTGAATTTGTTAATACTGATGGAAAATTTGTAACAAAATTTTTTCCCACCAAAAATGTGCAATCAAATAGTTTTGTAATAAAATAATAGTTGTAGTAATTAAATAGTACTAGTAGTAGTAGTAGTAGTAGTAGTAGTAGTAGTAATATTTATCACTATCATTAATCATTATAACTATCACTGCCACTATCGTTATGTTATCTTCGTTATTTCAATCATTACTTTTTTTCTTTCCTTAATTAATGATTTTTATATCATTTTCATTCAATTCATTCAATTCATGTTTGAAACGTGACATGATAGTTATATTTATAAAAAATATATGACATCAACTTCAATTAATTACTTTTTACTATTAGTCATGATGTTATTGTTGCTAGAAGAGAAAATAAATGCTTCATTAAATTTTTTCCACTAAAACTGCTAATGTTTGTATATATATATATATATATATATATATATATAAATATGTGCATGTGTATGTGTGTGAGTGTGTTGTGCATGGTTGTGCAAGCAGCCTGTGCATATGCAAGAAGCGTGTGTGCATGTGCAAGCAGCGACATGCTTTAATAAATTGCAAAAAACTTAAAAAGGGAATTGAGAGAGAGAGGGAGAGAGAGAGAGAGAGAATGATAAAAATAAAAAAAAAAATGAAAAGAGGATAAAACGGAAGTGCAAAAGGTTATAAACAAGAGTATGAGGAAAAAGGCCTAGATTAAATAGAGTATAGTGTTAGCTTTGCTAGAAGCGTAATGTTGTCACTTAAGTTTAATATGGACAGATAATAGAAGCATTCTCCTTTCGACACTTCCACCTGCTTCTATCATATCGATCCAACAAATTCAATCAATAGATCAATTTCTTTTTTTTTCTTTTTTTTTTTAATTTTATTTTTTTTATCTTTCAACTGGCTATAACTTTCAAACTATTGATTGATTAGTTTTATCATACAAAAAAAGAAAAGAAAAAAATCAATAAATAAATTTAACAACAAAATTACTTTCAGCCAATGATTAACGATTTTTTCTATGCTTATGCCAGTTAGCTCAAATTATTATAATTAGCATGTTAGGATAGTTACTAAAAACAAAAAAAACAAAAAAAAAACAAAAAAAAAACAAAAAAAAACAAAAAAAAAAAACAATAAAAAGTTGAATAAAATTCGATGCCGCTATTTCGAAAAGATAAAAAAGGATCGGAAGGACGATTAAGTATTCATGATTATTATGAATTCAAGGATATCTTAGGTACCGGTGCTTTCTCCAAGGTGTGTATCATTTATTAAATAATTTTTTCTCTCCTTATTAACTTAATTTCTACCTTTCATATATGCTATTTAAATATATTTAATAAAATCTAATTATATCAATTCCGTAGCAACAATAAAATTATGCCAAAATTCAATTTTTAAAAGTTTAAAAAGAAAATAAATTGAAATATATCTTTTACAAATGTTATGTTTACCTTTACTTTACATCGTTCGAATCGTTTATCACAACTTTTTTTCCTACTATCCGCTTTTCAATCGATTCCGTTTTTCTTACTATATTCACTAATTAATTACTGTATTACTTGTTGTTCATTACCTTTTTTTTTTTATCTTTCTTTTTCTTGATTTGAAATTTATGGATTATTACAATTTTCCTTTTCTCTATTCCTTCGTCTTTTTCCTTTACTTTGCCATTTATGAATCATTCCGGTGGTTAAATCATTTGCACATTTTTGTAATTTAAAATGAATACAGTTTCAAAAATAAGTACCTGTCTCATCTCATAATCATTCTTTTGTTCGAATAATTTTCTTGTACAGTACGATAAAGTCATGAAAATGCTTCCTTTTTTGGTTTAGAAAGAAATCAATCTAATCTTTTTGCTTTGGCCATCAAAATGGAGTTTTTTTGAAATGTTCCATGTTCATGAATATTAAAAGCTTAGCATTTGCCATTCAATCATTGATGACAGCTATTGCTACATTTGAAGTGACAAATAAAATAAGAAGATTGATTGAGCACAGTTAAATAGAACGTTTTTAACAATTATCCTAAATTCTGTTTAAAGTCTTTTTTTTTTTTTTTTTTTGAAAATCCAAATGATTTACCTTATAAAATTTTTTTTTTTTTTTCATATTTGATATGAAAACATTGGATGATAGTATTTTCTAATTTTTACATCTTTTGAACAGAAAAGCCGAAAAAAAAAAAGAAATTAATTGCAAAATGTTTCATCAATAGCTATGTTAGGAATATTAATTATTGAAAATAAAGTTTTGAATAGATGAGAATGTTTAGAAAGCATGAAATATGAAATAATTTTGAATACTTTTAACGATTAATTAAGATGTGAAACTTCTCATGACATACAAATGCAAAAGAATTTGTTTCACACAAATAGTATAAAATGGTTGAACAATAATGCTTGTTGTTGATAATTCTAATTCTATTTAAATATAATTTGCTAAATCACATATGTCATTAAAATATCAAATGTAAACGTCGACCAAACAATACTGTAAAAAACATGAAAAAACAAAAAAAACAAAATAAAACAAATTTCATTTTACAATTTCGTTTGATATAGCGTATGAATATCCAATTCAAAAAAACAGAAAAAAAAAAGTTATAAATTACAAAGATTTGAACAATTTATATCATTAAACAATTTTAATTTAGTAAATTTAAAAACAAATAACGTTAAAAATGAAGCATTTCAAATTCATCCAGTTTAACCAGTTTTGTTAATATATCAACTTTTAAAACTAGAATTTTAAAAGATAATATTTTAATAAAGCGATGTATAAATTGGCTTAAAGTACAATTTCTCTAAGCAATAAAAATTCCTTTTTTTTTTTTTTTTTTAATCCAGCTTTATCATGCTAAAAAATAAATTCAGGTTTTTTTGGCTGAAAAAATATCAGAGCCTGGCTTTTTGGTTGCAATTAAATGCATTGATAAGAAAGCACTGAAAGGTAAAGAAGAATCACTAGAAAATGAAATCAAAGTTTTACGCAAGTAAGTTGCACTTCTTGCTTATCAGTTTAATCAATGACACTTCATTAATACAATGATTAATAATTATTTTATTTTGATATGCAATTTTCTCTTCGTCATCTTTATTTTCTGCCATTTTTCATCGTCTTTACAATTTTTTTCCATTGACAGTTCCTTTTATTTCGAAGGATAAAAAAAATAAATAAATAAATAAATAAAATAAAAACTTCAGTCTTTTTCTAGAAAATATTTTGGGAAATGGAGAAAAAAGAAAAAGATGGCTGAAACAAAATTAAATTTAGTGTTTTCAAAAATGACAAGATCATTAATGTCTGCATTTTTCATGCTCTGCTATGATAAATGATGCATAATGCCATTAGGCATTTGCTTCTCTGATAAAATTATCACTCCGAACATTTCATACTTGATGAATAGTCAATTTCATATCGACAAATGTTCGAAATAGGGAAAGGAAAGAATTATTTTAAAATTCAAAAATATATTGTAATGAATGTTTTCGATAGAAAATTGAATAAACTATTTTGCATAATATATGAACTATTATTATCTTTTCGAAAAATTTTTTTTTTTTTGCATTAAATTTTTCTTAATTTTTCAAAAATTTATTTATTATATTTAATTTATCCAGGTTACGACATTCAAATATAGTGCAGTTATATGACACTTTTGATGAAAAACAATATGTATATCTTGTTATGGAACTTGTCACCGGTGGTGAACTTTTCGATCGAATTGTCGCAAAAGTAATTATTTGTCATGATATAATGTCATTCATATATCCCGGTGTAATTTCATTCAAATCCCTTTCTACTTATTAGTACATATTTTTACATATCTTTATTTCAAAAAAAAAAAGCATTTTTTTTTTTGTTTTTTAAAATATTACGAATTAATATTTAAATTAAAAGACATGTTAGCATCTGAGCGTTTCAAATATCGTCAAATGTATTAGCAAATAAATTTAACACATTTTCTATATCTGTCATTAAATTATTTTCGCAAATATTTTGAAAATTATCAACTGTTATTATCATGCATAATGGTTAATAATAATTTTTGAATATTAGTTTTTGAACAAATCTATTATTCCAGATGTTAATTTCATATTTTGATTAAAAATTCGATGAAACAAATTTTTGATTATTCAATTCAAAATAATGGATTAGTATAAAATTCAAATCGAAAATGAAAAAAGAACACATTTTTAATAATTTTTTATAGGGATCATTCACGGAATGTGATGCTTCGATACTAATGCGTCAAGTTCTTGAAGCGGCTGCATTCATGCATGAAAATGGGGTCGTTCATAGGTAATCAAATTTCTTCTTTTTTAAGTATCAACAAATATTTTCGTTTTTTTTTTTCCTTTTTTTTTTTTAGATTCATAACAAAAATAATTCATGCATAATAGAAGAGAAGTGGAAAAAAAAAAAACATAAACACAAAATTTTGCTATAAAAAAATATTGAAGGAAAATTGCAGGAAAAATGTTATGATAGTTTTATGGGCTTTTTTTTTCTTTTTTTTTTTTTAAATTTTCACGTAAATATAAAATTAATGCCAAAGTTTTTGGTCTTGTAATTTATTAATAGCCAATCGTCAATTATAGAAAGTGTTTTTGCGAATCATTCTTTTTCATGAATGATGAATTCATACGATTTTTCATTTCTCTAACGAAATGCCATTTGTTTTTGTTCTCTGATTACATTAAATTTTGAAACGGCAATTGAAAAAGCAAGATTCATTCATAAAATTCAATTTAAATTACAAAGTTCAGCTTGAATTGATAACAGATTAAAGGAAAATTGAAGCATAACAAGTGTATTTCATGCTGAATGATTTCAATTTATTTAAATCAATCCTTAATTTTAGGGATTTGAAACCAGAGAATTTATTATATTATGATCAAACGGAGGATTCGAAGATAATGATTTCCGATTTTGGTCTTTCTAAAATTGAAGAATCAGGTGTTATGGCTACAGCATGTGGTACACCGGGTTATGTTGCACCTGAAGTTTGTTTTAATTTTTTTTCATTCAATTAGTATATAATGGATTACTGTACAATGTCCTGCAATCCTATTTTGCTCGAGAAATATTTGGGTTCTTGAAATGGTGAAATGTGAGAAGAATCGAAAAATTTTCCAAATTCCCGATTTTATTTTTTTCCATTTTCAAAATGTCTGTTGGTTACAATTACCAGTATTATTTTCAAAGTAATGCAAAAATGAAAAGAAAAATATTAAATGACAAATTACGGTAGCTTTTTTCGAATTAGTTTTGAATTTGTTTGTAAAAAATGACTTAGCAAAGTGGAAGGAATTAATGTGAAAGCCTTTACAATGACTCATTAAAGAACTATCATACAATTTAATTGTACATATTTCATCGGAAATATCAAAAGTTTTCAATAAGCTAAACAAATATTATCACATGTTAATCATTTATTGCTAGAACTATCATTAATGAAAATAGCAAAATGAATTGAACAGGTTAATTTGAAAGTTAATATTATAAGTTTCATTCCGGATGAACAAATTTAGCGCCTGATAAATTGCAAAATTCAACCATTTACGACATTTTTGCGCTTTGTACCAAACATAAAAATTAAGACATAAATAATTTGATAATAAATAGCAATTCAAGCGAATTTTTAGGGAAATTATTCATTTTTCACAATCAGAGAACGGATTTGTTTTGCATTTGTAACCCACAAATTTGAATGACTGACAGGCGCAAAATGGCAATGATGGTAGCCTCCCATCAATGAAAGTTTGAAAAACTTCAGAAAAACCAGTTTTCATTCATACTGGTCAAATGAGAAACTATAATAAACTTATCAAAGTTGTAGTATAACTTGTTTCCTTAGAAAGAATAAATTTTCCACTTTTATTACTTCTGTTTTCCTTTTTTTCTTTTAACAAAAAACATGCTTTTTAATGTATATATTATCGTTATATCGTTAAAGATTGCAAAATAAAAAAAAAAAAAAAAAAAAAAGGAATAAAACTTTTTCTTTTTGAATATTCGAGATAAATGTTTAACAATTAGATGGAGTAAAATAAATTCAATTAGTTTAAAAATTTATTGCTAATTAATAAAATTTAATAAATTAATGGATAATTAATTAAAAAAAAAATAAAGCAAATAATAGGTATTGCAACAGAAACCATATGGTAAAGCTGTTGATATTTGGTCCATTGGTGTGATAACATATATCCTTTTATGCGGTTATCCACCATTCTATGATGAGAATGATACAAATTTATTTGCTCAAATAATTCGAGGTGAATATGAATTTGATTCACCTTATTGGGATGAAATTTCGGAATCAGCGAAAGATTTCATATCACATTTAATGTGCTGCGATCCGGAACAACGATATACCTGTCATCAAGCATTAGCACATCCATGGTTATCAATTATCATTACAATATTTTATAATTCACTTTTTATTTGTATTTCTTAAAATTCATTCAATATTTCTTTTTCCATTCGTTTACTTCACCATTTTATCAATAAAAATTTGATAATAACAGAAAAAAAAAAAAAAGAAAGGATGATTCTATACAATATCGGGAAGATAATTGCTTCTCAGAATTAGCTTTCTTATTTTAGTCGAAAATTTAAAAAATTTTTAATGCGTATTAATTCTCGGGAAAAAACAATAAATTTCTCCATAGAAAATGCACGTTAAAAAAAGAGATTTTCCTTTCTCGTTTTCTTTTTAAAATTAATTCCATAAATTGAAATAAATATAGGATCAGTGGCGATACAGCTGGTACAAAAGACATTCATTGTTTGGTGGCATCACATTTGAAGATAAGCTTAGCGAAGCGAAATTGGAAGAAAGCATATAATGCGACAACTGTTATCCGTCAACTTCAGATGCTTCGATTATCAACAATTTCACAAGCAGCATCTACGTCAACTAGCGAATAAGCAGATTGATTATTTTTTCAGGAATTTGCATGAAAATAGAAGAAAGGCAATATCTGAAAATGTGCATAGTCCTTATCGATATGCTCTTATCCATGATTTTCACTAATATTTCTTAAATGTAATGTGTTGCTACAAATAGCCTTTCATTCATCATTCATCACTTTCACATATGTTTTACAAAATGTTATGTTTGTTATGATATTTGAAATATAATAAAAGAGGTACATTCATGTTTGTCATAATTTTTATGACTTTTGGATGATTATGCGCTTTATGGAATGATCTGAAAAAGGTGCTTTATGGGAGCAAATTAAAAATCAAATATCATTAACTGAAATCTGCTAAATATCATCGAATACACCTTTAGCTTATTGTTTTCTCTTTCCATAGTTACCAAATTTTCTATTACACACTTCTTCGATCCACTGGCAGAGTATATTGCAGATAATATTGCGAGAGTTCCCATGTTATGAATTTAACATCCTATTCTTTCTACTAAATATCTCACTTTCAGCAATCTGAAATACATTTTTGTTTGTTTCAAGTTTTTTTTCTCAAGTTTCAAGTTTGTCTGAAGTTTCAAGACAAAATTACAAACCATCTAAAAACACTCGCTCCAATCATAAGCTCACAGTTATAACATTAACCCGACCGTTTACTTGCTTAAAAACATTCGTAAAATCTGATGATTTTGTGAACCAAATGAACCAGTTGTAAAAAGAAATCAGCATCCTGCGCACTAAAAATACTCTAAGGAAAAACTAACTGAAGTTTCAGAATGTTTCATCAAATCTTAAATTTTCCAAAAACATCAAAAAATAAACTTGTAATTAATGAAACAAATAACTAAGATTATTGCGTTGGCATAATATTCGTGATTATTAAATGCGGAAACTTTTTCGACAAATCTATACGAAACCATTTATCGTCTCTTTTTCCCACTTTATTATTAAATATTTAGGTCACATTTTGAATGTTAATAAAATACTGAAATAGAAGTGGAACACACAATTTAAAAGCAAATAATTCTTACTTTAGTAATGGCTCTACAGCCAGATCAGTTACACAAAATTGATGATTCGAGCTAGTTGAGCAATGGAACAGAACTGTTAGAAATACAAAGGATGAATTGGCCTATTAAAAGACAATGGACCAGAAGTTCACTTACTGTGATTAAAGAAAAATTTTTTTTCACTTACTATACTAAAGAAAAATATCAATTAGTTTGCAAAACAGTCAAGTCTTGAAAATGCTGATTTTTTCTGTATCTTTATCCTTCCCGAAATTTAGGCAAAACAATATACATATATACATACTTACTTTTTATATTCCCACTCACGACAGATATATAATGAAATTTTGGCATTCAGAATACTATTTAGAACATAAAATGTACATACCCGTCTCACACATATATTTTCTAAATGATGGATAAATTAATGCAATAGAGATAAGTTTCATAACGAAAAGACAATCTAAAGAAGTTATTAATAATATAAAATAAATTGCCGAATTTTCTAACCGATTTACTAGAAATAGACGTATTGGAAAAGAGAACATAAAAGCATTTGATAAGAAAGGAATTTTTTATTTTTTTTTGAATCGAAAAACAGTCCAGTAAGGTACTTAAATTATTTACAGGATAAAAATATAAGAGACAACGGGAAATCGATGAACACAGGTATAGAGGCCACGAAACAGTGCAATAATCTCCATTAAATAAATTTAATGCAAATCCAAAAACGGTAGCAGATCCACTGGCACAACTTTTTTATATTCGGCCTTACAGCTGGTTCGTCGCACAACATTTGCGGCAAGACCCATAAGTGTAAGGTATCGACCTAAAAATTAGCAAAGCTATAAAGTTTCTTCCAAGTCAGAAAAATTTAATTTTATTCAGATTTGATCAAGCCAAAAGATGAAATCCTGGGAAAAACTTTAAAAAAATTTTAAAAACTCTTTCGAAAAACACTAGAAACAGAATATAAATGAAAAATAATCGATCGCACTTGGATGAGTTCTATCAGTCATGTCTTCACAATCTGCTACCTACTAATATAAATGCAAAACTAAAGGAATTTTCCACTTTCACTTTTAATTTAAATATGAGAATATATCGAAATTAAATAACATTAGCAGCATATATCATTATTTATTAAATGATAACTGACATAACACTACAACCATTTGTAAAGGACTAAAACTTACCCAATTTGAGCTGTCCAGTTGCACGAGGTAGTTTCGCTGAGATCAACTCTAAACATGTTTGATCATCGCTATTGCGTGCTAGGAGTGTTGCACCATTTTCAAGCAGTAACTTGACGATACTCTGCCTGGGATTACTACTCAACAAAACTGTATGCAATGCAGTATTACCTAAAATATATATATAAATTAAGATTAAAATTTGGAATCCAATAAACAAGCACTGATTTTGAAAAGAGGGACAAATGATCAGCATTGGTTTTTCACCACTTTTGATTCAGAACTAAGCCTTAAGACTGGAATCTTTTCTGATAAAATGAAAAAAACTGTCACTTGATATGCTTTTATCAACATACCCAATAGATTCTTCGTGTTTACATTGATTCCGCTATCAATGAGCATCGTAATAACACATGCGCATGGAAAACGGGCTGTTACTGGCTTATCAATATCGTGACAAGCAGCGTGAAGAGGATATAATTTTAGACATTTTGAAACTTGTGCTAAACGAGTAACAATATGTGATAAAGAAGTGTCAAAATCTTTTTCATCGGTTTCTGTTCCTAAATTTGGTGTCAATTTGCTGTCTGCAGGGGTAAGACGTCGAATCTGAAACATGCATACATTTCGCATATCTTCAGAACAAAACAACAGAAGCACTCGTGTAAACAGTTCCTTGCTTTTATTCGCAAAAACCCAGACATTTCAAACTATAAATTTTACGAGAAAACTGAATGAGACAGATGAATTAGAGTGAATGAGTGAGTGGAGCATTTTGCAAAAAAGAGCAAGTAAAAATTTAAAAAATTGTACTACAAGCTATATTTTCTTTCTATATTTTTTTTCCAAAGATGATTTTTTGGCTCAGTTTCCATAACGCTGTGGATAAAACTCCATCTTGTGTTTTGGAATATGTGAGCAAATTGTACTAAAATTGAGAACCACGTTTAACACTTCAAACTGCACCATTCATCAGATGTAAATCGCTGATGTTGATACTATTCATATTATTTCATGGTAAACGGCAAAGAATAAATACCAACCAAAAGAATCAATTGCAGGGAAGCAAGCATCAAAAAATCGGTGCATCTATTTTCATCATCCGTTTCTTCTGTAACTTCATCTGTCTTAATTCTTGTGTCGCCACCACTGAATCTAAAATTATGATTTAAATAGAGAAAAAAGAAATTAATAAAGACGTGTAAGAAATACAGCATAGCTTTCAGTGAGATTTTGTGTCTAATTTGGCAACGCAATTTAAGATTTTAACTTAGCTTACCATCTCTTTCTTGCCTCCAAGAGAGATGTTAGGTCCAGAAATTCTATGAACTTATAATATATGCGCTTTTTGAAAACATATTAGTCACTTACCAATTCTAAAAATAACTGTATCCAAAAAAAAAAAAAAAAAAACACAAAATGAAACGACACACAAAATTATAACCTTTCCAATTCATAGACAGCTTTTTCTAATACATCCATTACATATTTACGAGAAAGTGGAGCAACGCGTACGCCATCCGCATTAGCTACTATGATTCCTTCATTCACTGTTAATATAAATGTATCAATGAATGCTCCAATTGTAGAAATAGTTGACGGATGCAGTGCAAAAAGATGTTTCTGCTAAATTATTTTATTTTTATGTTCATTTCCGCTATGAGATTTATGTTTAATCTAGCTATAAGTCTATCCAAGCAATTTTGCATCAGAATAAGTGTTTTCTAAGAGCTAAACAAGCAAAGAATAGTAAAATACGAGCCCTATATCGAACTATGTAATAACCTATTCGAAAGAAGCTCCACAATATCAATCTTCCACTAGAACTGAGCTCCTACTAATAAGTTGAATATCATATTTCTTCCAGTGGAGGATCACAAACTTTGAATACTATTTCAAACGGTTAAAATCAAAATGTGAAAGTTGTGATGACACAATTACCTGCAGATGAAGTGCATGCATCCACAACTGAAAGCATCGATTTGTTTCACCCAAATCACAGTACACAGCACCACGGTAACGTATAAAATAATGTGTTTCATGATGACCTCCACCAATAATTCTTTCTCGCATGATTAGTGCCTGAAGTTATTAATTATATAAAGCGTTAAAAAAAAAAAAGGAAAAAAAAAAAGAAGACAATCAACTTCATTCAAAACCTATACTTACCTGCATTCTGATTGCATCAGGATCGCCAATTACATGACGTATGTCAGCAGCTGTGTCTACTTCGAACAAACCATCATAGACATTAAGAGCAGTACGCACGCGAAGTGGCTCACCGTAATTAACAGCTTCCAACCAAACACGCACAGCATTACTTAAATCCATCTTTTTATCCACCAAAGTAGCACCGAATAACTATAACAGCATTATGAAATCACTACTATATGGCGCAAACCTCAAAAAAATAATAATTGTGGACGCAGTATTCAAGAAGCCTTCGAATGTCAACAAATATATTCTTTAAAAATATGAAACTTGATGTAAGTGAATGACAGCCAGCATGTAACTGCAAAGAATATGCCCAATAATTTTACGATAAATTCATAAAATATTAAGAACGAAGATACAAGGAAATATGTCAGGATTTCCCCAAGGCTCTGTTTTATCTTAATCAATTGTAGGCTTACTTTCAATGCGTCTCTTGTCTCTTGAGGACTAGCTACAATAGATAATGACTTGAGCACATCTTCATGTCCAGCAAGTGCAGCGCATTGCATCGGCGTCATATTACAATCATCTTTAACATTTCTTGCACCAGCGTTTAATAACATGCATACAATGTCATCAGAACCAGCCTCTGCGGCATCGTGCATCGCTGTATTACCTGAAATGACTATCCATAACTAACGAATATTTCCGTATGAATTTGAACAGATCAGAAGACAAAAACAGCAATGTTTGAACGTTTTCTTCTAAAAAAAAAAAAAAAAAAAAAAAAAAACTTCACTTTGCTCCGGCCGACAAAATCCAATATAATTCACATATTACTATTTGATCAAAATAAAGGTTAATACCTTTTACTACATCCAAGTTACTTAAAAGTAATATTTATCAATACATAAATAGCACCGACCAATAAATAGTTCGTTACAAAACACCTAAGGCAATACATATAAACTATTACAAATAGTTCTCTCTATAAAAAATGGTGTGTGAAAGTTAGGGGTATGCTACGTCCTAAGTGGAGAAAAACTCTGTAAGTACACGAAGAATATAATCAATGTATATTAACATGTTAGTTATACTGTGAGCAACGCAATAAAAAATTACCTTTGATTGATGCACGGCAAGGATCTGCTCCATGTTTCAACAGAAAGCGCACGATATTTGTTCGCATTTTAAACGCAGCAATCATCAACGGTGTATGTCCATGTCGATTAGCTAATTCGATATCGGCTCCTTTTTTCACCAGATATTCAACTAAATATATATTGTTGAACAAATTATACTTTGATAAAAAGGATGAAATATTTGACTACTAAGTGAATAAACAAGTGATTAATACCTATTTCGTAATGACCATCATAGCATGCGCCTCGTAAAGGAGAACTGTTCGACTGCGTTGTCTGATTGATATCGGCACCAGCTTCTTCAACAAGATACCGAACAATCTCTAGGTGTCCTGCAGCTGCTGCAGCCCACAAAACTGGCGCTCCAGCTAAAACTTAATTCACTTTTTTAGAAAAAAGGATTAAAAAAAAAAACAAAAAGGAAAAAAAGGGATAAAAAAAAATAATTTATGGACATTTATGTATACCACATATTGGTTATAGCTGCGAATTTATCACAACTCGTTATTTCCTTCTAGTAATTCTGGATGATAAACTATTCAGAAACCGGAAGATGAAAGAAATAAGTATGAGAGAGGAAGGGCGAGAAAACTTTAAAATAAAATGTACAAATATGTTATCACCAAATTAAAATTACGCAAAACTAACGGATAATTTCACCATCAAATGAAACTGTCCCCGTGACTGAGATATCTGCGCCTTTTTCCAGCTGTAATATATGAGTTACTCTAAAAATGGATTAAATTTTAAAGTTGATAAGACTGCTAAACTATAAGCAAGATAATGATAAACATTTAAGAATTTTATGATGTGCAATACAAGTACTACTAAGAAATTTGTATTTTTTATCACATTCTTCTAATCAATAAATTCGAAATATAGAATTATAGCGAAAAGATTACCAAATATTTAACAACATCGAAATGGCCATTTCGAGCAGCGATGACAAGTGGTGGAGTTTGAGATTTCCGTGACGATAAACAATGCTGAAGCCATTCGTATGATCGATCTTCCAAGAAAATACGCAATCGTCGCAAATTACCATCCCGTGCCGAATTGAAAACAATAGCCCTGTATGCTTCCGGATCCATTCTGTACAAGTATTAACAAACCAAACCGGAAAAATAAGTCAGTAAAAAAATGCTCCACCACTTCACTAACATCTTCATCCGATTTTGCAAAAAAAACTACCAATCCGGCTCATATCATTTACGAGAATTAATCCAATGCTTGCTGTGTGTCACATGATTTTTACGCAATAATTCCGTCTCAATCGCGATATCCTTCTAAGATTTTCCGGTTTTTTCCAGGATTTTTTCCGGATGATTGATTTCTTCACCACTTTACATCTTATTATGTCATAATAAATTTGTAACATACATGAAACATAGCGATGAAGCGTACTGTCCTGAAATTCAGATTTTTTCATTGTTTTTTCGTTTACTTTATCGATGCAACTTTTCATATTCGTAACAAAAAAGATTTAATAAGGCAGAGAAAAAAAAAAGGAAAAATCCGGCATGTTAAAAGTTAAATCGATATCATTATTCATATTTTGCATGCTTAATTCTAGACATTGTGGATATTTTTTTGGAAAATGCAAAACACAACATGTATGACAATCAAGAGAAAAATGAATAGTGGGTAATAAACAGTATATAATTAAAATCAGTGAGAGAAATTAATTGATAAGATAAATGATATCAAACTTATTGTCCCGAAAATCATAAATCATTGATTCGGAATGAACTATGTTCGGATGAGAATTAATTTTAGGGACGGAGTAAAAGACAAAGAAACTTGCTGAGGACCTGAATTCTTCATCAAAATGGAAAAATTCTGGAAAAGGGGATGATGGACGACAAATGCGAAGTCCTTAATCTCGCTTGTCCGAGGAATTAGTAGATTTACAAATTAACTTTAAATTTAATTTCACTGTAAGGCACAGAAATGTGTAGTAATAATAATACAATCATTAACAACAGAATCAAACATTTCGGAAATTAACGTCATTATTGCAAGTAATTAACAATAAAATCATATTTTATTTAGATGATTATCATCATTGTCTATCACAATCATTATTCACGTGTACCAACCCACCTAAAAACTTACGTATTCACGTAAACCAGCGTGTATATCGGCTGCAAATTATTTTGGTTCGAGGATTATTATTATGTTTGTTCAAGTATGTTTTAATGTGATCGTTATCATAGGTATCGTAAATATCAAATTTATGATTACCCACTTTGATAATCTTTTATCAGTTCGTAAAACATTAAAAAAAAGCAATAAACATTTCTGAATATTATAATGATTGCTGATAATACGACTGTTGATTATTTCATTTTGTTCTATCCCTTTGCAATTTGATTTAATTGTTGATCCCAAATTAATGTTGTTATACTATTTGTTAATTTGACAAGAAATATCATCGTTTTTTGAACAATCTATTCCTTCAATTCATCACATCACATCTTAGGCACATGAGATATCGATCAAGAAATTGGAAGTTTTTGAATTTTTTCGAATTCAAAATTTATATTTGCATAATGACACAATTTATCAATATAAAACGATTAAAATTTTGAATCGAAGTAAGAAAAATCAATATAAAACGATTAGGATTTGAGTCGAAAAATGGACGATAAAAATTTCGAAAAAGAAAAGATTTTCATTCTTGACTTTTTCAATTTTTATTACATTTGACAAGAAATGTTTAAGAATTCGAAAAAAAAGAATTGTTGTTAAGGTATTCTTACAACAAGCATAATTTGATGTTTTAAATAATGTAATTCATCTATTCAGTGAATAAACAATCAATTCAATGAAAAATTATTTCAGTCAAAATATCATTTATTGATCGATAGGAAAATGTTAATTACGTCTTCTCATTCAATTAACCGACCATTATTGTCCGTGCTAATTAAGTTAATTAGGTTAGGTGCAAAGAATTGCAAGCTATGTATAAATTTGAATCATGTACTGGATATCCATTACTGTAATTATAGTAGAAGTAAACTTTTACAGTGTTATGAAAAATGTGTACATATTTGAGTGGTAAATTGATTAATTTAAATCGACATCATTTAGCGTCGAACAATTGCTTACATATTTAAATAGAAATTTTATTGCAGAAAAAGAATAAATTCGAAATTTAAATTAAAAAAAGAATACATAATTTTCAAGATTTGAAATCAAATTTTTCCCATTTCGTAATATTTGTATTTTCAAATTTTAGAAGTACTAACATACCTAATTTAGTTATTTCTAAATATATTCCGAGAAATACTTATCATTTGTTTGTAATTTACTCGTTCACGATCTTTATCTTTTCGCAAGTCAATCCTTGCTTAGTATTAATGATTTTACTCCAATTAAGCAAATTTTCCTATATTTTATACTTTTTACTCGTTTAATTAGTAGTGCAGAAAGTTTATGCAAATATATTTCTCGTCATATACTGAATCGCATATGTATCAAACAATATTGCAAGAATATTTTGACAGGTGTAAAGTTCATTTCAAATAAATCTTTCTAACGTTTGTACCTGAAAAGGTCTGCAAAATTTATTTCCATATATAATTTATTTTTGAAATTCCGAAAATATCTGCAAATTTTTTTCTGTTGTTTTGCAAACACTGAAAAAGTTTGCAAAGATAATCAATGAGCATAATGATGATAATAAAAATTTAATTAAAAAATACATGATAAATAAGGATCTTTTTGTTTCCATCGTTTCTCTCTTTTTTTTTTCTTATTTGATTTGATTTATCTCTTCTTAACTGATAACAAAATCAATCTTTTATCCTTAAAATCATTGATGAAAATATATGTAAAATTAAAAAAAAAAAAAAGAAAACAAAATGCTTGATGGAATTTTTCTATAACAACGGTAAAATAAAGGTAAATCCAATCATTTAATCTTAGTGATCCAAGAATTTATCAACAAACCTCACAATTATCACAAATCAAATATTTTTTGTTTTCGAAGTATTTCGCTTCAAAATTGCTTCCGCAAAAATTTTTGGCTGCACATACATTAAGTAGTTTCAGAATATATTGTAAGTATTCTGGAAAGAAAAAAAAACATGTATAAAGAATGTAAAGAAAATATTTGAAATAACTTGATTTTAAATATTAATTCGAAAATTATATAATTAATTAATCAATTTATCCCGTATATATATTGCCATTTGAATAGTAATGCTAATCAAAAAATAAATACCAATCATTTTTGAAATAAAAATGAGATATGATTGAAATCCTAACTATAATTAATTAATTATAAATTTGTTAATTAAGTTAATTAATTATATGAACGCATGACGAACACAACAAACACATCCTGTCTTAACCGACGAATGAAATCGTAAATTTTTGCAATAAAAAAATAAATTGTAAAATTTTTTTTTCGTAATAAATGTGAGGAAATCTAAAATTTTGCAATAATAATGATAGATGATATCGTGTAACTTTTTTTTTTTGAAATACTTTTAGAACATAAATTTTTTTCTGTGTTGACTTTTTTTTTTGTGTGTGTGTGTGTGTAAATTACCATTCATATTTCATTTTTATGCTTATAAAATAGGGAATAGCTCTGCTTTTATCATAAATTGGAGGAAGTTTGAAGGTTTACAATTGGTGCTAATTGATCAAAGAGGTCGAGAGTGGTATGTGAAAATTTGTATCGAATCTTGAAATATGAACACCTGGCAGGAGCTTAAAGCCGACGAAAATGATGGATGACTGGAAGCGACGTTAAGTGGAAAGTTTCGATAGCGTGAATAGCCGAATTGATATGATTCGATGAGAGAAGCCGTCCCTCTCCTTCCTTCTTCCACCAATATCATCAACTTCATCATCCGCATTGTTATAATCACAATTGAGCCTACTACTTATCATCATCATTATCATCATCGAATGAAGCTCACTGGGCTAACGCTATCACAATCGCTTATATCACATTCACTATATACTTCTTGCGATTGAACTTTCGCAAAAATTACCTTTGACCTTATTAAAACTTATTACTGTACCCATCCATGGAGCAAACGGACGATGCAACACGTATTTTTTATGCCGATTATTTCATCGATTATGGCAAATGTTTGTTTCATTTTTTTTTTTTTCTATCAATTTTTGAAAAAAAATTTCGAAATTTAGAAATTGATAAATAAAAATGAAATTTAATTAAGAAAAAAAAAATGAAATTTATCATTAATATACAGATTTTTACAATAACATACGCCCACAAATTAGGAAGTAGCTTTGAAATAAACTAAATAAATTGCCTAATTAAAAGTAAATAATGCATCAGAAAGAAAACATAGAAATTGGATTCTCTTTATTTACTTTTAATTAGGTAACTCACTTAGTTTCCTCAATAGCAGTTGTTTTTTTTATTTTTTTATTTTTTTTTATTTTTATTTTTTTTGTTACCGACCAATTTGATTTTCCTCTAATTGAATCCAAAGATTCTTCCATTTGGCTCCCTGTTTTGAAGAGAGGATTAGCTTCACAAGAATCGTAAAAACTAAAAGTAAATTGGATGACATTGATAATAAATAGCACGAAGAAAGAATCTGATACATGCATGACACAGACTGCTTTCTGTTTGCAAAACTGCGAAAAATTTGCACATATGAATTACTTTTAATAGCCCCGTATCGACAAATAATTTTTTCTGGTTCGGGATGGGAAAAAAGAAAAAAAGAAAAAAAAACGGATTATTTGAAATTAAAGCTACAAATTCATTTTATCGAGAATTACGCTTTTTTTAATGGATCAATTCCCAATCCTTTCCTTTTTTTTTCCAATCACAATATCAAAATTGTCGATTCTTCCGCTTAAATTGTAACAATATATTAAGCTGACGTCTACCATTACATTTGTAGATTATATAATATCACCAATTTTCAAATACAATCACCAATGAGCAATGAAAGCAAACCATTGTAAATAATATGAGCTCATAAAGAATATACTTCAATAAAGCTAATTTCTGCAATCCAAAAGATTCTTTTGACATGCTTTCGCCGAGAATTGACAACTTTTCGGCTTAGATCAATTTCTGAATTTGATGCGATAGTTTAATTCTAACTAAACTCCCAAAAGAGACTAGCATATTTGAATTGAAAGCTAGGAATAACAATTCTTATTTTTAAAAGAATTTTAAAATCTTGAATTAAATTTAACTTACATATCTTATAAAATGAATATGACCAATGATCGAATATGATTAAAATTTAGAAACTTGAAAAATGATAGATAACTGGATTTAATTAAGCTTGTCAGAAAAATAAATTTCTTGTATGAATAAATGGGTATTTTGAGAAAATGTATTCATGAAAAAAAAAATAGGACTGAAACGATAGGTATAGAGTTTGTAGTGAAATGGATTAAATGGAATAAATTGATCAAATAATCAGCTTAACAAATTGTCAAGATATTAAATCATAAACTAATATCTTGATAAAATTACACCAATTAATTCGATATTGCTATGTTACACTGATGCCATCTGTGTATGTAATATCGGTGAATTTGAAAAGGTATCTGATGGCAAATTCAAATTATAATAAATCTGAAATTAATAGAACTGTTAGTAACAATCCTCAAAGGATTAAACGGAATGGAGAGAGAAAGGGAAATATCGATAGTTGTGATATCAAAATGATTCATGTCTTTAGCCATTAAAACAATGTTGCAATATTGTGATACTATCTTGGTGGGAGTGTTCTTGGATTAGTTATCATATTACATTCTATATTTATGGTATTTCAATAAAACTGTTTACATATTTCAACTTTAAATCACTAAAAACTTATCCAACTTCAAATCATTGAAAACAGATAAAACAAAGGAAGAGAAAGGGGAAAAGGATGAGAGAATAATTAAATACAATTACTTTATTTCATTTCCATAATTAATATTTCCGTTATTTTTCTCTATTCAAATTTTGATTTAATATGAGAAAAAGAAGAGAAAAAAGAAAACAGCTTGTCAGTTTCATCAATGATAATACTAATTCTTAAATGAATTTAATCAATTATCCTAAAAAAAAAGTATCAAAATTTGGAATGATTTTGATGTTAATGCACGTAATATGTCAATTGATGTGAAAATGGACTAATGGAGTGTGGGATGAATGATCGGCGCCATTGTATGTATATGTTCATATATTTTGTATTCGATTGCAGCATCAGCACTCATTCATGTGGCTGTTTCAATTGAAATGGTTCAAACAGGATACAGGATTCAAGCACTTTTGCACGTAGAAAAGTAGAAGGAATGAAAGGGGGAAGGAAAACATGAAAATAGGATGGATGGATGGATGACAAAATGGGAGAAGAGATTGTCGCATTATGCTTTTCATTTTCACATTCCCAAGGTCTCAATTCTTCCCTGTCCTCCGCCCTTTCATTTTTCCCCCCGTCTTCTCCATCATATTCAGATATCTCAATTTTGCTTTGATTAAAAATTTCAAAACCTTTTCTAATTTCCTCCCAACCGTTTCACAGAGGTGAACAAAAACAGAATAATTCAAACTGTCCTCATACCATATAGGTAGGAGAGAGAGCATTCATATTTGTCACATTAATGAAGAACTTCTTTTCTTTTTTCTCATTAATCATACATTAGTAAAAGATCAAATTATCTGTATTTCTTATCTGATTTTTAATACTTTTTTTTTTTTGTATAATACATTTCGGATATTTATTTGAAATTTTCAGTATTTCAAAAATTTGACCTTTTTTTTTCTGTTATTTTTTATTCATTTTGTTACATTTCAAAGTTTCACATTCCTTAAATATAACGATGCGAGAGGAAAAAAAAAGAAGGCTACTTTATTAGAAAATTAATGAATACTTTAATGTCAAAAGATTCCATTAAATAATTGACTTTTTTTCTTTTCTTTTTTTTTTTTTAAACTATACTTATTGCAATTAGAATGATTTGATGTGTTCTAAAGAAAGAGATGTTATCTTGAAAAGTTTCAAATATTTCCTAAAAAAAGAAAAATAATATTCTGATATTCGATAACTGGTACGTTTCGTTTAAGAATTAATATCTGATAGTTTCGATACAAATTAAATAGTTGTATTCTTCGTTAGAGAAGTCACTTCTAAAATGAATTGAAAAGCTATCGATTTCAAATTAATCTAAAATTTAAGCTCAATAGTCTTGTTGACTTCAGTGTAAACGATCATTGATGCATCTAATGGGATTATTTGCTTTCTTTATGATAAAAATACTTTATTCCAATATGCTTATTTCGAACTTTCGATTTTCAAGAAAAAGTAATAGTTTTGACTCTATCTAACAAACTTCCAAATTTTCAATTAATCATAAAATTTCCTCTTATTAGTAAGCAATATAATGTGGAATTCTTCAAATCATTTATAAACATAGTCTAAGTCAACATGTTATGAATCGAAAAATTCAAAATCAATCTTCTCCAGTCCATTTGTTTATCCACTTCATCATTTATAACCTTCAAATTGCTCAGGAGTTAAAAAGCTTTCACGAATTTTTTCCTCAATAAATGGATTTTGCCAAATTTCGATTGAAGCTAACTTAAGTTACTTCTAGTTTATCAGGACTATCAAGAACATTCAAATTGCGCGAAAATATATATTTAGGGATCCATTATTCAGGATTACTATTAGTTGCAGAGAATTCAGAAATTGCGATGATCTCTACTGTTATACATTTGAAAAAAAAAAAAAAAATCGCAAACATTCAAATTTCACGTTTGCGCTACTTTTTGCCAAATTTTAAATTTTTTCGAAAAAAATTGTCGCAAAAATGAAACATATTGAATGAATACGAGACGAAAATAAGTCAACTAATTAATTGTGATTTAAAAATTTTTCATGTAACATCTTTGCATATTTCTTCAAAAAAAAAAAAAAAAAAAGGAAAGAAAGAAAAATGGTACAGAAGTAGGAAACGAGGATAAGTTTTCCAGCTAATTAATTACAGTATAACAATTACAGCTAATTACAGTTAGAAGTGTCTTCCAATCAAAAGTATCTATTAATGTTAACTGTTAAGTGTTAACAGTTATTAGGATTATAAAATTTTCAGGACTTTTTTTTTTTCAATTTCCATAAATTTTTATATTTGTAAATTCCTGGAAAATGAATAAATGAAAAAAAAAAAATCTACGATACATTCCGAATTAATAATATTGTTGATGCTTCATTAATTACAGTATTTTTGCATTTTTTGTCCTCTCTCTTATCATCATCGAAGTTTTTTTTTTTCCTCTCTCTCTCTTTCTCTCTTTTATTTTTATTTTTTATAAATTTTTTTTAGAATTTGAGCATATCATATCACTGTTACTGATACTAATCATATATCGCTATTAGTATCAGTAATAGTATAAATAGTGATAATTTATTCAAAAATCTACTGAAGATAATAAGCCATTCAAAATGTCATCCATCGGTTGTTCTTGTTCATTTCCTTATCGGATGTCCAGATCTGGGACTAACCGTGAAATGATGATAGATGTATAAAGTGATTGTACAGGTAGATTCAAGAAGCGATACGATCATGAAGTATTTTATTCACCGGATATGGACTAAAAGACATTCAAATAGAGGGAGAGAGAGAGAGAGAGAGAGAAAGTGGGAAAGAGAGGTGACATCTGTGAACAGCTGGTGTTTGGTAGTTGTAGTAGTAGTTGTTGTTGTTGTGTTGTTGTAGTAGTAATAGTTGTTGTAGTACGAGTAGTAGTAGGAGGAGAGGATGATATAAGCAAGAGGAGAGGAAGAAAATGCAAAGATATTTGATGGTCATCAATGTCCTCGAAATGATGATTCTCATCTTGCCGTGTGTCCACAACGTGGGATAAATGGATGGATGGATGGATGGATTGGGTTGATTCATTTGAGATTGCTGACCGAGATATTTTCTGAGTCCTTCTGTCTTCTTCCTTCTCAAATTTCGGTACCTTCATCCGATCATGTCTTCTTCCTCTTTCCTCCTCCTCCTCCTCCTCCTCTTCCTCCTCATCCCCCCCGCGCAATTTATCCTCTTTTAACCATATGCACATGCTCATTTCAATTCAACTATTTCAAATCCAAATAATAGAAACGAATGCCACACACAAACACACACACACACACATCATTCTTATCAGCAAGCAACCTCTATCCATTTATTATCACCAAAAATTTGTCCGAATTATTTAACGTCGCACATCGTAGATCTAATGATTGCATGCATTACTGCATATTGCAATCGTGAAATATCTTTTGATTTAAAATTGCAAGCTATTTTGACAATTCATAAATATCCCGGTATTTTCGTATTAAAACCATTCATTCATCTTATTTGTGAAGCTAAATATCCTACCGCATTTGAACTTTTTTTTGTTGAAGCAACTGATGTTTGAATGGTTGTTCTGAATTGATCTTTCATCCCGTTCATCTGCTTTATTGCTATGTGCATTTGAATAGTTTATTATTTAAATTTATAAAATTTGGTACTTAACCTTTTATTAAAATGTTATCGTCGATCAGTGAATGTAATATTAGTTCTCTGAATACTTGTTGCCTTAATTCCTAATATTTATTCATCCATACTCTATTGTAATCCGCTCCTTTTATATTTTAAATTTATCCTGTGCACAATTTTATGAACTAATTGTAAAAGGTTATTATATGGCCCTACAATACAACTGTACTATTTTTCCATATTTCAGAACAAAACTGTCTTGGTAGTACACAAGATAAAATTTGACCTTACACTGACATTGAAATTTAACACATCATGAAAACATTAAGATTTCATATTATTCAAAATTGATCTGATATTGGATAAAAAATTACAGTTTGCCGCAATATTTATCACTTCGCAATAATCTGCAAAAATCTTTATTTGTAGAAAAGACAAAGTTAACAATACTTTGCGATTTTACGTATTTTCACTTCTATGAGGCAAAAGTAGTAAATTTGTAATCTTCCTAATATTGCCATCACAAATGGATTTAAACATTCATTTTTGCGTTTTGCGACAACTAAAAAGTATCTTATACTATTTTATTGGATCAAGTAAATCAAATCCTCATGCTTTTAGTAGTATCATTTAGCCTGAAAAGATATTTTTGCATTTCCTATTTTAGTAATCAATTATACCATTTCATTCATTACCGATTCTCATATGCATATTCTAATTTATCTTATAATTGTCAAAAAATCGATAATTCGTCTTTTCCTTATAAGATCATTTGTTCTTCAACTTAATTTGATCATAGTTTCATTTCCTTCTAAATTAAATTTTCCCAAAAAAAATTTTATTGATTACACAAACTTTAACGAAAGGAAATTTTTATGCTTAGCTTTTCTTCATCTTAATGGAGAATTTTGATAATTTTGAAAAAAAAAAAGAAAAGAATTCCCCTATTGTGGCTTATTTCTACTTTCTCGTACGAAAAAAGCATTTATTTAATAGGAGAAAAGATGGAATAATGTTGATGTCGAAGATGAGTCATAAAATGTGATTGTTTGAGACAATTTATAAAAATATAACAAAGCAAAGTGACATGGTTAGGATTATGGAGACTGGACGATTCACTCCTACGCTTCATTCTATCTTATCAGTAATCAGTCATCCTTATTTGGCTTCATTCTGGCTGCTTTGGGCTCGATTTAGCAAATGATTTATTTACTTGATATATCAAATCGTGGATATAAATGAGAGTAAATTTGGAAGATTCGAATATCCATTTAAGCAGTTAATTAATTAAATTAGTTTGACAAATATGTCACTTCTGTTAATATAATCTCGATTGATAATTAGGTTATCACAATTAATAATCAGTTGATAGTAGTTTATGTTAAGGATAATTAGAACGTATCAAATGATTGTTAAAATAAATGAATTTAGAAGTATGATATTATTTCGATCATATTTTAGATCATAATTTCTAGTAACATTAATATCTGATTTTAACTTCATAAATATAAAGTGAATAATGTTATCATTATCAAAATTATTTCTATCTTTTATCATAGCAAATTTTGCAAGAATTTTATGAGATAAATTATTTGGTTAATTGTATTTTTAGTATAATAAGTATGACAGATTTAGATTTTGTTGGTAATTAAAATATTATTTTATTAAAGTTTCGCAAGTATCATAAGATCGAGTATAGTTATTATCTTTTAAATGATCGGAGATTGGTTATTTTAGAATTTGATGTTAGTTTGGTTTTGTTTATGAGTATAAATATATTTTATTCTATTTTTTAAAGTCTGTGAGATTCATATTTTTAAGATAATCTAGATTTAAAGGATTATTTTAAATTTAGAATTTTTGACTCTTAATCAAAACGTTTATTTCTTTAGATGTTTTCATTTTATTTTCATCTTTTTTATTTCTATTTTTTAAATGTCACCGTTTAATTTTTATTTTATGGAAAGTTGAGTTTTTATTTTTTTTTTCTTTTTTTTTTCTAAAAATTTTTGTTCAGTATATTATATAAAATTCTAAAATTTAATTTTAAAATTGAAAAAAAAACTCTGTCATTTTATTTCTATTATTCGAGCTATTTCTTTAGTATATTTAATTATGCGACGAATATATTTTGAAAAGTAATGTTGAGAGAAAAAAAAAAGAGAGAAAAGAGAGATGAAAAATAGTTGTAGAAGATTGATATGCAATGAATATGAATGAAATGAAACATCAAAAGAAGAAGAAGAAGAAGAAGACATGCTCAAAACTTCATCCATTTCATTCATTCATTCATGAATTTTTATAAATAATGGTGGAACAATCGTTGAAGCGGAATATCACATTTAAAAATCTCAATTTTTAGTCATTTTAATTGCTAAAATTACTCATCCAATCGAATTATTGTTGATTTTTGAATCATTGCTTTTCTTTCCATCCTTCCTTTCACCTATATTCCACTCCTTCCCTTTTCGTCCTTTCGTCCTTTCGTCCCCACCCCGTGATCTTTTGGCCCTATCCTAAAGAGCCAAACTCAGACTAGACTTCAGACTTGATCATTGTTTCTCTTTTTCCTATTTCAGTTTGTCCTTAATATTCTCTCCTCTTCTTCAATCCTTCCAAAACTTTCAGATATTGAAATTTGTTAAGTGTTTAAATGAACTTTATTATTTTCCGTTTTATTTGATCACATCTAAGCCATAAATACAAAAAAAAAAAAAACAATTCATATAAGTTCCAAATGGTATTTCTAATTTTTAAAATTTAATTGATACTGATTTTAGATATTATTCTAGAATCTGGAATAAAATTAATTCTAATCGAACATGGTTTAATTATCCATTCACTTATTTGTAATAAAATCATAAAATTAAAGTTTAAATTTGAGAAACTTCAAATTCGGGATTGAGTCAATTATTAAAAGAAAGAAGCTGAACTAGTTTGATTAAAAGGCTCTTAATTAAAGATTAACAAGTTGAAAATTTACACTATCAAGAATATATGCCAAATTTTTTATCGCTTTCAATTTGAGCAATTTTTGTAATTTCTTTTTTTTTTTTTTTTTTTTTTCACTTACCAATCTTTCATTGTCCGAGAAGTCATTAAAATAGATGAGTGCAGTCGAATAACTAAATACAGCAAAGGTATGTTATTGTGCTTCCCCTGTTCCTCTTATGGTTTCATTTTTGTAAATTATTTGAGTTTTTAAATTTGAATTATAATATTTATATTTTGAAATTTTAATTTATGGTATCAATCACAAAATTCCATCTCGCCATTTCATTCATAACTATTCGAGAATTGGCAGTAGCTGAATAAAATCGAGATTGAGCTTCTATCGAAGCTTGAAACTTTCCAAGATGAGATTCTGATACACGTTCGAAAATCAATTTAACTCGAATTATTACTATCTAATTAAATGTAACCATTTGAAAACTGATAACATGTGCATTAGTGATGTTCGATGTCAATTATCAGGCAATGGAATGCAAATGATGTCTAGTCGTCTGAGAATTTTGTTGATCCACCAAAATATATATTGTAACCGTTGATGATACGCTTTTTTGATTCTTTTTAATTTTCCATCAAAATTTCGACTCATCTAAAAATTCTTCAGAAGTTATTTTTATTTAGCAACTATTTAAAACTTTTAAATACGTTTGAAATTCATATTCATGCTCGAAAACGTTTCATTTTGTTATTATTTTACTTCATTTCTTGATCATTCGACTTTCTACAAAGCCAATAAATGTTGGCATCAAATTTTATTTATTTATATATTCTGTAATTCCGAAAATTTCTCAAGAATATCGAGAAAAGTTAGATGAAATTTTCGAGTAAGGAAAAGTTGAAAATTGATAAATTTCTGAGGAATAAAATGGCCATTACGAGAGTAGTAGGTGTGTCGTTGTTGTTATAAATATGGAAATATTGGATGGAAATGATATTAATGATAATATACATCGGATATCACTTATTGATCAGAAAGAGGAAAGGAAAGGAAGAATTGTCTCATCATATTTTCTTCATTACGTTTAAATCTTTTCTTCAGCGAATCTTTGTTGTTGTTTTGTTCAGTATTGTGGTTTCCTTCTTTTTACAGCATTATGCTCGGAACTATAGCTAAGTTGACAATATTGTTAAAATGTTGATAATGTTATCTGATAGCATACTATTATCATCGCTATTAGTATCATCATTATTATTATTATTATCAATGATATCATCAATAGCTGTTTGATAAAATCAATTAATTTCAATTCTCATAAAAATAAAAATTACCCATTTTACATATGATCCTAATACGGTTCTATCCTAAATTATTCATTATTCTTTCCTCCTCTCTCTCTTTCTCTTTCTCTCTCTCTTTTGTACTCTTTTGCGGCAAATTTAGTTTTCACTCAACTCAAAAGAAAACCGATTTTTTTTTTCTGGCTTTGATAATGAAACCAAAACCAAAAACGACGGCAGGCGGTACTATCAAGAAGATCGAAAAGCAATTGTCGATGCGACAATCCTTCACACTTTCCACCAGAAGATAACTGTTCCTTTTTTATTTGCCCTTTGCTAAAATTGCCATTTGCTTCGATCCACCGATTTCCCTTTTTTTTTCTTCCTTTTTTTTTTTTTTTTTTTTTTTTTTTTTTTTTTTTTTTTTTTTTTTTTTTTTTTTTTTTTTTTTTTTTTTTTTTTTTTATTTTGTTTACTTGTTGATTTCTATCAAATGCATCGAATGGTTTTTTATAGCTGACATTTGTCGTATATCATATTTGTTTTACCATTATTTTTTATGATTTTTATAATCTGTTTAGCATTTTTTTTTTTTTTTTTTGTCCTTTATCCCATATATTGTGATAGATTTTAATAATCAGATAAGATTTACTAGACAAATAACATTTCCATATTTTTTATAAGAAATTCTTCAAAGAATACAAAATATAAATTATATGACAATGTAATTATATGGCAATAAAACGTTAAAGATAAATTGATTGCGAAATTTCGAAAAAAATTTTTTAAAACTTTTTCAGTAATGGATGAAATTGCACTGATTGAATCACCACAATCCACGTATATAACTCGATCACGAAATGCGACATTGACATGTCGAGCTCTTAATGCCAAACGAATACGTTTCAAATGTAATGGACGATGGGTAAATGTTTATTGGAATTTCAAAATAAACAAACATTTTTGTTTAAATTTGACGATTTTTGGTAATTTTTAATATGAAAATAAAAATTTAAAAGGCGCAAGTTTTTTGAAATTTAATTCTTTAGATTAGGTTTAAATTATCTAAAATCTATCGAAATTATCGTCAGAATTTTTTTCGTTTATCTACTCCATACTACAATATTATCCTATGATGGCACAACATTACTTTCATGAAGGAATGAACCATTTGGAAAAAGATAATCAAAAAAACTTTGAACCGCTCTGTGTAATCAAATTATTTGAATTATTCGAAATTGACATTGAAGGAAGTTAATTTTTATTATTAGCTGGACGATTCACGCCATAATGTATCGCATGGAATAGATTCTGCCACTCATTTGCCCTTCTACAAGGCAACCGTTGAAATTGATCGTCAGGAATTAAATGTTCATTCTGGTGATTTCACGTGCCAATGTTATGCTTCCACGGATTCTGACGTACAAGTAGTTCGCTCCGAATCAGCACGTGTTCGTATCGCATGTAAGTGGGACATTTTTCTTTTCATCTATTTATCATTTCTAGTATTTCAAACCATTAGTTTAATTAATTTTTCACAAAAGCTTTTAGGGAAAAGCTTTTAGGCACAGATTAACTTGGAAATTTTTTGGAATTAGTTGAAAATTGTTTTATACATTCTATCAGTTGGAACATTAATTAAATTTAACAAATAAAAAATATTCCGATTTTAATCAAAATTAATTAAATTTCATAAATACAGGATGAAGGGTGCATTTTGCTATTGCCTTTATTAATATTACAGCAGAATTTCATCCTTTTTTTTTTCCTTTTTATTCATTTAAAACTTTTCTTTCTACTTCGTTTTTTTCAATATCCCATGATAAACTTTAAGTGAAACTTCGCTAATTTTCATAATCTAATCTATCTCAAAAAATTGTTTAAAAATTGAATTTTATTTCATCCTTTTCTAATTCGAAGAAATTCTTTCAATGCAAAAAAAAAAAAGCGAAGTATAAACAATTTCTTCTTCCCCACCTACTGTCATCATAATTCATTCTTCAATGTTTTTGCTACAATAGGCGAAGAAAAAATTGAACATTGCTTTCTTCATTTGCAGTAAATAAAATATCGAAAAAAAAAAAGAAAGGAAAATATCTTTTTCTATAAGTTGATAAGATTTTTCTTTCCCAAAAACATATAGGAATTCGAATAAAATTGTAATTTTATTTTCTAATTATTATCTTGCATCATTAACTTAACTAATTTTCAAATTAATAAATTATACCGAAAATTTGCATATTTTTACTTATTTGTTTCTTTGTTGCCATAATTTTCATTGACTAGACGGTAATATTTTAAGTGATTGATAGATATGCTGCAGAATTTTAAATTCCCGAAAAACTGTATGTCTTTTTTTCTTTTTTTTTTTAAAGAGAAATAGAATTAATGAAAAATTCCGGGATAATAAAAATATATTGAAGATTAGAAATATGAATTAAGATAGATATACTGTGGATAATAACGATAATCATTTTGGTTATTAGTTTTCATGGAAAAGAATCATTAGCATGCTTAATTGAGCATTAATTACTAATCAAGGCTAGTTATACACTTTCAATCGTTTACCCATCCTTGGTCTATTCCATTTTTCCAATTGTTATTTAGAAAGTATCACAATGTCGAGATGATAGCAAAATTTTATTCAATTCTAGCCAATGAAAACTTCGAAATTTGATCATAATGCATAAATGATTTCATCCATGAAAAGGCGTGAAAAAAAACTTGGAACTAAAATTGAAATTTGCATTTTTTTCTTTTTTTTTTCTAGTTTTTTTCTGAAAAATGCTTAAATTTTATTGTCACATAAGCTTGCTTCATTGATATGTAAATATAAATATGCATAAATGATGAATGATTTTATTTTGAATGAACTGATTCAAGGGAATGCAAGATTTATATATTCATGAAAGGTATGTTAAGCGAAAAGTAAGCCAGAGATTATCATTGAGTTCGTAGATTTGCATGTTTGCAAGTGCAGCATGCAAATCGTAATTGAGAAAGATTTTTGCAAATCTGCTTGCCAAGTATGTGGTAATTGAGCGTGCAATTAGCGTTATTTAGCCGACGTTTTTGAAGTGGACACGGTGAAGTGTACTTGACATAATCAGAAATGCTAACTGGCCATCATTTTGCTCGATGACTGATTGCTGATTAAACAGTTGATTGACCGACTTATTTGAATGAGCCATCTAAATCAACTGACCATAACATGCTAATCGATATCATAATGGAAGTTCAAAATAGGTAGTAGTAAAATTATTAAAACTTTTAAAAACTAAATAATTAAACATGAGAATTTATTTTATAAACGAACGAAAAAGGAAGAATAAGATTGGAGACACTTAAAATTTTGATGTCAGTGACATGTCTCATGAGAGTAACAAATTTTGAATTGTGACATTGGATGAATGTCCTCTTCTCTTCTCTCTCTCTCTCTCTCTCCTATTTCTTATCGCAAAATCTCTTTCGATTCTCAAAACTGGTCATTTTGCTATCAAGCATACATCGCGTAATTCATAGTAAAATCCCATTGATGCTAAAATTTCAAGAAATTTTCAAATATTTGCATAGAGGAAGCAAAGAATTCACGAAGCATTTGAAATAAGTCGAACCCATTAAGCTCATCCATTAATTTTAATGCAACTGGCCTCTATTCCACTTTAGATCAAATGAAGAAAGATCGTAATAAATAATTTTATGGTTTATATAAGTTTCACTTTCTCTTTAAAATCATATCTTCTTTGCTATCAAATCTTTTTTCCATCCATCAATTAATACTTATCCATTAACATTAACACTAAGCCATATATTTTCTTATAGAATACAGAAGGAAAGCTAATTTCGTATTCTTTTGAAACATACATTTTTACAAATCCTTTCAAATATCATTTTCTGCTTGAAAACATTCCTATTCTTCTTCATCCATTTTTGTTGTATAGAATCTTAAAGAATCGCCTTTTTTTTTTCTTTTTTTCGAGTTTTGTTTGAATCAAAAAATACAAAAAAAATTTAAGCTCATGAAAAGGATTATGTAAATTGCTTCTGGAATGAGTGTGGGTTAATAGTTGTGCAGCAGAAATTTCATCCGATAATGGTAAATTTTGTCCTGAAAAGGATTTCAATTTTCATCCAAAAATTGATTTATGGTCAATGAACTGAACAAATATATGCATAAATTTAAATTTTTAACAAATGAAAGTAATTGCTTAAAATTTGAACAAATTGATGCAAATGTTTTAAAATTGTACAAATGAATATGTTAATGTATGAAAATTTAAATCCGAATAATTTTTTGAGATGTTTCCCCCTACTGATCGTTTTATAAAATATGAAGTTTAAATTTAGGCCTCTAATTCTATCATTCATGAAGAAAGATAGACTTTGAAGTCCTGTACATGAAATTAGTTTCAGTATGTCGCAGTAGAAATTTTCACATATTGGTATCAATAAAAAGAATAGGATTGCTATTTTAATGTCACAAATACGAGGAATTGTCACAAAAAAAAAAAAAAAGTAGAACTCATAAATATCGAAAAGATAAAGAATGAGGTTTACGATGAGCAAAAAGAAGGGTCAATTAAATTGAGGGCCGGGGTTTTTTTTTTTTTTTTAAATTTTTAGAAAAGTAAATAGATGAATTGGAAGAGACATTTCTGATAATATCGCATTCACATATTTTTCATTCTTCCACTTTTTTACCTTTCATTTTAAAATTTATTGTAGTTTGTTTAATTTTTGAAATAGAATAGATGTAACATCTTTTTTTTTTTTTTTAAAGAATCATTATTTAACGTTCTCATTTGAATTTTTCTTTTTTTTTTTAATTCCAAAATTTGCATTTTTCAAGTTGATGGATCATTCCGACACATCTTCCATATAAAATGACAACTAATTCTCAGCACAATTGTATCTAAATACGAATAGGTCATAGTTGCAAAATGAAAGAGAAAAAAAAAAAGATGACAGCTGCCAGGCATTTTGCAAAAAGGATGACAATATCGATAAGCTAATATATCTCGGCAGTGTAAAATGGGAATTCCATTGAACAGCTGACTCATTAATGATTAAAAAAAGTAAATATTTCATCCTGAATGAGTCTTATCACTTCATTTATTGATCCTGAAAGTATACATTATTGTTTCGTCGCATATGAAAGATAAACAATAAATATATCATTATAAAACTATGGTACAAAAACTATTCCAGATTAATTTCATACAGAAATATGACAGCAAACAGAACAATTGTCAAAATAGTTCGCTGTTCTCGAGAAAAATTTTTATTGAAAATTCCGATACAAAAGTTTTTTTTCAAAAAATTCCGATATAGATGCAGTATTTTTCAACTTTCAATTAATACATCAACAATAAACATGTCATAGTTTAAAATATCAATAAGACATTGAATATAAAATCCGAATGATTCCTGAAAATGAACTCGTGCTAATATGATAATATGACATTGGCATTCTCTTATCGGTTGATCCGGAAAATTGTGAAATTTGATGTTTTCGGTAGCATCTAAGAACGACTAGAACTACTCTTTGGATAAAATAAATAATTCTCATTTATTCCTGGTAATAAATTCAGGGAATTTTTGAAAAATGCAAATAGTATTATAATTTAAATAGATTGATTCATTTGAGTAATACCCAGTGAGGAAGATTTCTTAATTTCGATACCGTATAACTTGCTGAAGTGGGCAATCAACTTGTCCAATCTAAGCCTGCTATCTTGCTTGAAAATATAAATTTCAGAACCAGTATGACTCATCTAATTCATAAGAAGCAAGATATTATCACTATTATTATTATTGTTATTATTATTATCATTATTGCCCTCTATCATTAATTAGTCTTAACAATTATCTAATTTATATGCAATGAACTAATTAATTTTCCAAAATGATGTCAAATTGACACAGGAATGATAATTTTCCAGATTATGTCACATATTCCTGAATTGATCAAACATCAATAAAATGTGAAAGAAAAAAAAAAAAGGATTTTGAGAAATTGTATTAAACATCACCATTTTTTTTCAGTACTGAAAAAAAAGTGAAGATGAATGAATGAATAAACCGACTGTTTCTTTGTTAAAAAAAAAAAAAAAAAAAAAAAAAAAAAAAAAAAAAAAAAAAAAAAAAAAAAAAAAAAAAAAAAAAAATTAACTTAATAAAGCTAGAGATAATTTTGATGAATTATTCAAGACTTTTTTTCATTTTTCGGTTAAGCTTAAGTGAAATTCTCATGATTTATTAGTTTTTTCAGTGCAAGAAAAAAAAAAAGAGGTAATGAAAGATAAAGGTAGCTCAGATATTGTGGGTTTTTGGATCAAAACAGGTGACATCCCAGATCTTTTGAGCCTATCTCATCTTAATTAATTTACTGCTTTTCGGCTCCATTCACGAGCTGCTTATTTATTTGATTTGCTTCAGTTTAATGACTATTGATATCTGCCAATCCTTTTTGGGTGGAGTTTTTTTTGGAGCAACAAAGAATAAACATTTCACAGAAAATTATGCAAAAATTAAATTTTATTATAGAGCAATTATAATGTTAAAACTTCACATACAAAAATTCGAAATTAAATTAGAGTGAAAAAAATAATTATCAAAACAGTTAATATTGCATGAATTAGTTCTAATAACATCAGAACATGAGAATAAATATTCATAATAATAAGAATGACTAAATTGTTCAATGAAAATCCAAGTAATTTCTCAATCTATTCAAATTAATTACTCATCAAAATTCACAAATGTGTGTATTTCTTCTGACGTTGAACTTATCAAAAAATCAAATGTTCCAGACATTCGGAAACATTTCTATCAAACGCCAATATCCGAAAATGTACCGGAAGGAGGTACTGTACATATGCATTGCTCACCACCAGAAGGTGAACCTAAAGTTGAGGTAAGCTTTATTTACGATTTATTTGACTAGTTGATGGAAAATTAAATTGAAGAAAAAATAAATTTTTATTATAATTGAATAGAGGAAATAAATTGAATGAGTCTTATCAAAACAGAATTAACTTTAATTTGACTTATATATCTTAATTCTTTTTGTTTGACTATCTTTTACTCTTTTATTATCGGAACAATATTTATAACTTTCATAGTTCCTTCAATTACTATTTATTTAAAAATTATTGAAAGTGAAAATATTATTTGGCATAGGAATGCATACAACTTTTACTTCAATCAGATGAATTAATTACTTTCACATGTTCCACAATTAATGATCCAATACAGCGTCTTTAATGAGAAGTGATTATTAAGAGAAGATTGCTAACTTGCTGCAACGGTGAAAATATGATTAATGATGATAGATCTAATCCTTATATCTATTCTTTAAATAAATTTTCCAATCTATGCAATTTCCCATGAAATCCATCTTTTGGTTTTTTTTTTTTTTCTTATTTTTTTTTTCTTTTTTTAAATCTCATCTTCCTCAAATTACAAATTTTTACGTGTTTAATTTGCATGAAAACTTTCTTGTTTGTAGTTAAAAATTTGGGAAAATAGCTTTTTCTTGTTACTATTATTGCTTTGTTTTTGCTGTATATATATATATATATATATATATATATATATATATATATATATATATATATATATATATTTTTTGCTAAATTAGAATAAATAATGTTGCTTTCTTTCATTTCATTTTCAAATTCATTTTTTGATTGATTTAAAACTTTCTTTGCGATTAAATTTTTGTATATTTTTGCGGGAAATGAATTTGCTATAATATTTTGATTATTGAATGAGAAAGAATGAGTAAATTGTTGAATATTACAGGTCTTCTGGATAAAAGATGGAAAAGAGATTGAACGTCAATCAGATTCCAATATGATTATTGCCAATGATGGTTCATTGATCATATCCGCTGCCCGTTTGTCCGATTCGGGTAATTATACTTGCGAAGCACGAAATATCGCTAACAAACGCTTTTCTGATCCTGCACAAATTATTGTTTACGGTATGATTGAGCACATAAATTTCAATTCGAAATTTTATGAGAAAGATTGAATTTGCAATTTTTCATATTTCCGAAGTTTAATTTATGAATAATAAAGTTAGAATTAAATATGTGTATTATAAGGAGAATTTTTATTGAAAAGCACTTTAGTAAAAGTTCGTTCATTATAGTTAAAATTTTTGATGTATATAAAAGCTAAAAGTATGTAAAATTTTTTGGAAAAAAAATATGATCAATAATTTGTCAAAGATAAATTATTTAAATTTTAATTAATATCTAAAATAAAATTATATTTCATCAATCATTTTTTGAAATAAAATTTCGACAATTTTATTGTCCGAACATATTTTTATTCTTTGACCTTGAAGAAGAAGATTTTCATGTTCCAACATATGTTAAATGATATGTAGAATGAGTGGATTGTAAATATGTAAGAAATAAGTTAATCATTTACATGGCGCCAGTTTTTTCCTTTTTTTTTTCCCCTCTTGTATTTTCCTTTTTTTTCCTTTCAATTATGCAATAACAAAGTAAGGACAAAGCTCGTAAAATAGTAACCGACAAATGTAATATAAAACTTTGAGTACCGGAAAAAGTGGTCTTTTAAGATTGACAAAAGCGATATGACGCCTTATTTTCCGGTACGTGTGGTCTCTTGTCGGCGCCTATAAATGTTTTGTCGGTCCTTTTAACTTTTCCTTTTTCTTCGCATTTTTTTTGTTCTTTTAATTTTTGAACAAGCACTTTATACTCGAAAAAAAATTCATTTAAGTCGAATTTGTCCTAAAAAACTAAATTTTCTCATTAAAATGATGAAATGCGGGAACTTTTTTTTTTTTTTTTTATAATGACAGCAATGAAATTTTAATATACCAGCAATCAATCAAATTAAATATAAAACTAAACATACATCCTAACTTGCTCATCCTATCTGAATCAGAATTGGTAGACTAGATTTGGGTTGTTGTTAGAAAAAAAAAAAAAAAGAAAAGGATTCTTTTGATCATATAAGATTACATGAATCGTTGTGAAATTGAGGATAAGTTTAATAAAATTTCATGTTTTAAATTTTGAATTTTTCAGCTTCATTAGTTCTTTCATCATTTCGAGAATGCAACGAAGAATTGTAAATAGCACTTTTTTCAAATAATTAATCAGTTAGTATTATTACAGTAAATGGTGAATGGGCAGAATGGTCTTCATGGAATGGTAATTGTAAAGTTGATTGTGGTCAATTAAAGCAAGAAATAATAAGAAGACGTTCCGGTACAGTACACACCAAACTTGATGATATTTGGCCAAAGTTGGTACGCAGGAGAACTTGTAATAATCCCGCACCATTGAACGGTGGATCTGATTGCTTAGGCGATCCTGAACAAACCAATGAATGTCCTTTAGATTGTCATTTGGATGGTTATTGGTTCGTATTTTATAAAATCTTCAAGACAAAAGTGACAAAGTTCAGACCTTGTAAAATTTTGTCTTCTTTGCAAGAAAAAAGCAATTATTAAGGGAAAATTCAGACGAAGTATATTTGCATTGGAAAAAAATAAAATAAAATTAATAGATGAAATTATTGAACTAATAAATTATTTTATTGGAACAAATGTCATATATTATAGGTCAGAATGGTCTTCATGGTCACAATGTAGTGAAAATTGCCAAAAATTCCGTACTCGTTCTTGTAATTCACCCCGACCAACAAGCGGTGGGCAGTTATGTAGTGGCCGTGATTTAGATACTAAGAATTGTACCGAAGGAGAAGGTTACTGTATAGCAACGTCACAACGACCATCACCAACCTATATTGGGTACAGCCTAGAGGCCCAAATCGCAATGTATGCTGGCCTATTCAGTGTACTCATCCTTTTGCTTATCATTCTTATCTTGATATTTATATTGCTCTATCGATGTCGACGACGATATAGTGATAGCAAGAAAGATGGCTTTTATTTTGCTGAAAATAGTGGTTTGTTTTTCAATTAAAACTCTAGTTTAATATTCCTTTTTGTTGTGATTAACAATGTCTTCCAATAAATTGTCAATGCGAAAAAGTTGAATAATTTGTCTACTGCTATTGATTTTCAATTCTTAAATAATTATCAATTTTGAATAGAAAATTGAAGGTATAATAATTATTAGGACATGTACGTACTGTATTATTGCAACAACAACAACAACGATTACTTGGTGATCCAACTGATTCACTTAAATCAATGCCAAAAGGTGGTAGTGAATTTTACACTTTAACAACGACTGCTTCACCAACTCATCCTCTTGTAAGACCGCCATCATTAACGCTTAGATCTGCTAACAGCAGTGGTTATTCGTCAACAAGAAAAATCACAGGTTGGGAATTATTTTCTGATCGGATCAAAGATTATTTTTTCTTTGAATTTAAAGATGAAATTTTAGGGAGGAAATTTTTTCTCTTCTTTAAAATATAAAAAGTTTTTAAATTTTGAAGGATCACGTATGGCATTAATTACTGAATCATCATCAAACTCATCGAATGGTAAAATTACAATAGCACGAACAAATTCACGAACTTCAGACGAAAATTATGCAACATTGTATGATTGTGTAGGTGATGCCAATGATCAGTACGGGTCCTTCGAGCTCAGCAAACAATCTCATGTTGTACTTCCTGCTTATGTGGATAGTACAGGGGGAAGATTATTGGTACTTTTTTTCTCAGATTAACCTTGAAAACTCAAAATTTTTCATTGGTCTATTTTACAAATAACATTAATCTACTTGATCAACCTTATCGTTACTAAACAATAATTCATTTCCTATTTTTAATAGATTCTGGAATATCCATATAATCTTAAAAATTGGATCACATTCTGAAATCGACTTTTTCTTGAAAATCAGAAAGGACTCGAAGAGATTCGTCATGAGAAATTACTAGCTGTGAAAAATCTGTATTGTTGGTCTAATTTATTAAGTAGAGAGGAGTAGCCGAATATATGTAAACCAGTAAAGAATAAATTCCGGAAATTTAAGACAGTAAAGAAATAATAAATTTTTTTTTTTAGCTCAAACGAAGTGGTGCTGCCCTGCTAATACCGGAAGGTGCATTTCAGACGAATCATATGATATTTCTTGCTGTTTCCGATGATCTCAACGATTCACCAAAATTACTGGGTGGCTTCACTTTTTTCTCAATTCATGTATAATTACTTATTTGAAATCATCAAAATGAAATTTATTTGAAATTCGTTTTAATCTTTCGGAACAAATTTCAGAAGGTAATACGGTGCTAAGTGCTGTGGTCATGATAGGTCTATGTGATGAAAATGAGAATGATGTCGTCATACATAGGCCATTTATCGTGACATTTAAACATTGCGCTAATATTTTCCCGAAAGATAACTGGATTTTTATGATTTACGCAAAAGGCAATCAAAGCAACAACTGGGAAATGGTTGCACAAATTGGTGATGAAGATATCAATACACCTCTCTACTGCCAAATGGATTTAACAAGGTGCTATTTATTTCACTGACAAATAAGATTCATTACTCTGCTAAGATGATCGAACAATCCCGATAACTAGTAAAACTAATAAAAAAGCATTAGTAATGGAAATCGAGCCTTCTTCTATATCATTGCCTTTTATAGGTGCCACATAATGATAGAGCGCTTCTGCAAGTTACTCCTGGTCGGTAAACCACGTCGACCGACGTTAGCAGCAATGAAACGAATGCGCTTAGCAGCGTTCGGTTCTTTGCATCGTATTTCCAATGATACTTCTATTAGGGTATATTGCGTACCCGAAACCGGGATAGCCATCCAGAATGTCTTGCGTCAAGAAGAAAATACTGGTGCTTTGTTGGCTGAAACCGAGAATTTCCTGATGCGTGAAAAGGGTGCCTTATGTGTATGTCTTGAAGAAATGTCAACAGGACTCATCAAAAAGCCAGAAGCACAATATCTGGTGCGTTAATCATTGAATGTTACTGAGCTTTATTCCACTTTGAAAATTTACAAAAAAAGTCCAAATTTTATACAAATTTAAAGCTCTCAAAAGAATGTTTGTGAACATGTTACAGGAGATACCATCTAGCCATCATTTATGGTGTGTCCAAAACGGTTTGCACTGTAGTCTAAAAACTGATGTTCCGGAAGATCTGTTAGAAACAATTACTGGTCGAATTGTTATATACCAGAAAGGTAACGCCGATGCAAGAGAAGTGCTGCATTTCGATATGCAACAATCATTCGTAAGTAAAATCTCAATACATCGGAATATAACTATGAAAAAGTTTCTGCAAAGTGCAAAATCATCCGGATTTATTATTCTCATCCACAAACCAATTTATCAACTCAAAACTTATTTTCTAGAATAGTATGGTTCATTTCAGGAGGATAGTGAAATGGAAGAAGATGGTGTGCTGTCATCTGGTTTCTTATTGGATTACGCAACAAGACGAAAACTGGCGGAACTTTTCGATGTTCCTACTGATCCAACGAAGGACTGGCGAGGACTCGCTAAAAAATTAAATCTCCATAGGTATATACAGGTAATCAACACATATTATTTAAAAGGATAAGGTAGGATCAGCTAACTTTTTTCAAGAAAAGGTTGGATTTATAGAAGTGCTATAAAGCCTATGAGCAAATTTCCAAGTTAAGATAAAGCTAGTAATCATTATTTCTAATATGTCAGGCATTCTGCTGCAGACTAATCCGACTTTCAGTTTGCAGCACTGGAATTCAAATATCTCCCCCTCCCCCAAAAAAAAAAAAAAAGAAAAAAAAAAGCCATAGAAATAATTGCAGTAGTAATATTTCAGTATTTTGCAACCCGACCTGGTCTTTCACCAACATCACTAATTCTGGACCTATGGGAAGCTGTGGAATTCGGCTCACAACGGGCAGTATTGGATCTTCTACAAACTGTCCGAATCATGGGTCGACCTGATGCTGTAACGGTGCTCGAAAGTTATCTTTCCAGTTTAAAAAAATGAACAAATGAAATGTAGAAAATTGAATTCATTTTCAAAAAAACGTGACACTGTACAGTACAATTGAAGAATTTAACGTCCACTGAGAGGTATCAATTAGATGATATATTACTCTGTGCATTGAAGCAAATGTTTTCGACAAATTATAGTAAAATGAATTCTGGAAGACTCACTGTATTGTTGCATAAAGATGCCTGCATAATGAATTGCTAAAATCATTACCCGAAAACAGACTAGTTCTCCACTATATTACATTGCACGGTGGTCCAATATGAAATTTTAATCCTTTGAACTTCTTTATCCAGTGAAATCGATGGAATTCATTACTGAGGTTATACCTGAATATTCTACAGATAATGAGCAAAATACGAAGTATATACAACGGAGTATTTTCCAGCAAAGTTATAACTACTGCAGCATTAATGAATATAACTGACCAAATTAATCAAACATCCATATACGCAGTGACATAAACCAAGTAAAAAGCAATTTAAATACATAGCAGAAAGTAGAGGTATATAGCGGATTAGAAGGCGTCTAATATAAATTGAGAAACTGCCTAACAACGACGTGCATGAATCAATGCGACAGTTACACGCGGCTTCGAAATTCCTTTGCTAGCTTTTTGGCGTCCACTTCGCCTTCATCCTAATATAGAAATTCGCATTATGAAAGGATATTTGTATCCTCTAGTCAGAAAAAAAAAAAGAGAGAAAACATCTAATTTAGATTAAACACCGGCAGAAATTGAAGAAAATAGTAAAATGCCTGGATTTTATTTCTGACTTCTTGGTCGATTACTTCGCCCTTGCTATTTACTAACTTAGCAGCGGGTATCGTTTTCACATCATATTTCTCCAAGAATTCTCTGCAATAGAAACAAAGCTTGAAAATCGAGCGTAATTTTTCGATGCACATATTATCATAGTTATGGTATAAATCCCATGGTTTAGTATTTCGCAGAACTATATGCGCAAAACGAATAAGTCATAATACGTATTACCAGAAAGACGTGATTAACAGTTAATCAGTGAAATAAGCGATTCTATACATTCTGTCAGTGTATATTTATCACAACTTTGAAGCACTAAGAAAGAGCGAAAAAGATGAAGTAGGAGAGACTTACGAAATATGTTTGTCACCAAATGGGATATATGGCACATTGGGAAGTGCTTTATTATAGTAATCTAATTGGTGTTGAACTTCACGATCACGGGAAACCCAGACTATTTCAATATTTTCGTCTTTTGCAGCTTCGTTGTACCATTTCTACAAAATCATAGTTATTGTAGAGAGTCAAAAAAAAAAACACATCTTAGAATATTCCAAGCACTGACCGGTATGGTGATAAATAACGAGTTACTATATGTCTAAGTTTGAGAACTACTGTAAAATTAACAGGAAGATAAAAGGAAGAAGGACGCTAAAACAAATAAGGAAAAACTTACCTTTAATTTAGGAGTAAATAGACGGCAGTGACCACACCATCCGGATGAGAAATATAGTATAATAGCCTGCAATTGAATAAAAAAAATTGCAAAACAAGCAAAAGGCAATGCATAACCGGGTCAGGTTTACCATATTAGCTCGAACTATTCAGTTTCCTTAAAACTTTCTGAAAATATGTCACACAGTGCCACAATACAATCTAACTGCTATCATCCTAATATATGAAGAAGGCAAAATTTCACAAAGATAAGATTTAGAAACCTTATTATTCAGATCATTCGCTTTGACTTTTTCGCCATCTCGTTTGATCAAGGGAACATCTTTCAGGAATTCTGCACCTGCTGCATAACAACGGGTAAAGTTAAGTCTTCCCGTTCGAGATAATAGCATTTTTGATAAATAAATATTAATTCACTCTAAAATTGAATGTTAGTGAAGAAATTATTTAGTCAACACTTAGGCAAATAAACTTGGGCAAACAAATAAGCTTGAATTGCAGGAATATATGAATCAGGTAATGCATTAATAAGTAAATACGAATTGATAAACCAAAACTCTCGAAAGCACCCATCATGACTTCAATCTTCACCATCCACAGAGGTGCCATCCACTACTGTATGCTCATAATGAAAATCAGAGTCCCAGTGACAATCGAAAATCAACATATAGTTTTCACCAGAAGTGCCTCTAGACTGTATTCGTTCGAGAATGATCTCGATCTCACTCGATATTGAAAATAACTGGACGTGAACTTCTCGAAATCTGAGATTCTTAATTGCGAATTCTTAATTTGGAAATTCTTAAATCTGAAGAAGATAGTTCCTGAAGCTTCCAAATCTATGATACCAATTATTAAACTATCTCTTTAATTTATTCACTGAACAAGCTATCGATAATCAGTCAGTGATAGCAATTTGATTAATTAGTTTATTTCTCTTTTATTGAAAAAACAAGAAAGACTAAAATTAATTGGGAAATAATAGTCGTCTACAGAAGTACCTTTGCTGAAATATTATGATTGGGTGATAAATGATAAGAGAGACGAGTGATAAGCAATACCCGGAGTGAACAAATAAATGATAAGAGTACATATTTTTAAGGAGAAAATTTCCTCAATCATTTATTCACTTCGTTTTACTTTCTTACTTTTACAATCTTAATAAATTGTCGAAATAAATAATTTCTGGAACATAATGTTAAGAAATGAAAAGATATCGTAATGGGAGCAATTTAAAAGTTTTTCTTTATTCTTTAGATTCTTATTAAGTCCTGAACGTTGAATTTGAAAAAATTATCATCTCGAGAACAACCGAAAAACATTCCCACGTTAGTGAACATTTCTATATTGGACATTGCCTTTAATTGTTAGGTTTAATTATCTAAATTACTGCTAATAGATTGTTTCTCAATGACGCAGATATCTAACGTTAAAACATTTTTAATATCAAGGAAAAAACATTTATCACTGATATGCTGTGAAGAGAAAGTAATTTAGTTGCTTAAGTGATGTTCTTTCACAAAATATTGGAAAAGCGTTTAAGAAAATGAATATTGATGATAACTTATCATCGAAATCTGATTGCATTTATTATCACTTTACTAGAAAACGTACTATTTCACATATCCTCTGTTGCATTTCATGTCCAGCTCTAGGTATATTGTGGCCTAATTCATCAAGATCATTTTGATCTTTTTTCAATCCGTTAATAACATTTCTTGCTGACAAATCAGACACGACTAATAAAATCATCTATCAAATCGCTCCTTTTATTTAGCAATTATCACTTTCGTATCGTACTGAAGACTAAATTTAGATATCAAAACGTTGTCAGTTGTCGTTATCAATCTGTACGGTTGGTTAGACTTATTTAAGATTAGATTTGATCAGATTGTTTGCCAGTTAACTTTGAAAACAACCGTTTAAGTGGTTTTGTTTGGTAGAACTTTTTGCCAAACTCTTCAACTGATGCTTTCCACTTGAAAATAATTCATTTTTAACTAACTGAGACTTCGTTTAAAAAAAAAAATTTAGATCTAAAACATTTTTTATTATTTAATCAAACTATTTCTCTTTTATAATTTTGCTTTTATTCGAACTAATTTTGACAAAAAAAAAAAAAAGTGAAACAAATTATTTCGCTTTTGTTATTGCCTTTCCGGAAAAGATGACAGATATCACGATGATATCAATTATTCTTCAATTTAAGAAATGCAATTTATATATAACAAATTGATAGAGATTATATCGCGAAAGATAAATTCAGAATTTAGACGAGAAAAGTTCAAATGAAAATTTGTTTTTGTTGCTATAAATAAAATGGAAAAATGGTAGTTTTAAAACTATCAGTTTCTGCTTTTTCCCCTTTATCTTTCATCCTAACTAAGCTAGTTTATAATAGTATTTTGACTTTTTTCGTCTGTGTGGTCTTTTTAATTTTATTCAACAATTTTTTTTTTGTATAATATCTCTTGATCCTTCTACCGCATTTTTCCTTCTGAATTGATTTTAGTCCTATAATCAGTCTCCTGTAACCAGTCGTCCAATCTGCATTGATAAATTGTTGCATGAAATAGAACTTATCAATTTTCCTTTCAATTTCTGATAGACTATTTTCACAATGCTTAAATACAAGTAAAATAAGCATTGTTAAGTTTAAAATCATACCATAAAGCATTTTTTTTTCATTTATAATATAATTAATAAATTAGTTTTGCTGCTATCATACCTGTTAATATTCATGCTTTTCAGAATTTATCATTTTATTGTGGTATGCTAAATTAGTCATTCTCCGAAGAAAAATTTTTGAAAACAAACAATTTGTTGTGTATTATTAATGGGTAATTGCCGTTCGTCAGTGCAACATTTCTCGGAAGAAATTACAAATATTCAACATGAAACGGGCTGTTTGTTTTCCATTGAAATTTCAAAAAATTTTTAAAAAACTTCCCTCAAATAAGATGAAAACATTTTCCTTCATTGCTTTATTGCATTGAATATTTTTTACATACAAATCTGAATTGAATTTAATTTAAATAGTTTTAATTTTTCGTACTCATTCCTCAATTCTTCTGTCTTTTCCTAAATTGATTTCAGTTTCCTCCAATCATTCATATTTTGTTAAGTTTTGGAATTATCCTTAATATTATTGACTTGGATTATGCATATTTCATCTTTTTAGACCGAGAATTTCTTGCCCAATTCATCAAATTAGGCGAAGAGAAGTTCTTTGCTCATTACTGTAAATATAGAAAAAAAATCTGCCTAAAAATGTATGCTGTAGCATATCATAATATAAAATGAAGTTTAGTCTTTCATATTATAATCATTTCAATATAATAGTTTACATTGAAACTGGTTATATTTGCTTTCAATTTTAATTAGATTAAACTTTGATCTGCAATTTTATCAAGTATATTTCATCATTAATAATTCTTTCAGATGAATTTCTTATATATTCAAAAAAAAAATATTCATAAAAAACTATTCAAATATTCTTTTAAAATATAAAAGAAATATTCATGATTAATAAATCTTTCATGAAACTTGGACGAATGCACGTTTTTGTTTGATCTTTTGATTTTTATTTATAAAATTTTTGCAGTTAAACGACGTCAAATACTTCGACTATATTCGAGATTTTTATCGCTTGACAAAGAAGGTTAATTTTTACAATTTTATTAAATTTATATTAGTACTATTTCCAAAAATTTTTTTGCTAAAATTTCATCCGAAATGTGCTAAGTTTTTGAGATGCAACAATTTTATCCATCAATAGAATTGGTAGTTCGCTTCTTTTAGTTTGATTTACTAGAATTATTCAAATGGTTGCATTATAGGAATTTGATTTATCGCATCTGATTTTTATCAATATTTAACTTTCTTATTGATTGTAGAGACTGATCTAGTGAAATTCAAGCGATGGAATAACAATCAATTCTTTCGGATACTTGACAATAAGCGGAATAATAGAGTTGCTGTTAATCAGCCAATCGCTCTAGTAAACTAAATTTTAATAATAAAGCATTTGTGGCATATAGATCTGAAAAAATCATTACACCTTTTCATAATATTGACCTTTGTCCCTTTTTTTTTTTTGCTTTTTTATCATGCCGCACTGTAAATATTTTGGTTGATTGTAATAAAGAAAAATCCCAAAATTTTCGGTGAAAAAATCAAACATCGCTAAAAATTGTAGGAAAAGGATATATTGATCGCGATGATTTCTTCACAATCCCAGATCTTGTTGCAAACCCTCTTGGTGATAGGATTATTGATGCATTCTTTGCCGAAAAGTAAATTTTGAAATATCATGACATTATATAAATATATTTCTTAATAATGTTGACATGAATAGCTTCTTATATATATTTTTTAATATCAATGCATTTTTTATCATTTAAATTTTAATGACATTTGCACAAGTTATCTAATATTTGAAGATTAAAATTTAATAAATATTTCATCATTTATGATCCGATCACATGGAAATTTTTTGCATTTGGATTTCTATTGTTCAGCATGGATTAATGCTTTTTTAACTTTTTTAATACTTTCAAAAATATGACTCACCATTCCGTAATATTATCCAGCTATTGCCAATACTGAATTTCGATAAAAAACGTGTATAGAATGGAGATTTTTGAAAGTCACAGCAAGAAGAAATCATTAGATTTTTTGAAGAAGAACTAAACTCAAATTTTAAATCTTTTTCTCCTTCAATAATGTTAATTTTAGGGAAGATTCTGACAAAACGTTAACATTCCATGAATTCATTCGTGTAATGGCGCATTTTAGGCCATGCTCTTTGGCAAACGATTGTGAAAAAAATGCAATTAATAGTCGCATCGAAAAGTTAAAATGTATGCATCCATTCAAAGTTTCAAAAGTTGAAGTACAAAATGATCGAAAAAGCAATCTAAGAGACATTTTCATTTGCACATATGTTTGATCGTAATCAAATTTTAGTTGCATTTGCTATGTATGATTTAAATAAAAATGGATATATCACGAGAAATGAGTTTAAAGTGATCTTGATTATGATGATCGGTTCAAACATAACGTCCAAACAGGTTCTTTTTCAGTATTTCTTAATCATCAGAAAAAAATTCTCAACCCAATGCAAAGTTTAACATGAATATTATTGCAGTAAAACCAATGAAAATTTTGGATGCTTACATAAGATTGTTTTGCATCTGAACTGCATTTTATAATCGGACCTTCTAAAGAACTTTAATTCAATTAAGAAAAAAAAAGAAAAGAAAAAACTGAACAGAAAAATGTCTAATTTTTTAGATTGAATCTATCACAGATCGAACAATTACTGAGGGTGACTATGAAAAGAATGGCAAAATATCGTTTGAAGGATTTACTCGAGTAAAAGAAATATTTTTTTAGCCTTTTCGGATTAGTTTGATGATTAGATGATGAACGCATGACAATTTTTTGAAGCGACAGATTTATCTCTCAAAAAAGAAAGAAAAGATAAACAATCCAATATTGGATTTTTGATGGGAAAAAAAAAAGATCATTTGTAAATTTCAGGCAATGGAAAGCATAAATGTGGAACAACTAATGTCAATTCGATTCATGGATTAATCGATTCGTTTAAGAATGGGTAAATTTCTATTAAAAGAATATTGAAGTCTAGCATCTTATTTTATTCGAAAAGTTTGGAAGCAAAAAACAGAAATTATTAAAAATCGCAATAATTAAAAGCATACTTAATTTCCAAAGACTGGGAAAGAGTTTTTTCTTTATTTCATTATCTTATATTTATTTAAATTTATTCTTAAAAGGTAGAAAGCAAAAGCTCTTGTACGTCTTATTCATACATTTTATATTATTGCCACTAAAGTTAAGAATGTGTATGAAAAACAGAACATTATATTCAAAAATTTCAACGATCATAACGAAAAGCTGAAACGATTATAAATATACCTTTGAACTGCAAAAGATTTCACAAAACCTATTCTTCCTAATTTTTGCCAGTACAACTTAATTAAACTTTCTCTAAGAAAAAGACTACTTGCATATTTCGAAAAATCAAATCCCAGTAACGTTGTCCATTATATTCATAATTTTTGTCCCACTAAAAGAGATACAGTAATCTCAAATATGAAGCAATCTAAGGAACGAATCGTATTCTCGAATAAAGAAGTAAAATTGAAAAGAAATTTGAAGGGTAGTGACAAATAACTGTGTCACTATTTTGATCTATTCATAAAGATCGGTTTTTTTTTTTTATATCGAAAGGATTTTCTTTTTTCCTTTCTATCAAAACAATTATTCTTCATTTTATTATTTCCAACAAGATTATGAACTGAACCTTCATTATGCAATTTTTTTACAATTGATGATTAAATCTTAATTGTTCATGTGATTAGAACTTTGTTAACCAAATCGGATAATTTAAACTATTAAATATGTGAGGAAAGTTCTTGAATACCGAAAATTGATTATACGAAATTCATTCTGACAATTCTTGCTATATGACACTATACCATTAAGATCAAAGATTCCGCGCAAAGATATTTGTACATTAATTGGTCATTAAAATTCCATTTGAACACCCACTGAATTCAAGATCCAGGACTTCACAATTTAATCTCGATGAATGCTTGTGCATATTGTCTCGTTGTTATAGCTAGAACCTATAAAAATATGTCGCTCAAAAATAAATATGTAATTTTATATTCAACAATTGTTGCAACGGTAATTGATGAATATGAAATAATTATTCTTGAAATTTGACTTTTTCAGAACTTATGAACATTCTGGACCTCTGCTATCTGGGCTCCACATCGGAAGTTACCCGGCACATGTCCAAAATTGATTTGCTCGATAGTGATTTCAAATGATTTTTCTTTTCTTGCTATGAAAGAAAAAAAAGGACTGATAAAGCATAGAGTATCAGTATGTTTAGGAAGAAAGGTAACGGAATAAATCACACTTCGATGACAATCCATCAGCCCTTTAATAGAAAAGCTTTTTCCACTGCAGTTTCAGCGAATTTATCATTAAATGATAGTGAAGAATGAATAATTATGTGTAATAATTGATTTAATTCAATTTAGTTCGATTTAATTCGATTAATTTGAATTGGAATAATAAGGTAAACGCAACTGAATCTATTAATTAACTAAATCGACCCGAAATATTAAATTGACTTGATTCATATGTGATATACCATACTGTCATCTGTATCTATGTAAATAAAAATGTAAATGTTTGTAGTGGCTCTTCACACAATGTTGCATTTGAATAGCGCGCATGTTTTTATATAGATATGCCTACTTTTTTACCTGTCACACCTATAACAGGTAAAAGTAAGTGAGCGGACTGGATTTGTTTACACAACATTTCAAGTTCTTCACCGATTGATTTGAATTTTGATACATAGTTGCATTCGAATACGTGCGTGTTCAAGAACTTTCGGACTAGCTGGAGCTGTCATGCGAAGCGTGACGGCTCTAGCTAGTCTAGTACAAAATAACACTTAAGAGTGGGGAAAAAAGAAACTTCCAAATTCTTCCGAAACTTTCATTTGATGGGCCAACGATGATGGATCATGAAATACAGTGTATTCTGTTTTAAGGCAAAAGTTCCTGCAAATATTTAGTGAAGTTTTCGATGAAAATGTTAAGACTTTTGGAACTCGAGACAAGGGTTTTCATATATCGCCATCAAAGTTACGAGAGAATGAATACTACAACATCACGGACTTTCACGTGTGACCAATAAGAATATGTCCTTACGTTAAACAGACACGTAAACACGTACGTTGTCATACTTTTCATCTCTCACAGCTCCGACTGTGTAATCTCTGGGAATAATTTCCAGGATAACGAATCAATGAACGATGAGCATATTGAAATAGAAGATTGTGTAATCGAGGAGAATAATACGCATAGCGTTGATTCATTGTGCCAGAAAGCTGTATTAAAACGGCAGACAACATTAGATGCCTTTTTCTCAAATGAGCCAAATCGGAAGGTATTTATCAGTGATAAACTGATTCGTAGAAAGGTCAAGAATAATCGAAAGTCAATAACGATTACTCATTCAGGTAGATGGGTTATATCATTAGTACTGCAGTTGATAGAAACAATCGATAGCGCAACATACCGTGATATTTCTCAAAAATCTTTGAAGAGTCGTATTTGCATCTATTTGTATCACGATCATGGGATATATTGCACTGAATTGAATGAATTATATTATACTGAACGGGTGAGAATGCTCTGTGGTAATGGTTGATACCTTAGTGAATCAATGACCGAATAACAGATTTCAGTTATTTCAAAAAGTGAATTAAAATCGAGGAAATCTTTTGGATCCGTTGTTGAAGAAGTGCATCATGGCGGGAATGGAGAAGGAAGTAGCGATGACTGGGCTAGAATGAGTGGCGTCATGAAAAAAGTAGGTTTTTCTCTTTTTTTTTCACTATTAAAAGTTTAGGATCTTCCCTTCCCGTATAAGTGTTGTATATAAGTGTTGCAAATGCATATATTCATTATAGTCCTTTCTTTTCTTTTCTTTCTTAATCGCAATAATTTTTGTTGGACCCGCACTGAATTTCCTTCAAAAAAATCTTTAAAAAAATATATAAAAGCTAATTATACCATGTCTTTTTCTGCTTTCACAGATTTTCGTTTTTAATCCAAAAAATTTCAGAAACAATTCGGGTCATCGGTTTGTGAAGTATTATTTTTTCTTTTCTGAATTAAACCTTTGAAAACTGAGGGAAGCATTTTTTTTTCTTTTTTTTTTTTGCAGGCAAAGATGAAAGCTGAAAGAACCACTCTGGATAAATATGTTGGAATTGATCCACATTCCACGCATGGCGCTTCAAGCAGAAAAGTAATGGAGATTTATTTGTATATATAAAGTATGTGTGTATGGTTATCTGAAAGATACAGATTCCGATTTGTAGTATTTTGAAGAAAACATTACAGTTGGCTGTCAAGTCGATGCGCTGTTACGAGGATATGTATCCTGATTTGAACAACAGGAATATTTCCGATGTGGTATTAGTATCGATAAATTCAATATCTTCTGAAACTTCTCCTAAACCATATCCTGTTGTCTGCACTGATCCAACATATGGGTGGAATTTCGGGAAAAAGTAAGCTGTATTTATTAGAGAATCAGATCTTGGGAGATCTTTGCTGTAGCACTGACAGTCAGTTCGGCAGAAACCGAAAATTGTCGTATTTCGAGTCGATATTTCCATATTTTAATATTATTTGCTCGATTTCAGATATGTTCGTTTACCATATTCTATATGTAATATGATTAATGGAACTGCACGATATGATATTATACAGACGGCAATTTCGAAACTTCTGGAACCGCTCAAGACGTATAAGCAAATTGAGGTTCCTTTCACAGATTGGTTTCCATGTTTATGTTGGGTAGTATAATCTTTAAATATTAATTTCTTTTCGACAGGAATGTATCAAGAGTTATTCACGTACAACAAGTTTCGCTGCACTTGGACAACTTTTCGAAACAGTTCTGAATGAAACATTACGTGTGGAATATCTCACCATCGTAGTACCTTTCATGGCAAAATTAGCTTTGCAAAGTCCGAATCTGATAACTCAAGTAATTCATTTACGTTTGCTACTGCCGTTCTGTGAAAGTTATACTAGTTTTAAATTTCACAGTATTTTAATAATAACTATATATATATATTAGTATTTCAGTATTTTATTATGTTATACTATAAATTCTAAGACATTAGAAAGTTTTTATTTATATTTCTTTATATTTGCACAATGGGTAGTTTAATCAGCAGTTATCTTCATTTTACATTTAACAATTACAGTTTTGTATTTGTACCTACGAGGATAGTTAATTTCGAGAGAAAAAATCACAAAGAAATGACGGAAAAGAGAGCATAAGTTAAGTAAATCATTGTTGACATGTTTTATTGTTTGCTTGATGACTTTTTTGTTCTAGTCAATACCGATATTGCGGCGTGGAAATTTTGGATCGGTAACAATAAGTCAACATCAAGCAGCATCACTACTTGCTCACGCATTCTTTTGCACTTTTCCAAATCGTAATATTGTCAGCAACGAATTGCCATCGGTTAATTTCTGCCGTTTGTTCAGTTTGCGTTCTGCAAATGTGGTAGAAAAACTACGATGCTTAATGCATTATTTCCATATGATTTCGAAGAAAAGTAATTATTATTTTCCTCATTTTTCTCCGAAAAATTTTTAAGTTATCGACGACAAAGAAAATTGCTTTTGAAGTTGGAAAAAAATTATGAGTTCGTGCAGAAGTGTAGAAAAACAAACTTTACAAAAACTGTTTACAGTGCCGACAGGACTGTTGACGATTCGCCGACAGAATGGTTCGGCACCAAACTGGTCTTCCGTGCATTTACCCTTATCAGAGCTTTATGTTAGTCATACGGGTACGATAGAAAACGATGGTCATGGCATGTTACAAGTGGATTTTGCCAATGAATTTATCGGAGGAGGAGTATTGAGCAGTGGCTGTGTTCAAGTAAGTTATGGAACAGCTATCTAATGTCAGAATTACTCTTATTTTTTATTTATTCTAAAGCTTGTTGAAAATATCATTTGATAGGAAGAAATCAGATTTCTTATTTGCCCGGAAATGATTGTATCGATGATTTTGTGCGAAAGGATGCATCATAATGAAGCAATCGTTATTTGTGGTGCGGAACAGTTTTCCGATTATGACGGTTATGGTTCATCGTTTCGTTGGCGTCCAATGAAGAAGATGCATTCATTCCCAAGGTTTTCTTTTTTTTCCTGAGATTTTATGAGAATTCTTTCTTTGTCGTTTAACATTATTTCAGTAGTATATTATTTTTGTTTTTTGGTTCCTCATGAATTGAAATTCATGGAAATGTTTGTAATTTTTATAATTATCTATAGACATGGATAAACGAAAGAAGTTGGTGTAAACATTCTAGGCTTCTTTAAAAGAAGTAGAAATAGTGATTGCAAAGATTTATTTATGAGAAGGTTCCTATTCATGAATGATGAGATGTTTCTGTTTACGTACCACACGAAGCTTATTTTCAGGGATCGCTTTAATAGGCTGTGTTGTGAATTGGTGGCAATTGATGCTCTGCCATTTTCTAATAAACATGAACAATTTAATATCGATTTAATAGATCGCGAATTGCTCAAGGTATAGGTATTAAATTATATAGATGATTTCCTTTTTAATTTTTATAAAGATTTACAGAAATAGAATTTCCAGGCTTACGTTGGTTTTGCTGTAAATAATGGAACGATGAAGCCAGTTGCTACTGGCAATTGGGGTTGTGGTGTATTCGGGGGCGACTTGCACTTGAAAAGTAATTTTTTGTCAGTCCGTTACGATAGCCAATCTTTCTGTCAATGTTACATATTTATTCGACTTCTAATTAGCTTAATAAATATTTAGGTTTGATCCAACTTATGGCATCGTCTGCTCAGAAAAGATGTCTTTATTACTTTACATTTGGAGATCGGAAGTTTGCAGAAAACTTCAATGAAATTTACAAGATACTAGTCCAGTCTGGTGTTACAGTTGGTATGTTTGAAAATTGTCATGGAAAACCGCCAGGCCATTTAATAGCTTAATATAGCTTATTTTCTCTGATAATGGTGCATCAAATCTTGACACGTTCAGGCATCTCAGAGTTGTTTCTCGTTATCTCAGCTCATTCACTTTAATATCATTTAGGTTTTCGGATCACGAAATTTTGTGTCTGGATCTTCTGGGAGTAATTTCTATCGAACTTCAACACTGCCAGATTGTTAATACTTTTCTCTCGCCTTAAGGCGATTATATTGTGTTATGCTAAGTCGTAAAGTCGCATAAAAAAACTGCTGAAAAAGACTACTTTCAGGACAGCTGTATGATATAATAAAAGACTATTGCTCTGAATATGACGAGAATAGTTCTCCGCTGTTGTTCGAATATATCTCCTGGAAAATAAAGGGAAGTATAGCGTTTCCGTAGTAGATACTACCTGACGTCAGGTAGTTGCTTATCTCGGATGTTGGGCAGTTTGTCATTTAGATATATATTAAAGATGTATATTACTTGTGGACTTTCACATAACATAATTATCGCTATGATCGAACAAATACTACTCTAAAAGACTATTTCCAAACACTGTCTGCTGGAAAAACAATAATCTTTTGGATCCTTATGGATCATTACCTTCTAGAAAATGAGAAACATATCTATCTTTGTGCATTTCTTAAAGCAGCCATCAATAACTGCTTCCATTAAAAGGCAAGTTTTTACTAAGATTTCATTTTTATGAAGATGTAGGCAAATATTTCGCTTACATTATATTTCTTACATTGAATCTTCTTTCTAAATACATCATACATACAATGTTATTTTTCACAAAGAAATTTACTGCATATGAATATTTCGCTAGTAAAGATTCACAGTTTATTAGGAGTTCGAAACTTGTCGATATAAAATGCAATTAATGTCTAATATCATTATGTAAAATACTTCATTCTTAATTTCTCTTGCACTTGTAAACCGTTTGAATTAAGGTAATAAAATTAGACTAGTGGAAAACTCTTTTGCGTAGTAGAATGATTTGTAATTTAATCGACATTATCCATCAACCTTTTTTTCAAGTTTCCTAGTTTTCCCATATTTTTTTTATGGATATAAAATTCAGCAATACTGCAAAACATTCCGATTAAAACATTCTACAATATGGAAACTACTGATTAATATCATTAATCACCTGAATTCACAGATACTCGAGAAAAAATGATTAAAGCATTAAAAAAGTTATCCACAAAAATCCATCAAACGACGGTTTAATTTGGAGTCATTATCCAGATATGAATTCGTCGAGATCAGCTTTTCGAGCATTCAGGGCGTCTGCTATAAAACTTTTCAGCTCGACGTAGTGAGTGTATTTATTACCTGTTGCTGGTGATGCCGATGGCTTTCGACCAGCATACTTAAGCAATCTTCCCTGTCTGAAATCCCCAAAACTCTTATAAATTGATCTATAAAACAGAGCAATCTCCTCAATTGAGGAGAATAAAATATCGGTATTTGTTCAAAAATCATTCCCAGAATGAAGAGGGCGACGCGTGAATACCATTCCCAAAATTTAAAAGAATTAACATACTTTGCCAGAAGTGTTTTAAGTCTTGGGTGCACGAATCCCCATGCACCCATATTTTTGTGTTCCTCTTGTGTCCAAATAAGTTCTGCTTTGTCATATTTGAGGCACTCCTTCTCAATTAAGTCGTATGGAAAAGGAGAGATTTGTTCAACACGACATATCGCTACCCGTGAGTCTAAATTCAGATGTTTCCTTGCAGATACCAAGTCGTAATAAACTTTACCTGAAATAAATAAAATTACTATTAGTAGCAGGTGCAATAAAGCTAGGAAGTTAAGCCGCGAAAGCTTCCAAAAGGAAGAGAAAATGAAAGCGAAACGGAATAAAGACAGGAAAATAATAAAATCACACCTGTGCAGAAAACCAAGCGCTCCACCCCATCTGGATTTTGACTAGCACTTCCGTTTTCTGGAATAACTCTGCAGAATTTAGTGCCAGGCAAGAAATCTTCAATGGGGGAACGTGCTAATGGATGACGAAGAAGCGATTTCGGTGACATAATGATAAGTGGTTTCCTATAAAAAGTTCTTGCAAATCACTTGAGAATATTCATCACAGAGAAATAATATCACCAATTCAAAGAATTACCTGAAAGGCATCGCTACTTGTCGTCTCAAAAGATGACAAAAATTGGAAGGTGTTGTGCAATGTACGACAATCCAGTTTGTGTCATATAACTGCTGCGCTTCGAAAGTAGGCCCAAAAGCAGTATGCTGAAATCAAACTATGAAAAGCTACTTTACTTTGACTGTTCTTTTGCAATGACCTTTCCTGCCTCAAAGATTAATATTTCTTGCACTAGAAGTTTACCTCAACATTGATTTCGTCATCTTCATTAGACATTTGCAAAAAACGTTCCAAACGTGCACTGCTATGTTCAGGACCCATTCCTTCATAGCCATGTGGTAGTGCCATCACTAGTCCAGACTGCCGAATCCATTTTGATTGACCTTTAAATAATAACGGGCTATTTACATATTAGAGTATAAAGTACCGATTTGTGAGTGCAGTAATTCACATTTAGAAGGAATAAATAAATGTAAGAATACCTGAAGACAAGAACTGATCAATAATACACTGAGCATTGTTTGCGAAATCTCCAAATTGTGCTTCCCATATAACTAGCGAATTCGGATCCACCATTGAATAACCGAGTTCAAAACCGAGGATTGCATATTCCGAAAGTGATGAATTAGAAACGCTATATTCAGCTTGCTGAAATGTACAACAGATTACTATATTGGCTATAAGCTGAAGTTTCAAACTATAAAGGTCCCATATTTATATCTATGTGTTGCACTCGCTTAATAGTGACTTTTTTGTTAGATGTCTATCAGTTTTGATAGCAAAAAGATTTTTTAATATCCTGAAGAAGTTCATCTCCGCAAAAACAAAATATTAGGTTAGCAATGTTCACAACCGACAATTATTTTTTAACGAAAGAATCTTGAATTTGTTTTTATATTAGCGATGATAACTAAAATCAAAAGAAATGGAAGCACTTTATCAGAGAGATTGTCCAGTGGATTATACGTTTTTTGATCCACTTTTTGATCATGCAACACATGATGCCGGTGTGAAAATGTCCCTCTTTCCACATCTTGTCCCGATAATCGAACATGAATTCCTGAAATTTCAAAAGATTAAAGCTTGCAGTATTTCTTCATATATATATATATTAAAAAAAAAAAAAAAAAAAAAAAAAAAAAAAAAAAAAAACACAGATACCTTCGAGAAGAAGAGATCCAAAACCAACAGCTTCTCCCATTGCCCAATCAAAACTATTATCTTCAAGCATTTGTCGTCGTCCTTTCAATATTCTGTCCAAACCCCGATGAAGATTAAAATCTAAATTTTCGATAGATTATAATAAGAATTTAATCAAAAAATATAAATTTGATTTTGGAAATGATATGTAACCCAACAATGCAAGCACAGAGAAAACTTCCCAACAAGAAGCAGGAAATAGCATGCAATACATTTTCATATTTTAGTTTAAAACTTGGAATGCATAAGTGCATGATTTCAAAGTACTTTCACATCCCCTTTTAATTTTTAATGAGTACACTGAATGTTTTTTTTTTCTTTTTCATTTTTCAGGAACTTACCTTATCTGCGTTATTTCAATGTTCTCATTTTTCAAAATTAATGAAAAAGAAAAGGAAGTACCTGCTGGAACTGATGAAAACTTCTCAATAATATGCCTAATTGTTTCTTTTGTAACACCAGTTGTTGGGATTTTGAGCGGGTCACGCTTTTTGAAAAAAGTATCCCATGGAGAATCGATCCAATCTCTGTGACGAAGATATGTTACTTTTTGCGCCTCTTGATAAGCATCCTCCAGTACATCATTGTATTTGGTTACTTCATCCTACAAAAATTAAAATTAATGATCTATACTTTAAATAAATATATACGTAATTCACTATTTGACTAGCGAATGGACTAAACGAGATACTTTAAAAACTAACGTTCCAAGCTTCTTTCGAATGTTTATATATAGAGACATCCGACTTTCCGTTACCTGCATTGAGTCATTGTATGATCAAACGTAAATATTTAAATGACTATTTCCTTTTTGAATTTGCAATAAGTACAAAATTTATACCTCTACATATTTCTCATTGACAATATTTTCAGCCAAAATTTGCTTCTGGTAAATTGCAAGCACCGGTTTTGTCTCTTTAACACGCTGGTACATCAGTGGTTGAGTAAACATTGGCTCATCAAGTTCGTTATGTCCATATCGTCGATAACATACCAGATCAATGATAACGTCCTAAAATTGGCATACAGGAAATCTGCCTTGAGATACAGTGGAAAAAAGACAGCGTGTTTACAAAAATAAAGCGATACAATCCAACCACCTTTTTGAAAGTACGACGCCAATCAGCAGCCACATTACAGACATGCATAACTGCTTCTGGATCATCACTATTCACGTGGAATATTGGACATCCAACGACACGTCCAATATCCGTACAATAAGGAGATGATCGAGAACATCGTGGATCGGTTGTGAAGCCAATCTAAATCACTAGTTCTATGATCCTGAATGTTTCTGTAAAGCAATTTTCAATGAAAATTTAAAATTTTTCAGTTTCGAAATGTGGTTTTTAAAAAATTTTTATGCTTTAGAAATGTGATTATTTAAAGGAAATACAGCAGTACGATAAGGCTTGAAATAAATATGCTATACCACTTACCTGGTTATTAACAACAAAATGGATAGTTCCATGGGTAGTATAAGCTTTTAAATCATTAAGATTAAATGTTTCCATAACAACACCCTGTCCAGAAAATGCTGCATCGCCATGCAGTAAAATTGCCATCGTACGATCACCGTTTTTATCACCATTGTAAAATGATTCCGCACGTACCTTTCCCAAAACTATGGGATCAACGGCTGAAAAAATGGAAATGAGAGCACCGAACGGTAAGAGTATTTGAAATGAGATTCTTGGAATCTTTCTATAAAAGCAAACGAAAAATTCGTTGCTTTCTCTATAATATATATGCGTCTCGGCTATGTGAATAGTCCAGAACTACAGAGACTACCTAATTGTTGAGCTTCTTGTTGCTGAATCGTTCTCAAACAATAAGAATATGTCCCCGTCCGATTTTTGGGAGAATGTAGCAGGACCAAAAGGTAACCCACCCTCGCCATCGTTCTCTTCGGAAAAAGATCATAAATTTACCTTCAAGATGAGATGGATTTGCAACAACAGCAATTTTAATTTTCCTTCCAGAAACTCGATTGAAACGTTCCAAGCAAATGCCAAGATGGTATTTTACATCACCCGATCCTTCATCAGCCGGTTCCAATGTAGAAAATTGTGACAGAATCACTGACAAAGGCTGGCGACAAACATTTGCTAATATGTTTAATCGTCCCCTAAAAATTGTTTTGCCTCTCCACTATAAAAAGGGCTTTGGGAAAATCCGACAAAACAGATAAAGTTAGATGTTTATATCAGAGCATTCCTCCCTTCATCTCGGTGATTCAAAAACAAATATTTAACTTGAAATTTTCCGTTTTAAAAATTGATATGGGAATATTACCGATGAGGCATCCCAATCACGACAGAATCAATACCACTAGCACTAGATGCATCAATTACTTGTTTGGCAGCTGGTATTAGGACCTCGCAACCTTCGAGACCAAACCGCTTCTCGCTTGGCCACTATAACTTGATAAATTAATTTTGGAAGTGATTTCAGAACTCCAGCTTACAATCACATCAAAATCACAGGAAAAGACCAAATGTTTCAAACAGTAATTAAAGTTGATAGCTAATTCAAATTTAAATCCAGAGAAAAAAATACGCTCAAATGATTGATTTTTTTTTTTTTTTTTTTTTTTTTTTTTTGCAGTTTCTCATCCCAACCAACATGTGTTGAAACTTCGATAAGATGGTGTGCTAAAAATAATATATTATTCTTATAATATCCCAGCTCAACATTACAAGATCCTCTAAATCTGCAGAATGAATGTGCATAAAGTAATGATTCCAATATGTAAATGATCCACGAAAGATAACACTTGTACCTTTTTTGCCAAAAATCCTTCAAATTTTGTCGATCGAATTAGTCGCTTGAACAGTGTTTTCTTTTGCTCATGCGTAAGCTCTGATGCACAAGGATTTTCGAATCTTTTACGAACCCATTCCAACTGTTCGAAGTTAGTCAAGTGCATGTATTCAATTCCCGTATGCGAACAATAAATAGCCTAAAACACAGAGAAAAGCCAAATATTTTAAATAATGATTGTTGCATGTCGTTTTAGACAGCAATTAAGTGAGGAAAATACCTTGAGACGACTAATTATATCCTTCAGTTTCAGCGATTTCTTATCTCCACCAATAAATGTTGACATTGGCAAAAGAAATTCTTTATCCATATCAGCATCCGTCAGTCCATAAAATGCCGGATCTAATTCTGCAGGTGTAGTATCAGTCAAGCCTACATTACTGATGCCCAGTGGGTCCAAATTTGCAATATTGTGTCCACGAGTCTGCAGTTAGTAATTTAGATTTTTGCAAAAAATAAACTGAAATGCTGAAATGCAGAAGAGATATGTTTAAAATCACCTGATAACTTCTGATCAAAAGTTGAACTTTGAGATGTTCATCTATAATCTGTCCTGATATATTTAACAAGTTTCCAACTTCCACAGCAGGCGCTACAGCAGATGAAACAAAGGCTAATCCTTTTGGAGGTGCAGAATATGCTTGTCCAGGTGGTAAGCCTACAATTAAGTTAATATAAAACTAGCCACAATAATGTATAAGAAAAAAAAATTAATTAAATGCTATACAGTATCGTAAGACAAGCAAATTTACTTCGTTCAACGTTCTGGAAATAAGCATTCCATGAGGGATGAACCGATGTTGGACTTTGTCGCCATGCTTCATACATCTGTTCGATGTAAACCGTTGAAGTACCGTTCATAAATGGCTCCTCCTGTACGTAAAAGAACTAATCATTTGATATTTTTTATAATTTATATATAATCAATTTTTTGAAGACTCTTAAATACTTTACTTGTCATAACGGATTTTTAGATTTTTTACTTATTCAGTGCTATGGATAATAAAACCATCCAATGCCCTAAAATCGTGCTCAGACCAATTCAAAAAGTATAATTTAATTTAAAATTCCATACATAAAAAGAAGGGTTTGAATTATTCCTTTTTGTTGGACTTTCAATGAGCTTTTTAATGAAACTATCAAAAAAAAAAAAAAAAAAAGAAAAAAAGACAAACAAATTAATAGCAATGCGAAGAAATCCTTTAGCCACGAAAAAACTGTGAAAGTGGATACTAACTTTGACAGAAGTAGCAGCGCTGAATTTGTGACGTAGTCCAGAAATAATGCATTGTTTTCTCGTTAGTTTGGTCGTAGACAGTGCAAAACTGGAGAATTTCTGACGTCTTAGTAACGTAAATAATATCTTACTTTTTGAAAAATTTGTTCGTCGCAACATTTACTTCCTTTCCAACACTGCGAAAAATCGACCGCCGTCTTCAAAATGGTTGTGATAAATAGAAATAATCGTATTATTTGCTTTACAACATCATGCTTGAAAATGTAAACGCTGAACAGTTATGGCAGAAAAACATTTTTATCGGAGAAACCCAAATGCTGTACTTTCTAATCATATGACTTGATACTTTAAACTAATATAATGATTTTCCAATACAAAAAAACTGTTTTTCGATCAGAAAATATTTCATCAACGAATCATTAATCATTATTCAGAATTTTCGTCACTGGTAATATATTTTTCTTCGTATTTTTCTAAGCAAACCAGAAAAACTATTTCATTTGTTAGTAGGCTACAAATCATCTTGAAATTATCAACTTAAGGTGAAGATATATGTTAACATACACTAAAAAATAACACATAAGTAAATGTAAGTAAAGAAAAGGAGGGATCTCCTATTAAATTATAATAATCAAGGTCAGAAGATATTTTCTGTCCGGAAAAAGTTTAGAAACTAAAGATTAGTAGATACAAGACGTGATTTCCCTTTTTTTTTTTTAGATTATATCTAAATCATCACATTTTTATACATGTGAAAAACTGCTCTTGAAAACATAAGAAGGAAATAAAAACTCGTGGATCTGTAAAAAAGACGTAGAATTCGTAAAAATCTGAATAATTCAGATCGCTCGTAACAATTTGTAAAACGCCATACTTGTTTAATATTTATAAACTTAAACTCAACTGGCATTATTTTACAACTAAAGACCTATAATCTATCAATGATAAGTGGAAAGCAATAGGTGCACATAATATATAATACATATAGCTTGTGAAGCGACTTGAAGCAACCTGCCGTTTTCCGGCGAAAGCTAACAATTAAACTTGGTAAAAATAACAAAATATTTTATTTTCAGCAATTTCATGCAAATATCTGCCTTTCTGAATTAAATGTAATAAGTCAGATCTATTTACTGTATCGTCTAGAATGACGAACAGTCGAAGATCATAAAATTGAACTTGAAGAAGAGTTGATATAAATTAGTCAATAGAGAACCAAATAAACACAAAATGCTGGGATATATATAACCAATCCTGAAATAACGAAACTTCCCGAATACACCTAGTTAGAAAAGAACCATTTTTTCTCGTCGCCATCGTGGAAATATTAACAAATGGAACTTCCCAAATCTATTTCAGCTTGTGAAAATCCAATCGTTTCTATGCACCGGCCGCGGCCGCACTTCAGTTATTATCATTCGGATTCACATCTTCGTTTTTTCATTCTGAAAGTTGGTGTGGTCTGATGCGTCAGGTGATGTCTCTCATTACTGCTTAGTTTTGTTGAATTTTGAGAAGTTTGATTACTTTGCCTGCTTCTATTTCAACTCTTTATCATCCATGCGGAAATTTCTAACTTCAAGTAGTTGCTGCATTCGTCAGCTGTTAAAAGAACCTTTGAAATGTGTATGAACATAAGGAAGTGTTGTAAGGTATTATTTTTTTCTTTATACCATTTTTGTTACTGGTCAGTGGATTGAACGAGATGGTTTGATGGTTGGTTTCCTTATCTTTTTCTAGAATGCTCTAGTATGATTCGTTTTTTTCTTTTTTTTTTTTTTTTTTTTTTTTGATACGTTGTCATATCACCATTTGTAAGTTCCATTTGAGAAACACGTTGCATCAATGGTCTCGATAATTATTAATTAACTGAATAGACTGCCAGTGATCCATCAAAAATTGGCATACAGCTGCTGTTTCATAAATCACTAGTAATCTTTCTTTTTTTAGTCGTTTGATCAATCCGTTGAATAGAACTGTTTAATGATATTCCATAAACAACAATGTCAGATCAGTTTTGAAATTTCGCACCAGTTTAGAAGTAGTTCAGGATTATGATGTATTAATTCTGCATTAAACAGAATAGTTAGAATGAGCAGTAGAAAATTGTATGGTGTTGTTCAAATCAATTAAAGCATGTTCATTTTCTTGTAATATTTTTTTGTTAGGATATTACGGAAGTCATTAAGGATATAGATGACGGACAACGTACAAGTCATAGGAAGCAGTTTTTTTTCAGCGTTTTGTTTTTTTATTTTGTAGGATATAATAATCCTGAGTCTTATACTACCTGATGAAATCACATCCAGACAGATTATTTCCATTTGGTTGGGCAGGGCATCCAGGTTTGAAGACGTAGCTACATAAATATTATCATTGGATCGACAATAAACATTCCCTGAGTTATTTTTTTTTTCTAAATTCTAAATGTGATTATAAAATTCATCTAATTTTCACTTCACAGTTTTGCATAGTTTTTGCAAAACACTTGGCTATATTCTGCGTGTGCATTTGTGTAGTGTGTGATGTATGCGCATGTCTATATATTTATGTATATATATGTTTGTATGTTTGAATGCATAAATTTGTAACTTAAGTTTGTAGGTCATTCATTGGTTCGTCAATATAATCAGCTGTACATTATCAGTGATGCTTGTGATTTCTTGTGCACGTATATCACCTAAAAGCTGTTATCGCTTTTTCGTTGCAGTCCAGCATTCTTATATATGTATATATATAATCTATTTCCTCTCCATTTTTTCTACTGTTTCTCATTCCACGTTCACGTTTTTCTGACTACGCCATGACTGAGTAGTTTCATAAAGTTTTTTTTTTTTTTTTTTTTCTAATTCAATCGATTAGGCTTCGAATCTGTTCAGTATTCCATTTATCAATAAGATCGTTATGCTTCCCGTGTTTCTTTTCTTTTTTTTTTTTTTAGAAAACTTGTATATCGTTGTAATGTTCTTTCAAGATTTCCATTTATGAATTGTTGAATTATTAGAGTTTTGGTTACAGTGCTTGCTTGAGTAAGTTATGACGACACCATCACGGAGACGTCTGATGCGGGATTTCAAAAAGCTGCAGGTATATCTTTTATCATCAGTATTGCTTATGCTGATTCAACTTGATAGTACCTAAATTTTCTTTAAATGACTTTTTAAGGAAGACCCACCTGCTGGTGTCAGTGGTGCTCCAACGGAGGATAACATCCTAATGTGGGAAGCGATTATTTTTGGTCCACAGGATACACCATTTGAGGATGGAACATTCAAGTTGACCCTTGAATTCACTGAGGAATATCCTAATAAGCCTCCTACGGTGAAATTCGTCTCGAAAATGTTTCATCCGAATGTTTATGCCGATGGTAGTATCTGCCTTGATATTTTGCAGGTACTTATACAATTTTTATAGGTGCTTGAAATGAGGGACGTGTGGAGGTGGGTATAGGAAATGGTAAGGAAAAAGAATTCAACTAACGATGAGATATTGAATTTTGTTATATAAAAAGTGAAGCTTTCTTCTGTTTCATTGTATTCATATCTTATTATTTTTAGACCGCCTGCTGTCCGATTCCATCATTTTCTGGGTGATAGAAACAGGTCTTTTAATCAATGAATGTATCGTACAATATGCTACAATATTCTGCCATACTTTCTTTTGCAGAATAGATGGTCGCCAACTTATGATGTTGCCGCTATCTTAACTTCCATCCAATCACTATTAGATGAACCAAACCCAAACAGTCCTGCTAATTCACTCGCTGCTCAGCTTTATCAGGAAAACAGACGGGAGTACGAGAAAAGAGTGCAACAAATTGTTGAACAGGTGCAGTGTCATTTCTGCTTTCACATAAGAATACTTGTGGTTTGACGTTCGCATATATCTCTCTTATTTCTCGGTCGTATTGGGTGCAACAAATATTCTTCCAAGAATTATTGCTAAATTTGAATTCAGTCGATATGATAATAGCTTATGCTGATAATTTGAATTGTTCAGTCATGGCTTAATTTTGGAGAAAATGAGGGAGAAATGGAAGCGAAAGAGGATGGAGATAGTGATGAGGAAATGGATCATGACCACGATGACCCACAGATGCCTTCTGCTTCTGGCGCAGCACGATCAAACAGTGGTGCTGCTTCGTCCTCTGCCTAATATTTTTCCACTTTTCAGAAGTGGTGGTGTCGTTTTCAGATGTATGAATTTGGCGTAATTTGCTTTTTTTTTTTTTTATAATATACAGTTACTAACAGTATGTTGCTTTCAACTTGCTTGTGTACAATGATTTGTTTGGACATAGACATTGGTACTGCATACTTCAAACGATGCATGAGGAGCTTTCATTACTTATAGCAAGTTCAAAAGATGACTATACGCGTTACTTGTTTTGTGCACTTGTGATTTACATTTAATATTTGAGATTATCTAAAGATATATATTGGTCACTTTGTTTGAAAGGAGTTTTGAGACAAGTTTTATACTGCATCTGGAGAATTTTCGATTTTTGCATATAAATTGAATTTAAAAAAGTACTCGAATTGATTCCAAAAGACTGTCTCAGTGCTTTGGATTGTTAGATTCTGTTTCCATTATATTCGGAAATTTAAAAAGATTGTATTGAACATGTATCTCAGCATAAATTACGAGTGGTATATAATTTTTTGGAATCATAGAATGTCTCCAAGAGATTAGCAACAAAAATGTATATGCGATCTATTTTATTGTCTTTTTTCTGGTATTTTGAATCGATAGATGCATTATTTCTCTTTTTACTCTTTCATATCTTTTTTTGATGGACCCTTACATATGGTATTTGCTGTACTTGTGGTATATGAATTTGAGGGATTTCCGCAGAATGATTTATCAGCACTTTATTTAATGCTTCATCGCCATGAATTTATTTCCAAAAATTTACTCGAAAACGGCAAGGAAGTTTGCTACATATGTCGAAAGAAATAAATAGAAATAAAGTTATAAAACGAATTCAGAAGGCCAGTCGAAAGTTTGTAAAAGTTATATCTATTTTTCTTTTCCCATTACTGCTTGTAAACTCTATATGATGTTCGTATATTTATATTCCATGTATCAGAATATTAAGTATGTCGTGTTTTTTTTTTTTTCCTTAGTACCATTCATCATGGAGATATCTACTTGGGAGGTGCGGATTTGCGTGATTAGTTTGTTCTTGTCGTTTAAACTTTGATAGTACGTTCATACTTTGATAAAACAAACTAAATAAAATCTGTGGTGTAGCATCATACATGAATAAAAGAAGTGTGGCTTAATATCTAGGTAGATAACCAGAAGAAAATATGGATTACTAAATAGTACAGGAAAGTTAGTGGTTTTATGGTTTAAAGATGAGGAAGCTTGATTCAAAAGTTATTAAGGAAGCAGTGTTTCTTGTGTACGGTGTCCGCCCGTCTTACCGTGTACATCTTGGAGATCGGCATGAGAAAATTTCCTTGGAAAAAAATCTCCAAAATCTTGGAGATTGGCATTAGAAAAGAAAACTTAACCAAATGAGCTGCAATATAAATATGAAATTTATTATTTATCTATATTAAATAAGAAAGGTACACTTTGGTTTTGAGACACTATACATATTTAAAAAAAAAAAAGGAAAACTCCGGAAGGACTAGTCTTTAAAATTTAATTGAGGTTATCCGTAGTTTTGCAAAGTTCTTCACCTCTACTTTCCAAATCATGATGTAAGTTTCACTAATGGTTTTGTGTATCCTTAGTGTCAGACTTGAGTTTTTAATTTCTTTCTTACGTTTATAACTAGCAAATTTCTAGATAGCCAAACATAGTTCAGGAATTACTGGTATGGATCGGTCGAATAATTTCCGTACTAATTATGTTGGACGTATGGTTGGAGACAAAGCGGAATGCAGTCGATTCCAGATTGAAGAGCAAATCCTGCGTGAAGATTCTGACGTTGATCTGACAAAATTAGCACAGTTCGCGTTCAAGCATTATGTTCCCAAAGTTCATCGTGTACCAATTTGGAAATTGTTGCTGAGTTGGTATTTCACTTCAAGTTTTTTCTTTTTTAAGTTTTAGTGAACCCAAGCTTTTTTTTTCATGATTCATTTACTTTGATAAAGTATTTGTGATTATTTCAATTTAATAGTATTTTTCATATTTTTTAATCCATTATCTCTTATGAAACTTAATTTTAAAATGTATCATTTTATTGCAGTAGTGATTAAGGGAATAAAAACGAGGAGTGTTTTGACGACTGGCTTCTAGATATTTGTCTAAAAATATTTGTGTTCAGTGTGCAATACAGCAATGTCACTGATAAATATGTTTCTTACAATACAAGAAATGCTATTGATCTCGATGATAATTTAAAATAGACCAGATGACGAATCTTTTGAATAATAAAAAGTTTATTTAGGGGTGTCATCAACTGCACCGGAAGTGAGAAAAGATATAACGGAACATCGAATACAAGAAGTTAGCTTAAGTTTCTCCATTTTATTTTCAATTATTATCCTAACTTTTGTCTACTGATTCAAGTTATCGGATCATATCGTAATGGTTACTAAGTTACGATCATTGAGAATCCTTTCCGTTATAACTAATTTGGGAATAATCATTAGGCTTTTGTTCACCAGTTCTTTTATTTTTATTTTTTATTTATTAAATTAAATTGCTGTATTGAAAAATGCTTCTTTCGTTTCGTATTTTTCTCCAACTTTTGATGTTTTTGTATGCTTTACTCCTAGTAATAGTTTATCTGATACAAGTACATTTGATGTAAAATTCTCTTTCAATAATCATTCTTAGTGACGACAGCATTACAGCTTTATGGGTTTGTATTTTTTTCTTAGTTAGTTCAAGTACTTTTTTTATTTCTTTTTTGTTTATTCTCTCCCTGCAAGGAGCAAAAAATGGATTAATTTTCAGGGGGCATCAGTTTGTCGTATTTTGGATAATACAGTTTCTGTTTTATTATCACCGTTAATTCTTGCTATTTTAGGCAGAAGTTTTATTGTCATCACTTCGCGCAATGCGATTAAACACTGCGAGATCAGATGACAATAAAGAACTGGATACGGAATATCAGCCGACGGCTGTTGATATTGTACGAATGATTAAACTGGGAAATGAGACTGAAGAGCACGACAATGATCATGCTTTGGAAATGGACTTTCAAGCAAAGTTAGCGGTAAATCTTTTTGCTTAAAATTATATAATTATTAGTAGAATTCGTGAGTTCTATAATTGTTTTCGGCTCTAATAGATATTTATTATTGAAAGACTTTCTACTTTTTGTTTTGTTAAATTTTTTTCTTGCCTAACATTTCAGTGCTTTAAAAATTCAGGACAAAATCCGAAAATTTTGTCTAGGAGAAATTATAAATAAACATCAAATTTTTAGATTGCCGAACAAATGTCAATAATTTGTGAATCAAATTGGATTGACACTTTCTGGTTGACAAAGGTGTTCGATGAATTATTGTCTCATATCTTTACTCAGAATGTTCTTACAGAAGTCAGTTATTTTTATTTTCATACGGTTTCTGCTCAAATTTCATAAGTCGCTTCTCTTGGTTATGTCTATTTTTCTGCATTTTTGGTTAATCACATTATTTTGAGTTTGCTTCACCTTTATTTTTGGATGAACATTTGCCATTCCACCAAAGGTATCAATCGGTTATCTTCAGCATTCAATCATTAATTAAGCTTGTTCATTTTTTACTATAAAAATTAAGTGATTTGGATAATCAATATTAATAATTTAAAAAATTGCATTATTTAGGTCGTTGATAATTTAAAAAATCAGCTTATCAAGGCTTATGCAGAAATGAACGATTTTGATAAATTTATTTGGGAAAATATGCCAATGAATTTTTGGATACGATGTGGTGGAGCAGTTGTTTTTGATCATGAACCGTTGTTAAAGTACTTTTTTTTTTTTTTTTTTTTTTTTTTTTTTGATATGTTTTTGATGGCCAGTATATGATGAAATGATTGTACAGTTATATTAAGTTATATTAATGGTGAATTTTTCAGTTTGTGGGATAAAGTATGCAGTTCTGCTGATTGTGGCATAATCAAGTTATTATCAACTGTAATCTACAATTATCTTATTGAACTGAAACCATATTTAGCAAGATTGCAGGTGATGATATCATTTGTTCGAAATTCAGTGAATTCATGATATCAACTTACTTGACGAGATTTATATGAATTTTCTGTAATGCCAGCTTCTCCGCTGAATATTCTGGTCGTTATTTTAGATAAAAAAAAAACAAATTTTCTATCTTGGACTTTTGATTTTGGTAAGAAATGAAACAACTGCGTCTCGGATCATATTATTCTTTATCAGACGGTAGTAGCCGGCATTAATAATGGATTCACTATTTTAATAACAAAAAGAATTTTGATTTTAAGCAAGTATAGATGACAGAATCTTGTTAATTATTCATTTTGGTTTTTAAGTTCAACCAATCTTTTTTTAAAAAGGACGATTTCAAAAAAGAAATTCTAAATTTCTTTAATGATATTCGTGCTTCATTTCAGATCAATGATTTTGCGCTAGGCAAAGGGATTTTGTCCATCAAAACTCAAAATGCTATCATAAAAAGTTCCATTGATAGTATACTTCAGTCAGGAAAATTTTGTTCCAAAAAATATGAAATATGATAAAACCATTGTAATTATTCCTTTTTATTTCCTTACTTGCTTTTCTTTTCCTTTAATTGTTACATTATTTTATGAATTCTATGATGACTTTTTCGTGTCACGAAGAATTCTTCCAGTGATTTTCGGATTTTATTTTGGCATAAAATAAAACAGCTTTTATTTAACGAGTAATCATCATCATTTTTGGAAATAATGTTAAAATTTCCGAATTCTGTTACCATTATATAGTCTCCGCTGATATTCAGAAACCAAGAAATACAAATTTACTGGTGGGTAAAATTATTTTAATTTACTGAAATCTTAATCAATCCACTCGAAAAACTAAATTTCTACAATTTTTTTGGGAATTACTATGTATGTCACGAAATAAAACAAATATCGCTAAGCATTCAGTATTGCTTTGTGCAACCTTAACTCATAATTTTCTTTAGCTGAAATGCAACGAGTTTAAATCTTTTTGGAGCTAGTTATTTACCTTCCAGATGTAAGAAGCGACATTTGTAAAATTTAATAGCTCTCATTCTTTTCCTATTTTTATAATTTGGAGTGAATAAATTAAGCAAATCGTGGCTTGTTATTATCGATGTTATCTATATTACGTTTTTTCATAATTTACTTTAAAATTCTATTCAGACTATTTTTATTCAGATATCTGTCGAAATTTTATGAAGAAAAATTAGAGCTTTATCAAAAATATGATGATATCATCAGCAGAATACTTCTTCCACATTAGAAGAGTGCTTTCGATGTCAAAATTCACAGTTTATATTTACCCAAGTTTAATTCTGCTCACATCCTTGTTAAGTCTCTTTACACGTATACATCGCATGATTCTTCATCTGAATTTGACCACTGTAACATATGATCAGGTATTCTTGGCTAATAATATCTCGAGAAACATCCTGCCTATTCTTGGCTCATTAAACCTTCGTACTTAACAATGAATCATTTTTTTACTGTCATAAGCTTTATGTACCAATCAATTTTCTGAAGCTATGTATGCAATATGAGAAAATGAGGAAAAAGCTTATGCTAGTCTATGTTCTATCCTTATTTTATGATTCAGGAAACCTGCAAGTTTATCAACGGAGCAGCATAAATAATCAGTGCTCCATAAAGTTTAAATTCTTACTTTTGACACTTCCGAAGATTTCTGTCGTTACTTGAAAAGATAATTTTTCATTCATGATTACTGAAATAAACTCCAAATCGATAATATTTTTGATTTTATAACTATATCTTTGTCATTCAAAGCTACATGTAGTTCGGTTTTTACGGTCAATACAAGGTAAAATTAAGTATCTTTATTGGTTCAGTTAAATATTCAACCCATACTACTTACTCATTTTTATCATGTAACTTTATTGTGCAGAATCAATACCGTAATTGGGTCTTTTCAACTACTCAATAAACAAAATTCCGAATGAACGATCATGCAAACCTTCGGTGTCAATGCCTATTTCTAATACGAAGAAATTTCACACATTTGTTTCTCAAATATTTTCAACAATAAGTTTGCTAACAAAATCATCATTATAAAAAGCTTTTACTAATAAAATTGTCAAAAAAACCAAAACAGTGCTACCATAAATATTTTTTTCAAAGAATCAAAATATTGTACTGTAAAAATATTTCCCATATGACTCATGAATCACAATGAATATAAATAAGTGTTACATCATCTTACATATTCTCATCCATGCGATTATCAAGCTTTATTCCCGATAATAGTAAATACCGGGAACTAATTCACATGTTTTTGGTATTGAAATGTACAATGATGGGTGAATGGTGAAGAAACGCCCATTGCAGAAAGGATTGCAATCGGTTGGAGGAAAAGGAATTCGAAAGAATTTTGAATCAGAACTGATTTGGGTAACTTGACAGGGCGGTATTCCTTCATTTCTGATCTAACATACCTCCATCATCAACCAATCGCTTAGAAAATATTCCTACTATTCTTCCAACACAGTTTTCCGACTATCAATAATGAAGAAGAAAATTCTATATTCCAACTATCGAGCGATATTCTTATCAACTCTCATCAACCAATTTAACATCGCTAAATTTTCCATCAAATGTATCATTCTTTGAATAATTACTACCTATAACTGTTATTCAAGGAAAATATTTTTTTCATAACTAAGATCATCATTATTGCAAGCGCTTCAGAGCAACTTTTTCAGCTTTGTCAGATGCCCGATCTATCCGTACGGCAGAAATTGAACTGCCATTTTAATAGAAAAATTCATTTCCCAAGTAAGTTAGCTTCTTATTATAAGTAACTTTAATTGTTGCAATAAAGAGGCAGAATAGATTTATCCGGATTTTTGTGGGTTTTTCTACTGACTTTATTGCAGTATTCTAGAAGCACTTCGCTTCTAGACGACATCTTAATTTCTAATTTTTATGGAATCATTTTTCCATATTGACTTTTTCAACGGGTTATTTTCCAAGAGAGCTTCCTATACTGTTTAGGAATTGCTTATTGTCGAGATTTATTGAAAAAACTTACGCTTAGAATGAAGTCAACACTTGAAATTTCTTAGCAAATAATAGATTCCCATAATTGCGAATTTTAGTTTTCACTTTCAGGAAAGTATGGATTTGCTATTTTTTGAAGTAAAATACTTAAGTTAAATAAACAACTGACATAATCGGTGACTAGATCGCTATGAATTAAACTGTCGTCAACATGTCATCTTTCCACTCTTTGCTCCTTTCATAATTTAATCAATTATTACACTTGTCTTCATTGGAGGGATCTCGCAGTCTTCAGATCTTTTCGGATAATTTTCCCCTCAAAAATGTGTCAAATTCAATTGGTCCAAGCAATGTTAGGCGATTCTTATCAAAAATCAAGCTATTCTGTAATCTTTATGCAATGTGATCTACATCTTGCAAGTTATACATACTCCTATTTATGGCAATGAAATGGTTATTTCTTATCGTCTTTAGATTCCGCGAGAAGAGAGTCTCCTATAGATCTCGGTCCCCGGTGGAAATGATGGAAAAATCGATGAACGAGATTCAGTTTATTGACTGATCTCATATCTTGCTTGCAAAAAGAAAATTGTTCTTTTTTATTCCACCAATTGATTTCACGTTAAGGAATGCAGTATTTCTAAAGTCGGTCAAGCCCATTCTCAATTTCTAATCACTGCACTTTTAGACTGATGTTAATCCTTCAATTAGTCGAGACAAAATTCGATTGCAAGCTGATTGTTGGTCCTTTTTAGATCGCTCTAATCGAAGTGACCACAAAGCATTGTTAGTCCTAACTTCAAACATATTTTAATCATAAGAATTCGTTTATCCTATGTCGATGATAGTCTGATACAGGAAAAATGACCCGTTCCTGCATCGCTTGAGATTCGTACTCCTTTATAGCTCGATCATACTTATCCCAATATAAGTTGTGAATATGAAGAGTTTCGATTGCAGCCATCTACTGCCGCCAGAATCAACAGCATCAAATATCTTTTTCAGAATCATCATCAACACTAAATAACAGCTAAATTTACTCACAAACTTAAATTGTTTTCTTGGCTTCAACTTGAACCCTCTTTGACCACGCCTTTACGATGATTATGCAGGTATATTGGCTAATCGTTACTTCCTGCTTCTTGTTAATTCCTTCTCGAAATCTTCTGAAATCTTTATCAAGAAATAGAGAGACCAAACACTAACAATCTTTCATCTTCTTAACGAAATTTTTATCTATTTTGGGATGCCGAAGATTCAATTCTCATTCTTGATGATAGCATGCAATTCATTCTATGAACTGCAGCCTTTTCAACGATATCAAACATTTCGAATCATCGCTACCTTTCCATCCATTCTAACGGTTAATTCATATGTATTCCCAAATACTTTTGTCCAAAAAAAATACAGGAAGGGTTGCCAAGAACTTTCAGATTTTTGTGAACGATTCCAACAATCAGAAGACAATATCACTTGAGTGCTTCTTTATCATCCATTTATCACTAATTTCAGTCTGTTTCATCTTCAGTTAATAGAAAATGGAATGATGCACTTCATAACTATCATAAAGGACGATTTCAACGATGCTAGTGCAATCAACTCGTTACATCGGGAAATGTCAGAATGATGTTGGCAAATCCAAATCCTTTGATTCTGTGGTGATTGTTTCATTTGATTTTAGAATGAAATCAAAGGAGATTTGATAATCAGTTGAATTCTCCTTAATTCCTAGCTTTGTACCGCGGTATTCCTTTCTTTTCTGTTTGCAGGAATTATGGCCAAGCAAGTAGCAGTGTTATAATCAGCAATATATCATCATCATACAACAGTATTTTCCAAGTTTGTTTCAAGTGATGACTTCCAAAAATAACATCGAAATCCTAAACAATTGTGGCATAATTTCAATCAGTTACTAATTCAACAACTCGTATGTTTTACTTTTTTTTTTTCCTTTTTTTTTTTTTTTTTTTTTTAAATTTGTCATGATTTGTTTTTCGTCAATAGGAAAATATTCCGCTCTCTTCATTTGATAGTACAGAAAAGGTCACATCAATATTTAGTACTCTATGGTATATTTTCCGATGTATTTAGAAGTTCATAGATTTACGTGTTACTTACCTGGGTTATATAATTTTTATCTGTCTGATCGTCTTATTTCTACGCATAGACGAATGTACACATGCTCTTACATTCTTTTTCGATCTCATATTAACCTCTGAACCAAACGTTATTATTTTGAAATTTTGAATACTAATCGATTATTATTGATTATTAATACTAATCGTGAAATTTATTAGAAATTTTGATTCAAATCTAATTCTTTTATTTCTTTCTAAAATGAGTCTTTGATCGATGAGTTTTATCCGAATTGATAGTTTCTTATGATAATAGTTCAGGGTTTGTTAATTTAGTTCTTAAATGATTGAGAAGATAAATATATTTTCGTTTGATTTTGTTACTCTTACAATAAGAGCTAAATTTGCTTGTAATCTATTTCATATACATTCTGCAACAATCAAGTATCTAACTCTTGAGTTCCAAAATAAATTCAATTTTTCGAGTGCTAGAGCTTACCTGAATCAGGGATGGTATTTGGTATTTATTGGGAATTCTGTTATTCTCTCTCTCTCTCTACTTAAATAAATAAACTAAAAATCTTTCTTGTCTCCTAAATTCTGCTAATTTTCCTTAAATCAAAAATATATCTTTTAAGATCACCTAGATTTTTCCATTCATTTCCAACAATTAGAAATATTTTACACGCAAAAATACTTACGCAAAATCTAAATATCTCGAAAATTTTCTAATATTTCGGAATAAAATTTAAATATCTGTTAGCGCAATATTTATTTCCAAATGCAAACGAACTTTTCTTTTGTAATATGACCGAATACTTCGTCTTCCCAACATTTATCCCAAAATTATTAATGTAAGTTCATTCTGTATTAAAAAATTGTTTTCAAATCATACTTTAAATATTACAAGATTCATTTTGTTCATTAGTTATTCTTTTGTTATATACCATAGATATCCCTTCAATTTCTTCATGTTTGTGTGCATACAGTAACGGGGGGAATCTTTATCATATCTAAAATGTACACAGTAGCAAATACTGTGGTGTGAAATTAGAAAATTACGGTTGACGCTTCACGTGACATCATTGGTGATTGAATAAGAGTCAGCATTTTTTAAATATTTTATGCAAATGTTTGAAAAAATTCATCAATGCTTCGAATGATTGACAAATGATTTCCATTCAGTAATCTTTCATATTTCCGCCTGCTATGTGTGCTTTTACACGAATATTTTGATTCATTATTTAAATAAAATGATCGAATCAATATAACAATATTACGTTATACATTCAAGAACATTCTGCTATGTATTAGCTAAACATCTATTTTATAGCACTGATATACATATCTGTTGTATCATTAATTATAATTAATGTTATTAGGAGGAAACTCTTGAGTTTTAAAATTGGAAATTGATTTTAAAACTTAAAAGAATCTTGAAATCTTAAAGATTTGAAACCTTAAAAAGACTTGAAAAACTTATTTAGACTTCAAATTTTTTGAAAAAAATTCTGATATAGCAAGATTCAGAAAAATATTGCGATCTAACAGCCTTATTTTATACTTAATAAAATATGGTAGAAAACATATTTCGAAAATTGCAGTAGTATCAGAAAATTATTGCAACAGAAGAAGAAAGAAATTAAGGTCATGAGGAAAAGATACTTTTTTTGACAAATATTATTTCTAATCTATTATGACAAGAAAGAAGTAAGTTTCGCCCAATAAGGATCTTGTAAAAAGATGTAAAAGTTTCGAAATTTAAATTTTTAAACTCGATTTTTCTTTTCGTAGAACAGATTAAAGGATTTGTTTGATGAAAGTGAATAAAGATTGACTGATAAAATCGTAAAAGGATAGAGATTCTTTAATGTTGCCAACTGTCAATTTAATGTGGCATTATATTTGCTGTTTAAATGTATAATTCAGTAGCGGATTCATGGAATCATCATTAGTCGTTATCATCATCACTATTATTATCATCATTATCATCATTTTAATATCATTGATCATTATCATCATCATAATATCATTGCTACAGATATTATAATCTCTGACATTTTCATCACTATTGTAACATACCCGATAATCATCTAACCAAAGGAAAGACAGATGATAGGAATGTGCTACATTTGTTAGTCTAAAATATTGCTCTCTGCTCACCCGTTATCAATCTTTGGTCACAATTTGCTACTTTTATCATTCAGTAATGATCTTTTCGATCTTTGTTACCATTGATATTATCGGTTTCTCTTTAGATTTACCAACTTTTTTCTCTTTCATTTTAAATGAATGGCGATTTTGGATCAATTCTATTGCTGACATTCAATGAATTGCACCATCATTACAGCAACAGTTTAATGTTATCATTGTAAAAATTTCCAAATAATTTGAAACTTTTAAATTTTGGAACAAAATTTGAAATTAAAATTGATATTGAAGTTTAATTTGAATTAAAATATGTTTCATTATATCAAATTGATATTTTCTTCTTTCATATCTCTCTATCTTAAATCCAAAATTGATTTGTTGACATTTTTGGATGTAACATTTACTATATGCCCTAGTATTTACGTTTAAATTAAATCATATTAAAATGATATCTTTATTTATGCATGATTATTTTTAGCCATGTTGAATTTTGAATGGAATTTATTCAATAATTTTGATAAACACTCGAAAATCTTACACACTAATGCAAATAGCGAATTCTATCGATCATCTTTAACTTTATTGCCTTAAAAATTTTTGCAGTATTGTTCTTGAATGATAAATGGAAATGTTTATAATTTTGTTTCCAAATTTTTTCTTTTCTTATTTTCTTTCATCCTTCCTTTTCTCGTAATCTTTTCTCTTGCAAATAAAAGATTTTTGCTATAAAAAAAAGCAAATTGTCAAATATTCATTACTTTTTGTCTTTCTTCGACCTTTCATGCAAATATTTGCATCGTTGTCATTTTATCGCTCTTTCGTTCTTTAGTTCGCTTTTTTTTTTTTTTTCATTTATTTTTAAAATAATTTCGTTAATGCTATTGATTCCACTGTAATGTTACTTTTCTCAATTTCTACCAGAAGAAGAAAAAAAGAAAAAACGAAAAACTAGTGAATGAAATCCAGTATTAACTCCAAAAGTTTCTTAAATTTTTAAATTCAACATGAATTAAAAGTATTCAATATTTGGATTTTGTGATCAGATTATATAATACGACTTTTTCCTAAAGTCATATTTTTGCAAGTGGCATTTTAGAAAAAAAGATGGAAATGGGAAAAAGAAACGAAATGTATTATTTCTTAGAAGCAACCAAAACTAGTTCAAAATTACTAAAAAAAAAGAAAAAAAAAGACTCTTTAATTTTAAGCTTTTGATTGATTCTTTGTATGTTTAATTTTATGTAGTCATAACGGAACAAGGAAAAAGGTGATTTTTTTCTCGCTGCACCATTTTAATTTATGATCTGCAAACTAATGCTGATTTATGGTCTGCAAAACAAATCCATATAAATTGGTCATAAAATGCTACCAATATAAACCATCATGCTTTTTAGAACTATGAGAAATAAAAAATGGCAAACATTTTGGGAGTGTACGACATGGTGACATTGTATAGTTGGGTGACATCTGTTCCAGTGTTTCTGTTTCACTTAGTGGAGAAGAAGGGAAAAGGTTTTCCGAACTGTAAATAGTACTTTGTCCTTGTGATGATATTGATAATAGGTAAATTCCTTCATTTCATCCATCGTTTTCTTTTTTTTCTTTTTTTTTTTTTTTTTTTTTTTAGAAAAATTTTGAGCAGTTTCAATTTTGCAGTAAATCTCCATTGTGTAATTTCCAAATAATTTTTTATCAACTCCTTTTTCTGTCGAAAATATCTCAAGGAAAATTTGTTCAGATCAAGTCCAAATTTTTAAATTCAATTGCTGCATTTGAGAATTTTCGATTCATCTCGTAATTTCTTTTACAGTTTTACCTGAACTCTGAAAATAATTCAATAGACTTATTCAAAAATTTAAAATTGGTATGAAATTAACATCATTTATAGAAGTGATTCGCTGTTTCATGGAGCAATGCTTTCTTGAAGGAGAAGTAGTAAAAAGTTAGATTTTAATGTATGATGCTTCTTTATCTTTGGTTTATGTTCGAATATTTAGTACGTTTAATTTCTGATTAATTCTATGATAATATTCTTAATGATGTATTTTAGTGTCAAAAAGGTATGAGCGCGGATGATTCAAGTATGCCTCTATCTGAGGATACCAAAACACCACAAGTTTACAAATTAGAAATCAAAGAAGCGAATTATAATGTGGTACAGTTATTTTTTTTTTCCCCAAAATTTGTTATATTTTCATATTTGCATTCGTATTTTCTGATTTATCCATTTCAATTTCTCGTTTACAAACTTACCGATCAACTGAAGTTTCTAAGATACGGACATGAAATCTGAATAAATTTATGTTGATAATGTTTGACCTGATAGAAGTCTTCAAGCAAACGGAAATACTGTATTTCATTTGATCATATTCCAAAAAACAAATTATTGATATCCAAGTAATGCTGATAAAGAATTCTAGAATAGCTTCATGCTGATAAAATGAACTTAGATTAATAGAAAATTTTAAAATAGTCCACATCATGCTTAAATTCCAGTTTCTTTACAGTGATAACTAAGAAATTCTGATTAGTCGAAATCGTTCTATTAATTCATTACTGATAAGAAAATTAGCAAATTATTTTCACGAAATGAATCATTTATACGTCATACTAAGCTTATGTACTTATCAAGATCTTCTTATAGAACAAAAATGAAATGAACATATCTATACCGGTAAATTCGATCGGGCTTACAAAAGAAGAACTGGATAGTTTTTCTAATGACCCATTCTGGAAAGTATTTAGGTAAATTTTGAATTTAAATTAAAAACAAAAAAGAAAAAAAAGGCAGAGTTTAAACATGGATTATAAATATAGCTAGAAATTAGTATTAATTTTGATCGAAACTCATTTAAATCCAAATTTTAGACATTTTTTTCTTCTAAAAAAACAATCGTTACAGATCCGTAATGTTTGTGCTTTTTTGGGTGGCATGGGGTTTGATGTTTATAGCTGCCATACTACTTATTGTATTAAGTCCAAATTGTGCAGTTGAAAAAGAACCCGAATGGTGGCGTAAACATGTTAGCTATCAGGTAATCATATCCTTTTCAAATTTTGATCTTTGTCAATTAAATACACATCCATGAAGTTAAGAAAGTCCCTTTGGTTCAGAAAAATGTCAATTATACATTTCAGGAATACTGAAATGTCCACAATTCTGCAATCAAGGTTCCACTTCCAGAATTTTGCAGGATTTTCCCTCTCCTCCCCCCCCCCCCCCCCCCCCACATTTTCTCTTTTCCCAACACTCTACGATTATTTGTTCGTCAATAAAAAAAAAAAAAAAAAAAATTTTATAAATAAATTGAAGTAAAAAGGAAAATGTATCATTAGAATATTTCGTATTCTTTTAAACAATTTTTTTTCTTTTTTTTTTTTGTGTATTATTAGTAATGTATGGAATGGAATATAATTTCAGATATTCACACCTTCTTTCTATGATTCCAATAATGATGGAATTGGTGATTTTAACGGAATTCGAGAAAAACTTAATGATTTAAGGAAAAATGGAATAAAAACAATTTGGGTAACGCCTATAATAACTGTTCAAAAGGTTAGTATTCTAAAAAGTTCGATTTGATAAAGCAGGTTATGCATAAAGCTTGGGAAGATGCTATTAAAATGTTTTCAAACTTCAAAATTGATTGATTTTGGAAATTAATTCAATTTAGGATGATTTCATTCCTCACGATGTGGTTGATTTGACAAGTGTTGATGAACGTTTCGGTACAATGAATGATTTAAAAATGTTGATAGATGAAGCACATGATCTACAGATGCATTTTACCATGGATTTACCTGTATCAACAACATCCGCATCACATAAATGGTTTAAAATTCCCGATCTTTCTTAATTCAATGATATTTATTGATAGTATTTGTATTCTGAAAACCAAACACATACAATTTTAGGTTCAAATCAGCAAAAACCGGTAGCGATTATGTCGATTATTACATCTGGAAAAAGGCATCAGATGTAAAAAATGATCCAAATTATGTTGGTGAAGAAGGCAAAGAGAATGCTTATCTGGCTTATGAAGGAAAAGATCCAATATTAAACTGGGGTAATCCTGCCGTACGACAGAGTATCTTCGAAATCGCAAAAAATTTCCTAGACATGGGAATTGATGGTTTCCATATAGGACGTATTGGTCAATTAATCAAATCAGAGGTGACATTAAATTTCAATATCATGGAAACAAACCATAGTTTTTAAATATCTAAAAAAAATTTTATAAAGCAAATTTACATTATTAAATTAGTTTATTTGAAATTACAATTTATTTGTGCTCATTTTAAGAAATTTGATACCTAACAACCTTTACCTTAACATCATTTCTTTCAATAAAGGATAACATGATTTGAAGTACTAGCACTTATTTCATATTTCAATTCACTATAATTTGTACATTCCAAATAAAGCCCTGAAAAATGCTTTTTTTGCTTTTTATGCCCCTATGACTATGAATAAGACAACTGGAAGGAATAAAATGAAATTCTTATTTCGCTTATTTTTACATAAATGTAAAAATTAAGGGAGATGTTGCACAATCGATGCTCAATGATTTCATCGGAAGCCTACGAGATTACATAAGCAATAATGAAACACTGAATAATCGAGAAATTATTGTATTTTCATCTTTGAATGATTTGACCGAGCCATATGAATTGAATACTCCCAAATACGGTTTACCGAATCTCACATATGTCATTGATAATTCGATCACCGGATTAAATAATGTTAGTTTCTAATCAAAATTATCAATTTTTCAGAAGGAAAAAAAGTTGAGATTTAACTTACACTTTCTTTGGTATTCTTTTGGATAATAAAAAAGCGAAGTATTTATATTAAATTTTCAAACTTCCTCAACTATTCTTTCTTCAGGGAACATGTTCACAGGGAGTAGCACAATGTTTACACTCAGCACTTCTTGCATCATTCGAACGATTCAATATTACGCAATTACCATACGCATGGCAGTTCACGGATTATCACGTTTCTCGTCTCAGTACAAGATTCGATAAGGCAACAGCAATTTTACTTAATTTTATACAACTTTCATTGCCAGGTATTGTTCAACTATACTACGGACAAGAACTAAGTTTTGAAGATAGTATTGGTCCGACAAATAAATTTACTGGTTTGATGCAGTGGAATAGCAGCGAATATGGTGGTTTCACAGCTGGCAGTCAGAAACCATTCTTCTCTACTGCACCTAATTACAAAGAAAATAATTTCGAGGTAACAGTGCTCTTCCAATCTTAGATTTAGATTCCGCGAAACAATTCAACTAATCAATCAAATCTTGCAAGTCACCAAATCTTCCGTATAATTGCCGAGACGGAATAGAATGACCTACCTAATCTTAATCTACTTATACATATTATACTTCCAATAAAAACTTTTCTATTCTTTTATTCAAAAACCCCCTATCATTAGGTAGTTATGAGTTGAGTAAAAAATATACTAAACTTCTGTGTATACTTTCTATACTGAACTGCTGTTTTTTATGAAATGGGGTCAGCTTAATCAGAATACCAATTCTCATATTCTTTTTAGAGATTAAAATAATTGAGAACTTTATTTTACATAATTGATATTATGGATTTCATTCGTAAAAGTTTTAATCCCTTTATTCATGAAAGTTTAATTTTTTTTTTTTTTTTTTGCGTTATTCTGATAACAACCACATTGACAGGCTCAATTTTCTAATCAACGTTCACCACTGAAAACAGTGAAAGCGATGGCAAGAATGCGTCAACTTGATAATATTTTTGCACTTGGAGAAATTCATTTAGCACCACTTACGCGAGACGTCATCTTATTCAGTCGATTCCGTCTACCTAGCAATGGTACCATTGGAGGGGTAAGTTTTCTTAATGAATATTCGGAATATATTAAGAATGACTGAAATTATTAAATTAAACGGTAGTAAACTGTTTAAATTACATTATATATACGACGAAGTTTTTTATACTTTCCAGGCTTACTTGGTTGGCGCAAACTTTGGAACATCTGATGCTGAAGTGAACGTAACAGCAGTTTTGCCAAATGATTTTACAGCAGATGAAGGGGAAATCGCCATTGTCACTTCAAACGTTGACGAATACCTACCTAGAAGCAAAATACCATTGTCCGATAAAATTATTCTAGGCCCTAAACAGGGAATTATTGTCAAAATTAAATGATGACTCTTACTACGTTCTATCATTCGGAGAATAGCTAGAATGATTTTTTTTTTTTATAAATAATTCCTATTCATGTCATTTTTAACATCTATTAACATCATACATGGAAGTTCCATCCAACAGCTTACAGAAACTTGACCTCATTTCACATTTTAAATGTTTATAACGCATGCAAAACTTCGATAGAAACTAAAAACTTTTGTTCGATATCAATTCTTTCATATATGGTTTATATAGAATAATATCATTGTAAGAGAGAATAAAACATACTTTGCCATAAAACCAAATGTAATGTTTGCACTAATAAAATTTAAAACTCATTTGATTATATCAAAATCAATAGAGGTTAAAGACATAATGTCAAATATTGAAAAGCATGAAGACAAATGAAATGCTTATATTACTGTAAACCAACTATAATAACTAAGAATGAAAGTTATCGAGTCAAATGTTTAATAAATTCCAATATTCTCAGCAAATAAAAGATTGCTTATTGATAATATTCAGGTTTTTTTGTCAGGATTTTTCTGGACTGAATACATGATGAAAAAGAAATAATCAGTTGTAAGTCCCGTAACCTGATACTCTGCCTATAAAAAATTCACACCACAAATTTTTGTTTACATGATATAAAGGTTAAAAAACACCACAAATTTTTGTTTACATGATCTAAAGGTTAAAAATCAAGGCCATCCATGCTTTCATTCCTCACGCATTTTTCATATGAATTGCACATGTATACAGTAAGTTTCATGCAGCATTTAAATGATAAATGCAATGCGCGTTGAAAAAGTAACCCCATTCTTTTGCAATTATTTCAATACTTGTTTGAAATTACTACAAACTACCAACAAAAACATTCAAAATCACAAGACAATGTAAGGAATGGAACCTTGATAAGATGTTTGTCCTGTGAACTGATACATGATGCAAAAAAACTTGATAAGGATAGGGGAAATTTACTAAATGTGGTAAGCGGCAAAAATATGACGGAAACTGCCAATTTAAATCGTAAATTGAAACATCAACTTCCATTCCATGTTCAGAAATTAACCAACCCTATATAAAAATATTTCCTTGGAGTGAAAGATATAAGACGACCGGTGATTTATGTTCAATATTTACAGATAGATGAAATCACAGCATTCTTATAGTTAATTCTAGCAATATCATTTCCGAGCAACTCATCCACCAGTAAAAGAATATGTTTCTCTCAAAAGAAATTGCACCATTATTTAAATTATTAGTTGATCGTCTAATAACAAAGTTAACGATGTATTTACATAAAAGAATGTAATACAATGGAGAAAAATATCACAGAATTAAAAGTGCAAAGATTTCAGACACGCTGTTTGAAACTTATCAAGTGACTAGCTCAATCATTTCATAGCAAATGATCAAAGTATATGCGCATTTCTATTAACAGAAGAGATTTTATTTTAATTTAAATTTTCGGAGACTTGTGCGATGAAATGCTAGCGTCATATATATCTGTCAACATTTATGTTTAAACTAATCGTAATGAAATCTTCCAAGTCAACAGTTAAAATAAGCTGATGCCATATTTTGTACAAAACAATATTCATTTGATATAAAAATAATGTGGTACAAGTAAACAGTAAAACTCATATTGCCAATTTTTTACAATACCCGCAAGTAATATCAGGGAAAAGTTACAATTAAGGAACACTTTCATCTTGCTGCGTTGAGATTTTAGGAGCTGCTGATACACTGCATTTACCGGATCCTTCTCGATAATCGCATGTAGTTGCAGAGTTGATATACATCTGAAAAGAATTAGCAAAAGTAAAGGAACAGTATGAATTTCGGAAAAGGGGAAAAATCAAATAATTTCAGATATATTATAGCAGACAAATCTAATTGAGATGTTACTTTCCAACGAAAAAAAACCGGACTTGCAAAGTGGCATCCGTTTGACGGGCAATAAAACGAATAAACGGACGAAGATTTCCACGATTTGCGGCAGTGAGAGTATCATAATAATCAGAACGGTCCTCAACTGGAATTATAACCGGAGGAAAACCGCTCTGCATCAAAATCAGATTCATCAACAAACGTGCAGTACGTCCGTTACCATCAATGAATGGGTGTATAGAAACCTATTAAAAAAAGAATTCTTTTAGCTTAAAGGAATATATACAGCGAATTTAAAAGAATATAGCTGGTAACATAAAACCTAATGATACCTCCTTAATTTCGACCTTAGATTAAAACAATTTGCGATTGCTTCTAAGAACTTCAAACATCCGTATCATAAACAATTTGAAATGCAAGGTTTTTAGAAAACATGTAACAAACAAACCAGCTTATAATGAGCAATAGCGGCACGTTCTATAGGATCCAGCAGCATGCTATCATCATCATTTAACCACTTTACCATTTCTTCCATTTCTCCTGGTATCAAGTTTGCTGGAATGGGAGTAAAACTTCCCACAAAAACCTAAAAAGAACAACAGAACATCATAATGTTAAATGGTCACGCTGGCGAAAATAATGGTCATCCTTTAAAAAAGAAATATAAAAATAAAAATTTAGATTTTACTCATGTAAAGCGCAGGTATTCTAAACTCGCTTCTTCTATATTGTTCGTCAATTTATTAGTTCTCCCAATATTTTGACGCCATTCGCATTTTTTGCAATATAAAAATATTTAATACTGCTTCAAACACTCTCAAAGAGTTCATTATTATACAAATACCAACCTGAGTTTTGCGAAACACACCTGCTGCATCCGGATCAACAAAACCAAGAACACGACTATGAATGTCCAGGATATCCTAAAATACAAACTTCTCTCAAATGAGTCCACATAAATAGCAATATATAAACATTCTGCAATAATTTCAAATGAATAAAAAGATATGGGAGAAAAATTTTAAATGGCAGGAATCGCATATTTATGATTACTGCTAACGGACCTGAAGAGTAAAATACGAAACGTATACAACGCTTTGGTTAATGAATCTCAGTGCAGAATCCATTCCCAAAATCTCGTTATGCTCCATAATACTTTTACCAGCCACTGCCATCCTTGTTTCTAATATGGACCTAAAACTAACCAAATTAGCAAATTAAATGACAGATCCTTTTATCAGTATTTCTTTTACATCAGTATGAAACAGACTCAATCAAGACCTTACCTTGTCTGACCAAGAGACATAGTGTTGCCTTCAATTGCTACAGTGTGATAAATATGCAAAAAATAAGATTCTCTCATTGCTCTTCGCAATGCAGTGTTAGTTTTTGGTATCCGCAAAAAATATAAACGTTTCTCGTGAAGTTTTTTTAACATTTCTTTATCAATTTCTTCCACTATGGGCAAAGTTTTTGCTCGCCTTCTACAAATATTAGTTCATTAGTAAAACAAGAAAATGACAAATAGAACATGAAATATAATGTACAAACTTTTTTAGTTTATAAAGGAGTACTTTTTATCATGTTTTATTTAGACATCAGACTTAATGAATCATGTCCAAAATTTTGCCTCATATTTGACAAAACGTTGATTAGACAAAACAATTCTTTCTAGTCAAATGAACTCCATAATAATGCTATCCTACTTCAACTACACTTCTTATTATAACATAATGATTGGAAAATGATTGCTTTTTCCAGGATATTAAAATATGACACAAAATACTCACATTAACGCTTCAGGATGATGGGGATTGTAGCTCAGCGCCCGTGAATATAACTCTTCGGCTTGTACCAGATTTTTCCGTCCCATTTCAACAACTACACCGTATTCGGTTAAGATATCTGGATGATGAGGAGCCAGCGCAAGAGCATGTTGAATAATTAGTTCTGCCTATAAAAAAGATTGGCATTTGCAAAATCTTCTAGCAATGACATTTCGAACTTTTTAAACTTTCAGCAACGAAATACGCGTGAGGAAATATATGCATCAAATCACATGACTAACGTATGCATCAGTCTGCTGAAAAATTCAAAATATAATTCTTATCGATCACAGTACAGGCCATTCAATATTACTCGAAACCATACTGTGTGCTCAATACAATTCTGAATGCTTCTATTTTCTATTTCTATTTTTCATTGATTCATTCATCTGTTACTAAATCTTTTCCTTACCTTTACAGCTACCACGTGGCTAAGCCATGAATGGGAGAACTTTTGAACTATACCTTCGCCATATTTCCTTGTGTTCTCGACTGAACTGCAGCTTTTAAAGCTGCAAATGCTTCTTTCTCGGTCTCCCAACCCCACTGAACAACACTTGCTTGGATCGTAGGAGCCACTGCTCTCTCAGTTTCCTTGAAAACATCTCTAAAGTACCATGGCTCCACAGATAACGGATCAACAAAATATCCTAATTCGGTTGTGCTGAAAAACAATGCAAAAGAATTTTTTCTTAAATTAGGTAGAAGATTTTGCGAAGTTAAATATCCATCACAACAGAATGCAAATTCTATATAATGATTTCAGCAGTGTTACACTTCCTGCTAAAATATCAACTCCTCTAAATCCATAATTTCTAACTCTAACATATGTAAATTCATGCCACTGTATTACAATTACTATATAAACTTCTAACTATTTTCTTCGACAGTCAATCACAAAAACTGTACTACTAACCCGACATAACGTTTACGAGAAAAATAAGCTGAACAGTAATCCCCTTGTTTGATGAATTCGGGTGTGAATTGCAGATTACAAATCAACTGTGAAATCACTATTTGCTGCACCAGGAGCCATAATGTCTAAAAACAATTCTATTCTTCCACAAAATATTCCTCAAAAGTTTTAAGCTGTGCTAAAAGTTTTTAAAAAAATTTTTGAGCGAATAACAATCAACTTGTTAAGAACCTAAGATTAGTCAAAATTAACTAATAATTAACATGGAAAGTTCATATCAAACAGGTAGATGTCGCATACCGTACCTGTATGAAAAATGATATAATAATAGACAAAGCCACAACTCGCGCCCACGGTCGTGCGAAAATCCTGATACCAGATGACATTTCAGACATCGCTATCACTTAAAGATTGCGCATCTGTAATGAGAATTCTTCATTTCTCTTTCCATTAAAAAGATAGCAAAATAAAGAGAAAACAAAAAGGATCAAAAGAAGAGAGAAAAGGAAAAGGGAGAGGAAAAAAAGAAAAAGCATGAATGCTTCAATAAAAACAATCAATCAAAAATGGAAAAATGGACAATCTGTCATACATTTTCGATCACTGTATCGATCATTCCACTTAAGCTACCTCTAACTGCTGGCTTTTTCATGTGCTCTGTATGTCCATTGTATTTTTTAATGTTACTTTTTTTCCCATACATACTGATATATGCCTTTTGATGATTGTTGTATTTAATCACTTTTAGGACAATCTAAGCATGGTAGAAATTCTTTCGGCATTAAAAGTGTCTCAGAAATTTTATAGAGTCACGAAAAAATGAAAATCGTATGCTTACTTATTATGACAAGATGATGTGTTATTATTCTGCAAAGCTGTAAATATCCAAAGAAACGATTACATGATGATATCCTCAAAGTTTCCATTTTTTTCCTGAAAATACCAAAACTAATTTTCTAATTCGATGAGCGAACAATTTACACTTTATTCCTTACAATAGTTTTATCTGAAAGCGTAACAGTTATTTCAACACATACCTAAAGCGTAAAAAAAAAAAAAGGAACAACTTGACGCTTTAATCTTACGTCATTACTTTTAAATCTAGCAACCTCCCCAATTCTATAATATTTTCTCCCAAAATATTTGACGTATAGCGAAACGACACGTATTTCCGTTAGGTTGGGAGTTTTCTAGCTAATAAGATTTGCCTTCTCTCATCGCAACGAATCGTGCGGCACGGCGTTGGGAATCAGAATATATTATCTGGTAGGGACTGTATTATCCACACGTATGTACGTCTATATACGTGAGTGTATGCAGACGTGTAGGTGTATATGTGCATGCACGTATACACGTTGTATACATATTTATGCCAGTGTAGAACTTGTTTTTATAGACAAGCAGAAGCAGTGAAATGTTTAGACAGATTACTGGAATAGCAGGACTAATGATGGGCTTGGAATACAGTTGCAGTACAAACTACTCAAGTATACACAGATAATATACATGAATAACACACACATACACATGCATATATAATATACATTCATAGATACATACATACATGCATACATACATATATGCAAACAAACATACATACATGCTTACATACATACATACAAACATACATACATACATACATGCATACAATTATATACATGCACATACAGATAACAGTTCCAGGCAAGAAGAGTGTCATCACAAAGTTTGGAATGTTTGCAAATTTTGTCTTTCATCTTTTTCTCTTCCTTACTTTCTTCAGTTAAAAGTCTGTGGAATACATTTTTGTGTGTTTTTTGTACACAATTGTATGTATTTGTACTTATCTTGTACCAATAGTGCTACGGTTGTTTCTGCATATATAACTATGAAAAGAAAAGAAGCTAACAGAATGATCTGCAGAACGGAATAAGTTTGATACTAAAGTAAGGATTGGCATTTGGAGGAAAGTGGTGCGTACCGCGGAGAGAGCGGAAGTACTGCAAGAGATGGCTTTTAGTGGATATATACCGACATTTAAGGAACGACACTCATTTGGTATTTTTATTTCATTATTTGCAACAATATATCTTTGTTTCTTTTTTGATGGAAAATGTGAATTACGTGAAAAGCGATATTACGTGTTGATTTCGTTCATTACGGTTTATAAATCTTTAGGTTTTATTTGATACTTCTAGTTTTAGTTTATCTTAATCATTAAATTCTAATCAGCTTCGTTTAGAATTTCCCTATTACTATGAATGTTTGAAGTAATGATTCCTTAGTTTATCGTTCTCTTCTAGCGGAAAAAATTTATACTCTTACTGCTGCGGATGCAAGAGCTAGTTGGAGCTCTGTTAATCAACAACTATGTCATAACTGTCATTGTTCATAAAACGTCGGTCAACGATTTAAATGGATAGCTTTAATTTCAGAATATATGAAATATCCAAACTGGGAAAATATTGCAGAGAATGTCTCAGTCTGTACAAATCACTCACAGTTTGCCACTGAAGTTTCGCCCTCCTTTGGGAGGAAAGATTGGAGAGTAGGAAGTTCTCTTTTTCATGAGCAAGTTGAATAATTTATCATTTGCACTTCGTGGTTCTTCCATTTTCATCCTCTTCATTTCTGGAAACATTTTTCAGCCAAAAATTTCTGAGAAGTGAGAGATGTTCGGTTATCAAATAATTCCATTCAAATAGAAGCGGTGGAAGAGGGAGAAGAAAGGAGGGGTAGAGAAAGGAAGGAGAAGAGAAAAGGTGAAGACGTTGTATGGGGATGATGCATGAATTTATTCCCTTTTTTAACTCAACTTTTTTTCAAACTGTTTTTTTCTTTTTCACTATTATGCGAAGATTTAGCAATTTTCCAGTTTTATTCATTCAAATTTTTCAACAGTTTTCAATAGGATGCTGCAATGAAAGCAACTAGATTATGCTACAAACGCATTCTTGCTGCTTCTGTCATGAATGTTACTGAAAATGGGAAAAAACAGTTGACATTCAAGATAAGAAGAGTTAGGGTTTAAGCGACGATTCCAATTTAAAGAGTTAGGGGTTTAAGAGACGATTCCAACTTAAATATCTGACTAATGGCTGTAATCCCACTAATATTACTGGTTAGATATTGTTGTACGAATGAATGATGTTAAGTTGTCAATTTGGTGTTTGTTTTTGTCAAATTTTTTTTTTTTAAATTCAGGTTCTAGATGGCGGATTTTGGCAATACATTAGAAGCATCTGTGATAACCATTTTTAGAAATAAGTGACTGTTTAAAATATCATATCATTGCCGTTTTCTTATAACGTAAAAAACATCTCGGATAGTCTGTTTTATTTGTGTATAGCAAGTGTGATATTTAAAATGAATCCCGAAAAAAATTCAATCGGAATTTCATCATCTCAACACAATAAAATTCAATGATTTCAAAAAGATTTGAAATAAGGTAAATTGAAGTTTCGACAAAACAATAAATGAATAGCAGATAATGATTTCAATTCCATTTATATCACTTATCGAAGCTTGCTGGAAAAAAAGCGCATGTGAAAAAAGTGTAGAAATATATTTACCATTGTAAATACATAGGCTTCATGTCTTATTAGTAAGTACTAATCGTATTAATACATAAAATTTACCCAAGGAACAATCGTCTAGAAAGATTGGAAGTTTTGCATGAATTTATTTTTTAAACTTCATTGTTATGTTGGACATGTAAAAATTGGGAATGATAATTTTAATAGTGGATGCTGTGCATCCATTTTATTGTACAATACTTTATTTTTCTTTCTAAAAAAGACCATATCCTTTCATCGCTGACTTTTTGAAATTCATTTAATAAGCGTTTAGGATAGCAGAAAAAGCTTATGAATCACAGTTTATTTATTTTATATCTCTGAATTAATAAGGACTATCAAGCAATTTTTTATAGTTCCATCACTAAGCAAAAGTCGAATTATTTTTATCGTTTCAGCAGCACGTGCAAAAGATGCATCAGAAGCACGACAGCAGCAACCAAACAAGATTCCTGTTGTGATTGAACGATTTGAGGGGGAGAAGTACTTGCCACTTTTGGATCGATGCAAGTTTCTAGTGCCAGATCACATAACAATTGCCGAATTGATGCAAATTGTGCGAAGGTTTGTTATTGAATTTTGTACGGATGCACAGGTAAACCTTTTCTGTAATCTTTCTTTATTTCTTCTGATGCTTTAAATTTTTCTATCGAAATTTCATGCATGTTTAAGAAACAGTTTATAAACAAAAATGACTTATAACTTGGTCCGTTTTGTATACATTTGTTGTGTGTTGATCTTTTCACTCTGTGTCAAATCCTCACCGTAGGTGTTTCCTACGTTATCTTTATTAGTGTTTGCTTATTGTTATGAGAACTGAAGAAAGAACATCCCAGTGTTCTGGAATAATATCACGTTAAACTGTGATATGTGAAATATAGAATAGCACTGCTTGTGATTTTTTGTCAAATGCAAGCATCAAGCATACTTTCCGTATGTAATATGAACACTTTTTTAGTTTGAAGTGGATTGTGAAGAAATAGAAACTTTTTTAGGCGATTACAACTTCATCCAGACCAAACTTTCTTCCTCTTAGTCAATGAGAAATCGATGGTGTCAAACAGTATGAACATGTATCAGCTATATCAGCAGGAAGCAGACCAAGATGGTTTTCTGTATATGGTTTATACCAGTCAGCCGGCATTTGGTAGCATTAAGTGAGCGTAAATATCTACGCGTTCGTTACCTCTTCAGAATTTTTGAATTTTCTTCCATTTCATTTCGTTTTGATACTCAGCAAAAGTTATTACGTTCGTAACGCAAAACTTAGTCCCATACAAAAAACATTAAAGAAAAATGTCATTGTCACAACATCTTGAACAAAAATGAATGTTGCTTTTTTATTCTATCCATGCTTTCATTATCATCTTTTGTAACATAATTTCCCTTTTTCTGTATCGCAAAATTTGGTTTGTTCTTGCTTCATTACCGCTATGATGATATTGTTTGCATTAATTCAAAAATTAAACAATCGCTGTATAAAATTATCGTTTTTCCTCTTTCATAATATGTTCTTGACATTATCAGCAGACCAGGAGGAAGTTTTTTCGGTTCTTGAACGAATCATTACTGGGTCTTCGGATTTTTTGAAAACAGTCATTAAATGCTTCATAGAAAAATTTCTGAGCGCGGGTTCATTTGCTCAGGAGAGAAAATCCAAAGTAATATTAAAGTCACCGGTAATCATGATAGTAGATTTGAATGAAACTTGACTTAACAGTTATTTATAATGCTTCTCACTTCTACAAAACCTGAGAACTTTGGATGGATCCTCTGAAGATAATTGTGAGATACAAGGCAGGAAGTAATATGGATGGTTTCGGATTTATAACTTTGGAATGGGGATATCTAAAATAATGGGAAAGGAAGAGAAAGGCAAAAGATAATAATTCGAAGATTCGTAATAACAGGATTGGATAGCCTCCTATATTCCACAAACTGATAAAGGACTTGAGCAGAACCATGAAATTTATTCGATTCATCTGGTAATTAGTTGCTTCTTTATTCAGTTAATTATTTCTTGACATAATATCAGCTGTTGAGAATTATTAGATCTCCCGGAAATGGCACATGCATTATTGAAATACATTGTTAACAGCATTTGGCTCGAATTTCTCACACACTGTCCACTCATCAGATGACGCTTCCAATATTGATCTACTCACTATTTGTCACACACTTTTATTAGCAAACAGTAATCTTGAACAACGAAAATATTTCACAATATTGATTTTTGCGCTAAATTCGTCAAAAATCTGCTGCATTTATAGATGCTTTCAACATTATTATGTGTTCGGGATCGTATAGTTTTCTCGGTATTCTGTGTTATCTCGTTATGATTTTAAATCGAACTATATGTAATTAAATCATTTTAAATAATTTGAAAATGAAATTTATTTTCTAATCGTTCCATGCATATGACTTTGTACGATTATGTTACAATGTAGAAAAAAAAATAGAGAATTATTTTTGATAAGTTAATTTTTCTCACCAAAAAAAAAAAAAAAAAAGAAAAGAAAAAGAAACTGAAATTATAAAGATGCTACTGAGATGAGTCTGACGCTGGGATAAATGGTATATTACAACGAGGATAATTTTATCATGTTTTGAAAGTATTTGAAGTTTTTTCTTGTACTGCTGCATGATTTTTCGTATGTGGTCCACTTAGAAAAAAATTCATTAATTTGGCGAAAGAACTTTTTGTAGAGGGAGACATTTGTTTGACCAACAATTCAGATAACGGTTCAAGTAACCTAAGATTCTTGAAAATGAATTTAGTAATAGTAGTTGTTGGTGATGATGTAGCAGCAGTAAGAGTAGTACAGAGAATGGCCAATGGTGACTAGTTTTGACAGCAAATCATCCAGTAGAAAGCTGGTTTGTGTTTATTTGTCTGTTTGGTGAAAAAGGATAGAAATGACCAAAGGAACAATTAGTTCAATCTGTTGTACATTGTCCATCGAGAAGAGCCAACTTTCTCTATCAGTTGCTCACTCCCTCCCTCCGTCCCTCTATTCCTTCCAATCCAAAATACGGATCTCACGGTAAACTGTATTCAAATCATCATCACTTCTCTTTTAATTCACATCTTTCTTATTATTTATTCAAAAATTCTTATCGACAAAACGCCTGATCGTCATAGAGAAAAAAAAAAAAAAAAAAGAAATTGTTGGTGAAACTTCCAATCAGTAGCTTATCGGTACTGCTGTTGTTGGTTAACAATTTATCATGCTGAGCATATTCCTCTCTATCTTCCTATTTTATCAATTATTCAATCAATGCACCACAATATCAATGTTAACGAGTAATTTTATGAGAAATTACTTTGAGGCTGACCGACAGAAAGTATTATTTGATGGTATGAGAATTTAGAAATTTAAAATTAAAAGAAAAAAATTCAAGATTAAATCAAAAAATCCCGTATTAAAATATTACCATTTTAACTGAGAAAGATCTCATACAGAACAGTTGATATAGTAAGTCATTCTAGAATTGACCGGAATTAAAATATATAGATGAAAAAGTCTGAACATGGTTAAAAAATTTCGAAAATTTTCATGAATCACTTCTTACAGCACTGCTAGTTTCAATAAATCCTTGTTTTGATCGGAAATGGAATTTGATTTCCATCCTTTTACTCATCATTCATAATAATCCTATTATATTTTGCATTAAAAATAGTAAAACTTCAGATTTGGGACAAAAATATCTACAACCACAGGATTTCACTCTTGCTCAGATCACTCCAGGTAGTCTTTCCTATTAGAATGAATTTTTGAAACTTGAATTACTTATTATTTATTTTGAATTATTCTCTAATTCTTCTTACATCTAAATTCTCCGTCTTGCTTTCATTCACTTTTATCATATAAGATCAAATCGATTGCAGTGTATCTTGATCTTACGTTTATTTAATACGTTTATCTAATACCGGCTTTAGCTAGTTTGGAAGTTCTTAAACACGTGCCCTATTCGATTGCAGTGTTGTACCAAAATTTCAAATCAATCGGTATGAACTTGAAACGTTGATGTAAAAGTGAAGGCAGGAATAGGGAAATTCAGCCCACTCACTTACTTTTACCTGTTACAGGTGTGACAGGTAAAAAAAAAAAAGTAGGTATATCTGCATGAAAACATACGCCCTATTTGAATGCAACGTTGTATCAAAATTTCAAAGCAATCGGTGAAGAACTTGCAACGTTGTGTTAAAAGTAACAATGAACATTTACATTTTTATTTATATAGATCAATGATTGATTCAGTCGTGTAATTTCCTTGAAACTTTTCATCAGTGTCATGCATGACATATCTTCTAAGAAATTTTTGCAATTTGATATCTACTCTAGCTTTGACATATTCTTCACGTAATTTTATAGTTAAAAAAACGCATACATAATTTCTCATTCGCAATTATAATCTTAGTCTTATAGAATGCAACGCAGTTCGGAATTTCCATTACTTCTTGGATTTTTCTATTTAGAATTTTGCCGACATGTTTTCATATCAGTAAAATAGTTCATTGAGTAAATTTAAGACTTAAAAGAAAGATACATGAGATTTTCTGCATTTTCTCGCCTTTAGGCCACTACATTTGTACTTTCGGGTAAGGTGGACTAGTAAATATTCCTCGTTTCTTCATCATGTTGCATGACGGACAATTTCCTTGAAGTAGTAATGTTTGATTTATTTAATCCAAACATTCATCCGAACCCCTTTTTCATATCTACAGGATTGTCTCCATAAATTAAAATTCACTGCTATTTCATTTTGGCTCACTAAATACAAGAATATCGTTTCATCTATTATGCATCTAGTTTGAACTAGTTTCATAAGCATTAGTAAGACAATAGAATTAACAATATAATTATCCACAAACTAGTGTATTTTTTATTTTTTTGTAAATTTAAATAAATTAAAAAGAAAAAATTCCAGTGGAAAGGATCAGTGAAGAGCGACTAAGTTCCATTATCAATTCTGAACTCTTTGAGGGTGACATCGAAGGTATCGATAGAGAAACAACATTGTCGACATTGATTTTAAGAGATGAACCGCTGGATCCATATGATTATCTATTTAAAATTCCTGTATGTTTCTTTCGTTCGACAAATATTTAATAATAAAATTCTATTTGAACTTTTAAACATCAATTATTTTTGCAGTATCATAGCGCATTAAACTTAGCAACATACAAGGATAAGCTATGGCCCAATGGACGAGTACCATATTTGTTAGAAGAAGGAATGTCTAAAACGTTAGTTTCTCTTCTTTTTTTTTCTGCTTCACATTTTGAAATTTAAAATTTTAGGTTACACAGAAAATTATGCAGATACAATTTGGACATTATATATCTTTTTTATGGTATAATTTGGAATCATTGAAAAATTCTAAAAAATGTATGAAAAGCATTTCTTTTCTGCTATAACCAGAAAACATTCATTTTTATCGAACTTCTTCGCTTATAAAACATTTTGTAAAATTAAGTAAGGAATAAAATTATATTTTTAGTCAAAGAGTAGCGATTGCGCAAGCATTCGATGAATATAGAGATAAGACTTGCATAAAATTTGTACCAAAAACTAAGAATGATGACGATTATATCTATATCAAAAGGAATACAGCCTTCGGGTTAGTTAAGTTTATCACTTTGATCAAATACCATTTGATTATGTATGATTGTTATTTTGCATTTTTTCTTTTTTTGTTCTCTTGTTTATTTTATTGTTTGTTAATTTTATTTGGAATATGAGTATGTCTTTGGAAGTATATTCATTCAGGCACTTGATTAATATTTAAAGGAAATTTCCGATATCTCTTATGTACATTAGTATCAGTTGTTTTTAAATCTTTTTTAAATTTTCTTAATTAAATTGGTGTAAAAATTAATTCAGTTGTTCGTCATATGTTGGACGAGCTGGCGGCAATCAGACGGTATCGTTAGAAGTTAATAAATGTTTTGCGAAAGGAATCATTGCACATGAGTTGATGCATACGATTGGATTTTTTCACGAGCATTCACGTACCGATCGCGATCAATATATTGATATTATCGAGGAAAACATTCGACCCGGTACTCGGTACACTTAAACTTGAGTCTCTCTCTCTCCCTCTCTCTCTTTCTTTCTCTCTCTCTCTCTCTCCCTCTCTCTCCAAGTAACTCAATCTAGTAACTCAATTTGTTTAATTTAACTGGATGATAATGAAATCAATAAAAACAGACATATTTAAAACCTTGTAAAATTTTTTCCAGATTAAAATAATCAAAAGAAAAATTCTCAGTTTTTTCCCAGCATGATTTTCCCAATTGTCCAAACTTATCTTTTGGAAATATCGATAAAAATAAAGTTTTAATCCTCAATGAATTTCAGGAATGCTAAGAAATTTTGAAAAATATCCACGAAAAGTTATTGATTCTTTGGGCATGCCTTATGATTATGATTCAATCATGCACTATCATAGACTTGCATTTTCCAAGAATGGCCGATCAACAATTTTACCTAAAGTTGGTAGTTTATTTTTTCATGGTCGACAACTTAATTACAATGTGAAGGTAATAACAGCTAGCCAAATAGGACATAATTCGAGAAATTTCAAAACAGTTGGAAAAGCGCTATGATTCATTAACAGGTTAAGATAAGATATTCAGAAGTACCGACAGTCTAAGCAACAGGTGAAATTAAAGGGAAAAGTTCATTGGTTGGCTAAATAATTATAACACTAACATACAATAATGTTATCAGCGAAAAGAGTCAGATCGGATGAACCAACAGTGCTATTTTATATCTCTTTCAAAATCTTCTCTAAAGATTTGAAATTTCTGAAAAAATAAACAAATAAATAAATAAACGATCCTAAAAATTAAATTCCGATTAAATCTTGCACACTTTACTTGGATTTACACCGAGCAATGCATGCTAAAATTTAGGATCGAAGTATGAAAATTGGACAACGATATAAGCTGAGCGTTATCGATGTCAAAAAAATAAACAAACTTTATAAGTGCCATCAGCCAACTACGTCATCGCCGCCACTAAAGACAACAACAACAACAACAACAACACCAACAACAACAGCAACTACCGCTACTGAAAGAATCATCACATTCACCACGTCGACCAATTGTAGCACAGGTAATAAAACGGAAAATACGACAACACCACGTCCAATTCGTACACTTTGGACCAGACGACCTTCAATATCTGGAAAACTTCGAACTATTATTACTACCGTAAAAGCAAAAACCATGATAATTACAGGTATTTAATTTTGAAACAATACAAGTAGATTGAAAGGATCTCAAATTTTCAAGAAAATCCAATTCAGTATTTTTTTTTTTATAGTATATATTTTCTCAAATATCATATAAAATTTGATGGATTTAAATCTTATTCTTAAATGTTTAAGGTGATAATAAATTAATGGAATAATTATTAATTGTAATAATAAAAGAGCGTCGCTATCATTTAACTTTTTCGTGTCGATTCCATCAAATTCTAATTAACGGAAGTAAAACTTACATTGTCACCATAAATAACTTTTTCCATTTTTTTTTCAAAATTCTTGTCCTTCTTCTCTCGAAGCTGATTGATAAGAAACATTGCTTCATCTCTTCGAATATTGATTACTAAAATCTTTAATTATTGTACTCTTTTGAATTGCAGTTTGCGAGGATCTGAATGCACACTGTGAGATGTGGCAACAACTTGGTCATTGTCAACATTCGCCGAAATATATGAGTCATTATTGCAAAAAAGCATGCGGAATATGTCCACCAAAAACAAGTCAGTATTTAAGTTATTTAAATTTTACATTTTAGGTGCAGAAAGGACAAAAAAGCAGTATCAATCAAATGATATTATAACATTTCTTGATGAAATTCAAATGCGCTTTTTAAAGTCAAATCTTTTTTCAAGATATGAAAGAAGTAATGCTCAACAATCATATAGATGAAATTTTAGATAAAGAGAAAATAGATCGGAAAACAGAATCACGATGTTTGGATAAGAATTTATTCTGCAGTTATTGGGCAAGCATCGGGGAGTGCAATACGGGAAGTAAATTTATGATGATATTCTGCAAACAATCTTGTAATATGTGTGGCAATAAATTAGGAATTGCTGTTCACGAATAAATGGAAGTCCAACAATCCGAATTAGCTTCTGCAACCTTACCATTAATTACAACCTATGTGATACTTCCTAAAACGGGTCCGTCGAATGCATTTGTGAAATTTACAATCGCACCTTGCACCTTCTCAAAAGAATTATCACTATACTCTCATATACACATATTCATAATGATAACTTATTAAATTATACGAAAAATAAACAATTTTTCTCGTTTTATGATGCAGAAACAAAACGTAACATCGTTCTTATGATTTTCGGTATCACCATAGTTCATCATTCCTGAAATCTTGCCGGAAGATAAGTTCTGATATCAGTTGTCCTAGTTTATGTCGCTCCTGAAAGTTTTTGGAAATAGTCTTGATGTCAGTTGCAGCATGACACATCGTTTTAGTCATCTAGAGAGATCATCGTTAACTCTTTATCCAATCAACAAATAATAGTCTGATTTCGGCTTGTTTAAAACTTCTAAAATTAGAAATGTTCTGATACACGAAAACAGAAATCTTGCGAATCATGAACATCCAAAATCCTGAAGATCGAATTAAGAAAGCCTAAAATCATGAAGTTCTAAACAGTTCCCTACTAGCAAATTTGAACGCGGAGAGAGGTTGCGAGCGAGTACATGCGAGTATGTACGATTTTGCACGTAGTCATACGATTTCGCACGTAGTAAAGTGAGGTAGTCAAGTGATGCTCATTTAGGATTACTAGGATTCTGAGGTCGGGTGTCTTGGGATGATTTGGCGTGTCGTTAAGCAGGATGGAAGAGGGTTTGCGAAATAGTGTGGCATGCAAGAGAGGCATGGATTGAGAAAATTTGCTAGAGGATAGCGTGTTGGAACAATTCTGGCTATAATTTAATATATTTTACGCATGAAAATATAAGCTTATCATTTAAGCATGCCAATTGTACCAAAAATCATGGAGTTTTTGCGGTATTTCTTCTGATCGTAGGATTTTGTTTATCATCCATTTGTTTGTTATTTGTTATTTAAAGGTGAGGAAGAGATGAAGGCGTAATCCGCCAGGCTTGTTTTTTTATTGCTTACAGCATAGCCATCTCTTATTATGCTGTTATCATCGGTCTTAAAGCCGACGTGATTATCTTATCATTGCCGCTCGCATGATATGAAAACGATGACATGGGAGAGTGAGATGAAAATCAATTTTGGGCAAAATTTGGGTTGAAGTATAAAGTTCGAGTTGATGATGATGCACATGGACACGTTTCAATATCAAAATTGCTGACAAATGTCATCAATTCATGTAATATGGCAGTGCTATAAAACGTTACAAAATGTTGAAACAGAAAATTTAATTTCTGTAAAAAAAAATTAAGACATAAAAAACGAAACTAAAAAATGTTACCTTCAGGATGTACGCAAACGAAATATTAGATTAACATTGCGCATTAATATGTAATGTTAATGTTTACATCATATTATAGAGCGTTGCAGGTAAAGTGACATCTCAACTGGCAGTTATCGGACTTATCTGTCAGTGTTGCTAGAATTATTCCTATTATTATAGTAATTTGACAAATTGCTACTTTTAGGAGTTAAACAAATTTGGATTCAGCCTTTCGAAATTGTGTATATTCTTACAAGAAGTTAACAATGAGCTCAAATTCTATTATTCCGTAATTTTCCATTGAAATTTGTATATTATTTATAAAAAAAATCATTGCTATGGTGTCAAAATAATAATACTCTATTTACACGTATTATCACTTCAAAGCATTTTCACAACTACATTCCTTTTCCTAGGATGATATCAAGATATTTTTATCCTTTATGAATTGTGGCGCGTGTAAATTCATATTATTATCATCGTTATTTTTTGTCATCATCATCCATACAACAACATGAAATCATTAAAAAATATAGATGAAAAATTATGCATAAATACATATTTATTTATGTTAATACATTTGCATATTACTGGAGATTATTATTAATGCCATGTAAAATTAAAATGTGTTCATTTCAGAAGCACTGGCAATAGTGTCTCGTCTATGATAGATTGGAAGGTGAACAATGCCGTAATATCGTTGAAGCCATCTTGCATGTGTGAAAGTCAAAAGTTAGTTTTATTCTGATCAACTGGATTAAACTAGAAGCTTGGAAACGATAGCTGAGCAAATCATGCGTTCATATGCATTATCGATGAAAGTGTAACTGAAATGATTTCTTTTGCTGGAAGAAAAAGGCTGTCCAGTTATTCGTTCATTCAGAAGGCTTTATTTCCTAAATACACACTGTCTATCGATCAGTTCAAATAGATTCTTGATAATTACTAGGACTGAATCATTTAATACGCCTGCTAGTTAGGCTACTAACATTTTGAAACAATGACTTTTATCTGGCCAGTATACAGCAATATTCTCTTTATTTGTCTGATATGTCCAGTGAAATTTTCTGCAACATTTCGGTACTTCGATTATTATCGAAATTGGATTTCGCCGATTTATTCGTAAATTAACACATGAATTCTTGTAAATTCTTCTTTTTGCTTTCTTTTTGAGCAGTTGTTTATTCCTATTGTAAGGACAATAACTGGTATTGGCTGACCTCAACTACAAAATAACTGAACTAATTCAGTTATTTCGCAGTCGTCTTCAAATTAGTGATTTATTATTATCAGTTGCTGCCATTAAATCAATTCCATGATCTGATCAGTTTCCAAATGAAATATTTTGCTACTCGAAATTCAGTATTTCGGATCGCTGATTCGTGCCATACCCGAGATCTATTGACTGGAATATAAAATAAGCTCCGACTGTTTATTTTACTGTAATCTTTTCTGGATTCAGCTTGATTTATCTCCTGATGATGGTTTCGTATAAAGTGAGATTTTATCATAAATGATGAGATTATTATGCTTGAGCTAATAATCACTGTCGCATAATTTTCAAGGGAGCAAAAATCTAGAAAACTCGTGGTGTAAGACAAAAATGTTAGTTGAGATATGAACAAATCTAATCCGCTTACGGGATCAATTTTTACGAAAATTAGATCGGATAAGTAATTAGATAAAGCAAGCAATCATAAATCGAAGGAATTAGTTCTCGTATTGACTCATTTAGTGTCAACTAGAGCAGTATTACTATCTGATTTGATAAAAATTCAAAAATATTCAAATAATAATATCAATTCTGGTTTGAAAATTTGTTTGTGTAATTAGCTGGATAAGACAAGTTATGATTTGCTCATGATCTAGCATACCTTTCACTAAAGATGTACACCTGAGTGGAGTTTATTAGAGGCTACTTCTAAAAATTTGCTTGCAAAAGTTATTTAGTTAGTTAAGAACTTCGCAAAATCAATAACTACTCATTGCCCTTCTAAAGTACCGGATAATTTGAATTAGATCGTGTTGAAGGACGAAGAAACATTTTCTGATAACTTTCACTCACCCAGACAAAAACCTTCATTCTAACAATTAGGTCAGTGGATCGAAATCATCAATAGCCTAATTAGCAGGTGAATTAAATGAAATTATTAAACGACAAGTATCAGTAAATCTCGCAAGTGCACAATAATACTCGCATTCATTAGCTTTATCCCAAAAATGTGCTGCACTGATGGACTGAATTTATTTATCCACAAAATAATATATGTTTAATTGATAACGGAATAAGCATGTATTAACCAGTTCAAACACTGGCTATCTTCAGCATGCTTCCTGCTAAGGAAATGAGTGAAATGGAAATCAACGATCATGGAACGAAACGTTTGCTTCTTTTTTTTTTTTTTTTTTTCTAGGTTTAAATTATTCACAGTGCCGTTGCTTAATCATATAATCACTTTTGATAATGACATCCCATGAAATCCTAAGAAAAAAAAAACCTACTCGCTGCTTCGATAATCTGACATTGTCATTTTTCTATTTCGGTTTTGATTAATTTCTTTCTTTCTTATCTGTTATCTATCTTATACAAATGAATACTATTTGCTGTCGAATTGATACAGCTTGTCGCTGATTGGATTTAAAATTGTATCATGTACATTTCCATTTGCAGAAAGTATATCTGAGAACGATTCAGTAGAAACCGACTTGATTATTGGGAAGGTACGGTCTTTCAGGCATCAAAATTTTTGGCGTCCGAATTTGCAGTTCAAGGTTCATGAAATTTGACCAAATTTATTCAAGTTTATTTTTTTGTATTAGCTCTCTTGTTATGTACCCTTTGTGCTGTTGTAATGCCAAATGAGGCTTAGCACATTGAACTATTTTACGCTATCATCAAGCTAAATATTAGGTTATTCAAGTATTCAATATTATTATTTGACGATAAATTTTGATAGTAATTGGTAACTGTATCTCTACTTTCAGAAATGTAAAACCTAGATATCTGCATCGTTAACATTAGATATCATTTTCAAAAAAATTTTTAGATAATTAAAATTTCATCGTAAAATAACTGTATTAATCCCTTGATAAAAACAGACATTATAAAAATTTTCGTTAATTATTTTTGTTAGTCATATTTTCAGAATTTTGCACTATCTGCTAATGCAGGAAACTATATGGAATCTAATGGAACTAAAAAAAATGCCGGTGCGGCGATGGTCGTGTTTGACACGAGTGTTCTCCTTCGGGATGCGACTTTACTACCTTTTTGTATTGAAAGTATGCTTTCTTTCCTTATTTAGGCATCTTGAGGATAATTTTAGTTCGAATTCCTATTATTAGTCTATTCACTTCATTTTCCTAAATGCATTATGAGATTTTGCGTTTATTTATCTGTTTTATCCAGGATTTTCATTTCTTTCGCTTTCTTTTCGAACAGTTTCGATTTTGCAAGTACACGGTAAAATAACGAAGTAATTGCTTTACAACAGTTTTATTCTAGAACTATGCCATGTGCTCATTCCATATACTGTTCTGAAAGAATTGGATGGACTGAAGAAAACTGTAAGTTCATCATCCAGGGTTGCCTGTCTGTCTTATACATCTTTCTCTAGTAGAGATGTGAGAAAAAGTGATCCACAGTGCTGTTAATTTAATTACATCTTGTAGTGAATTTATGATTCAGACTATTAAAGAATCAAATTGCTAATAGTCGACCAACACTTTTAATCATCTTTTTAATTCAGCAAAAAAACTTCGAAGATTAATGCTGCGTTAATCCCTCTTGCACGGGTGTTCCTCTTCTAACTTATAATGAATTATCCAATCCGAGATTTATAAAAAGTAATTGAATATTAATGAAGTTATTTGATTTTTTATTCAATTTCATTCATTCAAAATTAATATTTTTTCAATAATTTTCATATCACAAGAAAAAATTTGCCATAGGAACACGAGAAATTGCGAATGAAAGTCATTAAAACATATGGATATTTGCATGAGTACGCAAAACGTGGATGTTATTATCTACATATCGAAAATATGTTTGAGGTATTTTTCAATCAAAAATGAGTTCAATTACCAGTTGAAGAGTTTCTGTTTTTGATAATAATCTCAGTCTTGTAATTTTCATCATTTTGAAGGGAGAGTAACATTTCATTTAATGATAAGATTTTCCATTTTCATGCTTTTTTTCCTTTTTTTTGAGGCTTCATTCGGTGCAAGAGAATTCGGATGCCAAAACAATGATGATATAATCCTGAAATGCGTGCTTATCACCACCAAGAGATGTTTGTTGTTTTCACTTTTTTCCACATTTGTTTGCTTCTTTAATTATTTGCAAATATGCCATAAATCATTTTCTCATTAAAATACTCTTTGATTAATTTGAGTTCGTCGTCACTCTTATTTCCAGAAATCATTCTCATACTTTCATCAACTTTATTTACTTTCTATTTCTCTTACCATACATTTCTTATAACTTCTGCCGTTGAATCAATCCATAGCGATGATCATGCATTAGCCATTACTAACCTTTTTCAATTATTTTCGCATGTTAGTTGACATATCCTGCTCATCATTTTTCAGAAAACGTTTTCTTAATCTAAACCCATCTTCCTTTAGACAGAAATGCGGGAGTATCGGTGATGTTCGTTACAACAGATAAAAGTCTTGCGGTAAAAGCAATGGCGCATAACATTTTCACAGTTGACGGAAATGTATGTCTTATATAATTTGACTTTAATAATTTTTCCAAGTTCTTTTTTTCTTACGCACCACAATCTGTTAATTATAGTTAAAATTGTTTGAAATTTAGTGCAATATTTCTCTTGATAATGATGTTACTGCAGACTGAACACGGTGAGTATCAACCTTTTATATTAGCTGTTAATTCTAGTCCATCTATTAGTTCGACTATCGATAATTGAGACATTAAGAAATTTTTCGCATCACTTTCCATCGCAATTGTTCATTTTTCTGTATTAAATCTTCGTAATCATCAGCATAACTTTTCTTGATAAGCAGTTCTTTTAGCTTTTATTGTTTGGATGAAAAGAATTTTTTGGGGTTAAAACAGAAATTAAGTTTGATTAAACCAAATAATTGGACTCGTCCCTACAACAATTTCCAAATAATTGGATATAGTCATATTTTTAGGAATTATTCCATCTGCTGATAACTAATTCATCAAGGGCTAACAAACCACGTTCAGCAGGAAGTTCTATGCAGTCGCTTTATGAATTTGCTCATACTGTACCTGTCAAACATTTCTATCCCAAAATAAGGAACGACTCACAAGTTTTACCTAAAATGTTTGTGCGTTGTTCGTCTCCGACATTTTCACCAGCGACATTCATGTATCCACCTAAAGGACAATTCCTTGTGCAGAATAATGGATTTTCGATCCAAAATGGATTTTGCATGCCTTTGTGGAATGAAGTCTCAATTGAAGGTCCACAGATTCTTTCTCCATACGCAGTTCAAATGATCGATGAGACAGTAAGCAAGTTCAACTTATTTAGATACTATTTTAATTAACTAATAAACATCAGTCTAAAATTTGTTGATACGATTATTTTCTGTATTTAAGTCAAATCAAAAAGATCTGTTGATAAGTTGCAAGCTCTGAAATGAAATAGAGAGAAAGTCCGAAAAGTTAATTTTGATATGTTCGGTATGGAAAAAAATATGGACCAATGGAATATATATCTGATGATTTATTCAACATTTATAATTTATTGCAATGCAACCGTGAATGAAGGTTATCTTAATTACCATGTTATCAGAACTATCCCGTCACTAAATACTTCGCTTTTCTCATTGCCGGTAACATTGATACTAGCGTGACCATTGTAAACCACCCTAAAAGAGATGTTCGCGATATTAGACATTAGATCATCTCAATTCATTGTCTAGGCAATTTATAGTTCGTATTACTATTTGTAGTTATTGCACTATTTTCTGGTTTTTCTGACACTTCAAGATATATGCCTAACTTAAATTTTAAAAAGATTACAGACTGCGAAAACTGAAACTTCATAAGTCGCCGAAAGTACTTTTGAAAAATAATTGTAATCTTTGGGCTTATAAAGCGGAATTGACCTTAGTTTATCTATAAAGATGGCTTCCTACCAGAAGCTTAGCAAGATAGAATATTTTGTTTTAATTAGTTAGAATAGGTCAGTTTTGCTTTAATAACATGGCATTATCCCATTTTTTTCCAGTGCTCTGTTCATTTTTTGATATTAAGATTTTTTCGTAATTTTTTTTCTCCGAGATAAGTTCGTGGTAAAAGATGTAAATTTGCATTCAAACTAGACCGCATGTATGAATTTACAATACTCTAATAACTTGTATACTGATTCTGGCACTTCTCGATCAGGAGATAGTTAACCTGCTCAGAAAGTTATAACGAAAGCTGTTGTCAAATACTTCGCGTTGGGATGAGCTTCTCTGGAGAATTGGGTCATAGAAATAAAATGAATTCAGTGGATGATATAGGGAAGCTTTATGAAATATTTTACTCATAAATTTCAAGACGATAACTTTTATTCTAATGAATGTATTCATGTCAATTTTTCAGACTAGAATGAAATATTCTTATTAGGGTTATATTGAATGAAAGGTAAGTTTTAGGCGTCGCAATTGATTTATTCATCAGCGCCGTCTGATTTTATACAAATTGAAATATTTTTAAATTGAAAATGACTTGTTATCTAATTTCTAATTTCGTTATATGCAAATAATAAACTTTTAAATAGCTGATGAAAATAAATTAAACTAAATACGAAGTAAACATGTTAGAACGGAATTTATGGTTTGTTTCTTGTTTTGTTGATATTTACCGCTATAGTCTCGAATTCCTTCACTTTTTTCAAAAATATTGAAATATTGGGAATATTTTTCTTTTTTTTTTTTTCAGACATGTTTTAGTGAAAATGGAAAGAATAATACAATGTTGGAATAATGAGATCGAAAGATGGATGTGCATGTTTCACAAGATAAATTGAAGTAAATGACATGCTGATTTTATCTTGTCTTTGTTTAGGACATTATTGATAATATTTTGCTCTCTCTCTCTCTTTACATATAACATTAATATATTGTTGTTATTTTATACAATATATATTACATAGAATATTAGCGTATGTTATTAGAAAGTCTTCCTATTTTAAGCATGGATAGTTGGTTAAATTTTGGCTGAAGTTAAATAACTTCCAAAAATACCACATATTAATAATGAATCTTTTTTTTTTTTAGCTTGTTCATGAAAATTTTCAAGTATTGCGAAAAACACCCCTTGATATTCAAATACATTTCTTTAATTTATTTATTAATTTATTTCTTGTATTTCATGTTAATTCTTGTCCTTCCAGATCTCTTTTTTTTTGAAAAAAAAGAAAGAAAAAAAGAACCTTTTACTTTGAAAGTAGCTTGTCATTTACTCCTTTAACGAAGCTACGGAATCAGTTTCAGCACGTGATTCTTGCAAGTACAAATTTAGTTGAAATTCGATAATTTCATGTGATCTCTTTATTTTGTGCTATTGGTTGAAATATTTTGTTTTATAAATAAGGGTTTGTTTTTTCTGTTTCAAGTTTTCGAGTTTACATTTGTTACGTTTACAAAGCATTATGCGATATCTTTTCCAATGATCATCAAAACTATCCGATCATCCAGCTCACCATACTTTTTGATGTTGCCGACTCTGGCAAACCTGTATGACTATAAAACGACTTTTTGGAGTAGGTTATCTCACCCGAACAAATCTGCTTATTCGTTTGCAATTAAATTATTAATTACTAAATCTTTTTCATGAATCTCCAGTGCAAGATGTAACGACACAAAACGTGATAGATTGAGATCGAATGTAAGGAATTTACCATTTCTGAGAAATCTTTTTGTACTTAGGTCAACGCGCTACGTAAGCGATTTTTATCCAACATGGTAACTTCTCAAAGCTAATCATATGAATCCTTGAATGTCGAAAGATGGCATTAAGAACAAACATCTTATAGAAAGTTGTCAACATATGCAATTATCAAACTTATTAACTTTTTCAAAAATGACTAGTTAATGAGCAAGAAAATGCATCGAAGATTTAGAAGTATCGATCATTGCTAATTCTGATTTAAAGGTACTAAGATGTAAATGGATATGTGAACTTTAAATATTGTGCTGAGCAATCGGGAAATGTATTATTTGAAGGAAGAAGTAGGTCTAAAATTGAGAACCGATATAAAACATATTCTACACTCTTCAAAGTGTAAAACACGTTTTTCAGAAATTGCAAACAAAAGAAGATGTCCGTGTAATTCACATCTCTTGCCAATTCGTTTGCTTTAGCTCTTTATCCCTTAATAGTAATAGTGATGATCTGCAAAAAACGCTTCTGGCTGTTTTTTCCATCAAAGGCTCTGTATTACCGATGCAGTCACATAGCAGCACTTCCAGACTTCTCATATGCAGGTATATCCAATTATCTGAAATTCAAATTTTCAGGACGCTAAAATTTGATTTAACTATCTTTTTGGTTAGCTTCATGCAAGAAAAGATATGATCTCTATCCATCAAAAAATAAAGTTAGCATCCAAATTCCTCAAATTTCAGTGTCAAGATATACAAAAAAAATTTACGACAACTACAAGTACCGATGTAATATCTTTCTCGTCTGATCCTTTGCACTTTTTAATCCAAATCTTAGGAAAAGGATTTGAAGATACTGAAGATTTTGGATTTTCGGAAATTGCATATCTGAAGTTTCAAGTGGAATGAAATGAAATTGAAAAAAATGACGAAGTTTGAAAATTTATTATGCAATTGTAAAGTAGGAATACAGTATGGGAAATAAATTTATCAGTACTTTTTAAATGATTTTATAATAATTGTAACGAGAAGCTGGAGATGACTCGATGAATAAATATGAAGCAAATAATCCGAATTAGGTCACATGTTATTCATACAACTTGCGACCTGTATTACTTCGCAAACTCATCTGTCATGGATGGAGTAATTCTTCTTATCTCTTGCATAAAGGAGACTTAAATGTATTTTGATTTTTTTTTTTCAAGCTAATCTTTTGTTACTGCTCATTATTTATTCATTTCCTCTATCCTCTTTCCATTCATATTTCAAAACATATATTAATAAATATATTAATTTATATTATACAACAAAACTTCGTGAAGAACCATTCGCCGTGACTATTAGAAGACATCACGCTTACTCACTCTTATCATCATGGAGAAATTGAATGACATAACTAATAGATAATAATACATAATTATTGCACAGATTCATTCCTTAATTTCAAGAATAATATTGAAATAAGAATAAATAGATAAATTAAAATACAATTGTAACCTTTGAAAGCACTCTAAACTTTGGAATTAATACAAATAATCCTCAAAATAAATTTTAAATGCATAAAAGAATTGCCCAAATCATGATCAATATGCTTATACACTATATATAATTCATGGGTGGGAAGCATTCGGTAACTTTGTTGAAGTAAAACTGTAAAATCCCAAGTGGCACAGTTGGAACGAACAGATTTGCATCCACATTACCGTGTATTTCTTTGGTGTGGCATACAACATCCGGAATACGATAGGCGGCAAATTCACAACGCGTGCACTGAAACGGGAAACGATCGCCTACCTGAAATACCCACGAAAGATGCATCCATGCATGAAATTCCAGGAATTTCTTGAGTACCTGAAATGATCTAGCAAATTATATGGAGGACAAAGATAAATAGAGAAGATAATAATAATATCAATCTAATGAAATTCATTAATTTTAAAATACCTTTGAATGGCAAATTGCGCAAGAAAGTTGCTGATCATTGCCAAAATTATAAGACTCTCCATAACCATAGAAGTGATGACGACATGCAATACTGGAGGCCAAAAAATCTATCGTTTTCATATGCCCAAGCGCAATTGTATCTGCAAAAGATTACTTATGCGATAAAAAAAAAAAAAAGACCTTGATAAAAAAGATAAGACGGAGAAGTGCAATTCTTTTTCATTTTAGAAGAAATCTTGTAAAAGCTTACAAGCATACTGTAAAAACATTCGTAGAAATTCTTGCATTGATAGCTTTTTTGGACAAATAAACAACTTAATAATTATCCATACTCAAAATGATTCATACAGTGAATCACTTCGTTAAGATGCCGCAAATTTGACCATTTCACTCTCGCTTACTGTATTAGGCGTGTATAGTAGGGATACTGTATGCGTAGTAGGAATGGATGCAGAATCATATGCGTAATAGCATTATGTACATGGCATACTGTATGGATGGAGTTTATGTTACACAGCATGTATAAACAGTATACTATATGCCAAGCAGTGCAACATTTTATCCGCATCTTCAACTTTTTTTTCGCTTTAATCCCCTGAATAATTCTTATCGTTGTATTCGATGATACTCAAATCAATACCTAGCGATGTCGGTGAATCCGTCAAATGTCGCTTCTTCGCTTTGACGACAGTTTCAGAGTACAGCATATCGGGAGAAACTGGAGCTGTTCTTGGCAAGTCATCATCATTCTTGGATTCCGTAAGATTGACGAGTGTTCTTGGTGGCGCTACCCATTTATGATTTTCACTCACCTGAAACAATCTATTTGCTACTGTTTTACACTTCTTTCATATTATTTCTATCTCTTGCACTGTTTTTTTGACTATTGCTTTCCTTTGTAACCGTCCAATGTGATACGCAGCTGGTCAATTTCACGTCTTCATCACACGCAGATTCCACGTGTTTCATTACCATTTCCCCATTGTAATCGTTGTCACAGCGGATTCGAATAAGTCAACATGGAGCCAAAAAAAAAAGTGAGACTCAGTAAATAACTCAGCCGCAATAATTAAAATTAAAGCTGCAAGTTAAAGTGAAATATATCATTTGACGTAAACACACCTGTCGACGTAGATTATTTTTGCGTTCTTTCTCCATTTTTTGAACTTCAGGATACGTCTTGATTGTTAAATACTACAATCTAATTGGAATATAGAGTAGTTTCAAGTGAAATTATATTTGAGAAGTACACGATATGCACCTGAATTTTTTATCCCACCAACATTTGGAAAATTTCATCCATTTTTTTTTTAATCGGATAAATGATAAAAAAAATTAATGAAATACGGGTAAGAAACACTAGCCATACACAGAGGATACGTGAGGATACATGAGGATACATCGTGTATGGAAATAGACCGACACGCGCCCACGTACGCTTACGTCAATCCATCCGCTAAACATCCTTAAAACAGGAGCGAATTACCTACCAACCACTCTGCAACGCTTCAAGTACATAAACGAGCTTTCTGGAATGCACTCAGCTTTTATATCACATCCTCATGCGCAAACACAATATTCAAATTAGGTTCCAGGATATTTATATAGATACGGTACTGATTTATTGATTTTTTCGTCATACAGTTCGCTGATGAGCAGGAATTGGCTTACTTATTTTAGAGTTGTGATTTCATTTGTTGGTATGCTTAATATGATGATGATGTATTGATGCGCTGAGAAGTACGCTTATGCTATGTCAAGTTACGTAAGGCGGATTATTGTGTTATATTGGGATGCATGATTATAGATGTGATAAGTTCACGTGTTACGTGGAACACACGTTTACATATGTGATTTGACGTATTCAAGACTAGGAATATGTTGTTTAACATACTTTTGTGTCTGCGTGAGTTTGTATAATTTCACATTTGTACGTGCGTGAATGCTTCCTTCTTCCCTCTCCTTCTCTTTTTCGCGCCGTCGTCCAGAAATCTGCTTTCTTCATTTCATGCTAATTAGTCCGTTCATTTTGTTATGTAAGGTTTTTTTCTTCCCTTCATCTAATATAATAGTTTATACGTAAGTTATCCTTATCACTTTAGCAGTGATAACAGATGTGATCGTCACAGTTGTCGAATAGCATATAGGAAGAGGAATCGCGCTTCGAAAACATGTGATAGTTGGTGGTGGGAATTTTCTTAAGAGAGAAAGAGGAGGAAAGGTGAAAATGAGAATATGTGATAACAGAAGATTAGATGATAATGATGATAGCAATGGTGGAAATAAAGGATTAAGTTAAACCTGAGTAAACTCGGAAGTAACGGAGTATTCTACAAATTAATTGACGTGCAATATATTCCACAAATTAATTGACGTGCAACTTACGTGCAATAAGTGCGCGAAGAAGTTTTGAATTTCCAAGTGAAAATACCATAGTTGTGGAATTTACTTTAAATAATTATTATATTTCATTTTTGCGACAGTAGTGGCGTAAACATTCGCGTCATTTTGGTGAATTTGGAAAAAAATGGCTGACAATGACGATGATTGTGTTTTGATTTGTGAAACAATGAATAATTAAAAAAAGAATAGTTGTGAACAACCGATTCAAGTAATCTGAATTTTGTACTCATCATTTCGCATAATTCTTGCAACGAATTATTTCTCAGAAGCAACTGGTAAATTGGTGAATCACAGAGAATCGTTCAACATGCATTTTTCAGTATTAAGAACCAGTAGATTACATTTGCATCACCATCAGAAGATGATCAAGTGAAAGAGATGGCTTATAAACTGAATGACTTGAAAAGTCGAAGATCAGTATTTTTTACAATTTAACCGAAGTTTTAATTAAACCGATTCTGCTTTCTTTTTTCTTGATACTCTTTTTTTGAATTGATGAATTTTATGACAAATCGATGATGAAAACTAATGACAACGGCAATGATTTTTCGTATACGAAAAGAAAATCCCTATGCAAATGAAGGAAAATTTGGTAAATTAGTACAGACAATATAACAATAAAAAATCTCCAGAATTTTTTGACCTTTCTTGGAAAACCTGGGATAATTATAATTATATATGTTCTAATAGACTTTTTTCTATTATTAACTGAACATTTTCTCAAAACTCACTTCATTTTATGACAATTCATTATTATTCTCTTGGACTTTCTCTGTTTCACGATGCTGAAGTCCTGACATTTTAGTTCCCAATGATTTTTGAACATAGTTTTGCTTCGAAAGAGAAAATTACCCTTGCAAATTTCTGAAGATCCAAAAAAACATGAGCAAGAAAAGGAACTGAAGCAAGGTATCCTTCACCTTCACCTTGCTTCAGAATACTTCATTCAGAGTTTGTATCATTTTTCATCAAAATTATGAAATATATATTTCCATGTTAACTGATTTCCTGTTTTATTTGCAAAATTGACCTTTTATGTTGGAAAAGAAATAGTATGATTTTTTCGAGAGTTCAGTGCCTTGATTTGGTTTTTGAAAATACGGCTGAAAACGCTGTCCTCATTTCTTTTCTGATAGTAAGGCTAATTGATCATTTCATTAAAAAAATTTATTAGAAAAATACTGAGTTTTTCATCTCGTTTTTTTTCTTTTGTTTTTGACTTGATTAGCAAGTTGGTACATTGCTTGTACTACTAGCATGATTAAAATTTTAATTTAAATTTTGGGTTTGGGGCCAGAATGCGTAGTTTGTGCAGACGGTTTTCCTGGCACAATAAAATATCTGATTAAATGGAGAAATACTGCGAGAACTAATTGGGTATCGAGTGGAATTGCCAATGAAAAGTAACCGAAGATTGTCGCAAATTTTTTTTTTAATTTTTGCAATCATCAATCATGCGTAATTATTGTACTTAAGTAATGCATGTTGAGCCAAATTATCAAAACGCTACTCATTATCAAGCTCATGAGTACTGACTAATGGAACTATTTTCTTTTATTTATTTATTTATTTATTATTATTGTTATTATTATTATTATTATTATTAATTATTAATTATTATTAATTATTAATCATTAATTATTAATCATTAATTACTATTCCTTCTGTTACTTTTTCATGTTTCTTTCAGATTTCACTTTCATTATAAACACTATTTTTTTTCCAGATGACTGAACATATTTCACGTCAGAAAAGGAAAGAATTAATCCATCATTATGAACCTTTTCAATTAAGATATCCTGGTAGGATTGACTTCTTCCCGGTTATACCCTACATAATCCCGGATATCTCAGTGAAGATTCTGTATACTTGGACATCTAAATAATTAATTTCAGGTTAAGACCTACATGTAATCTCGAACTCATGTATAGATTGTTTCATGAAACAATATTCATATTCATGTTTCTTTATAATCAGAAACAAATCTATTGTTTATTTTGCTCTGTAATGCAATCTTACTTAGGATTATGTAAATTCCACCAAAAAAGGTCACTATATTCTCGAACTGATAACTTCGATTTCTTTCTTGAGGCTCATTCATAATCTGAACATATCTTCCTTTTCTCAAATGAATCCTCTTTTTCGTAAAATAATCTCTATCCATGTTCCTCAACTGAAAATTTTTGAAATTTTTTTGGAAATATTTCGCAACGTAGATTTTCTGTTGAATACGTTCCAGAAAGTTAAGATGTTCCATTCGATCCCAAGAATATAGATGACGTGAGCTCCCTTGTCAGGCATGAAAAATCTATGAATTGCTAACGCCTTAAAGCATTTGGAAAAATGTATTGCGATAAATTTAGAAACTTAAAGCATATTTCAATATTTAAAAAGATGATATTCCTCAGTTAAGAATTTTGAAACGAGAACAAGTGAAAGAGAACTAGCAAGTAAATTCTCTTTGTGGGAATTTGTTGAAATTCAGTAGTAAAAATCCGTTGCCTTTTAAAATTGCTCTGGATGAAATGTTGTGTCAAGGAATACTTACTTCATATCATAAAAGCAAAATACGAATTTACGAACAAAAAAAGAAAGATATACCAGTAAATTAAAGCCGAGCAATGCAGTTCCCATCTGCAAACCTCAAAGCATTCAATACTCTTAAAATGGTTTAAATTGGTATTATTGTATATTTCAGTTATTCCAATTTAAAATTAAAGAAGCATATTTGCAGCAGGAATAAATAATAACTGAATATAATAGTCCCCAAACATTTTACAAAACTAATACTCTTTGTTATAACTCGTATGTCCATAGAACTTCTCACTGCATGTTTAAATAAGCTTCTTACCCGATCTCAAGTAAAGACAGTTAGTAAGCCACACTAAAGAAAAACGGAAATATATTTTTGGGAGTTTTCATGAAAGCCATAAAGCCTCATATTGATCATCAAAGATCAAGCAATTCGATAATTCAAATCACCGGTATCGTATTAGTGGGCAAGATAAATGCGAGGACATCAAGGATGTGTCATACGTCTTAGCGAAATGATGCAAGCGTTTTCAAAATAGCAATCGGAATACTAAACAAAAATACACTACAGTCCAGGAAATCAACTGATCCTAAAAATCTAAACGTCGCAATGGATATTTAATTAATCATAATCATTTAACAAATCAAAACACTCCGGAAATGTGGGAATTATAGTTTCCCGATAAGATGGGTAAAAACTTCATCAAATTCTTCCATCTAATTTATTCGCTGGCTTAAAATGTCGAACTACTTGATCTCTGTAGAGGAAAAAAATTTTGTTCAAATTTTTTTAGGAGGAAAAATTTTAGTCAAAAAGCGGAAGAGAATACAGAGTGAAAATAAAATTATTAATTGACAATTTTACAGTACTAAAGAGAATAAGAACGATACAACAATGTTGCATAAAACAACTAAGAGAGAACTATCTGTGTCTTCTTATACTGTTACTACTACAAAACTATTGTTCGTATCTTGATCAGAGATATACATTAATAAATAAAAAAAAGAAACAGTAGAAAGAAAAAATACAATATAAATAATAAAAATACTCAAATATATATTGATTAAGAAAAAACAGGAGGAAAAAGTACAACAGAAAAAATACAAATAATCAAAAGAAAAAGTTTTTTCGATCAATATCTGATCAAAAAATATCACATTCTATAGAGAGAAAAAAGCTATCGCTACTTGTATGTATAAATGATAAAACTAATAAATAAAAATGAAGCAGAAAAATATTTTACACAATCTTGCGATTAATTAACTGAAGAAAGCATTTAATACAATTCTGATTGAAAATAAAAAGATTGTAGCGCTTCTGATCTATGACAGCATACTGACGAGACTCGACAAAAAATACCATAAAAGAATAAAGAATGAAAAAAAAAGTAGAAATATAAGAAGTATTTATCTAAGCCAACAAAAGTGCCATAAACTTTAATGGAAAAAGGATGGGGAGGAAATGAAAAGAAATATAAATAAGTGGGAATAATTAATTAAAGAGAAATACATAATATAATCGTTATTTCTTGGAATAAAGAACAGATTATATGCTTCAAAAGAAATAAGGAAAAAGATAATGGCTGATGAAACCATACTGTAGGATGCCATTCTAGAAATTAGCAACCAGTGGAAAACATTTGGAAGCAACTGAACATTAACCTTAGAAACAAACAAACAAACTGAAAAGTATTTTCAGTAAACAAGGCAGAAAGGCTAAAACATAAATGAAACAATGCGATCAGTTAACAAACACAGAGACTGCGTTAGGAGAGATCACACGATGTATGCTTGAAATCTGGCGAAATAATACAACTGACATCGTAATGAAATAAAAGCTACTGAATACAGAAAAATCCGTGACATGAATAAAAATTGTTTAAAAAAAACAACAGTCATGAATCAGATAAACAGACATAAAAAACAGCAATAAATCAAATTGAAAAAAAAAAAAAGAAAAAAAAAGAGGCAATGTAAATTGTTTGGTTGTTATATGTTTTTAAAAGACAATAACGCCATTTAAATTGCACCACATATTGATGTTTAAGGAGTACATGAAGTCGGTGAGCCAGATGATGAATACGCTGGTGGAATTTTGCCTTCTGTCAAGCAGCTGTGGCAATAATACATCGATGTCTGGTCCACTCGGTTCACCGTTTGACCAACGCAAACATAATGATACCATCGTGAACAACCGGCTTCACATTGAATCCAACGAATTCGATCACCTGCAATGTTCAAGTCTGAATCATAAACAGAAACTGTCGAATTGCTCGTCAAGGAAGTAATGAATGACAGAAAAACACAAAAACAGGAGATATTCACTAACTATTCATTCTTACTCCAACTAGAGAATTTTTGAATTATTAGTTTGATCTCAGTCAAACTTTTTAGAAAAGCCAATTCAATTTTTTAAAATCAATTTACAATTTAACACCAACTATTAGGAAAGGTTGCAAACGCTATAGCGACTAACTATAAGGATGCAAGCAAATAGTAGCAGAACAAGTATCCTGTTCTTGATGAAAATCATTCTTCGAACGTTTTCGATGTCCCGCCATAAATTTGCCATATCCTGATATGTTTCGTTTCAGACCTCGACGTCTTTTACCACCACTACTATCAGGAAATAGAACACTTGGAACTTGTGTCGACACTGGTCGTTGTTTGATCTGCTCATAAATCTCTTTATCTTTTTCAGTAGGCGGCTTCACTCGAATGAGCGCATCAGTGATCAATGTCCACGTTTCCGAATTCATTATTTCGTTACAAAAAACCGCGATCAAAGATTCATCAACACTGAAGAAAAAACATAAATTATAAACGTCTACCATTTAACTTCTTACATCATTTAAACGAAGGTGTAAGGATACTATTTCAACTTTAATAATAAGATATTCCATGCATCTTCCACTTTAGCCCAACAAGTCTTATAATGTCGGAGATCCTATTATTTTAATTCTCGCTATGTCAATTCGGATTCATAAGTTCTGAAATACTGAAGAATTTTCAAGACAAACATGCCTTTTACACAGTTCCGAGTCAAGAGAAATACCATCAGATGGCAGTTTGCCAATAGCGTCCAAAGCTTCCTTATAAGCCAATTCTGCATGTTTCAAAGCGATTTCAACCAACATACGTTCCAAACATGGTACAGCATTTCCACACACACTCTTTACATCTTCAGCGAAAGGACGGCGGCTACGTAAACATCGTACACAAAGATAATAGCCTGCTGGAAGCTGTGACATGAAAGAATTCCACTGTACGCAACTAGCTGAAAAAATTTGCCATATCTTGAATTTGCATTTTACTATGGCAGTTCAATACCAAAAAAAAAAAAAAATAATATTTAAAACTACACTGGTAGCCAATAAGTTAAGAACAGTGAAAAAAAAAAAAAAAAATCAAAGCTTAGTCTCGCTACAGATCTTGAGCCCTATATGATGAATTTTTACTGTCACAATTAATAAACCATCTTTGCGGGTATAACAAGTGGAAAATGCTAATGTACAACTTCTCTTGATTTTTTGTTACGGAACTTATCTCAATCTAAAGCATCTCTATGATGTCAGTCATAGAGATGATTTAGATTGAGACAAATATATATATATATATATATATAATATATTATAATTAAAAATAAGGGTAAGGTGAATAACTTTTCCCTCAAATACTTGGTATGAATAATATTCTCGTAAGTCAGCACTTTCTTTTTTCTTTGAATAGTTAATATACCTGGTACTTTGGAAAAACGGCATTCCTAGTCATCTAATGTTTAATCAGAAGACGAACGATGAAGAATTAATTAAGAGATTCAGTTTAATAATTGTTATTTCAAAAAAAAAAGATGGTATAGCAATCTGGCACTATGACAAACACTTGACGAAAAGGATTTGAACTTGAACAAGTTCAAAACTTCACAAACATACAATGAAATTTGGCATGACAAAGCAGGCAACAAATAACAGAATTATCCATATCCTTCGTGCCACTACACAAACACATTTCCCCAATGGAGCGGACTTCATTCAATTTTCGCAAAGTTATTATTAGTCTGCGCTGCTGTTCATATAGTGAATCAACGTGATGCGTCTGAAATTTAATTGGGTTTCTTCAGAGAAAAAAGTAATCAAATACTGTCTTAAGATTGTACTTGGGAATATTCAATTCATTCTTCCAGGTTTTCGAAGAAAAAACAAAAAACTTACAAGCTGTTCGACAGATTCGAAATTTTCAATATATGTCCAATTATCACAGAATGAAAGTGGATCCACTAGGATGAGTGGCGTTGCAACACCTTCGATTAATTCTGTTAAATCGTCTCGACCATTCAATATCTTTAATAGAAACGACGAAATGAATTCAAGACATCATTAGTAACTTAAATGATTTTTTTTTTTTTTTTTTTATAAAACAATCCCCAAAAAAAGAGAACCTCGACAATGTTGTAATAAGATGCAGATGGCACAAACATCTGACCAATATATCGACAAAAATACTGAATGCAATCATGAATTCTTTTCATATCCGAATGTATTATTGAATTTCTCAAAATGAAAGACTTTCCGATTTTGAAAAGCAAATCGCTTAAAGATTTCAGCGTATAATTCTCGTTCTCTAGAAATTTAATAACAAAAATGAAATTAAAAGGAAAACACGGCAATCAACTGATTCAAAAGGATACTATTTTTTGATAATTACTGCACCGAGTGCCTATAAGTCATTAAAAAACATCTAAAGATAAAACATTTTGCAATATCTCAAATTTCATTGTTTGCTACATGATAATCCACAGTGCTAATGAAGAAACTTGAAATGATTTTAAAAAAGTAAGTCGATCCATAGTACAAACTGGAAGGATTTCTACTTATCCACCTGATTAAAACTACATTTAAATTAATCCAGATAATAACTTTAATGATCTAGATCAGGCCTAAACTTCGATACTATCTTTCGGAATAATATTACTAAGGAATAAGAAAGAAATATATAACTTACTTTTCAAACGTTGAACAGTATCGTAAACATTTCGAGCTAACTTATATTCACTTCTAAACTTATCGGTGTATTCTTCTGTCATCCAATCGGAAACTTCAAAAGTCGCTAGCAATTTCTCAGCCTCTTCCATTCCAGTTCCCTCGTTTCTTTTATCTCGCAAGAAGGTTTGCGCCTTTACAAAAAGTCACCTTCATGAGACTGATTAAACAAGTATATTTCACTAATGTTTTGTTCAAAAATTCTAATTCAAAATAGGAAAGCTGAAATTCAACATGGATGGATAGTGAAAAGAAATAGAGTCTTCAAATTTGACAGATTTACTATTTTCATTTTCAAGCGGTGATTATTGTGCTTTAAATATTTCTACTGCTAATGGATAAATAACATTCTACCCACCTTTGAAGATATAGGAAACTTTCTGTCGGCTTAGGAAAAAAACCGCAATGTACTAAAAGATAAAATGAGTCGATATTATTAGGGAGGGAGTTTTTTTTATTGTTGGTTTTATTCCCCATCAAAACAAAATTCTATTTTGTTGTTTTGAATTTTTTTTTTTTTAACTAGTATCGCTTCTTCAAACTGATTCAGTCAAGTCAATAATACAGCAAGAATTAAAAAACGAACTACATATTCATTCTGATATCCAGTTTTCAACATCACATCCAAAGCATCAATTTCTGTCTGAAATTTGACATCGTTATCCGCAATGGATCGTCCCTTTCCGATTAGTTCTGCCAGTTCTCTAAGTTTCCATCTTCCTTTCGTCTGATCAAGTTCAACTGTATTTTGATTTCCTGATTTGCTAGCCGATTTATATTTGGGTACCCAAGCCAATACTTTTTGTGCACACTGTAACCAACGGCACTTATCTAGCATCTAAAATTAGACATAGTAAATAAACGACATTTAATTAATATGCTTTTCATAAAAAGAAGTTATCTCATTTCTTTTTCGGTACAAACTTCATCGACAATAAAAAACTTATTCTCTCCAGATCATCGATCTCTGTTAGATTAACATTGAAATCGTCAGCTTCTTCAATCAATTTGTTCGCTAAATCGATATAATGATCATATCTATCAATGCAATCTACTGCATCCATCAAAAACTGCGAACAGCGTTTACGCCAGTCTCCAATACGCTTCATATAATTCTTAAAGAGTTACTGATTAAAATATCGATATTTTCGAAATTCTAACGGATTTATAAGATATTGTACGTTTGCTGCTTTTGGTTCTTCACGAACGATTTATAAGTCTTTGTGAATGCAAACAAAATTCTAATCTTCTTCAGATGGTAAATTGATAAGAATACTAAATTTCGTCTTCAGCGATCGATAAATCAAGTTAATTTCACCAACACAAAAAATATGTATGTACATACCTTAACATTGAATTCTAAATTAAGTATAGTGCACGGCAATTCCTCGATTGATTGTTCTAGTTTCTCTATGTCCTTAATATCGGCAGGATATTCATTTGCATATTTTCGCAAACTGTTCCTAAAGAGAAAAAAAAAAAGACATCAAAATACTCCAACTTATCTTCAAAAAAAAAATCAAAGTAAATATAACGTTCGACTAAATCGCGTGCCAAATTTAGCAAATTATTCAGTTGGAGATCAAGTATCAAAATAAGAAGCTCCCGAACAAAAAGCATCTCGAAACTACTTGGCTAAATACAACCAAACAATTTTATATAATGCGCGACAAACAGATGTTTTATGCTATCAAACACCAGACCTTGTACGTATGCGACGATTCATCAATGCACGTGCAGTTTGCATTATATTCTCAGAACGTTTTATAATATTCATGGCTTCAATAGTGGCATCACATTGTGGGAAATGCCGCGCTTTCGAAACATTAATTAAAATACGCAAATCTTCTACTGCTAAATATTGAATCACTAAGTTTACAAGCGATATCATAATAAAGTATTAAAAAATATCTACTTGTTAGATACTATTTAACACTTTAATGTGAAATTCTATCATTAAATTGCTTTGTTTAAAATGGCATCATGCACCAGGTATTCAATTTTGTGTATGATATGAAGAATATGGTACATGATAAAATTCAGTCTCATAAAAATCTAGAAGTACTGCTCTAATTATGGCGAATTTACTCGGCGAAACATACTCGGTTTAACATCATTATTTTTGGTATTGATCACCGATAAAAGTTTGGCCCTCCAGGTAGGATAATCACAGATCCCATAGGTCAACATATCGCACATGTAATTCAGTTCTTGTACAGTATAACGGTAACTGTAAATTGTTATTAATTTACTAAAACCTTGACATGAAATTTGGTTATGATGCAAAACTTAATATATGATAAAATCAAATAGGTCATAAAAATTTAAGCAACAAACTTACTCATCCCAAAATTGCAAAATTTCAAATAGCATCAAGCTGAAATATATTTCGACATCTTTAAGTAAATTTATCTGATGGCTTATAAGTCATTAAATGAACAACACAGGGAAATTTCCAGGAGACTTCGTGTCCCAAATTTTTTTTTCAATTTCCAAAACCTTACTTGAAAGTAAGATTTGTCGTATGACACACTGAACAGATAAGATCAGCATGCATCAAACATACGAGCCTTTTGTGCTTACAGGTGAGTGAAGACATGAATAACGTTGTTTTGCAAATAACACAAGAGCGAAAATCATCAGGAATATGTTCATATTCGACACGTGCTGATCTAAAAATGAATTGGCACCTCTTCAGAAAATTTTTCTAAAATTTTAAACCGTAAAAACAGGAGTGTCATTTCCAATTTCTGTTATTTCTCCCTACCAGAACCGTCAGAAATATTAGATCATTCACTGCAGCACATTTTTTGAATGTCAAGTGATACGCACAGATAAGATGCAGAAAATTTTCTTGTGAAGTTCCCATTCAACCATTTCTTTAAATTCAGTTCACTTGATGATTAAACTTCCATGATTTCGAGAGTTTGATGTTAGCTGAACTTATATGGTAGTTTTTTTAGGTTTGCTGAACAATCCTATAGTGCTTTGATGCCTCCAACTAATGCAATTTCCATAAAGCAATGCATGCATATCATAAGAAATAGTCTTAATTGAAAAAGATAATTTACGTACTCAGTGATGCCTTTGCTAGTAATAATTTCTCGAAGATGTTTTTCACGTATAATAATTTCGTACAGTTCCTCATGTACAGCTACACCAACATTAACACTCAATTTAGTAGCACATTTCGCCATTTTTACCATCAATTCCTCGTGTGAAAAAACGCAATTACGATGAACACGAGCATACTCCAAGATACATAAACGACCTTTGCGTAGCTGTAAATAGTCGTTACTTCTACATAAAATATTAAAATGTAGCATATTAATGACGCAAAACTACGAAAATAAGAATGGAATTCTACAGCGGCAGAAACTAAGAACTTTTACTTGATTGCTTATTAAATTTCACTTCCTGACACAAAGGCAACGTGTTTCCAGAGAATTTCATTTTTCTTGACTCTATCCGCCTTATCTTCGACGACTAGTTTCAAGAGACTTTTCGTCCAAATATACATACCAAACATCAAAATTATTCAAAATGAAATGAGATGCAGCATGTATATTATTTTCGATTAAATAACAACAAAACAATGGCTCAATTAATAAAATTAATAAGTGCAAATTTTACCCAATCTGCCGGCGCAAAATTTACAGCTTCAGCGAAATTCAGCCCCTCATTATATCCAGCATGATAGGAACGTGGAAATGTTATCACGAATTCGCCTGGTTCCTGATGAACTGTATAGACGTGAATACCCTAAAAGTCTTGTTAAAATTTTATGGAATACAAAGAATTCATGAACTAGGCTAGATAAAGAAAGATATCAGCTTTTATTTCGGAATTTCATGTCATCCTATATTGCTCCTTAAATTTCCTGAAGAAAAAAAAATACAAAGCATTATTAAAAGTTCTGTATCTCACCTTGTTGATAAGAATTTTGGGATTTATCGTTGTTGTCATGTGATGCAAAACATCAGGTTGACGTTCAAATAAGTATGGAACAAGCTCCATCATGACTTTATCGAATTTTTCGCCCTCATCGCCAGAAACACCATACCAGATCTTACGCTCACCCCTGAAATAAATAGAAAACATTCCTTAATAGATCCTTGGTCAGGTTCGAAAAGACTTCAGGCTATTTGGAGATTTAGTGAACACAAGAAGTATTGGCCATTGATATACACTAAATATTAAAGTCATTATAACATTATAAAAGTTAAAATATATCAAAGCAAACCAGTGCAAATAGTTAACGCTGTAGGTCCAATGATCCTCCGTGTGCCAACAAAAAGCACTTAGACACATACCTACATAAACCCACGGTACCATCATACCTAAACAATAGGTGTATTCTTGGAGAAGAAATGACAATTCAACATGGCTTTTAAATCAGAAAAATGGAACACACCGGATATTCCAGTTTCCATGTGGCTGAGAACAGAATCCTTCAATATCGGCAAATTGTTGAGGTTCCATGGATGATTCGCATAATGTTCACGTTCTTTGGGATCCATTTTTCCTCCGAAATCATATCCATTCATTGGAAAACCACTACCGACCTTCAATTTTTTTTAAATTCAATTAATGAATTACTTCACGTTGAATAAAAATACCAAAAAAGCATACTTTACTGACTGCAAGATCAGCACCATATTTTACAACTACAGTATTTTCGAGATCAATTACATCTTTCCAGTATTCCTGTTCAACTTCTTCACAAGGCACCTCCTGAAAATGAAGATTTTAAGGCATATATTTTAAAAAAGCAATCTTTCAGTCAGCATACAAAGCAGAATATAAAAAGGCAAAAAAGTGTTATTAACACTTCTTTCCATTGCCATGAACAAAGCTATCTGAATGCAAAAAGTACATGTCCATAATAAAAAAAAATAGAAAAAAAAAGCGATTGGTACATTGTTCTTCTGGCGATCAAATCATACTTGATTAATTTACTGTTCTATCCGTTCTAATTTCAGAAAAAAATACTGTAACAACTTACCAGCGGATTCTTATGAAAATGATTTTGCTTCCAATCATTTGCATACTTAGCAAAAGTAAGCAAGTTATAGCTGGTATGTGCATCGTGAAATGCATAACTCTCTGCAATCTCTTTGATTGAAGCCAGCAAGCATCGATGGCAACGCCATTCAACTACAAATTCATCGAAAATTATCATGGAAAAAATGAAAGGAATGACATTGGGAATTATTATAAAGAATTTACTTTATTTTTATTTTATTATATCAGTAAATATAGAGAATTCCAGAATATCATCTATAAATAAAAAACAGACATCGTGGGACATTTGAAAGTGCCGGTGAACAACACTGAGTATGCAATGCATAATCGCAATCTTCGCATAGCAGCAAACGCTCTTCATCATCACCTTTCCCACATTTCTTACATACAACTTCATCCATTGGATCTGATGTTTTCGTCTTTTTCTCCTCTGAAAAACAGCTACCAAAATTCCATGGAAATTATTTCATAATAATCAACAAATATTCCGAATCTTGCATATAATTAAATCTCTCCTTATAAGCAATGACCCTTTTACTGGATCATCCATCTGTCGCAGAGAATAAAAAAGCTTTCTAGTGTTCTGATACGAAACTTACAGAGTGTAAATTTATCCCTGAAGTAATAAAAAACCTGTATTGAAACATGGTAAAATAAGGTGAAATTTCGAACCACTAATCGATACCTCTCATAAAATTTGATTCGAGCAGCTTTTGTTTATAAATAGACTCATTGATAACCACTAAAACAGTTACGCAAATAAAAAAAAAAAAAAAAAAAAAAAAAAAAAAAACTGTGGAAATGATTTACTCGCATGTAAACGAAGTCCAGCCATGGATTTTGTTCTAGGTTGAGGAATGTGTCTTCTTCCATGCTCTGCCTGTCCACTTTCAGCACCATTCGTTGTGCTACTGCAACCGCCATTTTTATTTTCTTCATCGTCTCCATTCTGCTAAAACAAAAAGACAGGAATTGAAAATCACCTCTACAACAGGCCTATTTTTTACCATATAGTATGATCCTAGAACGTGTTCAGTTATAGTTCCAAAATTTGCCGGGTTCGTACAAGTTATGAAAAAGGAACTTATGAATTTTCTAAATTTTGCACTAAAGAAAAGTCGCATAATGATGCAATGAATTTCCTCCTCTCTTAATGATAACACAACATCATACATTGATAAGTTTCTGAAAAACATCAATCCATTTGAAGTAAAGAGTTTTGATTTTATTGGTACGTTGCTGCTTGAATCCAAGTTTTTTTGTTATATAACTCCACCGTTTCTGAGCGCTTACAGTATCAGCCCCTCCCGTTTCCATTACAACCTGGAAATCCAATTTGGAAAGCAAATTTCATAACATATCACATATGCTGATTTTAATCAATACATGACTTATTTCTTTCAGATCCTAAAATGACAATGGAAAAGAAAAATAATGGCAGTGGAAAGAAAAAGGAAAAAGTCAAATGAAGTTTAAAATCTTCAAATTTTTTATTCCCATCAAAATTTACTCTACACTATCAATATAAAAAACAGGCAATCGTAATACATTACAAAACATTCCACATTCCTCATAATCTGAGTAGAAAAAATGAGCAAATTTACAAGCATCACAAACCTTATAAAGACTATAGAAATCGACATATTTGTTATCAACAGTTGGAACTTCAAGCGTATAGCCTTGCATATGCCAATAACTGGCCAATTGTGCATCGAATATCAATCTTGCCCGTATTAATGCATCAATTTGATTAAGTTTCTGAATGCGTGGTGTGAAGTTGAATTTCTCGCTATCGATAGCGAATGGTGGTCGGAACGACTAAAAATAAATTAAGTAATTCAACATAATGAAAAATTTTCTGAAAAATTACCCGCATACCCCAATTCATCCACTTTTCCTAAATAAGGGGAGACTGGATTTATAATGAATCGCTGAAATTGAACAAATGGATGATTACAAACCATAATAAAATGGCTAAGACCAATTTTTAATTGGTTTGGCGAGCTCAAAATGATTCTGAAACCATGCAATAGAATGAAGCACGATGCCTTATAATAATTATTCATCATATATTTTAATCAAGTAGCTACGTTTCCGGGAAGACAGGTAAATTAAATTATAACTGAATTAAAGCCATATTTCTCATCCACTAGAAAGTTTGCGTCCGCAGAATCAATTCATCACAGAGAACTCTTCTATAGATATCTAATCTGGAAACTTCATTCAAAAAGGAATGACAAAGACGAAAAAGCATCGAATCATGTCAAGGATATTCCCAAAAGACTCAAACAAGAAGAGATGATAAAACCTCCCGAAATCAGGCGATCCAGCTAATTTTTTACTATACTCATAAACTTGAAGACTTGAACTCCGAAATAATCTGAAAAGTAGAATTATCGTCATCTTAAACATATGTAAAATTAAATAAAATAATCTGGGGAATGTATCGCATGAGCCTATTCCAGAAGAGTCTAACAAACGCATCAAAATATTCACTTTCAGAATCTCAGGCAAAAAAACTTACAGTAGGAGGTTTGACTTTTATCACACCATATTTCTCCGCTTCAGGTTTAATCTTTGCCACATATGAGATTGGATCAGCGAATTCTTCCTCCGTTGGGTAGAATGTTGGTGCAAATGGCGGGCGCTCAAATTCTGTGTAATATTTTGAATAATTTTTATGCATGTTCAGAGAGATCTGCTTATATAGTTTCGTAACTGTAGAATTTATCGTATGTTACCATTACCTAGAAATATACTGATAGAGGAAATCATAATATAAAATTCAACTTTGACAAACAAGTCCTATAACAAAAAAAACAAGTTATAATAAGCAAATATGTCAGTAATAGCAGATCCAAAACTTGTATTAAGAACACCAGAACACCAGAATCAAATTTTGGAGGATGAGGAAAATCCGCGAATCTCCTGAAAAAGATGGGAAAGACATGTAAAATTTCAGATAAAGGAAAAATACAAAAAATCAAGCATACAGTAACTGTCAGACCAATCTCTTCCTCTTCCGCTTATTATCACTTCTACTCCGAATTACAAGGAATGAAAACAGCGCGAAGATATTATTATGCGTAAGATATCGTTTTTGTCATCATTCAGGTTCTTCGCTTCACTGCTACGGCAATGATGACTGAACTAATCAGCATAAACATTTGCAATTTGAATGCCTGATAGTGTCGCTTTCTCGAATCATATGAATATTTTCAAAATAACAAAAAATCCATTAGAACTGACAGAGTAATTGCAGAAACACTATTCCACTACCAAATTATGTATCAGTCTGAAGTATTTTTTCAACTTCAAGCAAATTTGAATATCACTGGTATTGATAGAAAAAATTAATAAGTGAAATGTGCTTAAAACAAAAATTTTTGGTTTCCGAAATTAACGAGCAAAACCCGAATTGCACTATAAACGTGATGCGGATTTTCATGCAAAAAACAGAAAAAGTAGATCAAAAAAAAATTAAGTGAAACTAGAAGAATTTTAAAATCCCAAGTGGGGAAGCTTTTTTAAGGAAATGTAACATTTATAAACATTTCTTATAGATAAGTCGGAAATTCTGTGTACATCAAAATAAAAAAAAGTCGATCATTTTGGGGAAGAAAGCGAAAATGAGTTAAATAAAGTCAAATATGGAAAATGAAAAGTCACAACCAACGAAAATAGGATCGATTGAAAAAGCATCTATAAATTATTTCCTTACGAAACATCATGAAACTACAAGAAAAAATGAAAGAAACAATCCAATTCAAAGAAAGAAAAAAAAAAAAAAAAAAAACAGATAAGAACAAAGCATGGTTTTTGCTACTAGAATAAAGAAGAGTTTAATCTACATTTAACCAACAAGGGTCAAAGAGCATGAAACGATAAACAAATTGCGTCGCATAATACACTTAAGAAACAGTCTCTTTTCGCCATCCTAAACATCCTCGCTGAGGATTCTGAAGTTATAGAAGTGATGGAAGGTGTGCAAAGTCCATACGAACAGAAAAACAAATACAATTAAGTTGAACAAAAAGAAGAACAGAGAAATAAACAGCATTTTCAATAAAATATATGAAAATATATCGGAAATGCACTATGAAATTTGGAACCGTTGTTACAACTCAATAATTATTCTTTCATTATTTAAATTTCATACAATCGCCAATAAAATCTATCTCGACTATTTATCACATCATTTTTCATGAAACTTAAAATAATCCGTATCCTCCTAGATTAATGACAATCAACAAGCCTGAGGTATTTCATCTTTGACCATTCATAGCATATCCTATGATTTTGTCCTTCTTAACAAAATTTTGAATTCCTCATAGAAAAAGTTTTCCTTAAATAAATTTTTGGCCTCACATGGAGAAATTTTTAGATTCTTTATAAAAAATTTTCAGATTCGTTCGTAAAAAAAAAATCTCTAGTCCATCGTCGAAAAAAAAAAGAAGTTTTCTTACTCAACTAAGCACAAAGAAATGCCATGACCGTATGCACGACCTATGACCGCACGCACAGATGCAATTGACAAATGTGGAAAAATTGGAATTTTCTGAGAAAATCAATAGTGAAATTAGACAAAATTTGTAAGGATTGTTTACCGATGTCATTGTCAAAAAGTCATTTTACAAAACTCCCGTTGCGCATTAAATTGTTCACAGATAAGTGAAACGAAACACAACCGAGGATAAAATCGATAATTCAATAGAATACTATTTGGAGGAGACATCCTAGAACAAAATTTAATCCAAACTGGATCCGCAAAAACTTTTTATTTATTTCCATTGACCGGTCAAAAACTTCTTTTTTCGCAAATCGTGCTAAAACCTTTTTGACGAGAGATTTTCGGATGAGCTTCTGTTGTATTTTTCTTTCTTTTTTTTTTTTACTCTCTATTATTGTTTATGTGATATAATCATCACGATGGATAATTATATTTGAACTCAGCTATTAATGATGACCTGATCAGTTTGCACTAATGTCATTGGATTGATCAATTTATATAATTAATTCTTTCAAATATCCATGTATTTTCATGAATTTCAACGGTTTTCTTTTTTGACGGTCTATTTTGATTTTATTGAAATCCAAGTTTAAATCAAAATCATGCACGAGTGTCATCAGATCTGTGTCATTTCTACGCGTTCTGTCTCTTACTCTTATATATTTATACTTGTTTTTCAAGACTTCATTTTCATCATTAGCATTGTTATTATTGCAGTCCACGTCTGCTTATTTCCGGATCGTTAAAGGCTATCGAGAGTACAACAAGAGAGAATCGCGATGCCAGTAAGTGATTTATGTTGGATTTTAGTGAAAAGAAGCCTTCCTTGCGATATGTTAGGCACTGATATTGGTTTTAGCGGACGGAAAATTATTATTTGCTAGATCTAGAAGCAAGCCTGTAATGTTTAGTCTTCGTTAAATTCGAGCGGGAATCCGATAGTTAAGGCAATATAATGATCGTTTTGGCCCATCATATAATATTCAGTCTTAATTCATTCAGCATTCGTGAGTCCTATTAATTTCCCGATTTAGCGAATATCCAATACATCGAATTGGCCATAAATTATGCGATGGCATATCGAATAAAACCTAAATTAGCATCCGGGAAACAGTCTCAGACTTTATTAATTCGTCCAGTTTAATCCCCTTGTTAATTTAGTTATCTACTGGTTCGCACATATTTTATTTTTCATCGTCTTAAGAAGTCTTTATCTGTAGGAGAAGGAAGAAACTGCAAGAAGGAAGAAGGAATCGATTGTTGACTTATCGCGATTTATTGATAAGAAGGTGCGTGTCAAATTTCAGGGAGGTCGAGAAGGTTGTTATTTAAATACTTTTCCTTACTTTTAATTTGATTTTATATTTAACTTTCAGTGTTTACATTCTTTTAATTTCGTAGCTAAGGAATGTATGGTCGGTCTGAGATTCTTGTCATATTGAAGAAATGTTTATTGTGTTTAGTCATTACGTTTGTTCTTTTTTTTTGTATCTAAATGTTTTCTATGAAATGCTTCTGCTGCTTTTTTTTTGCTGTTATATTTGGATTTCAATTTCATTTACCGAGACTGTAGTCATTGATTTATAGAACTTCATTACAGCTTCTGGAATACTGAAAGGGTATGATGCTTTAATCAATTTGGTGTTAGACAATGCTGTGGAATATGTGCGAGACACGGAGGATCCGCAAAAAGTGACAGAGGTTGGTTGCAACTTCATACTTCACGGGTTCTCCTTCTGTATTGCTCAACATATAAAGATTGCTGAATCGGATAAAACTTTTATACAATAATTAAATGACATTCATTTTAAATGGTTACTTTTTTAAAATAATTTCATCCTTATTTCAAGGAAACAAGGCAGTTGGGTTTAATTGTTGCCCGAGGAACTGCAATAACAGTTGTTGCACCGAACGATGGCATTGAGCAGATTGCCAATCCTTTCGTATAATGATCATTTAACGTAAAGATCTTGGAGTTTTTCAAAAGCTTATTTCTGAGTACAAGCGGTCATACTGATTCCCGTGTTGTTCCTTTCTTAATTTCTTGAATATTATTTGTTTTTTCAATTTTGCTGAATTTTCCGATTTACAACTTTAATAGATATTTTCTGAGTGGGAAATTCTTAATTAGTAGTTCAGCAACAATTTTTTTGTCGAATGTTATGATCACTTCGGCTTTCTCTTTTCTTTTTTCTTTGCTTTATATCTATTCAAAAAGCATGATTTATGCAGTTCAGAGCAGGAATTATGGATGTTTTAACTTCTACCAAAGACCCACAAACTGTAAATACGAATTGTTGTTTTGTTTTTTTTGTTTTCTTGGATTGTCTTAAAAATAATGAATTCTGTTTTGTCGCAGTTGAAAAATTTAGCAAATGAGATAAAATTGAAAATGGAATGCGTTTTTTTTTTTTTTTTTTTTTTTTTTTTTTTTTTTTAAAAAAAAAAAAAAAGGGGGTTTTTTTTTTTTTTTTTTTTTTTTTTTTTTTTTTACATAGCAATAAAAGGTGTGGATTATTTTTGGTTGCCGTGGATGATAGGAGGGGAAATATCGCTTACAAAATTACACTTTTAGAACATCACTGTTGTGGACACTAGTGCTGTTTCCGCTTAGAGAAATGATATTTCAAGAAAATGAAACAGTTGAGATTTACATATATAAATTCTTTTATACACCGAAACACTAGATTTTCAAGTATGTTGGAGGTATTCGTCATTGACTTTCATTTTGCGCCAGGAAAAAGTTACCGGCAATTGGATCACCTGAAATGCAGAAATAGAATATTGCTTGATGAAAACTTTATTGCTTGTCACCTTCTCTGCCAATAATTAATTTGTTTGAAGTTCTCAGGGAAGTTTCTTCCGCGGAACTGTACCTGTATACTTCAGCGCTCCTTTACATTCGTTTACTCTTTCCCTACAGATTTTTTTCCCGAAACCAGTCTAAAAATCATACCTAATTTATGCTTTTCTACGAATTGCTTGACGCTGAATTTGGCTCTGCTGTTGATTTTTGGTACTTGTATTCGCCGTCCTTGGTGTTCATACAGAAGAATTATGTAACGGTGTAAATCGGTGCGAGGTTGTGGTGCAGGACTTCCATACGCCATCTGATGTTGTCCTGAATGATTAGATTATTTTTTGGGACGAGATAGCATTGATAGAATCATTTGAAACTGAATAATATAAATTAACCTCCATTAATGCCTTCCTGAATATTGCTTGCGGGAATATTCACTACCTGAAATATTAAACAGGAAAGTTCATGTGGTTGTTCATATGGAAATAAGGTTTTCAATTTTTCGGAGATTTCTTATTAAGTTTAAAATTCAAGAATTCTCATTTTAAACAGAGCAAGTTGCATCATTTTGATTACTTATTGAAGATCACAAATGAATTTGAACTAAATCTGCAAGTAGTTTTTTAAAAATAAAATCTTGCAATACAATCATTTAACTCATGCAAAAACGAACCAGCCAGTGAAGCCATTCAGCTACGGATGGGTTCTTCCGTGACAAATTATCCGGATCTGAAACTTTTTGGCTTACTGACTCGAAAACTTTCTAGTCTCAGATCACAATTAAGATCTCGATACTTTTATCCTCTGAAGACTATATATTTGATGAAGCAGATTAGCAAAACTGAATAACAAATTCGATCAGTATCAAACATCTTGGGTGACAAAGCTTTCGATCACATTTAGGTGACCATAATAATTATTTGGGATGTATCAATTTGAATGCCAAGTGGATTTACTTGAAATGCAGTACTCTTCTAAAATTCAAAAAATATGCAAAAAGTAAAATGCAAAAAACAAGATCAAACCGATCATGATCATGGAAAATGTTGATTCTGGATCAACATCCAGAGTAACACGTGGTGCAAAACGAAGATTTCGTGGTGACATCGTTTGCCCGGGTTGCACTTGTATACCATCCCAGTTGCACTGCAAATAAATTTAGTATCGGTTAAGACTTGGATTTGAATTTATTTTCTCATATTTCATTGATCTCGTCAGCTCAATTGACATTCATCAATCATACAGAATATGATCTTTTTATCTTATCAACATATCTCGCATAAAAATCATGCTTTTATCAATCCTAAGCTTAATAAGTGATTTTTCAGCTGCATATTCTGTTTATTTATATAAAGATGAAGATGAAATAAGCTTTCTTAATGTGTATAACATACAATCCCATGTATAGGTTACAAATTATTTTTCCAACCTGATACTTAACAATTTATCCTTACTGAGTAAACAAAACTTATTTATCTTAGGAAAAAAAATGCTCCAAATTTTTTTATGAAAAAAAAGTAAAGATAAATGCTTTTGAAGAGACGAAACAAAATATATTGGAAAAAATAGATTATCTGTAGTGATAAGATGCATGTGATATGCTTGCTAAACCTATAGCATTAGCAATGATTAAATAAACTGATCATAAAATCTAATTTTACTAAAGAAGTGGAAAATTAAAAATAGTATTTGCAAAAATTGGAATCAAATTCCGCATATTTCAATCAAAACTTTTTAATTCCTAGTAAAAAAATTATAAAAAAAATATATGTATAAATATATATACTTTTTAATTTTACGGTTTTTATAATAAAATTGGAAATTCATTAATTAAACATTAACTGACTGGAAAAAATGTCTAGCCTGTATAGGTTAAAGCCTGATAAAAATAGGATATCGTGTAAAACTAATTACTCCATTCTTGTTATTACTTTTGCTATCTTCTAAAAGAGAGAGAGAGAGAGGGAGAGAGAAAGAGTGAAATGAAGCAGGGAGAGCAAAAAGATATATATCCGAATAAAAAAATAATTCTTTAAAATTTTATCAAAATAGTTTTTAGTTTTTAATAAGTTATGGTGAAGGTTGCTATAAATTTACTGAAAAGATTGAAAAATCTTAAATTTCCAATTATTTTCGATAAAAATTGGACAAACGTGCATTTAAGGTTCAATTAATTTTTTCAGAGAGAAAAAAAAAATAATAATTCCAAGAATTTATCAAATTTTAAAATGACTGAAGATTTTTAAAGTGGAAAATTACGAAATTCGATACAAAAAGGAAAATTGTAAATTTTAACAAATGCTGAATGGACTGATTGGTGTCTAAATGGTTGTAACAATTTGAAAAGCATTCATTCCTGAAATAAGCTAATAAAATGGAAGAAAAAAGAAAATCAGCCAGAAATAGCTTACATTGAGTAATTTTGCTGGTGGATTTGGAATAATTTTAGGAGTAATTTCATTTTCCGCGAATTTCGCAGCAAGATCGGCCATGCTGATGAAAATTGAATTAGAAGCAACAAAAAAAAACTGCTGTTCAGCTACTGAATGCACACTAAAATTTGAAGTTTAAATTGATTTCAAATAGATCACATGTTATTTCGTCAAATAGTTAAGCACTCAATCAACTACTCATTCCTAGGAAAATATTACATTATGCTGGAGTGAAATACAACACTCATAAATTCATCCAAACAGCCGTACACGCACACATCTCAACTTTTCAAAAGTATAATGCACAAACACACACACACACACACACACATTCATCCATCCAACAACTCACATCTCAAAGTTTTTGTTCTTACAACAGGCTTTGAAAAAAAGAAAAAGAAAAAGAAAAGGAAAAAAAAAAGAAGAAAAAAGCGAAACAGTTTTAAATTTCTGACAAGATAAATTTCCAGAAAATATTTAAGGAAATATGCTGAATGATTGAACAATAAAGCTAAACATTTGATAGATATTTGCATATTTTGAAATAATAGTCCAAATATTATTTGAAAGTAAAAAATTCTGATTAAATTTTTAATAAAATGGATAAATTATACTTCAGAAAAAAAAAGACATTCTAAGAGTTTATTTTCCTTAAAACTAATTTTAGCATTTTCAACGGAAGTAATGGCGGAAGAAAATGAATCAAAAGAATTGATAATGCTTCGCTTTCGCATATGATCAATTTATCATCTACAAAATTAAGTAGGGTATGATTTAATAGATCGATATGATGGCATTTCTGTTACTCGTTATCATGATCAGTATTATTCGTAATCAATTGGCAATAAAGGATATTGATGATTAAGGTTTGGCATGAACTTTAAAATAAAAAAAAAAATTATAAAAAATACCACAATATAGAAACGATCCTACACGTTTGAATAACAACATATTTAACTCTGAATTTCCTCAAAAATTTCCTCAACGAATGAAAAAACGAATTTCCTCAACAAAAGTTAGCAGCAATAAGCCATTTTTCTTTGTGGAAACAAAAGTTATCGATGTTTCGAAGTGATTCATCAATAAACTGATTGGTTTACAAAGTAAATTTCTACAGAGTACAATTCTTTGCTGAGCTTAAAATGAGCTTAGAACAAGAATATTTGTAAACTGTTGATTGTCATAAATGTAATAAAAGCAATAAATTGATTAACTTTTTCCTTTGAATTTTGATGAATTCATTTTTGTCATTTAAAAATTTCAAGTTTCGTCTTTTTTGACGAAAAATTATTCAGTAATGAAATTATCCACAAGTAATTTCGATAATGGTAAGAAAAAACGAAATCTTTCAGTACTTTAGAATGCACATTGTAATGCATTGAAATGTAAAATGAAATTCAGTATGCCAGAAACTTTTATTCTTCATTAAGCAATTAGTAACAAGCTTGATCGGTTTAAATTATCATATCAGTCTAACAATTTTTGAAAATTCCTTTACTTCATAGCGTAAAATGTTATTTACAAATTTCACAAACATTGTTATATATTACTTAAATAAACCATTTATATGCAAACAAAATTTTAATACAATACTACAATATTAAATTGAGAAAACTTGAAAACTTTTCATATTACAAAAACGAGTTGATTTTACATTGATGATAATTCAGAGATCAAACTATGATTTAATGACAAGGAAAATAGCTTTAGTAAATTTGGAAATCAAATTAAACAAGACCGTCAAAGGAGGTGAGAAGGATTGATCTAAGCAGAAAGCACTTTTCAATAATTTATTTTTTCACATTTCATTCAAATACTTATTTCGTTGACATTAAGAATCATTATTGACATCATGTTGCAAGTTCGATGGATGCATTTAGCATTCATCACTCCGATACTTTATATAAATCAAGTCATTTGTTTATTTTGTTCACATTTTCTTTTCTTGTTTCAGGTAGATAACGAAAAATTTATATAAGTAATAAAAATCATACGATAAATGAACATAGATTGATGATTAGTACAATAGATAGAAACTATCAGAATATAATTTTCCTTTGTTTAACTTAGTTTATAAATAGTACCTAGCAGTACCTATATAATATATTAGCAAATAAATATACAGTCGAACAATTATTTCAAGATTTGTTTAAGATATAAAAGAACGATGGTCTACGATTGAATCCGGAAAATGTTCCCTTTTTTCACAATAATATTTTTTGCTATACTACAATTTACAGGTATTTTTTTCCTAAAAAAGAAAATTTATAATCAAAATTAAAATTTTAATCTTTTTCATTGTTTTCCATTGAAAATATTCGTTGCATTATTTTTTATCGTGAAAATGTTTAGTTTTCTTTCAGCTTAAATCAACAGAAAATGGGAAATTGTTTTTTCTTTTCTGTTCAAATTAATCAAAATTTATTTAGCAAATTTTATAATAGCTTTACAAATTTAAGTTAAAATTTTCAGCAACTGGATGGCAATGCATTTTTTGCTATTATCCATATGGTTCAAATTTGTATCCATACTTATATCCACAACAATATCCATATCCATATCAATATCCGTATCCGTATCCATATCCAAAGCCACAGCCATATCCATATTATCCATATCCAACTACTTCTACTCCATCTATTTATCCATGTAAATTTGTTAATGCTTATCATTGATATTTCATTGTTACTTTTTTTTTTCAGTGGAAAAAAGAAAATTTAATAAAACTTTTCAGCTATTGGTCCATGCGTAAACGGTCAATGTCCAGCCGGATATGGATGTTATCGTTCTCGATGCGTGCCTATATCTAATATATGTAAGTATTTTCAGCTGTATTTAATAAAAATTAATCCATCATTCTATAGTAATTTGAAATGATAGGAAAAGAAAAAAAAAAAAAAACTTGTAGAGTCATAAAATATACAAATTAAGTAACGCTATTTGAAGAGATTATTTATTTACCATCTAAATATGGTTAGATTTAGTGGAAAATCATCTACGCATAGCAATAAATATTATGATAATTTTGGTTTACATCAGAAATAGGTAAACAAATAAGTGAGTTTTGAAGTATCGGATTTTAAGATTTCACTTTTCTTGCTTGAAATATACAATTTTTAAATTATTTTTTTTGTTAATTAAAATATCATCCTTAGAAGTTTTCAATTTCAGATGGGCCATGCCTCGCTAATGATTATTGTCAAATGGGATTTTGCTATAATAAGCAGTGTGTCGGATAAAATTATGAGTAGGAATAGAACATCGAAATATTTCGGTGATTTTCGATATATAACTATTTCTTGAAAGTATTTTATCTTGAATAATTGCTTTTTCTAATAAAATTTGATTTAAAAGAACGATCAATAACCTTGGTCCTAAAACTTTATATTCACAACGATCCTTGTGAATTGCATACTTTTGGGACTTGAATTATTGATCGCTTAATGGACTTTTTCGATTATGAAATTACTCCGGTACTATATAATTAGACGTTATAAATCAGCCTGTTGCCAGATCTTTCAAAATTGCTCACGAATTTCTGAAATGCATTTCCATTTACCTGTTGACATAGTGTTTCATTAGTTTAAGCTACGAAAACGAATTTTCATTTCGCAATTTTCATGTCTCCATAATGAATCTACTTGAATTTTAATGAAGATTTTCGTAGCATATAATCTGTTTTGTCCGCAAATTCCTGATTTAACAAGCGAAAAAAAAATAAATAAATTGGGAGAATGGATATGAATCTTGGACTTCTTGCGTTGAAATACTATGCTCCTTAGATTCTGCGATGAAAATCTTCAAGATGAATAAAACATTCATTATACAATCATCAAAAACGTAATAAGCCAGCACTTTTTCCTTAAATTTGCGATTCATAGAAATTGTTCACTGCATTAATCAAAACTTTCAACTTTGTTTATCAAAATTTCCGTCCAACAATCATTTTTTCTGTATCAGACTTTAACATTTAATGGAAAAAGAATTTCATGAAGAAATGAGTAATTTCGTTTATCTTTCTTTCTCGTAACAATTTTAACGGATAGAAAAAAAAAAAAAAAAAAAAAAAAGGAAAGAAAACAGAAATGACTGCATAGAAATTCGATAAAAAATATTCCTGGGTTATTCACGAGCAATAAAGTGATTTAGTGTAATGGCAAGCTGAGAATTTCCAGTAAGTATTTGAACTTCACTTTAAACTTTCAACAAATACTAGGTCAGATAGTGCCAATACGATAAGAAACACTTATAAAAGAGAGATGCATACATTTTTATGGTGTCGCTGGAACTTGTACTAATTCAAGAACCATGGAATAAGATCAAAAATAAAAAAATAGTTACGACTAAACACCACTGTCTGAGAAGTCAAAGAATCAAGAGAAAAAGTCCAAAAAAAAAGTTTGTAAAAAATGACATAGAAACCCAAGAAATGATGCCGGGGAATCTTTTTTACTTGCAATGATGAATGAAGTTGCACAACCGTAGCTGACGAAAAAATTGCACAAATTCAATGATTAATCGGTTTTTTACGTGCTCCATCTACTTCCATCAAACTATCAATCGAATCTTTTTCTGCAAACTCAATGAATTGCAATAATGCAATAAATGAGCTAATCGACAAGAGGAAACAATATTGGACAACAAATTAAATAACAAAGTGGTTGATTTATCAGATGAATCCATATTCTTCTTTTTTTGATCTTCCTTATTGAGCTTTAATATTCTTTTTATGTTCAATATATTTCTTTCCACCATTTGCATAATAGGAGAGATAATAGAAGCGTATCCAGAGCACCAGATAAGTCACTTCCATCAAAGTTCCAAGCGCAAAACCACGCAACGTAACGGCATAGTTATTTGTTGTGGTGGAAACAAGAATAGCCAGATGTATCATCACTACATGTGTTATAACAAACTGTAATATTAATTTCTATCATTATATTAGAATGTTGTTATAAGTATTAAAACTGATTAATTCAACAGAAAAGTTCACCGAATAAGTAGGTCTTTTTCCATCACATTAAATTTCAATACAACAATTTGCACTGAAGTTCGAAAAATAAGCAGTAGAGCTGAAACATTCAAAAAATATTAATATGATTAAATTAAATTAAACAAACCTGAATAATCTGACCAAAAGTTATGAACTGAGCGACCTGTGGTGGAACACGTATTCGAAGCGATCGCAACATGTAGTAACTGAAAAGATAGAAAATAAAAAAAAAAAAAAAAAAAAAAATGAATGAACACAATCTAGGAAATTTATTTTGAAACTACAAATATCAATATTAAAAACCACACTGCTCTATCAATTTTGAAGTACAATTCATATTCATTTGGGAATTAAATGTTCAAAGTTATCCTATTCTAAATTATCTATGGAAATAGAAATCACAAATTCTATCTAATAAAGTACAAACTGTTTAAAGTGATGACTGTTAAGCTTACCTGTACATGAAGGAATGAACGATGAAATTGAGCCAAACTACCCAAATCATATAAGCATTTTTATTGGCATATGTAACGATTGCGAAGTATCCTGTAAGCGCATGATGGTACCAATGCATCAACATTAGTGGACGTTTCCTCAGTACGATAAATATCGTATCCAGAAGTTCCGGAACTTTTGAGATAATCCACAAGAAAGTCCAATAACCAGCAACATCATCAGTGAAGCACGGTCCTATTTCAGTGAAAGTACCTAAATAAAAGATCAAATTTCAAAAGCATTGAAAAAAAGGTATTAAAAAATGACTTTCAGTGTCAACAGGAAAAAATTAAAATTTAGTTCATGCTTTAAACTAAAATATGTTTAACTTATGAAAGTTCAAATTGAAATATAACAGGTTGCTCAATTAGCGTTATTTTTTAAAATAACGAGGAAATAAGCCTGAGCATAATGGAAGACAAGAATTATGAGAGCACAAAATTGAAACTAAAAATATGAGAAAAAAGTCTAACTGATATATCCTTTCGTGGCTATTTGTTTGAGGAAAACAGGCGTTATCTTGGCAACACCAAGAATGCTGAAAATAGCCAGCAAAGCATTCCAAATAACAAGTGGTTGTTGCAAATCGTATGGTTTTCGATCACGCATCGCATATTTGATAGCAAATATGGTTACGACATATGTTAATGATATATTCAATATAGTCCATTCCATCTCTGATGCCCATTTTCGAGCCGGTTCAAATTCGAATTTTGAGCCAAATATGAATTCCATAATACCCTGATCGTTTGGTTCCTATAAAAATAAAATTAGAAAAAAAAAAAAAAGAAAAAGAAAAAAAAAAAGGAGGAAAATATGAGCACTTTCGATTTCAAAAATAACGATAAATTTTTTCTGGATGAAATCATTAAATTACAGTATTGTAAATTAACATTCATCCTTAATAAATCATATTCCTGCATCGATGATTAATTTGATCATTTAACTTCTTTCCCGCTTTTTTTTGCTCAACAAATTTATGATGTAAGAGAGAAGGACAAAAAAAAAAGCTTTGAAAAAATTATGAAAATGAAGCAAAATTATTTCATTTTATATAGATTCCTTTCCTCCTTTTTTTTTTTTTAAAATGATTTATTTATGCAAAAAAAAAGGCAAAAAACCAGATTTTTATCTATGCGAAGAAAAAAAAAGGAAAAAAAAAGTCAGAGCATTTGAAAGTAATACAGCAGATATATATATATATATATGCATATATTTTATTATTTATACACAGACATAAAGACGGTAATGCTATCATCACGAATGCTATCACCACCTATCCTATTACCATTATCATCATCATCATCATCAATTGCCAATGCCATCGCTATTGCCATTATCAACTTTCGCTAACATGTACATATTTGCTGCTACCATTAATGAGAAAAGTGGTAGGAAAAAGAAACTTTTGAAAAGACAATTTGTAGGGAAATTCTAAAACTTTATATGGTACAACCATTTTACCTTATCAGTAAAGAAAAAAAAAAGAGCATAATTAAAGATAAGGCTGAGCGAGTCTCCGCCTCTTTATTTCACAAATTTCCTTCTCTTCTCGTTATCAGTTCATAAGTTGTATGGAAAAGATCAACGAGCAAAAATGAATTGATACAGAAACGGGAAGGGGAAAATGTAAAAATTTGAAGTATGAAAATGTAAAAATTTGAAGTATGGATGTCTATTCGATTTAATTTTGGTAAATTAAATATTTCGGTTGATGATAAGATTTAGAATGTGAAATGTGAAGTGGAAAATGTGCACATATATGTATGTGTGTATCATTATTGTAAGCAGCAATTCGTAGATTGTCACATGTACTTATATAAGAAATTCTTTCATTCATTTCTACTCTTCGTCGTATCATTTTGTTTCTACATTTTAAAGTAAACTGTTTTCTCCTAATAAATTCATACAGATGATGATCAGTTTTTTGATAAAGAAAAAGAGAAAATAGAAAAAAAGAAGAAAAACTTTCTTTATGGTAAAAAGTCTTCGATAGTTTATTCTTTTTTTATTACTTCTCTTCGACATAGTTTCACGTAAACGAATAAATTATCAGAATATGTTTATCAATTTTTTGTTTCATTATAACGAAAATGAATCATTAATTTACGCTTCAAACTTGAAATGAAATATAAAAAATAAAATGCAACAAAGGGAGGGGAAAAAAACGCCAAAACATTTCAGGAATGTTCAGACTGGTAATATTTTTTACCTATTTAAGCAAGGTATGTAATTAATTTCACCAACAGAAAAATAACTGCCGAATTCAAATAATACTTGTCTGAAGTCATACCTGTTTTACATAAATATATATTATTTTAAATATTTCCTAAATTTGCAACATATAATCCTTATTAAAAGTCGAAAATCTCACACATTTCCATGCTAAAGTTATGATTTACTATGCAAATATTCGATTTCGAAATACTAGAATATTTTGGAAATACCCGAAAGTTTTGGTTAATTATGTTAAGTGGTAATAATTAATTCAACAAAAAAAGGGAAGGGAAAAAGAGAAGAGTGAGAAAGAAAGAGGAAAGGGAAGAGAAAGCCAGCAGAAGCAATAGAAATTTAATAAAAAGCATAAGATGCACGACTTTTACCTTGATGCATAAAATCTTAATTTTAATTTGAATTAATTTATTATCATAAATCAATTACTATAACGCTTCCTAAAAGTACTGAATCTAAACTATTCGCAAAGGTTATTTTTCTTTCACTCATTCCTTTCGAATTTGCATAGTAAATCAAATCGTAACCTTTACGATTTCTACCGCAAGTTATCCCAATCACAATAGATTACATAAAAGAAATTCGAAACGCACTTCAACGTAATACTTGCGTAATCTCAAGTACAATCATGTGTCAATCTGAAGTTTCTAGGAAATAATGGAGCCGATTTAAATGATAATCCATTAAGCAAATGAAGTACGATAGATATGCGCACAATGTGATGCATTTATACTCACCCTGCTTCCTCCTCTTCTCCCCTTTTTCATTGCTAAACAATTTCGAAAGATCAAAAATCGATAAAATCAGCAAGCACAATTGCCCTTTCCCTTTCTCTCTCCCTCTCTCCTTCTATTTACCTGACTTTTTTTGGCTAAAATTATTAAAAGCTTTAGGACTGCAAATATGTTGAAAATGTCCAAAGTACTCAACTATTATTCGCTTCAGTTGACCGTACAGTGATCGCAAGCAATTTCTATCTTTAAAAAAAAGGAAAAAAAACTGGAGGCAGTGATAAAATGTTGCAGTTTCCTTTTTGATATGAAAATAGGAATATGGAAACTGGAATTTGCGGTAATTGCAGAAATGATTAAAATTTTTTCGAAAATGAACCAGAAATGCGTGATCGATGCTCTAAAATACATCCACCATGATGAAATAGGTATAACGACATATTTATTTCACAGGAAATGATATTTCGCAATTAATAAACAAAAAACAGCTGCAAATGAATCAATATTTGTTGGGAATTAATATTTGAAAGTTAATTGAACTTCGGTATGACCAAATTACAACAGTAATGTTATTTGAAATACATCAGCGATGTTTCAACTATTAATGAAAAATCGGAACATCCTTTCTCACATCGTCTTTTTACCTTCAAATAGATAAATTCTGAATAGAAGAACCCCACGAAAGCGCGGCAGATTGACTGAACCAGTTTCCGGGAGGAATTCAGATCTAGTTTGCCTTTCGAAAAGTATAGCTGCAAATCAACATATGACCTTTGCTCCATGTCACTATTCTATGGATATAATATGACCTTTAACTTAACACTTTGCTCCTTCTTTCCTGTACCGTCAGTTAACCGCGAATTCACCAAGAATGTTCAAGGACAAGGTTCCTCTCCGACCTATTTCCTTCATCGCCTCCTCTCTTTCCATCTTCTATGAATAAACTTACTTAGGATAATGAAGCTAGCTTATTCATTAGTCCGTTGTATATTATGAAGAAAATTTAGAAAACATCCTCCGCTTCTCGAAAAATATGATTTCACAAAATTTTATTCGAACAGATATTATATATCCAAATTTGAATATAACAACGCCAATTGCAATAAAAAATGCGACAAATCTGTTAACATCGTTGATTTCTCAAGTTTTAAGAGAAAACAAAAGAGAGGAAACATACTTTTTTGACCAATAACAAGAAAATATCGGCATATCAATCAAAATTATCCATAATTTTGCCAGAATTATGAAAAAAAAACAGCAACTATTTTAATTTGATATGCAACATGGGTAAAGCGGCAAAAAAAATTCCAGTGATAGTAACCTTGTAAAAGAAATGATATCAGTGCAATAAATGAATAGTAGTAACAAATTCATTCCAATATATAATCAATATAGCAAAGTACTAATTATTATTGACAAGAGAAGGAAAGAGACGAAATCAGTGATAAGCGTAAATGAAACTAATTCAAAGAATACTGTCTCAGCTACAGACAATAAAAATGTCCGCGCATGTTTCATTTTCTTGCAATTAAACTTTCAGTTGACTGAATAACTTTGAAAAGGATTATAAGGTAACACTCCAAAAGAAAAAGTAGAAAATTTTTTCGAACTTAAATCCTCAACAAAAAATTCAGTATGTCTTTCCTTCAAAACTTCCAGTGATTTTTTTGAACAGAATACGGTGCACTACATCACAAACAAAATGCTGAAACAAAGAGCATATTAAAGTACAACAGATGTCCCACAATAAATGAAGACGTGATACAAGGAAAGCTTGAGCAAAGAAGCACATAACCTCTGCTAGTATTAATGAGTTTTCTCAAAAAATGCTTAAAAGATTTTGTTTGAACATTATCTCCATCTAATAACATTATTTTCGGACAGCTATGCTTCCTTATGCAATTGGTCATTGCAATAACCTACTATTTCATCTCAATTTTTTTTTTTTTTTTTACAAAAAGAATAATTACTTCTCCAATTCCTTTTCTACCATCCAATGATGTTCAGCAATCTGAACTACCATGGAAAATTGTGGTAATTCAGGTTACTGAACATCATTGGATAATAGGAAGAAGTAATCCCAAATAACAGTGCAATTCCACAAAATTCAATAAAGAAATTCTAGACCAATATAAATCTATTCTTCACTTTATATGAAAAAAAAAGAACGGAAATTTTGACTGCGAAACTAATGAATCCATTTCGATTTAAAAATTTATAGGCACAGAGAATCACGATACAATGCTAGACTAAGAAGACTGAAACAAGAAAAATCATCAATTTTAATCTTTTTTCACCGCCATTTTCTCTTCTTTGAATTTCTTTCCTCCACCCTTCACATATGATTGATAGTAGAAATTGGCAAAAAGTAGAGCGTAAGAAATTTCCATGCCCAAGCAGAACAAATACGTGCTTACTGTTCCATCGACAGCTTCACCAATAGCCATCAAATAACCAACATGCGCAAGAATAAGCAAAGTTATAACGAACTGTAACAATTGCATGGTCGTAATGTTACGTGCAATAGCTGCAGGTACACGGATGTTGATTGATCGTAAAAAGTAGTAACTGCAAGAAAAAGACAATGATAAAAGAATAAATAACAAGTTAGAAAACCTGCAATAGCTATATGAAAATAAATAAAGAAAAATAAATGAAAAAAATAAATGCAAAAAAATTTTATTAATATTATTACATTCACGACGATACTTTGCTTCTTAGATTTCTCCTAGATGTCCATTTATCAATTAAAAAAAGACAAGCCCTTACGAAAAAAAGGGGAATCATCTAGAAGATCGTGTAATCATAAGAGGATTTACTTTAGTTATACTGGTGCTGCGTCCCTGTGGAATTAAGAGAACCTGAGAAATTTAAGATAAATGAAAATGAGACAAAAAATTACCAGCTGTTTAGATGATGCCAAAGAATCAGCTAATGAAAAATGATTTTAGTTAATATATTAAAATAACTCAGCAATAATAAAAACAGCTCACCTGTACATAAAACTGTGAACCGTGAAATTCAACCATATAATCCAGGTGTTGTATGGTGTATGATGGGTGTAGGAGATAATGCCATAGTTCAGGGTTAAAACATGATGGTACCAATGAAGGAAGATCAAAGGTTTCTTTCGTAATACAATCAATATTGTGTCACCAAGCTCTGCAAATTTGGATAAGCAAAACAGCCATGACCAATAGCCACTGGTTCCTTCGAAGAAATCTCCGATTTTCGTATACGATGCTGCAAGAGAACTCAATTTGGATAAATCAAACATGGCAAAGAATGAAGATAATAAGAATCACGATTTACTTCTTGACATTATATTATAATCATCTTAGACATCATCTGATATGTTACACCTCATGTTTACTACCCACAACAATCGGCAATCTTGAACTATGTCTCACTAATATCGCAAATGTGTTTATTAAATAAAATAAAAGCAATGATTCATTAATTCCATTGATACGTAATGATAGAAAGGTTACTTTATATTTGTTAAGTCGAAAAGTAGCTAAAAAAAAGTTCCGCTACCAAAAATAGAATGCGCATACCTACAAAACCGCGATTGGAAATTTCAGAAAAGAGAGCAATAGATGTGAAGAATGATCCCAAAACACTAAACAATGCCAACCAGGTATTCCATAAGTTTAACGCTGTCGTAAGCTAAAATGTAAAAAATAATTGAAATTCTTGCAAAAATTTTGAATTTTTCCTTCCAATAACTGTTTTCAATTATTCTTTTCTTTTTTTTAGTAAGTGAATTGCCATCGACTAGATATAGCTGAAACACGCGTTATAACGTGACAAACCTGAAATGGTGTAAATCGAGTCATCACAAATTTGATAGAGAAAATTGTTATCACATATAACACAGAAAAGTATATTCCAAAGTTACGCAGCGTACTGGTAAAACGGACTGCTTCTTCATATTGGAACGGTGCTGTGAAAGCGATACGTTTGAGCTCATCCATATCTAAATATAGAATGATCAGTCAACATTCAAATTGACCAGACATTCAGCATAATATAACGCCAAATAAAACATACATATCATGAAATCATAAGAACTAATTATAAAATACAGGCAATATTCACCCATAATACCAATGAAAACTTAGAGAACTACGTGTATCCATTGATGTGTGCGATGTATAATGTTTAAAATAAACAAAATATTTCCGAAATCAACAAAAATTAAATACCATTGCCATAGTCATTTCAATTTATACGGGATAAGCTTTTAAAAGGTTTTTATAAAAAGTTAGAAAAGATGAAATCAATAAAATGCAAATTTCTATCAGCAAAGTGATCTAATTAATATTTCTCTTCAACTTTATCGTTAATACTAAATTAAATTTTTGTACTTTTTTCTCATACAAAAACTCGCTAAATTTTCAAATTCTTGTTAAGTTAATGAAAATATAATTAACTTTTGTTTAATCCTTTAGATAAAAAGCATTCAACATGGTATCGTATTCAATCAATACGGTACTGTAATACAGTACCGTATTAAATGCTTTTTGTCCGAAAAATTAAATAGAAGTTAATTATATTTTTTCTTTTTGTCTTATACCATTTGACTTAGCCATATATTTTTGGCTAAAAGAAAGGCAAAAATCATCAAACACTGTGCTATTCCATAAATATTTTGGTTGAGTGACTTCGAAAGCACTGACAATGAAACAATAACTGCCCAACTTATAGTTGAGCATTTAAAGATCAACTCGCACAACATTAACAGTTCCATCCATACACCATCCATCAGCAAAATTTTGTTACGTGCAATTATTCGCTCCACCTTCGACTTTGATTTTTGACCTTTGCATAAAAAACTATGAAAATCATTAACATGCTCCAGAATATTTGTATTAAAAAAGGAAGACTGGCTGTAACAAACGAAAAGCAACAAAATGACAGAAAAGAAGAGGAAGAAAGAAGGAGAGGTGGGAGATGGCCAACAATTCACGAATATTTTATCATCACCACTCTCCAATCTTCTAAAAGTGCTATCCTTCTCTTATCAATGGAACGCTAACAAATTTAATGATTATAACAGTAGTTTGATAATGACTCCTAATCCATATCAATGAAAATTACTGACATGACGAAACTGACATATAAACTTCTCAGACGTTTCTTAATTGTGGAATTCCATATAGAATAGCTCCCTTTCACCCGACGCTATCGCTAAATGCACATCGGAATTACGATTAATGAGCTTCTCATTGTTCAGAACTTCAACATCGATTTTTCTCCCGGAAGAACTAGACATTTCACTAAATTAACACGGAATCCAGTAACTTATTCGTTGCGAGACTGTTGAAATATCAAAGTAGACCCTGTGGTACTTCCGTCTGAAAGGTGAGAAACAATGTCCTCATTCATTTTAATCCCAAGTAGGCATTTATGCTATTTTTCATCTTATGCTTCGAAAGAACTTTCCAAATGAAAAAATGACTTCCGGACTGAAAAATCCACTGATTCGCTGAAACAAAAAACATTATGCAATTTAAATCAAATTTTCAAAAGAGTAAAATAGTTCGAATGCATATACATACCAAAACAACTTTATGGAGTGGACATAACGAATAATTTTCCCCTTTTTTTCCTGTTAAATTCACATAATATACTTAGCAACACAAAAGAGAAGAGAAAAACTGCAAAATGAACTCAACGGCAACGAAAAAAACGAAAATGAAAGTATCAGCAATTATGAATATGATAGAATCGAAACGCTGTAATAACATCTAATATAAGGCACTAAGCTATTCGCATACTACTTGACATTTTCATTTAAATGATTTATTATTAATTTTCAAATGAACAAAGCGGAAAAACCTAGGAAGATAATGATCGAGCAAGCGAAATAAGTGATATCTTGATGACTGGCATCGTCAGATTACATTAGGAAGACCATGTATATGTGAAGTTACACCAGTATGAAAGACATATTGGATGGGATCACTGAATAATCCCGATACTGTTGATAATGTTCAAATTGAATTGGTCGGCATTTTGCAGTGTAAGAATTTTTCAGAAGAACAGAGGAATACAAAACGAAACCAAACATAACAAAAAAGGCATATAATCTGGTCAATTCATCCATGAATTCAATACAACTTCGACAACGGGCTTTGAAAAAAAAAAAGAAAAAGAGAAAACAAAAACATGAATTCGATAAATACCTTCAACAACAAGCTTTAAAAAAAATCACACAACCAAATGACAATTTTACTACTCAATTTCTCGTTTCCCTGAAGCCAAAAAATGAGTTAAGCAAGGAATATAATTAATAATTATAAAGCCAGCCATGATATATCAAGTAATCTAATAAAAGTCCCGAAAACTGAAGCTGCCGGAAATTTTGAAAATTACATGAAAAAAAGCACTTCACTGCAAGATAGGAAACATCCGCCTGTTATCAAAATGTACTGTAATTATGAAAATGTTTGAAAAATACATTACATGCAATTCGTCATTTTAAAATTTGTCCTATTGTCAAAAGGTACTGTAACAGTAAAAAAGTCTGGAAAATATATTACATGCATTCATTTTAAAATTTGTTTCGGTATTGAATTTCCGCAAATACAGGAAGATTTCGTTCAACAAAAACATATATAGATCAATTGCTCCAAAAATCCACAAATCATCATTATCAATTGTTTCTGGATCAGCAACGGAACATAAAACAAAATTAAAGAAAATGAGACAATGTAAATGACGATCAAAATACATACTTCCCTTCTTTAATTGCATTGAAACAAATAGTTTTCGCGCTAGACAAGTGGTGAAATAAGAGATGTATGCTCTCGCTACATTTTCACTACAAAGAAACTTGAATTTTCTAACAACATATTATTTGATTAGCATCTGTACTCTGTTGACCACTTTTGAACCAACTTGATAAAATACATATCCCACTACGCCAATGATCATCGCTTTTAGAGTCAAGCGTATGAATTTTTCAGTGTGTGTTGGTTGTGGTACGCTGAAAAATAAACTCACACTTATGACCGGTTTTCCTCTCATCAAACACGATCTTTTTCTCTAAGTCGCGGTTTTTTTTGCAAATGTCTTACCATTCATCATTAAGAACAAAATTCCTTTAGTATCAAAAATTATACATCATAATGAAAGTTTTCATCTCTTCAAACTATGTCATTTTTCATTCAACAATTACCAGTTTTGAAAGAACAAAACAAAAAAAAAAGAAAAAAAAGAACTGATACGAAGAAAGGATCCAATTTTGGCTAGAATAGATGTAATGATAAAAACTAACATTAACAGATTGCCTACATCAATTCTTTTATTCCAATTAGAAATGATGCCGGGAACATGTCCCATACCAACAACGGCTACAACAGATACTGGCTGCCACGCGGCTAAAAAACATATTATTATTAACAAGAAATAAGTCAAAATTTATAAGAGACAAATCATCGAATATTTTGATTGAATATTCGAGCATTTTGCATGAAGGATAATATAATTGCCATTCATTCCAAATATACCTCAACTTCATAAATTAAGTGGCAATAAAGTATGACTTTTTACTGAAGTCAATGGAATGAGTTTGATGAAATATATCTCTGATGCATAAACGCAAATTTTATGTTCGGTAAAAATTTACATACATCACAAAGGAAGCTTACCATCTGTTTTACTCCATGCCACTCTCTTATCAAACGTAGATTTTTTGAGTAAAGTATGCAACGCATTGGTCATATACAGATCACGTTCTTCCACAAAGATTTTCGAAAGCAAAGGAAATTCACCAGCCATCTGCTTAAGCAATTCCTCCAGCATATCTGACTTTTTGCATCTTTCCACTTCTTCTTGACTGAAAAAAAAAAAACAAGTAAAAATGAATCCTACATAAAAAAACACGAATGTCAACCTGAAAAAAACGAACGGTAAAAAATTATTGACTAACTTACGTGATAGTGGTTTTATGGGAAAGAATAATATGGTAGAAAAGTCGAAGCTTTTGGAAAAAGCTTAAAGAGCCCAGTGCTCTTTGTACAGTCACATGTATTGGTCGATCACCCAGGATTAGTTTGCACATCTTTACGTCCATAGCACCTCTAAAAATCTAGAACTGGGAAACATACACCAGCAAATAACCATGCTCCTAATCAGAAAAAATTTTAAAAATATGGCACTTCAAAAAAGTACTACTTATGACATTCTGTGCGCGAAAATCATTCGGAATCATAAATTCAGAGAGAATTTCAAAACAAAATTTTTTACTTGTGAGCTGCTCGAAACTCTCCTCCAGGCGCCATACCGAGCGTTTTAGTCATATGCGCCGACATTGACAGCAACAATACGTGAAGTATTCCTTGAATTGCACCACTCTGAAGAAACAATGTTGTTAGTTCAACACTTTAACATTTAAGGAACTAACCTAACATCTGCCCCACTCACAACAACATACCTGCTTTATGGTATTGATAACTTTATCAAAATTCAAATTTTTCGCTTCCTCAAGTAGAGTATCCTCATCCATTGAGAGTATTGATATACGCGACGGACAAAGTTCGACCATAACCATATCTGGTTGAGTACTAGCAATCGTTTGCAAAACGTCTCGCTGACTATCGGGCGAAAAGTGCGCCGTACCAATTAAATAGACCTAAATTACAAGGACTATAATACAAGTAATATATATATATATGTGTGATATATACACATATATATATATGTTTGATATATACACATATATATATATATGTGTATATATCAAATCGGCTTGTCGGATTCGTTACTCTGTGGCAGACATTGTCCAGGTGAATATATTATGCTAAATGTTTGAAGGAAGCGAAATTCTCGGAGTTCATTGAGAAATGGCAGGTATTTAAGTAAAAAATTTGCAAATGAATATAAACATATTATTATATCAAAAAAATCATTAAATAAGCAGCACATATGTTGAGGGATTTTGAGTTCTTACTTTTGCGTCAGCTAATGATTTACGAAATTCATTTTCATCATCTCCAACTGGTACAGCTGTAGGCAGAAAAGGATAATTCAAAATCGTCACTGAAAAAAAAATGCCCAAGACTTATATGGATTCCATTTTCCGACTGTTATCTTCAAAATGAAGCACTTTACCACGAAAAATTCCTTCTCTCCATTTCAGTATTAGAAAACAGAATTCTAATATTCCATAATTATTTTCAGATGAATAAAAACACTTCCAGTATTCCAGAATGTACAATGTGATAAAATATAGAACGTGATTCAGAATTTCAAAACATAGTTCTTCATCAGAAAACTTGAGCCACCGTAACACATTCATACAAGGAAATTATTCAGATTTACTGATCCAAAAAAATACCTGTTTCCTTCGGAAGCTCTGGATTTGGATGACGATCCCGATCGAACATAAAACCTCCAAAATATCGCCTCTGAACAACAGATAAATTTTTAAGAATAACAGAATTTGATTCAAACAATTATTCTTAGGATAGTAAATAAACCTGAAATCGAAATAGCTCATAAGCAATTAAGTTATAGTTTTCATTTATTGGAATATTCCTCACCTGTTCCACATGAATGCGTTCACTTTTTTGCATATCAGTTTCTGTCTGTCCCATTTCGTTATCCAAATGCAAATCGTTTCCATAATCTTCGGAGCTAACCCTACTTGCTGATACAGGATCACCAAAATTTGATGAGCAGTCAGCTACAGATACCACAGTCTGCTCTTCTACGCTAACTGTGTCTTGAAATGAAAAAAAAAAGTAAAGACAGACGATAACGCTCCCATAATTTATATTTAGCGCGTTTCTTTTTGCTAACATAACTATACACTAGCTATGAACTTTTAGAAGAATTCAAATTATCCACCAAACTGTTCTCTTCAATTCATCTTCCAGGTAGGCTGTTTCTTTAACTCCCTACCTCGTTTTCAAATAGCAGTTTCGAAACGTCAAAAGATATCTTCTACTATGCTTTAATAGTAACCGGTATTTACCATCGCTATAGTTCGATAAAATATATTCTATAGAAATAACAGCAATGAAACAAAATAAAAAGAAAACTTAATAAAAGCAACCTAAAATATTGTCCTAACTGCAGCACTTTGTCTTACCTACAAGAATAATATATAGATAGTTACAAACTAATCATCCCTATCATCTTTCATATGTTTGAAGTCAACGATTTCAGTGAACTTCATTTAATACCTGATGTATCGTCATTTTTAAGATGTTCTGAAAGAGTTTCTGTACGGAATATATCGACATCCATAGGTTCAGAATCACCACTCATCATTTCCGCCTTTTCATGAATTGCATCGCCCTCCGACAACACAATATTGTCAAGATTTGGCTCTGGTATCAGTTTGTGCTCTTCTTTATTTTGTCTGGGTGTAATGTTATCAGTTCCGATACCATTTGCAGACATTTTCACTCTGATAATTAAGCAAAATTTAGTGCATTCATCCATAAAAAAACCAATCCCCCATTTCCTATTCCACGAACGATGAAAGCATCTTCGGAAAATATATACATGCTTTCCGTACTTCCATTAAAGAATCATTACAAACAGAAACGAATGTCGCTCCAATTCCACATTTCCGCTTTATTCATCAGTAAACCTTATAAGACCCTGAGACATTAAATGCCTTTTTCCTTCTAGCTTTCCAACAAGAAAATTCCTCAAGCGCTTTAGGAAAGAAAATTATTTAGATAAATATGCTAAAAACAGTTTTTAATCCAGATTACAAACACAAACTTCAGCTTTTTATTGCCAGTTTAATATGAATTAAAACATCAGGATAAAAGTAAAAATAAACAAGAATAAATGACCGTTGTTACCATTTACAAAAATACTACTCATTAAAGTACTCGACAGCATATGCAAATGAATTTGAATTTTGAATTACGAAGAATTTTAAAACGAGATTACATGAACCGTTTGCGACATCCAACTATTTGCCAGAACAAAAAGAAATTTACAAAAGCAATAAGTGGAACGAATTAACCATATTAGTAAAACTGAAATCGAAGAGGTAGGCACTTGGCATACCAAATACTGGAAATAGACACTGGAATCAATCTCACATAGAAAGCATGTATTTGCACAATTCATATGCTGACCAGCTAAGCGCTGTGGAAGGAATTTGGAATATTATTCGAGCCTGAAGTCCACGAAAAAATCCACCTGTACCTCGAAGGTAATAGATGGTTTTAATTCCGTCAGCCAGCCCTCTGCAAAATATTTCGTATAGTCAAAAGTACAAAAACAGCATAAACATGAATGGAAGTTGTAACCGTCCAATGAAGCATGCGTATGATGAAGATGGGTAGTAAAAAACTCGTCAACTGCAGCTTTTAATACAGGAAACATTAATTTTTTTGCGACAAATTAAAAAAAAAATACTTGTAATATGCTGTATGCTCGCTTTGTGTGAGCAATCGATATGTGGTATTGAAGCGGGGAGTTTGCTGTGTATTCAAAACAGTTTTCACACAATCAAGAGGAGTTGTGATAGCTGCAGCTATTCCACCAGCAATTCCTGTAAATCGTTTTGGAATTTAGAGTTCCAAAGGAAGAGAGATATAAAAAAGTCAGGAAATTATCATTAGACTGCACATCATTTGCTGCGGAACGTTATTCAAAAACTGCTAAAAGACATACGATAAAATCAAGAAGCATCATGAAATCGCATCTGTATATGACGTTATACGCGGAAAGGGTCATTATGAGCATCAAAATGAAAATGTTTAATAAAGACTGGGAAATAACAAAATTAGTTGTTGTTGAAATCATAGAACATAAAAAATGTACCTCCGGAAACAAGATGGGAAGAAGGATTATAATCATGATGTGGATTTAGCAAATTCTGCATATATTCATATATCATAAAATGTGTACACTGATAAGGTACATTCAATGTTAACTGTGTAATATATGAACGGTAAAAGGCTCTGAGACCCTCTCGAATATAAATACAGCGTATACATTCCAAACTATTACCGTAAGGACTAAAAATCATTTGCATTCGTTGTTTTACTACCTGAAAACAACATACTATTAACAAGAACATCATCATCTAATGATGGTGCTACATTAATCTTCCAGAGATGAATCAAGTCGCTAATGTCAACTCTAATTGATCCATAAATGGTTTTCCTATCTTAAGGAAAATTAAAAAAAGAATAACAATACCTCAGCAGGATTCATAACAGCATCATGGATAACAGTAGCAAGCGCTCCGGATATCGCATACGACACTGAATTAGATACCCGTGGATTATTCAACAAATAAGCTTTGGAACTGCAAGATTCCATGCATTATTTCGACAACTTGGTTTTTGAATTTAGGTGCGAAGTTTGAAAAACCTTTCGTAATATGGATTAAGAAGATATGTCGTCACATTTTAATTTAGACTTTAACCAAAAAAATTTTTCCTAACAATCTACAAGCTGAATGATAAAGCATTAAAAAATACGGAATTATACACTGTTTACTCGAAATAGAATGCAGGACATAAGAACAGGCCAGATTTCGGTTAGTAGTGACGAAATCAACTTAACAGTTAGGTTTGGAAAAAAAAACTAGTAATACCAACTTTTCGTAAACCGTATAATAAAAAGCATGAGCCGGAATGGTACCCAATACAACAGCATTGACCCCTTTCAATGATCGCAGCAAACCTTCCCGTTTCACCATTGACATAAGACTATGCATTGCTGTTGGACAACTAGTTTCTGGACATGGACACAAACTTTGCAACCGAGTTTTTACCGAATCAAATGGAAACATAAGACAGTGTTCTGCTAAACCAGCAACCGATCCGGCCAAAAGATGCACTGGCCATCTGCACGTTGGCAGCGGATTGCATAAAGTATCCGACATTCCTTCCTAATTCTTCTCTGCAAATAAAAAACAGTGGAGGAACTAAGAAAAAGGAAAATATTAAAATGATGCATCTTCAGAGAGATGCAAATTCGACTAGCCTTAGAGAGCAAATCCAGAATTACTAGAGATTTCTCAACATCCACAATAATACTTTTGATTCATCAGCTGCTTGAAATGCCCATGTCTAAAACAAAATATTGCAAATCTTTAGAATTGGAATTAGTTTTGTGCTTCCATCCAATTATTCGAGAAATGACAAGACTTGATTTTTGCCGAAACTTATTTTTACTTCCAAATAACACCGCGAATTGCCGGGAATCCAAAGGACCAACGCCTCTATCCCAAAACGTGTTACTAATGCAAGGATGACTCCAATACCAAATAATATGACACAGACAATTGAACTGTCTGCAATTCGAGTCCAAACCTGTTGTAGCAACCCGAGTAGTTCTTGTGAAAGGTAATAAGGATACTGTCTTTGGCCTCTTTCTCTATTATGTCTAATTGATCCTATTACTCTCTACCGTCTCTTTAAATAACGCGAAGTTTTTTCTCCAGGCTACTAACACTAGGACCATAACACGACAATTGCCCTCTAATTTTTTATTCTCTAGTGACACACTCTTTCGCCAATTTCAGCAAGTCATTGTATCTCCTAAATTTCGACGGTATTTCACAATTTGAATGTCTGGTTTAAATATTTTCAAATTTTATCGATCTTTACCGTCCTAAAAGAGCATTTAATTTTGCATTCTCTTTGAAATGACCATTTTCTGGTCCCAGAATCTCGCATACATGATTGGTCTTTTCTCAGAATTCATCGCCGTTCATGCGCGACTTCGGTGAAGAATGACTATATGGCTGCGATTTCAGTGCTTTTTCATTAATTCTGATATTTGGTTAAATTTAAATTTTAAAATTCTCAATGATAGTTGCAGTTAGAACAATGTTATCATATTGTCCTTGTCCCTTTATTCACGAAAACTCATTTCTTTTGTTCATCGGATATATTTCGTTCCTTAATTAAGGCAGTAGCAAAGAACATTCCACCAATAAAAAATATCTCCCAATTTCTTTATTCATATAGTTAGTAAGTTCGTTAAATTCTCTGCACGAATGAAAATGGATCACATTTTTTCGGATAATGATCTGGCATATTTGTTTCCAGTATAAAGGATGTGGAAATATTCATTCGGTACCTACAGAACAAATACTTGATTGATGGGAAAGTTAAAATTGCCTACTATACGAATTGTAAATATTTCGATCGTGAGAGTAATCGTTATCTTTACTTTCCTAACTGATAGATTAACGAGATATGATGACATTCAGAAAAGCTGTATTTTTCCGAATGCGTAATAAGAATGATTGATTAATGCAAAGTCTTAATAAATATAGAGCTTTACTTACCATTGAAATTTTCAGATGGAATATCTTAAACCAATAATACTAACATTACTTATATGTATAACCAACACTATAGCACTGATACCAGAAATAGTGGAATTAGTAATTGGTCAACCATTTCATTATGCATTTCAAATTAATTCAAATGTACTGGATGTCCAGGATGCATCCGGCGAAGAACTACCAACATGGTTAATTTGGAAAAAAGATGAACGGTAATCGTTTTATTTCATAAGCTTCATACCGATTTCAACGAATAACAACCGAAAAATGTGGATAAGTTTTTGTTCTTTCAGGATTCTAGAAGGTGTGTCACAACCAACTGATGCTGGAAAAACATTTTTGCGAATAACGAACGATCAGATTAACGATGTCATGGAAATTTCTGTCAAAGAAGAAATCATAAATCCGTGCGGTGCTGAAAGGAATACATTGTGGATGGAAATTGCATTTGATACTTCACTTAGCAATCTGAGTATAGTCGATCAGTTGCATCTTGTCAACGTTGTCTCGAAATTTTTTAATATAAACAGGTAAGTAAAGATGTGTTTGATGTAAGAAGTACAATAAGTAAAATTAAGCGCATATAAGAAAAATGAATTTTTAATTTTTACCGAAAATCCATAGTTTTGAAGGATTCTTTTGGAGGCTCAAGAATTTAAAACAGTTAGCATAGAATATCCAATAGTGACATAACTCATTAACCATCCATTTTTTTGTGACATTATCAAAATTAGCCTACCTATAAATTTCAGTATTCTCGGTGTGATTTGGCATCATCCAATAAATATATGAAAAATTTGTTACCGCAAATTAGGATACATAGTTATGGATAAAAAAAAAACTGCTGGGATGATTTTTCAGCTCTTCGCTTCGTGTTTATTCAAATAAATATAAGGAAGAAATAAGACGCGCAGAGGTTGTAGAATCCGGCATGCAACATAAGCCGAATGATGATTCAGTGACGATTATGTGGAAAGTTTCCTGCGAAGAAATTGATGAGGATGCGATTGATGTGTTGGAGAAGATGCTCACATTCGATGAAAGTGATGCTTTGGCGATATCACGGCAGAAACTGTTTGGTTGGGAGGTTTGAGCTAAACATTAGTTTGATTTACGTAGAATTTTAGAAAGTAGATCAGTTTTCTTTATGGTATTGCATTTAATTGTCAACGTTTCCCATTTAATCCAAGAATTTTACATGAAATTTATGCATTATATCTTTCAAGATACTGGGATTTGTTTATTCTATCGGAATCCATGGGTAGGATTCTGTAGGTAGAGTTTTGTAATAGGGGATTCATTAGAACATGGAATTTTTCTAAGTTAGGTTAGAGTAAGTAATTTTTAAACTGCAGTGATTTGTCAGTCATGATAAGTTTATCATTCTCTGGTCAGTTTATTAATTTTTTTTAACAACTTATGTCAATAAAAAGTTTGTAGTTGAGAAAAGGAACATTACTACCACGAAAACAACGTAATCATATTGCCGGAACTGATGTCATGTCTCAGTTTTCGGGCTTTATTACAAATGAACCGTATGTTAACTTTGAAGTGACAACGTCGAAAACTACAACACGTTCCACGCGCTCCACAAAGAAAGATGACAGACCTCCAGTACGATTGCATTCACTTCAAGCTTTTACTTGTAGAAGGTGCGCTTTGATGCTTTTTCATAACGATTGTTTAATACGATTCAGTTGATATAATTCTGTTGAAATAATAATCAGTTGGTCTCATCATCAGTCAGAATATTTCACCGGTTTTTTTTTTTTTTTTTTTTTTTTTTTTTTGTTATATATTATGTTATATATAGGAATTTAGAGGTATGATGTGCGAGTATACCATTCCGAGGGAAACATTTATTGATGCGGAAGATGGAGATACGCGTTCACTTTCTTTATCTGTTTGTCCAATTGTTGCCGATAACAATTGGCTTACATTAGACAGGAAAAATAAACAGATTTTGCATGGTATCTCATTGAATACAGGAGATTTTGAATTTCGATTAGAAGCGCGAGATTCTGCAAATCAGGTAGATTAAACGTTCGCTCTTGTAAATTGTTTTGGGCTAGTGGATATGTTGTATGGTCACAAAGTGGAGATGACAGGATGGTAGGGAGAATATGGGATAGATGCTCTTGACATGTTTTAACCTTTCAATAATATGAAAAATATATATTAATGATTGCGTAATCACGATTATAAAAATAAATGGGGAATTTCTAATGTAAATTCCTGCAGTAACACACGCTATTTCTCAGCTTTTGCAGATGACATCTGCACCTTTTCGTGTAACAGTTGTTCCCGAACCACCGACGAATCACTTATTTATTCTTGATGTTGACCACAGTTCCGAACGACTGGCGAAAGAGCCGGATATTTTGTGCGCATTTGCTGAAAAGCTGGCTAATTCTTTAGGGGATCGATTTCCAAAAAACTTAGTTATTAAGTTAGTTTTGAAGGCCTTTTTTGAGCAGTCTGTATTTTATTCGTTTTATACTCCGATTTGGTAATGATATGTTATAAAATGAGGAAATATTATGCTTATTCACTTTGTATATTATATTTTCAATGTTTTACAGGAAAATTGAAGCTATTGACAGTGTAAGACGTCAAGCCCGTGTCACATTTTCAAATGCTTCTTTATCATATAAATATTGTCAGAAAAAAGCAATTGAAGCAATTAAACATGTTATGCTAACTAGAAGACGGGATCGTATTCGAGCCGAATTTGTTCGAGCAATGGATAGTCGATTTCATGTACGGAATGTGAAATTAGAATTTCGGGGTAATTTAATACTTCCATTTCTTATTTTTCGCAGCTAACGAACTTATGGTTATATTTTATGTTTAACTAAAATAGAAAAAAAAGAATTAAAGGAAATATTTGATGGTTGGCTTTGACACATTTGCTCAGATAATCTTTGTGGCTTCGTTCTTTTTTTTCTTTGTCGCCAGACATTATTTCTATTCAAAATTTATATGTTGGAATTTTAATTGTTTCTGTCGGTTCAGGATCTTGTATCGAACAGCTGCCAACATCTCGTCTTCCAGTGAATGTTTCATTATCCACAACTATAAATCCTACGAACCATGATACTTCATCTGTTCAATTGTGGCTTCCAGTTGCTCTCATTGCATTCTTGAAATTTTTCTTAGCTACGCTGGCATTAGTTTGCTGTTTGGTAAAACGAAAAAGAGCAAAAGCAGGTTTGGTTTGTCGGTATTTTAGATATTTTTCGTGAGACTGCTTTCTAGAAGACTTCTGTATGAGAGCAGAGGTACTTTATTATTTCATTAGTAATCTTGTTCTTAAAAAAATAAATCTTTTTATTTTAGTTCAATCAGAGTATATTTCGAAAGGTTTGCCAGTAGTATTTCCGGAAGAAATTCCACAAGAAGATGAAACAGCAGCAGTATCGACGCCGATGTTAGTTAAGGAAGAACGTCCACCATTAATCATTTCTCAGCATGAGAATCCTCTTTACAAACCTCCTCCTCCACTTTCTACTGCATCAAGCCCACGACCTCGAAATGCATTCACGAATCAACGACAACCTCCCCCTTATGTTCCGCCATAATGTTCGCGTACATTGGATTGGACCAGTTTATTAATTGCTCTTCATCATTATCTTATTTTGTCAACGAATGTTTTAATGACCAAAGGTTTTTGCTTGGATAATCATTTTTTTCAATCTCTTATGGAGAATTTTTAGACTATTTATTATATTTTCGAATTATCATCATGTGAAAGATGAGTTCGAACAGTGAGTGTTATTGCTTTATTCTTTTTCCGTTTTTATGTGATTCACATATATTACTTATAGGTTGAGGTGCATATTCATTCAACAACCTCTCAAGATATATTTTGCCCCCAGTTGTTCACCATAACATCTGCAATTCAATTTAAGGCACAATTATATTTTTTCACTCATCTGCAATTCAATTTAAGGCACAATTATATTTTTTCACTATGTAAGTGAAAAAATATAATTGTGCCTTAAATTGAATTGCAGATGTATTATAAAAAATCTGTGTTATGTTGTTACTCATAAGGAAATCAATATTATTATTGAAATAAGCTTGTTAATTTCCTTATTTTATTGTAAACTTTCATTTTTAATATGATGCAGTGACAAATTCAATTATTATAATAGTTTTATTTTTGTTGATAATGCAAGCCATAGACTGATGAGAAATAATAGAATTTGAGCTGCTTGATCTTAACATTTTATTTATTGCTTTTATTCTAGGATATTGAAAAATGTACTGGACTGTTCATTGAGCTAACATTTTAAAGTTAGAATTAATTTAAATTAGGTATCAGCTTTATGAGATTGTTCCTTTAGTGTTTGTTATAATCATTTTACATTTCTTCTAAATGATTTATTTTGATTATTCCTACTTATTTTCTCCTTTTTTTTGAAATTGAACTACTTGAACATTGTTTTCTGAATTTTTTTGCAAATCGTTTGTTGTACATTTGTTCTTTCCGTTAAGTTTTTACTTTGTGAATTTAATATTTATTTTTTAAGCAGAGGAAAACCATGATATTTTCTTACTCTCTCAAGTTCTAGATTCATGCGGAGTGTGAAAGTTTGATACATAATCATGGCAGGGATCATTTTATTTCCTCTTCTTAAATTTGAGAAGGCATGTACATTTTGTTGTATCATTTTAATATATGCAACTGTTTCCGGTTAAATTTGGAAGCATTCGGAATTATTTAAATGTTCGCTTTTTGTTTGGAAGAATATTTTGGACTTTCAAAGTCAATCAGTTCTTTTTCACTGATCAATCTCCGCTGTTTATTTTTTCATTTCACTTTTATTCGACAAGGTCGAATCAGTAGTACTTTTGGTAAATTTTGTCACAAAAGAAATTTCCCTTTTTCTTTTATTTATTTTATGGAAAAACATTTCTTCGAAGTCTCACTATGCCTTTTTTTTTGCGACTTTTCTAGATCACATTAGATATCGATTTCCAAAGAAGAAAAAAAAGCTTTAGTCAAAAGGTTGAGTGATTTTTGGCAAATAGGTAAAGTTTTGTGTTGTCATTTTGGAACACATTTAATTTTACTGTTAGTGGCAAGGATTGGTTTATTTATCATGGATTCGAAAAATTTCCATGTTTTGCAATAAATCGATTGTATTCAAAAATTGATCTTTAAGGACATATTCGACTAAAGCAATCCTAATGTGCCACAAATGTCACTGCGATTGCATTTTTTTCGCATATTGTGATATCGTAGATTTTTATATATTCTCTATTTATGTTAGGAATGAGTTGTTGCGATACTGTTCAGTATATTGTGAAGAAAGATTATTAAAAATCTTAATTTATAAATCCGACAAATCAATAACGATATTTATGGAAAATAGAGCAGAGAAATTCACAGTAAATACAAGAAATGAGGAACAAAATTTAACTTAATGTGAAATAGGCAAATACATGGTATTGTTAAAATTAATGAGAAATGCGATATAGAGATAAGCACTGTTAACGAACGGGATTTTAAACAAAAATTTTGAAAATGGAGTATGATTTTACTCTCGTAAAGTATTGATCAGAACAGGGACAATACAGGTGAACAGGTAGGTTGCAAATGTTGTTGGTGCACTATTTTTTAATTTCTGGAGCAATGGTATCACCTTGTTGAGACCTTCGGTAACGAAGATTTTTTTGAGAAGCTCTTCCCATTTATTCTCTTTATTGGTGAAATCCATTTTAGGATTAGACATCTGCAATTTAGGACTTTAAGGAAAAAACAGGATATAAATAATAAATTGAATGCAAAAATGATGAAAGGAAAGTAGTTGTTTTTTTTTTTTTTTTTTTTTCCATAGATAATAGATATTTAAAACTGTTGATGCAGAATGACTTTAGAATTGGTATCAAAAATCTTTTTTCAAAAAATGAGCAAAACTGAAAATACAAACAAATTATGGTGAGCAATTGGACAATTCTGTAATTCTAATGCTTTTTCCCGTTATTTCACTGTTGATGGATCGATTTTTCTAATATTTTGAGAGAAAAAAAAAAAGTGGGATTGAAGTTTTACTATACTAAGCATCGAAGACGTTTGAAAAATTATTAATTTAATTGATAGAGCATCTAATTCGAATTTCATCAAACTTATTTGAAGCAGAACTCAATTATTATTACTTGATAACTGAAATAAGCATCGAGCCAGAATTTTCATAACATTGCTAAATTTTAAAAAATTAATCCCGTATTATTTAAGCGATGTCATATGTAAGCTGCTGATTCATAAAATGAAATCTTATTTCTGAAATGAAAATTTAGAAACAAACCTAATTATCTTGAAGAAAGGAGAGGAACTATTTTCACAATAAGTTAACAGAAATTCATTTTCTGTTACTGACACAGCTATATATACATATTTTTTTTTTTGATGATAGTGCACAAAACTCTTACAGTTTAAAGTAAAAAGAAATCCCGGAAATTTCAAATGATATGAAAAAGCTTATGTTGATTTTAAAAATTCAAGTTCTTTGATTTAAATTAAACATTTGAAAGTCCTGCCCAATTTGAAAAATGGCTTTTCTTTCCTGTATTTTAGCTCAATGAAATTCTTTCCCAAATATCCATTAGTTTTTAAAAATTACTGATATAACGGTAACCGGTTATTTTTCCGGAAAACTTACAGTTTCTCGGAAACTGTTGACTTGAGAAATTAGATCACCAATTTTTCCCAGTGTCGTCTTCTGCATATCGTTAGCCAGCGGTTGTAACATGCTCATTTTATCTTGAATTGTTGCCAATAAATCCTTTACTCGATCCACACTTTGTTGTAATTGCTTAAAAAAAATCATTCGTTCCCCCAAAAAATGAATTCAGAGATGTAAAACCTTTCACATTTACTTTAAACATCCCTGATATTTCCAATGTTTTCAATTTTTAATTTCAAAATTTTCATTTCCTGCTAAAAATTGATCATCGGTCATTTGTAATAATGATGAATGATTATTTTCATTATCAATGAAGGCTGAACTTATTTTTAATTGAACAGCACGAAGAGAGAAACAAGTAGAGTGGATGGGGAAAAAGGAAAGATAAGAAAGAAGAAAGAGGAAGAAACTAACTTTTTCATCTTTTGCAAAAAGTGATTTTATATCGGTAAAGTGTTTTGTGAAAAAATCGCCAGCTTCCGAAAGTAAGTCACAGTATGCACCGACAGTAATGAGCATCAATAGTATACCGTACTTCAACATGTTGTCTTCCTCAAAATTATATCATTCAATGTAGATATTTATACATTATCATGATAATGCTTCCGATATCAATCTATTTGAAAATTTATCAAAATATCATGAACGGAATAAAAGATGCAAGTATGTGTTTAAGGAGGAATAAACGGAAATGTACAGAATGAATAAATAATCTGAAATGTGAATGAAAACAATACTTTCAGGAATCATAAAAGAAAGGATTATTTTTTGCAACAGAAAGAATTGTTATAATCGATAAGTTAGGAATGACTAATAATTAAAAAGTTCTTTCGAAACAATCTCTTTTTTTTTTTCTTTTTTTTGTTTTTTTTTTTTTGCAATGCAAAGAAAACAGAACGAAAATAGAAAAGCATAGGAAAATTTACTATAATCAAATAACAAGTTAAAAAATTAATTGATTAATAATGAGCATTGATTTTAAACTACTTCAATAGCATTTCCAGATTAATATTCTCTCTGGTGGCATTTCATTGTATTTTCATTTGAAAGTATGATAAATTTTGGAAGTCATAATAAATTAATTTTCTTTAGAAATTTTAATAAATTAATTTTAGAATTAAAAAAACTTTAAATACTTGAAAAATTCCTTTAAAATTACTCACAGATACTAATTCAGGGTTATATTCATTTTTACAATTAACCAAGAATTTTTAATTAATATAAATAGTAAATTCAGAAATGTTATTAATTATGCCAGCAGATGATGGCATAAATTTTTTGTTACAATAATATTCATTGCCTATCGAACAAATAGAAAAATCTTTATGACACAATTAACAAATATTCTATTCAGGGGAAAATGATGGACATATAAGTTCGATATCGAAGAATAGTATGGGACTAATAGCCGCTGAGTAATGTGACAAACACAGCAGAATATAATTTTAGAAATTCGAAACAAATCTCGATACTAATCAGTTGGCTATTAGTATCGAGACTTGTTTCAAATTTCTAAAAGCAATCAATAACATATCCAGCTAGTAGTGAATGAAACTTATTTTTTTGACGTTATAAGTTTTTTTAGAAAGGGACAAGTTCAATCGTACTATCACTCGAAATAGACGAAGTCTGATAGATCAAAAGTTACGAATATCGAAAGACTTTCAATCATTCGAGTTTAATCCAATGTTTCTTACATTCTCTATTCTTGAAACTAACGTTTAAAGAAAAAAAGATAGAAAAACAACTGAATAGGAACGGATAACATAAATATTTATGAGGAAAATTTTGAAAATGAATGACGTAAATGTTGAGAGTGAAAAGAGTTAGCTTTTGCTAATACCAAACGACATTGCCGGATGTTTTTCCATTTTGCTTCTTTGATTTTATCAAATTGTAAGCTGTGTCAACAGATCTTTATTCGTAGGTTTATCTGCTAAATCTACCATTTTCAAATTCCATCCTCTTATCATATATCAAAAATTTCTCAACTAAGTTGACTGATGTTTTTTTCTTTTTTTTTTCCCCCTCCCCCAACCAAGAAACAAAATTTTTAACTATCAAATAAACAATATTTTTTCACTGCTACAGTAGTCTATCTATGAATCAGTGTATTTTTACACTGCTACCGTAACCCATCTATGAATCAGTGCATCGAAATACTTGTTTCAATTATAGTTATCAAATAATTATTATAATTATACTATTCAAAGGTTTTCCTAAATATATTTGAAAAAACGATTAACTCGGAGCATTTGTAAGAAGTAATAAACATATCTCAAATCACGAAAATCCAGAAAGAATGAAGGAAATATTTCGTTTCCATTAAGAAAAAAAAAAAAAAAAAGAAAGAAAGGTAAAAAATGAAGAAAATACAATGTAAAATTCTATTACTTACAATAAAATGTTTCATACTTAAAAAGTCGTCGATTCGATTACTTTTCGGGATCAATTCCAAAAATTGTTAACTTCTTATCTCGTTGTTCGAATAATTAAATTTATTACCTGTTTGATTAATCGAAGTTACTGTTTCTGTCTTCCTCATTTTCATTTCGGATGATGAGAAAAAAAAAAGAGCTTATTTTTATTAATTCAAAAATTTAAACATCATTCAAGGATGTCTTTTCTCGAATCATTCGAGAATGAAGAACGGAAAAGAAGAGAACATTTTTATGTTATAATTTTATAGCACAAAGTTTTCTGCTTTTTTTGCTTTTTTTTTTTGCAAAATAATTATACCAATATAGCAAAAATATATTCAAAAGACAGGATAAAAATAATTTTTAGTCAAATTGAAGACATTTCAATACATTTTAATTATCCTACTATATTTCCTCAAAATCAGAACAGAAGAAAGAGAATCAGCAACGAACTTTTCCCTAGAAAAATTGCAATAATCATAAAAAAAAAAAAGAATAAGGAAAGAAAAATGGAAAATGAAGAGAGAGAGAGAGAGAGAGAGGGAGGGAGAGAGAGAGAGAGAGAGAGAGAGGGAAACAGTACTCTTGTATGCGCGTTCAACAGAGGTCAACTTTGAATTTTAATATAAAAAAAAAAATGTGACAATGATTTCCAACAAAGATTAATTGAATAAATGGAATGTGTATCGTCGCAAATAAGTCGCAAACAAGCTGCAAAACTTCTTTTCAACAAATAATTGTCATATGGGACAGGTTCAGGAAGCATTGCAGATTTATTGACAAGAATATTTGAAGAAAATGGGATAGATAAATAGATACTAGTCTTCAATCTTTCATTATTGATCTACTAATTGCTATGTCAATATTGTGCCATAAGAAAGATATGTCCTTTGCTAGTCTGCATTATGATCAATTCAATAGTCTTCTATTTCGTCTCTAGAAAATGGATTGATTCTTCGCTAGAAATAACAAATAATAATACACATATGCAATTTAGGAACTTTTCGATTAGTTACCGTAAACAACCAACCATAAAAATTGGGATTTTCAAAGAAGAAAATATTTTAAAAAACTTGCAAAATTACATTCCATTTTGTTTTTTTTTTTTTTTTTCATTTTTGCTTTTGTTTTTTATGAATCAAAGAAAATTCGAAATTCCATCACAAAAATAAACAATATATTTTAAATATTTCATTGAAATTACAAATTCAAATGACAATTCAAAACGGATTTTTTTTTTTTATTCAAAAATAACAATTTCAGAACAAATAGTAGCCGTAAAAATGCACTGATTCATTTTCTTTAAGAATTATTCAAAATGAATGGAAGACGATTAAATCAACTGGAATAATGTTGTATTAATATATTTTAGAAATCAATTTACTAATGCATTAATCCATTTCAGCAATATTCTGGAATGTTTATGCTAACATTAGGAGTTTGATGTTTAGACCTTGAGAAAACGAAGAAAAAACAATTATTTTTAATCGTTATTTCAAAAAAAATATGGTTTTAAAAAAAATGGAAAAGTACTGACAAGCGACGACAACAATTAATCCTTGTTCTACTTATAATCATGCACTTAAACAAAGCCATTGCAAAAAAAAAAAAAAGAAAAAGTCTATAAAATCGAGAGGTTGTTGAATTATTTCAACAAAACTTACCAATGAAAACAAAATTTATTTTTTTTAATTTTTGCAAGGCTTAATATGTTAATGCATAATTTGGTTGAATAATCAAACAACTATTGAAAAAGTTAGCAATAGCAAAGAATGTCTTTTTTTAAAAACAATTTCTTATTTCACTCTTGTGATATTATCAACAATAAAGCAAAAATTGAACAAAAAAAAAAAAAGAAAGATTCTATGAAAGAATTTAGCAAGCAAAGAAAATAATAACAATCGTTCAACCGGCCAAATATCTCAGGTATTATTACTTTCTTTACGTTCGTTAATCAAACAAAGTTCATGCACTTAGATAATAGTTTTACTGTTTTATTATATCAGATGAGAGAAAATGTAATTCTTAAAATTCGATGAGTAAGGGATGAAAAGATGGAAAATTTCGAAACTGAAAATGCGACAAAAACTGTTCCATTAAAAACAAGAAAAATGAATAATGGATCGTTTAAAACTAAAAATAAAAATAAATAGGTATTTTAATTTTGATTTTTGAAATTTTTTTTTTAATTTTAAAAATATAATATTTTTCATATATCGATGAAGCATAATCTAAGTGAATTTTACTGACTGCTTTCGTCGCTAAAATTATTTATTTGATAACCGTTTTTTTTTTTTTTTTCTTTCCGGCAGAATCTATTCTAAGTGATTAATTCTGATCATATTCATATTATGTGATAAAAGTTTTCAGACTGAATTTAGCAAGTTTTCCTTTTTTGATAGCTTTCATAGCTCTAATAATTCTTAACGTACAAAAAGAACTTTATGGCTTCACTTTATCATTTAATCAATTCCTTGATCATCTCTATCAGTAATTTTCATTAATTTCATTCAAATCTAACTGCAGTTTTGCTTTTACCAATCACTCCATGTATATAATTTAGTAATCTACAGGATAAAATTGCAAAGAAAAAAAAAAAGAGGAAAAACAAGTGAAATTTCCCTTCACTTGATTCCGACTAATCAGAAAAATTAAGATAATAATAATAAGTAATTGAAATTAATTGCTGTTTAACAATTGAAATAAACGAAGTTTAAATTAATTCAATTCAGTGCAAATTTTGAATTTTTAATCTCACAATTACATACATAAAGTAAATAAACATTGAAATTAGAAACGGAAGAAACACGACGACTATGATGGCAGTATGGAATTTCTCTAATTTTATCAAATTGCTTAAATTGTTAAATTATAAATAAACATGCTCTTCTAACATTAAATTATACTACCTTTTTGACATGCAATAATATAATTCAGGGCATTAATAAGCTAAATTAATTTACATTTCAACATATTTTAATGCCAATTCTTAGACAGAGCAAATGTTGAATGGGAATGAAAATCAATTTTTTCGTTTTATAAAATTTGAAATCATTAATTTATATTCTCAGACAAAATATCTGGAATATCTATTCGCACTTTTACTATTATTTTCGAAATTTCATTTCTTAAATTTTGTTAATCGTAATAAATAAATTTTTCTTTTGCAAAAAAAAAAAAATCTTTAACATTTATTTGTTAAAAAAACAAAGAAAAAAAAAAACAAATATGTTGAGATTGAAATATATTCGATTTTTCATTCCAACATATCAACGAATCATATTGTTGTTGTTTCATCGACATTGCCAGATTTATTGTATTTTAGGTTCATTCATATGTTGTATAATTTTAAGTATAAACTTATGCACTCTATCTTGTGATAAAAAATTATGGAATCGGTGATGATTAAGCTTTCTATTTATTTTGCTTCGCATAAACGAAAAAGGCATTGTTAAAAATACGTGATTAATGAAATTTAAAAATTATAGGAAATGAAATATGAAATTTTACAATAAAAGATAGAGCAAAAAGGGAAAAAAAAAATTGGAAATTATGACTTGAAATGCGCCATCAATTTGTTACAGAACGAATCAAAAAACGAATCATCAAAATTAGAATATTTAGCAAAAATTCTGCATTTTATGATGTTTCTGTTGCAGCAACAGCAACAGCAACAACAGCAAAAGCAGGAGCAATCAGTACAACTGAGTTTGTTGTTGTTGTTGAAAAATGGGTGTAACAATGATTGAAATAGCTATCAGAGAAAGTGCGTGTCATCGTCGTTTTCGTCGGTATAATACATTTGCAAGTGTCGAAAATCCTATTATCACTTACTATTCTTATAATAGTTTCTGGTTTCAATAAAAGAAGGAGATTGATTTCCGTCGTTAATCTTAATTATAGAGCATATCAAAATGACTTTTAGCAAAAAATCATTCTGTTTACTACTAAAGCAAACCGAAACAATTTCACTTCATTTTATTCAATTTCTACAGCCAATATAACATGGAAATTATAATGATCAAAGATTATCGAAACATATAACTTACTCGAAAGATGTAAATAATCTGACAAAACAAACTGCTACATTCAAGTTAATCAAAGCAAATGATGGCGTATTAACAACCATCATTGAATTAAATGAAATTATGAGTAATCATGTTATAGTCAATGGATAATGGATAATCTAATAACGTTGAATGATTAATCAATCAGTCTTTTTGAATCTTATAAATTAACAATTATATGATAAAAATATTTGATATAATTTCAATAGCACTCAATTATTTGAGAAAAAAAAATTAAAAAAAAAAAAAAAAGAAACTAAAACTGGAAGATATCAAGAGATGCAAAAATAATAGAAATTTAGGGAATAGATATCAAGAAATACCAAGTCATTGTAACAAAAATTACAGTACACCATGTACGATAACTTCTTTTTTTTTCTTTTTCTCCTATTCTTTTCACTTTTTTTTTTTTTTTTTAAAATGATTTTATGCATTTTTATTACCGTCCTAATGGATTTTATGAATAAGTGCAGTCAATTTGATGCGTTATTTTATGCATTAATTAGAACGAAATTTAGTATTCAATAAAAAAATAATTATAACTGTCAGTTATAATTATAAAATGCATCACAACAAAAATAACTAAATCGATACATTTTTCTTTTTGTTTAAAAAAAAATATTGCGAACAAATTTATTTGCGAATTTTCAATACAAACTTTTTTTTTTTTTTTTTTTTTATCGGAAATATATATTCTTTTTATAAAGCGTTCATTAATTTATTTCAAGATTAATGATATATGATCCATATATTTTGGAAATTTTCAAAGAAAAATTGTTTATTCTGGAAATTGTGAATTTTAGCAATTTTTAAGCCATAAAAATTAAAGGAATTTTAAGCACAACTTTAAAGCTGCTATAAATTTTAATTTTCTCTTTTAACTTCACACCCTTGTGTCATTTTTTATTTATGATTACTTTAAATGATTAATGTTTCAATACCGCTCATTAATCTCATACAACAAGCCGAATTCTTTATTTCAGTAATTATATTTAAATGTTGAAAATTCAAAATAACTTTTTGTTCATCATCAAAAGGCGAAAAATTTTAGGAAAAAATAATAGGGAGAATGAAAATTCAAGATGACTAATTCATGGATCTTAACTAATTCTTCAAAATTTCAAGAATTTAAAAAAAAAAAAAAACCTTTGTCTCAATAGTTCACATTGATGATTCTTATTTTCTTAAGATATATATCACATGACTGCATTCCAAGGTTCTTTCACTTCAGCAATTTATGTTCAGAGTTAACATCAGAAGTTGACATTTAATATTCATTTGTTAGATTGCTAACAACAATATTTCTTTACATGTAAAAAATATAATATGATTGACATTTATTCAATCATTCGAAGCAATCGTTTTGAAAAAAAATTAAAGAAAAAAAATGAAAAAAAGTAGGAAGGAAGAGAACTAAAAATATTTTTGTCCTTAAAAAAAAAAAAAAAAAAAAAAAAAAAAAAAAAAGGGAAAAAAAACCAGGTTTTAAAAAATTTTTAAAAAAAAAAAAAAAAAAAAAAAAAAAAAAAAAAGAAAAGAGGAAAGAATACCAGTTGTATAAGATATTTTCAAAATAAAATTTTGAAAATAAGAGAGGAAGGGGAGCTTCGTTGCTCCTCAATTTAATTAATTTTTCACATATTTACAGCTTTGTGAAATGAAAGGAAGCGGAAAAGTGACAAGTACGGGACAAAAAAGGTAAAGAAGAAAAAAGTTAAACGACAAATGACAACACGATGCAAGAATGACAGAAACAGAGAAATATCAGATAAAATTAAAAAAGCGAAAGATTATAAAGCAATAATAAAATATCTTGAAACTTGTTTTTCCTTCATCATCTTGTTTACATCAAAAATATCTTTCATAAAAATATGTAAAGTTGAATTTATTAATGCAACTAGTTGTAATGAAATTTATCAATAATCTGTCGAAAAAAGACATCAACAGATCGATTCATAAATATTTCATCATAATTATAATTATTAATGTCGGATTATGATAAATTGAAGCTATCGTTTAAGATATATCCGTCTGAAGATTTTTTTTTTTTTTTTTTTTTTGTTAATTTCTTAACAAAAAATGATAATAAATTATCAATATAATAGCTCTCAATATTAAACGTCGATGGTTTGTTTTCATATTAACAAATATTTTGAGAAAAGGAAGAAGAAAAGTAAGAAAGAGAAAGAGGAGTTATTTTTTGTTAAATATTCCTATTACCGAATTTCTAACTTACTGTATCCAATGATGATCATAATTTTAACTTAAAAAATTTCTTTTATCTTATCACATCTTACCTTATCAATAATATTACACTCATATAGCAATCAAATTTATAATTATTACCTCAATAGGTATATTTATTTCAAATGAATTTGAATATGATTGCATAATTGGATCGGAAAAACTTTACCACATTACTTTATCAAAATATACATATACATATACATATATATTTGCATTATCAAATAAACGAATAACAGAATTGCACTTTTTTTTTTCGATCGATTAAATTAAAAAAAAAAAAAAAAAAAAAAAAAAAAAAAAAAAAAAAAAGAAAAAAAGATGAAGAAAAATTAAAATATTGAGAATTTGTACAATTAAATGACTAATATGTATCAAATTAATTTTTTTTAGTAGATTTAATGCACTGCTGAAAATTATAGATAATTGTATGAATTCTTTGCAAATTTTCATTTTTCTCTTTTTTTTCCTTTCTACAAGTTCCATACCTGTTTGGAATAATGCACAATTAAATAATGAAATATTTAATTGTCTTCAAGATACCTGTATAAATGAATTTGTTCATTGACATCAGTTTTATACAATGAAACTAATTGCTGCTATGAGCCATGTGTGCTTTTTTGTTTAATTAATTAGTTTATGATTTGATCAGCATTATCATTCATTTTGCTCCATATGGATAAGATATACTTGACATTGGTATATTTCAACATGCACTTGGTTCGATTGGAATTATTTTCATTTATTATCACAGTATAAGACTTCAATTTGTTATTTATTTGTTTTTTTTTAATTTTTTTTTTCTAAAATTCATTCTAAAAGTTGAATGCATAATATGATGACAAAGTGTAAGTTTCATGTCAAATATACTTTTGATGCTGATATAAATATGACAAAAAAAGTGGAAAGGGAATATGTAAAGCTATAAATAATAAGCTAAAGCGATTTTCAAAAACTGAATCAGTTGAAATTCGTTGAATCGGCTCGAGATGATGATCATGTAGATCGCTCTCGCATTTGAGATGGAGACTGCGAAGATCGCAACCATGTTGCTCGTTTGATAGAGTTCCTTTTTTCATTGGCTTCAAAAAATTGCTTTAAATCTCGAACTGGACGTTGCTTACTAGCATGCATACCATCAATCGGATTCCAATCGAGAGTGTTAGCATCCACATCTTCATCTGTATCGTTTTCGTCCTCACTGAGATCCGACAAATTACTTACAGACGAACAGGTTGATCGTCTTCGAGCTATATCTTGTAATCGTTCCTTTTTCATTTGTGGAATTTTTGATCGAGTTTTTCGTATTCCGCTAATCTTAATTGTTTAATTGCATTTTAGTTGTAGTAAAATGAACAAATGGAAAATAATTTTAATTTCGATCAATCAATAAGAAAAAAGATTCCTTACCAAAGTTTGCATTTCATTTTCTACCATTACTGGAAGTGGCTTCTGAACACAGGTTTCAGTTTCAGTTTGAGTGAGAGCTTCTAATACATCGTATAGATGAGTTTGAATCTCTTCTTCAACTAATCTTGCTTCCTCCGTTTGTACATTACTTTCCTACAATTTATCAGACAGTTAAATTTAAATACGGATTTCATGATAATTTGTATCAAAAATTTTCGCATATTGAAGTTATATTTAAGTCAAAATTAATCTCAAACATAACAAGATATCAGTCAAAAAATTCCGTCATATAATACCATAAAATATATAATAACCATAAAATAAAATCCTAACTAACTTATTTTTGATTGTCCAAATTTTCAAGCAAAACTAATTATTCTTGAAACTACCGATGCATTTCCTCATTCTCTCTTACTTTTAGATTGAAGTAAACAATTCATCAATTATTTTATCAAATTTTTAAAAGTTCAAAATTTCGAGTAATGTAAAAATACAGACCATATATTCATGAATGACTGGCATACATTCGCTATCTTTCATTTCTATAACTTCGGTTTGTGTAATATGATGAGCCAGAACAGGATTCGAACATTGTACATCCGCTTCAACCATTTCATTTGTCAAGGAATCAGTTACGTTAGCCTTATCCAATACTGTTTTCATTAATGTTTGTTCTGATTTATCATCGCTAAAAGTAGCTCAGATATAGATGTCTATATGTGATATCTTATTTGATATTCATTAATTAATTTAATCCTAAATAATTAGTATGAACAAGTTTTGACATTATTATACATAACCTATCATTTAGGTATCATAATTTGTAGAATTATCAAATACTTACAGGAAAATAAGACAAGTCTGTACACCAGTATCATAGAGAACTGTTTTCGAAAGAGATGGCTGAATTTGCGCTTGAATTGGCGCATTTTGTTCAGCTTCAACTTGTTTCTGAACAGCTTCTTCCACAGCAACAGCTATCGTTGCTTCGTCTACATCTTTAGTTAGCAACATTGGTATCCCAGATTCTTCATCAATTGTTGAAAAGATTGGCGGAACTTCAATTCCACATGCTTCAGCATCTTTTTGTACCTTACCCAAAACCGATGTTCGTCTATCCTTGCTCCAAAACAAAATATTCGCAAAAATTCGAGTGATAAAATGATTAAATCGATTATGCTATTATTTCAACTAGCTGATAGGAGCAGTTATTAGTCAAATTTATTTTGTAAGTAATTGAAAATTTTTCATTTTAATTCACAAAATTTTCCAAATTTTTTTTCCTTCCAATTTTACTAGTGATTCAGACTTTTTTTTTTTTTTTTATATTTTTGTGACTCGATAAATGGTTCAATCTTATAATTAAAATTTGAAATTTCATATTTTATGAAGAATAATTATTGAGAATGTCAAAAATTACCTGAGAAATGACATCAAATATTTAGCCTTCTTATTGTTATCCCACATCTGCATCATGCCTATGGAAGCTCCAGTTACATCATTTCCTTAAACAATGTAGAAATTGAAAAAGATTGAAAGGAAAAATTTTTAAATAAAGTAGTCTAATTTATTAAATTAAATAAAAGTACGAAATATTATAACAAAACTTTAGCACTGAGATTGTCTAATAACTCCTTTTTTTTTCTTTATAATAGAATTTTGTTGAAAAAATTTCATGAAAAAAAAGTCATAGAATTAATTACTACCTAAGACTGAAAATTGCAAAGTCTTTTTGTAGAATCTTTTACGTAGAATCTTCAATTGTAAAATTTTTTATTGTAAAATCTTTTCTTGAAATCAGTATTTGCATAATCTTTTATCATGTCAATCGTTCCGTTTTATCGATCCGCTAATATAAGAAACAGTTGGTATTGGAACTTACCTTGATTTAATTTAGACTGATATTCGAGAAATAATTTCAAAAAAAAATTCATGAAGAAGTCCTCTAATGCTGTTTGTATGACACTGATGCACATGCTGACCATTGCAAGACCAAATACCACAAAAACAAAGCACAATGTCATCAAGCTGTAAATAATTCCCATTAAATACGGCACATAAAAATCCGAACAAAAATGATCAATTGAAATTTTATATTTGACTTAACTTATTTGTAATTTTCAAAAATACTTGTTCCAAAGGCGGTTATTTTCAAATAAAATTTGAATAACAATCAAAGTGAGTTGTTTTAATTGAAATTATAAGAAGGCTTTGCAAATTTCAATTCGGTCGAGAAATTTCTGAACAAGACACTGATCCATCTCCAAAATAAGCAAGGTATTTCCTTTTTTCGCATTAAGTAAAATAGATTGAAACAAAAACTAACTCTCTTCGTCTCACAGCAATATCGCCTAATCCAATTGTTGATAAACTGAAATAAAACTCTTCCAGGAAAATTTTAAATTAGAATTACAATTTTTCCCCGGAATAATTTATGACTAATTTTGAAAAGTAATAATTTCAAATTATCAGATTAATTTTTGAATTTATTAAGCAAATGAACAGTGATAAGAAGTTTGCTAATAATGTATCCAATGTAAGTCAATGGAAGAATCAGATTTCAGATTTCCTATCGGTTATTCACCAAAAATGTCATAAATTTCCCTAAAAATTTAAATTTAAATTAAACAAAAGGTTAGATTACAAACATCATAAGTGATAACCTAATAAACATGAAATAACAGCTTTCTGCATAAGTCCAATCGCGTTCCCATATTTTAAAAACTCCTGCGCACAGAAATATCCAACCGAAAGTAGTTCCAATAGCCATTAATACCGGTATTCGGGGTGGTCGATCGCGATCATGCAATATCGCATCGTCATAATTTACCATTTTTTCTTTTTCTTCTTCCATTGAATCTGCAATCATCGGATCATAAATTTGAATTTTATGAAAAATATCAAATTTTTTTATTCAAATTTATATCGTTCGATAATTTTGATAATTTTCGATGTCGGAAATAAAAATTCAAAATATTGTCGGATAATTAATTTTTGAATTATTTTATGTTACTATTACTTACAAATATCTCGAACAAAAAACTAAATTAGCAAACGATAAAACTTGCCATCGGTAGATTCAGTATCAAGTTCAAACTTTGTCTTCTTTGAACCATACTCCTGATTTCCATTTTCATGTTCAGTATTTAGATGACCGCTTTCAAGTCGTGCCATATTAGCATTGCTTTGTTGATTTTTTCTACTAACGAATGTTCTGCATTTTCTCGATGTGAAATTCATCAATTGAACAGCATTAATCATCACTTTATACAAAAAATTGCCAAGATCTCGAAGTGTAGTGAGCATTATTGGTATGCCAATGATCGCATAAATCACTGTCATCAATCGGCCACTTGTTGTTCTACACGCTACATCACCATAACCTGTTAGAAAATCGTTGATTTATGAATTTCTTCCGAAAGTTAAGATCCTATTGTTTCAATTTTTTAAACACAATCATTGGCTTATTCGAACCCGGAAGGAAAATTCCGTTTTTATCTTCCTTCTAAAACTCATTGGCAATAAAAGTGCATAGTTCACGCATTTTTTCTAAGTTTTTCTTCAAAAAAAAAAAAAAAAAAAAAATTGCACAAGTTACAAATAATTTAGAATATTTATCTGCTCTTCCACTATTTCTCATACATTCTCCGAAACATTTCTTGAAAAAGTCGAGAAAAAGACAATGAATTAAGTGTCAGAATTCCTGTCACGAAGTTCTAACTGTCAGAATTTTTTTTAATTTCAAAAGATTATTGTAAATTTGATAACTATTTGTCGTCATACATTACTAGTTTCCAATCAACAATAGCGAAGTGATCGAAATTTCGCTTTTGAATTTTACTGAAATGTTACCCAAGAAAAATTGAATTTTGATAAAATTAATTATTATATTTAAATTTTACTTTAGTATAATGATATCGAAAAAGTAACTCTTTAATGATATCGAAAAAGTAACTCTTTATAAATAATTGAGTTTTTGAATAAATTTTATTTATACATCCGATACTTACACCGAATTATTTTACAAGTATTAATGAGAAGTTATTTTACAAGTATTGAATATTTGAATTCAAAAAAGAGGAAGAAGGATAGGTGATTATTTCAAATAATTGATGTGATGATTGTTTATTATTAGTGATTACTTTTGTATTAAATATTTATGCATGATGATAATTCTATTGAATAACATCACTACTCCTTACCTTGATTATCTTACTCACCTCCATTTTCCACTGAGGTAACAAAATCTCCAACTTTCTCGAAACTTATTCATATTTACAACATATCAAAATGTAACTTTAAAATTTTGTTTAAAGTTAGATTATTCCACAAATAAACTCTCCATCCTGATTGAAAATGCTTTCTCTTTCGAGTTAATATAGATGAAGTAAACGATTCAACTGAATTAAACTGATACATGATCATAACTGAATTAGATGGAATTGAATCAAATTTAGAACTAAATCTAGCCTGCCAAATTAGACAATTTTCTCCTGCCCCTTTAATTGGAATTTTGATAATTAAAACGAAATTCCAATTTTTCAACAAACTCTTGCAGAATGTAGTGCAGTTTTCAAGCAAGCTTGAAATTAAAGTTTTCGAATTTTCTTCAGACAAATTTTTTTTTCCTTCAGATAAAACAATGCTTACAGTAAAAAATTAGTAACATTATCCATAAAATTGAATTGTACTTGCTTTTAATAACAAGATGTCTTTAAATTTTGGAATACTTTTCCGCTAAATAGTCCCGACTTCTGTAAATGCTGTTAATAATTCAACACTTCACTTCTGATTTTTGACTAAAACTATCTTTTTTAATCAAAAAAAGAAAATAATATTGCCTTTTTTTTTTTTTTTTTTTGATAACACATCTTCATACAGTCGCTCGCTTAAATTATTTGAATTTATCATTTATTTGTCTACCTTTCTTTGTTACGCTAAATTCATTTTAGACTTAAGAAATCTCAAAAAAATTTTAAGATGAATGTATTTGACATTTTGTCGACGAAAATAGGAAAAAAAAAAATCGGCTTATTCTTTACTATTAATATTTTGAAAGATTGTTATGTTTCTTTGCTGTTATGTCAATCAATCTTCAGAAACAAACGAATTTGTTTTTTTCGTCAATGTAATTCATTAAACATGTAACGACATCAAATTGATATTCCTGTACACTTCTCAATTAATCATAATTATCACACGAAAATTCTCACATAGAAAAAATTTTATGAAAAAAATCTTATAAATAAAAATGATAAAGTTTCAAGGAGTGCTTCATAATTATTTTGAAATATTAAGATTGGATAATTCGAAAATTTAATTAGAATCAAATGAATTATCCTTTCTGTTTGCTTTGTTATAGTTAACTTCTTGTTTAGTTGGTAACTTTACCAAAAAAAAAAAAAAAAAAAAAAAAAAAAAAAAATTTTTTTTTTTTTTTTTTTATAATTTAAAAAAAAAAAAAAAAAAAAAAAAAAAAAAAATACATTTTTGATATATATCTTATAAAATGTACGGTATTTCCGATATATTAGTAAAATAAATATTCTTTATAAATGTTATTCATGCTTTTTAATGTTATTTTATAAAAATTTAAATTACACCGAAAATACTTATTCAATGCATAGTTATATACCTGCATTTTTAAGCATAGCATACAGTAAGCATTTAGCAAACAAATACATTATTTCATATTATATTATAAATTATATATGCTACATTTTTGTAAAATATATGAATTCGTAAGTTTTACATCATTAAACAGGAACGAAAAAAATGATTCGATAGCTTTTTTTTTTTTTTTTAAATGAATTTTTTTTTTTTTTTTTTTGCAATTTAATTTTTCTAAAAGTTCCGGAGAAAGTACTATCATTAAATTGAGTAATCTATTAGTTGGAAGAAATTACTTGGTAGCATTTTTCACATGAATTTTTTTTTTCGGAATTTAATTTTTCTTAAAGTATTGCAGATACTATCAATGCATTCAATTACATAATCTTGTAACCAACCTTTAGATCTTCCTTTTTCTGATAATGAAAACAAAGAATTATACTTTGAAATATTTTTCCCTTTTTAGATTATTCGTTTATTTTCTGGATTTATTTCAAATTTCTGCATTACTTTTTTTTCTTAATATAAAGGCAAAAAGTAATTTACGGCTTCAGAAATGCAAAAAAAAGTAATCAGTAACAAGAATTATTTTATATTTAAAAAAAAAAAAAATCGAATGATATGTAATTAAAAATGAAGTCAAGAATAAAATGAATTATATCTATTTTTTTATAAAAAAATGAATGTGCAACTGAAAATTGCAAGCATAATATTAGCTATATTTATTAAAAATTTCAATTACATGATGTAGTTTCAGATTCGATATACTTCATTATCACATTTCTAGATTATTTTTTCCAATTCAATTTCAAAAATGCAATCGGGACAAATAATTAGGACAATAGGATAGTTTGAGTAATTTATTAAAATACCAAAATAGAATCCCTCGTTAAATTTAGCGCTATTTTTGTATTTAATCGCACGACTGCAAATTAGAAATTGACGTCAAAAAATAAAATACTTTTTAGTTAATTCAATTCACATAATTCGAGCTTATTCCAATGATCCGAGAAGAAGAGCGCTTCAAGCGGAAAATTTAATCATGTCTAAAGCATTCATTTTGGAAATATGAAGTAATTTGACATATCAACAGAAGCAGAATTCCTGTTTGTCTAAAGCCTAAAATAATGTGAGGTTTTTTTTTTTTTTTATAAATTAAATTCCAGTAAAAAATAAGTCAAAAAGCTAGTTTTTATCATTGGTGCAAATAATGTTTGTTGAAAAATAAAACTTCTACAGATTACTATGTGCTATTGCTTGACGAACCAAAATTCCATTTCAGCATGAATATAATGTTGTCCTCATCATAGAATAAATCATCAAAAAATAGCAAAGTGTAATCGAATTAAGAAATCAGATTACCGAAAAATTCAATATATCATTGTCCAAAATTATTCTTTTGGTAAGAAAAATTTTAAAGTTTTCACTTACCATATAAATAAGCGAAGGAATTAAAGGAAGTGGATGAATCTAATATAGCATTCTGATCTTTTTTTTCTCTTTCATCTTACTTTTTGTATGATGCTTTTTTAGGCTTCGATGGATCTATGCTAAAATTAAATCTCATAAAGCTTCAATATTTCAATAAACTTACTTATTAGCAAGCTTGCTTGCGTATTTATCAAGTGACTTTTTTCTAAAAATATTTCTTATTTTCCTTTCTTTATTTCTTTTTAACTTCTTCTCTGGAATTTCCCCTTGCTGAAATTCTATTTTTACTACTAATACTATACATTTCTTTATTGAACTAAATGAAAAAGGTTTTATTTAAATAACATTGTAAAGTAATTCTTTGTCCTATAACTCTATTATTATCTGTCTCATTGCACCTAAATAGATACTAAAAAACTTTTGTTTTTCTTTTCTCATATAAAAGAAAAAAACATCTATTCTTTGTACGAAGTTTTTTTGTTGCCAATTTATCAGAAGTCCTTACTTATCCAATCAATCAATGCATCACAACATTCCACGTGATAGTTCTTTAAAAACAAACAAACAATTTAATGCCAACTGTTATATTTAATTCGAAACCATAACACAGTTATCAATTATCTAGCAAAGAAACGATGTAATTCATTGAAAATAAAAAAAAAAAAAAGAAAAATGGTTGCACACTTTTATTTGAAATCTCGAAATCTGCAAGAACAAAATTTGAAAAATTGGAAGAAAAAGCAAAAAAAAAAATTCCCATTTTTTTAGATTTCAAAAAAAAAACGAAAAAAAACGAAAAAATTTGAGCAAAAAAATGATAAAAGTACTTATTAATCATACAGGAACATACGTTTTGGATAAAGTTCAGTATGATGAATGAAATTCGCACTTTTGAAAGTTTACGAGAAATTTCATTACAAGAATTTTTATTGCTACAGCCAAAAGTATCGAAAAAAAATAAATGCAAATTTTTACAACTAATATTTACGAAATATTCTTCGTTCTTTTTTTTTTCCAAAATGTAGCCTTGTAATTAAGCATATTACAGAGAAGATTATTTCCTGTAAAAAATAAAAAAACAAAAAAAATAAAAAAAAACGAACTAATCAATCAGACATTTCCATTATTTAGTCTATGAAAGGTCATGCAAAAGGTATATGAAAAAATAATTCGCATAATTTCTTGTTTATAAACCTGTTTAGAAGATTAAATCGAATATATGAAAATCTATGCTTAATAATTAACAATTGATAATACTGATAACGCGTTTGAAAGGAAAAAAAATTCATATATCAATGTATTTAAATAATTACATCTATCAATCTAAATTATTCTTTCAATATTTCTGCTTCGCAACATTAATAATATTGATACATGAATTTTTTTATTTTCACAGATAAATCCATTACAATTTTCTTCTTCTTCGAAAGAGAATTGATTATGTGTGTGTCATAATTGTTAATAGTCTATCTTAATCAAGTAATTATATCCGTATGATTTCTCATCATGATAGGCATTGAAGCTTGAAGTTTGAAGCTTGAAGCATTGTTAATTCTTGGAAAATAATTTTAAATTAACAGTAACTTTAGGATAATAAAAAAACCACGTGCATGAAATGATATTTTATTTGAATTAAAATTTAAAGTATTTTATTAAATATTTATGCAATTGCCCCTGTTTGATGTTCATAATGATTCAATTTTTTTACATTAATATTATATGTCTCCATTGCTCAAAATTAATCTGGTGAGAAAAGAAAAATGAAAAATTCTCATAACTGCCATCAACAGTATGTTTATGTTTTATTTAGCGAATAATTTTTCAATCCATCATTTTGTAAATGTTTAAAAAAAGCATCATTTTTCACGAACATATGTTTTTTTTTTTTTTTTTTTTTTTTCATTTTCCCAGAGGTGTAGAAATTTTATCTAATATGTCGATGTTTACAATCATTGCATCAGCGATACTTGAAGCAAATTTGCACTTGCAAGTAATTAGTGTCGTCAATTGTCAGTCATTTATGTCATTTCAACTTTTCAATCCTGTTTTGTCATCTAATACTTAAATCTAATTTTATCAGTGCTCGGTTAATATTTATCATCATTATACAGCAAGAAATTCAACATATTAAATGATTAACTGAAAAGTAATGAATAATTCGAAGTGACGTAAAATGTATCTCAAAACAATGTCATGAACATATGTAATAATAATGCTAGAATAAGAAAGGAAATTCAGTGAAGATGAATCAAATATGAATATTTTTACTTCCTAATGTAACTAAATTAACTTGAAAAGTTTTTTCTTTTTTTTCCTTAGGTTTTAAGGCATAATTTATGAATAATTTTAGTCGATTTATAAGTGTCATTTATCATAATGATGATAATTGTAGAGCTGTTTTTGACTTTTGCTTCCTCTTTGACAAATACTATTTTTTTTTTTTCTATTTCATCACACATGATAAACTTAGTTTCGAAAAACTAGAAAAAAAAAGTGTTTCTTTCGTTTTTTGAAAAGAAAAAAAAAAAGAGAATTGTGCAAAATTCAGAATTCTAAATTTGAGCCTACATATCAACTATTTTTCAATTTTGTATAAAATAGCAATTGAATTGATTATCGATATCTTGTTTTTCTTTTTTTTTTTTTCTTTCTACAATTAGCGTCAGTTGTAGACTATCAAGTTCTACAAAATGTTTTGTACCATAAATCCTTTTCTAAATGAAATTGTAAGTAAATAATGAAAATGCAAGTAAATAATTTCGGCAACAGCTGACTTGAAGAAGAGAATAACTGAAGAAATCTAAATTGATGGAATAAAATTAACAAAAAAAAAAAGCGTGCTCAATCATACATATCAACAGGATTTCAACAAAGTGATGCCACCATAGCTTTTAAATAAAAACAATCGCACATAATTCATCACAGACAGAATCATAAATCACACATTCTTTCTTGCTCATAAAGAATTCAACAAAAAAAAAAAAAAAGAAAAAAATTAAATTTTTAAGAATTACATTATTTCTTTTTCAAGAATTATTGTAATTTAATAAAGACTTGTTCGGCCATCTTTTTAGTTTACTTCTTATTTTTTTATTTCGTAAGCTTTATCCAAATTTCTTCTTTGATTTACTGTCATTCATGCTTATACTAATTTTAAATAAAGCAGATGATATTCATTGGAATTCCTATAGTTACTCTTCAATCTTTCATTGAATCATTCAGCCATTTCAATTTCGTAAATTTTAGATTATTTTAAACAATAAGAATTAAAAGTTAGTTATCGAATTCAATCAATTAATAAATTTGAACTGTCCATAGCGAAAAAATCTTTGGCAAAACTACGTAGAGATTTTGCAATATGAAGCAGTTGATTCAAGGTTATGGAAATGTTTTAATAGATTTTAAAAATTTAAGATCTCCACCTAATCAAGATAGTACGAAGGAACAAACCGATTGTTGTGAGAACGGTACCAGAATAGTACAGCGCAGTTGTAAGGGACCATTCTGATCGATTACTAAATGAAACTCCAATTTCACGATGTAAATAGTTGATAGCTTTCTCCAGCAAAAATCTCTGCCTCTGCGATACTTGAACATTGTATATTTCATCGAGTTGTTTGAGAAATAATTCTCTCTTATGAATATAATATTTATAATCATGCAATTTTCGAACCCGATCTGCAGCTTCTTCAAGCCAAAGGAATAATAATGCTCCAATGAACATGTAAATCATCATGAATACCAATGATAATAAATGATTGAGATGGAGATGTTTGTAGGATCGTTTGATCCGTTTCAAACAGGTGTCCGATTGTACGGAAGTTACCTTCCTATTAGCGTTGTTTGCTTGCGCATTAACAGGCGTAACAGAATTTTCTCTGATAATTGACATATGTGGCATGCTTGAGTCTTTTCGTTTACTATCACAATCATTATAGCTTTGGGATGATGAAACAGAGACAGATCTGAGAGCGGTTTCTGTACGACCATTTCCACCAGAACTGATATGTGCAAATGATGATGTTGACAACTTACCCGTCAGTAAAACCGGCATGATATACTGTGCATCATATAATTACAAGTCTCTATAGAAAGATGTTACTGTTAAGGGGAATAAAAGAAATCGGAAAATGTTGTTGAGTGAAATCAGAATGAAGATCGAGATGTAATTCAAATGTGAGGATGAGATAATTCAGATAGTTTCGAATAATGCGAACCGGATGATGCGATAGATGAATGGCAATTGTGTAATTTAAGAAGAAACAGGAAAAGCAAACACGAAGATGACATATACTGGAGAGCAAATGATGGATGTAAGCCATCAACGAGAACACACAAACCTCCGGATCAGACTTCAGGAGTTGTGTATGTATAGTGAGAAAGAATTTGTTTATACCTTTATTTTTCATAAATCTTGCAAGCAAAAGGAGTTACTGATATTCATCATGTTAACTCCTTTTCATGAAAATTATTCAAATCTTGAAACAATGACCGGCAATAAAACAGAGACACAAGAATTTTCGACTTTTCATCTTATTTCAATCGACTCTCGATGTAATCAGATGATGGCCATTCGTGCGTTCGTCCTGAAACATGCTTTCTTTATTTTCTGACATTAAGTATCTAATTTAAGTGAGTATCGAAATTCTGTTAATATATCAAACTTTTATATTTATATTAAAGTCTGACTTCTCCGAAACTTTTTCAAATAATAAGAAGAGCTAAAATAACACAACCGAAAATAGCTGAACTAAGCACAGAGATTCAACCATTACAGATTTTTCAGAAAGATGTATTAAATGATGTGCAAAACAATAAATAAGTATGGTAAATTCTCGATTACTGTAAACTGATACGAAACGAATTTTCAGATATTAAACAATATAACTAGAATATATAGGGTTCAAACCATCAGAAACACTGAAGTGATTCATTATTCACTCCATCGGTATGATTGAATCAAAATAAACCATATATGACTTTTGGAAAAAAAAGCAGGATGAGTCTCATCTTCTAATCAAGCTTCATTTAAAGCATGGTCAACCAACTTCCCCGATTAATTGGAGTTTTCGGAAATACATAGCATAATAAACCAACATTTCGAAATAGGGATAGGATTTGATAATAGGTCATAACTGAAGGTTAAAAATTCTTATTATAGGACACATAATAGAAAGCTAATCAAGAAGAGAAATAAAAGCTAAAGAAAGAAGTCCAAGGGATTAACAATAGCAAATGATCATATAACAAAAAATGCCAGGAAAAAAAGCATCCTCCAAATTACTTTTTTTCTCTTTTCAAAACATCATTGAATATAAGAAAAAGATACCGATTCAATAACTTATATTATCTGTTTAAAGCCTAGAGATCTTGGCTTCAAAACCTGAAAATCGCAATGGGGACGATCAAAGAGCAGAATATCGTGTTTATTAATAATGATGATCTTCACATTATTTTATCGTTCCTTGTCATCTAGCTATCTCCCTGTTGTTAAAAAATTTTCATTAATATGTTAATTTACAGCGAAAATCTGAAAATACTTCGAAATTCTGGCGTTAAATATCGTATTCGGCCGGTTCTACAAACGATTCGTTAATCATATTACTAAATATCATAAGGTTCAATATTATCCCATTATCATCCCTGTTCTACCCAACATATATGTAATTCATTTGCAGCTTTTCATTCTTTCATAATATCATCACGATCCAAAATGAATTTGGTATCAAAAAAAAAAAAAAAAAAAAAAAAAAACCGCTTCCCACACCTTACTTTTCATTTAATCGCGCATATTATTCACGAAATAATTCATAATACTCCAAATTGCCGCATAAAATTTAAATTTTTTCAAAGATCGGGTTAATATAAGCCCTGAAGTGACGAAACAAGCAATAATATTTACTTAAAAAAGAAGATCTGGGATTTCCTTGCAAACACAAATTAAAATATGATTTAAAAATTACGTCTAATTCTTTTTTATCGTCTCTTTTTCTTCTTACCTTTTTCCTTATTTTTCTACACAAAAAAGCACTGACTGACAATTCCAACTTGTGGACTAGTGTGCGGAAAAATATGTTGTAAAGTCTAGCTTCCTGTACACTTCGTACAGAAAAGTTTTCTCTCTCCTAACAATTCTGAAACAGTAGTCAACGGATAATGCATAAGTAATAACTACACTAGTGTATTCTGATTTTTAAATAACCATTTTGGAACAAGTATTTCTATTTGCTGTCATTTAAAAAAAACAAGGCTTCGTAAAAATCGATTTCTGAATATATCATAATGAATGGTATTCGCTTAACCATTTCATTTACAAATGATATCGAGAGAAAATTTCAGATAAATCTAGGCATGCGAAAAATGAAAATTTAATTTTTCAGCAGAAACTTGCCTAAATTGCCATTAGAATAATTTGCTTATACTTTTTTTTTTTCTTTTTCGTAGATTTTTTTTCCCTAGAAACAGATTTTTTTTTTTTTTTCTTTAAAATAAAGAGGAAAACTGAAGGAAGGAAAAAGATATGAAACCAAACTTGTCCAAATCCCAGAAACAATCCTCAACAGATGTTAAACAAGAAAATGATTAGCAAGTTTACCATACTAGTTCTTATTTGAAGAGTTTTTTCGATTAATATATTACTACTGCAATCAGTATGCTAATCGCAAAAACTGTCCTGATACAAACTCGGTTGTTGTTCAACCCCTCAATAAGAAAGAATAGACAAGGAGACAGAATCAGAATAGATGAATTAGCAGCGAAATAGAATGAAAGAATCATCGATGACAAATTGAGCATTTTCTTAAAAAGCAATACTTGACCCTATTCAGCATAGGACGGTTAAAGCAAACCCATTATATGCTAAATGATTAGAATTCTGAATATAAAAAGAAAGAACGCAATTTCATCATTTCGATAACTTTGGGAATTTTGAAATTTGTGGATAAAACTTGAAGTTTGTAATCCGCTGATTGGAAATTTATTTGCTGTGAATAAAATAAAATATTCATCAAATAGTATAATCCGCTTCCCAGTACTGAATTAAATTTATACAATGTTTTCCACCGTACTTCCCCAATGAATTCATCCAGAAATAAGGAAATAATAAAATAAATATAAATATTATTGAAAAACAGAGATCATCTCAAAATAATTGACAAAACTGAACACAGAAATGAAGCAAAGCAAAAAAAGGCATGTGAAACAAGGAATTTCAGAAATTAATTAAGTGCCGAGCAGAATAAAGACGAATGGATGAACGACAGATGTTGCAAGCAACATAATTGAGAATTATAATACACAAAATTTAACGGTCGATTAATTTTAGAGGCTTTTATAGAGTTTTAAATTAATTTGAAATTAATATCCAATACTTACCAACGACAGTAAAAGCAACTGGTTTATTTCGGAAAACGCGTGATGACACTTCCTTCACTGCTTTTGCTGTGACTGCCTAGAAATTAAAATCTTCGAAACTTCGATATAGAGACAAAATCAATTGGAAATTTTTAAAATTATTTCACTGAACCAGTTTTGCAACAAAAAACAATCACAAATTACGGAGGAAAAATGAAACTGGAACTCCAAACGGATGCGGTTTGAAATTCTAGTTTTATTTCTCGGAAATGAGAAAGAGATAAAGATCGAACTCAGTGACTAAATAAATACCACTCATTGCACAACACAGGACAGAAGCAATGTTAAAATTCGATCCTAATTACGATTAAAAGAATGAAATCTGAGCTGAGAAGATCACAATAGAAAGCAAACAGTATAAAATTGAAATCACTACGAAAACTGGACTACGTAAACATGAATCGATTAAATTGACATCTTTCCATTATTAGTTTACGTTCATAAAACCATCAGGATATGAAAAAATTAGCTTACATTGATTCGTACTTCCAATTCGTGCATAGGTATTCGCCTTCCATAACATAACAACTGCCTGAAAAATGCCATTTCACTTTTTTATAAAAGAAATGAAACAAAAAATTTTAACCGAAACCCATATCATTCAATATTCAGTTTCTCTCTTTCTATTCGAAAAATTCAAGATATGAGCAATATCTTTATTTCTCAATATAAGATGATGATAATAATCAGTATCGCCCTCATCATAACCGTCCCTTCAACATAACCATTATCAACAACAACAATGCAAATAAACTGTACAACCAACTCCTTTTCCTAATTCACAAGATGATGACCATGGCAAATTACTTAAGTATGCTGTTAATATTTGGAAAACAAGTTGGTGAAATAAACCAAAAAAATAATTCAAATATTTGAGGAAAATTTCCAAACTTCGAAAGTGAAATCTCGCTTGAGTGTCGCTAACAAATAAAAAACAGATAAAAACAATTTTGTCCACCTCAACAAAAACTTGACAACTTGATAGAATTTTATCCAATTTGACAGAAAAATCAGGAAAATTTTTTTATATTCTGACAACTGATATATTAAACTAAATTAACATCCAGTCAATTAAGTGAAACAGCTCTACACGCCTAAACAACTGCTACTTCGCTTCAGCGTCTTCATAACATATCTGAATTTTCAGGATTTGTATAATCTTTTTCCAAAAAAGACTTTATTTTCTAAAAAAGGAAAAAATTCGCAGTCTGCAATTAAATAAATGATACTGAAGTAAGAAAAATCCAAAACAAAAGATCTGGAATTAAAAATAAAGAAATGTCAAGCAGAAAAAGGAGGATTATCTGCTAATTAGATAAAGTGTGATTTGATTATCAATGTATTTTGAAGGGATGTTATAATATGCTATAAAAAACTACATTCCTCCGGGGCAAGAAAAAATGAGTAAAGAACACATGAATTCATTTATATTTCCATGGGAATAACGTTTAGCCTGCATTCCCATGAGAATGCTTTTTTTTTCCTAAAAAAAAAAAAAAAAAAAAACAGAACAAAACAAAGACAAATTACTAGAATTATCGCTTTCTTCTGATCTCTTTCGGCAAAATCAGTATTTTATGTCATCAAATCATTACCCCTAATTTATATTATTTTTACAGAAATGAATTGTAAACGTTCAGAAAAAAAAAAAAAAATGCATAAAAAACTTTTTTTTTCATCTCTGGTTTTCACTTCTGGAATTCCAATTTTAGTTCAAAAGATAAGTCAGAAGTTGGTTATTGATTTTTATCTTAATAAAGTTTTAGATGTAACTATAAAGGAAAACATTTCAGAATAATAGCTAGAATTGTTTGCTGTAAATATTACAAATTAAGACGAAACAATTATTACGCTATTGTTCATAAAATAATGATAAACCTAAGAACCTACTGCTTCCCAAAAAAAGTTATGTTTAAAACATTACTTTAGAAGCTAGATGCGTACTTCGTCGGTAGACAGTAAACATTCATCTAAACGAGACACAGTACTTCTGTTTACTTCGTTTAACATTGGCTGCGGCATAGATATTGCGTTGACCGCAAGATGCCGTAAAATGAAATGACGTTTCCGTTCTTGGAAGATGGCATATTGAAAGTTGAGCTTTGGAAGAGAATTAAAAACAGTACGTCGAAATGCTCGTGACAGAGTGAAATAAATAAAAAAATTCGTAGTACTAGATATAACAACGATTAGGTTGCTAACGTCGACGAAAAATGTGGCAGTGGTAGATACAAGAAATTTTGAGGAACTAACGATATGTTCCGCTAAATCTAAAGCAGTTGGCATTAGGCGTGAAATCAGGAATTTAGCCATTATAGTGATGATAACAAGTTCGCAATCAGTGCTTTTGAAATGAGTAACACTACGGGTAGCAACAAAATTTTGCCGCCGTTTATTGGCCGCATGTATAGTCAAGCATATACGAGCCGAAATAATGAAAAGTATGATGTACGGAAATAATGAATTGAACAGCATTCCACCAATTATCCGATAACCAATCATATATGCATGTATTTCCACGAGCAACGTCTGATTTACGTGGTATTCGCCATCCAGCTCATAAACGGATAATTCGAAAAGTCTTGGAAGCGAGAAAAGCAATGCCAATAGAGATACTAAGGTAAGGGTTCGATGTACTTTTTGTGGTTTCGTGTAACTATCCAACGGCCTACAGAAAGCACGATATCGCTCAAACATCAATACACACATAAGCCAAACTGATGCTGTTAAAGACGCATTACTAAACAAATAATAAGATGGGAAAAATCGAGCATAATTACCCAGTGATATGAAAAATGTCGGTATGCAGTACAACAATGCAGCACTAATCAGTAGTGCTGTGTCGGAAAATGCCAGCCATAGAAGATATGTATTAATTAGAGGTCGTGAGGTGTTAAAGGAACGTTTTATTGAAGAATTTTTTCTGATTCGCATAGTTTTCCTTCGGCTATCGGCACAGGCACCAAGAGTCTTGTGCGGGACCATTAAAAAGTATACAGTACACAGATTAAATACAATCCCGAATATCACCAATACCGCTGTTACTGGACCATTTAGCAGATAACCCATATACGATAGCTTATAATGATACGACGGGGAAAAGCTACGATGACAAATGAAGCTAGTGTTATTTATTAAACGATTTCACTACATACATCTAAAAAAAAAGTAGGACGGGTCGACTTGAATCCGAAATCGTATTAAAAGCCACGCCTTTCCCATCATATGAAGCTTTTTACTCTATAGGTCATGTTATTCTTTTCCTTTTTGCGATCCTACGACAAATCTACATGTACTAGTAACTAAATGTAGATTTATCCTAAGCCGCCCCCTCTCCTTCCCTTTTTCTTTTTTTTTTCTCAAAACAATCATTTCAACTGCTTCAAAATAAGAACGAGGAGCAACAATTTTTCTTCAGCGAACATAAATCAAATTCAATTTGTGCAAAAATCTGAGATGATATATCTTGATTTGTCGCCCTTGATTTTCCGGCTAACAATTAAATACAAAATTTCAAGGTAGAATTCTTGTAAGACACTAAAAAAAAAAAAAGAAAGTATTTTTACAGTTATTTCTATACTTCAGAGATTTTAAAAATAAAACGTCTGGAAGCTTTCTTTAACTTCTTCCTTCGTCAGCAAAATCTGCCGAGAAATATTCTAAAAACTACATTCATTATTAAAATGAAACAGAATTTGCGTCGAAAGTTTAGCAGATGTTAGAAAACCAAATCCGTTTTCCCACTTAACCTGAAAAAAAAACTGCCCGAATCAAAAGCAAAACGAAAGTACCTTCAAGATAAGTAAGAAAGATCATCTGGAAATTCAAGAGTTTCCAACTCTTTCCTACCTCCGCAAAAAAAGTGAGGAAATACCTAAATTTTTGAGTTTTATTTTTTTATTTTTTTTCCCAGAAAGTAACTATACATGATGTTTCATTTAATTAGTTATAAAAGTGAGGATTTGAAGTCAACTGAGTTCTCAGGCATCCATAAATCGCAAACCTATCTATTAAATAAAAATAAAGAAATCTTATCGATGAGAGAAGAAACAGAATTTGGTAATCTAAATTTCTTCATCTCGATTTTGTTTCACCTTTCTAAATGACTATTTAAAATATGATTTACTACTATCCTGAGAAAATATTAAATGCCATAGTTTAAAAAGTGGATTTTAATACTTGAAAAATAAGAAATTTTAGATTATTCTCTTTCTAATGTACCACAAAAATTTTCATTATATCTACCAATCCTTACTCTAACACGTTTAAACCTTTTGGGAAATATAAATACCTGAAATTTAGTATCAATAAAATTGGAAATTTCATTTGCTTCATTATCAGCAGTAGAAAAAAAAAATGAATTAAAAAAAATTAAATAAATTACATTCGAAATAATGAGATACTGTCTATCGATAGCGTTATTTAGGACTAATGAAAAATATAAAAGAAAAAAAAAAAGCAGTATCACTTGGCTGGAAGTTTTTTTCGCTGGCTAAAAATTGAATGGAACTAAGCAGTTCTGATATTTCCTGATAACTTTCTTTACATTTCCACTTATACAGTTGCACAATGCTTTTGAATGACGCAGAAAAGAATAACCTTCCAATATCTTCACAAATTGGAGTGGATCCATCGAGCATAAGAGACATATTTGTCAATAATGATCGTTTTCCTCGTTCCACCTCCTCTTCAGTTATGTTATCACATAAGTCGATCCTGAAAGTAAAAAGAAACAAACTTTAGGACCAAACTTAACACTAAAATTTAAAAAACAATCACGTAGTAAAAATGACCATCCTTATCTTAATTTAAATCTCTTTTCCCAGTCTTCTTAATAACAGAAAAACTTTAAAGAAATAGAGCAGTACCATTGCTGTGTGATAGCGTCAACAACAGCACGAGCTCCGCTTTGTTCACATACAAAATAAACGCCGACTAAACCGGTATCTTTATAGCAAGTATTAAAAGCTTGAAATGATTGAACCCGAGCATTTAAGCCCAAACTTTGAGCTAAACGTGATGGTGCATTAATCCCAACTGCATTTGTTCGATCCCATTGTCCAATTAACTAAAAATTAACAGTAATATAAAGTGAAAACTCTGTAGTTTAGAATTCAATGATAAAAAGTTCCAATATATTCAATTTTTGAGGAGCAGCTCACCGTATTTGCAACCATTAAAGGAATATTATGAGGATGGGTCCATGAAGCTCCTTCAACAGCAATCGCACCGAACACCATCGACATCCTTTCATCTCGAAAATCTTGCTAAAATTGCATCAGCAGATAGCAAGCTTATGCCATCAACACATTTCAATTATAAGACTCTATTAGTGTAGGTCAAAATTAGCCATTCTTTGACTTTGAATGAATCGGAATAGTAGGAAAGTTTTGTAAAAATGTTAAATCTGATTCAACAGACATAACTCCTACTGTTAAAGGGTAGTACTGAAATCTTAATTTTTCATTGCTGGCTTTTAATATATAATTTTAAAATTGACTAGACCAATTTATATTTCCGCTGAGCAAAAAATTCACTAGAATTGAATAAATCAATATCAATAAGCAAAACTGATTTATTTAAAAATCTAGAGTATATTATTTATGGGGTAATCGCTCCATATCTTTATACACATAAACAAGTTCTCAATATCTTCCACTGTACACAATGAAAAAAAAAAAAAAAAAAAGCTTACAAGAATTTGGTTTATGATCATTATTTCAAATTTTGCTTTTGTAATATTAACTTCTTTGTTCCTATCTATCACTATGGTACAAGATTTTTTCAATATCAGAATTAAAGCACACAAAAGTACTAAGAAAAAGTAAATTAGTAACAAATGTATGAACTGATTTACTGAAAATTAATGTGTGAACTATATTTGAAGAGATATGAATTTTATGAAGAAAAACAGTGACTACAACCGAAAGAAACTAAAACATCTTACATAACTTGCGACAAATTTTCCAGATTCAGCTACGAAATTATCATCAACGCCACCTAAATCTCCGAAGTATTGTTTGCCTAAGTCAACCAATTTTTGATGATCAACACCGCCTGCCGCTGCTAGTACCATATGCGGTCCTCGGTAATGTTCATTTATGTACTTCACCAAATCTTCACGACGTAATGATCTGAAATTATAACAAAGACAGTATATATTTGATTTCCATGGTTACATAATAATTGAGTATTCCATCACTGGAAAATCATCCATTATATCCTATGAACTGAAGGAATTTTATAGCTGGAATTTTATGACTATTTTAGAAAATATAGTCCTATAACCAGCGTGAGATGAACGCACTGGAGAATTTTTTTAAATCAACACAGTTGAACGGACAGGAATATCTTACTTGATATTTTCAACGGGTCCAAGTATAGTCCTTGCAAGTGAAGTACCCTTAAATGCACCAGCATGGAGATGATCAAACACGACCTCCTGCAAATTCTGCTCAACTTCTTGCATTTCACGCAATATTACACCACGTTCTCGTTCAATTTCGACAGTTCTCAGTTGACTATTACGTAATATGTCGGCAAGAATTTCCACAGCTACAAAAGCTTTTATTATAAACGATCAAAACTAGAAAAAAAACTTAATAATTTTAGCCAAATTTTATTCGACAATCTGAAAATGTTTCATTATCAGTAAATGATCTATCTTTTGTCAGATGTTCAACTCATTTTTAATGCAGAAATTATCTACTGTTATCGAATACATACCACAAAACACTGACAACCTCAAATTTTATCAGATGTTACCAAATAGCAATAGATTCTGCCAACAAGATATCCAATATCTTAATCTAGACTAATTTTCAAGAGCTGTAATGAGTGTTCAAAATTTCTAAATTTAATGTAGCAAAAATACGTGAATAACAGCTATCACCGTGATCTAAGTCTTGCGAAAAGCATTTTGCATAATATACTGTTTGCTCTCGCGAAGTATATGCATTCAAATGAGCACCCATATTTTCCACTTCTAGTTCCAAAACTGACTGTGAACGTTTCATTGTACCCTTCAATAAAATGTTCTTCATACACGACAAAATATGGAACTCTATAAAGTGCACTGATCGTGTTTATGCTTGAAATAATCCATAGATTCGAAGATATATTATGTGAGAAGCAAAACCTTAAAAGCCATATGTTCCAGGAAATGGGCAACACCATTATTCTTGTCATTTTCGAATCGACTACCAGCATCAATCCAAATACCTACCTGAAAAAAACCATCTTTTCTGGTAATATGAAGCAGATTACGCAATAAGAGCCCTACTTCTTTCTTCCTCAAAACAAAATTCAGTACCACATGAACGCTATATCTAAATATAACTCATGACTCAGAAAATTTGCAATGATGTGATGTAATGTAACGATATACAAAAATAGTATGTAAGAAATTGTGCAATATGGGTGAAACAAAAACTTCAAGAAATTCAGTAGAGAAATAAATAAGAAATTATTGAAATAATCAACGGAATATTGATAATATGACGAGCAATGTGGAAAGGACTAACCAATTTCTATAAAATTAGAATCCGACAGCTTTCATTATAAATTTTGATGATAACTTTATAGAATCACAGTTTTTCTGATCAATGACAACTTAATACAATTCTGGTTAAATGCACAAACCGTAGTTGTCAGAAGCTGAGAATCTTCAGTTGCGATCCGAAAACCATTGCTTAATGAGGTAACCCGTGTTTCTGGTATATTCAGATAGACTGGCGAAGCAGTTGCAGCAGAACTATAAAAACGAGGCTGCAAAAATACTTAGATAATGACCAAATTATGAGCCAAAAAATGAACAAACGATCTAAAATGCTAAAAATCAAGACGAAAATATTAAAAAAGAGCAAAAAAAAAGAAAAAAGAGCAAAAAAAAAAAAAAAACCTACATGGGGACGTTGTCGCAAGCAAACGACGAAACCGTTTGACAACTGTGAAAGATTACAGCATCGCAGTGCTTTTCTCAATGCACATACAGACGTACGCATCAAAGTCAGCAAAATCCTTTTATTTCCCTATAAATGATAAATGTTATGACATGAGAAAACCTGCAATTTGGGAATATCAATACAGCGAAAGTGATATCAATACATCCCCTGATATTTTATCAACACGACCAGATAATAGAAATAACGCAGCTCTAGCGCCACAAACGCGTCTCACGCATTTTGTACGAGACGAAAATTGCAAATACGTTCATTAAATTCTTGGTTGTAGTGACGGGAGGTAATTAGAAGCTTTAGCTTGAGGTAGAACTGTATCAATTAATTCAGCAGATTTGTAATTATTCTGTCGATTATAAATATTGGATTCTGAAGATAGAAATTTAAAGCTTTTAAAAATAGTCTGTGCTATTTCACAATACATCTCCACTTTGCTTTATCCTGTTATCATATTGTTGATAGTGTAGGATTTCGATCTTAATGAGAAAATAAAGAATTAAAAAAAAGTAATTGAGGTTAAAAATGTCCATTCTTTCGGAATCTCCCATATTCATCAACCAGGTACCCCCTGTACCATTTCCATTCACATTATTATTATTGTAAGCGAAATACCGAGTGATGATAATCGTATTCGAACTTTTCTGCTATTTAACTTACTGTAGCATATCTTAGGTAGTAAGTTGCAGTGGATATTCGAAATTCATAAATTAGAAAAATAATGTTTGATATCTGTAATTTTATGATTTGATATCTATAATTTCAAGAAAAATTGTTTTGTGTATCTACAAAATGTAACTTGAAAATCAACCGACGCTGAAAACAGCCAACGTTTCTGTGATGACATCAATTCTATGTTCTTTTCTTTCATCAATAATACAAATGATTGAATGAAATTTGAAATTCAGAATTTAACTATCATTGTCATCCTTCTTAAATTTCGATTCTTCAATGAAGTCTTCTGTTTTCTTCAAAATTTTTGTATGATTTCGATCTTTCTTTCCCACGATATCACAGGTATCACAGAAGCACATATTTTTCTGTACATCTTTTTTTTTTTTTGGACAAACTGGTCACTGTCCATAATCAAACTACAAATATTTGGATGAATTAGAATATAAAACACGAGGTCTTATTTGCGACTAATTTTATTTTACATTGCCTGTTTTCCAAGTTGTTTTACATTCTTCATTTTTTTTTTTTTTTAAATCAATAACAAAGAAAAGTTGCGACATCGCTATATATGCATTTCAATTTCGTTACCATTAATTTTGATTAAGAAAAGACAATTCGGCTTGTATCGAAGTAAAGTTCACATTATAATTACAATTTTTTGGTTGTCAAATGTTTTATTAAGCCAAGAAACTGCAGCGAATGCTTTGTTAAGAATTATTTTGATGCCTATCTTTAATCAGAGAGGAATAATTTCAAATTTTTAAAAACAATAATTAATGTGTCATTTATTCGCAGTTGTTACCTACAAGTTCATAAGGTCGTAGAAACTGATACATAATCGGACGAATCCACAAGAAAATCACTATTCATTTATTCTGAATACAAATTTTATTATTTAATATGGGAAACTCCAAATGAGATTGAAAATATGCCACACCACATAATTCGATTAATTTTACAGAACAAATTTTTAAAATTCTTTTGATTAATTTCATAGAAGCAAGAAATCGCCATAGGATTTGAAAAGTTTAAAGTAAATGGAAGAAATTTTCACAATAAAAATCATTTTAAAATAAAGGCAAAATTTTGGAATAATGAAATCACGGAGTGATGTTCATTCCTGATTTGGCTGTTTCACATCACTAGTCATTTATAGCTGATTACCGATCGCTTCATCTTTATTCTCATCATCCATGTTTTGGCAGTGCTGATATTCCGAAATTAAGCCCTTTATGGTATTTTCCGCTTCAATAAATTCCGCATCATCCATTCCTTCATTTTTGTACAAGTGCAAAAAGGCCTTCTTCCGAAAAATCGCTATAAAAGAATTCAAAATAATCACAACTTTTTCTCAAGATTCCGATAATTCATTAATTAAATGAAACAAGTTTACAGCCCACCATATATGATCAATTCAAAAGAAAATTACCTCTGAATCCTTTCGCGATTCTGATAAACACTTCTTTGATAGCGGTAGTATTACCAAGAAAGGTACCACTGATACCACTGATTGCGGTTTTACGAGCAGGCATCTTACAGAGATCTAAGTTGATGTTATTTGGAATCCATTCAGCAACCAAAGACGACTTCATGTTTTCAGCATTGACAATTCTAGCTTTCAATTCCTGAAAAGCAAGATTTGTGACGTTTTGGTGATGGCTTGAACGATACTGTAATTTTATATAAATTATATACTAACATGCATCGACATTGGTCCACGAAACATTGCAGTGGCAACCATACAATGACCATTTCTTGGATTACAAGCTGCTATCATGTTACGTGCGTCAAACAACTAGAATAGAATTCTTAGGCATTTTAAATTGTATATAAATTGAGAAACTATTTTGTGATTTACAAAAATTTCTAAATCTTTTTGAGTTTTATAGCGGTATCTGAATATGACAGTCAGTTGACTCACGTGAAAACATTCTCACTTCTGAAAAGCAAGATTCAGTGAGAGTCTCAAAAGCTTCTCGTACGTCAATGTGATATCGAAAGCAGTACTTTGAGAATTAGGCAGTTATATTAGACTAAAGAGTTCAATTGCATTGAAAAGTTATAAAGTTGGATTTTTGCAAGTCATACTATAATCTGACCTAATGCTCCTAAAAACAACCTGTTGGATCAATTCATTGACTTTAAGTGACCCGGATGTAGCGGTATTGCAAACAGCCAGCGGAGCGAAGCCAGGCATCAGAAAATGAAGTTTCGGGTACGGAGTCATGTTGACAGCCAATTTATCAAGATTCCATCGCCCGGGAAATCGCAGGCAACTAGTTATTCCGGACATCACCATCGACGCTCAAAATTTGATCATTATCTATCTTTAAGTTTTGCTAAACTTTTGTTCGAAATACAAAGTCATCCATGAGATTGGCATTCATTTCAGATATTTTTCTGATTTAATGCAGACGCATAGTTACCCTTTTCGCTATAATCAAACCTATTTCCGATTTTTCCAACCATGGTGTGATTGATATGATTTGTTATCTTCAATTACAAGATATTTGTTGGATGTCAGAGAAAAAAAATTTAAGACTAACCTAAATGATTAAGATCATCATTTGTTGGTTCAGAATCCTCCAGCTTACGCAAGCAAATATCATAAAGTGCCTCATTATCCATGCAAAATGTCTCATGCACATTTTCAACGAGTTCATTTATAGACAATGCTGTATTGTATGAATCCACGGCAGTACTTAGTACCTGTCATCCATTGAGAAACAGTTCTTAGATCAAATCATTATTTGATAGAAAGCAAAATTCACTAACATGCTTAGGGTTTGTCAATAAATCTGTTCAAATCTAATTCAACCTTTCTGAATCTATTTTGTCTCATTCTCAAGTGATTAATGAACAAGAATGCAAAATGATTGAATAACATACTTTGGCAGACGGAAATACAGAAAATGATGATATAACGCGTTTCGCATAGTGTTCATTTAATCTGCTGATGAGAAGCGATCCTAGTCCAGAACCTGTGCCACCTCCCAAGGAATGAGTCAGATGAAAGCCCTATAAGAGCACTTTTTTTTTTTTTTTTTTTCAAAATAATACCTAATTCATAGAAATGATAATTGCAAAATATTTTATAACTTCTATGCTTTGATGTGCATCATCCTTATCGGAATAATTATTATGAAATTATTATGAAATGAAAAGAATTATCTTCAGAATTGCCTTGTTATTACTCTTTTTTCTTGAATTATATAAAATCGGAATTCAAAAATTAGTAATTGTTTTACCTGCAAATAGTCAGAGCTTTCCGCTTCTTTCCGGACGATATCAAGTACTTTACCAACAAACTTTCTTCCTTCACTATAATAGCCCCTGGGCCAAAGGTTGCTGGTACTGTCTTTACCAAATACAAAATTGTCCGTTCGGAAAAGTTTTCTATAATTCGAAGAAAACAAGGAATCCGAGATCTCTGGTTCCAAATCAACAAGTATCGCACGAGGAAAGTATCTTTTCTCTTAAATTTAGTTTTGGATTTTTAAAATACAATTCCATAGGTTGATGGTATAATAATAATTTGAATGCATTAATTGTCATGCTTGCTTTTTCTTTATGTTTGCAATAAGTGAAAATGTCAAGATTAATAGTGCCAATGGCGAGAGCACTGAAGTTAAAGTTTAATTTGATATTTTAATATATCTTTTGTTAAAAAATTGAATCTTCAACAGAAAGAATTTCCAAATCCAAATAAAAAAAATGCAAACCTTTCGTTTCATTGAAATATACGCCGATACGTTCCAACTGTATCGGCGAATCACCTTTATAAGTGCCATCAGGCCCGATACCATGCTCGTCCGAAATTATTTCCCAAAACTGTAATTACCAGATTTATTTTTGATTTTTCTTGGCCAAAGACCAGAACTTTAATTAACCAAACCTTAGTTCCAATATTATTGCCACATTGGCCAACTTGGATATGGACAACTCCTCCCATATTCTTCTGTTATTTAATAAAAACTTTCCAGAAATAGCCAAATAATTCGCAGCCAAGTAATTCGCAGGCGTACCAGACGAATAGCAAGCAAAAGCTATGGTTTGAGGAGTTCTTTTCTCAACCCTTAAATAGATATGAATTATGCAAATTAATCTGAATATATCATCATTTTTTATATTCCAGTCTACCGAGGTATGTTATTCAATCATTTTATTTTTCAACAAAATTTGCATAAATTAGTGTTTCCAAAAAACTATCACTGTAATTCTCACATTATACCTTATGAAAAAAAAAAAAAAAAAAAAAAGAAATACTGTATTCATAAGGCCAAATGAGTTTGTATTGTTAATATATGGATATCATACCTTTTCGTCCATGTCACTTCTGATTTCATAAACTTAGTGCAACAAAGCAATACATCGAAGTACTGCTATTTAGACTCATATTTCTTCTGTTCTCCATGAACACTTCCCAAATTGTAATCACTGCCCTCAGAAGTATTCCGGAATGGCCGGCAATCAATAGCTGTTTTTTTGTTTAAATGAATACACATCAATAATTCAGAAATAACAAATAGACATGAATCACGGAAATTTCTACTGATTTCAAATTTCACTCATTTTAAGATTTCTATAATTTATTTTCTTTAAATGAAATATCGCTTGCACACTTGAGTTTATCTCATGTCGAAACTAGCTCACACCGATTGTTGCCACTTTGATGAATTTGTCGAACTTTTATTCCGAATCCGAGTGACAAAATGAAATGTACACCGTGATAATGCATCTGCATGTTGCGAGATAGGAAGAGATGAGAATTATAAGACAGAAGTCAAAGGATGAATCTCTATCGGCTAATCGGAATGGATGAGAACATGTCATCACGTTTGTGACTTCAAGAAAAAAGGGAAACCGATGATCGGATTCTGGATTTGTCAGAAAAGAAGAGTGGGAGCTTCTCAATTACTTATTGATTTAATATGGTGTATTTTAATTTGTTATTTCACACTGCTAAGTTTCATTATTTTGCTATTTGCATAAAAAAAATAAATAACAATATATGTGTACGTATGTAGCATAGTAATGATAAAAATATTTATGAAAACACCATTGAACTATTAATTTGTTTGTTGAATCAATTGGTCGATGCTCGTTTTAAATTTAACAAAGTTAGATGGAAACGCATTGAAGTACAAAAGGAGAAGATAATCAAAAGCAGGTTCCTTTCTCATTACGTGCATTATGCAAGATCCATTCCAGCTTGCAATGAAAACTGCCGTCGTTTCCGCTTATCTTTCCACAGATTAATTGGCTAGCATCCTTGATTACGTCAGTTTGCTTCAAATTATCCTAAAATGTTGCGAAATTGAACAAAACAGCTATGACCATCAAAGTTTACATCAAATGAACTCAAGTCGGAAATATTTCTATTTCTTCTCTCTTGCAAGATGAAATTATTGTAAGAAAGGCTTGAGGAAGGCAATCTATGTAAATTTCAACAGCAAATATTCGTGCATTGACATGCATCAGTTGATAAGTGGCACTGAACATTTTGGAGATTGCGAAATTTGCATAAATGATTTCGGAGAGCTAGAAATAAATTCATATTTTCACAAATAATTCATTAATCTTCTTGTCATTATCCTAGTGTGGCTGCTAATTATTTGGGTTTTTTCTGGAAGTTTCTCGGGTGATAAAAAGTATGCAGAGAGAAATTATTACTGTCCAAATTGGTCGATGCGGGAATCGAGTTGGAACTAAGGTTTGTTTGATTACAAAGATCTTTGGCCAAGAAGTGCAACCAAAAGTAAATCTGATACTTACAGTTTTGGGAAATAATTGCGAATGAGCATGGCATCGAACCTGATGGCTTTTATAGGGGTGATTCGCCGCTGCAGTTGGAACGCATCGGCGTGTATTTTAATGAAATGAGAAGTTTGTACTTTTTTTATTTAAATTCAGAAAGTCTTTTCTTCTAAGATTCAAATTTTCTAGAAAAAATAAAACAACAAAACCAAGCATCGATTTCAAATCTTTTATTGCTGGCACTATTAATCCTGATATTTTCTCTAATTGTAATAAACATAAGGAAAAAGCAGACACGATAGATAACTTGGCCATTTTGTTATTCCATCAATCTATTTCATCTCTCTAATTAGTGTAAAAAAATCCGAACGGACATTTGCGCCATCATTTTGGCTTATAACGGAATTGTATCACAAAACTTTAGAATTAAATCTCAGGACAAAAATACTGCCCTCGTGCGATATTTATTGGTTCGGAATCCAGGGTCTTGGATACGGTACATTTTTCCCCCTATGGAGACCTTTTCAAACCTAACCACTCTCTGTGTTATCTGAGTAGTAACTCCTACAAAGGGCATTACGCCGAAGAAATGGATATTGAAGTGATCATGGATATTATCCGAAGGGAAGCGGAAATTTCTGACGAATTGCAGGTATGAAAATAATTTGTGCTATATTTTTTCCTTTTTTAAATTCTGATTGATATAATTGAAGAAAAAAAATCTTTACCATCCCATAACTTTATTTTAACGAGGATGATGCATGTTAAAACATGGAAATTATAAAATTTTGTTATTCTCTGTCATTGTTTCTATGAATTGAGTATCACTGGTGAAAAAATGCTTTTATAGGGTTTTCAACTGATTCATTCCTTGGGAGGTAGTACCGGTTCTAGATCCGGGTCGAGTATTATCACTAAAATACGTGAAGAGTATCCGAACCGCATTTTGTCATCATTTTCCATGTTCCCGACACCAAAAGTAAGTTATTCGCTCATTTTACATTCCTTTAGACAAATGTAAGAATGAAACCAAATAAATCCGATGAGAATTGAGCTGAGATTTGAATAATTTTCTATTAAGGCTGCTTTATGTGTCTCTGATAATTAATTTGATCTAAGACCTTTATGTCAATTTGGATGACAGATATCGGATGCCCTTGTTACGGAATCATACAATGTAACATTAGCGACACATCATCTCATTGAAAATGTAGACGAAACATTCTGCATCGAAAATGAAGCTCTCCGTAATATTTCGTTGCATACGCTGAAAATTACTCAACCAACTTATCATGATTTCGACCATATAGGTTAGTTTTGAAATTGTTCTTACATCTAACAAATATGCTACAATTAAAGATAGAGAATAGCATCATGAATAAAGAAATCTTCAGAAGGTTTCATTTCAAACCAAAACAAAACTTAACGACAGATGATATTTTGAGCTTCGATGGCGATGTCAGGCGTGACCAGTTTCTTACGATTTCCCGGCCAATTGAATTCTGATTTGCATGAATTAGGTGTTAGCATGATCCCATTACCGAAACTTCACTTTCTGATGTTTGGGTGCACTCCGCTGCCGATTCATAGTTTTGCTGAATCCGAATTAGTCAACACCAATTATTTGATCCAGCAGGTTATTTTTAAAGGCATAAAGTTAAAGTAATATGATTCTAGCAGTTTAAGTTTCACAATTTTGCATTTACTCATTGTTTTAGACATCATTAGAATGCGATACACAAGGCACAAATATTAAGCTTTCTCCTCCCAGATTTCTTGATAACTCTTTTCCTTTATTTAACATTGTCTACTCAAAAACTCGTAAAAACCGCTTTTACCTGAGTTAATCTATTGGTCATATTCGGAATGCATCATATATAAATGAAGCGGATAAATAAAATGATTATGTGGAAATTTAAAAAAACTGCAAGAAAAAAAAGACTTAGAAATTTTTAAAAGATTTTAGAACTTTTGGAAGTCAAAAAATAGTCTGTTTAAATGCCTAAAAATTCTCTTCCAGCTGTTTGACGAACGTTATATGATGACTACTTATAATCCAAGAAATGGTCGTTATCTGGCTGCCTCCGCAATGTTTCGTGGGCCAATATCGATGCATGTAAGGAAATAATTTGTATAAAATTACAGTATCATTTAAGCATCACTAAAACATCATTTCATTTTCCTTCCCAGGATTTGGAAACCCAAATATCGAATATTCGAATGACAATGATCCCTGGATGTATTCCAAAGAACATCAAATTAGGTACATGCGACATCCCTACACGCGGAACCAAGAACACTGCTGTTTCTCTGTTTAATGCTACAGCAATCCAAGAAATATTTGCCAATATCAGATTGAAATACACAGGTTGATTTCTTTTAAATTGATCACACGCGATAAATTATCAATTTGTTTTATTCAATTAGCGAAATTTCTTTAGATTTCAGAAAGAAGATTTTAAAATAAAATTTTAAAATTCAAAAAAATATTTTAAATGTTTTTTTACAGCAATGTTTCAACACAAAACCTTTTTCCATTGGTACAAAAGCGAAGGAATGGAGGAAGCAGAATTTGTGGAAGTGGATAACACTATCAAGGATTTAATTACAGAATATCAGCAATATGAGGTAGTATCGAATGATGAAGATTGGATTGACGAGGTCGATGATGGGATGGAAGCAGTTAACGATATGGAACAGCCCGATCAGAAATGAAAACCGAATTGCGACAGCATTATTTCATTTTTGTATCGAAATGACTTTTTTTTTTTTTTTTTTTATCGTGAAATGATTTTTTTTTCAAAATTTTGATTGTATCAAAATAAATGATTTGGATTATTTGGTGATTGAAAATGCAACAAATCTATTTTGTGAAATTAATCGAATATTCAGAAATCAATTAAAATATTGATATGGCTCATTCCGTAATTGATACTAACATAAGATTAATTGTCCACCAATCAAAAGGGAAATATATTTCTGGATTATTGAACAAATCACAGTTTATTTCTAGTATGGTGGCTATTAGCCAGCGTAAGCAATTACTAGTTGTGTCGCCTTTTTAAAGATATATAACACAAAAATATTAATCTGAGATCATTGTCCTAAGACGATGAGAAGTTAAAAATTTCCAGAAATACGTTTTCTTTTGCATTAGGTTGGAGGACTCCGTTAGCTTGAAAAATTCTGTTAATAAAAAAGATGTGACAAATAGGACAACTAATTTATTTTGGGATTGATCCACGTTATCCGACTTTTATTATAATTTCGTGAACTTTGATTTGTCTTCAAAAGATTCTCATACTCAATATACTCAAAGTTTGGAACTTAATAAACAGTAAATTAATGTATTATAATAATGGACATTATAATGCAACCATCGGCAAAAACCTTCCTTGAGAGAAATAGAGAAAGTTGTGATAATGATGATGCATTCCTTCAGATATATTCCTGGAAAAAAGACTGATATGAAGCCTCTTCATTTTCAGGCTTCCTGGGGTGTAAGCATAAGTCATGTGCCAACTGAATCACGGTCTGGACATGTATCAATGCTTGCTGGCTTTTTCGAAGATGTCAGTGCTGTTGCTCGTGGTTGGAAGTATAATCCAGTTCCATTTGACAGTATCATCAATAGGTAAAAGTCCAAAACATACAACGATTAGCAACTTCATCCATTGCAGGGTTTCCTTTCTTCATTTGCAAAGCTTACTTCTTCACTGAACGTACTTTTTGGTTATCAGAAATATACGTAATGCTTTAATGGTTACTATGGAACACTCCAACATTATCGTGTCTCGAGTCATAAAGCATAGCACAGAGTAAAATCAAATAAGATTTGACATTTAGAATCTTCTTCTCTTCCTCATTCCATGCCACTGCAATTATTTCTTCTCCAAAATTAGAATTATTTCTAGCAGAACAACGCTGCACAGTTGGACAGTAAGTATTCGGAGAAATAGGAGTTATTATAATGCATATTTTGAAATCTGTGCATGCTATGCGAAACTCGTACATACCATGATAGTGATAAATGAGTAAATGCAACCTTTTTTTTTTTTTTTTTTTTCATCCTACCCTTTTTCATTTCAGAGGAATTTCGTAGAAAACAAGTCTAAGTGCCGCATTGTTTCGAATTACTAAAATTTGATTCAGTACACATATCGAAATACTGTGATTTATTATGGCAATACATATATTTCAGCTATGCTTTAATTTTGATAAGATTTGCTAAATTTATTTTTCGAAACAAATCATATTTAGCACATTTAGCAGTATGAATGAGATGAAATAAGTGAGGCCGAATAACTGATTGAAAATAATAGTTGAAACAATACCAGTTCTTATCCATTTGATATTGCTCGGATTATTCTATCAGGATCCTCTATCCATTGAAGAAAAAAAAAAAAATGAAATTTAAATGAGACAAAAGCCCTCAATTCCAGAAATTTCGGAACACTGTATCGTTTGTTAAAAGTATCAAAATAATTCTACATGTGCGTCTATTAATGAGAATTTGTTCCATCATTCAATACCACGCCTTTCGTGATTTTATCACGAATGTACACCGATTTGGAATTTTGTAATGATGGCTTGAACAGCTAATGTGAAGCTATTTTGTTAAAACGATAGCTGTATTACCTTTCAGAAATCGAAAAACAAAAATTTTGCGCGAAATGTTAGAACTTTAGAATATTATTTTCAAATCTCGAATTCACAAGTCTTGAGAAAATTCGTTCTGAATAAATCAATCGTATTCGATTTTCGCATTCCGTTACAACATTTCTTTTGTTAGACAGAATATTTTCGTCTAATACGCTAATTGACATATTTTCAGTTAATCCATTTTATGGAAATTTGATCTTTCGTAGTTTTGTACGAATATACAGACCACGTTTTTGCGAAAGACTTTAGAGGCAAGCCTGTAATGCTTTTTGCATTACAGATTTAATTCTTCTGAGCTAATTTGTTAATTCAATGCTTTCTGAATTTTTATTGAGCAAATATTGGAGGAATAGCAGTTTAAATGTAAAACGCGAGATAGTTCTAGAGTTTCTAATTCCTCTAAATATCATACATTTAATGAATGAGAAAAGAAAAGTACAGTAATCATGGTGTATGGTATTCACTATGACTTTTCAGTGATAAATGAAAGTCAAGTTAAGCGCTGCAGGATGGATCTTTTAAAGTATAAAGAAGATACGTAAAGTAAACTAATTCCATGAATTTAAATTTTGATACAAAAAATGTCAGTGAAACATTGGAAAAAAATAAGACTACAAAACTGATAGAACATAGAACCGTGTGGTACATGACAAATCCAACATTCTTTGTTTTAATCTTTCATTCTTTATCTTAAAAAAGTGAGGAATACAAATGGTCAAGTAAGTTAGTGACATCCCAAAAAAGTGAAAGACCGGAAGTTTGAAAATAAAAAAAAAAAGATTGAAGAAAAATGAAAGATCAAAAGAGTAAAAAGGAAGTGGAGAAAAAAAATACAAGTAATCAAGGGAATGAAAAAGACAAGTAAATAGAAAAAAGCATAAAAGCTAACGTTTGAGCAAAAAGCATTTACGATCAAATAATACAAAATGTCAATAAGGGAATTCGAGAAATCTTCTTTTTAAATGCTCCAGGAAGAACTGGAGTTCGATACAAAATGACATAGCCTTGGCTCTTGCATCGTTCGGAATAGCTACAACATTGTTACCAGATGGAAGAACTGTTCATTTCGATTTGAAATTTCCATTCAGCATGCAATTCATCGAAACTCCCATATCCAACATTTCCAAGACATCGGGAATGGGTTAAAGTATTGCAAAAATGCAAACTAATTGTTTGGGATGAATGTACAATGACGCACAGAAAATCGGTCGAAGATCTTGATCGATCATTGCAAGATTTGCGTGGAAATATGAAACCATTTGGGGACGCATTAATATTGCTTGCAAGAAATTTGAAGCAAATATTATCTGTAATTTCTCGATCGACACCGGCGGAAGGAATGCTTGCTTGAAATACTTTACTTTGTGACGACACGTTAAAAACGTTAAAATTAACTACAATATGCATGTCCAACTGCAAAACGATCGACCAACCGGGATCTTCTCACATCAATTGCTGAAAATTGGGAACGGAAAACTGCCGGTTGATTTGGCCTTAGGATGAATTTCATTGCCTCATAACTTCTAAAATTTAGTAACAAAAGAGGAGTTAGTTGAAAAGGTATTTTCCGATATTCAAACAAATTATAAGAATCACGATTGGCTGAGTGAATGAACTATTATTGTGGACAAGACCAAAGACGTTCGACGAACTTCACAATATTATTCAGTCTAACATTCAAAACGAGGCAGTTACATACAAGTCCATCAATACTGTTGTGAAAGAAGATCAAGCGTTTAATTATCTAACAGAATTTTGGAATTTACTCGATCTGCCAGAATCGACGTGCCAATTATCATGTTGCGAAATTTCAACCAGCCAAAACTTTGCAACGGCATGCGACTTACGAGTGAAAAAATTAATGATCAATGTCGTAGAAAGAACAAACTTGACAGGGCCTTTTAAAGGAGGATATGTCCTTATTCCTCGCATTCGTATAATTCCAACGAATATGGCAATTCAGTTCAAGAGATTGCAATTCCCAATTCGATTGGCTTTTGTATTCACCATCAACAAAGCTCGGGGTCAATCTTTGGAATTACGTGGTCCAGATCTAGAGGTCTATTGCTTCACACATGGATAATTATATATTACGTATTCTAGAGTCGGGAAACCGGACAATCTCTGTATCTATACAGAATAACAAAAAATATTGCATACCCACAAGTATTGTGAAAAAAATCGCTTGAACGAAACATTTCATTACATACTATCATGACCTCGACATTTCTGCGACGCAACTACATTCCTCATAAATCAAAGAATAAGCGAATTACATCCCTCACAAAGCAAAAACAAACGAAAAGACTCGAAAGGACTTTTAAATTACTTGTCTTATTTTTTTTTAATACGCGCCTATTCGAATGCAACGCGGTATGAAAATTTCAAATCAATCGATGAAAAACTTGGAACTTTGCAGGAAGTAGCCGCAGTCAATGCAGAAAGCAGACGTGATGAATAAATTCTGCCCGCTCATGAAGACACGGTACGGGGCGAAGTCAAAAAATTCAGTGCGCTCATGAGGGCTCATGAGGGCATTTGACTTTTTAGTGGTGCAAGACGGAGTCAAAAAATTCAGTCTACTCACTTACTTTTAGCTGTCACGGACTTACATATGAAAAAAAGTATGTCTATATAAAAAAAAATGGCCTATTCGAATACAAGGTTGTATCAAAATTTGAAAGCAATCGATGGAGAACTGGCGAAAATTCCGTCCGGGGTAACAGGAAGCATTAACATTTTGATTTATATAGATATTATTATTATTGAAAACTTATTACTTGCTATTATTCTAATTTCTCAGTATCCCACGATTATGTTGAAGTAATTATTAGAAAATAAAAGGTATTAAGGTATAAATTTATTAAATCACTGAAATTATCGTGTGGCATTAAGCAGTTGCTGTTGCCATGGACAGATCGATATGACTTCACTAGTCGTAATTAGCTCTTTCAAATAACGAAAAGTTTTTCATTTCATATAGTTCAGTTATGTTGTCTTCTGTGGCGAAAAAAAGATTGGAAATTGCTTGCATTTCTTCTCATTACCGTATTCTCTTCTGTTATTTTGAATAAATATAATGATTGTGTGTGTTACTTCCTTTTTTGCATATTCATAATTTGTAAACTTATATGAATTAATTTCATATTATCATATTTCCATGATCATTCAGAGTTCGGATTTCTTTCTTTTTTTTTTTTTTTTTTAAAACCATACTCTTGCCACGTGATTTTCTACAGTTCCATTCTTGTTTTTGATGGAATAGCTTTTTCTTTTTGCATTCACCTTGTTTGAAGAGTTGAAATGTTATTTCTTTAAATTTATCATTGTATCAAACATTAACTAAAGAACTTAAAGACCGGAAAAATTGACTGATGGTCTACAAAAAACGATCGAAAATTAGTAGCAACCAAAATTTAGAAAATGGTTCTTTATCTTACACAAGTACATATATTAAATTATATATGTATGTATATATCTATGTAAGAAAAATCGTGGTATATTACCTATGCTTGCAAAATCCTGCTACATCAAAACCGTGATAAAACCCTACTACATAATATTTTTAACAAGTTTCAACATGATAATAAGCGACCACAAAAAAAATAAATCTTTCCCATAATGATTGATTAGACGAAGCATGTGCTATCTTGTTTTGAGCTTTGTCATTATATACATATACTTTATCTTTACATTTGATATTCTTCGGCAGCATTAGATCGAATTGCAGGAATAAGCACTTTTCATTACTTCATTAAGTAAGTTAATATTATTACATTTATTTCTCGATTTATATGAGATCGTAAATTAACCAGTAAAAACTAAATCAAATTTGCAAACGAAGCATGCTGCTTTTTCGCCTTAATATGCATACATATGTGTTATATAAATATTGTTTTCCAGGTATTTGTGTAGATTTTACTTATAATTAATTCACACTACCACTATCTGATGTAAGGAAATTGTTAGGTTACTCTTAAAAATTGTTTAAATTTTTATAAAAAAGTTGAGCATCGCATTTAATATGCATATTTTACACATATTTGTAAAATTATTTCCTGGCGACAACAATAGAAAAAAACTAAAAAAAAAAAAAAAAAAAGCATATTTATATAGCTCAAATTGATTACTTTGAAGTTCAACATTTTCAAAACTTGCAGAAATATATGACCAATAACCATCTTTCCTACCATTTCCATTTACATTATTATTACTGTAAGCGAAATATTCAGTTATGATAATCTTATTCGAACTTTTCTGTTATTCAGTATAATATAGCATATTTTATAGTGGTAAATGAATTGTAATGGATATCGAGAAACAATACGTTCGGGAAGCATATAGACATTTGGCATCACATCCGGATACTGCTTGCTATGGAAGTGAAACCCGAAAGTTAATGCTTCGATGGATCAATGTTCAAAAATTTATTAATCAACTCCCGCTAGGCACAATTGCCATTGATATTGGCAAGTTCTTCTTTTCTTAAAATTCATTTGTAAAATTAAAGAAATTATAAACATAATTTACATGACAAACGATTCTAACACTTGCATATTGTGAGTTATTCCGCGCCAACACGAAATTCATTCTTAACCAAAGTTAACAAAAGTGAATATTTGAGCTGCGAAAACTGAAAGAATGCTGGAATTGCAACAGTCTAACTTGAAACTGGAAAAATGACAGAGATTCATTGAGAGATAAGAAAGCCACTCTTATTATCTATTGAAAAAGATGCGAAGCCTAAGGTATTCCTTTCTCAATTTAGGTTGTGGTGAAGCAAAGTACTATAGGAGCGATTGCTTCTTTATGGATTGCGATACATGTTTGGAAATGCTTGCACAACTGCAATTATCGCCGATGGTTGATTTGCAGTTAGCTGATGCTCTAAATTTACCTTATAGGTAAAGAATATAAGTTTTGGCGTAAATTTTTGTTTGAATTAATTTCGTTTTTAATTTCTGACTGTAAGAATGATATTGGGTGATGGAGGGAGGAGAAGGGGGTTTCTATGACTTATGAATGGGCACAATATTTGAGCTGTCGCCTTTAAGCTTTGAAATTTTCGATATTTCCAACTAATACCTTCCAAATTATAGATCAAATAGTATTGATGCTGCCTTATTAGTATCCGTTTTACACCATTTCACAACGCTCGATAGAAGAAAAAGAGCGTTAACTGAAGTTGCTCGATGCTTGCGACCTCGGTAAGTTGTTTATCTCTGATATTTCTTGGATAGTTTGCGGAAAATAAATGAACAAGACTGTTTTGTCATTTAGCGCAGCACATTTCGGAATGATATGATTGCACAACGGATATGGACGCATATAAGTTTTTCAATAAATGTTGAAAAAGCTATTCGCTAAATCATCTTCCGTTCATTTCATCCCTTGTAGAAATACGGCAATCTCTTCCTGTCTTATTCCAGTCTTCCGGGAGTATTTCCTACTGTGCTGCATATTCTCAGTAAATGCCATTCGCTGTCATATGATGAAATGTCCAAGTTAGAATTCGCAAAGAGATGATTAATAGATATTTGAATTTCAAGAATATTGACAGACTTATTTTGCTTTTCACATTTTTAGTGGTCAAGTATTGATATGTGTTTGGGCATTCGAACAACCTAACGGGAAATTTCCGTCGCAGGACGTATTGGTACCATGCCAATTGCATCACTGCAACAGTATTTCTCCCAATAATCACAATAAGTGTATTCAATTTTCTCATTTTGCAATAATAATAAAACATTTCCCTCCTCCCTTCTCATCTCATGAATTTCACGTTCCAGAAGGCGTATGCTTTGTTTATGACAGACAAATAATCTTTTGAGAGCAAGAAATCGATACAGTTGACATACTTTCATCTTTGTCAAGCTTAAAAACTTCTAGCAACATTGCTATACTTTTCAATGCTAGACAAAATTTCCTCAACATCATTGAACTTTGACCTTCTTAGCTATTACTTTGTTGTCCGTTGCTATTTTAGATAGTACACAAATTACATTTAATGAAAACTTTCATCTCTAGAATCTTATTTATGGAATTTGGAATTATATTGCACTGGGAAGGATAAAATCAGATTTTCTTGTCCTGTTTATTTTATCGGTAAGATATTTTTAAAATGAATTCCAGCGGTCAGATTCCATATGAATTCAACCAGAGAACAGCGTCTAATACGGGTAAGACTCTAATAAATTAAAATGTACGCTTCATTAACCTACTGCACAATGCAGTCTGGACTTCGTAATTTTTCTTACTGTCAGAACTATATGGTAATTCACTGGAGTAAGGTTCCTAACGATTTAATTGACATTTCGAATTCTTTGACATGAGATTGCTTGAAGTTTTCAAGAAGTTGTATGCTATCAATCTCATATAGCAGTGTATCGGGACAGGAGTTTTTCTGGAAGTTAAATCAAATAATGAAATGTCTTCCATGTAGTAACAAATATTATTTCCAGTTGCTTTAGTCAAATTTAAAATTACTATTCATAAGTTTTTTATGAAATTCGAATTCTATTCGCCTTTAAGGATTCTATAGCCGTGAACTTTTTGGCAGAGAATGCAACACAAACTGAGCATATATCGTTGTTTCATCGCATCTTCAAAATATTCTCATCTTTTCACGGACTACTGCGACATCTTTTATCGACTCTTAACGAATGTGCACGAAAATACTATTCAAGTACGCCGATATCAGGCATTTTGCGATCCCTAATGCGACACAATGCGATTGAACAGTTTTCTGTGAAACTTGCTGAACATACGATTGAAATGGCACTAATAGAAGCGCTCTGTATTACGCAACAACACAATCCTTATCGATTTTATCATCTTTTTAAGAAAGTTAGTTCATAAAATTTCAAAACATAAAAAGGAAGGAATTTTTTTGGAATAATCAAAAAAGTTATAAACAATGAAATTATATTCCTTCACTTCTCTTTCCTCTTCATGTGAATATATGCAATACTAACGAATGACATTTCTCGAATATCATATCACATTTTCAGTAATCTGTTTAGATATATAAATGGCGAATAATTGCAGGATGAATTGAAAGCTCTGATAGCAATGATACCATCAGTACGACTGGTACACTTGGATTACGAACATGCAAATTGGTGGGCAGTTGTTGAAAAACTTGATTTATTTTCATAATTCTCATTCCGGACTTTATGACAATATTAATTTTTAGTCCAAAAAAAAAAGTTACCAGTTAATTTTTGATTTAGTTATTACTTCTCTAAATGCGTAAATTCATCAATATTTCCTCATTCAGAGAAGCAGTAGGTAGATAGGAAATCAACCGGTAGCCCTTTCTTTTGCTTGAAGAAAAAAATTTCATAATTCAATTCCATTGAGACTTCAGAATTCATTGTTGTTAGCGCATTTCCAGCTGCAGGTTCATCTCTACTCTAATGTTTAATGAAAGAAAGATATTCAATTTCTATTCTTACTTTGAAGTGCAAGAATTACAATTTTGTATTATTATATATTATTATCGTTGGCTTAGAATAGTTGTTTTGTTCTTAAACATTTAATTATGCCAAAAAAAAAAAACTCTATTAAGAATCATTTTGATACCTATCTTTAGACTGTGTTGCAAGCTAGGAGAACTTGTCACACTTTGATTATGGAATGAACACTTAGCACAAATAATATTACACAAATATCGTAAACATTATTATTCACTCAATTCAAACATAAAGGATTTTTATTCAGAATAAGGAATAATTTCAAATTTTCTAAAACAATAATTAATGTCATTTATTTGCAATTTTTGCCTTCCAAGTCCACAAGGCCATACAAGTTGATGCTGTTTCGTTCATGTCACTTCTCATTTTCTAAATTTAGTGCGACAAAGCAGTATATCGAAGTACTGCTCTAATTTCTTATCTCTTCTGTTTCTTCACAAATACTTTCGAAGCAATAATCGTTGCAAAAATCAGAAGATCTGGAATTTATCCGGAAGTCTTATATTGTCAACATTTGCTATTTTGCAATTCTTTTAATTTAATAAAAATGTCATCAACTTCGTTGAAGAACAAGCATCAATTGACTCAAATATTTCACGGGAAGTTCAAAAAGTGACCTGAGAAATGCCGACAAACGATCAGACGACGACATGAATGAAAATTCTGTGCTTCGTTTCTTTCGATTTTTGAATACAAAATTTTGGTAATAATTTGTTATTAGTGAGTAAGATGGCAGTATTGATTAAATTTTAACTAGACTTTAGTTTGTGATTTTAAATTTAAGCTAATATTGGTCATAATTGGATGAATCCGTAAGGAAATCATTACTCACGTCCTGTTCTGAAAACCGAGTTCTATTATTTGACATATCAAACTTGAAATGAAGTTGGAAATTTACAGACTACATTTATTGCTATAGGATTCGATAAATTTTACAGAATAAATTTTTGTTCTTTTTTTATTTTTGGATTAATTTCACTGAGTAAATTGCCATAGGATTTAAAAAATCAGATAATTCGATGATCATTTAAAGTAAATGGGAAAAAAATTTCACAATAAGTATCGAAATTTTATTATAAAATAGATTGCTTTATTAAGATTGCTTTATGAGACTTGAGAGACTGTAAAGTCATTTTACTTTGCTACACATAACATAACGCAATTAATTAGAACACAAAGTTTGAAGGAAAGTTGATAATAAACTTTAAGCATTAACAAAAATTATAATCAAGATTCAGTGTCAGTAGTGCACAACTTCAAAACTACATAATCTGATGATATTTTCCAAAAATTTCCAATTCAAAGTCATAATACCAAATTTTTGATCAAAAACGCATGATGTACAAAAAACCACAGTAGAAAAGCATGTAAAATGTAAGATTAGGCACAAAAAATGTGAAATGATTAATGTTGACAGAAAAGGGTGTAAAAGCGAAATTGAGAAAAAGGCGTGCGAAAAGAGTAAGTAACAAAATAGGCATAAAATCAGCAAATTTAACAAAAAAGATCAACAAAAAAAAGCAAAAAAAAATAGGTAAAAAGATGAACATAAAAGGCCAGCGATAGAAAGAGATAAAAGAAGTAAAATTAACAGAAAGAAAATATGCATTGGGATTAAGTAACAAAAAGATATGTAAAATAAAGATGAAATAACAAACGTGCAAAAGATTCAAAATATAAAACTCCAAGTATAACAGAAAAAAATTGGCAAGGAAGCTGTAAAGCCAAAAATTAAATGCAGCAATGTATTATTCATTACACAATATTACTGAAAAACGGAAAAAATTATATTTAAAAAAAATACGATCAAAATCTAAATCCATGAAAGAAAAAAAAAGAAACCAAACGAATAACTTTCCGAGAAATAATTCAGACTGAAAACAAAAATTGAGAAATGATTGGTGAATACATACAAAATTTCTCAATTCTAAAGCGCCCTAGGTACAATAACTATAAAAATGAAAAAATAACAAAGTAAAAACGAACAATTAAATGCTTAAGACAACTAAAGAGCAATTCGGGAAACAATGGATTAATAATCACCAGAAGATAGAAATAACAGCAAAGGACTTGAAAAATCTAACAAATTGATTAAAAACTAAAATCGAAACCAAAGAGAAGTAGCTCGAAACAGGTGACATAGCAGTTGATCGATCTCTTAACAAGTTTCAAATGTTTATCGGCAGGAATAGATTCAGTTTCACCAAAAGGGTTCTTGAATCTCGGAAACTCATGTTATATGAATGATGTATTGCAAGGATTATTTCACGTTGAAGCCTTTGAAAATCTGTCAAATATTGTGTCAGGATTATCATAAGAAAAAGGCTCTTCGAAAAAATTATCAAAAAGCGGCGATAGGAGCGATAAACTGTTAGAAAAATTGATTTTATTACTGTTGATATGACAGATACGAATCGTGTTGAGGAAGCTTTATTAATTGATGAAATAACTTTTGTAACAAACAATATCAAGAATATCTAGGCAAATTAATCACTAGGATATTCTTCTCTTTGTCGCTTGTGCCGATCTGAATTGTCGAGCTGCTGCTACTGTTGCGTCGATCGATCTGTACAATTATAGAACTGTCGTTTCGTTGGTGTAGGAACTTCAGTTGTTGTTTCGTCGTTATAGAAAACTCCAAATTGTTGCTCGGTCTTGAACTCTTGTAGAAAAACTGCTGTAAAAAATTGGTTTGCTCCAAACTCCGAATCTTTTAAATCCTTTCGCGGTTGTCTCATGATTGGTCGACCTCGCTTTGTTTATCTGTTAATCACAGCGTTAAACATGTTTATCGGGTTGTTGGTCCATTTGAAACTATCTTCTCGCTTCAAGACCTTTACCACTGCCTGTTTACAATAATTATATCTTTCGGATTTTTCCATCATAGAGTGTCTGCAAACGATCCTACCATGACGACAAAAGGAAGAGGGAAACAAATATACAGAGATGGTTGAAACGATCAATGAATATTGAATTTTATAAATGAAGGAAAGGAAGCACTAATAACCTTGGCCACATATAAGAAGGATGCTAAAGCCTCAATCGAATACATACGAAGAAAACCCGCGAATCAAATGGCCTAAGAAGAGAGCATTTATCAGTGACGGTGCTCACTGGTGAAGCCTCAAGAATAGTATGTAGACATGATATAGCACCAAAAAAACTACAGTATCCGACGAATATTAATGGAGAGAAATTTGGCAACATATCAGCGATCAAGAATTCTCTGTAGAGGGTATTTCAAGATATCAGGAAAAAAAATTCTATATAGATGTATTTACATGTGAGCGGTCTGGATTTCTCGACCATGCCTACTTCGTACGTTGTTCAGTTTTGCAATTCTGCATCGATTGATTTGAAATTTTGATTGGGATTTGAATAGGCGCATGTTTAAGAACTTTCAGAGATTTGAGATTTTGAACAAATGAACATTTACATTTTTATTTATGTAGACTAGTTGGAACCGGCCAATGAATCTCGATATGTTAATGCGTGCTCATTGTATTAATTGAATATCTTTACTCTTCCTTTTCTTCATTATTTGAATAATTTTTTTTACAAAATTTCACTGATTCATTTATTTTCAAAACACTTTTGGCACCATATTTTGATGATTTACTGAAACGTCCGACTTAAATATTCATTATAGTCGATTTGAGATTGTCTTTAGTGGTAGTATTATTTTAATTTTAATTTTTTGAGTATTAGTTGATTTTTTTTTTGGTTTTGTTTTATGCTAATTTTGATGCTTGCGGAGGTACTATTAGTTTTCACTAATAGTATTAATGATTTTTGTATTTTTTAATGGTTTCATTTAGTTTTCTATGAGCTCTTTTTCTTATCAGTTTTCCGGTTCCTTTTTACTTTTTATGCTTTTTGTTTCTGCTTTTCTCAATGGTGGTCACTATTCATTTGATAGTTGATTATCTAAAGCGATGATTGCTCTACTTCTGTTAATTGTTTGGTTCATAGAGGTACTTTAGTTACGGCTGGTGTAATATTAATGGATTGTTATGTTTATTGTATCTTTGAATTCTGATGTTTTATCTTTTGTTTTTTATGTCAATTTTTTTACTATGGTTTTTTTTTCCTGATTTTTTCTGCTTTTGGTTGAGGAGGATACTAAAAAGATTATTGCTTTGAGTACTATGTCTCAGATTGTTTTTTGTTTTTTCTAGCTATTAGTAGCGGTTTGCATTATTTGTCTTATGTTTACACGATTAAGCATTCATTTTTTAAAAAAGAATTGTCAAGAGCTGATTCATCCCAGTCTTATTTTTATTACATTTTTATTGTTAAGAATTTCCTTCTGTTGCGTTTAATTGCTCATCATCAATAATTTTTACTTTTTCTTTTTTAAACTCATCATGAAAATTTCTATTGTACGGTACTTCACAGTCGGTCGTAGAATTTTGTAAATTTTCACGTGTACGATTTTGATACTTTCACTAGCACTATTTTTCATGTATTTTTCACATGATAAGTTATATTACTGCTGTATTTAACAGATGTTACATTGCCTGAGTGATCCATAAAGTTATTGTTCCTATGTCGAATTGTATATTAAGGATAAAAAATATAGATACTGATATGATAACAGTATGCGAAACCAAAATAATATTAATTGGATTGCGACATTTTCTAAATTCTTCATAATACTGAGTTTATTCACTTCTTAATTATAAGTTTGGATGTTAAATAATAAACTGATAGCAATAAATAAATTAAAACGTTGAGGTGAAATCTCTCTATTAAACAAATGATCGAATGACACTGATAATATATTTCAAAACAACTAGTAGTCGTAATGATTTACATTTTTAAGATAGAATCCATTCAAGGAATTGGAACCACCGAAGCTCTTATTAATGAGATTGCTAAAAAAGAAATGTGGGCTTAAGCCTTGAAACACGATACTTGGTTTTTGGATCATCAAAAATAATTCATTTGAAAATGAAGAGTCCTTTTGCTACTCTTGTCTATTTCCTTCAAGAGACATTTTAATTAATCGTATATCTTCATTCAGCCGAATATGTTTTGTGTATTTTATTGATTACTGATGGCTTCCGCATTCGCTTTTCTCTTTATTTTACTATTAATGAAGTTACTTTTTTAAGATATTCCTGGGAAGAAATCACTAACAACTGATTCTGCGAAATTTCTTGCACTATCTCCGTGGATTTCTGTTCCCAGTTTTTCTGTACGGTAGCTATTTCGAAATTAATGACGAATGTGACGAATAATAACTAGAACAAGTTCCATTCTAGTTGACTTTAGTCTTGACATACGATCCTAAAAAGGTTCAGAAATCTTGACCGGAATATTTGATGGATATGTAAATCAGTTTCCCATCATTGAAATGGATTTGCAAATTAGTAACTCTTGCTTCATATGTGAAGGGAACAATAAATGAACGCTGACAATTTATTAGTTCTAAGCTAGTTTATCGAGATATACTGATAAGTAGAATAGTTCTGAAAATAGAATAATTTTGTCAAGCAAATATTTGTTAAAAATATGCAAATAAACAAACAAACGTCCGCTAGCAACTGATATTGAAACAGCTTCACATTAATTTAATTCGGAAGATTATAGTAGCAATTTTATGAGAAAACTAATAGCACTCCTGAACCATTATCATAATCTAATTATAACAGGTTCAATCATTTGATTTGTAATAACTTGAGATTTCTAAATCAGAAAATTCTGCAAAAACATTCCGAAAGGCTCCTCAAGTACACTTTGTAAAGTTAGGATAAACTGTTTTCAAAGTATTTTCCTAACAGGCATTGGAAAATTGATACGAAAAATGTAAGTTAGAAACAAGCGCTTTTCTATAAATTTTTGAAATATAAAAAAGCACTACTTCATTAATTCGCAATATTTCATTATGCTAATGCAATAGTTGTGTCATAAATGGTTGGCGCTCGCAAAATGATGACAATGCTGCCGATCATGCAAGCTGTTGTAAATAAAATCAGAAATAACCGATCCAACACGACGGATATGTACTTCCAGTCCTCGATTATCTAAATTTCAATCGTTTTGTTCTCAATGTGTGAGATTATTTCACAATGATTGAAAAAATTGAAAGAGCTTTACTATCTGATCGCTTTCATAAGTTGGATTAACCACAGACTTCAAAATGAGTAAAATTTATACTAACTTCATTGCAAGCAAGCCTCCTTAATGCCTATTCTTGATTTTCTTGAATATTTGCGAGGAAATTAACGTAAGATTTTGAATATAACAATTGGAATAAAACAAGTATGAATGAACCTCTTGGCCACTTTTATCATCCTTCATTAGATTAACAATAAATGTGACACTATCAACGGCACTCATCACCGGTGTGAGTTCTTTTTGAAAGCTTGTAAAACTGCTACCGTCATGACTTCTCGTTGTGCAAAATGATGATCGATAAGCCGGAGATAAGAAATCCATCTACAATAACAATAATTTTTCAACACAAATTTCGGACAAATTTTTATATGTATAGGATTTCAATAATAACATTTACTGTTGTTTTGAGAAAAACATACCAGTAATATATGCTAGTAATTAACAATAATTCGAATAATTAGAATCACAGTCTATTGATAATAACAGTGATAATACTAACAATGATATAAAAGAATTTTTGCTTTCAATTTAATCATTATAACTGATGGTACCTGATCAAATAAAGCTGAAATTGTATGGTCACGTGGTCGACTGAAAGTTGACAATCTTTTGTCCGGACGTTTGGGAGTAATGAACTGTAAAAAAGATCATTAGTTAAATCTATAATTCAATTATATCAAAGTTGACTCTACTATCATCTGTACGCTTGAAATATGAAACATTAAGGCAAAGCAATACAATTCCTAATATCATTTACACTATTTGTCGGTCTTGCTTTTCACTTCTCAATTTTACTGTGCTAAGAAAACACTCAAGTACAGTAACGCAGCGATGTACTGTAAGCTATTACTGTACGTTACAAATATTTCTTTTTCGTTTACATTTTACTAAGAAATGAAAAGAAAACAAACAGTATTAGTAGAATTGGTTCTGAAGACTTTTATTGGTGATGGTCGCCTCATCAAAAGATATTTGGGTAAAAATTCGATAAAAACTTTTTTAGCCCATTCTGGCATTGTATGAGTTGTAGGAGTTCGAAAATGCACATTCTGTAAAATCAATATTTAAATAAAATAAACAAAAGATAAAGAGATTTTGATAAGAACAAAGTATTCGAAGGAATGATGGCATTAGAATTATAGCATTAGAAATCTTATAATTTCATTCTTTACTGACTTGGTAAATAAATGTTTTTTCAATGTTTTCATATTTTTAAATGCCAGCTCTTCTCCTGAATGCCTCAAATGTCATTCAGAAAAATTCGAATGCATTAAACATGCATTGCAGTATTTAGAGATATGAAATGAACTGTCTTAAATATTTGAATCTTTCTTTATCAAAGCATTATTGATAAAGCTGATTTAAGCTATGCTATTTCAAATTGCTGCATTTACTATAAAATTGAACATACCAATGTTATAACTGTAACAATAACAGATAAAGAAACTAGCACCATTGTAAATAATAGATATTTACCAATAAGTGGTATAACGAGCGAAGTTGAAGGTATTATTTCCACTGCAATAAATGCCTTATATTAAATCACAAGCAACAATCCTTTTCTTTTAATTCAACTTTGAATTTTTTGTTGAAAAGAGAAGCTTACCTAGCAACAGGAAAAATATGGTGAGTGAAATAAGTATATTTAGACAAAGTGATATTTTCTCACCGCCATCCGAAGGTAAGTAGAACACTAGCACCGTCAAAAAACTGAAAAATTATAATTATGAACTGTTAGATAGATATAAATAAGAAATTTCAAACAATATTTCAATCATATTATGAGATTTTTATAAGTTTTAAGTGGCGCTTTACTTGATGCTAACGATTGGGAAAATCAAGTAGACGATGTAAAATAGCGTCTTGCGTCGCAAGCGTATCTCATATGTTAGATCGATGAAAGGAGATTCACAGCACGGATATCTGAAATTGATGCGGCCGACATCGTATAAGTGAATTTATCGTTCATCAGCTTTTGAAAGAAAAATAAATTCAAGTTCGTGAAAATTTACACAATTTAGAAAATGCGTAAATTTGCAATTAAATCATGTCCTAAGTAGCATAGCGTTACTGTTACCTTTTCAAATGACGTTTACCCGGCACGCCAAGTATATCCCATTCAACACTTGGATAGTAATCACTTAGATCAATTCCTGAACTTAAATTTCATTTCAGAACCGGTAAACAAAAGGCAAATATAATAGCTTCATTTTAAGTCCTACAATGATTTCCTCTTTGATAACATCATTTAATTTATCCATTTCAAGAATCCTGTACTTATATTCATAAAAAAAGTATTCGACCTTCATCAACAATCCAAACAGTTTCGTCATATTCACCATCAAAACCAAGTAATGTTTCTGTTTCAGCTCTTTCAATATGTGAATCTCTATGCTGTAAATCAACTTCTAGGCCGCCATAAGTCCAGGAGCCTATAATCCAATTGAAAAAAGACAAGTGTTTTTTTCTTTTCGTTTACGAAATTTTTAATGGGTCCGACCCGTTTTTGTAGTAAATGGATGATTCATATCTTTTATATTATCCTCCGAAAACAGGATCATCATAAAACCATCGACGAACAATAAAATACCGTGAATTTCACATCCATGAATAATAATTTTCCATATTACGATATTTTATAGAATTTCATGCAAACATCAGAACTAGTCGTTGATTAAATGAATCGATTTTTTGTAATGAAAGTTCGTGCTAATTGATCTTCAGTATGATTAGAAAGTTTTCAGAAATGAAAAATACGCATTTGTCATGAAACTAGGGAGCTCGTCATTCGTCATTCTTCAGCAATGGTTTACAAGTTCAGACTGATAAAATAGCAAAATTTTATCTTACCAAATTTCATTTCACACGTTTGTATGTCGAAAGGAAACCACTCCACATCTATTTGGCACATGCTGGAACAAAAAAGCCAACTATATTTTAATATGATTGGCCGAAATCATTTGTAACAACTTTTAAATTGTTTCTTTCAAGGTATATCTCGTAATTGTCCGCTATTTTCCATCATTTCCCAGAAAATTCTTAGAAAAAGAATATTTTATTTATCTTATAAAATATATTTCGTCAATCGCAATATTTGATTGCTGAGTGAAATTTCATCTATGGATAAAGAACCTCTTGTAAATAGCAGGAGGTGACCATTCAACAGTACCATTGGGTGACAATTTTGCCTTTGTCATTATTGACACTTGATAATTACCGTCTGCGCTAAAATTGATTCGTCAGAAACATTCATCTAACAAGTGATTGCCTTGAGAATTGATGAGATCTATAGATTTATTTTCTTTTCAGCATATTTCTTTCATCAATTTCAGGAAATTGGTTTATTAGATATGAGCGAAAGCAGTAAAAGCATACATATATCTCATTTGTTTCTTCATCCAATGGCCTCTTATGTAGCACTAAGAGTTAGAAAGTTTGGTTTCATTTAAAAAAGAAAATTAATGGAAAATATACTTGTTGTAGAGGACAATATCCGGTAACCAAATCATGTCGGAAGGCACGTACAATACGGTGACTCCACCGTAATCTGCCGGATTCCACTTTAATTTATAATCAGTCCAGCTCGAAAAAAAAACTTTTACAGTGAATATCTAATTAAAAATTATCATCTAATGTAAGGATAGGTAATGACACATTATCAAGAGTAAATGAACTGATTTTTAAATTGAGAAATATAAAAAAAGTTACATGTTGCAACCATATATTTGTCGTCATTATTTGATTCTTCTCATGCTGAAATAATTCGAGTTAGGTTTATGAATAATTTGAACAGATAATAAAAATTGAAAAGAACAGGAAAAAAAGAAGCAGATAAGTTGTGAAGTGAATCAGTTTCATTCAAGTCCAGGATTCAAATGTTTGTCTTGTTCCATTGCTTCATCTTTTTTATCTTTTCTATTCTTATTTTGATCTACTCGATCTTTATTTATTTCAAAGCTTAATGAATAAAGTGCTATTCATTTTTTAGAAGAACACTGTATCTAAAAAAGGACCACATTTTATGAAGTAGAGAATGTACTTCGGTTAATTAATCCTATTATCCAAAAAAAAAAAAAAAACAATTTGAGCATGTTTTATAAGCATTATCAAAAATAAAACTGTCAAATCACACACTACGTCAAGAAGCTGCGAAAGTTTCAATTTCAATCGAACAATCAGCGTATCAGTGTCATTTTCCACCGGTCTAACAAGTTTGTTATAATCAGCCAGAAGGTCCTCCATTAAACGTCCAGCATCTTGACCACACTGTGCACCAGAAGGCAAAAGCCATGCTATTGAAACAACCCAACAATAGATTTCCAGAAATGTCATCCATCCATCCATTCTTTCACTGTTTCCATGTTTCGATTAAAACATTGATTGTATATGATTACAACGTTTGGTAATACGTTAGGATTTCCGATTATCTGTGATGATAAATTTACTAATTAAAACTAAATTTAAAAAAAAGCAATGGATAGAGTAAGAGATGGAAACATTGAAAACTTCAAACAAACGGTTTGTTGATGCTAGCCAATAGCATGTTACATGTAGATTACCATTATATCAATTCATAATTTGTACAAATGAGCTTGTTAGACTGAATATTAAGAATTTTGTTTATGATAAACAAAACATTTCAAAATGAATCTGCAGTATTCTGAGAATTTTTTGATGAATTGTTCACAAATAAAATTGTTAAAAGAAATATATACCTCGTATCACGCAAATTGCGTATAAAATAAAAGGAAAGTATAGTTAAAGATTTAGCTGATTCAAATAATCGATCAATCATTCGAGCGAATACTGATTGAAAATGTACAGATTTTCTACTGAATTTCATTTCAGAGAAACAACGGATATTATTTGCAATAAAGAATCGGATAATAAGTTAAAAGTTCGGAAAAAAAAATTATTTACTTAACACAAACAAATTAGAGAGACAATGAAGTAGTTGTTGTTGACGAATCGTTTGGCTGTGGCAAATGTTAGTTAAAAATTTGTTAAATCTTTTCAAATTGAGAAATTGCCAGACAATTAAAAAACGAGCAGAGAAATGATGCAACACACTGGTAAACAGTTTACAGCTAAAGCACCAATCGATCGTGAAGTTATATCCAGTTTCTGGATAACATTCATTTCGTTAGATATGAGAGTAGAAATGGAAGCTGTTTTGGCCTGTGAACTTGTACGGATAGGCAGAAACTAGCGGTCTAGCCTTCTCAAAAAAAAAAAAAAAAAAAAAAGTAATAAGTCTAAACTAAGAAATTTTAGACAACATTTCCATACTTCATTCATTCCCAATATACTTACTTGCTTGTGAATCATAATTAATTTCGATAAATAGGCCAAAATATTTCCACATAAATTTGATTTATCAATCGATGACCTTTGGATTATTCTTTCTTTATGCTTTGATGGTACATTTTTCTGCTTTCTAATTTTGAATAATTTCTTCCCTCTCTTTCCTCTCTCCGCTTTCCATGTGCCATCTATCTTTTTAAATCAATTTCATCTTTCTTTTGCAGAGGAAATTACTGAATGAATTATTGAAATGACGCGGATTTGTAAGAAAAGATCAACTTCTTCGTTTTGAAAATCTTTATTGACTTATTTGTAATCCTTCTTATATTGTAATGACACTTGTAATTTGTTCAGCAAGAACTATCACTTTCACAACAACACAGCGATTAAAAATAGCGAAAACTTTGTATATCAATCAGAATTCAAAAGCAAAAAAAGAAAACAACAACGAAATCATAATATTGATAAAGCACTTGAAAAATTGACACATTTTCGTAATCTTTTAATAGCAATTTATGACATACAATATTATATATCATAATTTTTTTTTTTTTTTTGAAATTTCATTCAGAAAACAGAATAATTAACTTTCAGATTTCAATTTTGCACACTGTCATGCAATGATGGTTGCAGCGGTACGTCCGGAAAACAGGCTGTAAACAGTGCGGAGCACTGTCGAGATATTGAATCTGTCATCCTGAAGTAATTGTGGAAGAACAGAAATATTTTCTATGAAGTTGATGACTTAAATTTCATGAAACATTTGACGTAAGCGTTCATTTGACGTAAAAGCTTTTTGTTTTTAAATGCCATTTTATAAACAAATTGTGGCTCAATGGATTATATCAGGATTATTCGGTCAATCAATTCGTTTTCACATAATGGTTCGTGATACTTCTCTCGGAAATGGAATTCTTAATACCGATTATACAGAAAAATTGCTTAAAACTAGACGATCCAAAATGACTAACACTATGTTTACTACTTTTTTCGTTTTATTTCTTGTGAATATATTTACCTGTCAACAAGACTAGCTTTCAAGTGATCATGAGAAATATGCTCTTGGACTGTTTTTCTGTCCACGTCGGCGAACTTGCAGACTGAACATTCATAAGGCAATAAGCTTAAATGTTGCTTGACATGTTTATACAACACTAAATATTCACCCTCGAATATCTCTTGGCAAAAACTGCATATTTTTCGAGATATTTGTGGATATATTATTGATTGTACGCGTGTCTGAAACGATGAAAAGATTTGAGTTAATGATGAAACAATTTCAACCGACTCCAATTAAAAGTAATTTTAAGCATTTATCAACAAACTGGAGTGGATGATCAAGAAGCGAACCTGTGGAGGATTATTTTTGGGAGCAGCTGCTAAAAGGCTGGTTAATGTGAGGCATTTTGACGAACTGTGTTCTTTTGTACGGAAATTGAATGGTTTACATTCAGGATTGATTAGCGGAAGGTTGGATAGGCTCATTAAATCTTCACAATGAGGCGTCTCTCTGGAAGAAGAAATAGGCGCTGTTGGATCATTCGATGATGCTGGAGTTTGAAGCGTCAAATTCAAGGGAAGTATAGATGTGACTAGTGACGAAGTTGGTCTGAGACTTGGAGAATTGAACGTTTTAAAGGTCGATGTTAAAGTTGACATTGATAATGCAGCATTTTGTATAGTTGAAGGTGCAGAGCAAGTGGATGGAATGCACCAATTTGTTTCTGTTAATGATTTCAGCAGTTGAGACCGTGATACTGGTGATCGTCGGAAGATATGAAATGAAGAAAGGTGATCCGAAAAATGATCCGGGAAACATCGAGATGCGGTCTGCAATTAAGTCAGTATAATATCAGAAAATTCATTTCAGGAATATGTGGTTGTAGCAATAGTCTTTAATTGATCATGCAATTAATGTAATACTAAATTACGATTTTGCTGACTCTTGTTTTGTCTGGCGTATTTATCTTTATGAATAAAATTTGATAATAGAACGGAATCAGATCTTCTAAAAAACTTGACTTATTTCAAAAAAAGAAAAAAAAAAAAGTTCCCCTTTAACTCAAACCGTTCATAGTAATGGTTTTTCGCAATTTAAGTAGGATTATTAGAATTACATGATGGTTTGCTTCAGCATTTCTCGCTACTATAGAGTGCAGTGAGCTAAAAAACTTATGATGTCAGTTTTCAACCTTCGTTTAATCCATCCTTGCCGAGCTTTCGATAGCTCATAGATATAAAACGGATATTAAACGAACTCTGCAAAACTCTTTTTTCAGAGATGGATCCAATTCTATGATATCTGTCGGAGTTTGCTTATACTTGTGTACTTCCTTCATATGTCGTGTTAAGAAATTTTTCGAATGATGCTTCAGTGTGCAATCTCCGACGGAACAGCTGCAATTGAATATTATACAAAAGCATGACTTTGTTCTCACCGATTAAGACGTTTACCCATATTTTCTCTAATTTGCATTTTGATAGAACTCGAACTGAAACTGAAGCCTATTTGTTATTATGAAATGTGAATTGGAATGAATCAATTTAACCGATAAGATGGTTGCGTGAGATGTGATCGAGTATGTTCCTCCATAACCGTCAGATGTGAAATCACAAAACCATTACAAATCTGCAAAACAAAATTCCAGGATTCACAGATAAGAAGGGTGATAGTTTCTGCAGCACTATTTTTCTCCACCCATCACTATTTTATGTGGTATTTGGAATTATGTGATTCTAGACGTATGAGGACTAAACTTTCGATGCTTTGGATTGCTGGCATAATTGTTAAGATTTTGAAAAATCTGTATTCACAAATTAAACAACGCAGCATTCGAATCAATATTCACTCAGATTAAAAAAGCTAAATTGAGGTTGCTTTTTGTGAATTTTTCGATCTGAACAATGATGTTGATAAATTGACAGTGAATCTGATATGAATTTGGCACCTTGTCCTAACTTCCCAACAATCTGCTTCAAAAAAAAAAAAAACCATTGGAACTTGGTCGAAGAACTAATTATAAGACTTTTTATTGTGGTCAAGATAATATCCGATTTTCAAGAACCTCTTCTCAACAAATGATAAATGCCGTCTGATAAAATTTAGCTACATATAAGCAGCCATTTTGCAAAAGATCAAAATAAACGATTACACTCCCGAAATCCGTTCCTGACGCAAGGTCAAAATTCAAATCATTCCTCCGGTTCTCAGCAGAAAATCTATGTGGAACAATAAAGTTGTGCAATAGCGGTAGACAATGAATTATCAAAACTGAAAGAGGGAAAATAACAGAACAAACTTTCGTTATTATCAATTATATTATTCATTGAACCTATCAAATGCAGTCGCAAACTAAATAACTTGAATTCTCTCTTTGCCTATTTCAGCGCACGACACAAAAAGCTTGAAGAATTTAAGGAAGAAAAGATGTGAAGAACATGAATGAAAAGGAGTTAATGTTACAAGCATTTATTAGAGAATATCCAAATTGATCACTGGGTTATTTCTTTTCTTTGTCGTTCGTAAAGAATGTTACAAGCAACTGTATTCGCATAGAAGCCGAAAATACAATGGCAAGATCAAGAATTAAGTTGATTGTTTATTTTCTTTCAATGATAGCAAAACATTGATGAATATTGAAATCGTTGTCTCATGTAATCAACGTTGTGGCAAATTGAACATTCTCTGGGAGAAGTTATCATTGAAGGATCCAAATTTGCGGAACTGAATGCTGTGCAAATAGCAGGAGATGATAACTATCATCTATCATAAGTACATGAAATATCTAACTCTAAATGTAACGAAGGAACTGCTAAAGATAACAATAATTATCAGAATATTTATGAGATAAATTCAAAAATTTTAAAATGGAATCATTGTTTTCGGTTAAAAAAGAGAAAAATTCCATTGCATATACAATCATATAACTCATTATTTATACAATGTACTGAATTTTATTGCTGATGACAATTTGCAGTAATGAAAGGGAATAAGATCATAGAAGAATCAAGCTAATTTTAAATTCATTCGATTAATTTGAATCATTATGGTGTTTAGGACTTGCTTGGAAAAGATGATCCACAGAATTTGGGTAATATGACCATTTGTAATCTTCTAGAAATTTCGTTGAAATATTGAATGAACCAAAATTGAGGTATAGAATATTGTGAAGCAAGATCGCAAAAAACTCAGAGCTATTGGGCAAGAATTTATTCAGCGAATCCTAGATACTTTCGAGTATTCTGGAACAAAAAAAAAGGAAAGAAAGGAAATGAGAATCGTTAAATTATTCGTGAGATGCTCTGATTTATTAGAAGGGATGAAGCAAGTCAGTTTGGACTTGAACCATATTTGTGTTTAGAAACCACAAAAATAAGTGATCAGTACAAACTTGAAAAGTACAGCAAGAAAAAACAAGGATGAACTAATAAATAATGAGAAAAATCAGCAGTTCTGTAATTTTGATAAAATGACGAGAAACATTAAGAAACGTCGCTATAGAGAAAGTAATACTAAATGGTAAAGCACGAAATGGGTCTAAGCTTCCTACTTAAAAGGAATAAAGACTTGGACAATCGTAATTAGGCCTGGAAAGCGAGATTGGAAGAAGTATTGGAAATCACAACAACAACAAAATGCTTAATTAAGGAGTCACTGCTTTAAAAAAAAGTCTGTATAAATCAGTCCCATTGCATCATAATATCGCAAATTAACAACTTAGACATTATCCTTCCACTAAATCTGACCGGTTTTCTGAAGGTATTTGCATTCATCATAGTAATTTAGTTGTGAACCGTTTAATGTTCAAGTGCACATAACAGATAACTGCGAAACTCGCTCGTTCATCGAAATAAGATAAAGCAATATTATTACGAATTCGTAATTTCTTTTCTCATTAACCCAAAATGTCTTGTATTTAGCAGCACAGTAAAGTCTTACTTGACACTTCACTTCGCGATTTGAAACCTCACTGAAATCAGGAACAATGCCCATTTTCAAAGAATCCTCGATAACTAGACTTTTTTCTGCACGTTGTGTGTTGTATAACCTCGGACGATACTGCAATTGTACATTTTTTTTTTTTTTAAATAAAAAAAACAAGAACAAAACAATTAGCTAGAAAGACGAACTGTTGTGTTTCGATGAGTTCCTGAAGAAAAGCATTATTTTTTTTTCCAACAAAAGATAGTATTGGGAAATGATTTAACCTGAGCCGAATATTTGCTAAGCAATGCCTCTTCGACTTTGGCAGAATTGCTGATTTCCGTAGATGTGGATACCTTAGCATCTTGAACAGTTTCTTGATGCGCACGCTGCAATACGTCTCGTGTATGCTCAACACATCGTTCTGCAATGTTCCACGCCCTGCAATCGGAAAAAAATTTTCATTTTTAATTAAAAGTCAATCATACAATTTCAAAATTCAGAACCACCACAAGAAACCTACTCATGCTCTAGTTCAGTATTGATATCTCGGATAACTTCAGCCCTGCCACCATGTACTTTTTTGATATGCAATACAATAAATATTTCTTTTCGATTATCGTATCCACAAAAACTGCATTTATATGGGCGATATTGCAAATGCGATTCAACGTGCATATACCTAAAATGCATTCATATAAGCAATAATTTTTATGAAATTCGATTTTAGATTCATTCTTGAATTATTTCCAACTTACGATAGAAAACCTTTTGAAAATTATTCTTGAAATGAATTATCTGATTGTCTTGTCGAAAAAGACCGTAATGACACTGTGAACTTAAAATATTTATTTCATGTCATATAGAGACTATATTCTTTGAAAATTTGCAGCAAATTTATTTTTACAAAATAATTTTGTGTTCTATTCATTCTAATAATATTGCATAAGCATATTCTATATTTTTTTAGACGATTCATTCAAAATAGGCTTTCTTAAAATAGTATTCATATATCGTTTCATTTATCTTCCATTCTTTTTCATCTTTTTTACAAAATTCTTTTTGTCCCAAAATTTCTATTGATGAAAGTGATTTTAATTTTCAGAAATATCTGTACACATGATTTGTTATAATATTAAAATTACACTGAAGATTAGATAATTGGGCAGGAGTATTCATGAAGAATGAGGAATATGATATAAACATTTGTATATCAATGAGTTTATAAATGGATGAAAAGAGAATTATGGCATTTGAAATTAGAATATGGAATGACAGAAACGAGTGGAAAGTTACCTGTTTCTGGAACACACCCACTCTCGGCAAAGTAAACATTGAATATTCGGATAGTAGGCCGCATCGTTGTGTTTCGCTAATTTAGGAGTTGTAAGACGTTTTGCGATTTGCTTATTTGCAGCAAACGAAGAGCTGCTTCCAGCAATTCGCTTATCATTATTATTTTGCGATTTCTTTATGCTTCTATAATGTCCACCCATTATCGCAGAATTCATATTCCTGGAGTCTTTATCTTCGTCTACATGCTTTCCTTCATAATTTGACCCTGGCAATGTTTTCTTTTCATCTTCATTCCATTCCAAATCTAAAATAATTGCTTCCTTCTAGGAAATTGAAGAATGCAGGTTTAACGTTTTGATTCTTTGTTTGGTTCTTAAAAAGAATCCACGACAATCCGTTTCTTTCTACGTGTTGTGATCATTCACACAATACTGCATTACATAGTAGTAATGACTCAAATTACATATAGAGAGAAATGTTTCATCAAAAAAAAAGTTGACAAGTGAATTTCCAAATAAAGACAAAATGCATTCATAGTGTTTGAAAAATTATTGTTTGTTTGTGAAACCGAAAAGCGTAAAAATTCTTAAAAAATTCTTATGACACATAAAAATTTGCTCACAGACTGTTTTCTGTTTTTTGGATAAAGATAAATTGATGGGTTTATCAATTTCAACTTCTAAATCGCCGTCCATGTGTGACTTCAATTCTTTGTGATATCCTGAAAAATATCAGTATTAGCTGGTCAGTTTCCATTACTACATTAATCGATTTTTCAGGAAAACAAATTGAGAATAAATAGTGGGTATAAATCGTGCAATTCAATTAAGCGGAATTGGACATGGTACTGCGATGCTAAAGAGAGAGCATTTCTATTCAAAAAATTCTGAATTAGAAATCGGAAAATACGAAATACTTAAAAAAAGGATCGAAATAGGATAAGTTGAGTGAATTGATTTAGCTTACCGTTATCCACTCGTTTTGACAAATGCTCTTTTTTTAAGGCAAATGGATCTCCTTTTGGTAGTAAATAATATTCACTTGAGATGATGTCCTGTTTTGAATCAGGGCGCTGCATAGATATGCGATTATAGCTATTTGTTCGCAATGCTGTAAAGAAATTTATATATATTTGAACTTCTCGCCGGAATTTCGGACGCTTTAAATATTTTGTGAAACTTAATGGCAATGGCAAGTTATAAACAACAAACTTTTCGGATAAAGACAATCCGTATAATCGGTAGATACTATTGACGGTTCATTTTTTTTCATTTCTCTATCTTGTCTGCTTCGCTTAACCAAATCTGAACAATAAAACTGGAAAATTTGCAATTTATATTGTACAGTTAGAAAACGGATTGAAATTTAACCTCTGAGCTCAAAATCACTTCTGATTAGAAGTCTATATAATGTACTTCCGATTCAGCGATTTCTTTTGATATTTTAGATAAAGGTGTAACTTATTTAGAAAAAAAGAAAAAGATTCAAAAAGTGTTTGTATTTCAGGGAAATTTTCGAAAAGAATAGAAGAGGAGATGACAGCGTAAAAGGGATAACGAAATGGATGATTCTTTAATGGGGTGATCAAGTGAAAGGAAAAGAGAAAACTTCGAACGAAACAACCAAACAATAGTGAAATGACATGACACCTACATACGAGCAATATATTTTTCAAAATTAAATTTGGTCACCGAGATAACCAGTAGTAAGGATCACTCCAGAAAATATTCAAGTTAATTCAGATCTTTCGAAACTTTTGCATTTAAAATATGCAATTTTATTGTGTTTTCACTAGAATTTCAGTTAAAAATCAAAAGACTGGAGAATCAAATTTGAATTTATGTAGGCGCTAAAGTCACTCAACTAGTACAATCATCCTAGATAGACTTGCTCATAGTATATTGAAAGGGAAATGAATATGAAGCGCTGAAGATCTTTACATAATTAAAAAACAAAAAGCATACTGAGCGGTTGATTCTCGACATCATTTACTGCGACGGTTGTACTCTCCAAATCATGCGACTTCCTGTATAATTCCGGAAATTTTCGCAGTAACCACTCTTCCAAGGCTGCGCCACGTTTCCGGCCATTGATATTTGTCATTTCAAGGTTGGAAGTTGTCACAGAGTCAAATGATTTAGAATTAAGCAATGCTTTCAATGAGCTCATCGTTTTTTCCTGAAGTCTTAAACCATTATCTCCAACTTGATTATTTAAAAATTTTGAAAGTTTACAAAAATTCTTTTCTGAATCCCCCAAAATTACAATTCTAATATATAGAAGAACAAGATCACCTGTAGGAAATCTAGAGGTAGCGATTGTTGTAGAATTTAAAAAATAATAGAAATCGCTGAAAAATAAATGAAATCGTACAAAATTGCTTCAGGAATATGATGAAAGTGATCGTACAGTTCAGCCAATGACAAGTAAAGCATTCAGATGAATATCAAAGAACAATAGAAATAGTGTATTGTAAAGTAAGAGTAATAGCAGTTTATTATCAAAAAACCAGGATGATAAGACTCTCAAACTGAAGACATCCCAATCAGTTGCTTACTGCTTCTGATAAAGGTTTCCAAAATAAGTAGCAGATAATCTGTATTTTTTTCATCAACTGCTTGTTGTATCGAGTCATTTCAATTTTTGGTAGGCTCTTTTGCATTTTAGTAATTTCGCTTTTGCATAAATTAGCAGTAATAGCAATTTCCATTTACTTTTTTAAACAAGCTTAATTGACAAATTTCTCGTAAAACCAGCATATTTTCCCTCAATTTTTTTCCGTTTTTAAACCTGAAATTATTTACGAATGAAACAAGATATCCAGTGATACGAAATCGCAACGACGTATGTATGGCTGATATTAGCCGAAATCAAAACCAGATAAGCATATCTTCTATTCTGTTTCATGAAATTATCGAAAACTTTTTCAAAAAAATAGTGATAAATAACAGGATTAATAAGGACATAGTCTATAAAATTGAAATTATTACTTCCCTAAAATGAGTCAATATTTAAAGAAAAATTGTAAAGAAATAGAGAAAAGAATCCGAATGTTCGTTAAATGGCTGTAAGATTTGAAATGTAACATTGCAGAAATTGAAAGTATTATTTTTTTTTCTTTTTTTTTTTTCTTTTTTTTTTTTCCTTTTTTTTTTAGAAAACTGATTTCAAATAGAAAATCCAAATAGAAACAAAAGAAATGAAAAATTATTATCAAGTTTTGAGAAAAGAAAAAAAAAATAAATGATTTAATATATCAGAGGATTACGAATGAGGGGGAGGGAGGGGGAGGGGATGAAAAAACATATTTACAAAGAGTGGATGGAAAGTTTTGCAGTACCCATATCGCAATTTAATGCATTGATAATTATGGAAAGTTTGATTGATTATAAATTATAATGAAGTTAGAATTGGATTTTGAAGTGGTATCCTCAAATAATAAAGTTATTAACTAATTAAGTTGAAAAAATTGCCACATAATAGTTACGGAGCTAATGAGATGCATTCAGATCAAATGAACCCAATATGATACTAAGAGTTTTGAAAATGTGAATGATTAAGGAAATAATACATTTTTCAATTGTTTGATATTTTTGCAAGACGCTATCATACACTGATGTATCGAATATAGCATAGCTCAGAGTAGTTCGAGTTTTAAGTTTATATCTCAGTAATGAGTATGTTCCCATAGTAAACTTGAAAACAAATTCCACAAATTCCGATCTCAGCAAAATAAAATATTTGCCAAAAGCTTTTCGAGAAACTTTGTCACAATTTCTAGCACGGAACTACACAATTCATGAGCAACTGGAGTACTTGAACCTATGATAATTTGAAAACTTAACAGATTCCAACAATTGGTTCAGGAGCAAAAAGAGAGAAAGGTTGTTTGACTCAAAGTTACTGATCATCACGAAAATTAAGTTTTTTAGAAGCAACTTCATTACTCAGATTATTAGTTCATAGAAATTTGAGAAGATTTTGGAAATTTACAAAGTCTTTATTTGTTTTAAAAAATACTGTAGTTATGTGTTGCATTCAAAAGATATTTATGTTCAGGAACCAGAAGTATAAGTGGAAGTTACTGTGATAAGGTTCTTCACCATGCTAGTTTAGTCAGGAAAGTTAAAGTTTTGATATATGGGAAGACAGAAAGAAGTGCAAATGAAAATAAAAGTTAATTTGAAATTGAAACTGCACGAAACGAATCGCTGTGAAAACGTCAGTTGAAATTGTGTACACAAAAAATGGGAACGCACAAACCATCAACATCAATGACCGTTGCAACTGACCATTTCGTGTCTTTATCTGTGTTCTGAATCAGATTGCTCTGTCTGCAGATTCCTCAGATTTCCATTTCTTCTTCTTTATCTTCCTGTCTTTTTCATTATCACAATTTTTATGCACGTGCCGTACCTACCAATCGCAAGACATACAGGTTAATACATCTATGGAACTTCGGTGATAAATCATTTATCAAATAAAATAACTGTGGGGGTGGGGGGAGGGGGGAGTGAAAATATAGCAAATCAACTAAAAAGTATAGCAAATCCATCCAGTACCGTTCATTTATCTTATCAATTCCCGCATTGCTAAAATACTCTTAAAACTACTGTTACTAAGTATTGATGTTGATTAGTTTGCTACAGGTGGTGCCGTTTTTGGAAGATGGAGAAAAAATTTTGAATTACAGATAAGTAAGACGTACGTGACGGATTACGATTGGGTTGAGGTTCTGAATAAAAAAAAAAAAAAAAAAAAAAAAAAAAAAAAAAAAGGGATGCAGAGGTCGACAGGTCATTTATAGGCATATATCCAGAACCCGATTTTCTGCGTTTTCTAGGTCACTAGGCAGACAAACACAAAGAAAGACAAACAAAAGTAGATTTTGAATAGAAATGGAGAAAGGAGGGTGAGAGTTCCTTTCTTCTTCTTCAGTTTTGAATCTTGATGAGGGGCCACTGTTTCGACCTTTTCCCAGTGTTCATCCTTTCCTTTACACCAATTCCTGTACATTCAGGCACTGTTCAATACACATTTGAAAACCATTTTGTTCGAAACCTGAGCACACGCATCAAACAACAATTCTACGCCATGCCATCCATCGACAAATGATTTGTTGCGTTGACCTGGATTTATCAGTTCCATAAAAACAGTCAACTGTTTGGCAGGCTTTCAGGAATAGGCAGCCCATTAATATGGAAGATTCTGTCACTTTAATATTTATATAGCATAAGTTTCCTTATCTTATCTCATTTTTGTGATTACTTAACTTTTTTCCATACACATCCATTGAAACAAAAAGTATGAGGAGAAAATTGAATTTTTTATAATATTATTAAAGGTACCATCAAGATGCTTTAAAGGATGGTAAAAATTTAAATTGATGAAATGATTAGTTGTATTGCTTACATTATATAAAGAAATGAACAATAAGAAAAACAGCAAAACACACTGTCATTTCAGGCCTCATTCCTATGAAATTTCTCCATCCACGTTTGAATCATTAACAAACATCTAAATAAAAAACCTTCTTTTTCAAGCTAAAATGTACACAGCTAGAAGTTGACAAAAAAAACTCAACTAATGAAGTAAGGATTTCTCGACAAATATGATATCAAAGAATGCTGAAAGTCGTTCAGATTCTAAATCAGGCCTTCAGTAAATTATAAGGAATAACAAAATTCTTGCTTTAATTGAACAATTAGTGAAAAAATCACTGGTATTTTCGCACTACTAAGAATCTGACACTTGTCCAAAAACTTGACAACCTTTTAAATTCTGCACAAGAGGACGAAGATGTATGAAAGAGAAAATTAGCTGATAGATTTCAAAATTTCTTATAACTATTAATAGAAAGATGAGTAACAGATGTTTAAACAGAGAGAAAAAAGTTTTGGATGGTATGTTTCCTTTTTTTTTTTTTTTTTAATTTATATACTCGTCGGATTTATATATTTTCTTCGATAAGAAATAATTTATATATTTTCTTCGATAAGAAATAAAATCGAGACTTTCAGGCCATTATTTGTATGAAGACGTTTTTTTTTTTTCTTTGTTTCAATGTGATTTAATTTGATTTTTGTCGGATTTTTAAAATGCAGCTTCAATTATTTTGAATTTTTTAATTCGATTTTAACAAGCGGACAAGATGATCTTTCTTAACTATTCTATCGTTTCGATCCTTTTGAGAGAAATAATGAGTTTTGGAAATTTTCTTTCTTTTTTCAATTCCTCCCACCTCCAATCTCTTCATTTCTTTCTCTACATCTGTTTTATTTTCATTCCATTTTAACGTACATTTTCCTCTCTTTCAACATTCATCTTCTATCATATTTTATTATGGTCTTCGATTTTTCTATTTATTCGTAAATATTCTATTTTTTTTAACAATTATTTGGTAATGAAAGCCTTACAAATTGTGAAAATTTTACGAGTGAACACTATACTTACGACAAGTGGAAACACTTATCGTTTGCTTACTCACTTCTGTTCATTCACTAAACGCTAAGGAACTAAAAATTCTAGGAAGTAATAGATGAGCATAGCATAGCGTAGTGCAGAATGTTCGGATAAAGTTACACTTACTTTTTTTCTTTCCTTTTGAGTTAACATACTGTCTTTTTCCTTGTCCTGCTCAAGTACTTCCAAACTTTAAACTAATCTTCCCCATATTTTTCTGGCTAAGTTATCTCGACTTGAATTTCCATTCAAATACTAAATTTACTCATTACAACTATGTCATGACCTGAGAAAATCGATATAAACTTATTGTAAAAGTATATAATGTTATGATCTTCAAAAATCTTGATGAGAACATATATAAGTGGATTTGTGTTGAAATGAGCCGGTGAGAGGATACAGTTTGAGGAACAACGGTAAGTTGTGTACTTTTGGAGACTATTGTTTGCTTATGACAGAATACAAAATTAAGAGGGACAAATTTCACATCCCCCCACTTTGTTGTCCTTTGTCTTTTGTTTTTTGAAAGAATATAAAAACATCTTTCTGGACAAGTAGTTCTGTTTCTTAAAGTCATTCATTTTAGACAATATTATAAAATGGATTGATCGATGTGCGAGTACTAAAGCCATTTTCCATGTGTTTTTTAATAGATATTTGGACAGATATACAGATATTTAACTATTTTCTGAAACTTTCTGATTAGGTTGCCGCTAGAATGCACCACTGATAATTTCACTGATCGAAATGGATTGAAATATTTGACATCAATGTTGCAACCAAAAATAAACACCTAGTTTCCAGTGCATATCATATCAGATAATAGGTTTGTTCTTGTTGAAGCGACGTCATAATTAGTGTCAAAAAAAAAAAAAAAAAAAAAAAAGAGAGAGGACTTTTTAAAAAAAAAAAAAAAAAAAAAAAAAGAGAGAGGACATTTTGCAATGGACTCAACTGATAATGTCTGTTTATCAGAAGCTTCAAGAAACCTTCATCAACGTCCCATGCAACTTCATCTCAGCTTGGTTTGTGTTCTCACGAAGGCACTGGTATTTTACGGCAGACCGACCCTTGACGTGGTTGCTTGATGTGAAGTTTCATGTGCGTGATGGATGAGGTGAGGGGGAGAGATAACACTTTAGTGATAAGATTTTCGGATGACTGGGAGTGGGAATTTCGTTGACAGATTGTGTTTTATAAAGGGCAGATAGCATGTCTATTGTATCGCGGATAAACAGTGATTAGCTGATAGCAGATAGATCAATTAGGTGATATGATCATTTGGGAAGCATGTCGCTGCAATGGCAACTGTCCAATCTTGCTTTTATTCAGTGATTTTCCATTTCGCAGACTTCCTTAGGCAATTTTATGTGTAAGCTTATTTATATGTGTAAGAGAGAGAGAGAAAGAAAGAGGAAGAAATGATGATAGATTGATACCGATCACTTGATTATTCAATTTGTTAACATTTGATTTTTTATTCTAAGCTCATCATCCCAACTTAAGTGAATCTAGCATCCAAGAAACCATATTTATTTCTTTATTATGTCGGATATGTGAAACTTAAATTTAGTTTTCTATTATGAACATTTGAAGTTAGATTGACATTTGAATAATTGATGCTAGAATCATTGTTGTATGACACGATCAGACTATGTAGTTTAATTTATCCACTTGATAGGCCTTCATTATTTTGAATCCTTTTAACTCTAACCGTTGATTTATGCTCATTGATTTATCTTAACCTCATTCTTACATCCCACTATCAGTGGATATCTCTTTTTTACTGCTGTCGATTTTTCTATCTTCGACACTCCATATCAATCCAGGAAGTGATGTCAAGATTCCAATAAGGTCGGTTGCCCATTGATTATTCTGTTAATGAACGGGTAAATTACTGTCAGTCATTTGGGATTTTACACAGTTAAATATAGCTATATTAATGGTATGTATTGGAGACATATCTATCAATTAGATATAGGATACTGAATCTTAGTGATCCAATTAATGTCACATTCCAAAAATCTAGTCATATAAAGCTAAACTAGAAACCAGTAGGAAAAGAAATATTCAAACTGCTTTTGATGTGTTTATTTCATATAATGAAAAGCTGTTTGACAGCATTATCTTGCATTGTTTTTCTGATGCAAATATGCAGAATAGATAAATTTACTGTTTCGCTTCTACTTTCATTCGCGTCATATCAGTTCGTTTGTACATTGTGTTTATTCGATTATGATTACAAATTATTCGACATGCTTCAGATATTATCTGTGTTATTTAAGTGTCCCGATGTCGATTTCAACTATTAGACGTCAAGTAAAAAATGTCGCCTATAATTTCTCGGACGCACAAGTTAAGGTTCGAGAAGCGACCAGGTAACGAAGTTGTTTTATAATTTTAAAGTTGATTTAGAAGGAAGAAGTACTCGTTAAATACTATTTCCTGATTATATAAAGAGGTTGAGATGCATTTTCTCTGTATTCCATCTTATAGATCCTTTTTCATATCCACAAAACAGAATCTGATATTCGAAAATAATTATTACCTCGGGAAAAGACCATTAATAGCAAGTGTTAAACAGGAATTATGTATATGAGTTCAAACATTAGCATGCAAACGATTTCCATGTCATGTAAGATAAAGTAGACTGATAAATCTCCTCAAGAACTGCAACAAAATTCATATTCTAGACGATGTTTGCTTTTAGTATTTCGTTATCTATCATTATTTTATCACTTTTAGCTTTTTTTTTTTTTTTTTTTTTTTAACCAATCGTATGTTTCGTAAAAGAATTGGTTTCTGTGAGGATGGTCTGTTACAGCAATGATCCTTGGGGTCCCTCTACGGCGCTGATGTCCGAAATCGCAGATTTAACTCATAATCCAATGTCATTTACTGAGATTATGTCGATGCTATGGAAGAGATTAAATGATCATGGGAAGAATTGGAGGCATGTGTATAAAAGTCTTGTTCTTTTGGATTATTTGATAAAGGTTAGTTTCGTTGGATTAACTTATATTATGTTTGGCTATTCAAAAGCCTGTAAGATTGCTGATGAATAAGTAATCAAAAATTTGATTCTTGTTTTGGCTTTCTTTAGATTCACTGTTTTGTCTTTCGCATTCAACATTTCTTATTTCTAAAGTACATTTATGAATATACTGTAACACATTGACTTTTAGTGTGGCAGTGAGAAGGTAGCTCAACAGTGTCGTGAAAATATCTACTCGATTGAAACATTAAAAGATTTCCAACATATTGAAGATAATAGAGATCAGGGTATGAATGTACGGGAGAAAGCAAAACAGATGGTTAGCCTGCTGTATGATGAAGAACGACTGAAAAATGAACGAACAAAGTTCATGATGACTAGGAAGAAGTTCATGTCTGGTTCTGGTATTTCTTCAGATGGTTCCGTACGACATATGCGCAAAAGCGATAATGGTCCTGCATTTGGTAGATTTTATTCTGTGCACGCTTCTATGAGGTTCTCATTATCTTAGCAAGATATAAATTTTTTGTTTGAAATTTCTGCTACCATGTTAAGGTAATAAACAGGCTTTGTGCTATCTGCTTCACGAAGTGGAACGTTGTTTCAATAATTCTATTAATGTTTTTTAGAATCGGAATTGGAGGATGCACGACCGGCAAGTGCTGGTGAAGAAGAAATGCAATTGCAGATTGCGCTTGCACTATCACGGGAAGAAAATGAAAAGGAAGAAGAACTGAGGAAAAAGGATGACATTGGGCTGCAGGTATATCAAATTTAATATTTCATTTTAGGAGATCATGAGATATTCATTTCATAGGATTTTCTGTACTATTATATATTTCAGTATGTATCAAAATTTCAGTTATGCCAAAAAAGTGGTCATTTTGAAAAAGAACATTTAGTTTATATAATGAACGAGAATAAATCTGTCCTTTGTTATATGCTGAAAAGGGCACCGATGATAAATTCAGAGGAATTCAGATGGCATTAAATGAGAGTCGCCGTGAAATCGAGCGGATGAATTCCATGGATACTATCGGTCAAAACACAGTGCCAAGTTCAACTCTTTCGCAAAGTGCGATCGATGACTTGTTGTCGTTGGGAGTGGGGCAACCTGCCGAACAGATAACTTCAAATCCATGGGGTGGACCAGTTGCTGATCCGTGGGCACCGGCTTCTGGTATTGCTTCTGCAGCAGTTGTCGGTTGGTGCTTTAGCGTTGACAGTCATTTCCTTCTCCTGACGGAATGTGTTCTTTTTCAATAAGATTAAGGCTTTTTAACACTAGTCACAGCCTTTCAGGGATGTCTGAGAGAAGAAAAGATCACAGAAATAAACTATATATGTTCAGAAAAATGTATTTATCGAAATTTTTTTTCAGATAATTTAAATCAAGGACTGTATTTAGGGCCATCACTGCACTCAAACACCCAAACGATCAATAACGACCCATGGACGTTAGCACCTCCAGCAACCGGTGTAACGGCAAACTCCGTTGATCCATGGGCTACTGTGCCTTCTGTTACCAGTCAAACTCCGGTTTCCGTTACTGAAGAAAATACTTCTAAGCAAAGAAACAGCACGAAAACACCAGAGAGTTTTCTCGGTGAAAACTCATCTCTTGTTAATTTAGATAATCTGCTTGGAACAACAAGTAACAACGCAAAACCAGGTTATCTTTTTTTTTCTTGCCTTTAATTTTATATGGTATCCTGCGGTTATATAGCAAATAAAAAGCAAAGAAAAAAAAAATGACATTAACGATATCTTGAAAGGACGTATTTTAGCCAGCAACCCATTTCTTTCTGGTACTAGTGCAACGGTACCAATAAACCCATTTGTCGCTCAACAACGCCCGTCACCATCGCTTAATGAAATGATGAGTCAAAGCCGCGTACCGCCAACAGGAAATCCCGTCCAAACAACTATGCAGCCACCACTGATGCCCATCCCGGCATCGGCATCGGCAACAAATCAACCTACCAATCCATTTTGCTAATGTATTGTCCAACTTGACTTATATGGTCGGGTTTTGAGGCGAATGTTATAATGCATTTTCATTACGATGCGCTTGCGTCTGTGAACAGTCCTATTCTTCCCATCATCCCTTCTTTCCTCTTTGCCATTGTTTCTTCATTTCTAGCATTTCGAAACATCTTGTATATAGGCGAAGGTATCTCAGTTATTTGCTATGGTTTCCTTTTCAATGAGAAACAGAAACAAATCGTAGATGTAATTAGTGCATTCCACTTGGCCTCAAGTATCAAAAGCTGTTATACAAGATTTTTACATTTTGTAATTTAAAGAATGGCGTGAACATTTTTTCTGATCATTATTTCTGTAATTTAGTCTTTCATTCAGAGAATTTTTCCCCTCTGCAAACCCGATTCATCTCGAGGCAACGAAAATTTTAAATATGTACATTTCGCGTCCATGATTTGCTTTTGTGATAATAAAGCATAATTTGTGATTACTTCATTTCCTGTATTTTCTGGACACTTTTTTCTGAAATCCTTTCTACTATTAGTTAACTGTGACAAGCTTGGAGCTACGCTCTCTCTCGAGTTTATGTAATAAAAATCATGATTTCTTGTTTCTGTCCCCTCACTCTGTTTGTTTCTAGAAAAATCCCAACTCGCGAATGTTCACCGTGCAAAAAATTACTTTTAGTGTCTGTGGAAGTCCATTTTCAATAAAAGTGGAAATGCAAATTGCGTGTCTAACATAATGCAGACATTACTTGTAGCTTTTATCGACGGAATTGGGTTAAAAGATATAACTTGGCAATGCAAATACTGTACACCATATGGACGCTTTCGATTATAGCAAAAATTGAAACTAATTTGCTTCGTTAAGCTTTTATCTATCTTTTGAAGCTCGTATCCGCGGCGCAATAACAGTGATTTGTATTCTCTTGACTTTTGAAAACGGTTAGACCTTTCGGATATGGCCCTTTCTAGACTTTAGGAATTGCCCGCGATAGTTCTGTCAAAACTGGCCAATATACCGCGCCAATTACTCGTACAATTTATAGTGACATGGTTTATGGCAAAATGTTGGGAGTAAGAATTTACGGAAGCGATTTGCTACAGAGCATTGATAGCACAAGCAGTGCAGCTGCATAAGTAAAAATAAATGCATTAACATTATACATTATCGGACTTCGAGTGATGTATCAAATGCATCATCCGACAGGCTATCATCAAACTGGAAAGCATCATTAAGACGTGACATCGAATTTAGAATTGCGGACAGTCGAGACGAACCACCTTCTTCTGTATTAATTTGCTTTACCTAAATATTACCATTATATTCAGAATCAAAATTGAATAATAGAGAAAATATAATAGTGAAGAACTACCCCAAGTTGGTTTAGTTGTCCCAAAAGACGATCAACTTCATCCGGTGATCTCATGAATAACCATTCCAATTTCTCTTCGTTTTTGATAACACAAGCCGAGCGCTCAGCAGCAAACACTCCTGTAGCCTGAGACATACATGCTATGTCAATGCGCGCCAGCAATCTCATGAAACCATCAACTGCACAATTCAACCCTTCTTGGGCTATTAAAACACTTTTTTCACACAAACACACTACACAGGCTGCTGGCTCGTCATCCATGTCCTGCAAGAAATAACAGGAGAAATCAGACAAATCATTCGAACAACTTTTACTGCATATTTAAGGCTGATTATTTAAATTTCTTCCCATTTTATTTATACCGTTAATTCAATGAAATTATATGAAAATCATGTTTTAGATAAAAACATATTAAATGATACTGAATCAAAGTATACGGATAAAATCAATTCCATTTGAAGCATGTTAACAAAGCAACATACAGCAGATGTAATTGCAAGAGTTATTAGCGATATCCATTTGTGCATATCAGCAGCGCTCTGACATATGAACTGAATTCTGCTGTTTTTAAAAACGATTTCGAACATGTATGGTGAACGTTCATCACCTTTGAGTTCTGTTACATCGGTAACCGAATCTCTACAAAGAACTTATCTTGCAAAAACACTTTTTCATTCAAACAACTAATGCAAATCCAGTTATTCTAAAAATACCTGACAGATATAACGCGTTCGCCAAATTTGCAAGTGGAGTCGGAAAACTGGTAAAGTTTTTTATTTTGCAAATGAAAGTAGCTCTGTCGAAAATCGTTTGAGCCAAGCAACCACGAAACACCACCTCCAACTTCTTTATGATATAAAAAACCACTGTGCTGATAACTTTCTCCATTCAAGCTATATAAATTTGTTTGTCTCCACTGTGCAAGGTAATATCCATAAAGTATTGGTGAATCCTGTAAATTGCGAACCATTTAGAAATTTTTACCTGAATGATAATTATGGAGGAGCAGTCTCTCACTGCTGTCAGTTCTTACATCTAAGTAATTCATGTAAACACTAAATTCAGAACCATTCGTAAATTACTGTGCGTTCTTCATAAATGTAAAGACATCACCTTATGCAATTCTTTGGACATAAAATGAATAAGATGCTGTGGAGTATCACTGTACACTTTTAATTTGATTTTATCGGATTGAAAATTTGACACATAATTCTTATGTGCATATTTCAGAGCATCCAAAATGACGATACCAAGTTGTTTACACGCCGCGCATATTTCCAAGACTGATAAAAACTTGCCAGCTTCATTTTCACATATATTGTAATCTTTTTCAGCATGCAGATATATCATTTGAAAATCTGGACCAACCTGAAAAGTTTGATCAAAATATTCCGGGTTGAAACTGTTAAACATTTTTCCATATGTTAACCTAAATAACTTACATGAATGCTGCTCATATACCGAAGCGGTAGATACGCACATGTAACATATGACTTTTTGGATATCACAAAATTTTCTGCAGATAACAAATAAACCGCTTGATTAGAGAGAGCAAATAATCGCCTTTCAATTTCTCCCGTGCCGAAACGTGAATAAATCTTTAAAAGATATATGTAATAGTAAATCGTCATAATTTGCGTGTTGGAGATTTGTAATTTTCCAACAAAGACAATTTGATCAAATAAATACTGTGATTTTCTTTATTTCTGATTTAAATTTCTTGAGGATAAAACAAAAACAGTATATACCTGAAACAGGCGCATAAACCTTTCGGCATCGTGCTTGAAAACATTTATGCTAAGGCCAATCATTTCACCCATATCCAACCTTGAAGACCATTTCTCAACTGTTAAACAAGTAAGCAGTAAATGAACAAATATCAGCACACTGTTTTGCAATTTAAATCCGAAAATACGGAAATTTTTGATTGAAAGAAGAACTATTCGATACCATTTTAATGGTTTTTCAGTACTAAAGGAAAAAAATGAAATCAATAAAGCATACCTTATTTCTCCACATGGAAGATCGACTAACGTTATCGGTGATGCCCTGTGTTCACATTCATTATAGTGAATATCTTCTACGGATAATTTTGCTTTTGACAAGCTTTTTTTCAGAGCTATATCAAAAGGATCAACCGAAACAGCAGCAGTACTGACCTAAAATTATGCTAACAGTAAATCTGCGACATATACATCAAGCACCAGCAAAATATTTGAACTTATAGAAGACGCATGTTTTCGAAAAATTAGTGAAATCTGCAAGAATGGGAAAGCTTTAAAATTAATATAAGCAGTTACAATAAGAAGTCATCTAAGTTCCGACATTAACATAATCAGTTGTTGGGTTAAGATTGTTGGTTAGGCTGCTAATATCATGAGCTTCCTCTGAAAGTTGTCGCTCAGTCGTTTCCGGTGTCCGGCCGCATCAGCAGCATAGGACGCACTGAGTGAGATTTTCAGATGGTTCTGAAATTGTTCACTTGGAATTCCAAAACCATCTGAAAATCTGGAATCACAATAACGACTACCGAAAAACCACAAAAAAGCTTGTACTTAATAAAAAAGAGCTTCATTTAATTACTGATATGAATGTTGAGTTTTCGGATTCTTGCATAGAAGTGCTGGACTTATTTCAAGACTTAAAAGAATGTGTACAGACATGATTTAAGTGACGTGAATGGACGTTGAAAATAGCAGCTATAATTGAAAAGTACAAGTGAATTAGAATACAATTTCTTTGAAGCACATCCATAGTTGTTAGGAAAGTTTATAGGGAATTTCGAAAGCTACATGTATTAACATGAATGTGCAATTTATTTGTTGTAAGATTGAGAAATTTTCAAAGGAACAAGAACCATAAGAAAACTGCAACAGACAATCAGTTGTGGAAATCTAAAAAACACATAAGAAAAAATCACATCCGACTTTCTCTGTTCATAACCAACGGTATTCCTCTCTTCATCCACAGAAATTTTAACTTCATTTTCTTTCGGAAGACAACCATGGATACCATCGGATGATTCACTTTTTCTACGTCTCAGCAGTTCACCGAAAATTTGATCCTAAATATCCCCACTTATATTTCGCTTTTGTATTTCAAAAACATCTAGAAAAGAATATTATCAAACGACCCTTAGAATAATGTAATATAAAAGATATAAACAATTGTACCGGACTAAGCTCTTTGATAAAATACTAAGTATTACCGAATCGTTTTCTGGTACAACGATATCTTCATCAAATGCTGCAGTTTGAGTTTCCACGAAATCCGCTGGTAGCGGTATATCAGACAATAATGACGAAACATCCTGAGAATATACTGAAAATTCTGTTCGAGATCCTTGGTGATCTGCTGGATAATTCTGTCCCTGACGTGAATGTCTACTGGAAACAGCCAAATTATCATTTGATACTGACGGTCGCTGATTACCAAGAGATGGACGCATTACTGCTATTGGAATATCGTTATATTTTTCAAAAGGTTTCTGAAAGATAAGCAAAAAAATATGTCCAAACCATAAAAAATTAGGAATAAGTTCTAGCCTGTAAAGAGAGAGTAAATGACAAATTTCGTTATAAAAAGATTGTACGGATATTTTAGATGCAAAAATAAACTAAATATTTGTGAAAAATATTTTCAATTGAAATTATTAATAAAATTTTTTAGTAACATACAGTACGAATAAAAAACAAATTTCTAAACAAGACTAATATTGATTTTTTCCATTTATTTGGTAAATGTAATGTGATATCGAATTATATGCTTTCCTGATAGATATATCTGAAGTGAATAAAACAAACCAAAAATTTGAACTGAATTTCAGAAAAATCCTTCATTTTCTGTACAATGCGAGAAAGCAGAGGTTGATTTGCCATCAAAGCCTTCCTGTGGTAGAACTTTCGAATAGTTTCCAAATCTTGTTGAAAAGACTGAAATCTAATTTCTTTAAGAGCGCTCGAATTGAGATATAATAAAGGATTATAATATAAATATTTGTCGATTCATAATGCATTAAAAAACCCGCGGTAAGAGCACTCCATCACTCAGTACAATCTCAATGTCTTATCTTTATTCAGAACTGGAAAGGGCCAGATATCAAGAGCAGAAAACATAGCTTAGATAAATCAGTCGGAATCGCCGAAGTCTAACCAAATTTCGTAAAACAAAACTGTTTGATGAAATTCAACTGCCATCTTCTTTTTTTTTCGAGGGAGAAAAATGGTCTCAATATCAAGAATTGCATCACTACTAACGCCAGTTAAGCCCAGTGATTTTAATAAATAACAAGAAGAATATTATTTAGCAACCTGAAAGTAGTACAGTAATGTTTGCTTATTGAGAACATCTTTAAGCCATGCAACCGACAACTGCCGCACTGAAATGACACGCCACTCTCGTTTCAGATAGTTAGTTTCGTTGCGCGACATGAATTCTTTCACAAATAGCCAATACAATCGGTTACCTTTGTTAAACCTAAGCAAAATAATGGATACTGGTTGCAGGAAAGCATTGTTTTCATAGTTACAAAAATATAACCCTAGAAATTTCAACTTACCAGCATTATCAATCTTTTGAGGGATTTGAATTACAATCCCAAATTCAGAAGGAATTCTAGCTGTAAGATATAAAATATCCCATAGATCTGATGAACATGGATAACTGTCATTCTAATCTGCCAACTCTCACCATGAATAAGCCAAATGATGTATATAAATATACCCATGAGAAAGAAAAAAATCGAAGATTGTTATAAGATTTCGTGCGGCAACAGAACTTGAATCAAGAGGTTGACATAAACCGCCCAACAAATGTCGCCTCCATTCGATCATTGCATCCGCGATAGTGCGCATAATAGAAGCTTCGATATGAGGATGAGATAACAATGTGACTTCTGCATAATATTTTCCTTCTCCTCCTCCTTTGAATCCATCCAATGGAGCTATCGTTATCATCTTCCTATCAAAACTAATCATTTCACAAGTATATGCAATTTCACAAAAATATGTATCGAATTTTACATGATCTATTTCAAAATAACAATTCAGAAATTCCGGAATGATTCACGGGAATCCAAGCTACATCCTCACGATGTCTTCACTTCTTGAAATATTCTGAACAGGTAAAAAACTGCGAATCAGATAACTTGTCAGGAATGAAATGAGACCCAGTTCATTTTCTACGCCAGCTAATCCCACAAACCAATTTTCATCGCCATCTGATAATTTTTACAAATTTTAGCAGAAATTTTCTTCACATCTCTTACTGTTCTCTCTTAGATGGAGCATCTTTTTGCGCTACCTCATGTTCGCTCACACTCTCATTTATTTATACTATCTCACTTCATCCGACTGAGAATGTGGCGAGAAATATCAATTGCTAGGATACGTGGACATAACTTTCGGTAAACTATGTGTAGCATGAAAGGACGTGGGATTATGTTGAGGAGGTTGGGGTTCGTGCTTACGTGTACTGTTTTTCCGTACGTGTACTGATTTTGCAGTAGTTATCGATGAACTTGTTACTATAATTATATGCAAAAACTCTAGTCTTCCCTTTTTGCAACGAAGTTCGACAGGATTAATTGCATGTCGCCTTTCGGTATCATTGAGTTCGGATTGTCATTATCAGACCAGAGGTTTCGCAGTGATCGTCTGAATTGCTTAGTAATTTAACTAACAATGTCGTTTTATCTACACATCGATATATTTTCAGGAATACAGCAGTTTTAATTGTTTACCAAACGTTAAATTGTTGCAACATGCCACTGAAAAGCCGAATCGATGCAAAAAGAACCGAATCTGAACGTTTGCAAGGTATTGTAATATTTGATATTTCTTCTGCAAGACGTCCTTTTAGTCCTCATGCATTTTTGCAGTATTAACTTAGCAGGGAAAATCATTCGCATGATATAAAACTAGGAAATACTAAATGCACAAAAATTCTACAAAAAATGTGTATTTTGCAGCGATAGTGGTCGATCTTTTGCGAGAAGAGGAAAATAAGTATTGTGCCGATTGCGAAGCGAAACAACCTCGATGGGCATCTTGGAATCTAGGAGTATTTCTTTGCATAAGATGTGCTGGCATTCATCGTAATCTCGGTGTTCATCTCACCAAGGTATCGTCTTATGGTCTTTAAGGAAATAAGTAAAATAAGTTTCATTAAGAATGAAACTGGCGATAATATGTCTACAGATAAGGTGTTGAGAATACTGGAGCTAAACCCCAGTATGGATAGTCAGATCTAATTTATGGAGAGTATTAGGATCTAAAATTTTTTTTAAAGCCAGCTTCTGCTGAATTGCTTCCCTGCTGAAATAATGCATTTGTTCTGCAGCCCGTGTCACCAATAAAAGCAATTTTGCTAGTCTTTTCTAGTAGTGTGGAAATATTTTAAAGGCAGGTTATTGCCTCCATTCTGTAAGTTGTACATTCGATTTTTTCTCTTTAGGTTGGATTCATTACTGTGAGAATATGATTGTTTGGTGTCTTCAATTTTGTGACATGACAAAATCTAGGTGAAGTCGGTCAATTTGGATTCATGGACTGCAGAGCAAGTGCAAAGTATGCGTATCATGGGAAATAAAATGGCACGTCGTGTTTATGAAGCAGAGCTCCCTGAACACTTCCGTAGACCACAAACAGATTCTGCTCTTGAATCGTTCATCAGAGCAAAATATGAACAGAAAAGGTAATAATTTTCAGTGTTTTTCGTTCTTCAAACAGTGAACTCCAATTTTTAAATTATACACCAGCTTTGAATTTATTTGTATTGTGCCTCTTTTTTTTTTTAATATTATGTATTCCAGATATATCCTGAAAGATTGGTCGCCGCCTTCACTTGATGTGAACGATTTGCCACTTCCTCTGGATAAGCGGCAAATTTCTGATCGTGGTGAGTGATGCTTTTCATTTCTGTGTTTTTTTAAAATCATTTATATCACTTGTTTGCGAATGAAATGTCAACTTTGCAGGTATTGGCACTCGATTTCTGTCTTTACTTTTTCTTTTTATTTCGTCATTAATTTTTTAAAAGGGAAGATTTGACAAAATCATTTGGATTTGCAAGTTCACAGCTCTCTTTTATAATATCGACTCAATTTCAACTTCATAATTCACAAATGTTATAAATTAAATTTTACAAGAACTAAAACAGTAATACAAACTGCTCTCATTTTAGGTACACGTTCAAATGCTAGAGAACGGGATCACTGCTCGGATTCAGTGGAGAAGTCGAGAAATATGGCTGGGAATTCCAACACAGCAAATATTACTAATGATTCAAGAGACGGAACAGTTACAGATGCACCGCTGTTAGACCTGAATACTCCCATGGTAGAAGTCAGTAACAGTGAACTTTCGCCCACCTTGGTAAACGGCAATAGTTTTTATTTGATAAAATAACTCTTAACTTTTTATATGAAAGTAGTTATTGCTTATTATAAATTTTACATTTTCTAGCCTGAAAGCACATATTTGCAGCCTTTTTCTATGATGGATAAAAAGACAGTAGATCTTAATAATAGCATCGTGGAAATTAGTGAGAGTGATGGAATGGAAGATTTTGGTCCAATTGTTTCTGCTCCGCCTGCGAAACTGGGGTCTGACATTTTTGATGTGGACGCTGTAGCGTCTTCTTCAAATGGCAAATGTGGTGCCATGATTGGTGGCTCGGAAAACAATTTGGAGGATTTAGCATCGATATTAGGATCTAATCCCGTAGTGAATGGTAAGTGTCGGCATAATGTAATATGACATTGTTAGCAATTTCTATTATCCTTGTGGTTGACAAAGAAATCTCCAGAAATTTCATCCTTTTTTCAGAGAAAAAGAGCACTTCGGATATCCTTGCTTTATATGGAACTGCACCTAAATTTTATCCTCGGTCAACCAAGCATCAACATCGAATGCAACAGTTTCCTGAGGTTTCCTTGTTCAGTTTCATAGATTTTTTTGGACCATCAGCACAATGATATGAATTCGAAGGGTTTAAGAGCTGTTGATTTCTTTGTTATTAAACTTGCTGATTATTTCGTTCCTTCTTTTGTTCGAAATCTTTTTGCATGAGTTATTCAAAAAATCTAATAAGACTTTGTTTTTGTTTTTTATTAATGTTTTGGCAAAAAAGCGGAAAATCATTTTTGTGTCCATGGTGATGTTGGCTCCTGTTAGGATGAGTCAATTTTATGCTCATAAGTTTTGAAGTGTGATTTTTCACGTCAGATTTCGTCCGGTGATGACAACACGTCTGGTAAACCAAAGAATATCACACATTTATCTGATGCATCTAATGTCGGGTCATTTTTCGGTCCATCCGTTGTTTCTCCTGCTCAGCGGTCTTGTGGTTTTCAGAACGGCTGTAGGTTTTCATGATTAATTCTGTTAAAAATAGTTAGATAGTTTATAATTAACTTTTGGGATTGTAGAGTTGCATTTCACATCTTTTCATTTTTTTTTTTTCTTTTTCATTTTGAACATACATCCCGGTTTGATCGCAGAACAAATGATACAACGTGTTATTTCAGATGCACAGTTAGCCATGTTGGGACCGGAAACAAATGCTTTACCAGCGGGGAATTTTTTCCTCAATCATGAAACAGCGGCGATTTTTGCCGCTGCTTCACCTTTCGCTAATAATCCAGTAACAACAGAAAGTGGAATTTTACCGAGCTCTCAGACAGTTAGTTCGGGATATATGGATATACCATCTAGAACAATTTCGGTTAGTGTCTGATTAATTTATCCCATTTCTGTAAATGTTATATATCTTTTCTATGATACTTTTATAATCGGTAGTTTCTTGAAAGAATTTATCCGTAAAAAGAGAAATTTCCTCCTTCGAAGGGATCTTTTTTCTGATCAATATAAATGATGGAGAACACATATCTTTTTAGTTACTAAATTTTCAATAAAGATGAAGTATTTCAAAAATATTTGTGACTTGTTGTATATAACGTTGTATGAACTATTCTTGTCAACAGCTGATTATATTAAGGATGGATTCGCTGCACTAAGCAACATCCAGCCGAGATCAGATGGAAGTAACATTGCTATTTCTTGTGATACTGCAAAGGTTATTCTTGAGTATTTTTTAAGATTTTAGTTTATTTTCTAGTGATCAATAAAATCTATTAGTGATGTAAAACGTCTTAGTGGGTTTTACTGACAATTTTTTAAAAATATTATGTCCCTGCAAGGACTGACCTATGTGCTACAAATTCTTTCTATAAATTCGAAATATTTCGGCTTCTTACGTTAGTTCAGCTGTCAGTAACATAATGTTGAGGTAATGGAAATTTTATCTTGAAACAAAGAAAATCAATTGATACATGAGCGCACGAAACGAATATAGGTGAATCTTAGATTTGTAAGCCTGTGTATGCAGTATTAGAGAGTCGTTTATCGCTTCGAAGATATCTACCTACAGTTCATTTCATCCGAACACTTCTGTTTTTTATTAAACTCTCACAACTAATCGATATGCAATTTATTACTTCAGTATTTGATGAGCCATTAGACCTTCTGAGCTGATTTTGGCCAAGATATTTACAACATTGCCTGTCACATCTATAGAGCAACATGGAATTATTGGACAATTGTTATTTCAAAATTCAAGAGTTAAGAGAAAAATTGAAGAGAAAATTTAATGAGATGTTTTCGTTTGTGTTCACTATACCGATGTCCTCAGCTAAATGCTATCCGCCACAAAAATTCTAAAATTTGTACTGCTAAGTGTAATTCAGACCACAGCTCTTTTTTTCTTTCAAGTATACTTCAGAACATTATGTTTAAAATGCATAATATTTTGATTTACGGCATAAAAAAAGGATTAGTAAGCAAAAAACCAAGGCTTTTTCCTTTAAACAGTGCTACTACTTGAGGTGGGAAAACAGGTTAAAATGAAACTTTGCAAGAATTCAAAAATACAATATCTGGAATATGCTGTACATGTGGTGAATGGTTCAACAAGATCGCGTCAGGATGAAGTGATAAGGAAGGCTTCCGATATATTTGTCAAGAACAGCTAGATAAATAATTACATACAAAAATTAATGGTTTACTATGTGCTTTCCTTATTTTCACAGCTAGTACTCTTTTTGTAATAATTGAAGTGCCTTATGGCGTGTGGCATCACTCCGATCATCTGTAATTACTTTCTAGTTGGGAATTATAATAGCAATTGCAGCATATGAAGTATTAACTATGTGAAGGCTGATTAGGAATATATGAATTAGAACGGCAAATTCAACAGCTCTACAATACTGATATTTTACTCACCAATGAAATCTACTATTATTAACCCTGACAAGCCTCTTAGATTCACTTACCTTGATATTTCGGGTATTGCTTCCATATTGGTTCTATAAGCTCTTTCTTCTATATTATCTTCTTTCATCATTTTTCCCGAGTTTACATCTACTGAAACAAATTATCGGATCTGGCTTTTCATTTAATTCAAAGCTTCTGTCGGAGCGGTTGGAACAAGTATGTAATGTACTTTCTTGAATGCTTTTATAAAATCATTCCTGATTAATGCTCTAATACATTACGCTTTTTCGTAATATTCATTATAATGAACTGAAGAAAGTGCGTAAGCACAGATGAGGATTTTTGTAAATCATTTATTGTTTGCTCTTTTTTTTCTTTTTTTAAGTTTTCATTCTTATTTACTTTATACAGTTGTCAAGCTTACCGCTGATAATTTGTCACGGTTTTTAGGAAACGAAAAGTCCAGTTCTGAATCATCTGATGACAGATTTTGGGCAATTAAATATTGGTGGCGATTCTAGGAAACAGAATAGCTTACAAAAAAATATTTCATGGAATTAGCATCGCATGCCATTGTGCAAAGTTTGTTTACATTACGAAGATCTTTTACGAATATTTTCGCAGTCTGCCATCATAATATGTACAACTTTTATGTCGAAAACTTTTATAATCCTGTCGCTTTCTGCATATTTAGATCCTGCTTTTTTCGTACGCTTCTTACGAATTCTCAGTAAATCAGCAACTTCTGTTTTATGATTTTTATTGGTTTTTAAAAACTACTTTCGTATTTCCTATCGCTTATTATTTTCATTTCTGTTGTTCATCAATAAGCAATGATTCTTTTTCAAAAGATGTACATTTTGATGATCGTATTTCTTAGGTTTACATCTTTATAATCTTTTTCGGAATCCTTTCATCTAATTGTTGTTATTTATCATTTGATCGTTGTTGATTTCTTTCATGAATTCGGAGCCTGCATAAAACTGTTTGACATTTCCGGATTTTCCAAGTTTGCCTTTGAGAATTAATTAATGTCATTTAATAATGGCAATAAATTACTGAGTGCAGCAACTAATGTGTGTAGTACTTCTTTTAGAAGAGATTACCTGGCGTACCTCGATTTGTTTTTTTTTTTCTCTTTTTGATTAAATTTTTTTCATAATTAGTAAATCACATGTTAGTGTTGGCACTACGGGGAAATATACAAGAAAAGATGCTTTTTCGGCCCAGATTAATGATTTCTGCAAGTTATTGTATATTATTTTTCGGTGATATTTTCTACTTTTTTTGTTCATCTCTTCAGCAACACTCCATCATGTTTATATTGTATGCTGTAATTAAAGAATTTGCTCTATGTATTTCTTCTGTTACTGGACACTTTATATTGGTTTTTAGTGGTTTTTTTATAGTGTCATTAGTCATTTTTGAATGGAAAAAAAAAAAACAAAAATTGTCGAATCGTGGAAGAAAACCGTGCAATTGTGATTTTAACAACGTTTTTATTTGGGATACATATCTCCTCATGTGATTTGATTCGATGGTTCATTTTTATGTCAAAGAATATTTGTTGTCATTCGTACATTGGAACTTCACGTCTATTTGCATATGTAATCTGTTTAACTAATTTATAGATTATTTATTCTCTGTATTAATGCTTTTGCATTGAAACAGTGAGTTATTATGAAATATCTTATAATAATGATCGCCTACATGAACTAAGGACCTGTCTCAATAATTAGTGATATCTATCAAAATACGGTGAGATTTTAAATAGTATTTGCTGTATTGTTGGAATATTTAGTGGTTTATAGGAAACGTAGGGCTAGTCAATAAATTTTTTTAAATAATTGCTTTTAAATTTGGAACTGTAGGGATTTGTTCACTGCCAACTGGCGAGGAGAACTAGTTTCAGACACTATTTCTTTTCTTTCAGTGTAATGTCGGATAGTTTGAATAAAGCGAAAAATGAATATGTATACACGTCTCATTTCAGAATCGAATTTGTCAAAGATTTAAAATTTCTTCGGAAGTCGTGCTTGTTTTTTGAATCAAACAAAGAATAGCAAATGGTACCATATATCAAAGAAATTGAGATTTCAGGAAAGGTGGATGTGTTTCTCCAAGTACTTTCGAAAGTTGGGGAAGGCTTTCTAGATCAGAGTTCTGTTTTTAAAATTCTGGCTTAGAATTCTGGTTGTCTTAGTGATATCTCATCTAATAATTTTTGAAACTTCAAAAGTTGCGAAGCAAAGCATGGAATATCAAGACTGATTAAAAATCAGGATTTCAATTCGGGCATTTCCACCTGTCAACTTCTGATATCAAGGCACCAATGGTACTTTCATGAAACATGAATTATTTGATGCCTTAAAATGTTTTGTGTAATATCTGGTATTTCGAATCAGTTTTCAATCTGTGTAATGTGTTTTGTTCCTAAGTCATACGCCATGCTTATCAAAGACAACGGGATCCTCTCCCTTGATAACAGTAATTTAGAATTGCTGATGATTCTGAAGCTTTTCATTTGCGGTCAGTAAAACAAAATATGCATTTGGCCTGTGGACATGAATGAAGTATTTATTCAGGCAGTCTTTTTTTTTTTACAAAAAAAAGGAAAAAAAAACTAACTTTGATGCTTTTATAATCATCTGTAGAAAAAAAAATGGTACAAGTATTTAGCCTTCAGTATTCTCCATTATTCTAAAAACTTACAGAATTCCCAATTCAATGCTTTCCAGCATGCCATTCGGAATTTACATTCAGCGAAAACGTATATACGCCTGATAGAATTAGGATGAGATTATCTGAAAAGAAAGCATCATTTCTCGACTCTCTTTTCTAGCTACTATCTCCATTTCCTGTTAATAGAACTTAACAAATTAAAGTGACTTTTATTTATGATTCTCTGATGATAAATAACAAAAAACAAGATTAAGAGCCGTTTAAATTAGCTTGGCATGATTGAAAATGCGACCTGTTTGAGGTTTTTCTGGAGTTTCTTTGAAAGGTTGGACTTCAGTGATTCAACAAATTTTTAAATAAAAGGTTTGTAGTATTTGTTCTTGAAGCCCAGAATTGTTTTAATGTTTTCAAGTATAAAATACTTTTTTATCATACCAATAAGTACACATTTATAGATTCATTTCCAGTTTTGATTGAAAAAATAGGTGTCGGAAAATCGAAATAATTTATAATATAAATATATCTAGATAATCAAACGGTTATATTTTGCGTGACTCATCATCTAACATAAACTTGAATATTACACTATCGGATGTAATGAATGTTACAGTATCAGTGTAATGAATCACTTATCTGATTTTTGTTTTCCCATCCAATCACCAGGCTTATATTTAGGATTTTCTAAAGATCTTCCCATCAAATTGTCATATTTACAATGTTTGAAATGTTTAAGCTACTTTACTACAAAAAAGGATTGTTATTTGCAAGAAATTTAATTCTGCTCTTTCATTCAGCTGGTTCAATCTAATTATCATTCTGCTGTTCATCTCATTTCCATCCTTCATTTAAAACTTTACTCATTTTTCGTGTTGTTAAGTCTTTTTCCGCTTCCTTTGTTTAATGTAATTATTATCAAATAAAATTCATCACGATCGTCTCTTTTACATTCGTTGGTTCGATTACCCAAGTTTGAGATCGCAACAAAAAAAATGTTTTTCTTAACATATCTTCCGTAAAAATTTTCTACAGCAGGATTTATCTTGTGACATCAGTTGTCCAGTTTGATCGTTTCTTTTTTTTTTTCTTGAAATTAAATATGAAAATTTATTTTTGAAATTAATAATCACTGAAGTTGAGAATAAGAAAAGTTTTTTTTCTATTCTTTTATTCATTTTCTTCAAAATCCATTAAAAAAAAATTTTTTTTTTTTGTATAAACGTAAAGCATAGAGACAACATTTAAAAAAAAAAAAAAAAAAAAAAAAGTTAGTCTAAAAATCAATTAAACTATCACATCCACTATTAATTTATTATTCAAAAATGAAATGTTGTAGTGATTGGGCGCAGAACAATAAGAAGACTTTAAAGTTTACCTACAAATATGATGAAATTTCGTTAGAAAAACATCTTTTGTCATTTTTTTTTTTTTTTCAGTTCCCACAAAATCAACTAAAGTTTTGAGTGATTAAAGCATGAAGTATTACATTTGACTGTTAATCTTGGCCACCATAATACCGTTCTGAGCATGTTTTCTTGAGCATTCCATATGACCAAGAAATTTAATTTCAAAACCTAAGATAATTGATTTGTTTGAGCAAAGACACTGTCAGAGGAAAAATTTTTGCACATGTACTTATCAACAGTACAACGAAATTTGTCCACCCTATCTAGAAATCAGCGGATCGATAACTAAGAAATATTTCAAAACTGAATTACGTGATTTTAAAATTCCAAAATTCTAGCTCATCTGGGAAAGGATACCGTCACTTGCTATATAGTCAGGCATAGCTAAATTTTTCCAAAACTTTCCCAAGATTTTAAATTTTCAGCTTATTAAGGCAATGACAAGTAACAAATTTAAAACGGATGGCCCATGTATCAATGATGAGATTAATTATTTAATCATGAAAATTTTGTAGCGCCGAAAAGCATGTTCATTCGTAAATATTTGACACTTTAAAAAAATGTTTATTCTTTCAAAAGCACTCTGTAATCTACATTATCACACTGAAATTTATTTAAAATGAATGATTTCGATCCATCACAAAACACATTTCAAAGTTTTCGCATCAGTATCTTCAAATTCATCTTTTTTTTTGGCGGATGTCATCAATTAAAGAAGTAATGGGTTAAAGGAACTAAAAGAAATATCTACAAATCAAGAATCTATCATTTTTCAATTCTTCAAAATGAGATTAGCATCGCAAGATTTTCAAAGTCTCAACTTTATTAAAATAAAGTTAAGAATTTTTCGGGGAAAAAAAAACACGAAAAAACTCAAATTTCTAGAAAAAATCCCAAAATAAGTTCTATTACAATGATTATGCCTCTGCCCTTTGCATCACTACAAGTTTGAAACAGTCAGCAAAATGATTTGCGCTTCAAACTTCGTCGCTTTTTTTGATTGAATGAAACTGACAATTGAAGTGTCTTTTTCAAAAATAGTTTAGTTCACTAAGTTGATTCAATTAGATAAATAGCAAAAATTTATCATGACAAATATTGATTTGTTGAGAGAAAAAAAAAAAAATCGAGGGACAAATTATAAGAATGGAAAAATGAAATGCAACAGAATTGATTATGGAATGAAGGGATTAATGGATATGGAAAAGTGAGATTTGTTACGAGATCGGATCATTTGATAGAACAAACTCTGCTTACTTGATAAAATCATAATTATGAGCAAAATCATTATTGAGGAAATAGCAATTAATGCTATATAGTATGGCTTGTTGCTTTTTTTTTTTTTTTTGTGCTAATAATTTGCGAACGATTGATGCTAATTAATGCTCATGTTTATGATAATTTGATGACATTTCCGAGGCACTGAGTATAAATTATAATTTGAAGTTATTTTATTCTCATCAACGAAAACTTCTCATTAATTCGTTAATACAAAGACAATTTCAACATTTTCAAAATATATCAAATTATTACAGAATTTTCAAAAGTTAAAAATATGTCAAAAATGGAGGAAATTGGTGATTTTTAGAGAATGAGCAGAGCAATTCCTTGATTATAGATATGCGGGTTGTTCGGGACGCAAAGCTGTTATTCGTCGCAGATATTCGCTATCACGGAAGAAATCAGACTGGAATGAATTATGCCGAATTGTTGACATTCCAGATGAAGTTTCATCAATGAAACGCAACTTCATCAGAAGTTCGTGAGGTTCGAATGGTCGATCACGTAGTTCATTATCCAGAAATGCTCGAACATCATTCCAAGTGACCTAATAGGTATGAAGAATTTAAATAAGCTAGTTCAGAACAATTTAATCACTTTTACTTGTATGAAATTTAATAAATGAAACAATTGACGCATACTTTTCCTCCCTTTTTCCTTCTCATTGCTCTTAACAGGACTATTATTTCCTTCAGTTCATCGCTCATACCGAGGAATTTTCTGGCTCGTCCGAAATAATGGAAACGAGTGAAATATGCTTTCAAATGTGTTGATGCTAGATCAATGCACATCGTAACAACTGATAAACCTGTAGAAACACTGATAAGATATGTATGTAAATAGAAATATATAAATACAGCATGATCAACATTGAATGCTTTTCCTTTCTCATCTACGTAACTCTGCAATTCTTTCATTAAGCTCAACTGATATTATCATCTTCAAGTTGCCAATTTTGATTGAAATAAAATAATTTCACTTCTTCCTTACCTGCTTTTCTACTTCAATCATGTTTTCTTGATCTGTCATTACAATGATAAATGGGACAAAAAGTCAAAAAGTTTTCAAAACCTGCCAAAATTTTTAAGAAAGAGGTTTGTCGTAAACATATTATTGTAGAAACTACAATAGTCCTACTAAAATGTTGACATCAATTTCTCGGATGAAAATATGGTTGAAGCTAAGAAAGTCTTTACCACCGATGAAATGGAAAAATCCACTAATCTCTTTGTCTTGTATGTGTAATTCGAACATAGAAATCAAGGTAATTAATCTATCAGCACTTTTTTTCTAAAATGCCAAGAATTGTCACCCGAAAAGTCAGGATTATCTATTTGCAAGCTTGCATATTTCCATGTTTATTTGGTGATACTGATTATTTCTCTATCAGTAAGTAATTGAATCAAAAATCTTATGACGAGATTATGTTTATTAATGCATATAAATATTCGTTGTTTTTCTTAAAAGATTTAATATTTGTTTACAGAAAAGAAAACAAATATTAAAAGAAAAAGCATAAATTAATGTTGAGCAGCCTGTATTATATACATATAGACTGCTCAAAATGAATTTGATTTCTTTGTTGCTCTTTTTTGTAAACAAATATTAATGTTATTCCGGAAATTTAACATATCCATGAAGTTTTGTTTGCTAATTCTAATCTGTAATTGTAGAGAGACATTTTAAAACCAGTTATAGAAATTTAATAATTTCATTGCAATGATTTTGACATTTCAAAGCCAACAGAAAATTTAATATTTGATGATATTTGTACGGTTTTATGGACTTATAACTTATTTTAGAGGTAAAAATAAGCAAGATTATTTATTTAATATCACAAAAAGCTTGCGAAATTGCTAATTCGTTACTATAAATTTTTGAAAATGTTTTTAAGCAAATTTTAGTTGGTATGGATGGATGTTCAACTGCTATTTTGTACTTATAGCATAAATCGCTTGAAGAAGTGATGCTGAGAGTGAGGAATATCAACAAATCCCGTTTTAGTTTAAATAACTTTAGCTATTTAAAAAAAAACAACTTAAGTATTTTACATTTTTTAAATTGACATTTTATGAAACTACTAGGTATCTAATAAATTTGTGTGCTCATCCCAACAAACATTCCTTCTATTTTGATTTCAAAAAAATGAGCTTTTCGTGACTTTTCTCGAAAGAAAAAGTAACTCGTTTGATTTATTGTGTTTGGAAATGGAAATGGTGCATTCAAACAAAAATGAACTAACCAACGATGACAAAAGCTACAATAAGTGATAAGAAAATGTAATCAACAACGACGATATCACCAAGGCCGACAGTTACGATAAGATTGAAGCCAAAATGAAAAGCATGTAAGAAAGACCACGAACGCTCCCAGTTGATGAACATGGCTGAACCCATCGAGCAGTACAAACAGATGCATGACACATAAGCTCCTGGATCAAATAAAAATTTATCTAATCTTTGATGGAGAAATTATCAGTCTCTTTGCTTTTTGCAGAATGTTCTTTTCGTATCAAAAATCCGAGAATTTAAGAACTTCATACTTCAATGTTAGTCCATCAATCATTCAGCTAAGCACTGTGATCAATAATTATATATTCGATAGAAAAAAAACCTTCAAAACATAAATTAAAAGTAAGAAATTGAAATGAAAAAAAGAGGTATACCAATTGGAAACCATAATTTCCCATCGCCTCCTTCTACGCCAAAAATATCGATGACATCGGAATGACCGCTTGTTGACTGTGATGACTTCCGTCGCATATAACGTTTTCGAAATAGAATTTGCTGAATTTATTCATACAAAAAATTGCAAACAATATGAATGATAGCATAGCAACATCATGCAAGAAGAGATATAATCTATTGATTTAGGCGAAAAAAATTGTGATACATGAATTACGGGCAAGTTAACTCTTTTCAACATTTCAATTCTCATTTTTACCAAAAAAAAATTTGAATACTTTGAAAAAAGTTACAGCGTTAGCGAACCTTTATTTTGTGCGATATTTTGTTCCAATTTGAAACGAAACGAAGCAGTGTTTCTGACAAAAATTTGCCTATATCTGCAGCTGTGATAAACATGAGAGGTATTCCAATTAGAGCGAATGCTACCGCAAATATTTTCCCTGAATCTGTATCCACTGATACTTCTCCATATCCTGAAAAATATTGCCGAACAAAAACTGCTCCTCTAACTATTTAACTAAATCTGCCTTTATGTCAGTATCATTTCGGGAATGTTCGCGAAAATTTTACAAGTTTTTGCTAATTGATAAAATCGCATAAATAAAGTTTGAAGATTTCCAGAAGAGTTTTACCACATGTAGTGAGAACAGTAAGAACATATAATAAGGCAGTTGGGAAAGTCCACTTATTGTGCATATTTTCAATATCATCCGGTTTTCGAAGTTCTTTACGAATCGGACGTCGATCATCCACTATTTCTGCTAATGATACCATATATTCCCTGTAGACTAATGAATTTTATCGAACCAAAAAAGGACTGCAGGAATTTTCTTTTATTCTGCAATTCTTCAAGTTCATAATCAAAAATCAGGAAAACCTGAAAACTGTATCCCATTCGGAGCGATCAACTAAATGAATCCCCAGTTGTGCATCATTTAATATCCTCCAGCTATCGGATGAGAAATTTGTCATGGCATTTGATAATTGAATTAGTTTTCGTGATCGAGCCATCAATTCCGTGCTTGTTTCCAGTATCATCAGAATCCATGCACCAAGACACAAATAACCAATCAATACTGTTACTAGTATCACATGAGGAAACAAGATTTTGATTAACTGAAAAAAAAAATGACATAATTAGTTTTCATTAAAAAATGTCATAACCATAATTTTTATCATTATCGTCAAAATTTGCGTTATTTACGGTTATACCTTCTTCCGTTAAAAAAGAATTTAACCTTCATTTTTGGTCTTTCATTTTTATAATAGTGATTTCAATGTACTAACACTTCTGAATTGTTCAAAAATGATTTTCGGAATAAAAATCCTTCGCAACTCATGCGCAATTAATAAATTCGCCATTTTTTGAGTTGCGAATATTTTTTTCCCCTTATGAAAAACAAGACAGAAAGATATTGCACTTGTAGAACATGGAGAAATTTTTCATGTTTCGTTTTCAAATTTGCATTATCTGCTTCACATTATGCCTTTATTTCCAGACATGAATTTTTATTTTTCATTAATAATGATGAGGTCTAGTGCAAATTTATTTTGGTTGATAAAAAATTGTAGACAAAAATAGGTGAAATTTAAATGCATCAAATGTTATTCTATATGCGTTTAAATCAAAAATTGCTTTTTAATAACAGAAATTAAAATAATTAATATGAGTGGCCATAATTTTAATTATACCTCTTTTTTCATTAAATTATTTCACTTACACATGAATTTGTCCTACACTTTGAATCGTTTTATTTGCCCTGACCAACCAGTTACAGTTTGCCTCAATCAAATCTAGCATCAAACGATGAACTTTTGTGGTATTTTCAAAGTAGTGTTTTTCAATGCCCCAACAAAATCATTCGATTTGGACAATAAAAAAAACTTTCATTTGAAAAACGTCATTTGTAGTTTTAAATATTGGTATTTCTCATTCTAGAAACTTCAAGAAAAGTCTCACCATAATCATTTTCCATTTTTCATGTTTCTAAAGGACAAGATAGCAGAAATGATTTTTGAGGAAGGTTGAATAGTTTACTTGACTACTCACTGAATTGTCAATGTCAAAAAACTTTTAAACACAAATGTATCTTTAAGCAATCAAAGAACATTTCAAACATGATTGAAAAGCTAAAATTGACATTTTTTTAGTTCTACAATCTAGTCCTGACACATAAACTACTTACTGCAATAAATTTAGTACTACATACTTCTAAACTAGATCGTCATATTAACTTAGATGGTTTAATCGATGAAAAATGATAGAAAAATATCGGAGTCAATTAGGTACAATTAATATTTGGAAGTGATATTTGCGTTGTGAAAAAAATGAAAAATTATCATCTTATTATGGCATAGCCAGAAGAATAGTTTTGCGATTCACAGAATGGAAAATAAAAAATGAAATGAATATCTGTCACTTATGACAGTTTGGGAATTTGGACCATTTTTTCCATTAAGAATATCAGCAGTTTGATATCTTTACTTGACTAAGTAGTTTGTGTCTAAATTTGGAAATTTCTTTTTTGCAACTAAAAGTGCCACAATTGCAATTTTTCTCCTTTATCATTTGTATGAAATTTTACGAAGTTACATTTATATCTAGAATTTTCCGATCCGATTCGAATTCGGAAGTAGATTAGTTGCTAAAACTGAACCAAAAAATTGTTGGAGGAAAAAGTACAATGAATGACACAACATAAGTTAAAACAAAAAGGACCTATGTTTGCTAATGTTTGTAAATCAGTAAAACATCGAAAAATTAAGCTTTCAGAATTAATCATTTAATAACGAACAATCGAAGTTGGAGAGCTAAAATTAGTTTATTTCATATTTCAGCGTGCTTAGAAAATCAAAAAAAAAAAAAAAAAAACTGGAATTATTTAAAAAAATTCAAAATTCTGAATGTGTTTTAGGATATTGAAATCATTATTAACTATCTTAAAAAGTAAATCATGATTATTTCATGTAAACGAAGTAAACGCGAAAAATTATTGTTTAAAAGAAAATTCCAACGCTTGTATCAATGAAAATTAAAATTTTGGATCGAAAGATGTATAAAGTTTTATTGCTCAAATTGTGGATTTTTAATTTTAACGTTTTTTATAAACTGTATTTCGCCATGCAAACTTGAGAATCTAATTCATTCGAATATGATTTCAGCCATTCCTTTATGTGTATTTCACAAAATCAAATTATTTTTTTGCAAAAAACAGAGTTTTGGAAAACAATGGATAAGAAAGTATGAAAGTAATAGATACCTCAAAACTTGTTCAATGAGCTATAAGATCATTATGATTTTTACTGCGAAGTGAATTTATTATTTAGAATAGAAGTGCGAGATGATCAAGTAAAATGTTGCATCGTTTCATTGTTTTATAGATGTTCTTAACTATATGAAATCAAGAAATATTTAAGATTGAATCACAGGATGGGATTCTATATAAAGTAATTCAGCGTTTTCGCAGACAATTTCCAACTTTTTTTTTTTTTTTTAATTGTTAGCTTCTCATCCTGAATCACTACAAAATACTAAATGTGAACATTTTTAAGGTCAAAGATTCTTTTTGATCAGATTTTTTCCTTTCATACGAAGTTTTTTTCTACAAGTAAAATATTGCTTCCCATCTCTACACTATAGACATATCTGTCTAACTTACAATTAAGGAAAACGTCATACTTTTATGATGATGAGAAGAAAAATTCAGAAAATGATAGAGCAAAAGAAATATTTTAAAAATTCATTTTCTTTTTTATGACACAATCAGGTTTTATTCAAATCTGTCAACTCCTTCATCGAATAAGTTGTTAACGGTACCTTTCTTGTTCGTTCCACAAAAGTTTTTGTTTCCCCTGTTTCATCCTCTTTTATCGTATCCGTGATAACCGATGTGCCATCTTCTGCTTCCAACAGCGCTGACTGTGACGAAAGCGGAATACCATCCCATCGAGATGTTATATGATCTGTAATTGTAGCTATCAGATTTTGTTAAATACAAAATTAAAAATTTTATTTCAATTACAACGAAATCAATCTCACCTCCCTTTTTTTTTTCTGTACTTGAAGTGTGCAATCAAAATTTATTTAAAATTCGAACATTTTGAATTTTCTTTTAACTCAATGATATCAATGTCTAGTGAAGTAAATATGCTATCAAGTAAATAAAAAATTTAATAGATATTCTTTCATTCCTTTAATATATAATTCCGAACTTGAAAATTCGTTTTTCTGAACTTTGCATTTCTTTAGCACTTGGTATCAAAAACATGGATGAGAGATTCAATTGAGACAAATGTTGTTTGTTTCACGAAATAATCAAGTAATTATTTATTGAATTTATCTCTGATTATGCGAATAACGGTATCAGTTATCATACAATTAACACTCACTTGTCATTTAACTTATTTGCTTTCCTATGCACAGATTGCACAGTGTTTTGAAGTATTATTTCATTCGTAGGTATAATTAATTACCACAAACTTGAGTAATAAATTAGTAAAATCTGCTTAATTGCTGTATGTTTATGTCCAATACTTGCTCCTTATTGTAAACTTAAATTGTTGCCAACTCATAAGTATATATTATAAATGGATATGATTCTTACATATATTGGAAATCATCGATTCATTTCTAAACTTATTTTTCTTAGGCTGTGCAAGTTAATGCATCAATTACTAAAAAAAAGAAAAAAATAAATAAATAAATAAATAAATAACTAAATAAGGAAAGCATGATAACAGGCACTTGTCGCCTGTGGTTTTATGCACTTTGTTTGATATTTTGATTTCTGACATGAAAAACTTGAGAACTTTTTGTCTACATAATGAAAATGCTTGAAACTGCTTTTTCATATTTCAATGATCCAAGTTCAGGATTGAGCAATGATAGCAAGAAATGGAAGAGTTGTGTAAATTCATAGCGAGTCATTTTTGTGTATTTGGATGAAAATGACAATGATCCGGTCACCTTCAGCTAGATAATTGTATAAAAAAAAAAAAAAATTTATAAAATCAAATCATCAATTCGTGCATGCATGATCGGAATAATGAACAAGCTGCATAGTGAAGATAATATGCTTATATGAACTTTAAACAAATCTATAGGGAATAAAAGCATGATGCATCCATTCAGCCTAAATTTTTTTCAATTCTTGCTTCTTTTTTTTTTTTTCTGCACGCTTAACGGAAAACAATCATATCCAGTTTACTCTGTCGAGAACATTTCGTCCAATCCATTTTTCAGCAAATTATCCCTATTCTCCCTCCCTTTTAAATGCAAAAAAAAGATTAGAAGAAAAGATTCATGGAAGAAGCAAAATGTACATTAAAAAGTATGTATAGCTTGCACTGAAAATAAATATTTTCACAATCAGCGGCATGCATCAACAAAATGGAGAAGAATGGAAAATGTGCTGATCGAAATCTTCAATGGCAAATTGTGACACTTGCGATCAAAGCCATTAAATTGCAATAGTGACATATTCTGGATATCTGTCAATTAATTCCTTCTATCTTTCAAAAGTCCCTACTTACGATCGAAAGATCCAACGATTTGATGCTTTAATAAAAATGAATTTACTAAACTTAAAATATGCATGATTTACAAAAGATAAAAATTTGTCGTTTGATTAGAAGGAATTTATGGTTTTAAAAACGAAGTTACAAGAAGCGGAATAATTTTAAAAACTATAAAAACTAAAATATTAAAAAAAAATAAAAATTATTGAAAGCCAAAAAACCTTTTCCTTGTTAATGAGTTAATAATTAGATTTCTAATAGTATAGGTCATGTTCCACATTATCCGATATTTGATTATTGCTAGGATAGAACGATGAAGACTATTGAGAAGATGCATGTTGTTGAGAAATTCTGTACTTTATGTATTTTCAAATTTTCTATTTCTAAATGTATAAAATCGAGCTTCGCTACATCTTAAATTCAAGTAAATACTTAAAGCTTAATATTATTGGGCATCTTTAGATTTTCATTTATTCAGTCTTCGAATAATGACTGAAATGAGATGATTAAGAGTATTTTCAATTATTAGACTGTTGGAGCTTCAAGTGTAACACTTACAATATTGCTAATTTGAATGACACAATGAATAAAATTCTTCTCAAACCACAAAATTTTCTGTCATCAAAAAGTTTTCCACCAACTTTATAATGAAACAAAATGGCAAAAGCATTTTCTGCTACTAAAATGATAATTATCAATAATAATTGTGTGTTTGAAAGTAAAAATACGACCTAACGCATCAAAAATAATTCGTCCATCACCACGAATGGTTAGTGTTGGCCGTCGATAGTAGTACCTATTTGACTTCCGGGCTACCCGTATATCCGGATAGCATGGGGTATTTGCTAAAGATGAACTTCGAAAAGCTCGAATTCGTTGTTGATCATGATTTCTTTGATCCTTCTCTTCTTGTTCATTCTCGATTATGGTTGATGTAATAGATTGCTTTCGTATTGCTTCAGGAATCTGCCGTGTTGATCGTATTTCGCTTACTTGCGGACCAACGGATAATCGTCGTGAAGCTCTTGATTGAGCGGAATAAAAGAACATAATGTGCGATTAAATTTTTCTGGATGAATACATTACGGGTTGTTGTTGTTGTTGTTGTTTCCGTGCAAATCCTCACAGGTTAAAGTTTAAAATCCATGTGGTAGGATTTATCCGAAATTAGCGAAGCACAAGTAAGCATCAGTAAAGGGACATCAAAAGTAGCAGTTGTGGGGGTATGCATCAGCATCGGTTCAAAATTCAACAGATGGTGGTGTCTCAATGCTGTTGGTGGCGATAGATTCTGGTTGACATGCATGTATGCATGTGTATGTGTGTATGTGTGTATGTGTGTATTTGTGGTATTTATGTGTGTGTCTGTCTTTGTGTCTGTATGTTTATATATATATACATATTATATATATATATAAAGATATATATCCAGAAGAGGAAATCAAAAATGGCCGAAGTTTGTGTTAGTCCCTAAATCTATTCAAAAATAAATATTACAACCAGCAGTGATTCAAAAAACTACAAGCTTTCTAACATCATCGAACAATTCTTTTCACTTTTGATATTTTTTGCACCAAATCAGCTTGATTTTTTTGGGACGGATAGTTTTGACACATTGTTATTCGAAATTCAATCTAATTCTATGTTTGAATAAGCGGATTCATCACAAATGCAAACGGCAAGTTGCCAGAAAATCATTACTGAAGTTAAATTTCTGATTTCAAATTTCAAAAAGCAAGAGATGAATTTATAGAATTAGTTAAAAAAAAAAAAAAAAGAAAAAAAAAAGGACAAAAGTACTTTTAGCTGCTGCAAAAAAAAAAAAAAAAAAAAAAAAGAAAAATTTTAAATAAGAACAAAAGTGGACGTTTGTGATAATGCAAAGACAAAGGCCTTTAAAGACAAGCCGTAAAACAACTTATAAGTAATTCAATGAACTGAAAAGTTTGGAGTGCATCTGATTATTTGAAAGCATCACATTTAATAAATAAAAGTTTTGCACATGATACGATAAGCCTAATTTCATTTCCGTTTTACTAACAAATAATTCGGAACAAATTGTCATGGAATATTTATCTCTAGTTCAACGACAATTCTCTGTCACCTAAATTAATTAAAATAGACTAGGTTTTACATATCACAAACAAATCTTTTCTCTCTAATTCCCTACACGGAAATCTATTCCTTGTTTACAAACTAAAGCAGAAATATGAATAATTTTTGGAAAATTGTCCATAGATTCAAATAGAATTTATTATCTCACATCAATAATTATAATTTGGAATAAAAGTTGCTTCTATATATCTTAAAAAAATGTTATATAGTTTAATAAACAAGCAATACTGACTGCGATCGTTTATTTGTAATTTAATTTTTCATTAATTCACAGTTTTCCTTGATAAAAGCAAAGTTGAAACACATAAGAATCTAATCTTTCATCTTTCTTCTCTGTGAATATTTAATTTTGATAAAATTTGGTTAACGCATTTTACTTTGTCAACAAAATTTGCACTTTTTAGATACCTTTGACAACTTAAAAATTACATTTTCCCTCGCAACTTTTGCAAATTCTTATTCGCATTTTTGTTTTATTTTTTCAGTGTTTTGCTATGAACAAGAAAATTAATTACTATCCACGGAATAAGAGAGTTTATGATTTTCAGTAATGTGTCAGATTGCAGCAAATTATGGCAAGAAAATTAAGGTGTCGTAATTATGTTAGTGTGTGATTTGTGCTATTATAAAATATCATCTTTCGTCATGTAACTGATAAAGATTCACTCTCTTTTTCTAAAGTTAATACAACTTGACCGTTTCCCATGTTTGGGTCCTAAACTTCGTCTCTTACAAATAAACATCAACTTTTCGCTAATTTTCATATATATATATTCGTAGTGCTTCATCTCAACAGCCGATATTTGGGATACCATTTAAACATATTTGATCACCAGGTATCTTCACACTATCTTCCCCAAAAATCACTAATTTACTAATGATTAATTTTATACATCAGTCACTAGTTTTATGTACAATTCTAAAAACGGGCATTTTTCAAGAATGATGTCTTTGTTTCAAGGATACGTTCAAAGTTCAAAGTTGATAGAAAGTCTTGAATGACATGATTGGATGCTATTACTACTCTATAATTATCAACACTAATCCCAAGAAATATGTCAATTTGATTCTATCATGTTATTTCGGCGAAGATTAAAGAATTTGATCCAAAGAAACCGCATAGATCTTATCGATAATTTTCATTCTTTAAATATCGCTCTTTAATTTTTGGCTTGAATTGCCTCAAAATAAAAGAAGAAAAGTGTGAAGGCTTATTCATGCGATTGAAAGATAAGAAAACAGTAACATTTCAGACGGCAATTCCAGTTAGTTTCACTTATCGAAGATTATTTTAAATTATGTTTTTACCTGGCCTCCAGTCTCAAAAAATTTCCAAAAAACAATACCATCCAGTATTTTTCTACAATTTTTTTTTTCTATCAATATTTCCAACTAATTTCCGAATAAAATAGTTTGCCAAGTCTGAAATATAACACTGAAATGGTTAAGGCTTCTCAATCTTCGATATAACATTCTTATAAAGTCGAAATTGATTTTAATAGATTTTATAGAATTATATCTCACGTATACGAGTATTCTTTGAGGATTTACTGCAAGTAATTAAACGAATAAATAAATTAACTAAAAAATAAAAAAAAATAAATATATAATCCAAATGTGAGAAAGCAAACCAAAAGTGAAGATTTTTGCTTGTCTTAATAGTATCACCGTTGTTGGCTTTAAGAAAGTATAGCACTAAAAGAATCTCGAAATTTTCTTCCAAAACTTCAAACTTTGACTTTTGCATAATTAAATTTTGGAATGGAAAATTTTCGTCCACTATATCTAAAATAAAGTTCAGGTTTTATGATCAATCGTTTGAAAATCTAATTTTGCTAAGAATATGGCAAGGCTATCGATGCTTTCTTTAGTACTTCTTTTTCAATTTCACTAATAATCACAGCACTTACATTAGAAAGAATGCCGTATCTTCTGTCGATCTAATTAGTGCCAAGTAATTTTCATTAAATCCACTCTCTTATATTTGAGCATTACTATCCGTGCCTTTCAATTGTTATGGGCGAGATAAGAAGACAACTTATCACACAATCAAATCTCTGTCCACAGAGAAGCAGAATTAATTAGGTGGAAAAACAAGTCTTGCCATGAAATTCATCGCCAGAAGTTTTATAGAATTATCAATGATCGGGAATTTGCACTACTAATCGATCATAAATTTTCCCTTGCAATCTTTGAAACCGAAAGAAACATGATCCGATCTACGTCACTAACCGACTTGAACACTGATCCATTTTTGGTCAAGCCAATGCACGAATCTATCTGATCACAAAACAAATCAAAAAATGACCGGATCAAATTATTCTCCTTAAATGTGGTTGAAACTAAATCAAACACACTTAGAGCTCTTCCAGTTTCTTGTCTATTCGCCTTGAATCGATTCGTTTTTTTTTTTTTTTTTTTTTTTTTTTTTTTTTGGGAATTTTTTTTAAAAAATTTTTTTTTTTTTTTTTTTTTTTTTTTTTTTGTTGGGAAATCTTATTCAAAACTATCATGCATATCAATTACAGATAAATTTTCTCATAAAGCCTGATTGTTTTTTTATCCTTGCCGAATTCTCCGAATTAGATGTTCATACTTACCACTCCATTCGACCATTAATTCTTGCTCTTTGTTAGTTTTTTTTTTCCGAACGATCTCAAGTCCTTGTTATTGACAGAACAGCAAAGAAATCAACAATTATTCTCCTTAGTGAAGTTTTCGTTCCGTTTGGCATGTAATCCTCGTTTCTGACAATGATATTCATTTCACTCTTACAGAATTTTATCAAGGTTTTGGTTATCAAGCATATCAGATTATCATGGCTCAACGATTCAGCGTTGATTCACGCATGCTATCCAAAAAAGATTCATACATGTATTCATATCATGTTCTCTTTTGACAGCTAAATACTGGCCTATTGTTAGAAGAAAAGAAAAATTGGGAATATGAAAAGAGAAAAATAAAATAAAAATCTATTTTATGCATTTGATAAAAGATCTGAGAATGCTGTTGATTTATTGACACTCAGGAGTAATGAAAATTTTTTAAGTCCATTGAAAATATTGCACGGAATTCATACTAGAATTTTCCTTTCTGCAAATTTCATTTATGAAATTCTTAATAAAATTCCGAATTTGGAACTAAGTTAAATTTCTACTAAAAGAAACAAAATCGATTTGCTCAAGATAATATATTTTCATCTACCGTCATCTAGTTTGAAGAATAGTGATTGCAATTGTTTGAAAGAATAGTGATTGCAACTTTTTTTTAAATCACATTTTAAACTGACACGTAATATTTACTTAGAGGCATTTCGTTTAAAAACTCATTCTACTTATATACAAGGAAATTATAGGCAAATGAATTGATCAGGAATATTTTAAAATTGTATTTATTTCCACCATAACGAAGCTCATGAATATCTGATCCAAGCTTCCGTTATTAGATATGTCTCTAGATATGGAGCGTTATTAAATATGTCTCCAAAAGACTTTGAAAACGCTTTAGACCAGCCATGATGGTCAACTTAACGTTAGTTAGGCCTTTGACACCTTTATTGCTATAAATTTAGTTGCTATCCAGAAGTAATACTTTCTCGGTTCACTTATTTCCTAAAAATTTTTCCCAAGATATGATAAAAGCATTTTTGGAATCAAGGGAGATATTTAGATTAAAAATGTGGAAAGTGAACTCTATTTTTTGCTAAAAAAGCTAATGGCGTTTAATCAGTATATCATATTCATATCAGATATGCTGCTTATTATGAGTATTCAGTAACTTTAAATCCTATTGATGAATAAATAAGGAAATAACTAATTTTTAAAAGTAATAAATAGAAAGCAAATATTTAGTTCAGTTGGATATTAAAGCAATAATTTGTATCAGAGCAAATTGGTTGCATTGAAATTTTTGGAATATGATAAAGTATAAAATTATTGGTCGAATTCTTTTCAAAAGATCGCTTAATTTTGCACGCATGAAAGAATTTTCAAAATTGATCGCTCAAATTATTTTCTTCCATTTGGCTTTACTCTCTATTATTGAATTTTGTGGATAACAGATTTCTTTCAAGACAACTGTATTTGTAGGGAAACGAAACTGAATTCGGCATTGAAATTTCAGAATAATTTTGCGGAGATAAGTGCATATAAAACATAGCGCCATTCAAAAGACTGCGTCCAATTAGATATTTCCTAATTATATGCAATGAGAGACTTTCTTATATGATTGCATGTTTGTTAAAGTAATCTTCGAACACAAATTATTTCCACCTTCTAAGGAAATACTACACTCTTATTTTATTTCATGCTAAATTTAATCCTGCTAATAAACTGGCAGATCAATTATTCGATGAATCAGTAATTTTCTGCGGTGCAAATTTTTCGAATTAAATAAAAAAAATCAATTGGAAATTGATTTTCTTACATGAATTATTTAAGATTAATACTGTCCGTTGCTCCTTTCTTTTTTCCTAAATATTCATATGGATGGATATAAGACAAAATTGCTCAGAAATTTCCCTCTTCTTCACCACAATTTTTTCATTTATAATTTTTATTTTTATTCTGAAGAGACTATTGTTATGTCCAACTCAAGAAGCCTCTTTGAATGAAACACTCGAGAAAGGATTGATTCCAAACTCCGTGAAATCGTTTGGGGATATAAAAGTACAAACATTTGTCATCTGTATCTGCAGTGATATTGCTATATACTTCTCTCGCTTAAGTCTTACTGTTACAATTTGTCAAGTGGCGGTGAATCTCAATGATCCAGACATTAGTTTTGACCAATACGGAAGTATAATGTGAAAACTTATTAACAAAAGAACTTATTGAAAATAGATTAATTAAAAGAATTGTAAACCTGCAAAGTTTTGCGAGTGCTATTATCATTGTTGTTTGGTATGACAGCTTTCTCTTTAGCATCGTTTATAAGTCTTCTTTTCTTCAAATTTATTAAATTCTGCTTGTTTGTATCAATATTCGCATTACTATTTGTATCAACCCGAAGTTATTACTCCGACCTACAATAACTTTGAGCCGCATGTAGCGCATATTTCCATCCTTATTTAAGAAGTCGAAACTGATCCAGTTTTTGGCAATGAATCTGATTCATGATTGAAATGTTCGCCAAGCATTTTGACAGATTCTGATAGATTATTTCTTCTGTTCGTGAATTCCGAGCTTCTTTACATTTGTAAACGCACTCGTAAGTATGTATCTCTTTCAGTAACAAACATCTCTCACACGTCAAAACGTGTTGTTGCTTTTCATTTCCTTATGCTGTTGAGCTGCAGCTATCAGAACTTTTTGATTAAAAATCCTCTCCAATCTCCAGCTTTTGGCATCTCCAAGAAACGTTTCTGTTCTGTTCTGTATCCGATCTTGGTTGCAAGATCTTTCAAGAAACCGAGAAGCCGAGAGAATCATCATAAATTTTCCTTTTATTTTCTTCATAAATTTGCTAGTCAAAGATTATTGCATTTTTTAAATTCTGCTTCACGAACGTCATCCATCCACAGATTGACCATCCATTCTTATCAAAATCTTCATTTTCTTCTTGCAGCTATTTCGCTTTCATAATCTTGCTATCAATCGAATTTTTGTATATCGCTCATCGTCATATTTCGAAGTTTATATAATCCAGAAATCGTTTGCTTTTAGCCAGCTGGATTTTTAACATTTTTTTTCTCATAATCCAGGTACCTTACCTGTTGATATCGCAAAAGTCGTGTTTTTGTTGTACAGATCAATTGTTCTTTAGATCATTCTGAGTCTGGAGATTAACTTTAGTAAATGTATTGATATTTGTTCCTAATTAACTGATATCTCGTTTTGTGCTGCACTGATAAAGATACTGCTTAGGTTTTTTCAGTATAGGCCAGAGCGATCGAAGATAAAATTGATATTATCAAAACAAGCAATCAGTAACACATGACATTCTGAGCAATTAATTTATGTAATAGATAAATAAAGAATAAATGGCTGTAAGTTTATGATATCGAGTATTTCAGTTCTATATAGTTTTTTATATTTCTTAATTTATGATAACAGATGAATTATCAAAATTCTTATGACAATTAACCTCATTACTGCCAAACTTTGCTAAAAATACCAAAAAATAAATAAATAAATAAAATAAATAAAGAAATGAAAAAAAATAAATTGTTCTGAAATATTGATTTTGAACTTCAAATTAGTTGAAAGCATTATATGAAATCCTCTCTCTCATCTAATTTTTGAACAAAAGAAAGGAAAAAACATTACATTTTAAGAGAAATTTACAACAAATTAAGGCAAAATCTCTAATTATAAATTGGCACACAATTAACCATACACTAAATCAATTGCTTTAAAATGAAAATTTAAAGCAATTCTGTAATATTCACGTAAGGTTATCTCTTCCGCAACGAAATAATGAAAATTAAATTATTTCCACTAATATGATTTAGGCCGTAGTTTATCAAAGTCACATTCGGATACTGTCATGCATTTACTATTACTGCTAATACTAAAATTTTGATTGCTAGCATGAATGTCGTATCAGTAAATTGAAATCATAGGAAACTTACAGTACCTCACGATCGGGATAAGTATCCTGAGAGTGAATTCTTAAGAGTGAATGATAGGAAGGAAGTTTCAAGCAGGGAAAAATGAAAATAAAACTGGGATACCTCGGGTATGAGTAATATGAGAGCAGTCGGAAATCCGTCGCACGTTACGTGAATCGGCAACCTTGGCCTGTGTTTGTTCGATACCAGCTGTTGTTCGGATTAGACCGGCTGTTCTGAATAAAGCTAGTGCCGGATTGAATCGTTCCTTGGAGATCACTTGTGAATAAATCATGGTCTAGGAGCATTTCAGTTCAAAAACGTTGAGGTTATTCATTAGTAGTCAATTTTTTGAAACAGGGCGGTTCCTTCTGAAACCATTTGAGAAGGCTACCAGATTAGTCTGATTTTTTAATTCATCAGGATTGTGACATATGCATCACATACATCCTCAGCGCTTATATACATATATAGCACACACATACACACACACATACACATACACATACACATGCATGCATGCATATATGATGCACGCAATATATAGGAATCAAGCCTGAAAAAGATGACAACAAACGGATGCCAACAACACATATATTGTGCTACTTTTTGCAGGATTGAAGAAGTTTAAATATGTCTCAAACAATAGAGCCGAAGAATGTAATTTCTTTAGCAATAAGAGATTCAAATGATGGCTAAAAGCATAACTAGGCAGTTCAATCCAATACAATTTAATCCATAAAGTGGAGAAACAAATTCTCGGAATACCTACTAAACATTAAAGTGATCATAGATTAAAGGAATAATAATTATCACAGAATAATTTCTAATTCAGCTTATCTTTGATGTATGAACTTTGAAATTGTGACATTTGAATGGTTAAGAATTGGTATGTGTTAGGCTAGATAATTGGCGCTTATTTTCTAAACTTTTCACTTGCACTTCGAAATGAATGTTTTTCGGACAACTTGTCAACAGGATGATTTTTTTTTCTTTTTTTAAAACTCATTATGTATAATAATTAGGCCAAGGAAACAATAAAAATCTAACCACTTCTTTGCCGTAAATAAAAAACCTTGAAAAAAAAAATTTAGCTTACTTATCATAGCTAAACTTATATACTTGACCTAATTATTGTAAAATAGTATTAGTTATTACAACAATTATTTGCGAGAAAAATTAACTTGACAAAAATTACTTTCTGTTGAAAATTCATGTCTCTTACCTGAACAAACATCAGCATATCTCATACAGGTAAAAGCAGTAGTAATTAGGTATTAATAAAGTATGCTAGTACATCTATTCCAAAAAATCTTTAGCAAATGAAAAAAACATTATTGCACCTTTTTCCATAAAGATTGTTTGACTTAGCATATCTCATTAAGTGCTAATTCAAATGAAACATTTAGTAAACTGCTGCTCTATAGAGAATTATCTACCGCTGTTTCAAAGTTAGACCATCAACAGGAGAGAACGAATCGCTTTACTGAAGAAAAAAAAAAACCTGAAAAAACTTTTTTTTTTTTGCACAAAAAATGTTGGTAAAACAGAAGCTTTAATGTAATTCGTCTAAGCGATATCTAAAGGAAAGAAGTTAATGTACTCATTTCACTAAGTAATTCCAATCAAAATTCTTTAGTTTTCTCCTGAACAAAACTTTCAACATTGCTTAACACGGAAAAGTAAGGATATTAGTAATACTGACAAAAATATATGGTTTAAATCAAGATTTGGAGAGAGGAGCGATAACTCAAATAGTTCATCCATGGAGATTAGAAAAATTTTGTACTGTTCAATAAACATTGAATTAACCTGGCTCAGGACGATAAGTTTTTTGGAAGATCGTATGATAGAATACTCGGTTGTATTATACGAATGATTTATTATCGCTTGGAATCATAAATGATATTAACAGGATGTATTTATTAATCGTTATCATCTAAATCTCTTACTGTGGACGTCCATTTTACTATTTGAAAAGTTTGTAAAAATTAAAAATAAAACAAGCAATTTAGAGCATCCCTTTAAATGTTCATCGAAATAAGCTGTATGAAGCCACAAAATAGTTTATCTTACGAGAAGTAAGAGTTCTGACTTAATAAAACAAAAATGACTTTTTAAAGAACTCTTTCTGCCTGCAGCGTTTTATAGTAAGACCCAAATTTCCGAAATTTCAAATTGGATTTTGTCCAATATTCATTTTTACACATAAATATTTGCTTTTTCATGTTTTAGATTTTTTTTTTCTTCTTTACTGAGAATATAAAATAAAAAAAATGTTGAAAATTTACCGTGATATATAAAGCAGGCAGGCATTTTACTTGTTTGGAATTGAAAGAGATTGCCACACATACAATTTGGAAAAATTGCGCTTTTTAAAAACTCGGAAAGTTTGAAAAAGCTTTAGTTTTTTACGCCTCACCGCTTTGCCAAAACAGCATGATGAAATTCAAAAATTGACGAATACACTATCAATGGATATGATCAAAGATCAGTTTTTTTATTTTGCGTGATGCGTGCCATAAATAAAATTTTCTCACATGGCTTTGATGAAGAAGCTCAAAATCTTCCTTCTGTTTCAAACTTTTTCAATCTTCTCCAAAACTCTTTTATTTGAAATTTTGTCCTAATTGTGCAGAAGATGTAGCTGCAGAATTTCATTGTACTTATTTGGCAACTGTTTTTTAACACCCAAAATAGTTTCTTATACTCCAAATTCTTTTGAAAGAAGAAAATTTGCCTTAATGAAATTCTATTTTAATATGTCCGTGACATGAGCATCATTACTATCCCATTCATCCGTCCATTGAAACTAACAGAAAGGGCATGTTGATGAATTTAGTGGAACATGATGAAATTAAAACTTTTATATCACACATGATAAGTTTACTATTTCAATTTGTTTTTCGGTCGTAATAAACATTATCTCTCAAAAAATTTTTCCAAATGCGAAATTTATCGCATTTTTTGCGAAAAAAAAAAAAAACATGTAAACATAAAGCAAAAAAATGACTTACTCAATTGTAATTAGAAAAAGATGCTATTGCTGATAAATATGCAATGAATTAGATATGGTCCTCTTAGCTTGCTGATCAGATACTTTTTTTAAAACAAATACATTTTTCCTCAAACTTGGGAATTCAAAAATATCAGTAGATTTCAAATGGCACTATATAATTAAATGCTTAAATGATATCTTATTAATTATGCTATTAACAATGTGATTTGTGCGAATGATAATAATATTTTACGCTACAATTTTTCTAATCTTTGAACAAGCTAAAAATACTGAAAAACAATAAATATAACCTGCGTATTTTCCATGCTGTTCTTTTTATTTTTTGCATAAATAAAAATCATAATGATAAATTTTCAACTTGGTTTAAAAATTAATGATTTCTAGACTAGATCAGATTAGTAATGTGAATAACAATGCGGATCAGCCCGATCGTTGACTCTGTATTCATTGTGCAGCATTTTGACTAAATTATTGATAAAGAAGCTTATATCACTAATAATGACGGAACTGTAAATAAGAACATCATTTTGCGTTCACTGCAAAGAATTGCTGAAATTATTTGTTAAAACAGAATTTGCAAATATCGCGAGTAAAAAATCCTTGCGCAAGATTTAATTTAAAAGACTTAATTTTGCAAAATTTAATTCACAGCGATAATAGGACAGATATGACAAATATTACTGAAAAGTTTTATAAAAAGTCTCTTTCTATGGACCGAAAATTATTCATTGTTTTTAAAACATTAGTGATTAATCCATTAGGACAAAACTATGTCACTGAAATTTTTAATAATGAAAAAAGATAAAAAGTTAATTTAGAATTCGGAGTGTTAGGTTTCCAGAAAAAGATGAGTAAGATCAATTTGGAAATTTTCTAATGGTGCGGAAGATCTCACAAACTTTTTTGTATGCCGTAAATTTATCTTTAGAAAATTTATCTTTAACTGTACGTCAGTGACAAATGGTGGCAGATGATATTGATTAACTTGATAATTTAAGAATAAATATTCTCAGAAAAATTAACCCAACTAAATCAGAAAAATCATAGGAGCATTTAGCAGTAATCTATTATCTTTGGCAAAAATTGTACGTCGAGGTTGTCATAGGAACAGAAATGTGTGAGACAAAGAATTAATTTTCTTTAAGGAGGAAATTTGTTACTTTTTTCTAAAAAAATACAGCACATAAACAGTTCAAAAAATTTAGTTTTGACTTACTGTGCTTTTTCACAAAAACATATTTAAATTTTCAAAAAAGATAAATTTAGCACGAATTACTTAATATGATTTAGCGAAATACGAAAATATTTCTAAAAATTCATCGCATTCATGTTATTTCGCTTTTTAAAAGATATATATGTTTTGTTAATTTTCATTCTTCGAAAGTTTTGCGCCAGAAAAAAATATTACGTTTATATCATTTATTCCCTGCTAGAATTTTTGATTTTTATGAAAAACAATGGCATGATACTATCAATTTTGTCAACCATAAGCATGAATAAAATTTTTTTTTAATGAAGAAGAGTTATAAATGAAGAAATGAAAAAAAATTTATTTTTCAATATGATCGAGCAACTCCAGAAATTATAGTACTCCATCTGCAATGAATTATAGTCCATCATTATTTTTATTTAATTTCTGATTTCTTCAGAATCAAATTACCTCTTTGGAAAATTAGCTCCAATATTCTCGTGAGAAATACCATAATTAATTCTGTTTCTGAATTCCAGAATCAGATTGAAATTGAGAGCTGTTTACAATATGAAATCGAATTAAAAAAAATACATCACTTAACAATACGAAATTTTCACTGTGAAGAGCTGATGGAAATTTGAAGCAAGTGGCAAAAATGTAAGCAAAGCGGACATAAAATATGGATGGAATTAAATAGGCTTAACTTTTTCCTGAAATGTATGATAAGGCTTCTTTTCATTATATATGCGGTGATCAATCGGAACAAAAATCATCGCAATAATTTTGTTCTAGATTGAACTACGGAGATGTTAAATTGAATAAATTACTTACTTAATGATTTTTTTTTGGATAAGAAAATCCACAAAAACAAGAAAAAAGTGCATTCAGGACCAAAAAAAAAGTAAATAATGAAGAATTATTAAGGAAACATAATCAAAAATCAAAAGCTTGGTAAGAGAAAAGCATGTTTTTCCCAAATTAAAACTGTGATAAAATATTACAAAAATCTGTCATGAACAAAAAACTTTTGCCGATAAAAAATCGATAAAAAATTTTCCATCTTTTTTATCAATTTTTCCTTAATGAACTGAAAAACTACAGCTATTAATTCAACTTGCTCAATTTCTTTTAAACCATTAATTACAAATTTTTCGAAAAGTTTTCATATGTATAAAAAACAAGGTTAAATTTTGGACTTCTTAACATAATTGAATTAGTTCTCTGATCCTCTGAAAACTAACTGTAACCATTTTAAAAAAATTAAAAATAATAACAGTTTTCAGTTCTCGTAAATTAATCGCTAAAATTAATTATCAAGACGTCTTTATGAAAATACGAAACTTCAGCGCAGTGTATTCGATAGATGCAAATTAACAATTGTGTAATGCTTTTTTCATGAAATTTGACACATTATGATGTTTTGTTAAAATTTATTAAAAGGAATCTAATATTGTTAGGAAAAATACACATAATTGAACGCTTTAAAAAATATCCTTTTCGAACTTCAAGTTTCCCGTCCTTGTTCCAATCTACTTATAAAGCGGAAATTTTTTCTTTTTTCTTTTCTTCTTCAAGAATGAGTCTTTAGAAAATGAATCTTTAGAATTCAAATCTTCAGAAAGTTTTTTTATGCAATATCTTTCGTTCAGCACGATTTTACTCATGAAGTTATTTGCCTATTCTATATATATAGAAATTTTCATTTTTCTCTAGCTATTATGTAAATTTAGGTTGTTCATAAAACCAATCTGCTAGTTTCAGTAATTTCAAAATAAAGTGGCTATGATTATCATATAATTATGGCTATTGAGTGCAATTTTTTATTTTATGCATTTCTGCAAATAACAATGGGGAAGAAATGGTGTTAACACAGAATGAATTTCATTATTTTGAATGAGATTATTATTTTTATTGTGACGAGACATATTACATTTGCGACATTTAGTGCAGAACATTTCTTGCTATTAGCTCAAGTAAACATTAGACAAAGCCAAGAAGAGTTTTCGAGATACAGCTCACTACTACTTAATCATTTATTTTAATCTGCTTTCAATTTGGCTGCTGATGGGAACTGTGCAAATAATTTTCATCATAAGATTTTGATAGTTCAACTTTTTCCGATAAACAGTTTTTATGAAAATGTTTGAGAAATGATCAAAGTCTATTTTCAAATCATTTGCTGCTAGAAGTAATTTTCGACAGGGAGAAATTTACAAGCGGACGAGAAGATTTTAGATAAAAAACATGAGTAAAAAGTTCTTTGAGCGATGAACAAATAAAGATAAAACTGATCAATTCTTGGTAGTGCTGAATTTTCCTAGCATTCAGTACAGAAATATTATAAATTAATTAAGTACAATCACATAAACATATATTTTGGTCTTCCAGATCGACCATATTCGCTTCATATCTTTAGTAGTTGAATAGACAAATAATTTAAAAATATGCGGAAAGGAGGATGTAAGATCATCAACGAAATCGTAGTGATCTAATTCCTTGTTCATCTACTGAATTACTTCTTTCGGTCTGACATATGAATTAGCTTGGGAGCACTAAGGCAAGTCACTTATAATATAAATTGCGCACTACTACTTGATTCATAAAAAATGATGGAATGATAAGAAAAGTCGAAGTTTTAATAAACGAATAGCGAAATGAAGGAAAATTTTTGGAAAAGCAAGTCTAGTAGCAAATTGCAAAATATAATAACTAAAATCTTAAAACATATAAACGGCACAATAAATACCACTGTATTCATTTCAGCTAATTAAAAGTAGAATTTGCTCACACGTTTACTTTACCTTCGACGTGTCGTAACACGGCAGATTGAAGGTAAATGGGTAAACTACAGGACACTTTCTTACTGTTATCAAATCGTCGACTGCTTACAGAGAGTTTGCACAGATAGAATCAGAAGCAAAGTTGATATTTATATCAATTCATAAATAACTTTTCGTATTTCATACGATAACATTTATGATGATAGTAAAAATATTTCCTCTAATCATTCGCTTTACCGAATATAACAGCTTCATTACGTACTTCAGCTATCCTGAAGGAAGAAGCTTCAGAGACAACCATTTGTTAGATTGTTCGATTAGTCTTTCACCCCTATACCAAAATCTTTGATTAGCATGTCAAAATTACAGTATCTAGCAATGTCATTTTCCATTTGAATGCATGACAGTAGCCGATCTAATCCTATTTGTTTGTGCATACGGTATACATCAATTTATGTGCATTTTCATATTTGGGTTCAACAAGTACTTCTATATATTATTATGTATTGACAGGTAGATCTTCAAATTTACGTATAGCACCTACTATGATTGGAAAAATTATGACTCAATTTGCTGTAATGATCCTGTTTACTTGATCTGCCGATTGGTAATCAGGCAATAGTTTTAATTAATAATTAATATTATAGTAAACTGACCAACTGAAACAATACTGTTGACACGTACAGAACTGTGTTTTCGATTTGTAGAATGATGAAGCACACGAGATAGCCATTCCCCTTGCTGATCAGCGGTCAGTGAAGGCAGAACAAATACGGACATTTTTCGTGAGAAATGATTTATTCATCTGAGTATACCAGATATTTCATACCAATGGAATGTTTAGCCATATCTCGCTCATCAGATTTAAAATATTCTTCTTGATAACGAATGATAACAGGATTCAATTAATAATTCGTAGAGTACTTGGTTGAGATAGAAATGATATTCTGACGATATCTAGAGTAATTTAGAATGCGAAGTTTGGAATTTCGTATTCCTGATAGATTGTCGAGATCTGGTGAAAGGACTGGAATTGAAATGGGATGAAATGAGGAGCTGCAGTGATGGACTGGTGGGGTGCAAAACAGTTTGTATATATATACATCTTAAAGCAATGTCCTTTCCTCATAAGCTGTGATAATTCTGGAATTTCGGCATAATATAAACAATCACATTGAAGCAATTCCCCACTTCAGCCATCTTTGTAATCAGATGAATTGGTTCAAATGTCCTGTGTTCTCTCTACTTGCTTCCAAGCTCATCAGGATTTAACAATGCTTCTAAATTTTGCGAAATGTTTAGAAATATTCAACACAAAACGAATAATCTCGTTAGTTAAGCTACTTAGCATAATATTCCATATCTCTCGTGTCTTCCACTATTTATGAAATTGAATGTTACAAATATGCTGTTTGTAAAGAAAAAAAAAAAAGTTTCAAATGGGAGATTTAATTAGCAATTGCAACAAACATCATTAGCATACTCAATCCATTCATTCAATGCAGCACATTCTCCTGCTCTGCTCATGCAACTTACTGCAAGTTGAACTCAACATTTGCATTTGATTGACCTTTCACAGCAGCTTATAATGTTTCAATTCATCATGTGTGATTTGAGAGCAATGAACATATTTCATTGTGAAAATTTCAAGAAAAACACAGTACCTTCATTCACTTTTTTTCTGGTAACAACAGAGTGACCTTCGCATTACAGTTCATCATTCATCGTCGTTGAAAGAATTTATTTTTAAACGAAAAGAAATTAAATGCATGCAAAGAACGTCACTGAAAGTAGATAGTAGTTTTTTGATATCTCGTCCTTTGCTCGTGCAATTGCATGACGAATGACCGGTTGACAATATCTAAAAAACTGCTAACTTCAATCACTTTTTTTTTTTTTTGCAGATATTCAATTTTTTTTCTCTCATCTTAACGAATTTTTTGCATACGAAAAATTCAAATAGAGGAAAAAAAAGTTATTTCTTTTTACATAAAAATCAAGGATTGCTTCTCATATGAGTGAAAAAAATTCTGCATGCACGAAAGTGAAGAAACAAAGGAAACGACTGTTTTGATTAATCTTGCCAACTTTATAATAATTTTTAAATAAATAATTATCAAGTCACTCTTCTTCATAATTATTGGCTTGTATAACCAATAAGTTGAAATAGGCTAGGTGATTATTTTAAGATCCTCAATTGGTTGACAAGGAGAAGACTAGAAGCAATGACAGCGAAACGACAGAAGGACCGATAAAGATTAGGATTCAGAAAGGCTTTAGAAACGAAAATTTGAAATTATTAAGACATTAAGTTTTTGTATTCTTGGGAAATGTAAATGTGTAAGACATAATATTTTTTAACGTGAGAAATATTTTAAATGGACGGTACTTCTACAATAGTTTCTACCTTCACTTGGTTTATTCAAAAAAACAAAAAACCAAAAATTGTAGTGAAGATTCTGTTTAATATTATTGTCCAACATGGGAATATTGAGCAGTGAAGATAGTAGTAAACTTTTGTTACCTGGCGTATACTGCAGTCAAAAACTAAGTAATTCTTGAAATCGTAGTTATCGCTCTCAGTATAATTCATCTCGCAACGGATTCGCTATCGCAATCTGGATCCAAAACTGATCGTTGCAATGGTAGATAAAACTTTTCAGTTTTCTTTTTTAATAATTTCGTTTTCACGTTTAATAAATTTATCATAGATTTCTGATATAAATTTCCATTTGACTTGCTGTTAATGATTCCAATGTGCATTTATTTCATCATCTATGTGAATCGTCGATTTCTCAACATTGACCGATGAACATTGTTCCGAATATTAGCTTTCCAAAAGAAATCTGCGATATGATAGTCAAACGATTCTATTAATTGCCTATCAATTAAGATATTAGTAAGCGATCAATGATTAAGACTTGAATTGCTGGTTCATTACTATACTAAATTTTCATAAAATTCATTGTTGTTTGCTTATTAATGATAAAAATCAACGATAAAACTTTAGTAGTTTCAGAAACTTTTTGTTACTCGTCCACATACATATAAAATGGTCGCAAAATGAATTATTGATGATATCAACAGTGCCGTGACATAAAAGATTATGTACATATGCATTATTTATAGCTTAAAATCATTGAAGTGAAATAATTGAAGTATCTTTAACTTTTAAAGTTTATTACGATTAAATGGCGCTTAAAACAAAAGATAGACAACTGGGAGATAAATTTAGAATATCGAGGGCCTAGTGAGGACTACATTTTCTTGCCCTCTTCACTTCCACTCGACCACTGAAGACATCTCATTCCCTGTACTTTCAACTTCGGTTCAGCTGCACAAATTAACCATTTTTAAAGTCCCACTAAATAAACTAACATTTGAGATAATAAATGTAAAAAGAAAAGCCGGAAGATACCAGAATTCGAGGGTTCATGTTTTGTCCCATTTATTTGGACGTCAATTTCTGCATGATTTTCCAAGTAACAGCTATTTTCTACTGAGAATGAATGATCTGAGACATATGAGAATGCAAAAGATCTTTGATCCATTGTGGTGATAACGATGATATGAATTTTCCTGCTTATAAACGGTCATTGAAGTTTGTTTTTCAAATAGCACATCGATACTAAACGTTGAAATAACTTAATATTTGGGATAACAAAAAAAATTGTAAATAATATTGAAAAGAAAAATATACTGATCCGTTAGTGTAATTTTTCACAACTTTTGTCGCCAAGATCGACAATTTTAAATTTATTTACCAATTTTCCACATTTAATCTAAAAAAAAATTTAATCTAAATGTTTTTCTTACAGTAAAGCAGTGATTATCGTTTGATAGCGATAAGATTCATTTCTGGTCTTATTTTTTAAGCATTTCTTTTGTTTAATATTTTGGGTCACAATACTAATCTGCTTTGAAATTATCAGTTCTATGTCACATATTTATCATTTTTGTGCTGATAATAGAGTAATTGCTTCTGAAAACAGAATTCATTCGTGAGTAGAAGTTTTCTTTTTCTTTCTCCTTCCTCACACTCTTTTTTAAAATGACCTCAGAACGATGATGTTCTAAGTCAATGCATCGATAAGTCAAAAAGACGAAAAGGATGGAGTGATAGGAAGAAGAAGGTGCAAGTTGCTCAATATTTGTCGTATCACAGCATCTGTAAACTCATAATCAGAATGATATTTATCATCTATTAACAGAAAAACTATTTAGCGACGATTTTTCACCGTCGAAAAAGCCTAGGAGCGGCCACAGAGATCAAGAAAATATAATCTATGCATCTGGCAGAAGCATAAACACATCTGGCTTTAACAATGCAATCAAAGTTGCCATTATGAATATGAAGTATTTATTCTTGATACATGAACTGTACTTGATATCATAAATCCGATTTACCACCATTGATAAGACTAAACTCATAAAAATTTAACTTCCTATATCATTGACATTGTATTACCTACATTTGACTGGAACCATAATAATGATTTGCATTTCAATTTCCATTTTAATTTCCAACTTATCCCTAACTCGCTCATCTAGGTTTATGGCTATGGCGTATAAATACAGAAATGAGTGAAATATAGTTAGAGATTACATAAAATACTAGTTGTTAAGTAATATCAATATTAAATACAATAAATACAACTTTATATTAAAAAATCATACTTGTTTTATGCTAATTTAAAAAATCGATGCATTAGAAAGAATCCAGGACAAAAAAAAATTAAAAAGTTAAAGAAATTATTTGTGATCATGTTTGTAAGAACAAATTATCGAACCAGTATAATATAAATTACAACATCCGTACTGTTGAAAACAAAAAATTACGCTTTTGTCATTTGCATGATAAAAGATACATTTGTAAATTCATGATAACAACTGCTGCTTCGCTGATCATGATCGTACTTGTTGTCATTGACAGAAACAAAAAAGAGTAATTGTGTGCTTAAAACTGAGAAGAAATGGTGAAATTCATAAATTTATATATATATTTTTTTATTTTTCCTGTCATCCATAACTGGACATGGATGACAGGAAAAAAAAAGCATAATCCCAACGGAGCAAACGGAAGTACAGCATAACACTGCTGCCTTAATTTATTTTTTTGGCACTTATCTTATCATATGGACCACTTTTCTCTTACTGCATTAAATAAATGTTTGAAAAAAATTGATAAAATTTGAAGAATGTAAATTTTTCTACTTAAGTAATATCGTTTCTGAGATATATCATCGTTTTAGAAGTATATTCACTATACATTGCAAATCCATACATCATTACCGGAGATGTGCATTTTGATCTTTGCTGTTGTTAATTTTATCACAGAAATATGTGGATGAGAATTTTTGATGAAAATTATTTGTTGAATAGTCTTTTGCCAATTCACTACACATATTTCCGCAGTACTTTCAGCACGATACATTTACATTACGTTTACCTGTAAAAATACTCTCGTACTATTCAAGAATATCGACCAATAAACAGAATTCAGCGGTTTTCAATTGAGAATTCAGATGTGTCCGAAAATGAATGTCCATCTATTAGGATATTTCAGTCTTTCTTAGACATTTATATCTGAGACGGACTGGATTACCATGCTGGTATATCTTGAAAACTGATGACATAACATTGATCGGTTGATCTAGAACACCATCATACATTGATTAAAGACTGATACTGAATCGATATGCAAAACAAATATGCTTGAAACACTTTATCTTTCCCACTAAACACAGACCCTGAATTTGCTTAATACCAGAATACAACTACAACATCTTTTAAAGTTAGCTTTTTCAAATTACTGAATAACTGGGAAGCTAATTTGGAAAATCTCAGCAAGATAAACTTCCAGAAAAAATAAAGCCAGAAAAAAAAGTATTTGTTATGAAAATTCGAAAATATGTCATCTAACAGTGACATGTACAACTGAATTACTCAGATACACGTTTCGAAAAAGTTAAAGCAAAAACGAACATAATATAACGGAGAAAACCTGTAAAATATGAAAAACAAACAGCAAAAAGTGAGCACTCAATTCATAGCATAATAGCATGACTGACAGCACTGGTATTCAAAAGCCAAAACTAAAAATAAATAACTCACAAATAAGTGAAGGGTATGATTGAATTTGGAAGCGATATGAATGGATGCGAGGGAAGTGAATCTTTTCATGTAAACAATGGGAATCATCTGAAACTTAATTTATACAAATAAACATGTAACATGATAAATAGTATTAAAAATGATATGAATAATAATACTAAAGGCATTGCAAATTTCTGAGGAAAAGTCATTTAATTCTGCTGAACAACAAACTCTATTAACTCGCTAGCTAATAATGCACCAAGAATCGAATATGAATTATTTATTTTTTTCCATATAATTTAAATTTTATTAGTGACTCGGTTGTAATATGCTGATATGATAGAGATTCGATTTAATTGAAAAGATCAATAATCGCGAAATATTTCCATGCTTGGTACATAAGAAAAAAATGCCTGATAGATAAAGAAAAACCCGCTCAATACATAAAAAATGAAAACAAGAGAGATTCGCGAGATAATGAGTACGAAAGAAGACTGTATAGCAATGTCGGTATAAACTGAATAATTAACTACGACAAGCGCATTCATTAAATAATATTTACTGTCTACTTTGATTATCAAACTTCTTTATTCTATCATTCAAACGTACGCCATTGATTTGCTGTGAACAAAAGACATTTGAGTCAATAAAATTATCCACTTGAAACTCTTTCACTGTGTTTTGATGCGACAATATATCCAATGATTCTTGCAAATACATCAAAAATGTTGACAATCCTATTAAATATTCAATTTAGTATCAAAGCGACTCATGATAAATTTTGATGATAAAGTACCACAACAGTGAACCCGAAAAACATCAATCGAAGCTGTATCAAGAAGTTTTCAACAGTATATTCAATAAAAATAAAAGCCTTTGTAGATCAAAAGCACACTGATTTCGAACCTTTAAGTGGTCAGTGCTTTTTTAGAAATTTCCTTCTGATTTACGTTTAGCTAAAAGCCCATTGTTTTCCCGCAATTTAATCCACTATAAAAGCTAAAAAGAACTGTAAACAAAAGTATTCTAAATCAACTTTTCCGTTGTAATGAAAACATTTATTAAAGTTCTTGGATGAAAAAATCTATATGTTTGATCAGTAAAATTTTGAGTAAAATCAAATATAAGTTTAATAAAAATTTACCTGCCAAGATCGCCGGTGTCCCAAAAGTGTGAGTCATCAGGGAAAATCTTTCCATGGAGCTCTGCATATTATTATCCTCTTTATTTGAGAATAAGATATTATTGTCCTGTCGCAATATATCCATAAAGCCAGAAAGCAGCTGTCTGAATTAAATATTATATCAAAACCAAAAATTGTCCATAAAGTTCTATCTTTTAATAGAAGTGAAAAACGGAAAATACAAACTTTGCGACCCGGAATTTTTCCTTTTCTTTTTCCAGCTCCATAATAGACATTGTATCGCATTTTTTCAGTCTGAATTGAGCAATCGATTTCGCAGGAAATTCAGTTAAACATGCATTTGTGAAATCTTTCGCAAGATGTTGCGCTTCGCCTGCAAATTAGTTGAAGTTTATTTCTACTTACAGCCTTGCTTTTTAGCAAAAGTGCAAGTATGAGCAATATTTTTAATTCTTATATTCTTTGCAAACCATACTGTTTTGGAAGAAATTGATAACGGATTCAACTAGCACTTGAAATCAAAAAATCTTTCAATATGCGCCAGAAATTTCCATACCTTCTACTAAGGATGTCAGTAAAGTTACATTTGTTGACTTCCTTCGTCCTGCAGGCAATTTTAATCCAATATGTTCAAGCTGATCACGCAGCGTTTGCCCACCATTTTTTGACTTAGCCCTAAAATATTTCAAAAAAAAAAAAAATCGAAATAATTCAAAAAACATCATTTTGTGAAAAAAAATATAAAACAAAAGTTACAGAACAGCAATAAAGTTATGTAACACATCAAAGAAAGTAAAAAGAAATTAAATATCATCAACAATTCCAATGCATACAGAACAGGAAAATTAAAACTGTCAGTTTAAGGTAGATTAATGTAACATATAGCATAAATTCTAAAACTAACCTCCTCAATATCCCACCTAATAATGATGCATTCAGTGATTCTGGCGGTGAAAGCCTTCGAGCTAACTGCAAAAAATATGAAGAAATTATCGGAACAATTGCAATAAACAGCATAAAAGCTTTAAAAATTCATCATCCTACCAAATTTCCATTTTGGAAATGGATTTTCTGTGTCTTTTCAGTATAATATTTTGGATACATATTACAATCTCGGTACAACAGATAAATCTCGTATAAACATAACATACGGGAAAAAGATACCACAAGTAGTCGGCAAAAAGACCACGCAAGTCATACTGGAGTAGTTAGTAAGAGGAAAAGAAAGACTGATAAAGATTGATATGTGATATGATATCTCAGTAAAAGAGATATAGAAAAGACCGGGAGATTTCAGCGATAAAAATTACCTTTGAATATAATGCTATGTCAAATAAAAACAAAGTTTAGCACAGGAGTTGTTTCCATCTGGGAGAAGTGAGTGAAAATTGCGATTTCAAAATTTTTATTTATGTCTGTCATGTATGTTTCTGGGTATTGAATAGTAAAAGAAGTTCTTGAAAAAAATTGAACAAATCAACTTCCGCATGATCTATTGAAGTAGGTTATAGGTTGGTAGGATGCTTAGCCTTAAATTAATTACCCAACTTTTCTTTCTAATTTTCACCATTAGTTGCTTTATAAATAATGATATTGTAGCATGTGAGACTATTTCATGACTAATTATTACAAATTAATGGAAAAATTATCATCCAATAGGAATGAGGTCCCGAAGCAGCAGAAGATGAACATGTAGAAAGACAGAATATTGTTTTTGAAAATGACGATGCTGAAGTAAAAAATTTTCAAAACCTTCAGAAAAAGTAGTACAGATACTGTGTTAGAATTGCTGATGCGCGAAGAATCTTTCTTGCTCTACAGTACCCTCTTTTTTTGGAGATACAGTTAAAGAACTAAAGATTTTTGAGCATGATAATTTTATTAAAGTATGGTCGTAATATTCATTAAAGAACATAGAAGTGACAATAAGATTAATTAATAAAATTCAAAAAAAAAACAAACCTCTGCGACGCTAACTTTATATTTGCTGGACGCACATAACAATGATAATCTTCCAGGTACAGAGCAGAATGTTTGCGTTGATGTTGAAGGTAAAACATTCGTCAGTAAAACTGGCGAGCTAGAAATCGAACCTAAACGAAAAAAATCGGGTGAACAATTATCAATATCATTCTATCATTTATGATCGATGATTCCCAATGTCAAAAATTATGTTGAAGTAGCATTAATAATATCATCATGGGGGACACTATTGCCAGTGTTCCATTTTCATCGGTCATAAAAATAATCTCTCGAGACTATTCGATTATTACTAATTGTTCTATGGGAAAACAAAATTCCCTTATGTACTATAAAAAATGACCTCATATAAATGCAATTAACATTTCATCTCAAACGTAAATTTCAAGAAAAATTATCGTTGTGAAGCTTGAATTCTCTACATTTATCTCTTATATTCATTTATTAAAATTGCTAAAACTTTTATAATGCAACGCGAAAGAAGAAAACCGCTCAGAGAAAAATTATCTTTACCAAAATCACCAAGGTCTTCATTGCATTCATCACCAGTTGATTCGTTCGAACTAAGCGCTGCAGGACTACTCTATAATGATTACATAAAAGCATATTAATTGACAAAATTAAGGTTTTCATGATTTCATAGAGTATAGAAATTATCAATTGATATCAAAATGAATGTAATTTAGCAATGGCAGGCTTCATATGGAAATTTTGTCCCCGTTAGAGATCCTTTGCTGTTTGCGTTTGCAAATGATAACAGAAAATTTTCCGGAATTTTTTTTTTGGAATGTCAAAAAATTTTTTATTCCAAAAAATTTTGGAATACTGAAAAGTTTTTAAAGGTTTTCTACAAATGTGTAAAATAACTTACAAAGTTCTTCAGTCTAACCTATATAATGTCTTCAGATAACTGTAAAATAAAATCAAAAAAAAAAACACTAGTATGCGCAGAAAACCTATATAAATAAAAATGTAAATGTTCGTTGTGATTTTTCACACAAAGTTTCAAGTTCTTCATACGATTGCTTTGAAATTTCGATACAACGTTGCATTCGAATAGGCACATCTTTCTATATAGATATACCTAAAGTTTTTTTTTTTTTAGCTGTCACACCTGTGACAGATAAAAGTAAGTGAGTGGACTGAATTTATTAATCACGCCTACTTTCTGAATTGTTCATTTTTACACAACGTTTCGAATTCTTTACCGATTGATTTGAAATTTCGATGCAACGTTACATTCGAATAAGAGCGTGTTTTAAGAACTTTCGCATTAGCTGGAGCCGGCTCCAGCTAGTTTTATAATTTTTTTCTCATGTGTCATTGGTGCAGAGGACGACAGTATAGTCTCTTGCTATTCAAATATGCTTCCAGACAGTCAAAAAGTCTATATACATTTCGTGAACAAAGATCGTCAATTTGAGCAAATTTTAAAATTCGGAAAAGCAATAATGTGTGACTAATTTAAAAAAAAATCATCAAAAATTAAAATTAAAAGTTAAAAAAAAAATCATTTTGATAATCATTTTAAAAAAATCGAAAATTAAAAGAGATCATTTTGATAATCATTATCATTATATGAAAGTGGAATGTTTTGAAATGAACAATGAAAACATGAAATATAGTTTACCAAAGAGTTTTATTCATTTTACGCGTATATCAAACAATCAAAAAATTGAGTAAAATAATCCTAACCTGATCAAAATTGAAATTCGTCGTCCTATCAAGTGATATCAGGTTGCTTTCATTCCCGACCCTTTTATAATTATTCTGAGTAGATAAAGCTGGCAACAAATTAAACAGTGTTTCTTTAACTGTCCTTGCGCGTTTCGAGCAAATTACTGAATCACTGTCATCGTATATTTGTGCACTACTAGGTCGCTTTCTTTCTAGGCTTTTTTTCTCAAGCAACAATGTGCCAATACGATCAATTTGTGCACCAGCAATCTGTCGACCAAGCAAGGCTGTCCCGTTGGCTTGTTTCTGCGAAGATGGAAGCATCATCCGGGCTCGATATATTTCCAGAGCCTATCTCTGAAAACCAAATATTTATATAATGCTTGACAAATAAAGTTACAGCTACAATAAGGCTGATTATAAACATTTGGCGCAAGCATTATTCCATTGATAAAAAGGCATTATTTAAATAAAAAGAAGACGGTGCTGTAATAGTAATCGCTTACCATAAAAAAAGTAAAGTACATCAGGATTACCATCACATGCATGCAGGAACCCAGCACGCATGCATTTCACTGAAAATGTTTAAATATAGTAATTTCCAATGTAGTTGAAAGGGGGGAAATGGAAAAATCCGATTTGCTGGAGGAGATGAACGAAATATAATTGACACTAATCAAGAAAAGCTAACTCCTGAACTTGGCACTACAAATCAGGTGGCGAATCTATAAATTAAAAACTGTGGCACCGAATTAGGATAGCGATATTATGTTACCATATCTCTGATAACAATTCGAACAATATTGGTGATTATCAAAAATCAAATGAATATAAAATTGACATAATGATATATTAGGAGTAAAACAGAAATGGGATGATATCATTCCGATCAAAGAAAAAATATCTGCTCTACATCTTTACAACAGAAATCATTGATTTCAATTTCAAAGATTTTATAGAGATGAAACTTGGGAAAAAATTGGTGATTCTGTGCAAAAAGACAACAAAATCCTAGGTTGCAGTTATTTGAAATTTAGTGAGAAACGAAAGAAAAAATACATTATGTGATTTTCGTCATGGCCAGACTACTTTTTGTGAAAGAGGTCAAGGAACAATTGTGATAATTGAATCGATTCATATGAAACTAGAAAGGCAAAATACAGCGAGCTGATATCATGAACATGTGTGAAAAAAGGCTCATTTTTGGAAATGCATGAAAGTTTTGGCCTCAAACGGCAAAAACAGGATGAGCCTTGCAGATCCAGTTGTCCTGATCGCGCTTTTGCAAATATAAGGATTTTTTTTTTTTAATAGGAGCTTTAGAGAGATCTGCGGAGTTTGCCTTCTTTTATCATCAGCAGGAATTAATTTATCTTCAATTGAAAATTTGAACGATGAAAAAAAAAAAAAAAAAAAAAAAAAAACCAAGAGAATATCCAAATGAAAGTTCTGTTTAAGGTCAAGGAGTTGATGAAGTTCGGTACAACGAATAACTCAATATTAACGAGAAGCGACAATATACTAAATGTAGCCACTGTAGAATCGATCACTGAACCTATGATCCGATGAAAGTTTTTTTTTTCTTTTTTTTCTAATTTTATTCCTAATGCACATATATTTTAAATCAGAGGATTCCTTGCTATAAATTTCTATGTATTTTTCTGTTCTATTATGAATCAAATAGAGCAAAAAATTGTAGAAAAAGAGAACGAATAAAGAGAAAAGAGAAGGAAATTAGAAAATAAGAGAAAAGTTAAAAGTAAAATGAGCGAGATGAAAGAGGAAGAAACTGAACAAAAATGTGAAAGGAAAAAATATGCAAATTTTAGTAAATGATTTACATAAAACAGCAAGCATATCAAATTGGGTTATGTCAATAGTTAATTTTTTTTTTAAATTTATTTCCACATATTTTCAGGAATCAACATGGAAAAAATGACCTGAATTAGCAAATGTCAACATCAGCTTGTTGATCAGTAAATAAATATATCAGTTTATTCAAGAATAGCTGCTAGTAAACGGTGATAAAGTTACGTTTGTATCTACGTCTGCATGAAAAAATTCCTTTTATCACTCTTTAACGATGATGGAAGCGCAAAAGACGCTTTCGGGGCAAAGAATATGAATATGGAGAAACGTGTCTGGATTCTGTTGATCATTTGATTTCGAATGACATCTAAACGATTAGGTTAAGGGAGAGAATCAACAAGACGAATATAGTGCCTTCAGCACATGTGCGCCGGCGTCTGATGCTGCAGCAGCGATGCTAACCAGAAGGGCAAACAGACGACCTAAGCAATCTGAAGTGAAGAAGAAACGCCCTTGGGGCACACAATTCAATTCATATTACTCGCAAACACAGGCATACCATTTCATCAAAACTTCAACACATCAGTCACATCAATGACACAGTAAGTGGAGAAATTTGACAAGATGATCACCGATAAATTTGCTTTATTCAGAATTTCCATCACAAGTTCCTTAAATCACACCACACTATCATCGAAAATGCAAATATCGTTGCTTTCGCTATTGCTCACAAATATACTTTTCAGCTCAGCTCATCGCCTACGAACACAGAAACGAAGAATTGTCAATTTCGCATGATTTTCGACTGACCCAGTATTTGCTCCATCTGACAAAAACTTCTGCTTATCTGAATCCATCCATGTGTCTAATCATCAATGTTTTTATTATATAAATCGTTGTTAAATATGTTAATTTCTAGAATTTCAGAAATTTTTGCTAACGAGAATCTCATAAATATTACTTGCATAGATGGATATCCAGAACCTTACGCGAATAGAGGAATCAATTGGGATACAGTGCAAATAAAAATGACCAACAGAAATTACGCCGACTTGACATTAATGAACAATATTCACTCATTCATTATTGATTTATCTCATTCAAATGCTTAGCCTAAATCTTGATTTTTCAAACGTTTAGATACTATGAAATTTTCAGCAGAATATTACAAAGAATTTGCAAATTTTGTCACACATTTCATTTCACATTTTGTCATTTTAGCATTATTTTGATATCATCTATTGGTTCGTATAAAAATTAAAATTAGTAAAAGTCAACCTAAAATTGCAAATTCTAATTTTAAGCCAAATTTCAAATTCAAATCATTGATTCATTCTTTTTTTTTAACTCATGCACTGGATAGTTTTTCAAAAATATTGAAAACTACATCTTCTTTTATATTACAATAAAAAGGCCTTTTCATTTTATAAAAGATTTTATAAATTTTTAATTTCTAAAAATACTTTATGACCTGAAGTGTACAACGCTGAATGAAAATTCATTTGTGAAACGCATGCAATACATACATATATATACGTAAATACACGTAGATAATTCCGTTGCGGAGTAAATACACGTAGATAATTCCGTTGCGGAATCGATTCGAAGTTTGCATACAAAGATTGAATTTTTCGGAAGGAATCATTTTTGTCCGTTGATTCCTACGATTATGTCTATAGTAGAAAGAGCCAAAAGAGCCAAAGAGTGACAATCATACTTTTCATTGGATATTTTCACCTATTTAACTTGGATTCCTTCCTGGAATAAGCCATAATATGACAGAATATTATGGCAGACAGGGATTGTACGAGAGACAAAGATGATGTCCACCATCAGGTGAAATTACGCTTAAAAGATGATAAATCGATGATAAGATGATGAATGATACGGTAGTAGTAGTGAAGGAGCAGAATTGCAAACAAGCCTCAGCACTTGGATGATTGTTTGAGTAATGGAAAATACAAAAATGAAAAAAAACTGGAAGGTACGGTGGAAGGAGTTTTTGGTGTGTGCTTGGAATGCTCGATTAGCAACTACAGTTGTGATTTGTAGTTGTCGCCGGGAGGCACAATGATGGATGGTTCACTCAAGTAAGCGTAGGTTAGAGGTACCCAATTGCGTACAACCACGATCGATACTGTTCCGGTCCCTGCTGCTGTTGCTGCTACTGCTACTGCTACTGCAGCATCTACTACTACTTTTGCTCCTATAGATGCAAATTCGGCACGCACTGTTCTTCAATGTCACACTCACCTCCACCCCCAATATGACATAAGCATTCCACCACACACACACACACACACACACACACACACACACACACACACACACACACACACACACACACACACACACACACACATACATGAACAGACAGATGACAGACACAGACACACACATATACGGCCTCAGGCGGTAATGTCTACTTCCCTTTCATCATCCGCATCTACTGCTTTTAATGTTTGCACAAATGCGTGCCGAACTGTTTTCATTCTATTTTGGCTCGATTAGCCTACTGATTTTTTAGTAATTTTTATCCAAACCACATAGGAATGCTTTGTTGTACCACAGTTGCAATAGCAAAAACATGCATTACTCTTATATTTTTAAGGCTTATTTTTGATGCTTACTCTAGTGATGCCGATTCATGCATGCAAACATTCATGAAATAGTAGCAATTCGACATTGCATGCATACAAAAGTTGCTTGTTTTGATCTCTCGGAATGGATTGTATAGTCTATTCCGGAACATTTCACATTCGTGCAAACGCATCTTTCCTCGAGGCAATATTCTGCATGCTGGATTGCAGAAGTGGCATGAATATTATCATAGAACTGTTAAGAAATCTGCTTCGCTAATCATGTATTTATTGCCGCAAACAATTTTGAGCGATGAAGAAAATGTTGGATAAAAGGAAATTAGACTCAAGACTGATGCTTGCTAACGAAGATAATGCAGAATAACTAATGTCCAAAGTTAGAAAAATATTTAATCAGAAGGAAGCTAGAGGAATTTGACAACTGTGTTTGTACTGCTTGCTGGATATTTTCCATGGATTCAATTGTTAGCAGTGAAAAATTCTTGAGAACTCGGTAATAATGAAAAAGCTGGAAAAACTTTCTATGTATCTTCCATATCATCAATCCCGAATTGGCAACCATTCTCGGTGTGACATGAATATCGCCGATGTAGGCTACTATGATTATTTCTCTCATGTTTTGGACAGAAGATGACTGAACTTATTGGAAATTTTACAACGAAATGATATATGACTTTATGATGTTTGTTTGGAGTAAAGTAGACGAGCAAAACTAGCGCCGAAATGTACAGGAATATTTCAGGACGCAAACTTTAATAGGTATTTCAACATGCAAAATATAGTTTGCTGAAATAATAGAAATGCGTATTTTATCAAATAAAAGAGCTCCTGTGGACCGTTGAACCTATAAGTGTTCAGAACAATATTTTTGCTAATACTTTTTTTTTTTTTTTTTTTTCAAAATAAAGATAATTCAGGTAGAAAGTTACATTTGCATGGTGATTGTTGAGGCGAACAATGGAAAATTTTTCAGGACTTTTATTGTTTGATCTGAAAGGCGTTTTAAATTTAAGTAGTAGTGATGAAATGGCATAAATCGTATGTATTGGCTAGCTAATCACTCCAAATGTAATGCTAGAATGAAAGCGTATATATTTTTTAAATACATTTGAAAATTCAAATATATATTTGGAATTTTCGAAAGTACCACGAAACACGCCATAATGATATTAATATACAGATATACTTACTATGCGGAGCATATTTTCCATTTTTTAAATACATTTTCTAAATAATTTCCACTAAATCATGTTACCATTAAGTCTTATTAACTATAAAATGCAATATCAGAATGAAAAAGGAAATTTGATTTCTTTTTAGAACAAATTTTTTGTTATCCCCCTCCTTTCCCCCTAGTATTGTGTTTTGAAGTTTTATCTCTCGATTTTTACATATATATTTGAATCCCAATAACGATCAGCTTAACATTGACACCAAGTAATTAAGCTGTTTATTCAAAAACTATTTTCACATGTACTTTTGTAAAACCGGAAGATAACAATTCCGGAGTGTTGTCATCATTTATAATTATGTGTCCATACTTGTTTTGTGCACTGCTATATGCACAATAATAAGAGCAAAAGTTAAATTAATATTCAATATCGGAATTAAATATTAGAAACACAATTTGAGCGCAACAATACACGCATATTCCATTTTCAGCAAACGGAAAAGGAAGAATAGTTTAGAAATTTCAAGAGCAGCTCCAGATTTTAAGTATGCTCTCAGCAATAGTTCTAACATCAACATTTTTCGTTTTATCATAATTTTGTAACACAACACATTGTGTCATTAGTTTGATCTTTTTTAAATTTACCAGGCTATTTCGCATCGTATCGCATTTCACCAAAAGATGTATTCCTATGGATGCACAACATGGTGCAAACTTTTCTTTGAAATTGAAATTATTTCGAAATTATGCCAGGCCTGATTTTCTAGATATTTCTTAGAATACATGGATCTTCTGTTGTGTGGAGCTACATTTGTTGAGCAATTGATAGTGCAGAACATTCTGTATTTTGATGCATCATATTTATATTCCACGGATTCGTAAAAAACTTTCGATTCTCTAAAATACACGTTCGACAAATTCTTAACTTTTTTCCATCTACATAATTTCGAGAATTCTTGTCGACGTGATGAGTGCTTGTCGCATAGTCAATACCAAATTTTTCCAACAAAATTTCCATCTTTTTGATCGGAGCTTTATCTTTTAAGAAGCTGAACTGCACGGGTCGAGCATTGTTACATGGTGCCACTTATTGAAACGAAAACAATTTTAAATTGACAATAAATTGAAGTAGTTTTTTGATAATAGAACAGAATCTTTTTTCAGAATCTAAGAATCGGTAAATTGTTAGTTAACGAGAGAATGTGAAAAGAGAAGAAATGAAAAATGAGACGAAAGGACAACGAAATATTATCACCAATATTATTAATTATTTGCAATGTTGCAATATTTCAAGTGGCCATTTTATTTTCTCATTTATTAAGTCTCAAAGATGAGAGAATTTCTTTAATTTTCTTTCATTTTAAAATATGCTGTTGTGAGCATCACTTGCACGATTCACCTGTTAATTTGAAAGTAACTTTTAAAAGTCCACTACTTGGGTTGTGATTTAAAATGTGGAAATAATTGATGAAATAATCCATTATTCGTCTTTTCTGATTGCTATTTTGGTTTTAAATAAGTAATTTCAACTAAAAAAACTGAAAATTATTACTGAATTGAAAGTTCGAAATTAACAGACACATGTGATTCATCATTTATTTGCACACTGTGGCTCAGAAGAACATAGTAAACATCAGTTTTGGTCTTTAACACAGCATCACCATCACAGTTGGGTGCGAAATAACTTTTTTTTTCAAGTCAACATCATCGTACAGTCCAATTCAATGATAGCACTTTGATTATGTTTTAGTTTTAATCTCTCTCTTTCTCTCTCTCTTTCCCTTCCTCTCTTCTACGTTCAGGAATTTTTCATAATTTTTCAATTTTTTTTTTTTTTTTTTTCAAGTAACATACTTGCAATTTCATGGTGGGTATAGTCAGAGTGATATGAGGCATATCAGTGTTGCATATTTTGTGATACTACAATCCTAACCAGAAATTCGTTTATTGTTGAATGATAAGTTGTGAGTTCAACCGGATAGGTGGTGCTTATTGCATATCTTTTTGTACGAGTAGAAACTGTCATAGAGGATGCAAAGCACTGATTTATGCTTTCTTTATCGATTATGTGCGGAGTTTGGAGGCAAGGACATGTTTATCTTTTGATTTCGTTGATGCTCTGATTCATAAAAGTAGAAAACTCTCCGTTACGCTCTCCAAATTTTATAAATTTGATATATAAGTGAACTGTATACTTACAGTTGAGAGATTTATTAAAGTAATGATTTTTGAGCTTTGTTGTTGTGCATTGAAAATCATCACCTATCATTGCACAAGAGATCGTGATATCACCGACATATAAATGAATGCTGATGCAAGCTTTGTTCACCTGTTTATTCTTTCATATTTAGGTTTTTTTCTAGAACTGCTCATCATTTAAAGAAACCTGTAAAGTACAAAAGAAGTACTTTTTTGTACCGCTTGTACTTTATAGATTCCTTTAAATTATTTAAATTCCTTTAAAAAATCGGTAGATCAAAGGTTTCCGCCCTTTCTCTTCTGCAGTATCGCATATTATTATTCATTAACATCCAAAATTTTCCACTTCCAATGGAATACTGAAATAATTTCTTTGTGAACAAATTTGCAATAATTTGAACTGTGCGCTATCATAGATTGTTTTGATTGCAAATCTTAACGGTTAAAAGACTACCTGTTTTGAAGTTTGTGATGGTTAGGATAACACTGATGATTGTTATCTTAATCACCAGACTTCATAACTTGATCTGTTGATGAAATATGCTTTTCAATTCCAGAATCTTTGATCATCGTACGTATTCACTGTGAAACAAGTACGAAGCATTCTTGCTGCGAATAAATTAATTGGCATACTGACAAAATAGTATTTGATTAATTTGCAAACACTTTGAGGTGACTGTACGACAACAATTCACATAGATGGATAGTAAAGAAATTAACGATATAACTTTTCCATGTAATAAACTAAGGTCTGGAAATTTTTTGCTGGATGTTAATGAAGCTTTACAAGAAGTTGAAGAAATAATGACCGATGGAAAACCACGTGAACGTCATCCAGAAAATTTATTGGAAGAATCGACAACTGTTGAAGTATTTATTTTTCTTCTTTATAGTTCTCTACCGTTAAAGTGTGATTCACCCATTATTCATCTTTTATATTCACGTTACCGCTTTACTGTGGACGTAGTATATAGCCGGTTGTATATATTTCTTGAATTGACGTCTAATTTTTTTTCTACCATTTTGAGATATTCGAAGTTATTTAGAAAGTTGACAAATAATTTTAAAAACATTTGGCGAATAGCTTTATATAAACCAGTATAAAAATTGTTGATCTATGAATTTCTACTTAATTATAGAATTAAATCTCTTAAAGTTTTGATACTTTTATTTTTGGAGACTTAAGATCTTCGAAATTTCAAGGTAGTGAAAACCGGAAGACACGGAGATCCTATTGAAATTGTTGTTACTCGGAGTACAGTCACTTCTCAGCCCAACACAGACGACGAAGGTGACGGTAAGTTGTCCCTGAATCTGATATCTAATTATAAGTTGACAAATATTTTGGTTATGGTGCCTTCACTCAAGGAGATTTAGTTGTTTAATCTACATTTTTTAAGGTGCTTTATCAGGAAGTGACTCAGAGTTACTTTTGCCGTCACAGAGGTCGAGTTCCCTTTCTCACAGTTACATTTATAATGCGGAAGGAAGTTCCGATGAAGTTCTCTCTCGTTGTACAAATGTTCATTATCGTCGAAAACGTGGTGATAAATGGCGCTTGGATGATGGTGCCAAGGATGAAAGTGATGGTGTGAAAGGCGAAGATGATGGACATTTTGAAGTAATAATAACGCTCTAGAAAATAAGTAACAGATATAAATCACAAATTGGTGAGATAAATAAGTTGGATACATCAAAAAGTTACTTCAATGTCAAGAAATTACTTCTTCACATTGTGTAATGTCGTTTCCGTATTGTATAGTTTAAATCAATTTGTTTGTTTTCAGTCCACATGAAGCAGAAATTGACTTTCATATTTATAGGTGGAAGTGAAAGAGGAATATGGGCAGGATGACGATGGAGAACTTTTCGTGAAAAAGGTATTCCAAGTGAAATGTTCAGCTTAGGCATCACCCTTTTAGTTTGCGATGCAAGCAAATTTTTTTTCTTGCTTTCATTTTCCATGATGGAATTTTTTGCTTTTCGACATTGATAAGAGAATACTTGCACAAAACATTTTAAATTGTCTGTCTAGTGTGATTTTTTTTTTTTTTTGTTCGTCTTCATTTTTTTTCTTTTGCAGTTTCTCTTAATATTGATGATCCACTCTGTTATTTTTTTGTTCGTTTGCTTTCTTGTGTTCTGCATGCACCGATTTTTCCTAATTTATGGTATTTACTTGTGCGCCGGCACTAGTATTTCATAAATGAACTGTAAAACTGTCACTACTTTCAGTTTAATTTTAAATTATGCTTTTCTAATTAGAGCAGTTCAGGGATTTCAAAATGGCATTTATTAGTTAAACTTGCAGTCCTGGGAGGCGACCTGGCGTGTGCAAAAATTCGAATATTTGCCAGAATGGCTTCAAGATAACGAATATTTGAGGCATGGACATCGGCCACCTTTGCCAAGTTTTGCGCAATGTTTTCGTAGCATATTATCTATTCATACTGAAACTGGGAATATTTGGACTCATTTAATTGGTGCGTTTTCGAGATATTCAAGTGGAAGCGGAAATAAGACGAAGAGTTTTCGTGTCTCATTTATATACTAATTGGAATAATTTTCGCAAATGGCAAAAAAGAAAAAAAAATATGCAAAAAGTCGACAAAAAATAAAAAACTGGAAGAACAGTTTACAGTGTGTCGCTCCTTTTAAAAGAATTGCTACGAAAGGAAAATTGATGATTTGAAGAAATTTAAACTTTAGCGATTCTTTTTATATGCATATATTTTTGCTGAGTGATATGTTCGATTAATTGAAATTTATAAAATTTTTGTAGGTTGTCTAGCATTTGCATTATTGGCTGCTTGGTTTATGACACGGCCAGATACTGATATTCGTTTCCAAGAGAAAGTTGTGTTCTCCTTTTTTTTTGCTGGAGCAATTATTTGCCTTGGTATGTCATTCACCTTCCATACGGTTAGCTGTCATTCGGTTGCTGTGGTCCGGATTTTTTGCAAGTATGTTCTCAATATTATATTTTTTCCAAGTTTAATAATTTCAATAACAGTATAAAAAATAGCAGAAATTTAATTGTAGATTAGATTATTTGGGTATATCATTATTGATTATTGGTTCATTCGTTCCATGGTTGTATTACGGTTTTTATTGTCGACGTGAGCCGAAAATAACTTACATTGCAATGGTCTGTGTCTTGGGTTTGGGTGCAGTTGTTGTTTCATTGTGGGATAAATTCAGTGAATCGCGATATCGACCTCTCAGAGCTGGCGTTTTTTTGTCATTGGGATTTAGTGGTAATTTTTTTTTGCAGTTTGATTTTTTATTTTGAAAATTTTCTGTAATTTTAATTTTAAGTTTTTTTTATAAATTTTTTTAGTTTTTTCTTTTTTTTTTAATTTTAAGAAAATTCAGTTAAGCCTCACCTCCCTGGCAGCATTATCTGCTAGCCTGAATCTAACTACTTTTTTTTCTTTGTTACTTTGATTTGATTATAATTTTTTTTTTTTTCAAATCATTGCAAGTAAGAAGATATCCACTTCTCTTTATGTCTTCATCTCAGTATTGCGATTATCAAATTATAGAAATGGTTTCTTTGCAGTAAATGGGAAACGTGCTGAATGTAAAATTTTTTGCATTTTTTTGTTATTGCTCAACATAGCTGATTTCAGGAGTAGTACCAACGGTTCATTTCATAATCACCGATGGTGTGCGTACATTGTTCGAAGTTGCAGGCTTTCACTGGCTTTTATTAATGGCTGCCTTATATATTCTTGGCACATTGTTGTATGCTACGCGTACTCCGGAACGATTTTTTCCTGGGAAATGTGATATTCTGGCATGTTTTTTTTTTTCTTTTCTTTTTTTTTTTTGACATCGTAAACTGGAGATTTTCACTGTTAATACCGGAGTTACAAATCTGTTATTATTTGGAATAAACCTGTTTATTTCCTTTTGGATTGAGTTAAACCAGAAGACCATTTGGCTCTGATTTACAGTTCCAGTCTCATCAGCTGTTTCACGTATGCGTTGTTATTGCTGCATTTGTTCACTACTATGGGATTTCTGAAATGGCAATGAATCGAATAAGAGCTTCTTGCCCGATGGACAGCGATCCTGTTCGAGCATTTCATAATATTGTGGAAGGTGTGAAGAAAGCAGTGCAAGAAGTAGTGCACCATGATGCTTTGTAAAGAACTACTAGAAACTCTTTTAATCATATTAAAGCGAATATTTGAAAGTGATATATTTTCCAAATTCACTTTTGAGCCGGTAACTCTTTTGCACTTGCCTTCCCTTTTCTTATTTGCTAAAGATGTTTATTTTGATATATTATTGAATCAATTGCTTGTAATGAGAATTTTTTTTTAGAATTGAAATTAAGTAACTGAAATTTAAAGAGAAATAAGAATAATGTATGTAACTTCATATCGCCACTTTTCTTTGCTGATTACTTGCCAGTGAACGATTCACAGTTATTTCTTCAAATTCTGTTGCTTCTATAACCAGTGTTCATTTTGCTTTCTTACATTTCATCATGGAGTTTTATCATTTATTTACCTGTCCGATAGGGCAATAATTTTTGGCTTGTTAGGATTTATTGTTTAGACTGGTTTTACTGCTTACACGCAAAAAGCCTACCATGTAATGGTACAGTTATTGTTTGTAGTATCAAATGTATACTAATTTACATTATTATTGTGTTATGTTCCTTCGTTTTGTTTCAACAGAATTTCATTCGAAAAAGCAGTTTTCCTGTTCTATAGAATGCTATTTTGTAGGGAAATCGTGTTAAAATACCGGTTTTTTTTTTAAATGAATAGAAACTGAAATGAAATTTGTTGACAAGGAAATGTAGTATATAATTCAGGGTATTTTCTTTGTAATTCAATAAAAACAATAAGTTCAATATTTTTTGGTGCTTGCTTCCAATTGAATTTTGATGAATAAAATTCATAGTACCTTCGTAGAAAATATATATGTATATTCTTACGAGGAGGTACCATATACGAGTGTTCCTTCATTTCATCTAGTGGAATTTATATAGTCTGCAAAGTTTGTATGTAATTTAGCGTAGTTATTGTTCTAGTTTATTTCGTTTGATATGTGGTAGAAATGGTACCTTATCGTTGCAGAATTTCATGGAAAGAAAAAAAGAGATCTCATCAACAGGGCAAATAACTCGTGTCGATGTTAAGTTTGCTTATTTAACAAGTGACAAATACGGGAGTGTATTCGTCCCACCGTGTTCAGCTCTTCCGAAAAATTGTCTTAGTTCCGATTTAACTCTTTTTTATAAGGCTGGTGACATTGTTCATTTCACAGCGATACCACAGCAAGGCAAGAACGATTGCCAATGGCTAGCCACAAAGGTGCTTTCAAATTTTTCTCTCATATTTACTAGAACTTAGTTGTCTAGCTCTATAATCAGATTATTGTATATCTGTAGATCTTTATTATTAGCAATCTTTGTTAATCGGCAAAACTATTATAATTTCATAATCCTAAATAGAGTTATCTCGATTTAGGTAACACCATCATCAAACAATGACATATATCAAGCGCCGTGTTATCAGATTAGCAACTTTCAACAGGTATCTCTCATTTAAACTGAAAATGGTAGAGCATAATTAACAATTTATGTAGAGAATTTAAGAATTCAGCTCATTTTATCGCGAATGCATCGGTAATATTATTTAGAAATTGATATGGTTCGAGATTTTAAATCTCATTTAATATTTTTATCGCGAGATCTGAAGAATTAACAAGAATTTTATCAGTGATTGACATTGCACTTCCATTAGATAAGTAAATTTTATCGAGAAATTTCCAATAGTACTTTAGATTGTCACAACCACATCGGTAACTGAAACATATGCATACGCTATCAATGATGAACTAGGTACAGTTTTCATTCCTGGTTCAGCTTTTCAACAAACCGAGGTGGCGAAATTGGATAGTTATTTGACTGTTGGTGATGCCATCATAGTTCGCATTCGTTCACAAGCTCCTAGATGTGGTTGCAATTGGATTGCTGAATATGCCAGCAAAATTACCGTTTTAAATGCTGCTGCATCTTTTGTGCTAAATGATGGTGGTGATGAAAATTCCTGTAATGATCTTATAAGACGAGGTATTTTGATTTATAAATTCTTATACGGTTAGTCCCTTTATCATCTAAGTTCTCACTATCGAAATCGTTTTCGTGAACTTTTTAAAAGGACTGACAAATTTTTTGTGTTTCCTTAGCATTAAAAAAATTGTATAATTATAAAGACATATATACATGTTTAGTAATTCAAATGTAATCACAGTGGTTATATTTCATGAATATATAGATGTTTGTTTGTTTTTGCAATTTTATCCTCTCTAAAATGATGAAGAAGGGAATGTACACTTAATGACCATTGCAGTAAAAAGACAGTTGATTATCCTGTTGTTACAAAGCTTTATAATACCAGATATTATTTTAAGAAACTTTGCTGTTTTATCCTTGTCAAGCTTTTATTAGGTAGTGGAATAATTGTATGGGTAAATCAATTGATGGCTTGCGTGATGAACGGTTGCGATGAAAAAGTGATGTGTCCAATTTTAACTTGGATGGGAGGCAACAACGGCAACTTGTTTGCCGAAAGTTTAAATGACGTGGTTGAAGTTGGGCAAACGGTTCGTTTTTTTTTTTTTTTTTTTTTTTTTTTTCTTCAATTCCCAGATTATTACAAATATTACAATTCATATTTTGCATTCTTGAAGTTTCTTATGCAACTATAATGTACTGTAAAAACTAATCTATTATATTTCTCCAAACGCTATAAGTAGTTTTCTCGCATTTGCGCAGATTGATTAGTGACATTTTTGTCAGCTCTACTTAGAAAGGCAAACAGAATTGATTAGCACGTCATATTTTAATTAACAAGTTCGCAGCTCTATCCGACGTTAGTTGTCGCTTTCATTTGATTCTTTATGTAAGTTTTAGGTAGGAGAATTTTTTCTATACTCAATACAGTGGTTACAGAAGTTAAGCTAAAAATTGAAACATTATAAGTCAACTTAGTAATTCAATATCTAGCATTTTACGAAATATATGATTTGTTTGCTCATCATCACTGCAAGAAATTTTTCCAAGTTAGCATTTGTAGGTCTTTTACGAAGCAATATGTAGTGATATCGGACTGAGGGCAAAATGGTGGTCTACAAAATCTCCACAAAAAAATTTTGCGGATTCTTATACCCAAACAGCGCTCACCGTGGAGCAGATGATTATTCGATCAATAGAACCTGATATCCTTCAACATTTGCAAAAGAAAATTCCGAATATAATTCAGCTTGCTAAAAGTTTGTAATTAAGTAGGATTTTTTCAAGTCTGTTGTGCATATAATTTAATTTTTTGATCAAACTGAGTGGAACTAATTCTGCATACTTGAATATTTTTTTCTTCTCGTTTAGTGGCGCTTTAGTCAATCTAAAATCATATCTTTAAATAGGAACAATAAGGAAATAGACTTGTGCTTTCTAGAATAAAATCTTGCATATTTTAATCAGTTTTAATTATTCAGTTACTACATAGTCACATTTCTGTTCTAAATATGTTTTTGGTTAGATCCTATGAAATTTCTTAATTGACTTAAGGATTTCGTTCACATATGTCATATAAGGATATGGGGATATTTTTCAACTCTTAGTTCCTGGTCTACTGTGCATAATTAATTTGGGAGCCAGCTTTTGACAATATTTACATGTTATGTCTTAGTATTAGATGAAATAAAATCAAATGTAACATGGCAGTGCAGAGTTTATTATGTATTAATGATGTACCATACACAGTTTATTACGTATTAATAATGTACCATAATTTAAGTATTTAGAATTCATTATTTTAGAGAATAGAATTTTATCTTGTTTTGTGATTCTTGAAGTTATAGGTTTTGTTCGCACTGTTTTTATGGCCTATTTGTTCTAATTTCATATAAAGATGCGTTTTTCATTGTACAGCTTCTTTAGAAATGCCTATGATGTTTATTTCTGATTGTATTTTTATAGTTATGTTTTTTTTTTCTAGTTTGGCTCTTTCCATCAGAACAATTCGTCATATATTAATACTGTACCATAATTCCATCAAATGGACTAAAATTCATTGAATATTTAATTTATTAGTGGTATGCAGCTTGGTAATCCGTGCTTGTTTCTAGTGTTAGTAGGTTTTAATTACTCAAACATTTTTGATAACAGGAAACAGTTTTTGCAAATCAACGTGAGCAGTTATTTGTTGTCTGGTTTCTGAGCATCATCCGATGTCGGTTGTTGTGAAGACTATAGAGAGTGTCGTACAATAATCATTTTAAGTGAGTTTTCAATTCGTAAACTAAGTTTTGCAATTTTTTTTTAAGGTGGAAAATGTCTTAATCAGTTAGAGGAGATAGGTTTTTCTCTTAATAAGAGCACGAATATCAGGATTTCTCGAGGAGAATCAGTATGAAGCTGTACCGTGATGATTGTTCATCGGCTCTTTGTCGTTCGGATGGATTGACTTGTGTGTTCGCTCGGATTGTATCGATTGAACCTTTCGAAGTGGAAGATGAGACAAAACGGCTTCTGTTAAGCAGTATTGCTGAAGATGTCGTCATTGAGGATTTGCAGTGCAACGATTATTGCTACCTACTGCTAGATACCACTGTTCGACCAATCCGATGCATCCGTGTCACTGTTGTACCGGTTGAAATTGCGCCGCTTGCTCGGTATCAACTCGAACTTGTTCGTGATGCGGAAAAAAGATAGTTTAGTATGAAGTTATAATTAATATGCATATATTGTTTCTTTTTGTCGACTTATTTCGAAATAATTTTGTGAAACTGTATGTATGAAATTCTTATCTCATGTATAAGAAATCCAAGTAAATCTTACATAAGAATCCATTCTTCAGTTTATATTTGTAATCTATTGTTTCATAGATGTTTTTCGGTAAATGCAAATTTAAACATGGGATTTTTGGCAAATGATGTTTTGGATGAAATAAAGAAAAAGGAAAAAGAAATGAAATCATTGGATAGAGATTTCGGTTTTGTAGAGCTGTGCTGTCTTAGCTTCTTCATATCTGAAATAGTAAAATGAGTTTTTTAGAACTTCTGAAAGACAGTAGAACAAAATATAGAAGGAATCAAGAACTCTTGTCGAAGGTTTTGTTCCTAAAGAAGCTTGATTTTCCATATATTTTACGAGATTTTCGCACTGCTAATTAGTTTAATCTGTTCTTTCGTTAAAAACAAGGAAATGAAAGAGGTTGTGAAAAATGGTACCTGAAAAACGCAATTCTAATGCATAGAAGGCATTTATTTCTTTAAGAGCCATTATTTTTCAAATCCGCAGATCCTAAAACTTCACCTTTTGAAAGATCAGAAAAAAAAAAATGCAATCTGAACTCAATTTGAAATCCTTACGTCTATGATACTTGTTAAAAATTCCATTGTATTGGGACTACCAAAGTGAAATTTTTTGTCTAACCAAAAAATTAGGGAGAAGTAATGTAAAATCAATTCGTCCTAGTTTTCTAAGTAATTTAACGCAATACCAGTGAATAATAGTATATCTTTCGGATCGCTGTAAGGAAGTATAGAATTTGAGATGAAAACGTTAACTATACTAAATAAAAGGAAGAAAATATGCATTTTAACCAGGAAATGATTTGTTAATTTGTTGAATGTTGATATTATCCATGAATAATTAAATAAAAGCTAACTAAAATCAAATGAATTCCCAATATTTCCAAAATTAATTACATAAAATCACTAATTTTTAATTACTCAAATATCATGGTTATAGGTCTTCAACCATATTTATCACGCACAAAAATAACTTATTGGCTTGATAAAGAGAACTGGAAAACTTTTGGCTTCTGAGATGAGATCTGAATAGCAATAAAAAAAAAAAAAAAAAATATAGGCTTCAGCCTGTAAACTATAAAGAGTCGTGCCGGTTGTATAAAATTATCTAGCTAGTGTTACGATTATTTTCATTGTTACAATAAACAAGAAATATAGTAGTCTTTGCATGTAATCTGCTGAGAAAATCTGAAATAGTACGTCAAATTTGACTTTCATTGATGTTCGAAGAAAATATTCTTATATACTGCTATTGCGCTGAAGAATAACTTGCTTGTAAATTACCCCTTCTTATTTCTTTAATTAAACGAAGAATATCTATCTTCAGATTTTTTGAAAACAGCTCCAGTATTTGGAATTTTCAGCAAATATCGTAGGTATAAGAATTTTCAAGTTTGATTTGTAAGTAAAAGTAAGTGGTCGAATTATAACTTCTTTTGTGATCTTTTAAAAGACGACATTTCAAACTTCCGAATTCGAAAACTGTTAGCTTTCAAACGAAATGTGCTCTTAACATTAGAATTGCATTTTCCGTTCTTCACAACTAATTTTTTTGAGTTTCTTGAATGTTTTCAATAAAGGAACGAATTAAACTAATTAGCAATGCAGGATTTCTTACGAATTTTCAGTTCATTCATATTTTCTCGTACAATTTTACATTCGAATCTGTGGTAAAAGTTAATTTCTCTTTCTTTGTCTTTCAATTTTAAGACTTGTTTTTAGTTCTGGTCAAAAGTCAGAAAGAGGGCAATGCAGAAGAGTGAATTCAAATTCTGCATACTTTTTGATTGAAGTCTGAATGAAGTTTAAATTAATAATTTAATAGAGAAAACAGAAAATAAACTTTGAAAAGTTGTGTGATAATTTCATCATTTACAATTCAATAGTTAATTTTTTTGATGGCTTCAATAGCTTCATCAAAATTCTTCCATTCACATTTCGCTGCTTTGCTAAAAATTTCTCGCATTTATCATCTACAGAAGATTTATTCATTCTGAATTGATTAGACAGTTTTTCATTTTGATTAAGGCAAAAAGTGCTTTTTGTTAGCAAAAAAAGCTTCTCGTTATAAACAAATAATCTTTGGCTGGATCACTTTATCAAATTGATTTGAGCGAAATTCCAATGAAACTGTGTTTTATATAATATTTCCTCTTTATAAAAAGATCATAAAAATGGATGGCATTTCTTTGATAAAGATGCGTAATACGGAAAACTGACATATTGCAGCCTTAGGCAAACAAGGCTCGATTAGTAGCAAAAACTCTGAACTAAGAAAATGACCCCAGTTGAAAAGTTTGAGAAATAGTATCAAGTGAAAGAATCGGAAGAAATAACTGCAACAGTAATAGTATAACTTTAGTTTGTAGAATTCTAGTATTGGGAGCAACTGTCAATATATTGAACACCGCAGGAATATCCCGAGATTTTTTAGTGAAAAGAAAAATTTCCTCGATGTCTTTAAATGATATATTGAATAACTCAAAAATTATTTCATCAATTACAGTGCTGCAAGAAATCAATTACTAAATTACCAAGTAGGAAAAAAAGTTCGTGAATATTTGTCAACTGGTTCACCGGTAGAAATCGATTACACTATGAAGATGGATTCCAGTGGGATTCCTGCTTCACTAATATTTTATTAAAAGGATCAAGTTGCATTTCATTAATACACTGGAGACTTATAATTAGACAAATTTTCCTTCGTGCCAATAGCAACGATGAGTTATTTTATTGAAGTGCCGAATAGTTCAAAAATACAAAATTATCAATTTCATTTCTGAAGCATCACAACACTTTTTTAAATCTTTTTTTTTTTCTCTTTTCCTTGAATTAATGACTTCATTGATGGAAGCACCATCATATCAGAAGGAATTGAAATAATATTTCATTTTAATAATATAAGTGCTAACAATTTTTAGAAAACAACCGCAAAAATAGCTCTAAAACCAACCCCCTATACAATATTATTTTGTAAATCACAATTGATAATTAGCATAGAAATGAAGAGATCGATTAAAATATTTTGAATACTGGGTTTCATTTCTCTTTTTAATTTTATTTTCCTGAAAAATTTGATAAAACAAAAGGATATTCAAAATAAATAAATACCAATATTCATTAAAAATACATTTTGCCACTTGACACGAGTGGGAAGTATGCGACTGTGAAAACGATGAATGCGATTTACTTTTCGCGCCTGATTAAGAAGTTCCTTGCAAATCCAATTATTGCATTCACGCATGAACATTGTTATTTCAATTTGCTCTGATAGCTTATCACTAAGCTCCCGAATAAGATCACTGTAACATTCATGAAAGTTATCACTAAATTTTTTAGAAATTAATCTTAAAAGTTTCTTCATGATTTCTACTCCTCACCACGATATTTCGGGAGTATTCGCATAACACTGCAGAATATGATTGTTGAGAGCGAGAACATAACCAACCGGTTGTTGTTTTTCAATCGCTACCAAACCGAACACCTGCAATTCATCTGACAATACTACAAGTAACATTGTTGATTTTACTCAGGTAAAGAGTGAAGCGCTGCTCCACAAAGATTTTTATGGTATGGCATAAATTTAAGGTCGGTGATCGGAAAATAAGCCTTGAAAGTCAAATCCGCTCATTTTCAGTTCTTCAGTAAAATAGTACTGAAAAATGGAATTAAAATGAAAAATTCATGAATGACATACCCCATTTATATGATATAAGAATTCCAGATAATCATGTCGATTCATGAAAGTAATAATGGAATCGTACTCAAAGAAATGACATTCATTTTCAGAATTCAATTCCAAATACGTCAATTCTGCATTTCTTGCTCGTTTATTTGCAGTAATTGCTTGTAAATTGGATCTATCGTGCAATAATTCAAAAATAAATGAAGGAAAATTGTGATTTATGTTTTGAAAAATTACACTGATTTATTCATTAAATTACCGAGGTTTTCTAAAAAAAAAAAAAAAAAAAAAAAGGAAATAAACTTACTTTTCAATGGTAATTTGGAAATAACGTGTATTATCAGTAATTATAAATCCCATCAAATCTCTATAAAGCTGACACTTTTCGTCTGTTCTGAAACAAATACAACTGAATAAAGCTGTTAATAGTTCAATTTGTAAATGAAATATGATAACAGATTTGTTTAACCTTTCATCAAATAACAGTCTCCAAGAAAAAGTTTCTCATTTAAGCTTCATTAGAAGACTGTTTTTTTGAATCGCTTCTATAAATCCCAAACTCTCTGATGTTTCATATGCCACTCTTATTGATGAATCAGTAATTATAATGAAGTAATCCAACGAACAAGTCGATATCGTCTAAATCCACAGTGATATTTTTGTTTAAATCAATGTTGTGTGTTTTTAACGTGACATTGATTAGCTGTTCGAAAACATGAACAAGTAAGTGCTGTTGCCGGCGATCTTCAAATATGTTAGAATATGTTGGCAAATCGGAATTGTGAACATCTTTATTCCATACACAACGGATCTACAAATTGTTCCTTCTAGCGAAGATTCCTGATGAGATAATGTTTCAAGAATTTTAAAAAATTGTTAAATGGTCTTCAGTATCACGGACATTCTATCTAACAGTTCGATCAAAAGATTAGAATACCAGCCTATATCCGGAATATCGTTGTAGTAATAGTATTCAACTTCAGGCACTTTTGCCATTCTGGAAAATGTCATTAGACATACATTGTAATTTGTTTGATTATGGTACCGAAAACAGTTTAGGATGGTGAAATAGCATAAAACATACTTTCATGCAACGCTGACAACATTTATTGATCTTAAAATAATATTCATCTTGTTCACATTCTTCAATGGACACTGATTTCATTGCATATTTCAAGTCACATTTACAGAACATAAGATAAGCCTGCAATTTTTACATATCATATTTGCTATAAAAAACTTTTAGAGCCTAACGGAGAATATAAAGATTATCTCATACAAGAAAAAAAACTCATTTGCATTTTGAAATGATTTGTTAATCAAAAGTTCATCAACTAGTAAACCTAACAAAGGAGTCAATATTCATTGGGTTGATTCTGGTCAAATAATTACTCAAGGCGAAAAAATCAAATTTACACTTGCGCGTCGCAGGTTTAGTAAAGCAAATAGCATCTGGCATTTATTCTTGGTTGCCACTTGGCCTTTTAGTGCTTAAAAATATTGAAGGTATCATCAGAGATGAAATGGATAAGTCTGGCGCCATTGAAGTATTATCTAATATTATCGATATAATAGACTATGCAACCTTCCTTCTCTATTTTTATTATTTAAGTTCGCTGTTGTTGCGATTCCAGCAGGAGGAATTATATTATTGTCATCTGTTCTTGAGAAGTTTCAAATATAATCCGATCAGGAACAATTAAGCTGATAGACAATTTCAAATAATTTGTCGCGTCAAATTTTTCAGTTCAGAAAACATCCTCCGACGTTAGATTCCAGAAGAAATATGTAAGCAAAATTTCAACTCAACAGATATGCTAGTAGATTGAGCACATTTCGCACAAATAATCTTTGGAAAATCCATCGACAAACTTTGTTTAATTGAATAATTTGAAAACTTACCTGATTGTTGGCGCATAAATGCATAGCGCCATATGCGGCCATAGAAGGAAATTTTGTCTTACTGTTGTCCAGAATAATTACTGTTTTCACATTTTTTGTTTCTGTGAATGTCACATTATTATTGTCTGGCAAGAAATGATCGCAGATTAGGTTAGATGAAAATTCAGTATGTTGCATAAACTGACAGATTGATCCAGTTTCGACCATTTTAAAATCTAAGATACGATAATATAAAACCATTTTTTTGAGAACATTGTATAACATGTGAAATTGTGCAAATAAATGTTTAAAAATGTTAAAATCTTTTAATTTATTTGACAAGTTGAACAAATTGAACATTGTGTTAATATGCTCAAGACGAATCCTTGCTTTACGCCGAATAAGATGATAATGATACTGAGCATATCTTGAGCACAGGCATTAATTAAATATTCAAATCTTGTTTATTTTTTTTTACTAATAAATCATCGAACCAGAAGCGGAACCATTGTTCCTAATATCAGAATAGTAATTACTTTGACAAGGATTAAAGGTCTAGATTATCTGAACAGTTGAAAGTTCAATCTTTTCTTCCATCTAAGGATAAAAAGCTCCATTGGTAGCAAGTAATCGCATTACACTCTTGATTTTGAAATACAAAACAGTAAAATATGAATTTTAGTCAACAATTTCTCGAGCACAAAAGCACAGGAAAAAGAAACATGTTCTTAAATATTCATTATATACATGAAAATATCCTATTTAGATGAAACAATGGACAATAATCGTAATTAATTACTTAAAGAAATATCGAGGACTCAATTTGTCGACGGGAAAAGCCAAACTGGAAGTGAATGAGGGAAGGATAAACAGATGAAATGTGATAGATTATATCTTTTCCCATATTTCACTTTTTTTTTTTCCAAAACAAAACAACTTCAGTGTAATAAGAAAGAAAATTTTGTTGTAGAAAAAATCAAAAACAAAACCGACAAATAGCAATAAATGAGAAATAGATTTAAAAGTGCGACAGAAGATGGGAACCGTTCCAATGATGACCGACCAAAGATTGTGTTTCGGATAAGCTGTTTCACAATCATGGAAGAAAAATTTTTGTTTTGGTAATTTATTCTTAAATAAATAGTGCCAACATTTCGATGTAATTTGAAAATTTCTCAATGAAAGCCTGGTTACTAAGCTATTTGACAAAAGAATTGTTCATTTATTATTGTCACTTCAAAATTATAAAACATTCTGGTTTGAACAAACAAACTGTCTTTGCGCAAAATTCCTTCATAAAACGTATGATATGGAAATGTTAATTCAGTGACATGAAATAAGACTATTTATGACGGATTTATGGGTAAAAATGATGTGGAGCGAAGAGAGATGAAAATTATCCATACGAGATTCTGAAATATCGTAGCAAGAAGATGCTGATCTGTTGATTCTAATGATCCATATCTAACGACCTGGTGAAGCAAGTGGGATAGCAACAAGGAGACTATAGTAGCACCTTCAGAATGGGTCAACCTCTGAAATAGAGGCATTGTTACTATCTGCAATGATCGGTAATTTATGCAAATTGCGCAATTCGGGAAATTTCTTTTTCTACTCATCAATCCTCCCTATTTTCTTTTTCCATAGGTAAAAGTAAAACTTATTCTGGATTGAGGTCAGTTCAAAATTACTTAATTCAAAATTACAAAATAACTTGCTTGTGTTTAGATTTCATCTACATTACATATCCATTCTATCCATACTGACTCGTATCTCAAGAATCCAGCATAAAACCATATTCATCCTTTTCCAGAACTTTCCTCATTTCTTGACAAAAATTTTCCTAAATGCCGGCTCACGATAATTTTTATTGTAAGAAGCTGTGATTTTATTATTGAGTTCAATGACAATTACCATATAGAATTATGAAAAATAAATTCTACATCTCTTCGATTTTTTCGTGAAAAGAACGATACAGTTGTTGGATTCTTTGGTTATCATCTAACAACCATCAGAATAATTCTTCACAATTCACAAGCACAAGTAATGTTGCCAGAAACAAATCAAGAGGAAATTATCAAATCATTCTGTTGAAAATTCTGCATGTGAATAATGGGATGCGAGCTGTGCAAGCTTTTTGAATATTAAGATGGGAAGATCAGGAAAGTATAACGAAGGAGTTGAAGATATGAAATAAATCCGAATTGAGTCTTAAGGAAGGAAGAAGTGATAAACAGATGATAATATGTAGATTAAGATTCGACAAGTGAGGTAATGTCAAAAAATTAAGAAATTTCATATTGCAACTGCAGGAATTAAATTTAGCTTTATTCGCTCACAAATACCACATATTTTCTGATTTGGAAAATTGTTGAAGAAAAACTTTTGGGATGAAATTTGAGAATATGCAAGCTGTTGAATGAAACGAAAAGGTACAGAAGTTGATGAGCCAATTGATTGTTATCATAATAACATTATGGTAAGGTTCCCGATCTTATCGATAGTATGCTGAAAGATGTTATATGGAGATATTCTCACAATTGCATTTCCAATAACAACTTTACTCGCTCACTACTGTCAAATATCTTGACCTCGAACAGTCTTCGCAAATCTACTAAAGCAGCCCTCTCTCCTTTCCGTTCCATTTATCATTTTCTGATATTTATTAATTTTTGTAAAAAAAAAAAGACTTGATAACAAATATAAATTCAATGCTTTGGCAAAGTTTAAGAATTTCAAACTTGACAAGGAACAGAGAATCTAAAATATTTAAATTAATTTTTACAAGCTCATAGTACTGAAAGGAAACTTTAAATTCCCAATCAAAGAAAGTTCTGAAACTTTTCTAGAATAAATCGAATGCATTTCTCGAGGTACAAATAAAAGAACGAAGAAATTAAATAAAGAATCTCAATGTTAGTCACTGATATTACGAAGACTATTACTTTTTAAATTAAAGAGGAACATGTAGTAAAAGTGATATTAAGGCGCGCGAATTTGATAAACTTTATTTTAAAATCTTAATCTGAGATTAACTTTTCCTGTTCAAGAAATTATTTGCAGTATTTTCATTAATATCATCTCCCAGCACTTTTTTATAAAACTTAATCGTTGTTTAGGGTATTGCCAACAGAAAAAAATAATGGGCCTATGGAAAACTGAGAATAAAATTATTAAGATAATAAAATAACTGGAAACTGGTCAATTGAACTCAGCTTAATAAATTCAACCTGAAATTATGCTGAATTCTTGTGATATGATAACTGAATTGGGAAACTCAATGATTATCACCGTCATGCATAATATTATCAAAAGATACAACATTTATTTATGTTTAAGATCAAATTAAATGATAATTGTCCGGAACATTCTATGATAGTTTATTTGAGTCATCAATTAATTCAACTTAAAATTCTAGATTTATTATTCAAATCGCTAATCATTATTCATCTTTTAAGATTGGAAGATGTTGTTGGGACAAATAAACAAAATTAGATAAAGCAGGTTTCCTTATCAGATCGAAATGGCAACGAAATACTCAACTTGACCCAACAAAGATACTAACTTCTTTACGTCTAAATACAAATTCAAAATTTGTTACTTCTTGTTAATTGGAAATAAATAACATAAAACCAGCTTGCTAAATTAACATAACCGTTTCCTGGAAGTAGTTTTTTAGGTGGAATAAAAATGTAACTTGAATTTCATCGGCTTAAGTAGCTTTAAAGTTTCTCAACAATTGCCCATGTTAACAATTCCCGAAATTCTGATTTAATCTTTGTCAATAACTGCTTTATATCAGCGGAATCGAATAATGGCTGAGAGTACGCTTTCATGTATGAAAAATAAACGAATCACTTATTTTATTTTTCTACAAAATCTGAAGATCCAATATAGTTTCAGAAATTCTGTTTTTTACTTGGTAAAATGCCAAAATTTGTGCCATTTCTAGAAAAATAATTTTTATCTGATTCCAGGACCAGTTATGGCACATGAAATAATTCTTTATCTTCTTTAAATTTGACATATTCGCATTCTGAAGTCGTTTATGTAATGAATGGTGTGTGAGAGAGAGATTTAAAATGAATGCATCTAAACAAATAAATAAATAAAAATAAAAATAAAAAAGAAAAAAGCAAAGAAAAGTACTGATTTGTTAATTTCAATTTCAGGTCACTGAAAAGTATTACAAATTGAAAGGTGAAATCCTGCTAGTAAACACATACTATGTCGCCGTTTTTCTATGACCGTGACAATTGTTGAAAGTTCTTGAATTCTTCTTGTATTGTTTTCGAAACCTCAAACGTGGGTAATTAAACCCTTATTACGTAAACTGATGATACAACCCGTACGAAACAATTACAACATCAATTGATCAATACACTTCTAGTGACATCAAAAGGACAATTTTCACGATGATATCATAATCCAACCGACTCCAAAAGTATATCCTTCGAAAATGAACCATAGTCGGGACCCTTTTCTTATTTATAGAGGAAGGATATCGCTAGAATTTGATCCACAATAAGGCGCCATTTTTAGCGCATGAGAGCGTGTCTTTTTTGGTGCGCGACCTTGATTATTTTCTTATATTCCTCGCGATTTCAGCGACATACTAAAACAAACCACTGATTGAACTGATCTTATTAAATAGTTTGCTATTTCTGTGATAAACTTTTCCGTTGAAATTTGTGTAAAAAGCATTACTGAGAAATGAGTTATCAATTTTTTTTTTCGATAATCAGTCGACAAAGGTTGTCATGCAGGTTTGCAGGTTGTTTTGGACACTATTGTTTGCTTGTTCACTATTTGAGAAAAGGGCAGTTTAAGTTTGCTAATAATAGCAAGCAGCATTATGCAATTGTTTTTTTTTTTTTTTAAATTGATTAATGTAACAGATAATGAAGTTTTAATATTTTTACCAATTGATTATAATTTTTCTGATATTATTGAAAATACGAAATTTCGTTTTAGTGTTACAAGTAGCTTTAGAGGACTGAAAAAAAAATAATTTGCTACTCTAACAGTTTCTGGTTGCTTTCGGTTAGTTATCACTATTAATATTATCACTGACAATGTTTAAGGTAATGAGCACAGGGTTAAGATTTTTTAATCTTTTGATCAGATAGTTCCCACGAATAATTTACTGTGTTATGCAATTCATTGTTCTTCAGTTTTAACCGGCTATCAGTATTTTCGAAAACAGTATTGAATTGTTTTCGGTAATACAAGTTGGACGCAATTACATTTGATTAATTTTCTGATTAAGTTTTTCTCATATTATGGTAAATGATCTAATTAAAGTCGATTTTCCCATTTTCTTCCCGTTTTCTTTCAAGCAACAAACTCTATATTAATATATTGGAAAATCAATAAATATTTTGGATTTCTCCATTTATTTATCATGATTTTTTCATTTGTCTTATTTTGTTTATTTCATTAAATCTCAATAGACCTCACTGCTAATTAATTAAGGCATAAAAAAACTGCATCTTGATACTTTCTTTTGCATATTTGTTTGTCTAACCTTTCTGCAATTTGCAGAATTCATTTATTGATTCGTTCTTTCCTGAAATATTCAAATATAGCATTTACTGAGATCCTTGCATCACGAAGTATAAATTAGTTATATCTATCATGCAGTTTTATTTCGTCAAAATCCACATTAATCTCGAATCATTTGTTCCTGAATATTTGTTGAGAAGCTGATATTTAATTTTACATGCTGTAACGATTTCTTTTATTCTGTAATCATCTCTTACCCCGTATATTCTATAAATTAATTTCATCGACTCATCACATCGAAATCACTGAAAGACCATTAGATTTTAACTGCATCAGTTAAGAGTAACTTGAATTCATTAATAAAACTATAATAAAATTTTCTTTCTAATACACAACTATTTGGAATTATGTTGTCTCATTTGAAATAGTTTGACGGGATTTATCTTACTGCTTTGTTTGCTCTTATCATGAATAAAAACTAGATTTTTGACAGAGAAGATTTGAGGGGGGCAAAGATTCATCATATCATGCGTTATATTTCAACAAGAGTGATAAGCCGGTCATTCTGCACTATCTGTAGTATTAAATGCGACAGGTTAATAAATTATCATTGCTTCAAATGGAAGATTTGCGATGATTTTTTTGCTATTCAACTGAATGTGTGGTATGTATATGTAGGTGTGGATACAGGGATGTGAAGTGATAAAATTAGATCAGGAAAGTTGTTAAATGGAATGGATGGGTATTGTAGTAGCTTGTGTCACATTCATTTCATCCCTTTCAATAAATGTCCTATATTATTGGGATGTATGGATACGGCGTCGAAATAATGCGAAAATCGAATGATCGTTGGGATACTACGATGCTTGCTCGGTGCATTTTTCTTTTATTGGCAGGTAAGGAAAACTTGAATATCTTTTCGAATCTTTTTTAGAGAAGAAAGAGATTATTCTTTATTAGCTTCACTGATTTCAAATTTTCCAATATTTGTATATCAATAATATGAGTCACTAGTAGAACTATTAGATACATTCTTTAACTTTAAAGGTTGATTTAAAAAGTTTTATGAATTTTTTAAAACCATTTGAATTCTGAAAGCATTTGCCTGATTGTACAAATCTCAATTTTCCTCAAGAAAGAGAATCAATCTATTGCATAAATAATTGTTTTATGAAATAATCTAAGACTATTCATCCACTACACAGCCTAAGTTTTCAAATTTAATTTCCAATGAAATAATTATGCGCGACAAAATAATTCAAACAAATTTAGCGTCTACACTGGTCATAAGTAATGTCGTGGAAAGACGAATTATACCACCATGTCCGGTTAATTCTAGGCCAATGTATCGTCCCGATGGACAACCACGTAAATGCCTTCCACATCAAAACAACCTTTGTGTAAACGCTTTACCGGATCAGGTTAATTTGAAAGTTTGTACAAGTCTTAAGGATGTATGAAAAATTTTAATACAGTCATCTCCTCATGTAATTTCAAGCCTAATGCATCGACGGTATGCTGTTGGCACAATCAAGTGGATTATTTCTGCTGTCTGGATGTAAGACCATTGGATTGTCCTGATTATCACAATGTTACCGTCGTTGTACACCATGCATATCCACAGAATCCATACTCACTGCGCTCGTTTCATTTCAGGTACATTTAATCTCAAATGATATATTCATCTGATTCATCATTGGAATCAGAGCTATTAGCTTTGATTTTGTCCAAAGATATTTCATCTAAGCGTGCAACAATTATAAGGAGATCATTTTGAATATTATTCATTTTTGCAATTTTTTCCGGAATAAATTGGCGAAAACTTTTGCAATGCACGCACTTGGAAAGAGATCAATTTTGACTTTTCATAATGAAGGATAACTTCCTTGATCCGTCCGTAATATCTTCAAAGATTTGAAAACAAGTTCTATGAAAATCATTACAAGAGATATTTGGTAGTTGTAGATGTTTACAACTTTTGAACTGATGTTTGATAAATAAAATTAGCAAAATCTCCGGTTATTTCTTTGTTTCCTTTTCACTAATAGTAGTATCTTTTCTTGATAATTGTAACTGGTACTTCTATGTGCTATATTTATTCTTCCTCCAATGACTGATTAATACCTGTAAAGTTCAAAGTTGATATTAGCACAGCTATCGCTATATGCTCTCATAAAGGGTTGTATCAGCGCAAATAAGCCAAACAAGTGTTTTCCAACCAACTTTTAACTTAATTGCATGCAAGTTATCATTATTTTCTGCATTATCAACTATGTTCCTTGCAAGTTATCATTACCTATGTTCAACGAATGTCGATAAATTCGTCTGTAAAAATGTTCCTGTTAGGCAACGCTGATTAAAGAATGGGCGAAGAATGTCTTTGTGCTTGTTAATCTTTGGTTGATTTAGAAATATGAAGTCCTTCAGGGAATTGAACTTTAAGAATATTCTGTAACTTGCTTTAATCATTATATTCTCTGATATTTGATTGGCAAATGTCGTTTAAAGAATCGGAAAGGCATGCAGTGCTTTCAATTGTTAAATTGATTTGTCTCAAAATCCAGCAAAATTTAGATGTATAGAATGACTATAATTCTTGCCTATGCCTCTAACAAATGAAGTTGCGAATTGTACAAGCAAATCAAATATTTTATAGGATCTAAGAAAATATTGTTCATTAGAAAAGTAAATCGAGCTGTCTAAAACTTCAGATTATATCGTACGTTGAAAAGACCCAAAATCTCAAGTGATCAGATTCGAAATGACTTGTAAAATGAAGTGAGGAAGATCCGTATTGAACTGACCAACAACAATAAGGGAAAACTAGCAATTTTGCAATTTTGATGAAAAACATCAGGAAATATTACTTTGGGAAAGCTACTATAGTACTAAGTAATGGAAGTTAAAGTTATTATAGTACTAAATATTAAAGGTCACCGTGATCCGATACAGTTGAGTTATACTCAAAAGTGAAGCTCAAGTGAAGTTATTAACAGCCATAACAGTGATAGGCGCTTCATCAAGTAATTACTACTGCTAAATCAAAGTTGGAGGCAAAGTTCGAGTCTTAATCAAAAATTCGACTGAATATTATTTATTTTGTTTTCAATTTAAAACAAAATTTCGCGTTTAGTAATCATATTTGTATTATCGATGATTGCGGTATTTATGGAGTTTTCTAATCTACAAAGCCGGAAAACTTTTTGTGAAGGATAATAAAATATTATAACTTTAGTTGAAATGGATATTTTGCAGATGAAGTACAAATTTAGTTCGATAGTTTGTGCACGAACCTGTCTTCAAAAATACTTGACAAAAGTTCATTTACTTCCATGTCTTAATTTTGCACTTATCTTTGAAATTTGCAGGGATGGCATTGAAGACGAGATAGTTGCGATGACACAAGAATTTTTAAATATAGTACCCAATGGGAACGCCATTTTGGCTAGGCACAATCGTGAGAAGAATTGATTGATTGCATTAAAATCGTTTTCGAAATTTGCAAGTTGTACTCTTTGTACATTTGATGATATAATTTACATGTTTAGCATAGCTTGGACAAAGTTTTTGTAATTATGAAATGAGGCTATAGTGTATTTTGTGAAAATTTCTTCTGTACGAATAAATTAGTTTCTACAAAGTTTTTGTGTTTGTAACATGAGAAATTTCAAAGTTGTTTTATAATGACTAATGATCACAATTGAATGATGCAATCTCCAGAAATTGTTTGAAAAAAAAAATTTATTTTTGAGCCCACCTATTTGCCTTCAAATCCACTTCAAAATGTTCAATAAAATGGCAAAAAAATATTCACAACATTTTACAATCAGTATCGAAATGAAAAGTAACACTTATATAAGATCTTCCTCCACACTTCTGCAATAATCATTATTTTATCATTTTATGTGGTTTAAATCTAAATGAAGCGAAAGCTTTCTTTATTTAATTGTGCCACCGTTTTAACTAATTGGAGAAAATAACTGTTAATTTGTCTCCATCACTGCGTTAATTTTCTCGAGATTTTTGGTGAAATGATCTTTTGGCTTGGATTTTGATAAGAAATTTCCGATTCATAATTGGATCTGTCACGCAGCACTGAGGGGAGCAAATTTTTGATGAAAATCCAATGTTTTTAAAATATTAATTTTAGTCCTTTTCGCAGTAATATAGAAAGACAGTGGTATTGAAAGGAATCGCACAACACTTGTAAGGTAATTAAGTTTCTCTCTCGATCTAATTCGTTTCATCCTTTCCGAACAAAAGCACCTTTCATCTTTATTGTTACCGATTTCCTTCTTTTCAGTGTTCTTTTCATTCAGAAACTATAAATTTTGCAATTCAACTTCGTAAATACCTTTTGAACCATAAATTTCAGAATTATAATGGCCGTCAAATATGCATTCAGTTCCATTATAAAGTAATCCACTATCAGATGAAAAGAAAATCTTGTAATAATCAAAGGTTAGGTAGTAATGAGGATAATTTTAGAACAGTGATAGAGGGCAAACCTAAGTAAAAGAGAATAAGCAAATTTAATTCCTTCATTTTAACAAAATGAAAAAGTTTTTGTACATTACAAATAATTTCTACAATTAAACGGATATATTCCCTGAAATATAACCATAATCACAGTATAACAGCATCGTTGGCCGAGCAATCAGTTTGTTATCACAAACTGTTGATTGTGTCGGAAAACATATGAACTCTGAGCAACAAACAGGCGACGAAAATGTGTTTCGCAGAAAATACTGCCATCTGTTGATCGCTGGCAATTTTCCACTCTAAAGGTGTTTGAATCAAGCAAATTTGTGCAAAAAAATGATGAGCAACTTTTGTGCATTTTTTAATTCCAGTCCTTGTGCAAAAAAATGCTGAGCAACTTTTGTGCATTTTCTAATTCCAGTTCATGAGACTTATTTTCAAAAGCAATTTCCAAAAATTTGTGCCCATTTGTTTCCATTAGAATTCCCTACAAAGCAAATTCATGGAAGCGATCAACGACTACGATAAATTATAAGAGACATCTGATTTAGAAAGAAATTCGCAATAGACCATCGATGATTGCAGATGCATGCAGTCCAACTACTGCACTGAAAAAATTTGCAAATCATCCCATAATTATTACTGTTGGATATTTTCATTGCATCTGTCGTACTTTCTACATTATTGTTTTTTAGTGAAATCAAAGAGTTGATTAAGTGTTTGAAATAAAATCGAAATTGGAAGGGAAATGACATATTTTCTAAATTACGGCAACATTAAATGAGCGATTTGTAGAAAAATTTCGAAACACTTCGGCGATTTTTTGGTTAATAATTTTTTTACATTTACGAATTTTTACATTTTTCAGGACTTTTTAGAGATTCTAATTTTAGATGCAAATGATTTGCTGCTTTTCAGTAAATTTATAATGAATTTAACTGATAAAATATGCAGAAATTGTTAAAAAAAAATAGAACCACTTTACTTTTTCGTTTAAAGGAATTCAGAAATACCCAAAAGCAAATATCAAATATTGTAATTTTTACATGACTCTTGATTTAATTTCCGCGAATATTTTGGTAGCAATTTTCCAAACCATGCAAGAAATTTAAAAAGTAAAATGCTATGCTTTTTGAGATACGAAAGTTTAAAATCGAATCCATACACAGGTGCTTGCAGCAATAAGCGATTTTAGGAGTTCATAGTTTTTTGGTTCAGCTTGACCGTAAAATCGATATCGTTATATATTATAATTCAAGCCAAAAAAAGTTTCAGGAAATATCGAAAAGTTGAATATTTCGAATGGGAAATCGAAATTAACTTGCATCGGTAATTTTTCATAGTAACATAACAGCCAATAAATGTTTTCAGTATTTTCAGAGCTAAGATTTCGAGAAAAAAAAACTCAAGAAATTTGAAGAAAGATCGGAGTTGTACAGTGTCTTATTTTGATTTGCAACATGATAAATGCGTTATTCATGTCGTATCATCCATTTTCATTTTTTCTTTTTTTTTTTTTTTCCGAAGTTGACATTTGAAATATTGCACAAATCTCGCTACCAAAAGCATATCATGCATTGCATTGCACGCAATTCTACAATGATAGTGTGATCTGAAAGGATTTGATGATCTAGGCCAATAAAAGCCTGATAAGCATTGAATGAGGCGGATTTTATCCATGTGTGGATTCCTCTTAAGCAAAAGAAGTGCCCAATCAATTCCAGATGTAAAAAGCGACTTCTGGCATCCCTGATAAAACCTGTGTTTCTGTCACCATCATAGTCCTCTCAAAGAGTAGAATAAAAAAATGTGAAACAATTTTCGGATGGAAGTCAATGGGGAACATTGGAAACTTGACATTTCTGTCAGATTTCTAATGAAATTTTGTGTTATCAAGCAAATCTAGGTAGATATTATGTCTCGTAATTACAATAATTCAAGAAGATTGCAAAATTTGAAAAAATGGTTAATTGTTAAAAAGCATGGAAAATTTCATGCAAACAATATTAAGATCCAATGCTTCGAGAAATTTTGAAGGCGATTCACAGTCTTTTCAGTGCATCTTCATCCGAACGAGATGTTTTTTATTTTTCGGAAATAAAATTTAATTTTTACCTTAAATGTAGACCGCAGTGCTTACATCGAAAACATTTCAAGTGATATAATTGTGAGAAACACTGCAAACGTTCCGCGAGGTACACAGTCTTACCGCAGCAACTGCATAGCGGAGAAGATGTCACACGGACATTCCGAATCTGAAGTCAAGGTAATTTCATGCATTAGTGAAAAAAAAAAAAAAAGAAGAAACACAGCAATCCTTACTTTATGTTAATTAAAATATGAGCACCTAACAATAACCTCAAAACTTCAATTTGAAAAATTTGTTCATTTTTAAATCACTTTTTATCCCTATCACAGACCTACGAATGTGTTAAATGTTATGATTTTAGTACTAACGTCGCAAATTCTTTTTTGCGATGTCCGTACAAGCTCAACTACATAGCTATTATTATTGGAAGATACCATGAGTACGATATGTAAGAAGTGGTTTAAAATGTTTAAACATCGTTAGTTTCTTAAAACAGATATGGTTAAATTAGCTCACACAAAGAAAATTCCAATTGCATTTTCTATTAGCTGAAAACTTATAAGTAAAAGACATGCGAAAAAAAAATGTAATTTGTATACATTTTATATGAATCGTAATTTATTTGAGATATTTTATTTCAAAATAAATAGACCAAATGATTAAAAGAATTTTGAATCATGAAAGAGATGGCTTCTCAAAACGCATTGAAACATTGAAAGATGATGTGTTATTTAACAACGGATTTCTTCTGCATGTTTTACTTTTCCTGCAAAATACCTTTCCATACTGAAAAATTTACTTAAAAATATTATTCAGCTGCAAAATTCATTTGTTTCCTTCATTTTCTATTCTAAAACTTTAGCTGCACATTTTGGTGATTAATTCATCTTTTGCGTTGAAGCATTTCCTATCTACCATGATATAGCTCGATTGATTAAATCGAAATTAGAATTTTCAAAATTTACAGAAATCAGTCCATTGCATATTTCTTCTTTAAATTTGAGTTACAAACAGATGAATTGAATTACTTTCAAAAATTATTCGCTATCTTTATAAATTTGTATTAAAAAGTTGCAAAATCATTTAGAGTATAAAAATATTACAAAATGGTTCGTATAATAAACAGAATATAAGGAGTCATAGATAATTAAAAATGAACTACAGGAGTAAATAACTGTCAGAAAAAAAACAAAAAAAAAAAGGAGAAATATCTACTGCCTAAGAGATAATTAATAAACTTACTGTTTGTGTGGTAGTTTTCGACGGCATTCGACTCTTTTCAGCTTTTTTCGCCTCCTTTTTCTGAATTTTTTCCCATTTTGCGGCCATTTTTGAGGCATGATCAGCAGCTACATGGATTTCTTCCTTCTCGGGAAATTTCTCTTCTTCAGGGGTCTCTTCACGAATCGCAGCCGCTTCTTCTTTTTCACCTTTAATCCATTATGATTTTACTTGCTAAATTTTACAGCATACTTGCTACATGAAATAGAAGATTTTTTCTCAGAAGTTGTAAAACTCAATTTCTATCATAGATTCAATCGAAAAAAAATAAAAAAAAAAAATTAAGTTACGCCTTAATCGTTCAAATTCTTCGTCAAGCTGTCTGCGCTTTTCCTCTGCTGTTTGATTTTCAAATTCCATTCCAGCTTTTTCGAATTGCTCTTTCAGATTACGCGCAGCTATCTAAAAAAAAAACCTTTAATTGAGAAGCATATGCTCAATGCTTGAAAAATGGATTGCCCAAAATTTGTATTTTTCAAAAATCGAACTTGTGATTATAAAGAATCTTATTTTTTTAAAAGATATATCAAATGATTTCATGCACTTTTCTAAAAGAATACCTTAATATCATCCAAATCACTAGGTCTATCGTATTTTATCTTTGTTTCCTCTCCTCTACCAATGTTTGTGAACTTTTGCGTGAGGTTTTTAACATCGTAAGCATCATCATCATCTTCTATTTCATTCTCTGCAATTGATTTCTATAGAAAATAAACAAGAATTCAAATAATCATAAAATGATGCAGGAAAAACAATCTTTTTTCTCTTCTACTATCACATCCTCATTCTTAACAACAGTGTAAAATTCATAAGTCATGCATTTGCGACTTCACGATTTGGCGGCAGAAATAAAAGATGAAGATTTATATGGTGACCTCTGAATTTCCAAAATAAATATTTCTTTAAATTTGGCTTAAGGCAACTCAACTACATTGCGAAAGAGTGTTTAATGAATGAACGAATGAATGCATATATTTGGAAACCGTTTCAAAATAATGTCATGTTAGTAAAAAATTGCCGTGATTCTGAAAAAAGTGAAAATAATTGTTTACAATTTTTCTTCATTGCTGACAAACCTTCATCCTCGACCGATCTCCTGTTCACTGGCTCCGGAATTGCACCTTCTTTTTTGTTCATCTCCTGGTAGAAAACACTAATAAATAGGAAAATTGGTTTCAAAATATTTTAAATTTAATTGCGACCCTTTGATTTAAAAAGCTTTGTGAATATTTTTTCCAATTAAAATAAAATATTTAAATTAACATAACGCTGAATCAAATATCCTACCCGATTTTCTAAAGCAACCGTTTGAGCTCCTTCAGCATCGATTTGTTGAAATTTCTGCCCATCTTTACCAGCCAATTTATTTTCTACATCCAATAGTTTGTCTGAAAATTTCCTTCATTTTCATATAAATAAAACTATATTGCGAGAGCATAACTACTGGAGATCATCCATGGCGTCATTAATCAAAAAGTACGAACCGTCATGTTCATTTCTGGAGGAATTATCACCTTTTGCAGCTGCTCGTCTATCAAGCTTGTACCTCAAAAACTCCTCTTCAATTTGTTTCTTTTTCAATTCCGCTCTTTCTTCTGATGTCATTTCCAAATTATCTTCTCCCTTAAAAGTTTTCATTCTTCCATTCAATTGTATTTAATTAATTAACTTTTTTTTGTTAAGCAAAAATTTTACTTTGAATTTCATCTGAAGTGTAAATTGATACCGATTTCATTCATCAACTTTAGAAATATAAACAAAATTAGTGATGCTTACTTTTTCGAATGCTGATTTAAGACCACTGAGATCACCAGCATGTATATCAATTTCATGCTTCTGAACTTGGATATCTCCTTCACCTTTTTCAAAACGTTCTTTGAAATCTTGAAGCTCTGCAAACAAATTTTATCACTTTGATAAAATTAATTTAAATCTTTTTTTAAAAAACAAATAAAGAAGTTTCTAGATTAATTTGAAGCTGATTGCTTATTTCAGTGATAAATAGAAAATTAATGCAATGTCTGGAATAACATAAATGCTTCGCATTATTCTTAAACAGTCATCCTAAAAAAAGAATGGAATTTAAGCTTCGGAATTTTGAAAGTCTTGCAAATGATTTAATGCTAGAGTACGGCAGTGTGTACTACATCATCTACAAAATACAGCTATTGATTTTCGTATCCTTCAAGCTTCAAACTGAATTTTACTAGCTAAATAGTTTAGATATTTGTTCAACCGAATTTTTTTTATTCAAATAAATTATCAAATTCAAAGAATTTAAGTATAATCAACTAGAATTCTAAAAGGCTATCTTAATCTTTAGTGTCTATTTTTTAAAAGAAGTGTAGAAGTGTTTGTTCAAATATATTAAATCCAGAATTTTTTTTTTTTTTGAGAAAATTGAAAACTGAGAGATGAAAAGACATTGACTTTTAAACTCAAGTTCTTGAAGTTCAATGGCAGTTCGTTCGATCGGTCCGGATTGAAATGCTGAACCTTCCAAAAATGATTTACGAGCATCAGCTACTCCTGAATTCGAATTTAATCGTCGACAATTCGATAATGATTGGAAAAAAAATGTGAAGTTGCAGAAAATTTAGTCGATAATACTTTTAATCAACTTGATTCATCCGCAATAAAATGCCATGATATGAAGATCACATCCTATTATAATTTCTGCAGATAAAACATGGAAATTGACTGGCTTCCTAACTAAGCAGCTTGAAATGAACTATAAAGTTAGGATGAACTTTGTTCTATAAATCAAGATCACATCTTATAGAGAGGACATTCATTTCTGCGCGTTCAGAAGAATTGAACTATGTATGAAGAGAATTAACCTGAAGTATTGAGTTCACTACTGTCCCATTGTTTAGCAACTTTTTGTTCGGCCTCTGTCATTTCCTGAAAACGCTCTTTGACCCCAGGACAATTTTGTAGTTCCTTCAGATCATTCTTCATTTCTTTGATATCGGTTGCTTGCACGTTGCCTGCTTTCCACTTATTCTTTATATCACCTACCTAAACTTTTATGGCAAAAAATTCTTTTTTTGATAAGGAAAATCGAGAACTCAATCTTTCATTCCATATATATTTTTGAAGTTTTATAACTGGTTTAAAAAAACAAATAAATAAAATGTAACTTATTCAGGTTCAAATTTGATAAGCAACATTTCGAATGTCAAACCCGTTCAAAATTGAGTTCTTCCTTACGGCGTTTCTTGTCTTCACGAACGATATTTGGATCTCTTCCATCTTCTTCTTCCTCCTCCTCTTCTTCTTCTTCATTGGCGGCACCCATGACAAATCTACAGAAAGACAACAAACCACATTTTCAGATTATGAAGTTCAAAAAGCATAAAACAGAAAATTTTCATTTTATTAAATAATCATAAAACAAATACTCAACTCTTTTTTTCACAATCCTTCCCTTGCTACGTTTAAAAAAAAAAAAAAAAAAAAAAAAAAAAGAAAAAAAAAACCCATTAAGTTAAGTTTTAGATTTGGGATAACTCCTAAAACGCGCTAAATTTTGTCCGACTCCTAAATTTTCTTCTTGCACATCTGTTTTATCTGAACCAAGTTTTCTTGATGTGCCAATCAAAGTTTACTCAATACTTGACACAATTTCAATTCATTAATACTGCAATTTTTGCATTTTATTTGTGCTTTAATTATATTACTGATGCAATTAAAATGCATACTTTTCCAAATTAGCTTTCACTTTTCCTGAAATAATCTCCTCAGTAATATTTTTCTTTTCGGTATATTCTGCCTCTTTCGCAGAATTTTCCCAGTCTCCTTTTCTAGCCTTTAATGATCCAATGGTTGACAAATCGTCTAATTTTGTACCACCTGAAATTCACGCTAATAACAATCATAAAAAGATTTTCAAATCATGAGATGCCAAGATATTACTGCTTTTGATTTATATGATGATTCTGATTCAAATCAATAGGTCATAAATGGTTCGAAAAACTAAATACTAATGGGAATAGTAAGGCATTGCAGCAAATTTCATTTGAAAAGCAAAAAATCAAGAATTCGATATTTCTATAGTAATTTAATTGTCGCTACTTTCCTATTCATTAGAATGTGATCCAAAAAGTTTCTCATCGTCAACATTTTGACTGAAAATTGCAACCAATACACTGATTTTCTTCACAATATTCTGTTTGGGCATAATGTTGTGTTTTGGGACTTTTTTTCAATAGATTTATTGAGAAGTTCACATAAAGCAAAGATTGTTTCATTATTTTGATATGTCATCTGTATCTGCGTTTAATATGTCATCTGTGTGAAAAGGCCTGAGATCGGCCTTACGGAGGAGCAATTCTTATTCCAGTATCATCTTGGTCGTCACACTAATGCAAACAGGCTATTTATTTCCTACTTACGACACAAGAAATAAATATTTTGCATCTGCAAAAAAAGTGCAGAAATGTAGAAAGACAATGGTAAAATAATACAAAATAAATGCAAATAACGATTTTTCTCCTTTCATGCAGTTCATCTGGAAGATGGAAATAAAAAAACATGCTTATTTCTTGTGAAAATCTTTAAGTTATAAAATTTATATAGCGAACAAATCCGTATCTTTATTAATAATTATGGATGAGCAACTGCATTTTAAAGTACCCAGGCATTTTTGAAAAAAGAACCAGTATTCAGAGTTTTATATAACAGATAGAGATTCAGCAAAAGTGGATAAGAAAGAACCTTGAGTTTGTATTTTGATTCATTGTGATTTTTTTTAGAAGAATCTGACACTGTTATTGCAATTATATGTTATGATAAATAACGTCCAAGATAACTTAGGTATATAGAACTTACCTCATGATAAATAACGTTCAAAATAATTGAGTTATATAGAAGAAATGAAAGAATTCAGGCCTCGAAAAGTTAAAGTAATAATGCGAAAAAATTACATTATCCAAGCAGAAGGTAAATCAAAGTGGTTGAAGAATAGCAAAGTTAACACTAGCTTGATAAATAACTCACAAAACGTTTTCTAAATTTTATCAAATGTGTAAGAAAAGAGGATCATTGAATCAATTTGGGATAAAAATCAGTTTGAGATTATTTTTTTGTTTAGACTCAGGAAAATTTTTTAGTATTGTGAGTTAGCGAGAGTTGAATTTAGGAAGGGATTTAAGGAAAAAAAAAAAGAAGTGAACTTTCAAAGTAATTCGTGATAGGTTCTTTTTGAACGTTTTTTAAGCAGGAAAAAAAAAGAAGTAATATTGATCCAATTGACAATACAAAAATCGTCAGTCGTGAAAAGAAATTTAAGTTACGAATATGGATTAATTATATAAATGGAAAAAAAAGGTGAGGAATGGATATTTTGAAAAAATAAATTCATTATCCACCGAATTTTGATCGATTAGTATATTTTACAAATCTATTTGGTTCCTATTCAAAAAGAAATGAAATGAACAAGGCATATTTTTATCTAGCCATTATTTGTAATTCTATCAGTCAATGCTTGTGTAATGTTCGCAATTTTCATCTAAAATTTCAAATAGTGACTCGTATTACAATAAAAAAAGAACAATAAGGATAATGATCAATGAAAAAAAGCAATTTTGCTGGAAAAATCGAAATATTTCCATAAATTTGAGATATGACGAAATATCAAAGAATCTTTGTATAATAGAAATATCTCGGCATAAACGAACTTTTCATTTTCCAATATGCTAACCAAACTTTTGATCTTTTCGCCATAGTGAACATATTGTAAATCGTGCTAAGATTACCATGTAGTAAACAAACTTCCACTATATGAAAGATTTGTGCCAATCATCAAAACGAAAAGAAACTTCAACCAGAAAAAGGGTCAGAACAAATAAAAATCGAAATCTTTTGTGTAAACCGAATAAACAGAAATCACAGAACGATTGGAACATTCAGTCCAAATCAGATCGAACAGAACACTCCAAGAAACTCTCAAAGAAAATTCAAGGAGCATTCCTTTGATTGAACAATAACAGAGAACAACCTAGCAATCGACTCTGTTAGCGATATTTTCGGGTTGTCCATCTCTAACGTAGAACAAAGAATAAATCCTTCGTCAACAAATAAAATCTTTATCAAAACTATTCGCCAATGCTAAGCATCGAGAAATTTTCATGACGAAATTTTTGGATTTCATATTTTTAACTAATATTTACAGATCATTTTGAAAGATGCGTTGAGAACTGGTTATTAAAATGGTTATAAATGGAGCAATGAATTAGGAAACTGAGTAAATTTGACCTGTAATTGATACGTAAATTCCGGTGAAATTGTCCATTTCACAGAAAGATGAAAATATGGTCAGTGTACCGAAGCAGCTCAATTGGTCACAATGTTACCACCACCACCATGATCGTCATCATCAACATCAAAAGTTCACCTACCTGTCCCTCTCGCCCCCTCATTTCTTCCTCTCCCTCGCTACGTTATAAATTTATGTTTCATATGAAATAGTTTATATATTTGCAAGATTATTAAACGAAGAAAACTCGCTCTTTTTCTCTCTGTCCAATATGCATAAATATATATATTTGACAGGAGAAGTTTCTCACTTTGATATTCTATCAATATTTAAACCATTTCAATGCATACCTTATTATCACCAAACTGATAATTCCTCCCAATATTCTTATTGCCATATTTATGACAATATTTTGGATTTTTTTCGGTTACATATGGGAATGAAGCAGTCAAAATTAAACATTTTTCAAAAATAGTTGCCAAATTTTTAATAAGAATAAAAACTAAGAGAATGTAGAAAAAATAAAGAGAAAAAAATCAAGAAGATAACAACGAACTCACATTACTTTCCATAAAAAAAAAAAAAAAAAAATTCAGTATTGAACTTATTATCTTCCCCATTGCATCAAAAGTAGAAAAAAGTTAGCGCCATAAAATTTTTTTTTTTTAAGTAAAATTACGATCAATTGTTGAGGTCTTTCACGAAAATAATAGCTATACGTGTATTAAAGAACAAGAACGAAGAAAAGTTGGAGTGAAAAAAAAAGTCTAAATTTTTTAAAACACAAGTTGACATTTTGAAATTTAGCAGGAAAAAGTCTTTAATAGAATAGAATTGATTAAATTAAAACTTATTTTTAATGACATCATCTCCAAGCTGTTTTGGTTTTGATGATATTGCATATTCCTCTTCATCTTCTTCCATTCTTTCATCTTCTGCAATTTATTTTTTCTACGATTGTTTACTTTTGCTACAAACTTCATTAAGATGCTAAAGTGAAACTAATGAGATACTGAACTGAATTTTGTTATAGGAATATGAAAAGAAAATCAAAAAGATATCGGGAAAAATTCTATTTTCCAGAAAACTGACCTTCTATCGTGGCGGGATCCATCGTTGCGGCAATTTCAGGATGAACTATTTCAAAATAATGAAATTTACACATCAGCTGTTCTTCGTGTATATTGTAATTCACTGCACTGAAAAACAATTAAAAATTCTCAGTGGAAGAGTACATGATGTCTGCATGTTAATTTACTCCACAAGGAGAAACCAGATAACTCTCTCAATATCAATTATGGTGATAGCTGGTAAATTAGTGATAAAAACTCGTAGGATTTAAATGGTGCAATAAAATTGAGATAAAGAACCCAACTTGCAATTCTTAAAAAAAAAATTAAAAAAAAAAAAAAACATTTTTCCATCACGCTTCCTTAATTAATTAGAAGCATTCTAATTATAGAAATAGACAGAACTTGCTTACGTCAATTTTTTACAGCATTTGACACATTTAAAGCATTGTGTATGATAATTTCGCTTATTAGCAAAGATCCTGTCAACAGAATAAACTGTTTTCCGACACACTGGACAGTCGCTCGGAGCATCATCTGCTGTAATATCTGCCTGAAAAAAATAAATCATTTTGCGGGAATTGATTTTTACATCTTAAAAATATGCGTGCTGAAGATATATTGTCAGCGGAAATTGAACAAACATAAGAAATGCTTGCTACTTGCAAACCAACATTTACAGCAAGATTTAAAGCTGTTGAAAAAATTCATTCAAGGCTAATAAATTGTAGGAAACCTGCGCAAATGTCCTCATCACTCGCCTTTTGTCTGCTTCCGAACGCTCAATAATAATTTGTTCGCGTTCAGTTTTATTGCCTTCTTGAGGATTTTCGAAGGCATCCTTGATGTTTTCCAGATTTTCCTTTCCAACACCCATCAGCTCTTTCTCCATGGTTTTCAAACGTTCTTCGAGATTCTCTTTAATTACTTCCGGAAGATTCTCAAATTTATTTCTGAACTTCGAATATTGTTCCTGAAAAGGCTGCAAAATCATCAAAATCAAAATTATAATACTAGACTATTAGGTCTATCCAGACATTTGACTGTATGTATCTTTCTATGATGATGAATTTTCAGGTTAAATATGATTGCGCATAGATCTTTCGAAAGAACCCTGTGTGATCACTAAATAAAGTTGCCACTTAGTTAGATTTCCATGATAAAATACAAGGATTCCGAAAATGAATGATGAGATGAATGATTTTTGAAGATTTCCGAAAATGAATGATATTTTCGAAGGTTCAGGTTGAACAGAAGCATACTTTTGTGACGGTGGCAAGTTGTTCACGCTCTTCATCTATCGGCTTCGTTTCATTCTCCAATTCATTTTTTATTTTACCTAAAACTTGACATGACAAGTAAAAATTACATAGTTACAAGGACCAGTCAGATAAACCTTTCTAACACGGAATAAATGTTTCAAAATTTTTGGAAAATAATTATATGAGGTATCATGAATTTTCCATTGTTCTTGATATTTTGCAAAGTTTTGCCAATCATAAATATTCATAATCCTTAATTTTTCCGCCTGAATTTATCTTTTTGGAAAGAATTTAAAATGAAATGCATACCCTCAATAAAATCTTTTTTTATTTTACGTATTTCGGATTTTTCCTTCAATTGATTCAATTCTTCGAGTCGTTTCTCATCCTTCAGTGCCTCTTTTGTTTCCTTCAAAGCGGCTTTCTGAAAGCCGATTGATAAAGCAGATTCTTATGGCATCATCATCATCAGAAAAACTCATCAGTAAAATCTGTAAACTGCCTTTGTTGCATATGATTTTAATTGAATTTTGATGTATATTTAAAACTTCTATCAACAAAACAAACTTGCAAGGGCTATATAAAGCATATTATTTTACTGAGTGACAAGATAGCTTGTAGTGTATTAAATTCACCAAATATGATAATCTTTTAAATTACTAAGATGGTGGAGGAGAAATCATCCGGCTTCTTTGAACAACTCATTTGACAGCGGTCAAATCATTTTTTTAAGACCATCCTTTAGTTTGTCAATGATGGCTTTTTTATCTTGGAATAAGCCAAGGAACTTATTCAAAAAACAAAGAAATAGGTAAATTAAAAGCATCGTACCGATAAGTTGGATTATAGATCAGCCAAATATTTAAACTTATCCAACTATTCAAATCTTTTTACATATATGATATCAATATAATTGTGATGTAGATAGTATTTTTCATGATTTTATATGATTAATTTTCCATCTTTCATATTATGCTTATATATTAATTCAATATTTTCAACAATGAAAACAAACATTTTCAACTGTGACAATAAATTGAATTTAATACGATAAATGAGATCAGAATCAGGATTAGATCAGGACTATCCTTTAGCACAGTGCGTTTGCAGAAAATAAAGGAAGGGTACATCAAATACAAATAATTATATTTGATCATCGATAAGAAATTTATGGGCTAAACCATTAATTTGAATAATAAAAGAATGCGGAGAATATTAGATGAAGTTTTTTTTAAGTTATTGCATTTAAACAGCTGAAAACGAGTTAATTTACTTAATTTAAGGACATGTGTAAATTGCAGCTTTCAGTGTTTCAAATAAATTCAAGATATGTTATTCACATAAACACTGATAATTCATTTTTTTAAACCAAAGAAAAGCATACAAGTGAAGAAATATCAGCAACAGAGCGACCCTCAATGCTGATTTTTGGTGGTGGACCCTTCAATGATTCGGTGTCAGTATCCGAGCTTACTGCATATGGATCCTCCTCTGTTTCTGTCATCTCCTGAATTTTCTTTTTTTTTTTTTTAAATTCGAAAATTATATAAAATTATTAGAATGCGTAATTCTCGTGAAAGGAGTTCATATTTCAAGCTAACCTGGATTTAATGAATATGCTGATGGCGCATAAATTTGATTTAGAAACGAAAATTGAAATTGACTGACACATAACACAATAAGCCATTTGCTTAACAAATGTATTTGTTAGAAAAGTTTTAAAAAAGTTGCACATCGAAATTTGAAGCGAAATCACTGTTGTGACGAATTGATAGTTTTTCCTTTTTTTTTTTTTTTTTTTTTTCTTCAGCATCAAAATGGAATGTGTAAGAAATAGTTTCTATAATTATCGTATTTTCTATATGGTAAATATTGCAAATCCAAAATTAGTCTAGACAAGAGAGAGAGATGATCTTTCCAGATATTAAGCTAATGGAATTAGCAATTAAGCGGGAAGAATTTACAGAAATCATTGAATATTCTTTCTGCAAAAATCAGTTGCTTTTGAAACGAGAAATATGGGATGAAGAAGTAAATAAAGATGAGATGAAGCAGATGATGATGAAGTTGTAAAAAGAAGAAAATGGAAGAAAGGGTACTAATGCCAAGGATAGAAAGTTTAATGATGAAGGTTAGAGGTAGCGTGCGCAAATTTGAGGCGATTTTAAGAAATAGCTGAAAAGAGAAAGAGATGATAGTATTACATCAAATATGAGAGGAATTCATCCATCTAGTAACACTTTTAGAAAAGGGAAAGCGATGAACTTTGCGCTATTCTCGAGTCTTGCCAGTGCGAGCTCGAGCTTTTAGTTGTTGTTGCTCAGAATCCAACACACATTAGCTTCTTCTTCTTCTTCTTCTCCGACCTCTTCTCTGAAGAACTCACAATATCTTGCTTCACATTTCATCAACACAATCATCTCTCCTAAGAATAGCACTAACATTCTCAAAATTAAATATCCAAAATGCATCATTGATTGAACGAGCAAGACATACAGATAGAGAGGTATATATATCGATACCTTTTGATCATCTTTCCTAAACTAAATCTGATCATCATTTACTGATTAGTGCATTCAGTACAGTATGGAAGACAAAAGTAATCTTCACTCGAAAACAAGAAAAATCATCAAATCAAATTTCCAGATATCTAGAATAACAAATGGAACTTCTCGCACTGATATGGTAACCATCTTCCAGAGATAATCATCAATTTGATAATAGGATTGAACGAAGTGGAATTTATATCGATCCTCTTGTTAGGATATATAGCACTCCATGAATCATTCATTCATACTTTTCTTTCGAATAAAATAAATCAAAGCAGTTCAAGACAAAACAAATCTATCCACCGTTCAAGCACTTCCGCACTACCAACCAATAATATTCGAACACAATTCATCAGCAGAACATTGATTTCTGCTGAGAAAGTGAACTTAAAACAAGCATTCCAAAAATAAATTTTACTCTCCTTTACTTCTTTTTTCTGTTGCTGAAAATCCTATCAAAACTGCATGACGAAGAACATGAAATTGGTAATCATCAGTTTTTAATCGTAGTGTACTAGAATGATGATTGAGCTTTTGTCGTTATCATTTCCGAACTTCAACAATTCATACTTTCAGAGTTAGATTATTCGATAACAAAGATTGCAAGCAGACAAATAATCATTAATTTACAAATATTTCTTACTAAATCGCTCGAGCTAGAAAAATCTGCTCGAGCGATATAGTAAGAAATTTATTAAAAATTAAAAAAAATTTTTCTATTAAAATTTAAGAAAGTATCTTTCCCTAATAAATTCTTACTGCTATTAAAAGTCTTTTAACTTATCGAAACATTTTTAGACCGTTTCTGACTGGTGTAATTTTTCAAATGCACTGAAAAAAACAATTCAGTTATTTTAGTATTAACTGAGCAGGTAATTCGAACACGTTGAAATGATCAATTGCTACCATGAACTAGAAATGCTGCTTGACTGTTACATGAGAAATGATAGAATTATCTTTTTATTTTAAAATCACTAATGAGATTTCAACTTCAATTTCTTCCTAGAAATATAGCAGTCAAAATTGTCCGGATTCAAGGACGATTATTAGATTGAATATTTTATTAATTTAAAAAGATGAAGAAATTGGAAATTTCTCCTTCATAATAACAAAAAGTATATAAGAAAAATTTGCGATTAACAGGGAAGCAATAATGGAAGATTAAAATAACACTATATCGTTTCAAAATTAGAGACAAGAGAGTTACTAGATCACAGATAAGAACCAATTCAATTTTAGAGTTGAATAGGATGGAAATATTTCCGAGCAAAATTGCTCTAAAAGCTACCAGCGCAACTGTGCATTCCTAAACTGATCGACACTCAACAGCTGATAGTGTCAGTGGCCGACAAACCACTTCAGCCTTCCACTTTTCAGATATTTTATTCACTTCCCAATCGAAATTTTGCTCCATTAATTTTATATCACCTCGTCACGTTAAATACTGAACTAGTAAAAGTGAAAACTTTCAATTACAAAGCAAAAAGTATGATCAATTGCAGACCGAGAAAAGTGAAGGCATCTTTATTATCTAATCGTCCCATAAGTTTAATCATGGTTTCGTTGATCTACAATTGATGGTCTACATGTTAGTTAATTTTCTCTAAAGATTACGGCAATCGATATGCAGGATTATCTTGGTCTTTGAATCAGAGATCGTAAGAAATTATTGCCTGGAATTATTTTTCTTTTTTTTCGAAATGATTTCTTGAATTATTTCTTATGACCAATCAACATTACAATGGAGCCACAACAAATCTATATTCTGTCGAAAATAGATAGTTCGTTGACACTCCGACAGCTTTTTTTGAATTAATTTGGATGGCTCTATCAAGGACCACAAAAACTTGTGTTTCCATTGTTAAATGGATTACTTTTCAACTAAAACTAATACTTACTAAAGTCAACTGAAATAACAGATGATTTTCATAAAGAAAGCAAATGTGCATAAGCAGATTAAAAAAAAAAAAGAAAAAGACACATATAAAGCAAAACAATACAAAGACAACACCAAATTAGCAGATTAATCCGTATTGAAATAAGACATGGAATTTTAAAAAATGCTAGGAAGACACTATTCTAGATGTGAACACTACATGCGTCAGAGTTCTGCAATTAATATAGTTCAAGAATCAAGATCGATACAAACCAAAAGTGATTTAGATACTGGCTTAAGATAAATTCTGCAAGATCCATAAAATAAAGTCTAATGAAGAAAATAAAACATATGTACAATACTGCCTAATAAAAAATATTAAATACTTAGAACTGAAGGAATTTGGAAGCAAATAAGTAGATTAAAAGAATTTAGAAACCAATTTATCATAAATTGGAGAATTGCTGTACAAACTGATTTTCATAATATACTTGTTAGTGGATTCGAAGAATATTTAAAAAATTCCTATTCAAATCGCACTGCGATTTCCAAAATTTATGTCAAAGTATATATATATATATATATATATATACTATCTATCTATATATAGATAGATAGATAGATAGATAGATAGATAGATAGATAGATAGATAGATAGATAGATAGATAGATAGATATAGATATACAAATATACAGATAAATTCTAAATTCACAGCTTGAAAAATATTAATGAAATTTATAACAGAGAATCACAACATAGTAAAATTCAAATTGCATCCTCTCCATTCCAATGACCCAAAAATAATCGGTAAATCATCGCAAGTCAACAATAACTGCTGCTAACGAATTTTCGAAACGTACGTCATGACAGTAAAAAAACAGAGCTGCCGAATCTTCATGTGGATGAAAACCTGTTTTACGGCAACCGCTAATTTCCTTCATACCGCGTTCTGACAAACGAAATATACCTACTCTGAAATTAGTCATAGTTATAATCAAACTAACAGATAAAATTCTTATTCAGTTAATGTCAACAAACAAGACAGAAGGGTTTCATTTCAGATTCCGATGTATAAACCAATTTTCTACTTCAGGGATAAAATAAACCTTACTCATTGAATTTTGGAGCAACGACGATCGCAATAGCTTCTGACAACATCAGCTGATAAGAACAGTGCGTATGAAGATCAACACTAGAAAGGAACGCTGTCTGTGATGGATGAGTCTGCAATTTAAAATAAGATGATAAAGAAATATAGAACAAAGTAGACTGAAATGTATGAAATGAACAGAAAACTCTACATATTATCAGTTTGCCTTCGGAAACTTATCACTCATCTGTCAGTACTTCTGAATGAAATTTGATAAGGAATCTTCTAAAACAGCATGTACGGTGGAAATTTCCCGATTTAAATATTTCGAAATTCTGGCAGAGGTAATTACAAGCTTGAACCTTGATTTAATAAAACTTTGCCATTGCATATGATGGAGCGTTCAAAAGAATATAAGAAATGATTTACGTTTGTGTTTAGTGGACAACACTGACCACTAAAAACGTATTAACTGAAATAGTAAGAAAATAGTTCATCGATAATTTGAAAAAAATACATGTATCCATCCCAAAGTGATCAAATTGTTGACATCTTGATATGCAAATACTTCTTCTTCGTTATGCGTATCACAACTATCAGCAGCACCAGTTTGCTTCGGTACCACGGCATGTGTTATACGACATACTCCCCCACTGATCTTAAAAAGTATCTATAAAGATGATATTCTATAATTTAACCAACCAAAAGCAGATTTCTGGAAGAAAGAAATTGAGGTGATTTTAAAAAATGTATTTTTTAAAGCATCTAAATTGAATTTTTCCACACCTTTTGTATACAGCCCTTCTTCTCCAAATATGTCATTTGCAGTGCGATTTTAATAATTTAAATGTAACTGTAATATTTCTTAGCTTTCAGGCACACGAGAAAAGTTGTTTTCCACAAGCCTAAGCCAAGGAACAGTAAATTTAGTAATTACAAGAGATCATATCAAAAGAATAGTAACAAATTCTTTACATAAAATGAAAACAATGCCAAAAGAAACTTAAGATTTAAAAGAGAATCACCACATGAAACGCTCCTTCTCAAAGCAGACTAAGAAAAGAAAATTCAAGATAAAATTCTATTATTTAACAGTTATCGAAAAAAGAAAAAAACAAGTGAACAGAAGTGACATGGAATTGATGCAAAACTAACCAATGAGCCACATAAAATCCCGCATGTTTCCACATTACGGCTCGTGTTCACTTGCGCCAGGCGCACAAAATTTTCTACAAGGTCGCCCGCAACAACAACTTCTTTGTGATCGAGAATCCTGGTCATGTTATTAGATGCAATAATTACATCAAAACTCTCATATTTTGAATTGCATAGAAACACCGCTTAACTCGAACAAATCTTAAACAGTTAAGAAAACAAAAACAAAAATCATTCAAATGATTTCGATTTAATGATAATTTGTACTATTTCACAATAAAATTCTCTTGCACCTTGAATGTAAATTTTGGCAGAAATTTCCACAAATTCAAGTAAATCCAGTAATCGAATAAATTGAGGAAACTGCATAACTTGAAAAGAATGCTCAACCTGCTGTCAATTGTCGCAGAACATGGCTTCTTGTAATCAGCTGTTTCGAGAAACCCGCTATGAGTTATGACATCATGATCCGATGATGCATCCTTTTTTCGAATCAGAGCTGCACTCTGTATTAGCCATATAACTAATAGAATTATATGTAGCTTATACTACATGAATGTAATCAAATAAATGCACAAATGATTTTAATCAGAAATCTAAACAACTGTTGAACATATTTAAAGCATACATCAGCAGAAGCTCTCTCCAAATTCTGTTTTGCTAGGATTGCTTCTTCTTCATACTTCTTTTTCAATCGTTCCTTTAGTGCTTCCGCCTTCATAAATGCATCCCGCAGTACTGTTTCTGCCTTGGTCTTTTCAGCCGACGAAAAGCCCTTGTACTGTTTGTGCTTCGGTAATCCTTCAACGGTTAAGCTGCAATAAATGAAATATCTTCAGCTTTCTCGAGAACTCTGCTTGTTCCAAAATAAAGGACAAAAACAAGATACGTTTTGTTTGAGAAATGAAGACCTAAGAAAACCTGAAAGCAAAACATGAAGATAGCGATTAAAGACTGCTTAAAAGACTGATCTTTGCAAGCTCCGTCAAGCAGACTAAATCAAAAAGCTAGCGATATCTTTGTAGGGACTGCTTAGAAGAGTAATTTTTATAGGGAGAGAAATTCAGAACAAACCTCACAAACCGCATATAATAAATAAATGCTCTTTCGTAATCCTTATCTTCCATACAAAAGCCAGCGACACGATATATTTCATTCAAACTTCGGTAATAACTGGAAAAAAAATATATAGGTGTGACATGCAAGCTTATAGTGACGAATCCAACAGTAATTAAGGAGCAGCCATGTTATATTAATCAGGAATAGAGGAAGATACGCAGCTGAAGCATGTTTTCACTTGTCTTTTTTTAAATTGCATTCAAATTTAAAATAACTTTCATAAAGAAAGATGAGGAATCCATAATTAAAAAAAGCTACTTTTTTATAAGACAGCTGAAAAAAAAATATTAAAAAAAGAAAATTCCAGTTAATGCATTGGCTTGATTAAAAGAACGAAATGATACACCGAAACTCTGAGGTAACAAGAAATAAATTTTCACCGAAAGAATAGATTAAGCATTAATTACTTCCTTTATCATTTAAGCAAAGCGAAAATTCTAAGATACTACAGTGAAACTTATACGTAATAATAATTTTCAATATTATAGCATCCGCCAGAAACTCTACTCATCGTCGCAGGTTTAAAAACAACGATTTGGCAAGGTTCAGGATCGCATATAGCGATGTAATGAAACGTAAAATAGATCTTGTTGCTTTTTTAAACATGATTTCTGGGCTTACAACTGCTCAAATGAAACTCAAAAATCAAACCGATTAATAGGGACTGTTGGGCTGACTTCCTGAGTTGATGCCATGTTCAAAGTAATTCTCATTCGAAGGCTCGGATCACATATCACATCTATATTTTGTTCCATTTCTAAACAATTAAATCATAAGTTCTACAATACCAACCTGGCCAAGCTAACAGGCCCTTACCATTCATCTCAATCAACTAATAACTTCGCATCACGCAACAATCAACCCTCTCCATCTCACCGTTTGTAGCATGTAGATGGAATGCAACATCCCCATGAAACAAAAAATTTTAAGTGCATGGTCTTTTTTTTGGTGGGAAGGGTTTCACGAATTCATTTTTTTCAAGTGGGGAATTGGTAATAATGTTATGATTGGTTGCATAAAAGGGGGAATTTTCGGTTAAAATGAATCATTCGTGGAAAATGTTGCTTTAGAAGTCGATCTCTGTCTTATTCTTTTCTCTCTTTTAAAATCAGGAGATTTGGCTTTTAATTGGGACGAACTACGCGCTAAAAAAAGTATTACCGTATGCTCTTGTTTGTAATTGCTCGTTATGCTTTTAGATGTACGTGACTTTTAGATTAGTATATAATAAAGATGAGGAGGATATTATTGATATTGCTTCCTGTTTTTTTGCTGACTGAGGCGACTTTTTTTGTGCTGAAATATTTTCTAACGGGCATACCTTATATGGCCTTGGTCCGCCTAAATATTGTTTTTTTACAACAATTTGTTATAATTTGTGGATCAGTTTTTATTTGGTGGAATCTATCTCCAGCTATTGATGGGTGGTATGTTCACTCATATTTTTCTTTCATATTTTCGGGAGATTTAAAGTTCTAGTGCTCCAAATAAATTTTATATTGTATATTTCAATTTTGATCTTCTTTCTTACTACAAAGTTTGCAGTTCTTTGGGTAACTTAGCAATACAACCGTCATGTAATCATTGGCTAACTGTTTATGTTCAAAGTATTCTAAAGGTGAGATTTTCCAAGTGTGCTCTTCCATTATGCTGGTAAATGTTACGGCTGTTGAAAATTATTCGAGGATTTTCTTTGTTTCAAGAACAAGCAATCTAATCATCAAATAAATTGATTTGGAATGGTTTGGCACAAGGGTGACTACCCAGGTATGATTGTGTATGGCGTTCATTCGAACTTTCATTAGAGATCTGCAAGAATGAATTTCTGTTCAGTTTATCCTGGTGACCCCTTCAATTTAGAAACTCGCTTTACTTTAAATGATTATTTAACTTCTGCAGACAGTAACTTCAGGCTTTTATAATCCTTATCTTATTTCTTGCGCACATTTGTTCGATGTTTTATTATCTGTGGATTGGTGAAGAACCAAATATATTTGCAATGATTGCTCTAACATCGGTTGCAGTCCATATTTATCTTGTATTTTTCTTACTCGTTTTTTTATTGATGCAGTCGATATTCCGCTTTATACTTCTTGCGGATTCGAAACACTTCAAAATCCTAAGGTTTTCATTTTATATTTATCTCATCATCATTTTTAGCTTTGTTCTGTGTGAAATAAGACATTCATTCTTTTGTATTCAATTTCTACATAATGAGTGTTAGTAGTAGGAATAATTTACCTATATATAGATGAGCTAAATTTGTTTTTATCTATATTCATGATTAACCTAAGTTGGCGATTTTGTGTAAATCAGCGGTTTAATTGCAGTTTATTTTTAACTATGATCAGTTGATTATTAAAAACAAGTTCAGTTCGTCTGTCTATAGGTAAATTATCCATATAACACTCATTTCATCATGTATAAATTATTTATATATTATTTATAAAATCATTTATAGATTCCTTTGAAATGCTAAAAACTTTTCTTGCTGCTAGGAAATCACGATTGAATTTCAGATTGTTGGTTGCAAATGAGCTTTCAAATCGTCTTTTCACTATTGTATTGGCAGTTGTCATCGTTTTAGGAGGCCTTTGGGCTGCTTTGTCACCACCTGTTGTACGTCATGTTACAATCGAAATCGAAAACTTGCCAGAGGCGCAGAAAGACTTTACAATAGCTCTTTTGTCTGATCTTCATATTGGACCAACTGTTGGTCGTTCTAAAATCCAGGAGATGGTGGATATTATAAACCCCTTAAAACCGGGTATATTGGTCATTTTTTATTTATAGTCTCGGCATACAGAATTAGATACACAGCATATTGTTGTTATATCTTTTTAGATATGATCGCTATATCTGGCGACTTTGCGGATGGTAGTGTGCATAGTCTGGAAAGAGCTGCTTATCCTTTAAGTAATCTAACTTCAAAATATGGTATATATTTTGCCACAGGTAAAGAATTAATGTGCTTGAAATATAAAGAATCACACGTTTGTAATGTTCCTGTTTAAATCTTTTTTTTTTTTTTCAACACTATTTCAGGAATGATTGCTTCATTGTGTTGTTGTATTATTATTTGAAAGCAGGGGAATGAATACCAGTTACAGGTAATCATGAATATATTCATGGAAATGTTGAGGAATGGTTCATATTTTTAAGGAAAATCAATATTATACCTCTTCATAACAAAAATAAAAGGATTTTGGTTGGAAATTCTAGAATTTGCGTAGCTGGAGCCGATGATTTGTTTGCGAAATATTCGAGGTTACCACATTCTCAATCACTTTATTGTTTTTATTCAATCTCATTTTTTTAACTAGAGAATTTTAATGTTGATTTGCATCCAGTAGTTTATTTATCATTTATAAAACGATCTGTAGCTTTCATACATAGAATGTATGTGGGGTTAGATGAAAAAAGGGAAGCATTTAAGAATTTATCAAGTAGATTTTGTTGTTATCGTTAATATTACGAAGGTGTATTTTATTTAAAGACTGTTTTCTCATCTTTTGTAGACTCGCTGGACATCTAATGGATTATAAAAGAGCGTTAAGAGGATGCTACAAAAATGACACAACAATTATGCTTATTCACCAGCCTAATGCTGTTCGCATAATATTGAAAGACATTGAAACCGCTAAAAATGTTGATCTTATTCTCTCAGGTTGATAATAAATAGTATTGATATTTTGAAACACGAAGAGAATAACTGTACAGACCAGATTTGAAGTTGTATTTTACAACACTTTTTCAGGACATACACATGCTGGGCAGTTATATATATTTGTACCGCTGGTGTATTTTTGGAATGCTTATTTCCATGGTCTTTATTACAATAAGGCTACAGGAACTCATATTTATGTTTCAGCAGGTGTCAATTATTTTGGCCCACCAGTTAAAGTTTTTGACGCAAATGAGATAATTCTCATTAAGTTAGTGTGACAGTAAATTTCCTATATTTATTAATTTTTTTTTATAAGTTTGGTAACTAAAGCGCTGAATTATTTCAAGCATTGACGAAATCCGATTATTTGTGACTCTGTTGTTAATGATATTTTCCGATCATTAATAGCTTTTTTGCATAGTTTTTTTCATTAGAAATTTATTGCCAACATGTAATAAATAAAAAAGCTTTGTGATTACTCAATTCAGCCAATAATAAGATTTATAGTGATGTTTTCTTTAGTTTAGTTTAATATGTAGCGAGATTACTCTATTTGAAAATTTGCCTAAGGCTTATTCCTGGAAAGTTTTATATTTTCTTCGATATGCCATATTTTGCAAATGTGCTTGTAAATATGTAGAATCTATCAGAATTTCAGTCGTTGTTAATGATTATTTACTATTTGTTTGATTTATTTATTATTATATTTTGTTGTTAAATTTAAGACGTGTCTGGTCAGGTTACCTATCCTATCAATGTGTGCTATATCATTCTTTCTTTACGACTGATTCTTCAAAAATAGCGAAGAAATATTCATTTACAACAGAAATTTAAAATGGCAAGACTGTTTAACGTTGTATAGTCATTTTAGCATTGTACAGAAAGTTGTTTTTCTGATTCAATAAATTCTTTTTAAAATTCATTTTGTTTAAACATGCATCACTGGGCTTTTTTTGATATGAGTAGCATGGAAAGTAGATTATTTCGAAGGAAATGGTATGAGAGAATTGATAAATGGATAGAGAAATATTTAATATTGCGAGAACTTTTTTCTCGTTTGACTTTTACAATAAAAGTTGGAAATTGCGAAGAGTTGGGTGGGTACAATTTGAGTGGTTGTATTGAAATTTGTCAATCTAGAATTTTTATTGAATGTACCAGAATAGGATATTTTTTTGGTAATTAAACATCATTATGGATATAAAAAAGTGCTCGAAGTCACAATCTGTACATGATACAAAATTCTGCGATGCATGAGTATTCGGTCTTAGAACAACTCCATCTTCGATTATCGACTCAGTGTTGGCTGAAAAAAAAAGAAATTTTATCTTGAGTTACTATTTATTCCTAAATATCTGTCAAACGAGATTTTGGCTTTGATTCTGTACAAATTATAAAATTATGCAGCAATACTTGCGCAGTAAAAATACAAATAGGTACTAAGGAGTAGTGTATAAACTTCTCAAAGCTTTGAAATCAATCTGAATTTCACTCTCAAAATAACTATTTCAATTTCGTATGAATACTCTACTCAGTCTTACAGTTCAATGATTCACAACTATACATTTGTAAAAAGCATCTTAATTCGTTTTAAAAAAGAGTTTATAAGCGGGGGAAAAATTATTTAGTCACATTTCTCATCAAATATGCTAATGAAGGTGGTTTTCAGCACTTCTTCCGCTATGATTAAAATCGGGCATCTAAATGCATTCCTGGTTCTGGGCCATTTGTTTTGTCGTACGGTAAAGCTAACTTACCATTTTACGTGATACGTTCGATACAAATATTTAGCGAATATACCGTGCTGAATAGAACTGAAAGAATGCAAATGCAACAAGGATATAAAATGTTCGGAAATTCTAATTTGAAAAAATATGATTGAAGTAATAACTATCAGAATTCCAAATATTCATGTGAATTTGGATAGCCTGTGAATTTTATGCAATTGTTCAATGGAAAATGAACACCTGAAAATTAGCATGAAAAGTGATTACAAAACATATAATTTATGCATCGATTTTTATGGAACAAAATTTCTCAAATGTTGAAGAATTTCGATGCTTTTTCAAACCAAATATGTAACTTTTTCATAAATATCGATAACAAAGTTAACATTTGTTATAATATATGTGCTATTTAGATCAAAATAATTAAGTTATCATGACATGGATGGCAATTAGATTTCGCTAAATGTCAAATTATAAGCTTATTCAGTTATTGTCGCTAGCACAAGAGATAAAAATAGGTACTAATTCTTGTAGTAGCAAAAATATTTTAATTATCTTGTTCCATTTATTCTTGACGACATGGATATTCTAAAAAAGATTTTGGATTTAACAAATCACGGAATGCTTTTTCTGTTCAGTTCTTTTCTGGTTAACTGATATGAATAATATCTTGTTTTATAAAAAAGGAGTATTTATCACGACTCCATGATTGTGGAAGAAACCAAGTAATGAAGAAAGCACATTTTTATCGAATTTTAAGCAATACATAAGACTGTAGAAAATGGCATATTTGTTATCACTTGCGGATATTTCAATTTTGAGCTCTAGCGTCATAACAGTATCAAGTCTTTATATCTGAATAAGACTATATTGAAGATTTTACCAATATGATTGATTTTTAAAATTAAATCCGTCAACAGATGTAACACTTTGTCTATATATCGAACTGGAATAACATTCTCTTGACAGATTAAAAATTAATCGATTATATTTAAAATTATTACATTTTTATTTCTGTGATCTAAAAAGGGAAGATTCAGTTGACTTTCACATGCAAAGCGTGCAATTGTACAGAAAAGAAATCCTTTCGAAAGGAATAGGTGTCAAAGCTTATGGAATAATTATGCTTTTGATAATTCAAGTTTAAATACTTAATTTGTAAACATTCAATGATGATTGAGAAAAAAAAAAGGGGGAAAAAAAAATGAGCCAACACCTGTTGACTTATTTTCATAGAATAATGTAATTTTTAGTTTTTATCAAACATAATTGATGCACAGGAAAAACTTCCTTAGTTTTCTTTTTTGTCACACAAATAACGATTGGTTACACACTGGGAAGTATCGAAAAATTTTATCATCTTTGTTATCAACGAACAGAAATCTTTAATTTACACTCTCTCAATTTCGCCAAGTTTAATTTTTTTTTTTCGCATTAGAATGACAAATTAATTAGTTATCTTATAATGACCGTAAGAATTGGAAGACAGGTTTTAAAAGTTTTCGAATTGTAAAAAATTTTCAAAATTATTCGCTATGGAGTAAAAAACGATTTCGAAAATTCTTATCACATATTTATCTCTTAACTCATATTTTGAACAGTTAATAATTTCATACATGAACACAAGACTACAGGAAAATGCGAGCTAAATAAAGTACGTTGTTTGTGGTACTTTAATTACTTTGTTTAGTATAAATAATCATTTCATGCTACTTCAAAAAACTTTCCTCCTACTTTCGGCACGATGACCTAAATTGGAAATCAGACATATATCTGAGCATTTCTATGTTTGCATTTTATCTTCTCTTATCAGTTATCTGCTGTTGCTATTGCGGTACCAGTTACTGTGGCACATGCATTCTGAATAAATTATCAAGTCGAGTGATAACGCTGCTAAATTATTTCGTATGGCAATGAAGTGTAATTTTGTAAAAATAAATTGAATAAATCTTCTCGTAGGGAAACGTATGGTTTAAATTATTCTGAATTCCTGAAACATTTGTTCTGATTCAGGAATAATACTATTTCAGTATATCATTTACCGGTCTTCTTTCCCCATCCGTTCATTTTTTCAGCTTGATCATGATATACATTCTTCTGGATTTTTGTCGCAGAATTAATTAATGAGAAAGATCTATTATAGATTTGTATTCAGTGTTATCCTTTCACAGTTAGCTTCATGATTATATGACTAAAATCTATGACCAAAAGTCTCGAATTTACAACATGAATAATCTGGAGATTTTGTTAACTGTTGTCAAACGTCGTTGATAGAACTTACAAAATATTCTTGATTTACCTGTGAATTCAATTAATCGTTAGTAGTCACTTATTTTTGCTGTTTTGAACATTTCAAACGTAGATTGTATTCTACATCTGTACATTCTACCCTTTTATACAAATATGATGTTCATTTTTTGAATATTTCATTTTCTTTTTATAAACATCTAAAATATTTTCGCTGACATATTATATATTCAGTAGGAGTTTCAGAGATCAGTGTTATTGAATGATAGAATTATTTTGTAACAATAATGGACTGGATCAAACATCTTACTCCATTATCTTCATTTGTTTGCTTAAAAATTTCTGACCTTTTTGCTTATACGGTAGGCGTGATGCCATAAACTTTCGATGCATTAGTGGAGAGCACTTTAGTTTTCTTAAGTGACAAGCATTCTAGGCCCTTTATGACAAATGACATGATATAATAAATGATTTCAAGTGATCCCTCTGATTTCAGTAGCGAGAAGTTATGAAAAACGAGAAATAATGGTATGGAATAGAATTTCAAAATTAACAACAGGATGGTTTTTTTTTTTTTTTTTTCTTTCCATTTCTTGATCAAATTATTGAATGATACTGAAAATTGATTTTTTTAATTCAAATTAAATCATGGACTATGTAGCCGATGTTGTCTTTTAAATGCTGTGAAAATATCATAAATCATTTGACTTTTATTTGACAAATCATAATTTTTTGTATTTCCCTACCACAGCCAATTTCGTGTCATCTGATTTTTTGTGTATTAATGGCATGTTTATAATCACTGCAATTCATTCGTCATCGTTTTATCCAATTTATCATTTTCATATATGCAAAAAATGCTGTGTCATTTTTCTTCTGCTCTAATTTACGACCTTGAATTACAACGAAAAATTTTCTACCGAAAAATTATCTTGATCATTGGACTTAAACAAGTGATAAAGGCATTTTCAATATTGGACAGAATTCGCAGTTTTAATAAAAAATTAATAGTTTTAATTTTTATGTTACTTTCTCTTCTTCAAATTAGATTTTCTTGGAATTTATATTCTGATAAAATTCTTTAATTGATAATGATAGCTGTAAACTCAGCTAGTGTATAAATTCTTGGAAGAAATTAATGTATAAGTGCTTCGGTACGACAGAAAGTAGTTTGAAGTATGTTTAAATCATATAGTTTGAAATAATTTTAAACAGAATTACAAACTATTCAGGATTTAACACATTTGAATTAATTATATATCATTCATGCCTAATACCAAATATAAACTGGAAATCAAATAGCGTAGCGATGTGTTAAATAATTCTACACGTTCTTTTGACTAAACTCCAATTGTTTCAGAATTTTTACAAACTACGAAGAAAATGTCATCCTACAAGTTGTATTATTTTGATTTCATGGGACGAGCAGAAATAATCCGTCTGATATTTGCACAAGCTGAAATCCCTTATGAAGATGTTAGAATTCAAAGAGAAGAATGGGACAATTACAAGCAAAGTGAGCCGATAGAATTTTAAAAACAATTCATACCAACCAGATAATCATTAATCTTTTTCATTTAAAAATTGTTCATTCATAAAAAAATTCCATTTAATTTTAGGGATGCCGTTTAAACAACTACCAGTTTTGGAAGTAGATGGTAAAATGTTGTCTCAATCTGTTGCGATCATTCTGTATCTCGCTAAAAAGTTTGGTTAGCATTGCATCGTTTATGAAACCAATATAAATTAAACTAATAACACTGCACTTTATTTCAATTAAAAATCACGATGATTCAGATTTTCATTCAACGATTATAGAAATGAAATGGGAAAAATTTTCGTCAAAAAATTTTGAAAATCTCGGATATACCATTTTGTAAATAAGTTAAAAGAGAAAATTTTGAAGATCTTGTTGGAGAAAATGACTGGGAATTTGCGAAGGTGATAGAATTGCTTGGTGTAGGAGAAGATCTCATAGCACATTCAGTGCCTTGGTTTAAATGTGAAGATGCCGCTAGAAAGGTCGCTTTCGATTTTAATATAACTTTTTGTTTTTAGATTAATTATAGGTACGGCACTATTAACAAACTCATCGATAGCACTTTTTCCAATTGATAAACATACTGCAATAATGCTAGTGGATCTTTGTTAAACATTCTTCACAGATTTCTTCTTGCCATTGCTAATGGATTTATTCATTAGCATTTATTCACTCAAAATTATACATTTGTCATCTAGACATAAAAAAGATTTTCCAGCTTCTCAACGTCATTTTATTGCATATTTAGCGACAAAATATAACTCGCATGGATACATTTCTTGTCAAACAACCACCAATATTTACGATGGATTTGTAGCAAAAATTATTTTTGCCGCGTTCATCTCAGAAATAGACAAATAATGGAAATTTTTAAAATTTGCAGAAGGAAATATTGGCTGAATTCGAAACAAAACATCTAGCTCCAACATTCAGATTGCTGGAAGATATCTTAGCCAAGAACGGTACCGGTTATTTTGTTGGCAAAAAGGTAAGCGAAACGAATTGTATTTTTTCAGCTGATACGAAATCCCGCATTTGTTGGATTTCTTAAATAAAAATCATTGTGAAGCACGAATTAAAACAATCAAACGGAATTTCACAAAAAACTATCTTCGCAAAACTGAACTGAATATTATATTTAAACTGGAATTCTTGTTTAAAAGTTATAATATGAGCAGTTTATTTCTTATTGTCTACAAAAGGCTAACGATTCAATTTTTACAGTTGACAGCTGCGGATTTGAACATGTTATGCATGGTTGGACTCTTTGGTTCGTTATGTCCAAATTCAATTGCTCAACTAACAAATTTGAATGATTTCAAGGATCGAATAATGAAACTGCCAAAAATCAAAAAGTGGGTTGAAACCAGACCAAAGACTGATTTCTAGAACAGCTTCTTAATTTGTATTATTTATGTTATAAGCATAATAACCTTTCGACTGGAAATTATTGGAAAAAGCGAAGGACAATGTATCCCACAATATTGATTTGATTCGAATCTTCTTCAGAACAAAGATCAGTAACATTTATTTGCAATTGTCATGTTGACCGGCGAAGGGCAGTTTCCTAATTCTTATTTTTATAAATTCTATCTCTGGTTTTTCTATCTATACAAATTCATTTCATGCCAAAACATTTCCAGAAACTTTCATATAATGAGTATTCTTAAACAATATTCCTATTCTTTTTCGTTAATTATATTTACTAGATATAAAGTTAATGTATCCTTCCATCAGTACATATTTTCAACAGCTAATCTAATATTTGATTGGCTTTAGAAAATCAATAAGAAAGTTCTTCATCGTATATTCCGAACAATTTATTCCAAATCGTACACGAAAAAAACTGCCATATCAGAAACAAAGAAAATTTTTCGTAATTATACAATAGTTTGCAGCCGCCCTCGTACTTCATTATTGGGGGAAAAAAAAAAAAACACAAGCCAGTTTCAGAATGTTCTTATCGAGATCGTCAATTAAAAATACAAGTTTGACCTAGAATCTAATCTGAATTTGTTTCATCTTCAAGAAAGAACTGCTTATATTATTCAAAGATAACTTCAAGATTCACAACTTCAAAAGAGCCAAATCCCGTATTTCTCATAAAGATTGTATCAGTGCAATGTAACTGATTTCGCCTTCACTAGCAATTATAGTGAAATAAGAGCAAGATCCATATTTGTATATTTATATGTATCCAAAGTCTCTACGAAGGATCATTTTGCGTGAAATGTCGCGAACTGCTTACCAAAGTTTAGATATCAAAATTGTGCCTTAAAATGTCTGCACACAAAAAGAGTAGTTGTACCATGTTCTATTTATCAATCAATCCATTTTTATCTTATCTCAAATATGTTTATCTATTACAAACAACGACTGGTAAACAATAGCGATTTTCCAAGAAAATTTTCGAGGTCAATTTTCTTGAAAATCAATTTAATGGAATTAGTTAATCACTTATTGTCCATAAAAATAAGATTCTGAATTTAAAAGTAAAGGTTTTAACACAAGATTGCTGAAGCATGATATCTCTTTCGACCAATTCCAAATAAGTTTACTAGTAATCAATAAATTCAGTAAAATATAAAACACGAAAATAGAAATAATTGCTGAGCAAAAAAAAAAAAAAAAAAAAAAGACCAGACATGACAACACGTTTATTCAAGATCACCAGCTACTTCATGAATAAAGGAATGACACCCGAATCGAAACTTAAAAAATTAAAAACTGCTAACTAGAGTCACATGCAGGTGAATAATAATATAGATTTAGCAGTGGGATTAGATTTAATGATAAACTTCAACAGACAAATTATCAGCACAATATGAAATCTATGAAAATAAAATTAATCGATGAATAGATACATAACAATTATGAGGATTTATAGCATAGCTTTAGATGTGTAAACACACTTTTTGTATTTTTTCTAACAATATTACCCCATTTTTCAGGATCTTTCAGGTATATTAATAATAATACATAAGAATGCAAAAAAAAGAAAGTAAAAAGACATGCATGCACTGATATGTATTGTAAGTAGAATTAAATGAATTAATATGGAACTTTTGGAATACCAAGAAAAAATTCTGCAATGCCTATATAATACACCATTTGAGCAATACCGAAAAGCGGAGCCATTACCAACATCCGACATGCCGCACCTTTAAATAATGCCCGCGGACCTTCATGTCGTAATATTTTCCTAAAAAATCATTTTGTTCAGGAAAAAGAAAAAAAACTATTAGGTAATAAAATATCCAACAAATTTCAATATATTACTGAAAAAAAAAACATACGTGAAAGCATCAAAAATATTCCGATATTCCGTTTCACCCTCACCACGATTGATCAACTGCATACGCGTTTTGATTACTGAAATATCTAACAGTAGAATTACTTAGTTTGTATGAAAATATGAACGGAGAGTAGCTAAATATATAAAGACATAAGTATGTAGAAAGAAATCGTAGCAGTGAGGAATAAATTCTGTAATATCTTTGACAGTTTCGAAGAATAATTCTATGATCTATTTTTCAGCAAAAAAAAAAAAAAAAAAAAAAAAATGGAAAGACCAAAATTTGGAAAAGAAAGTCAGAACGAATTAAATAAATATTCACAACTTAACATTTAAAATCCACATCTCCGCGAAAAAATTATAAAAATTTCACACAGAATCTACCAAACCTACCATCTAATGGCGTTACGGCAAACGAACTGAAAGCACCTGACGTTAAACCAGCACAAAATGAAGCGTAAAATACAGTTGTTCCGCTTCCATCGCTAGAACGAGGACCCTAAAAATAAATAGTTGTCCACAAAATAGAAAAAAACACAAATTACAGGATAAAATAAAACTAATAAAAGTATTAATGATAAACAAAGACAATAAAAGATTGCTAAGAATGAACGAACGTACTAACCAAACTGTTCAGATATGCAAATAACGGAAAATATAAAACAGAGAATGAGACATCACGAGCCATTGTTGGAGTAATACCCTTATAAAGGCCAAAAATACCTTTTTTCCTCAACAGATCCATCGTCAAACTAATCGCAGATAATTTTTTTTGTCCCAGTCGCCCTTAAACAATTTGTTTCATCTAATTTTAAAAAACCAAAACTATATGTTAAAAATCAAAATGCTTAAAAAGGAAAAATTGGTAAATGAAAACTTCCTGAAGTAACCAAATAAAAAAACCTGTTCTTCCTGCATCTTGCATTTGAATTTTAAGCAGTTCCATCGGCGTTGTAACGATGATCTGACAAAATCCTGCTCCACCACCAGCTATCATTCCTCTTGTTAGAGATAAATGTTCTTGGTGTGGTACAGCAAGGTAAAATCGAAAACAATCATTTGCAACTAGCTTTATAGCCTTTTCAGGTGTTATAAGTAACACATTCACTCCCATCCCAGAATACATTCCTCGTGCTTTTGCAAAAACAGTTCTTCCACCATGATGCCATGTTTGTTTTGCACAGTCGATTCTTGAAAAAAATTCTGCTTCAAAACGAGATTATCAAAAGTCACCAAATTTCAAACTCATAAGGAGGTAGTAAAATTGTTTTAAATTGCCAAGAGTTAGTGAAACGTGCCCTGCAATACTGTTATTCATTAATGAAAAGATAAAGAATAACAAGGCACAAAAAATTAACTCACATTCCTTTATACTGAACTCTCCCATCACTAGAAACTCTTTGATTTTGCAGACGGGTTTTCACTAGATCAATTGGAAAAACACATGTTACGCCAACTATGCCAGCGGTTCCACCATTTATAATTTTTGGTAAATACCTAGAATTTAATACATTATTTTTTAAACTGATATTTACTGTAAAATATACAGAGCAGTCAAGATTGAGATGTAGTTAACTTATTTCCCAAACATTACCAGAAGTTGACAAATTTCAAATTGAGTCAAGCTAAATATAAAAAAACGAAAGAAAGAAACTTACGCAAAACTTTGGGAAGAGTTTGGCCTTTTTGTTGTATCCATTCTAAGACAAGGCGGAACTTGAAGTAACTGAAAAATATGTTTACGATACATACTACACTTTTTACAAAGCGCCTCTACGGACCATTTATTGTCTATTTGTCTCATCCTAAATTTTCGTTTACGAATAAAATTCCCTCTATTTTTTCAAAATAAATTTTCAAAATCCAATCTCTACAGAAACATTAGAAGATATGTCGAAGAAAGAAAAGAAGAAAATAAAAAATATTTTGACTATCATATAATCATAATTCGGAGAAAAAGAATTGGAAATATTGAAAATAGAATTGTGAAGAATGAAGAAATATTAGGAAATTAAAATAAACGAAAAATATCGATAATATTTCATAGGGCAAACAAAAACAATATCTGTTAGACGAGAATAAAAGATAACATGTATTCTTCTTTTCCTTCTTGGACAAAAAGTGCAGGAAATAACACAAGAAGTAATATCAATGAACTGTTTACATTGAAGTGTACTAAAGGGCAAGTGAATTGTGTATGATCAAATCGGAACACTACTTTAACCGCGTTACAAAAAAACCTAATATGGATAAGTGCAATTGCAAAACCAGTTAAATTATCATTTTTTCATCGTATCGATTAGTTGAGTGAAACTGTTAGCAGTAAATGTTGTGATACCTTCTTTTTTTGATCAAGTATCTAGCTAATTCTTAATATTTTTAGATCTACATGCATTTTTTTACAGAAGAAGATTGAAGAAAATGGGGAGAGAAAATAATCTAAATCGAATTCTATAAGGCACATACATAAAATTTCTCAAAGTGAAATCTGCAAATCAAAAGAAATGGAAAATGCATACGCGGCATTCCCGTCATACGAATTTTGAGATTTCCTTAATTTCGCATCACTCGAATTTGAAGATATTACCTTCACAAGTCCACGATTTTCCTGTTTGTTGTCTATTACAGTCAATATGCCAATTGACTGGCTAGCAAGCTCCTGAAGCTCTCTTTAATCTCGATTTACATAAGCATCCGCATACGTACATGACCTACCCTCGTTCCAGTAGTCGAATTCCAGATTACTGTTACAAGTCCAAACTTCTGGACAAAAATCGTTCCCATCAAAAAACAAAAAAAAAAAAAAAAATCTCGTAAGAACTTCATAAAATAAAGATCAAATATCCTTTTGATAAAAACATAGCACTTTAGTTACTTCTAAAATCTACATTTCTACAGGAAATGGCATCATTATTAGGATGCATTTCAATACACCACAATCTTAAACAATATTTCAGGGAAAACCTTATGAAGTATATAGCCATCGAATTGAAGGTATACTGGCTTCAAAGGGAACTTAGACATTGAAAGTATAATCATCTTAAATTATTCGTTAGACTGTACGGAAATAACATCTAGCAAGACAAAAATTATTCATAAGTGAGTTATGTGATAAGTTTCCCGCACAACGGCCATGTTACAACTGACAGTTTTGAAGATATTTTTTACTGATCATTAGGAAACGTCAAAAACAATAGCATTTCAAATCAATAAGACAAAGAAAACCCGTAATAAAATACTGCAATCGTAAAGTAATACCATCATATATCAACCGAACGATAATACTATTATCTGATTACAACGGAAATCACATTTCGTCTACTATTTCATTTAACACTTTAAATAAACAAATTTAATGCTTTATTGCAAAGTATTTTCTTAGTCGACTTCATATTTATATTAACGAGAAGAAGAGTTAAAATTCAACAAATTGGCGGACATGCAATTAAACAAATATCTGCCATATGAAAGTAGAACTGAATTTGATCTAAATCATCCTATACACCAATACTGTAATAAAAGAACGCAACAACTAATTTCTGAAAGAAATGACGGAAATCAACAACGCATTTAAATACATTCTATTCAAATTCTGTATTCCTGGTCAAAAATGTTTATTATAAGTAGTACTGAGGAATTACAAGGCTCAAACAAGCTACAAGATTGGTAAAATATGAACTACGATTGAAATTGGTCTAAGGTTCAAACTACAGATAGAAACAGAATTAAAGGCAGTGAAACAGACAAGCACCATCATTCCTGGATGTATTTTTCACAGTTCGCAAAAACAAATTATTAATAATCAAAAATATTACTTCTTGATTTAAAAGATGTTTTCATGAGTAATACTTTTTTAAAGCAGCATATGAATAAACTTTACTTGAAAATAAGAGACAGATTCGTTTTTGCACAGCTTACATTGAAATTCAATCTATCAATAATAGCTATTAATGAAGATAAAACTGGCTTTAACATTAATGGCTGTTTTTTATTTGGAAAATACAGCTCCCATCAATCACAGATTCATAATATTTCAAACCATAATAATCATGTTTCTAATGATGATTAAGTATCTATAACAATACCAGGTTGCACAATCTCTAAATGCCGATCGACTGGCCGGATTTTTTTTATTCTTTTCCACGTACTCATCCAAACAGTTGATAAACGTACACATATGTTATTCAATACAATACTTGTAGCAAAAACTCCTCCAACTGCAGAACATAAACGTACAAGCAATTGCAACAGTGAACTGTAAAGAAAAAAATACATCACATCATTTTACGCTTGTTAATGTGACCATGACTATCCCACCTAACTACTGATGCTGGAAGATTTTTATTTAACCTTTATTTTAAAATCAAAGAACTCAACAAATTTATAAAGCTTTTGCCACAGAACATTAACAAAAATTAAATATACGAAAAGAAAAGTAAATTTATGTTTGTTTTAAATAAGATGAAAAACTTACGATTGAATACGCCTGACTTCAATGACCGTTGCTGCAAATTCATAGTGAATAATGATGGCTGCATGTTTATGCACATCTTTTTTGGGTGTTTTTTTCTATAAAAACAACATCTAATACATATAGAATTGTGGCAAAATGAGTTCACTTGTAATTATGACAGTAAATCTTTTCAGCCTCATCACATTGAAAAGATTTGAACAATTTCACTAGATAGTTATGACTTGAAAGATATTTAAAAAAAGACTACCATAATGGAATCAAACAAAATATCAGTGAATTTGAGTTTTAGTTTCACAAACGAATTAATTAAAGACAGAAGTAACTTGAAATTATTTTAGTAAAATCAAACCATAAACGTCACAGAATATTGATACGTAAGTGTAGAGCCACCAAAAAGACCACTGTGATATATTCTAGTAGGTACAATTTTTAAAAAATAACGAAATTCATCCACACCTGAAAGAAATTATAAGATTGAAAGATTTTATCTGGATAAGAGCCAAAATCATACAAACAAATAAAAAAGACCAAATCGCAGCAGCCAAAGACTTCAAAAGTCTGTTTTAGTCAAAAAACAAAAACAAAGTATTGGTAGTAGTAGTAATAGTATTAGTAGTATTTGTATAGTAGCAAATGTTATGTTCTTCTCCTTCTCCTTTTCATTTTTTTTTTTTAAATTCAAATTTAAGTTTAAAGAAAATATAATGGTATAAATAATTACACTGATAAGCATTTAAACTTCTTTTTTAAGCGATGTATGCTTCCACGAAAATAAAAATTCAAAAAAGAAATAATTCGTGAAAAGAATCAACCGTTATATATATAACATGCTTAGGCTTAAGCATAAGCTTAAATCTAACCTGTCTCAGAAATCTGTTCTATTCCTGCTAGCGGAGTCACAAGACCGTAAATTCTCGGACCGAAATTGAACCGCTCAATTCGGTGAGAAACATTACCAGCTAGAAAGAAACTACTGCATTTATTCGTAGTCACTAGTTATTTCCGAGTGAAAATCTACTATTCAAAGTGATCTGATTAAACAATGCATTCGTTTAATTGATACTACGTTAATAGATTCCTTACCACTTGGTCAAACAATCAGATCAGTAATGAGTTTTTTAAAAAATATCAATGGATAGTATTTGCTGAATAAACTAAATAATAAATTATAATAGCTAAATTAAGAGAGAGAAAAATAATAACAACAGAAAAAAATAATAATTAGAACATACAACTATGTAAAAGAACTTACGGCTAGAAATCCCACCAAAATGAGCAAAAATGCCATCGACGCCTAGACCTTTACCAGTGCTAACAACAAAACTATCACCTTTGACTTTATTGACTCGCATGCGACCATGAATACGGCAAGCGGTGCCTTCATTCTTTTCTGAGTTACCTAAAACCAGAAAACTATGGAAATTCACAATTAAATTTTTTGATTTCAAATCAAAACTTTAGAATATGCTCTTGCAAAAAAGTGGAAAAAAAGGATATAAAACTAAAGCATGTTTTTGATTGTATTATCATAATGATACAGTTTCCATGTTAGGCTTTTCGCTTTAGTCTACATCAATCATTTCCAAAAAGAGAATGGAAGAGTATCGAATAGTAAGAGTCGCTTTATTCCTATTTTAACTGTAGTCAATATTGGAAAAAATCCATTCTTCTGTCCACCAAAAAAGAAAGAGTTATGGTCCTTTATCTTACTTTTTTTGCTTTTTTGAAATATGATCAGATAAAACTTACTCGCAACAACATGAAATACATTAAATCCATTTCCAATTAATATCAATGTTCCACCATCCATGGATTGCTTTGGGTTTTTCTTCCTTTCCAACTGTATCGCATGTGCTTCTTCACGCTGCTTTGTTTCTGCTTCAATTTTCAAACCTTCCTCCACTCGTCCGCTGACAAAAGTCATCTACAGAACCCCACCAATGTTCAATAAATAAATATTTTAAAAATGATTGAGTGGAAACTAATTTACGAGGAAAATAAGCGCAGAAGAATCCTGTGATAAATTTCGAGAAAAATGATACAGTGTGGCACATAACTAAGTGATTGAAAAAACAGAAAGCGACTTTTTTGCCCTGAAGTATAACCATGACGTGTTGGAAACAAATAAAATTACTTCGTCAAGACTCTTGAACAAAGTAGTTCCTTCTTTGCTACGACGTTGTACTTTTTTCAATTCGTTCCAATACATCGCTTCCTTTTCCGTAAATTCGAAACGCGTTGGATCATGTTTGAATTCATTCACGGTATTGAATTCGTTTGAAGCAGTACCCGTAAGATGTGCCATCAAGTTTGTACAGGGAGTTGCAACTATTATATCCAATTCCAACTCAGGATGCCTAAATTTAAAAACGAAAAGAGACTCGTTAGTTTCTAAATTTCACCCAAAGCATACAAGTCTGCATGAGGAATGACTTTATAATAGGGATAAAAAGAAATTTCTACTTACTCACTGTAAGCTGTATCCACTGAGAATCTATAATAATGTCCTTCTTCATCATAAAAATAATTCCGCAGCTCGCCAAAGACCAACACTGCGATGATAATAAATGCTAAAGTTGCAACTGCAAAATAAGCACTGAAAGAAATCAAATAAAAAAGTCATCAAACAAACAATGAGTCCTTATTCAAATTTCTCTTGATTACTTAAGCTAAAATCAAAGTGCTGCAGTCAAATGTCAAATATATTTAACATTAAACTATTTTTGATATGAATCACATATAACATTAGAAAAACATCCGCGTATGAGCATCTCAACAACTTATCATCTGATCAATCAGTTTTGCAAGTTATAATTTTGTTGGTTGATTTTAACCGTGTAATGTTAGATCTAAAAAATTACTTCAACAGCCATACACAACAAGGCGTTATTTCCCGGAAATAGCTACTAAAAATGAATATAAATTAGCTGAAAATTTAACATATGCCTTTTCTAGCTACAAGTGAGATAACCAGGAATGGTGGCACAAAAATCACGTGGGATAATACAAGTGAGATAACTAGGAACAGCGGCAAATTTTGAAAAAAAAAAAAAAAAGAAAACTCACGGAATCCACCGGTAGCTCGTTTCTCCTCACTAACTTCATCCACAGTTTTGTTAAATGCATCAAAATTACGGACAACTTCCTGGACCGGACGTCTTTGACGAAGTGTCGTACTAGTTAATAGCGATGACATATTTATTTATGTCCAACTCTGCAAAATGCCATCAATCAAAGCAACACTTCTACAGCGATCCTGAAGTAATATGCCAATATAGACGATCAAGTGATATAAAAGATAATAGTAGAGCGATATAAAAGGAAATGTGATACAAAAGATAATTATCATGTGATATAAAAGATAATGTGATATAAAAGACTAATGTGATATAAAAGATAAGTATGTCATGTGGTATAAAAGAGAGTGTGTCATGTGAGGAGTGAATATAGCTACTAGGGACAGAAGGAACAACTATATCTGGAGAGATGTGAGGAATATAAAAGATAATGAAATATAATTGTGGGTAGAAGTTACAGTAATTTATTTTTGGTAAGTCGAGTCTCGGCCAAGAGTGTTTTTGCTTTTTATGATACGTTATCAGTGATTGGGAAGGGATACGGAGTGTGGTAGGGTTTGTGCCAGAAATGCTGGTAACAGCATCGGCAGTATTTATAAGAAAATATGTGTCAGCTGGACGAATCGATATACTCTTTAACGCCTGTTAGAACAAAACTGTTGTGTTATACAGCATGCAATGCATGCAGCTGCAGGATAGGCTCATATTGCTACCAATTCACGCTTTCAAAACAAACATGATATATTGTGTGAGATGTAGGGAAGTGGTTAGTGAAAATGTATGTTAAGTTATCAGGTGACCTCAACAGAACTTTTGCCACAAATATTTGCTAAACTTCATGAAATGAGCCTTAAGTAAGGGCATTTTTAAAACGAACGGTAAAATTCTGATGAAAGGTTGCTCGAAGTATTGATAATACTGAGTCTAGTGCTGTTCAGAGAGTTGTTGTTGGTTGTGCTGTGTATGATTGTATAATTGATTTGAATTTATTGAAAACACGTAATACTTATAGGACACTTCAGTGGCGCAAAAACATGGATATTATTTCAAAATCTTTTGAAAAAAATCAGATTAGAATCGAATTATTCTGAAAGATACAATAATTGTGTGTCACCTGATTAAGTCTGAATATGAATTAAATAAATGAAGTTGTTTCTATTTCGCTGATAAACATAATTTCCATATGATTAGTATTATGCATTTGCTGATTCATGCTCGAACCAAATTAAAATTTTGGTCACTGCCAGATTTATTGGTTCACAGTTTCAAATGCTGCATTTTTCACAATTTTGAAGGAGATATTAACTGATTTTTTGGGAAAATGAAATTCTACACTTTCATTCGATTAGATACTTGCATAAGCAGTTTAAAAAAAAAAAAGAAAACCTTCCGTTTTTCTTTTCAACTCTATTTTATGAGCGAATTCATTGTATTTAAATTTGTCGCTCAGCTGTTAATCTAAAGCTGACATTTCTAGCTGATTGAGTCCTTTGATTTCACAGTTTAGTTACTGACTTAATCACGGCTGTTTAATAACTCTCAATAAAAAATGTTTGATTCTTGGCGTAGCAACTTCATCGATCCACTGAAATTTGCGGCGTAAGTATTCGATATGTGACTTCATATAATGACCCCAGTCAGGTACTATATTGATCAGCCATTCCAATTCGTTCGATGAACGTACCGAATGTACAAGTATTTGAGCTACTTGAGTTGTTTGATCTGTTTCGATTGAAAATAACAGTTTGCGTTCCATCAATGGCATGTTAGCGATCTCCCTCCAAAATAATGCTCGGAATTTCTTATTGTAAAGCAGTGTGAACTCATTCTGCAATAATTTCTTTATTACTTTGAAAATAATTCCGGTTAGAATCATAAAAGAAATCGATAAAACAAGTTCAGCAGTTACAAATAGTTTAATGGAATGATATGTTTTAAAGTCTCTATTAAAACTCAATTATTCGAAATCTTCTCCAACTTTTCTTAGAAAATGTTTAACGGATTGATTGTTCGCTGATAAAACTATTCTTACAGTGCATGTCGCCTTTTTCGAATCTTAAATGAAAAAAGGAATTTTGGAAGAAAATCCTATTGTTGACATGGAATGTCGTCTTAAATTAAGATGCTTAATTACATTTCGTCTGCAACAAAAGCGACCATTCTAATTACCCAATAGAGAACTAAATTTAAAGCGAAAAAAGGAAGGAAGTATTCACATTTGATGAATGCACTATGTGATTATGTTGAGTGAACATTGAAACAGTCGTAAGACATAGGGCAGTAAAATAGTTGTAGTATTCATTTCAGTAGAGGAAACTCCTACGGACAAATCAAATATCATTCACTCACCTTTTACATTTACTAAAACGATGAAAACTAAGGTGAAATATTTTATGTATGCGTTTCTGATTTAACGACTTTTCAGTGAGAAAGCGTCGCTTTTTTTTCTTTTTTTGGACTCAACAATCCTTTTATATTTGTATACGAAACGATATAGCTTCGGACGCATCATTATGACTAATTGAATTGTGAGCAAATAAAACAAGTACTTCTTCAAAACTCTTTCATCAGTACTTCTTAGGTGCCACAGATAAATTAGATGTTTCAAATATTCTTTTTTCTTAAAGATGTTAGGGAAAAGTTCACATGGATTATGTCACATTCAAGGATCAGCGGATAAGATTTAGAAAGATACAAATGTCCGTAATGTCATTACTGGATACATTACTGAGAGTTTTGAGATATTATCACTCCAAATTACAGTTTTTTACAATCTCATTTTGTCAAGTAACTCAAAAAATGTAATTTTCACTTATTTACCTGCAATATGGCAGTATATACCGCTGCATTTCGTGTTGCAATGATCTGATTAGCAACCTTCTTGAGAATGTGTTCATTGCGTACACATGTGGCCAGTTGGATTGTAGTTGTCCATTTACCATTAAATTGCTTCAAGCCACTTTCAACCAAATCGTATTCTTCTTTTGTACCTCTCGTGAACAAATGATGGCAAATAGCAATCATTTGCGAGTAGTGATCACCTTCTGCCAAGCCACCTGATTTTAACCATTTCTCTACCTAAGCGAAAAATTTTGATCTCTGTTAAACGAATCTTGAGATTTTGCTAATATTGTAAAAATAATGAATTTATGAGAAAGATTAATTTTCCTGAAATCAAGTCTTGGAGGAAGGAATTCGAAATGAAAAAACATTTCCTATTGCAGAAAGTGAACCTTGTCTTCTGGATCGCAAGATGACAAATTCATTGCACATCGAAGTTTGTAAAATTGAATAAGTCGATTTGCATCCAGCAACCATAGTGCGGCTAGCTCAGGTTTTGTTTTCGTGTCATCCATTACTTTATCAAGCCATTCGATTACCTAAATATTTTCTTGTGACTGAAAAATAAAGGATTTAATCTGATCTTTGGAACACATTAGGAGTCAATTTTCACTTCTACTTTCCATAAGATGTCAACTCGTCATTTGATATATCAATTTTAGGTTTTGATAATCTCGATGTAATTTTTCTGTATCAGAAGCTGAAATATCATATTAACGATCTTGTCTAAACCTCTCTTAGAAATATTAGAAGCAAGCTGTTGATTGAACTTCCGCGAAACATGTCGTAAAAGCGATATAATGCATCCAAACCAAATAATAAAAGCCCAACGTCATTTTCTTTAGTCAAGTAACTGAAACATTTCCTACAATTATCTATCCAAACACCGACGGAAATTTAAAAACATCCCAATCGAAAACCGATACGAATGTGTGACATAGCATTTACCTTAAAATGAACAGATAGATTTCGGGAACGTTCGACTGTTTAAGGTAGAATTCGGAATCGAGTATCAATTGTATGCGGGAATATAATGGTATGGACAAATGATTTTCATGTAACTAAAACATTCCTCTTTCAGCACTTTGAAAAACTTTTAGATTTTAACAGAATCTTGGACAGTTGACTCCTACCAATCTTGCTAACATTTTCCAATTTTCAATATCATAGTTGACACGATATGGATATTTCCAATTAACATTTGCCAAAAGTGCTGCTGAAGTTTGTGCTTCTTTGTCCACAAACACCACAGTTTTGTTATGTAACCAAAATTCTCTTATTGGATTGCCTAGAAATTTAATCTATTTTCAATAAAAAATTTCGGCAAATGAACAGAAGTTGCGCTTGAAATGTATTAAATATTTATATACATTTTGCTTACCAAATAAATTCGTTTTGGAGCTTAGCTGATAAGTGAATGGTATTGACCAAAGTTGCTGTTCTTGAGATGACCAGCACTTTTCGTTTAGTTTCCGATGACGATATTCCTTTTTTCTTTCACCAATAGGGCGACCATCACTGATCTGATTTTTTAAAAATTTTCCTGTCCAAAAAATCCTCACTTGCGCTAGTTATGAAAAGCATTCAACATGAAAAATGCAAATCTGTGAAAAAGACTAACTTTTTGTTTGCGTTTAGCTTCTCGTTTCTTCGAATTGGTCCGCATAGTTTCTTCGGTGTTTGCAATTTCAGTTTGTTCCGATCTAACTATAAGACTTTATGCAATAGCATCAGCTTCTAAAATCTCTGCTTACTTCGTGACTGTGCTACCTTATTATACAAAATTCCGAAAGCCAGTGAATAATTCTTGAGCCAATGAAAAATTTACCCGTCCATTTCTTCCCTCTCGTTTTTTTAATGGATCCTTTGGAATTCTTTACATCATGACTAACATCTCGTAAATAAATGACATAACGATTTTGGTCAGATGATCGTGGAATAAGTTGTATACTGCCGTATTTGTAGTTTCGACTTAAATGAGGTTTATTTCAAAAATATTCATAATTAATCCAATAATTTCTTCGAAATATTTTCGAAGAAAAAAGCTCCAGCTTCTAGCAAAAAAAAAAAAAAAAAAAAAGTAAAAAAATAAAGAATAGAAGAAAATTTGAACAGCTCTTGTAATAATCGTGGAAAACGAAATCCGATCATTCTGTATATACTTCTGAACCATTATTGAACTCTTATACCTTTCTTATATTTAACAGGGAAAATAATAATTTCACAAAGAATTAAAAAAATTAGACGATGAAGAGTCCAAAAAATACAGAGAAGGTAATTCTAAAATTCGTAAAGTTATTTGAAGATGCTCTCCAGACTAACTGAACATAGATATTTTTTATGTTTGCTTAATATTTACTCACCTTATCATCACTTCAGGCATTCCATCATTAAGAAGCCACGGTTCAATAACATTTTCAAGCTTTTTATTTTCCAAACCATGATTAGTAAAAGCCGGCATTGCCTTCCACAACGCTGATCGTCCAATACTTTTATAGGCATTTGTTTCCAAAAATCTGAATATCAAAGAAAGATTTCACGGGGTTTTTTACACAACCAGATAAACAATACTATATTATGGTTTAAAACATCCAAAACAAAATCCTGAAACACGCGCAGTTTTCCAAAACACACGCACGTTTACCTCTTGACACCTTCACGGAAGTTATTTTCACCGACCAGATCGCAGATCATCTTAACGATAACAGCTCCTTTCGTATATAAATGAAATGGATTGAAAGCTTTTTCAACCTCCGCTTCCGTTGTGAAATGTTTTACTAGCGGCACCTTCTCACTTGACGTCTGCAACAATCCAATTAAGCAGCTGAACACAGTAGAACGGAAGAAAATTGAATATATTCTGAAAAAAAGAGATGGAACTGGAAATTTAGAAATTTCAATAACCTGTCTTGACAGTAATTGAGAAAGACGAAGGAAGTATTCATTAATGGCCAGAGCTGGACGATGTTTTTTCAAAAAATCATTTACGTAATACGATGCAAATCCTTCACTTATCCATAGCTCAGACCAATCATTAATAGTAACCAAATTTCCAAACCTGGCGATGTTGACAAATCGAAATTATTTTGCTTACTTCTTAAAACATTTAAAAAATGCATCAATATGAACTTTTAAACGTTTACCATTGATGGACAAGTTCATGTGTAATGATTTTTTCAATATTATATTGTTCAGCCAATAAATCCACTGTCATATTTGCATTACCTCAATAAAAATTATTAAATACCGTTAATCGAAAATGAAATTTATCTTGAATTTGAAGTGAAATATATGCTTGAGTACAATGTTGAGGACAGTTTCATGTCCATACATCATACATACAATTTCTTGAAAATTTACTTTCGAGCAATGAATCTAATAAAAACATTTCCTTCTGGAATACAATTAGTCCCCAGTTTTCCATACTGCCACTTGGAAATGAATGAGCAGCTACAAAATCGATTTTTGAAAGAGGATATGGTATCTGAAACATGCCAAAAATTTTCACACAGATTAGACTTTTAAATCAGTTAAAAAATATGATAATGAGTGGAAATTATGGACTTTTTGAAGCAATCAAATATTCCAATCCTTTAATTTAATTCAGTTCTGTCGAACTTGATTTATTTCCCTTCGCTACTTTTATTTTCAAAATGTTCTCTTGTCTATCTATCAAAATGATTTAAATAATCGAATAACTTTAACAACATGAAAAGTTCTGTGCCTCAAATTGCATTACATATGGATTGAAACTTACAACAAACTCTTTTGCAAGTTGATCGAACATATAAGGAGAAAAGTTTGCAGCAAATTTGGCACAGACGAGATCTTCTGGAAATGTCCATATAGTGAGTGATACACCATATCCAGTGCTTCTCTCCAAACTGTTGTACGGACCTTAAATATTTATACGTACTTCACTGTGTATATGTTGAGTGATTTTTAATTTGAGTAATTCGTCATAATTTTGGTTTTTTGCATATAAATTTAATTTAATTTTTTGGAACAGTTGAATCATAATTTAAGTGAAGAATTGATGCTGTCTAATAACAAACTGGAAGTAAGCAGTTTAAAAGGAACCAAAAGCAAATGCGAGTAAGAACGCTGGAATTGGTGGCGTTTCTCGGAATTTGGTACGAACAAAAGAGTGTCGTTGCTTCTGAGGGTTGAGATGAAGTGGTGCTGCATTTGTTAAAACGGTGATCGAACTTGAATGTAGTATGGTGATGTTATATGTGGTCTTAAAATAATGCTATTTTTAGAAGATGTCCGCAGTTTATAACGAATATTTTGATCCCTAATGTTGTACTTTCAATATAAAGCCTTAAGTGTTAAAATCAAAAAACGGAATTCTGGAAACCTTCCAATGTCTATATTTTGTTATGAAATACACATCATTGATATTTTACCAAGCATTTATGAAAGAATTATTTTTTATCACGTTCATAAAATTATATTAATTTTTTTACCAACAGAACACTTGAACTGTAAACATTTCTGAATATTTTGAAAAAATTATTGCCGTTAAATCCTAATTATTTAAGCAAAACACCTTCCAGTTCGGTTCATCCCAACATGGAAAAAAAGTTCGGGCTAATGATGGCTGAAATTTTGTGATAAAACTGATTATTGGTAAGTGCTGATTCCTTGTTGATAGATTATCATCCTGAAATATTGAATGCCGTATCCACAAACTTACACAGCTTTATTTAATATTTGAAACAATGAAAAAATAATTGGATTTTTATTAAGCGATGCCAAGAGGAAACGTAACAGAAGAATACATTATTATCATTACAGAAGAATACATTATTATCATCTATCATCTTGTATTTTGATGAATATCCTACATATACCACGATATCACGTTATTCCAAGGATGAAAAAGAAATCTTAATGTACAAATGTTAGAATTATACAAATACTCCTTACATTTCCTTTACCGCGAAAACACTGCACTCCTCCATTGCTGTTTTCGCAAATCTTCGTAACAAACTGAATTTCGAGTGCATACCTGTAATGTTCTGGCAGTGCATTTATTTGAATCAATCTATATAAATAAAAATGTAAATGTTCGTTGTTATTTGCCACAAAGCGTTTCAATTTCTTCATCGACTGATTTGAAATTTTGCAACAACGTTGCATTCGAATAGGAGCGTGTTTTTGCATAAATAAGACGCGTGTTTAAGAACTTTCGGATCAGTTGGATCCAACCAATTCATAACAAATCATATCATCTTGTCATGGCACTTAATCTTTTTTTTCTAATATCACAGTTTTCTTCTCCGTCCCACAAATACTGTACCCTTGCATGTTCTTAATATCATTAAAAAAACCGAACCATCCATGTTTCAAAGGTTGTTTGAGTAGAAGTTGAATTATCCTGGCATGCTGATCCCGTTTGAGTGTCTCTATGTCAACATTTTTTCCTGAAAAGTTATGATAAATTACAGCAAATCAAATGAAAGACTGCAGCAAATAGTCGCATCCACGAAGTGTGCGAGTATTTTGTTTTCGGAATATGCAATTTATAAATTTTCTTCCGTCAAGATTAGAGCAAAGAATAAGTAAACCTCGATGATGTAGACGCATTTTGTCGATATGTATATTTGTCGCTGCATGGAAGACAATTTCATAGGGTGTTGTAGAATTACCATATGATTCGAGAAGTACCGATACATTACCAAAAATTTGTTCTTTTGCAGTCACCTTTGTAAAATCTAGCTAAATAGAAATGCATTAGTCTTTATAATATCATTAGCTGAAACTGCTCAGAAAAATCACTTCAAAATGCAATTCAGCTGAAAGTCTACCTAAGATTTAAGGGTAAGAGATTCAAAATTTCATATTATTAGATAGAAGCTGTAAATGTGGTGATTGAAAGACTTCGCAATACTTTCTTCAAGAAATGTTTTCATAAAATTATATGCTCCAATTAATTCAAAACCGTTACTGTCTATTTCATACCTATTCATGCTCATTCATTTCATATCGATTCATGTAACGGAAAATTTAAAATCAGAACCGATCTAGTATGTGAGAAAGTGAGTTGCCAATAAGCTTTAACAAAACAGTAAAATGGGATACCTGCAGATCATAATGTTCAGGACGAAGTGTTCTGGGCAATCTTGACAAAGGTATTTTTCGATGTTTTTGGTTTGTGACAGAACTCATAGAGAAATGAAATGATCTTGGAGGGATAGAATTTGATGACGGTGGATATATACTCAACAACGTAATATTTTTCACTTTTGTTTCTTCTCCAATGTCCTAAGATATATTTGTTATTCAAAAATTCAGATTAGCTGGTATATATCACTACGAAAAATGTTCTCCGCAACTTTTATTTGATATCTTTAAAAAAAAAAAAAAAAAAAAATATTTAATTGCTTTGAAAGTTAACTCATATTTAGATTTAAATTTATAATGAATGTCAGTTTCGCCAAAAAACCTTACAAGCAGGTGAAATTGCGGGTGAAAAATCTAAAGCCTTTTTGAAATTTTGCTTTGACAAAAAACACACTGTACTGAAAATCTTGCGGCAAATCTGACAATGAATAATTACAGATTAAAACAACAGCAGTACCAGAACAACTTTAGAAGTACTGATCAGTGGATTAATGCTCGAACTCGATATTGTTATTGTATTAATCAGCGAACTTGTTATCTTAAATATTATCAATTTCATAAATTCTATATAAGTGTCAGTAAAAAAAAAAAAGTGAATCTTACACATATCTAAATATTAATTACGAATTAATCCAAAGCAAAAAGTAATGGGTTTGAAGAGATATAGCAAAAAGTCTGGAGCTGCGGACATCGGAAAGCTTAGAAAAATAATTCAGATAGATTTGTAAAATGCTTACAAAAAAAGAAGCAACGTGATGAGACGAAAGGACGAAAAGGAACAGATGGACTGTTCGTAAATTATCAGATTTTCAGAATTTCTTGCATGCAAAATGAAAAAAGTCTTAGTTACAAATAAACATCATAAATTTAGAAAAGATATGAATCGATAAATGTGAGAAACCTACCAGTTGATCTGGACTCTTCTCCGATTTCGCAACCCAATGCCCCACTAAAAATGCCAAAAGCACTCCAAAAATAAATACCGTCAACACTAGAATAAACAGAATGCATTTTCCCAACCAATTCGAATGTTTTCGCTTTAAAACTGAACGCTGTGATGAAAAGGTGTCCACTGTACCTTAATTTCACTTTTCACTGATTTTCTTTAAAAAAACCAAAAACTGAACCACTATAAAATTTTTTGGATTAGCATGTATCACAGGAGTTTATTGATCGTATGGGAAGTCTACATCAAGAATTTCCCATAGCTAAATGCAGAATCACAACATACTATCTTAATGTTTGGGAGAATATTCTCGAAACAAACCTGGAGAGATGATAACTGAACTAGCATCGTTAACATTCCATAATTCAACGTTGCCATTTGGCGAATTTTTCAGCGAAGTTCGGTCACTAATCATTGGTTAGCAAATTTGACACTAAAATCTAGTTTTTTTATTGTTGAAAATTAAGGTGGTGAAAGCTGTGAATAGAATAAGATGAAAGTTTTTATAAAATCTTGAAGAACTTTTAATTCGACAAATTTGATTCTCGCAAGCAATATATATTGAAAGTAAAAGGGAAAAAATTCTTTCCAATAAATTTGTTTAAGGAACTATTTATGATTTCTAGAAATATGGGCGCTTGTCACATTCTTATTGTAACTGTAGCAGGAAAATCTGAGATTCAATAATAATTTATATCCGATGAGTAAGAGTTTTTTCGTATGCAACATCGGTAAAGTTGAAGAAATATAATTAGTTGTATATAGGACGAATGTTAAAGGGTCAAATAGTAGGCAGATAGTTTTAAAGAGAGAGGTGCCCCGAAGGATTTAAGAGAGAAGATTTCGATGTGGATGACAGTTCAGTTCCAACTTAATTTCAAGGATGGTTGGTTTGACAGGCAACGGGAGCTGAAATTCGACAAAAGTCTAACAGCACGAGCGACAGTTCATCAGGAGCCACAGTTCACGTGAATCGCAGTTGCGTTGAACTAAAAGCAGCAACAATGGTGAAGTAAAAGGAGAACGAGATCGCAAGCATTCAAACGACTATCGATATCCTTTATTATTGTGTGATGTTCATTTAATTTCTACTATTGCATAAGTACGGTATTGTCTGTAATATCGTATGAGACCAATCAGCGAAATCGTAAAAGATCAATAAAGGCTTTTGTCAACACAGCGAAGGTCACAGCGTCAAAAAGAACCAATCCAACCAACCGAACTAAATAGTAGATCCTTTTTCAAGCATGCACTACTCAATCATGAGCCTTCACAATGCGCAATTTATTTCGTTCTTTTTCACGATTGTTTTATGCGGAAGTTTCTTTTTTTTTTTTTTTTTAAATGAAAAATAAAGTTATTCTTAAACTTATTCTTCATTAAAATCCTTTCAAATCATGATAGTATGGATAAAACGATCGCCATAATTATTACCCTCATCCTTTTCCCGTTCTTTCTTTTTTCTCCCCTCACTTTCGTGGCTTTGTTAAACAAAAAATAATGAGCGTTGTTGCCCTAGTTCGTTAGCGTTTATTCTTCACTTGAGCTGAACAGTAAAACACGCTTGAATAAGGAAGTTTAGAAAGTTTCACAATGCTTAAGATAGTAGGTCAAAGTGCATAATTGCGACCAAAGACAATGGTATTGTCTGTAGCAACATTTTCAATCAGCATTTTTTTTTTTTTTAATTAAATGAACTTATGTATAAAGTCAGGTGCAGCATCTTTGAAACTACCATAAACAAAAAGTTACTAATCGACACAAAAGAGCCTCTGTAATACTATAAATTTTGTAACGCTCCTCCAATAATCCTTTCACAATTTAGAAAATGAATTAGTAGATAAAATATCGTTGGTAATGACAATTCAATGATAATTCCTAATTTTCAAGAAGCAATTAATGAATAACCAACTTCATTATGCTAACTGTTTAATCCATACAGCCTGGCATTTTAAAATTTTGGAAAAAAAAATTCAACTAAATCCATCAACTACTAGTGTAATAGTGAAGCAGTTTTCCGAATAAATAGCACCGCTAAATTTATCAAATGATGGAAGAACAAAATTGATTTGGAGCAAGCCTGTAACTCGAGCATTATATCATATTTTGATTTAATGAGAGTATAGTTAGCTGTTTCTTTGAAAATGAGATAATACTAAGCCTTAAGGTAAGTTATTCAGGTAAAGCATTTTGTCCGAAAAAGTTGATTAATTAGAAATCAAATCAATCAAAACATTTAATAAGGCCGGATTTAATAAGCCCCTTTCATTTTGCTTTTCTTTCTTTAAGTCCTATCAAAAATAAATATTTTCTTCACCCAAAATTATAAAAAACTGACGTCGAATCTCAGACAAACAAAAAATTCTATGAACAAGAATTTCAAAATATTCGAAAAAGACCAAAAATATTTTCCTTAGTATTTTGCAAAGCTTAAAGTTTTTTCTTACCTAGTCTCGTTATGCGTCTGCCATCTAAACTCAGGTCCTATTAAAACAAAAGTATTAATTATAAATGTAAAAAAAAATAAAAAGTAATGCTACCAGTCAGCTTCATTTTCTTCCAAAAATATTTAGTTTCAACAGAACATGGTACATTATTTTTGATATGGTTACAACGGAAAAATTTATCCTTCTTGATAGTACAAATATATAATCAGTAATAAAATGAAGTAGATTTGTCGCAAAATTTCCTTTGATCTTTGTAATATGAGTCACTGTCCCCCCTCTCCCTCCTCCCCCTCCCCCCCTCCCCCTATCACTATGATAAAAAGTCCAAAAAAAAAAAAATATATAACTTCAGCTGCCATGAAAAGAAAATTAGATTTGCAGTTTTTAATACTATTCAGCAAATGAAAAAGAAGATTTTGAAAACACAAGCAAGCAGAGATTAACAATCTTCAGAAAAGTTTTATTTCTCCATTAAATTATTGATTAAGGCAGTCCAATTTGTGGATACTATAATGTGGATCATCAAATTCTAAAAAGGTTGTTGCTGGCGAAAAAATATATGAAGTTAACGAACACCTTTGTGAATTTCATAGATTAAAAAGAAATAAGAACAAAAAAAACTTGTGATTACAAAAACTTTTTCTTCATTAACTCATTTTTTTATTACTCAGTAAAAAAAAAAAATGTAAAAGATAGCAGCGGTACTTTGTGAATGTAAGACTAAATTTGTATACATTATTTCGGCAAATTAGCTATATTTTTATTAATCAACAATCAGGTCATTTGAGTATTTTAACTTGGAGTTTAATTTTTTGGGAAAAGCTGAGGCTTATTTCCATTGTTCGATTAATCATCCAAATTGAATAGGTTTTCCTTTTTTTTATTAAAGTATGTATTTGATAGAAAGATAATGTTTTTCAATTCTTGCACACTATGAGACTACTTCTCAAGCTGTCATAACAGAGCACTTGAAAAGAGCGCTTTGATTTTGCGAAATGACTACGACAAATATCAGAAATCTCACGATGTTTCGGTTTTTTGCGAGTAAATCTGCAAAATTCGTATTTGAAGAAAGCCGATGTTTCACTCGTCTTCGAATATATCAAATACGCTCCATTGGACTTCAAAAGCTTCTGCGTGTGTGTTTGAGTGTGGGACATAAGAGTGTATTATGCGGTATCATCTCCTGAAACAAAGTGGACACTCTGTAGTGGGCATTTCATTTTTGAATGAAAAGAACGTTGAAAGAGATTGAAAAGGATTAGAAATAAAAAAAACGAATTAAAAAAGACGTCGAAGTTGGAATGATTATTAAACGAAAAGTGCCATCGATTCCTGAATGAGTTCTTAGCCGCGTTCCTAATATTGCATTTTCTCAATTTTCAGAGAAATTAACCCTTATAAATATAAACGAAATGAGAAAATTAAATAAAATGATAAAATCGGGATTTGGAATTTTAAAAAGAAAAAAAAAAGTAATTACAGTTCTTATTTGATTTTTCGATAAAAGTTAAGTGTTCAGCAGAAATCGTAATGTTAGCCTGTGGAGAGTTTTTTTTTTCTTCCTAATTTCCATCGAACATAACTTGATAGCAAATCCAATACTAGCAATATCATGTTTTTTAAAAAAAATGTGAAAAAGGAATCTCTGACAAGCGTCTATTTCAAGCCGATAAATTAGTTGATAAACTGATATTTATTCTACTTTGATCTTTTCATCTGAATTTTGCTAATAACTGAAATTTAAATTGTAAATTCAACGAAATTATAGCAGCAAAGTAATTGCAATTAAGTGGAAAAATTTCTGAAAAGTTTCGTATTATCCATGAAATTCTCCATTTCATTCTTCTCTCTTCTTTCACTACATTTTCCTCATCAGTAAATTTAAAAGTCTTCCTATATTTACGTAAAATTTATTAACCACAATTGTCAAAAAAATCTTAGTGAAGATGATGTTATTCAAATTTTCTTCAAAATAATTGAATGATCTTACAAGACTATCACATTTGCTTCATAATTATTAGAAAAATAACGACTATAAAAATTCTGGGAAATTGCAGAAAATTTTTGAAATAGAAATTCATTAGAATGTTCATTTATACATATGAAAAAAAAAAAAAAAAAAAAACCAGCATTTTTTTCGCTAAAATATGCGCCAATGAAAAAAATGGTACGAATAAAAAGTACTTAATTAACAAGAATGAATAATTTAGATATTTACAATCTCAGCAAAATGATATATTAAAAAAAAATTTCTTCTGCAACTATAAAACATATGGGAAAACTTAAAAATGATTCTTAAATAAGTATGTTTTGGAAAGCGGTGATGTGAAATAGTTATTAATGGGAACGCCTATTTATCATTTTTTTTTTCTTCCACTTTATCATTTCAAATATTCATTTGCAACAGCTATCATATCATATATTATATATAGTAATATTAGAATCAACGAAAAATCTTCATCTGACGGTCTGAGAATCGCTTTTTATTTGAGAAGAATGTACTTCAACTAGTGACATTTTATTTTTGCGGCAGCTTACTTTAAATTCGATTCTGATGTCTTTTTATTAAAATTTCCACATCCATCATCAATGAGCTCTTATAGATTGATGAATCATTTTTCGGAAAAAGGCCAGAGAAATAAATGTTTGAATATGGACACAATTTATGCAAAATTATCGATTTTTCATTTATTAGAATTTGGTATTCGTTAAAATATTTCAATGTTCCTTTCAAATACATTATAAAAAAATTTTTATGGCAAGGTTAGTGTTATTTTTTGTTACTTTCATGAGGAACATATTTCTGTTCGCGACTTTTCCGATGCTTCTAATTTAGAAATGAATTAAATTGCAAATCCATGCTCAATTAAACGAAATGAAAATCTTAAAATAAAAAATCCCAGAAATTTCTCCAGTCACTTTCCAGCTCTCTCGCACTCTATTCTAAAATTGAGTAATCACTGCGGAAATTATTCATATGAATTACTTATTGGAATTTCAGATTTTTCATTCAAAGCACATTTATGAAAAGTAATTCATAAGATCATTTATCACTTGTCTGTAGATGTGTGTTCGTACTCGAGTGTAAATGTATCCATCACTTAATTTAAATTCGAAAGTTAGATTGTTTAAGCTTTGCAGTATGCCATAATTTTTCAATAATCACACTCAAAGTTTCGGAAGTCTTTTGATTGGAATTGCACTAAGGAAAACTTTTTAGCGAAATAAATTCATGATAGGTTCCAATCCAATGTCACTTACTCAGCTGATCTGATGAATAATACCGAAAAAGAATTTTGTTGTTCGCAAAATCTAATAAACTGCAATATTTAAAGCCATGTTTGCAACTAATATGTCATCATCAATTTATAAATTGAGTAAATTTTCAAAAAGCATAGTTCGAAGATTGAAATGTACAACAGATTTCTAATCTGATATTTTGAAAATGTCTGACTCAGTAAGAAGTCGTCCTGAAATAACTATCATAGAATTTCTTCTTCGTTTATAATGCTAAATGATAGCTGTAAGACAAATATTTGTTGGATAGTATAATTTCCCTGCATGATATTTTTCGGCACTTTCAAAAATGATTTAAATCATTAATTTCTCCATAATACAAACTAACCGATTCTTTTTTTTGGTTCAAGAATAAGGATCATCCAGGTTTTTCAAATGTAGAGTGCATACCAGAAGTGTTACACATTCTTAATGCATTCTAAAATTGTTACATCCAGAAGCTGTTTGCTTCTGACTGCAGAAAAATTTTATTTCAAATCTGTAGTGAATATTTCTTCCATAATGAACTTTAATTCAGAAATCGGAATTCAGAACGATGAATCAATCAAACTAAGTATCAATTAGCAACGCATTTCATGAAAAATGAAAACAATTTAGATAGGTTGCACGAATTTGAAAATTGCAACTATAGAAAATGTAAATGGACAAGAAATTCAATTTCGAAAGAACTGGATCAGCGGAAAAGAGAAACAGGAAAAGGAATTGTGGCTTCGTTTTCGACTGATGGCATTTTCCCAATAGGGGTATCCGTACGCCTCCAGGATTCAAAAGGATTAAAAAAGCATTGCTTCTTCAATCGAACAATTGCTTACTCAATCACTCAGATGACCATCAAAATATTTGCTTCAAACAATTTACGTATGGACACTTTCAGCTTTCGCCATTTTTTTTACTTTTTCTGGAGCTGTTTCCAATGAGAAAAAAAAGGCACTACAAAAAGTATGAGAATGATAAAATTTGCTGCCATTTTTTAGAAATTTTAGTTCAATCCTAACTGTTAACTTTAAAACATTTTCAAGTAAAATAATAGTGAAGCAATTATAAAATAAAATTCTACTATGAGAAGTTCAAAGTGAATAAAGTAAATATCACTAAAAACAAGTACTTGATTCTAAAAGGCAAAATACAAGCCACTGAAATGCAGCAAGCTAAATCAGTCAAGCAATGAAGAATAAGATTAATGGATTGTTCTAAAATAGTGGAATCAAAACTTGCTTTTCAGATTCGCAGCTTTCCGAATAAACAAAAAAGAGAGATTCATTTAGAAAATCAGAAGCAAAACTTCAAGTTATGTGAAACTTACTACATTAAATTTACATATTTAGACGTTGAAAGAAAAAAAAAAAGTGCATAATATCATACCTCTAAAATTTTACTGCAATTTCACAAATTTATTGATGAGACGAGTGCTTTTCAATTTACCAATAAATGATGTCAAATATATTTGTGGAAGATTAGTGAAAGCAGCAAAATATTTTGAATTTATGCGTCGGTTGTTATAGATGTGATTAAAAGAAAATGTCATTGGTTGATAAAGATGTATACATGTAGTGATAAAAACATGATAAACGGGAGGTAGATGAGAAGCATTGGTTCGTGGATGAATGAAGTTGAACGTGTTGCAATTGGCGCCGGCATATTGGCGATAAAATTTATCAGTGATCATGATCACTCTGATAGTACAGGTATCGCCTGCATCTTTTGCTTCTAAGTGACCAAAAAGGCGTGATCAAAAACTGTTTATGCAACATGTCAAAGGTCAACTTTATATTTCTGAATTTAAGATTCTTTGTTTTTTTTTTTTTTGCAGCATTTGAACTACACTATTTATTCAAATTTCGAATTTTCCAAAAATTTATAGTTCTGTTACGCATATGAGTGTCCCGAAATTTTTGAAATATGACATTAGAAAGGAAAAAGGCAAAGTAATCCTGAATTTTTGGACTTTCGGTTACTGCAAAATTCAGTTACGAAATAGGTAACTAAATTTGGCAGTATTTAAAAGCTTCTACTTCAAAAGTAGACCCAGATAAAAAGGGCAAGGAATGAGTTGAGATGGCCATTATTATTCTGGATCCAGATAGAACATATTGCATTTGTCGTTATCCAGGACGAGATATTGCATAATTCAGAGTAGTTAAGGCTAACGCATACAAACTTTTGTTTTCGAAGTAGTATTATGATGTTTTGTAAAAGCAAGAAAAACACACATTTTCTTGAAAAAAAAACGAATTATTAATGATCTTCGATCTTTTCTTTTTTGAACAACAACTTATTCTCACAAGTATCCATGACGATGAGCAATATCTTTAGTGCATCCTGTAAAAAAGATCAAACCTGTGAAACGAACACGTCATGCATTAAATGTTGTGCATTGTGCATGCACGGCAACCTGTAAAACTATTCCAGACTTCAAAACAGTAGCTGAACTGCACTTGGATCATATCAATGGCAGCTTCATGAGAAATTTATGCTTTCCATGCTATTCGATTTATGAAATTTTGCTCAAGAAAGAACAGACAAAAACTGTGCACAGGTGTGCACACAAAGCTGACTCGTAAACAACTTTCAGTGCTTCCCATCCTTCTGCAGACTGTTTGTCCATCAAGATAGTACTGTGTGCAGTTTAGGTTGCTTTCAAAACTAACTTTAAAACTTTTCAATTAGATCCACTTCTTCAGCCAAAGGTGACCTTACGTTATGATATGATATGATATCATATTTGGTTCTCATTCTTCTAATTTTTTGTTGATTACTTCATGTATGACTTATCCTTGTTTTTCGTATTTTAAATTTAAAAAGAATCGATTCTTGCAAATGGTACATAACAAAGATACTCTAAGCTTCAGATATCCGTCAAGAGACTGAAATATGAATCATTTTTGATTAATGTGTTAGATCGTAATTTCCATAACTTCACTATTGCTAAATTAAAAAAAAAAAAAAAAAAAAAAAAGCTCGAACTACTTTTTTTTCAGAGCAGTATCGCAATGATGGTAGACATTATGTTGGGAGAAGATGAAAATTCATCGCCTTCTTCGCCAGAGCTTCAAAATGATGATGTTTGGCTCATAGAACAGGTTAAATTATTACTACCTAATTTTTCAAACTTCTGTTCGTAGACTGAACTTCGAAGACACATGTAGAAAATGAATATTCATTCATAAAAAAGTTTATTTTCCCCTTGTCATCAACTACAAATTCAAAAAGGCTTTATTGCAAAATATCCAAGATATTAACAGGCCCGGAAAATGTTTTTATTATGTGATCATAATGGAAAGGGATTTGTGGTAAAAATGGATTTGGCTCGTATTGATGGAATGATACCAAATATCTCACAGCAACAAATGGAACTATTTTTTGACAATGCAGATATTTTTAAAACCAATTATATTACTGAAAATCAATTCATTGACAATATCAGTAAGTTTTTCTTGTATTCAGATATCATTGGTATGCTGCAAATGATCTGATTTTTTTTTAAATGCAATTTAAAAAATAATTTGAAAATATGTAAACAAAGATATATTGTAGTACCCATTCTTCTGAGAAATGCCTCCGGTAATTCGCAGCTGACAAAAACAAAGGTTTGCTTTTCATTTCTGTGGTAAATAAATTGATTTAACTAATTGTTAGTGAATGCTGAAATAATATTTCATGAATTTATAAGGTTTATAATTGTATTAAATGATAGCTTGTTATCTTTTAAGATCGAATATTTCACAGCATCAAAATTATTTCGATAAGACTAATATTAATGCGAAAATAGCTAACCTATTTAAACAAACGAAAAATCTACTCCAATATTTAAATGCTATGAAAATAACAAAACTTTCATTCTATTTAAAAATCACTTGCTCACAGCTTGTTTCTGTAATTCTGAAATACGACGTGGCTAAATTGCTACCAGCGAATAACTTTGGTCCGAAAATAGCATATCCTCGATTCATAATTTAAAAAAAAAAAACCTAAGAGGATTTTCCTACGTACTGAATAGCCTCACTATGCAAATAAGATGAGATTCTAAAATTTTTACATGAAACAGTTTTCCACTAATATAGCCGATTAATTAACTGGTACTAATAATTTCAGGAAACAGAGGAACGGCTGTATTTAACAAAAAATGGCGGAGTTTCAGAAGAGAATGGCGAAAAAATAGTGGAGGAAAATGAGCAGAAAAGAAATGAGAAAGAAATGAATGGAAATGCGACAAATTCTGAACGAAAAGCAATGGATTCAACGAAGGTTCTAAGACAATCAGTTTCTGCCGGAATTCTTACGGAGCTGGATAAGGCGTCGCAAAGTAAGGAATTATCAGAAATTACTGGACAACAGCAACAGCAATACAGTGCACATAATGGAAATAAGTATGATCAAGATGAAAAAGGTCAACAAATTTATGATGATTTTACGGGCTCACTGAAAGACGAGCTATTAGTGGCCGCAATTGGAACAGACAGCAATGGAACAGTTCTTCATGCAATGTTCGTTGCTTTTCATTTATCGAAATATTTCCATATTTCATATACTTTTTCTCGATAATTATAATGTTTCATTTTTATATTATTCGTTTTTCATACATTTCACTTATACGAAATTATGAAGAAATTTATTCTATCCCAAAAATAAGTTTAAAGTTGCGACGTAGAATCCTAAACACTTTATTCTAGTTGTGCTCATTTTTTTATTGTGTCATTTTCTACTAGAAACGACTAATTTCCTTAAGATATTTTTTTATATTTTCGAGGATTCTCAGAAATTTCCAGAGAGTAGAGAGGACGAGTTGCATTTTTAAAAATACTGGATATAATGGTGCTTTTTGATGATCAATAAAAGGCCAATTGCTGTTTTTTCTGCAGTACACATATCTTTATTTCGTTTGATATAATAGAAAATGTACAGTAGGTGTATTGAAGAGAAGATCAAGTGGATGTTTTTCCACTATACTTTTAGTTCTAGAAAAAAAAAAAAAAAAATTCCATTTCGAGATATTTCTTGATATATAACTGTCACCTCAAAATCATATGTCCCTTTTTTTCAAACGAATTACATATCCTTAATGAAACGTCATGTAGGAGTAAATCCTGTAGACTTATCTTGTACGAAAATTGGAATATGATGATAGTACGGAGTGCCAATGCAATGCTTTCAATTTTTGGTTGATATGACCAAAAATAGAAAAATTTTCAAACATTCTACTTTATGAATATTTTCATTGCCTTTAAATGTGCTTACGATTTTCATTAATCATCATGCTTTTTCTGAAATAACTGCCTTGATTAATTAACGATAATCTATTCAAAACTTAATTCATTTGATGAATTTCTTTGCTATTCTATTGCAACTGAAGTTTCAGATCAAGTTGATAGTAAATTTGAAGCTGCAGTTAAATTTCAGTTTAGAGGATTAATTAAGCTTTTCATTCAGTTTATTACTTGAAAGTAAATCAATCCACTGCAGTGAATCGGTAGAGGAATACCCGCTTATCGTAGACAACACGGATTCATCAACAGTATCTGATTCTTCGTCACAAATAATAATGGAAGCAGAACAGAATTTCAAAGTACATTTCATATTAATAGATGTTTAAAATGAAAATTTGTCAGCGAATAATTTTTAAACGAATTTATTTTAGGATATATCATTAATTTATAATAAATCCATTTAATAATACTGATTTCTTCAAAAATGTGTCTGTAATTTTTTTCATATTGTTAAACTATATGAAGATATAGTACATTTAAGCTTTTTAGACATTGATTACTTGAAAATATTTAATTTAATTATTTCTTGCGCTTATCGAAGCAATCGTTTTTTTATTTCAGATTTTCTGGTTTGAAAGCACTAAGATTTAAAAGCCAATTTTATTACTTTTCTAATGATTTTGAAAGATACATTAATAAAATTTCTGTCAATGTTTCCCCTTTTTTGTAGTGCTTTTTTTTTCTGATTCAGTATTTAATTATCAAAACAATACAAATCTAGTAATTTCTTAAGAAACTGCTATGATTTCATATCTCATAAAACTTTAAATTTGTCATTACAAACTCCTTCTGAAAATTTTTGCAAAGATTAAAAAGAAGGAAAAATAATGAAAAAAAAAAAGCATTTTAATGTTTATTCAATATTATAAGAAAATCTTCCGAAAATTTATAGATAGAAAAGCTCAATATTACTATTTTAGCTTGCAGAATATTTGTTATGCATTATTTATATGTACCTTTTAAAATTTTGAGTTTAATTACAGCAGTGTGATTTGCGAAGGCGGAATAGGAAAACGAGAAGTCAATTAAATTCGAGCAAATATGTGTCTTTTCCGAAAATGAACTCAATATCAGGGTCTCGATCACTGGCTGATGTTGGTTGTTTTAGAAAATTTTGAGACTGAAAAATGATGTGCAATCAGAAATTTCATTGAAGTAGCAGTTATTATTATTCTAGTCAAAAAACAAATCAATAATACATAGCAACCTTGCAAGTCGGAAGTTGTCTTCTTAGGCGACTTATTCAAATTATTTTGTTGTCCGAAATGTGCTAATTTACTTATTATACACTAATGAATAAAAATTTTGATCATAGTTACAGCATTGAAATAAGTAGTTTTGAATAAACGAATATTTTTAAAATTGTGAAGTGAAGTAGAAAGATGACTAAAAAATCAAAGATTTCTTGAAAACCGAAAAATTATATTAAAGAGTTATAGGTAATGTTAATAAAAATGCTTTGAAAGCATTTAACAAAAGCTGACCCTACCAAATGATTTGCCTAAAATTTCATTTCAGAAATGTAATGCAAATTTCTGTATTTAAATAATTCAATCTAATTGAGCATTCAGTCTAATTCGCTACAATCAGTAAGGTTAATTATATTTGCAGGAATTACGGGAGTGCGGAATAATAAATAAAGAAGAGCCACCATATATGGTAAGTTTTAGCAATCCAAAATGAAAACTTAAGTCAATTTCAAATAATGTTTACCGGAAATAAATTTAAAATTTAAATGTGTCTCTGCTTCTTACAAATAACGCAATAAATTCATACTTAGATGATTCAGATTAAGTGAGCAGATTATAGTTTTTATCCGTAAAACTTTTACGAATGTATACAACATCATCTGTTACATGTATACAATAATAATAGATATATTCTTTTGAAATTCATTTATATGAGCTTTAAAATCGCATTTCAAGCTTAAAAATATGCTTAACAGAAGAACGTTTTTCTTTCTGAAACAATTTGCAGACAAGACCAGATTACTTACCAGATCGTATTTTTAAAGTAGTTTTTGTGGGTGATTCAGCTGTTGGTAAAACTTGCTTCTTACATCGGTTTTGTCACAATCAATTCAAATTTCTTTTTAATGCTACTATTGGAGTTGACTTTATCGTTAAAACAATTCGTCTGTACGATCGTGTTGTTGCTGTGCAATTGTGGGATACTGCTGGACAAGAAAGGTTTCCGTTTCTGGATTTTTTCTGCCTTGCAATAACATATGAACTTGTCCTTGATAGAAACCATTTAGTTTCCTAAATGCTTTATGCATTTATTATTTTATTATGAGGTATAACTGGACAAGAATTGGTTTTTCCACACTTCCGGACTACTTTGCTGCATTAAATGGCAGGATATGTTAAACACGCTTTTTGTTTCTATTGTTCAACATATTTGCTTATTTTGCATTCATTAATCCCTGACTCATTGATTAATTAATTATTCATTATTTCTGTAAACTTTTCGTCAATACTAATATACCATTCATGCGGTATTTACTGTAGATTTCGGAGTATAACAAAGCAGTATTTTCGAAAAACAGATGGTGTTATACTAATGTATGACGTAACCTCAGAACAGTCATTTTTAAATGTTCGAAACTGGATTACCTCCGTGAAAGCTGGTGTAGACGAAAGTTGTGTAATGTGTCTGGTTGGGAACAAAGTATTATTTTAATACTCTAAATATTGTAATTGCTGATATAATAATTGATATTTTCTGGAAAACAAGCATCCTTGAACTAATGATGATCATTTTCCCTCAGTCTTGCCATACAAGTCTGTGTGTGAACTTAATATTTTTTATTTCATTCCTACTCCCTTTGTTTAATTTTGCCATAAACAAAGTACCGATAATGTCAATTTAAAGTTGGATATACTTTGATCTTTATCAGCTGTATAAGTTCAAATTTATAGGTTGATTTGTTTGCGAACGACCAGGCTAGAAGCATCACTTATAAACATGGCCAGAAGCTTGCTCAAGTAAGGATTTTTATTCATTTTAGTTTTGATAAAAACGTTCCCACATTACGACTAATTTAGTAATATTCGCTAAATTTGCAGGAATTTGGTATGCTGTTTTTTGAAACGAGTGCTCTTACTGGTTTTGGCATTACCGATTGTATGACAACTGTTGCTTTGTAATTTTTTCTTACAATTTTATCTAACTTTTTCATAAATGTTTAAATGATTGAACATCATTATTATAAAGAAGTTGAAAGAAATGATCGGGTTAGGAGGTGAGTGCAAGAGTTTATTCCGAAAGATTCAGAGTTCAGATTGCACAAATATTGTTCCCGATATCCTCATTTTAAATGAAACTAAGTATTATTTTCATTAACAGATTGTTTTAAAAAGACAAAAGATGATGCTTATTGGTTTTAGAATTTTCGAGTTGCAAACAAAAGCTTTTGAAGAATAAAGTAATATCTGAATGAATTGGATTACTGGATAAAATTTTTCGATCTTTTTTCGCTTATCCAATTTTTCCCGTTTTTAGGAAGTTGCAAGAACGTGAGGATAAGCAACTAGAAGATGTGCTGAAACTTGAAATGAGTTTGCAGAATAAACAGAAAAATTGTTGTGTTTAGTGAAGATATGTACTGATTAAATGGTTTTAATGGAGGATGAATCATCATTATATGGAGATAAATTTTCTTCTGCAAAAAAATTTATGGAGACTAGTAATACAAGACGATCAGTTTTATTTGAAAGAGGTAGAATTTCCAAATAAAATTATATCTGAAAACTATACTGCAAATGTGAAACATTGGAATGAATTGAATCTTAAAATATCTGATACTTAATTATGACAAATCTTCAAGAATTATTAACATCCAGAATAACGAAAAATACTAATATATTATTTGCCGTCTACTGGTTCGAAGCAAAGATATCAACGATTTGAAAAATGCTAATTTATCTGAAATAATTAAGACTTCTGTTTTCAAACTTTTCAAATCCACCTATATATACTCTCTAATTGTCTGAATATTTGAATCCTCATGTTGTAATGATGTTCAGGTACTTCAGCTTTCCCTCAATTTGAATAATATGAAATCAACTATGATTTTTTCCATAGTTCTTCAAGCAAGAATTATTCTAAATTCATAGCATAGTTTACAGTGCTCAGAGGAATAAGAAAGAATTCAATTTCTTTCTCAGAACAAGATTTATACGTTGTTTCAAGATTTTTTATTAATTCGATAATTCATCGAGAAATTATAAAATCTCAAATCCTTTCTCAATATATCAGACTTCATGAAAGTTGACACATGATCGTTCTTAGCTTGAATTTGTCCTCATGAAAGGACACTGATTTATTGGGTGATAATATGCAAATCCTGAATTCGTGCATTCAATTATGCGTAATTAGTAACTTGTAGTATATAGAATAATGTTAAAAGTTATGAAATATTCTGTGAATGAATATCTCGTGACCTTTGACACCTTTTAAATAGTGCTCAGCTGCAAAATTTATTTACTCCGGATGATTGTTTTATTCTTCGACGAAATATCTTCTAGCCGACTTGAATTGAGGATTCCTAATGAAGGAATTAAAAAAGTTCTTCCTAACTTTAAAAATGCTAACAAGATTCCGATAGCTTTGGGTAGTTCTTTATTTCGCATATTTTTATGAAACTTTGCCTTTCATGATGTTGTTTCATTCATTTCGTGTAATTGCGAGTTTTCATTCATAAAAAAAAAAGTATAACAGGCCATAATTTGTTTACCAGTTTATTCAAGTATAAACTCATTAGTTTTCGAAATTATTCAAATAACTGGAAACACCATAAAACTTGGCAGTTTCATTCATTCCTTTATTATTGTTTAGTGGGAAAACAATTCCAATAAGATATTAGTATTTCAAATCTGTCATAGAGTTCTAAATTCTTTTAAAACTTAAAGCATATTATTCTCAACAGTTTGATCTCTGGAAGCTGAACAAGTAAGATATGATAAAATTTTCATTTGAACAAATTACTTTGGCTTAAATACAGAAAAATTTATCATTATAGAAAATCCAATGGATTGCATATTATCCAACTTGTCATTTTATCGAGGATTTTGTGGTAGTGTGAAATGCAGATCGTAACTGTTCCACGGTAGTAAATGAATCAGCTACTTTTGTTGTACCAATGAATGATGGCTAAAAAATTTACGGAAAAATTATGATTCAGGAATGAGTTAGCTATACTAAAAACATGGTGATTTTAAACATTTTTACAAAAATCTTAATAATCATTTTCATTCGAATTTTTGAACAATTTTCTCTTTCAAAAATCCTTAAAATTTCCAAAAAATACAATGTTTAATTCTATGTCAAATTTGCAAATATATATTTAATTTGATCTCAATTAAAAATGATAAGAATTTCTCTTGTAGCAATCAATTTCCAATGAGGCTATGCTGCATAAACGTGCAAGAAATGATAACCTTATAATTTTTCATGAACAAAAAGTACTGATAAATGTTTGATAATGCACAAAGAACAGCTGGTACAACGATTAATGCATGAAGCGTTCCCAGTGTGATTACTATCACTACAGCTTTTGTAAAAACCTGCAATGAAAAAAGTCTTATTTTAAATGAAAGTATATATTGATTCTTAAAATTTTGAAGTAAAGAATGAAATCGAAAGAAAATCAATATATTAAAAGAATGGTAATTAAAATTTTAGAAATAATACATACTTCACTCATATAGCTAGGAACAAGTAGAAGAACTAGGACGAACAACACTGTTGAAAAACTACATTGAAGCAATGGAAAACCAATAACACTGAACGAATGTGCAAGTCGTTCATGCACCGATTTCAGATTTGGATTCAATCCAGTACGATGATAATGAAAAGTGATATGAGCCGGAAAGTCAACCGATAAACCGATAGACATAATCATTGATGCCATCGAAACCGGATCAAAATCGATATTCCAAAACGTCAAGAAACCAAATACTCCTTTAAAAATCAATTTGGAAATCATTTTAATTTTCAAAACAATTGCGAAATCTTACATGTGCTGATTTTAAATTACTTCTAAAACTTAAATTTTTGAACGTGTGAAATGATTATTGAGCTTACCGACACATATTGATGCAGTTGATGAAATTGCAATTAGTACGGTGAAAAGGTCAGGCATAAAAATGTAACACACCATTGCCATGCATATTAATATTACAAGAGATGTTTGCAAAGTCGTCGCTACCAAAGAATCAATTTGATCCGTGAATAAAGCTTCTTCTTCATAGACTGATGCTCCAATATCCTGTAAAAGCTGATATTCAAATATGTAGGACATGCACATATATTAATAGAGTGATCCAGAAAGTTCATGACATTTCAATCCTGAAATCCTGAAATTTTGTAAATTAATTCCGGAAGTTTCTCCTATTTGTTTATATTTTTTCCAGCATTATTACAAAATGTGAAAATCATACCTTATAACGATCTGCAATTGCTCGCCACGTTTTTAGCATTTTCAATCGTTGTGTCCAATCTGATTGATTTTCACCATGATAAACAATCGTAACATAAAAGGCTGTAAGACTGAAACTTGTTTAATAAAAGTTTCTTAGATTTTTCTAAGACACTATTAACATCGTCTATTGTTATCGAAATCTTGAGATTTAAGTTAATTTATGACCAAGTTCAGCCTATGAAACAATGATGAGCTAATTATAATAACTTTTCATTAGTTTTCAAAATTTTATATTTGATGAATAAATTTCCGGTGACCAGAGAATCTTGTGCAGATCCAAATAATTCAGATCTTCATCTCGCACTCAGTTAGCAATGACAAATGCTATATTTTAAAATCGAGATCCGGACATACCCTATTTGTTGCATTCCAGATCCAAAAAATCACAAATGACACTTTTAAAGAAGAAAGTGGAAGTTTAAAAATTAATATTCACTGAAGTATCAAAAATTAATCACCGATTAGTTTCATTGTCGAATTTCATGAATCCACCTAAGGATTCGTATTCGGGCCATTTCAGGAATTTAAATAGATCAGTTGACATGTAATCATCGAGATCACTTCCATCACCTTCTTCATTCTTTGATTCCAGATACGTCTCATAATCACGAAGCCAGAAATGCGTAAATTTGGAGCCTTTGCATTCAGGCATTGCTTCAAACTCAGATACCAATTCTTTCATACGTTCTCGTCTAGATGAATTTCGTAAATCTCCTGGTTCTGAGATGAATACCGTCACGAAAGTGTATGATGGCATAATAATTTTACTGTGCAGCTCATTTACCTGAAAATTTTTTTGTGATTCTTTGGAATAGTGAAGTTAGACTGAAAGTGAAATGAAGAAAAGTTTTTGCTTAAGTACTTCAATCATAGGTGAATCAGCCAAAAATAATTTTTCTGGTGTCAAACAACCCTTCGCCATTAGCGCACATTTAATGCTCTTCGTCAAATAAATCGTTAGCAATATAAGTGTTAAAATTGTTGTGAAACCACTTGATAAATATTTGCAATAATTCTGCAGAAGAGTTGTGGCCTAAAAAAAAGTAAGGTTAAAACTTTGAACGTACAATATGTCATCGAAAAAGTTTTTTTTTAATTGGCCAATACACGGTATTTATATTAATTAGCATACTATTTCATCCTATCATTCCTAATCGTATAACTTTTTGAAATTCATGTAGCTATTTCAAACTTGTCAATATCAGTCAGTTTTTCCAGAAAGAAGCATCTAATCTGAGCTATATGATCTGTACCTAACAATTCACCATTTTACTTTTCCTTGCTCCTCTACCTTCTCCAATTCATTTCAAATGAAAAAAATCTGATAAAATCAACAAACCATTGATGGTTCCGGAGCTTTTCGTACAGAAGCAATAGATTTTGCATAATTATTGTTTTGCTTCATTTCTATTTCTCCTCCAATACACATTGCAGCAGCAAAAAGCGTTATGGTGAATATATAATCCAGAAAAATGGCTACTGCATTGGCAATACATAACAATTGAATTTCCGGTGTTGGTGTCGTGAATATGCCAATTCCAAAGGCTAACATATTTGTCAATGATGTTATTGTTATCGATGGTCCAATATCAGTTAGAACCTAATGGAATTATAATTGTAATGAAACGAGCGTTTTTTTTTTTTTTCTTTCTTTTTTCAAAAAGCAACACTGAAAACGCTGCGAATTTTTCTCAAAAACAAAATTCGACGAAAAACAAATAACAAACTTACAAGTGCCATTCTCTCCCGAATTGTTTTATACGAACCAATTTCATTCCTCATCTCAATCTCTATTCTGTTCCATGCACTGATCATTAAGAAGGCATCGTCAACACCTAAAATAACATCGATTTCTAGCTAATTTTTTTTTTTTTTTTTTTGTTTGATCTTTTCAGATTTAAATCTAAGTGGTAGGCATTATAATGATCACAAATTAAATTCTAATATTTCGCTAGTAAATACATCATTTACAGATAATATAAAAACGATAATACCGATGGCTAGAATGAGAAACGGTGTAACGCAAAGGATAGAACCAGGTCGAAGACCGAACAAAATCAGAAGGCCGAGAGCTGTTGATGTTGCCATCAATGGTGTAATACATCCGATCAGAGAATAGACAATTTTGATTTTGGAAAACTGTAATGTAATGAGTTAAATTTCAAATTTTATATTTCATTTTTATTGATATAACGAAGGAAAAAGTTTGAAAAAAACATCTATCACTGAAACGATTGATTACTGAAGAATACCAGCTCCGCACATCTGTTTACTTTACTGCTTCGTTTAGATCTTCTCATTTTCTTCCCTTCGTTAAACAAGTTAATTTTTTAACTTGCTTCATTAAGTTTCCATGAGACATTTGTCAAATTTGAAAAGATGAATTTATCAAATACATGGGCTTTTCAATAAGTTTACAAACATTTCACGTAAAAAGTAACATTTTTCTTTTTTTCTCATATAAAAATGTAACTTTTTATGCGCAAAAATTATCTGCAGCATATTTTTCATACGTTGAAATATATAGAAATGAAATTTTCGAAGAATATTTGGATAAGACTGTAGTGGGTTCTATCAGATAGCAATTCATTATTTTATGATATTTATGGACGAAAAAATTCAGACTGCTTCTAATTTGGTAAAAATCATTTGAAGATATTTGTTAAATATTAAAGGATTGAAGTTAAATTTCCTGAAAACATATGATGCCATTTTTTTTCGGATTTTCCAAGAGCTTTGCAACATTCAATCTGAGTTACTTAATAGTTAAACTGGTGCGGATAATTTTCTTTTTTTTCCATAACCGAGTAAAACTTATGCACTTGCATTAAATAACAGTGATAAAATTTTGAGAAATTTTTAATTAAAAAATGGTTTTTTAATTTATAATATGCCATCGTATTTAGCAACAGTCTTTCGGGAAATTTCGCAAACTTCTTTTGTAGGAATCAGAGAGATCATTAATGAGATTTTGAAAAAATTTTTCGAAATATTGCAGAAATGCAAAAAACACATTCAGATAGTTGAACTGAAAAATAACCTGTCTCGTGTATGCTGAACTGATGCTAACTGTTGTAACAGCAAAAATACACATCAAAATGAAACCGACAAATATGTAAGGCATGAGCGCAAGGCCTGCACGAACAATTTCATCTTGCGTGTGAGCCACGGAAAATGCGATCGGTCGAATTAGCGAGCTATTGTATTCGCTAGAAAGTTTTTGTAATGCAAATATATCCATTAGCGTCATTTAGTTGCTTGGTAAAATACAAAAATCTCTAATTTAGAATCTAAATTTTAGATACTTTATCGAACTTTTCAAGATGCTAATGAGTACTGTTGAAAAGAATTCGGTTATGATCATCTTTTGTTCCGATTACAACAAATAGAAAAGAAGATCATAACAAATAAAAATATCTTTACAAATGTCAAAGTCTTTTTAAATAGAAGAAATAGAAATTACGGGAAGTGGGAAGGTCCGAAAATTTCAAACCTTTTCTATAGCACTGTGAATTGAAACTTCACATGATTATCATTCATGATTAAATCCACAGATTTCGAAACTCAGTTTTATTTTATTTCTTATTTCGTCAGATCAATTAATTTGTTTTGTTTCGTTGCACTACAATGAATCAGAAGGAAAAATGGTTTTTACTTCTTAAAATAATTTCCGACGAGACGTTCCCAGTGCAATGCATCATCGTTCGTCCATTCGTTCGGCCGCGGCGTTCGAAAGTGTAACGCCACTAATTTGACATATTTGATATTTGTCCCAGAAATCCGATCTATATCACCGGATGGATATTCTTCAACACCAAAGAAGTACGGTGATAAGTCGAGATTACGGCCAAATAATTGCATTATGGGAAATGAAAGTTTAATTAAATCACTATCATCACTACTGTTTGTATTGCTATCATTTTTGCTTCTGTCAAGATGTCTCGCAGTATTCAGAAGTAATCCATTCTGAAAATTGATAAATTTTCTCCTTTATTGTAATTTGTTATTGGAAGAAAGAAGGAAACCAATGTATATTGACCTTGATCTTTGTCACCTTTTAATTAACAATGTAAATTGTAGAAGTAAGCCGACAATATCAAAAATCAACATATCTAAGCCTTTTTTTTCTTCCTTGTCATTCTACTTCATGTTGACAAGTGTTAGTACAAGGAGTACTTCTTAAGATTCAAAGCACTTAACAATTATAATAGTAATAAAAAAAGCCTACAACAAGTTACAACGAGAGAAATTTCATTATAAAAACACTTTCAAAAAAGAAAAAAAAAATTAACTGTTCGCATTAAACTTAAAAAAAATCTCAAGAGATTAGTAAAGTTCCTCTTTCTTGGTGTAAAATCTCGACTTTTCAAAATAAAAAATCCAATTACCGGAATTACTTGAAATGGCAAAAACTTGTTTTATATATATAAAAAAGTGCAAAACAATAGTAATGACTTCTCAAAAAAAAAAAAAAAAAAAAAAAAATACGTTAAAATAATTTACTCTGAATTGTCGAATGGGTTCATTGACATCACAAAAATTCCTGCACATTCGATAGTAGGTAAAATTTTTGACGGGAAAATGTGTCCCCACATAGTCAACAATATTTAAAATTTCATTTAAATGGGGCACTTGAGCAACTGAATCACCATCTTTTGCCGTAACAATGATAATTACCACTACCGGATCATTACCATCGTTGAATTTTCGAAAAACTTCTAACTCATTGAAGGCTCGAGCATTTGGTGGTGTATAACCTGATTGCAGATTATCCTTCGGTTTTACGAACAATAATTTTAACGATCCTAATATAGTAAGCAGTATTACTACCTGAAAATATACACAATAGTTAGTTTATAAAAAGATTAAAGCGATAGCATGAAACTTAGAATTTCTCATGATATTTCTGATATAAAATTTGTTATCACAATATGTTTGATGAGTCGGGCAGCTTAAATTTGAATATTCAAGTTCAATTCTACAACCAATTGTTAGTATTTGCAATTTATATATCTACTTTCAAGTCATCTGGTTGCTTCACGAAAAGATTAATCTAGTAGAAGACCAAAAACAAGGATTTTTTTGAAAGGAGTTTAAAAAGTTGATAGAGAACAAAATGTAACCTTAAATAGTCTATCAGTAGGCTTAAACCACATAGTCAAAAATTCCCACTAAAAATCTCCAGGAATTGAAGATGAAAATGTTTAATGAGGTAAAATTTATAAGAAAATATTTTTTTTAAATATTCAGAGACTCAGTGAATTGCGAATATTAACAATAATGATTGCTATTATGCAATGAAGATAAAATAAATTGAAAGCTATGAGAAAATTAAAAAATCCCATCCTTGCAGAAAATTGGGAATAATTTGATTATCCAAATAGTTCACATAAATTGAATACTCGATTTTATAAAAACGAGACGTACATTTCTATTTTCAGATGATTTTTATGCTGAAATTTGTCATACAAGTAGTTTGTTGTTATATACACTAACATCTATTAGTGTTTTTAACATCTATTAAATAATTTATGAATAATTTGTGATGCATTTAATATGAGCATTTTCCGGCAAGTCATTTTTATTAGTCAGAATCAATTTTTGAATAAACACGCGAATTGAAAGGACGAATTTTAAAATGGCTTTCAATCATGCACACTTAACAACTTCATTTCTGATCATCCAGGCTTGATTGAATATTTTGAAATTTTTTACAACAATTCGACTAACTTCTCCAATGCTCATTTGAGTTTTTTCATTTGACTTATCTTTAAGCCTTTGATGATTTTCACATTTTTCCCCAATTTCTAGGTACAAATTAACTTCTTTTTCTCCATTTTTTTTTTTTCTCTCAACCAGTTCATCTTATTTATGCATTTGCTGCTCGTTGATTGAAATGGAAGAAATGAAATAAATTGAGTAATCATAATAACTTATGCAGGAATGATTTCCCATACGAATACTACGACAAAAACTTTTTAAATTTCAAAATGCATATGATGGGATGTAGCGAATTTGAGATTTTATTCATGAGAAGCATAATACTGCATATGTTAAAATTAACTTAATCAAATCACTTGCACAGTACGACTAAATTCTTTCTACTAACCATAATTTCAAGTCAATTTTTACTTTATTTTAAGTTCTTTCGGAACACCTGATTTTTGCAGAGAAACCAAATTTTCATAAATCAAATGTACTCAATTGTTCCAATAAGTGTGATAATCCAAATACTGCGTTCAAAAGGCTCATTAGAGCAAAAATTAGATAAAATTTTTGAATTTGTCAATGTCTTCATTAAATTTGGAGAACCACTTCAGCGAAATAACCTTCATTTTATTCTTCCCTTTCTTCTTTCCTTCCCCTTCTTTTCAGGGCAAAAAAGATAAAGAATTGGAACAGGTTTTAATTATTTAATTTCAAGCACATATACAAACACACATACATAAACACATACACACATTCCAGACTAGTTTTTCCATTTTCTTAGATTATTCAGCAAGCTATGACTGAGAATTTTGGAAATTTTTTAAAGATTTTTGAATATTACGCTATTTAGCGAAGTTGGTCATCGCATGGAAGTTTGCCGAAATGTTAGATCATAGAAAAAAAAAAGCAAAATTTAAAATTTAATATTTTCACTTATGATAACAATAATTTCATCATTCTATCACGGCTTGCTAAGCATCTACCTTAAGCAGTTGACAGCCGAGATTTGTAAATCAAAAAAAAAAAAGTTAAAATTGCTAGGAAAGTCTGAGAAAAGTCCTTGCAGTAGATGGGAATTGGAACATTTCAATTGCAATGTTCGTCACTGAGAAGATCAGAATAATAAGATTGATTCGGCTTTTAGATGGTATTCTTAATGTCATTGAAGGATCAATCTTTCTGAACTATTTACTTTTATTGTCGGATCAGCATTTTCATGTTTATAATATTCTCATATTTCTGTTAAATAGACTTAGAAAACTTGGAAGCAATTTTTAATTACTAACTTATTTTCTATAAAATCCAACACAAAATCCAAATATTTTACGAAGCTGAGATACAATATTGAGGAAAAAAAAGAAATCTATATCGAATTTTTAGAAACTACTGTTTTCCTATCTGCCACGTAATACTAATCCGTATGATTTTTCAATCAAATTTGTTTTTTACAGTCATTGAATCAATATATCAGATATTCAAATGCTACGAGAATAACGTAACCTTATGTCTTCAACATATCAGATTCACAATAATACTACGGGAATACCGTGATCATATTTATGTCTTCATTAAGTTTCAAGATATGCATCTACAAACATCGTCGTTGTTTTAAGCGAATAACTGGGTCATGTCTCAAAAAAAATATAAACGCACAATGAAATGTCACAGTAATTTATAGTAGTGCTTTAAAAGTTTGAAGATTAGAAAAGTTTCTCTTACCGAGATGACCGTACGTGGATAATCAGCAGCTACGTGAGCAGTTCGTTCAAGAAAGCAATTCATAAAATAGGTGAATTTGGTCGATTGATGAGATTTTGATAAGGAAACGGTATCATCGCGCATTTTTCGTTTCTAAAATATTCGAAAAAATTGTTGTTTCTGTTGGGGATGAGATGAATCTCAAAACTACTGCTTATTGTTTCTGTTGAAAAAGAGATTATAAATTTTCGCTTGCAAGCGACAATCGTTGAAATCAGAGCAGGGGTGGGTATCAGGAATGATGATTAGGGGGTGGGGGAGGAGGAGAAGGAGGAGAAATGATAAGTTGAAACGTGAAGAACCTTGAGCCAAGCAAAATTTTAAACCGGTCCCTGTTCGTTTCATTTCCGTCCAATTCAAGAAATCGGGTTATAGTATGTGTTAGCCTTCTTACTATTATTCACATATAAAGATTTTATCGATCAGAGATGACAAATAACAAAACTTTCCAACTTTGAGATTGAATGTAAGTGCCGCATCATTTTAACTGGACACCAACATTCATAACATCAAATTATGCACACGATCGATCGTGATAAATGGTATACATGTGTTTTGTGCAATGTAAACATGTAAAATATGCTTGAATTTAAAGTTTATAACAAAGGAAAACTTGGACCATGATGATTTATTGCTATTTAGGAAACCGGAAGAAAAGTAATCCAATTTTAAAAAGACGGCATTTCGATGAATTTGGTATAAAAAATGGAAACAATTCAGCTTATTAACCCATTTTTTTTTTTTCTTTCCTAGACTTAAAAAATGAAGACGTTTGTTGAGTGAGTGATTGATTAATAAAAAAACATTTCCGACATGCAATCTCTTTTTTTTTTTTTTAACAAAAAACTTGTTTATTTGATGTAAGAATTATTCAAATAATTTTCGCGTAATCAATGGTTCATTTGCGGTCAAGGCAGATGAAGTTCTTGATTGATAAATGCAACAAACTTCCGTATTTGCACATTTTTTACATTTCTCTTTCTACTCTCAAATTTTACAAATGATAATTAATCATATCCTTATGGTTGATTTCATCGTATTTTTTTTCCCGTTTCAGAAATATTCAGATGAACGATAAATGAATGTAATTTATCAAACTTTGTTTAATCTTTAAATGAGAACTGAATATGTCAAGTTTTCGATTCTCATTTTGGTAGTTTGAAAGAACTTTTTTATATGCTGCCAGCTAAACCTACCCAATCTCACCATTCTATCAACATTTGCGAAGTTTCGCTTCCAAATGAAACTTTTTGTTTCCAAGTTTTACATAATATGCTCATAATAAATAAGAAAGAACATCTGAATGCTGTAACGAAAGTTAGTACACAAGACAATTTCATGGATATTAATATTCCGTTATTTGATCATCATTATCATTTTTTGTTTTAAAATTATAATTAAAAGTAGATAGCAAAATATAAATGTAAGTTTTTGAAAAAGGAAAAGTAGCAAAAAAAAAAAAGGAAATAAGAGTAGAATTCAGTTAATAATATTGGTTGTTATGATTTCTGGTTATCTACTTCAAGAAATCTCGAAGTTCTTTCATGTGAAATGATTGAGTCAATAAGAAAATCTTGCCAAACCGAACTGTTCCTTTTATAGAAATACAAGTAATCGAAAAATTGGTATTCAGATCTTACTAAAGAGAGTTGTAAAAATAATTAAACGAAACAAACGGAACATAGTTAATTCAAAGATTTACTTCTACGACTTTTCTTATTGAATCTATGCTTTAACCTTCTACGAGAAGTTGCAGAGTGTAGTCATTAATCTAAATCAATTCTGTTGAATGAAGAATTAGTTCTTATTATAATAGTAATAAACGGCTTTTCCACCTTAGCTTAGATTCCAAATGAATAATCTAATCATGTCAGTTAAAATAGTAAACAATGTCAAAGATGAAGCATAACCCTGACATATATTCAAAAAGAAATCGATCCAATCGTTTAATCTTCGAAAAGATCTTTTGGAGTAAGAAAGTTTTCAAAGTTTTTTACGTTTTATCCGTTTTACCAAAATTTTACAATAATATTTATGAATTTATACGATGATTGCTCCATTTCGAAATATTTTGTCCGGATCTAAATAATTGAAATCTGCAATTCCTTCGCAATTTCATTTCTTAATTTGAAATTCTTGTATAGTGTACTGATTTACGGAAAATTGACCATTCAAATTCATTCTATTATCAAAACAAAACGTTACCGTTAGAGAAACTTAAATCCACTAGTCTGTTTCTTTGATTTGCACATACGAAATAATTTTTTACAGCAAATCTCCCGACTACTTTTCCTTAATCTACTTATTCGAACTTACTTAATGATGAAATAACAAAATCCAAGTTTCATCATCAGTATGAGTCCCTATTTCAAATTTCAAAATTTTCAGAGCCAGGAGTTAAAAAAAAAATTTACAGCAATGTTTCCTTTGATGCATAACTTAAAATGAAAAAATTTTATTTCGAAGCATATTCAGAAAATTTTTGCAAAGATGTCGATAAAATCAATAGTATTTTGTGCCTTGTCCCAAGCATATTTATGTGCCAATTATTATTAGCAATTTTTCATCATATAAATCTTGCAGACTTTGATAAAAACGAAATAAATTACAACACCCATATTTGTTTTAAAATACAAATATCATGCGACGAGTTTTGCTTGCAAATCATGGATTGAATGCAGTGAACAAAAATTTAAAATGAGTATTAATTAGCCCGGTAGGAGAATTATCAAACCACTGACAATCCGTAGTGAATCGTTCGGCAGTTGGATTTCGAGTCTTTTTTAGAAAAATACAGATTTGATAAGAAGCAATCTTGTGGAACTCGAACTTTAGCGTCTTTTTATCAATCGGAATTCGATAATGACAGATTATATTATTGAACACACCTACTCGACGAATTGCCAATAGTTCGCATCATTCATGTTCGATCTGCGAAATATCCTGCACAGATAAGTTCATATACTATTAATATTGTAGTCTTGTCGTGACCCGCTCAAAGTTACGAAGTGAATCTTCACATGCAGCGAGATTCACTTTCAGCTGTGAAAGTGACGCAGCTGCACTGATCATTTTCATCCCTAAGACCGACATGAAGTGTATATGTTGAATTTTGTGAAGATGTGATAATGCATTAAATACACTAATATTTTTGCACAAAAATATTTCAAAAAAATTCTTATGTACTCACATGAAATATATAAGTTTTCTAAACCATAAATAAATGATTCATTCGTAGAGAGGGAATTTCCAAGCTTACTCAAAAATGCTAACGATTACAAATTTCGCGGTCCCTAAAGATACCTGAAGACAATATATTCCCGAACTCTGTCTGCTTCATTCCAATCATCTAATTTTTTGTTCATTAAGCATGTGCTGTTGAGATTTTTTCGACAAAATGAGAATAAACAAATTCTTATTTATGTAAAAAATAGCTTCCAGCTTTAACCAAAAGTTAAATTATATATGCATTAACAACAATATAATCAAAATTATTCTGCCAAAAGTCTAGGACAAAAGTCATTTCCTTTTTCTTCTCGATTTTCCAATTTTGCTATTCTCGTACCAAATTGCATGGCACGTTTCGGAGTGCAGCATAACATCTGTGGTGTTGCCAACAGCTAAAAAACATTTGCAAATGGAAAATGCACATAAAAATCCACTTTACTATACTAACCCAACTTACCTTTAATGCTTCTCGTATCAGCCATTTTTCTCCAATCCCTCGAGGTTGCGTAAAGTCGGTTTTATATTCGAGAGGTAGAGAGGTAACCCATTCAACGAATAAATCATCTAGAAATGGTGACCTGAAAAGTAAAATAGAATTGGACCAGGAGCTATTCAAGTAAAGATCTCTTCACAAGTCAACTGCACAGAAAAAATACAACAAAGCAACCAAGAATCATTTAATCAACCTTAAATTAACAGTCTTCTAACTGTAGCGATGCATGAAAACGCAAAGTGAGAAATGAGTGAGTAAATTCATGGCACATACTTTAAATCTTTGCCTAGACTTGAGACCACTCTGTCATCACGTCCCAGATTTCTTTCACCAATCCTTCTCAGTTCTTCACGCAATTCTTCCACTACCGCATTTCTTCCTCTCTTCAAATAGGTGGTTCTATGTCGCATGTAACCACCAAACAATTCATCTGCACCGCTACCGACAACTACAGTTCTAGCTTCTGCTCTAAAGTAACAATATCTCAACCAAACTTGAAAACTTATTTGAATAAATCGATCCAACTTTCACTGACTAAAATTCTTTAATTTATGGAAAGGAATTTACATTCAGTCAAGATAGATAAATTCTTAAGAATTTGAAGCACATAACAGCAATATAATATTTCATAAAATGAACATTACCAACTTTCCAGATACAAAAGGCTTTTCCTCATCTTCGAACAGAAATCCTTCACCACGAGCGGCGAACCACTGTACACATCCAATTGAATCATCTAAGACACAGCAAGCTGGGGCTATTGCACTTGATATGTACTTTTTCCGACAGTATACCAATTCACTCAGATCAACATTAACCAGAAGCAAACGAAGAGATAGTTCAGGATAGCAAGATTTCAGATACTTGAATGCTTTTTTACTTTGCGGTCGATCTGGAGCTTCGTCGTAATTCTTGAAACAAATTTCCATTCACTCGAAAAAATAAATAAAAATCCACTAGTTTAAGAAGAAATAAAAAAAAAAGAAACATTTTATACCTTTCCCTTGTCAAAAGCAACATTCACTAGATCGAACAGTACATTTTGCGGCATACAGCGAGCCATCAAATGAGCAATTAACAAACTGTCTACACCACCACTGAACAACAATGATATACACTTTGTAGAATTATCGAAGTTAAAAACTGTACGATATACAGCTTCTTCCAGCCGCTTCAACGTGATTATCGCAATATCTTCGCGATTTACCTAGAGTAAAGCATCAGATAAGAGTACAGGTAAAATACGACACATCTCAACATTTGATTTTAAGATCTTACCAAATAAATTTAATAAAAAGTTCTAAATATCATCTTTATAGTCACTTTTTCGCTTCGGTAACTTTTATTCTCTTTTTTGCTTCTTCCATTTCTGCGAAAAAAAAAGAACATCAACTATCCAAATCCACATAATATTTTAATACTTTAATAATTTCATACTCATGATAAAAATGAAAATTTAACCTTGATAATAAAAGTTTTTTTAAACTCCTTTTTTATCGTTTATAATTTAAGGCACACCATCACACTTATACAGTAAACGAGCATAATTTAACGAACATTTTTTAAAGATAGTTCATATGAAAGCATGAATCTTTCCGAAACTGCTTTCCTGTATACCCGGTTCAGTTTGTTAAATTGCTCTATCCATGGCCCGTTAACTTCGAAAACATGAAATACAGAGGTATTTTCTTCGGTGCACAAATCAAGAACAGTCACCGTACCCGGTGGCACATCGCACCAGCTGCTGCACTGAAAAATGTTTGGAAAACTTCAGAAAAATAAAAGACATTGCTTGTCGACGACACAAACATTTCAGCTAATCTAACAATGACTAATGAAATCTAATTGCCTGCCGATCGCAAGCGAATATAGAAAAATAAAATTTTTTAGCCATTCGTTTCCACAGCAAACTTTTTCGGCCAAACACATCACGTCCAACCAGTACTTTCTTCAAGTCTTCCTGAAAAAGAGAATAAATAAATTGAATATTTGCAAATAATTCACAGGTTTATATAACAGCTGCTATTCTGATTAATACCTACAATCATTATAATTACCAAAAAACAATGAATATACATCATAATGTAGTGGAAAGAAAAAGAAGCTCAGAACTCAAACGATATTGCTTTCCAAAAAATTAGTATTCGATTTTGAACATAAAAATCATAGGAGCAAATTAATAAAACAGTAGATGAATTTCGAATTGCCCACTCGAACAAGGGTAAAGAAATCCCTAAATTACTGTAAGAATAATAATCGAGAATAGACCGGTACATTACATACCGGTGATAGCATTGCAGTTTGTGGCTAGAACGTAAAAAAAAAAAAAAATTATTAAATCCATAAGAAAGCATTAAAGGAAAAATCAAAATGAAAGATATAACAAAAATTAGAAATCCAGTTCAAAGTTGAGAAGTCCTTAACTTTAACAACCTAGATAAAGTTTTCTAATCTTTTCTGAGTTTTTCAAACACTTCTGCAAAAAAAAAAAAGAGAGCAGAACAATGAGTGAAAAAAGTACGGCTTTAAAAAAAGAAATCAAAACCATCTATCAGAGTTTGTTTAAATTTCGCACAGGAACACAAATTTATCTCGAAATATCTGTACAACATAAATCTTTACCCTGTAATAAATAACTGCCCAACCACCAATCAGATCGTCCAATATATCAATAATTTCACTAATCAGTTTGCATGCACTTAATTTTTCCGCCAATATTTTGCACTCATCATAGCAAATAGTGCTAGATGGGAGACATGCCTGAAACTTCCAAATGGATAAAAACTGCCCATTTAGCATTAAGGTATTCATCAAAATACATAATAATATTAATTTGAAGTAATAATAGAATGTGTAAAAAATGATCTTACTAATTTAGTATTGAATAATTCTTGCTATTAAGATTGTTTCTTTTTCTAAAAATTTGCAATTTAATAGCTCATTTCGAAATCTTGAAAAAACCATCTTTTCACTTCGTCTTTCATCTTTCCATTTCGTCTTTGGTTAAGCTCCTATGAAGTTTTCTATCAGCAAATGGCAAAATAACTTCCTATCTTCCCAGTAAATAAAAAAGAAAAAAAAAATAGATACAATTACATACTTCTGAACGGAAATACGCCTTTCCAATTAACAATAAATAGCCATTTTCGCATTTAATTGCACTTCCTTGCTGCAACACCAAAATTAATCAGTGTTCAAAACGCCCAAAAAAAAAAAAAAGCACATCAGAAATACGACAGCAAACTTACAGGAAATTCAACTTCACCGTTTTCTAAATCGATAACTGTGATGCCGCATGACAGTGTAACCATCTATCAATTGTGTCGTTACTTCTAACCGAAATTACTTTCTAAAAAAAAGATATAATAATCCTCTGTCTTCCCAAGTAACCACAATATCATTAGATATTAAATATATTATCACCAACTGGTCTTCGTTTTCTTCCATGATCATAGAATACTCACTATCAATGATAAAGAAGCTGACTTCGTTTAATACATTCTATTTTGTCAATTCTGATATCTGTAGCAGCATTCGCTAATTTTTTTATTTAATAAAACAAAATCTCGTAACAGTTCATAGTTAGCAACCATCTTGATACAGAAAATTCATTAGATATTAAGTCTTAATTACAACGTCACGAGAGAACATCCTGTCTTTTCCTGTCCTTCGTTTATCAAATTTAATGGCTAAGTCAGTGACACAGAATTACTTGGTCTGTGTGAAAATCAGAAATTACTATTGATTTTGGTCGGGATGGGGGTCATTTGATGTCGCAATACATTAAACGACCCTATGTTGACAGAAATTAATAGTAATTGACTCATATTACGCATACAAATGCTGAAATAATATGTAAATGAATGTATATATTGCAATGAAAAGTACCTGATAAAATTGATCAATTGCTAGATGAGATATATTCTACATGCAGGGGAGAATCTGAAATTCTTTTCTTCCTTCGGGATTTTCTGGCTGTTTTGAGATTTTAGCAAACTTAGATATGAGCGAGAAAGAGAAAACTTCATGTGTTACAAATCCTATTTAGACGTCCTTCTAGTAAGATAGGAACAACATCTCAATATACCTTAATTCAATATCAATTAATACCTTAATTGATGTAAATTACTGAGAAAAATTTCCATAACTCCACAGCAAAAAGGTGCCAATTTTTCATATTTTGAAAGCACATTGAAAATTTTCTCCATTGAATACTCGATCCATTACTGTAGACAACAATCACTAGGCTTATCAGGCTTTTTTTTTTATATACTAATTGCCTGATGAATCAATGTAGCGCAGCTAATAAGCCTAATTGATTCCACAGTAGTGTACTGAATAATCTACAATCATTCAGCTAATCATTTAATCATTTGTTGATGAACTTCTGATATTTTGGATCCTTTAATTTTGGCCTATCATTTTTTCAGTCAACAAAATCTTTGGACAAAAAGTATGCCTGGATGCAGTAGTGATCATTTCATTTGGCAAAAAATGGCCTGGTATCCATGGTAACACTATAACACTACATTCGGTATGTGATGCACACTAGATTCATTTGTTCATTTCCCGAAATGTTAATTTAAAGAGGATTTGCGTCTATACCGCGAAATTTTCCTTTTTTTTTTATCGAAGAATCCAGAATGAAAAGAAATTGTAACATACAGTTGTTACAGTTGACTATCATGATAATGTAAATATGTTTCTCATGTTTATCTTGCACTTCATCAGGTGATAACAAATCTTTCTTCCTAACTCTTTATCTTCAACTGATTTTGATTTTTTCGGTGCCTAAATTATCTATCAAATTTCATTCATTTTGACTCTTTTTGGTGCCTAACTTACGCATCAAAATATTTGCAAAATACGATGGATAATTTTAAACTTATCACTAGAACATATCACCGCCTTATCTATCACATCTTCATCATTCTATGTCCGTAAAACATTCATTAATGGTTATAAATTAGAAAGGAAATTTACGGCAAAAGTGTCACCATGAAGCAAGAAAAATAACTTGAAATTTTTGCCAGCAGAAAGTATATTTTAGAAAAAACGACTGGGTAAAAAGTTTGCTCCTTCAATTTGGTCGTTAAGCATATTTTTAGAAGGAATTGTAATTTAGTTTACATGTGACATCAGATTTATCCATTGGAATATTAAATTATTTTTGTGACTTTCTTAAACGGTGTATGTTCTTTTTGTTTTCATTGATTTCAGGACATCAAATGTCTGATGATGAAGAAGAAAATGGTAATAACAATCGATCTGATTCCACCAATTCCATGAACATCGGCGTTAAAAATAAATTCATTACGCTGGAAAATGACCTCGGTCAGGATAACGTCGAACGTAATGGTGACACGGTGCCTAAGGTGGCTAGTGGAAAAATTGTGGCGAAAACTAAAAAAAGAGAGCTCCATGGTTTCGATCGCAGGAATTTCATTCTTCATCATCATTTCATTCGCAGAGATTTTAATGCATGCAAAGCCCTAATAAAGGTTACCATAATTTAACGATCACTTGTAGAGAATCAATCAGATTGAATCACTCCATAAATTTCTGAAATGAATTTATACTTACATTACTTATTCTAAAATTAAAGTTAAGAATTAATTAAAGGAGATGGCAGATGAGTGCGGCGAATTGTGCGAGTATCCGTTTTTCACTAGAGGTAAAATAGCTCGAATCGAAGGGAATTTTCGTGAAGCTTTAACATGGTTAGTTATTTCAATTCCTACTAGCTATACTATTGGAATATTAGGGATTTTTTTCCAAAATAATTATTTTCATATTTCTTATTATTCTTTAACGCCTCCAACTTTAATTTCAATTTTAAGGTTTGGGAAGGCACAGTCAGTGAATCCGTCAAATGCTGTTTATACGCGTGAAATTGGTTGTTTGCATTTCTTGCTTGGAAACCATATTAAAGCATCAGAAGTTTTTTTGGATGCAATCAAGATGAACAAAACGGACTGGATAAGTTTAAATAATCATTTTAAAAACTAGGACAGTGTCTTTTTTTTCAAGTGTGCATTTTGCGGAAGTTACTTTTAATTTATACTGAATGATTAAAATAATGATGTTTAATTCTAGAAATCATACTATTGGCGAGCAATGGCACTGTATCACATCAAACAGGATTCTGAATCTGCACTCAAAGTATGCTAAATTTCTTTTCAGGCTTCCTGTTATTTGAAAACATTTGTCTTTCATCTATCACTACTAAAAGCAATTTACTGATAAAATTGCTTTCGTATTCAACTACTCATTCTATTTTATTCCGGATTTATCCTTACTTATTTTAGATAAATCTTTCCGAATAACTTTTCAGGCACAAGAATGTTTACTTGCAGCTCCATCAGCTGCACGACATGTTGAAATTTTGACGTTTCTAGCAAGATTATGTGAGCAACGTAATGATATCAAATTAGCAATTGACGCGCAAAAGAAAGCATTGGAAGTAAGTCTTGAAACTGATCAGTAACATAATGCATAACTAATGCAAACTGCACAGAATATCACTATGAATTTGTCCAGAGAACTTTTCCAGGAAATTCCAGAAATCCAAATGGATTTCCATAAATTGAAAATAGATTTCGAGAAGGAAACAGAAATAAATCCTTTCAAAGACTTCTGTAAAATGAAATGCACAAAACAGTTAACACAGCAATAAAAATTCCTCTTCATGCGAGAATCATTTAAGGTATTGAGCATGTATGTGGATTTCTACATCAGTTTTAAATTATTGCAGTGGTATAGTTTCTAAAATGACGATTGCAGTTGGAACCAGAGAATCTTGAAATTCTTACAAATTTGGGACTGCTTTATACAAGATGGCAAAATGATGACCAAGCATTTGATGCATTTGGCAGAGCCCTTAGCTGTGATCCTACACATCCACAAGGTATTCTGGCCGCTGGTTCTATCATACAAAAAAGTGGTGAGCACGATGTTGCTCTAACGAAATATAGGTTAGTTGCAGTGTTCTGTAACCGTTTGACAAGTAGTCAAGAAATAAGAAATATGAAGAACTTCAAAAAGAGATACAGATTCTTTTTTTTTTTGATTCCAAACGATAAATCAACAAATAAATAAATAAACGATGCATACTTTTTATTTTTTGATTTAATAATTATTTCTCTACAGAATAGCTGCAGAGAAGTGTGAATATAATGGACCATTGTGGAATAATATTGGCATGTGTTTTTTTGGTAAAAGCAAATGCGTTGCAGCAATAAGCTGTCTGAAGAGGGTGAACTTTCTTAAATGATTTAAAATCTTTGAGAAAATTGTTAGTGAAAATTTGTCAATTGTTTATTATTCTAAATTCATTCATTTTTTCCTAAAGGCTAATTATTTGTGCCCGCTTGAATGGAAAATTTGCTACAATCTTGGCATAGTACATAATGCTATGCAGCAGTATGCATCTGCTTATCATTTTTTATCATCGGCTGTCAATTTAAACACTCGTTCGATGATGCCTTACATGGCACTAGCAGGTTCTACTTCTTCATTTCAAGCAAAGATTATTCTTAAATCGTTTTTCCTTTTTCTGAAAGCTTCAAAAAATAAATAAATAAATGGTAACTAGTAATGGGAAAATTGTCCGTAATATGTAACTTTAGAAAGCATATTAGCTGAAATCCTATCGTTTAAGACTTCATACGTTGAATAGAAGAGTATTTGCAGTGGTACTAACGAATCTTGACGATATTCTGAATGCGAACAAAGCTTACGACAGAGCGCTTCAACTTGACAAGAATGATAGCGCTCAGATACGTTTAAATTACGCCATATTTAAAGCGAGACAGAAAGAATTCAAGGAATCGGCTGTTTCACTGCAAGCATTCTACAAAGCAATCACTAACAAGCAACAGCTCTCACAAGTAAAATGAGAATTTATTTAAGAATTTCAAGTTGTAATATGATTTTTGGAACTCAAACGGAAGTTGAAAATTAATGTGGGGAAGTACTGTGGGGAAAGATGATGTGGCGACTATAATCAATTCACTATTAGCGGTTTTATTTCCAGGCGATGCTATTTGTGGCAGATAATTTAAAACGATATTTGAGTCAACTAAATAAATTCGACGAAGCTGCTCATGAACGTACTGTTCCTTGAATATTTGATCAAAATCATGTTATAACAACCTATCCACTTCATTGTCTTTTATATGATAAACATTTAGTTGATTACGGGGAACAAGCTTTGGATTATATCTTATCAGTGATAAAATGGATGATGCAACAAAGAGTAGATGAAACAGTTAAAACAAATTATTTGAGTACTACAAGGGTGCGTCGAGGAGCAATTCTTTTTTGTAATTAGGTACACTGTTGAATTGAAAAACTGCTCATCAGCTATTACACATCCTTCCGAGAAATGATAACAATACAGTGCCACAAAATACGAAATCACATATTTTTCCTAATAAGAACTTGGAAATTAATAAATATTCCACCACGAGGGGAAGGAAGTGGAGTTTTTTATGCATGTCCATTTCATCGGACGGGAAATTTATGAGTTACCATACTATTTAAAAACTTCATGAATTCTCGCATTACATATTACATATATCACATATAATGACTAGCTTCTAAGGATAGTAATTGGCTGCCAAAATGTACTATCCGTCTGTTATTTCTCTAGCTCAATGAAAGAACCGCAAAAATTTCATCGTGACCTGGTCAATCCAAAGTTTTGGGAACATCATAGTCGTCCATCGAGATTTACATGTTATTTACGAATAGGCCGCGTTGTTCACGGTTCTGTTGTGACAGTTTAAATAGTGTTTTTTGTTTTTTGACTAGTTTTTTCATCTCACTCGGTGCTCTCTCCTCCACTAAGTGTTGTATAACACCATGAATACGAACGAAATTTAGTTTTCCCTAAAATACACATCGTTGCGTAGTGAAATGTCAATAATTCGTAATATTTCAAATACTTTTTTATCATATCATAATCGAAACTATTGTGGAAATTTTTATCGTGTTAATTCCAGAAATAAGCTTAATGTTGCACCTATGCTCTTGTTTATGCATTCTTAGCTTTCTAATTAAGGATAAATGTCACGAGAAAGCCGTATTTACGTTGGAAATCTACCAACAACTATTAGAGCAAAGGATGTGGAAGAAATCTTCAGCAAATATGGCAGAGTTCTATATGTCGACTTGAAAGACCGACGACAACCATATTTCGCTTTTGTGGAATTCGAAGATGCGAGGTCTGCGTCATTTTTAATATTCTTTTGCCTCTTGCATTGATTTCACTTTGTTAATTTAGGTTAATCTGCTCTATGCTTACAGTGATAAATTGAAACTGTGGTTCAGTTGTTGTGATATCATTGTTATATCTCTCTAAGACTTTATAATTTCATTTTTACAATGTTGATTTCAGAGATGCGGAGGATGCTGTTCGCGGTCGTGATGGTTACGATTATGAGGGATATCGGTTGCGGGTAGAATTTCCTCGCGGCTTAGGACCAAGAGGACCCGGAGGACGGCCGTATGATTCTGGAAGAAACTTACCCCTCTCGCGAAACGGTGGTGGAGGTAGCAGTTCCAGTGGAGGTCGTCGAGCAAGCTACCGCGTTATAGTTTCGGGTTTGCCGGCTTCAGGTTTGTCGCATTTGAAAAATGTCATATTTTCTTCCGCAAAATGCTTTGAAAAAAAGAACGAGTGGATTAATAAGAATAATTATTCTGTTAGCAGTACTTAACGCATTTTCAATGAGCTCAGGTAATTTTTTCTCAAATCTAAATGTTATTTAATCAAGTTTAAAAAATCAGTTTAAGTCAGTAATTAAATAGTATACTTGAGTAGAACTTCTCTGTCTTTTTCATTTGGTTTCGCCAAATAATTAGATTAGAATCGCCAATTTTAGTTGTAATATAACTTTTACTTATCCTTGCTAAATGTTATACTCTTTCAGGCTCTTGGCAGGATTTAAAAGACCATATGCGTGAAGCAGGCGATGTTTGCTATACGGATGTGTTGCGTGATGGCACTGGTATTGTGGAATATAGTCGTTATGAAGATATGAAATATGCTTTACGTAAACTTGATGATACAAAATTCAAATCACATGAGGTATGTCTACGCACTTTCAACTTACATATTTCTTTTTCCGTATGATTATATTTTTGATAGTTTTATTACATGAAATGAAAAAAGAATTTTCAGGGTGAAACCTCTTACATTCGAGTGAAAGAAGATAATGGGGAGTCGCGTGCTCATTCTCGTTCTAGATCTCCGGTTGGTCGCGCTTCTCGAGGTTCACCACAATATAGTCCATCGCACAGTAATAGTGGAAGTCATTCTCACTCACCTTGACTTTTACACGTTTTCTTATTCATCACTTGTTGCGCTAGCGTTATTTGATCCAGTATTCTGCTGTTAATTACCCGACCTCATTCATTGTATGGATGGACATTTAAAATCTACGAAGCATGTATGTTATTGATTGTAAAATGTATTGTTGGATTTTCCTGCTTTTCTTCAAGCTTCTCTATTTTCATAAGGTCATTAAGCACCAAGGGAACACTTCACCAAGCTCTTACTAAACTTCTTTCATTACTTCACATCATTACGCTAAATTATATTTTCTTATATCACATGCTGTGATTTGTTGTTATTGGAAAAGTTCAAAATTTTGTTCTAATACTTCTTGATTATAGCGGTACTTACTTGATCATTTTCATTCCTCTACATTTGTTGGGAATTCTAATTTCGATTTCAACTAATCATGTATTTAAAAAATGTTTGTTCTTTGTCGTCGGAATTGTGCAGTTGTTAATTAGGTACATTCTATAAAATGCATTTTTGTTGCAGTGTGAAGGTATATTGCATCAGGAATAATTCTTAAGCATAATGGATTATGTGGAATCGCTCTTCAGAATTGTATATTTATGGATTATTGATAAGGAAAGGATTTAGCCTTGTGGAGATTCATTGCACTGCGCCACTCAACGCAGGATTCAATGTGTGAGAAATCGCTCTTTGTTGGCCTACTTACCTTTGGAGAACAACCTCACAGAATTCTTTTTCCTGCTTGTGATTGGGAAAATTTGGGGAAGACGCTTAGATTATTTGCGCAAGTGAGATACTTATTTGCAGTGAGACGATTTTAGAAATGCAAGTTATGGGAGCTGCAAAGCCCATCTCTTGTGTTGCTTCAAAAAAGCAGTAGGATCGATGATGTTTAGGTAGGCCGTAATTTGCTTAATCTTTTGCTATAGAAAGTTCAGACCTTACTTTTGTTGGAACTGTGCTGATTATTCCATTAATGCGTTTCGAACTAATCACCCTTTTCAATTTTAGTATTAACTATTGTCATAGATTATAGATATAATTTTTTATGTTGAATTAGTATTTTGCTGATCATTGTGCCACATATTCCGATGATATTATAAAGTAAACTGGGAATAAAATGTTTTCAGACAATGGTTTTGCATACAAACAGTTGGAAACGCATTAAATGCGTCAGATTAGGAAATTCCTGGATGACTGGGCTATCCTATTAATAATTTTATTTTAGACTTACCATCTGTGCAGTTATCCTTGAATGAATCAGAATTGTAAATACTTACAAAAACGATATTTTCTGTTTGATCATTTACAACATTTAGGCACTTCATGCTTTGTTTCAAATTTGCAATATAAATTTCTAAAACTTCGCTTTGAGGAGTCATGTAATTTCACTTATCTTTGTTAGCAATTAAACTCATGATGAAAATGGAATTTTAGAGGTTGAAGACTCTCAGTCTTAATCTTAATTTATTCATGAACTTTCCAATTTTAATTTATTCATGAACGATAAGCATTTCTAAATTTATTACTTACATAAACGGCCAAAAACCTTTGTCAATAAATAAATACTTGTGCTAGTTGAATTTCTCGAAAAAGCTTATGCCTTCCTTAGTTAAACTACCGTAGATGAAAAATATCAAACTAGCGTTTTACAGTTCACTGAAATCGAAATGTAGAAAGAATAAAACCTAATTTTTTGCTCATTTCCTCAAAACGTTCATCAAGCCATAAGATTCAGTTTTGTGATGTAGTTGAACTTCTTTAGTAAAAGTTGCTTGTTATGGTAACATCTCTAACTAAGTGAAGAAATTGGATTTGAAACATTGAAATGAAAATTTGAAATTGCATTACGTGCGTGATTATATAATAGATATACATTATTTACGAACCTTCTTTGATAAATGATTCAACGTATATGCTGGTCATGTTACACATTTTATCATTCAATATTATTCTATCCGAATTATCATTTTCTTTTTTCGTGGTGTTTCATTGAAGTATTATAAATAGTGGATTAATTCAAGTCATTCTTCCAAATCTTCGTTACCAATAGTGAATTTCATATTTTCTTTAGGAATAAATCTCCTGCTATCTTTATCCACACTGCATCTTTTATCTTCACCATCGAATTACATCGAACTTTGCTTTACAATAGTTTTACACCCTTTTGCCTGCCATAACTCCCAAAATTTGATTTTACTATTCATTTCATTTTAAACTCATTAATTGTGCCAAGGATGTATTTTATACGAATTCTTTTACATCACAAATCATATGGAATCTTATCACGCCGCTTGAATGCACATACAGTTCGTTTGATGTTTTGTTTTGTTGTGGTGAATTGAACTTAAGTTTCATATCTCACTGCCACATGTCATGCTGTTGCAGCGAGTTCTTTCCTTGACTTGGAATTGCATCGCATTTTTTTGTTTCGACCGTTCGCCATGTAGAATTTTTGGATTTCCGGTCTTAATTTGTTCCGAAATTTTTGTCTTATTTTCGTTAATATTTTCCAAGTGCATGTTACGGCTTAGGAAAAAATCTTCCATAATTTAAATTAGAAGCAACTTTCAAATATAGGATTCATCTTTTGATTTTTTTCCCAAATCTGTGAAGATTCTTGAAAACAATCCAACGGCTAATATGGTGATAATATCTCAAAATTTGTTTGAAAAAAAATGTTCTTTAAAAATTTGGACAAATCAACTTATGTTATCAACTTTAGGTATTGACAATAATACTGTCAGAATGTGTGATGCAGTATCACTTCATATAAAATATCACTGTTAAATTTTTCGATTTTCTTTTTTTTTTTTTTTTTTTTAATAGCTTCTGAATGATAATAGATTGGTACATCGATTGAATGATATAAAAAAATTGCAATTATTTTATGTAAATACTACTGCAGTGACATTTCATATCTAATCTAAATTTTGCGCAAGAAGGTTTCTCCACACCTAAACAACATTAGCTTCCGTCAACTACTTTGTAAACAACATAAGAAACATAAACATAAGTTGAACAACATAAATGTTTAGTTAAACAAGACATGCTAGCCAATTATAGATGTCATTTAAAATTAAAACATAAAATTGTTTACGTCAATGAATTTACTACTTACCGTTTATTCTGTAATACTTATTTCGGATTACAATTCATGATTCCTTTAATGTACTAATTTTTTGTCATTAGTGACATATATGTATATGGACATTTACATACTGTCCTTTACTATTTCAGTTTCATATTTCGATAGTTTGATTTTGCGAATCTTTTTTTTTTTCACGTTTTTTCACGTGAATCTCTTTTTCACGCTATCGAATAGTTCAAAATGTTTCTTAGCTATCATAAACTCTGAACAAATGCATTTATTTTGGAAGTATTACAAATGTTTTATAACAATGCGAAAGTTTTTAGTCGAATAGGAAAGCCAAATGCAAGGATGGAGTGATCGTAATGATCATACGCTTAGGAATGTTGCAACATTTAACGCATTCAGATAGTTTCAGCAAAATAATGCTATTTCAGTTGATTACTGTGATTCATTTCATTTGACAATTACAATTAAGCATGCAAAACTTACTTATTGCTGCATAATTTCAATCACAACTCTATGGGGAATGAAATTTTCGAGATTTGTCTAAAAAGGAACAATTGAATTTAAATGAAACTTTGCAACATTTTATTGCTCAACATAAATTGTGGCCAGGAAGAAGAGTTTGTAGTGTTATCACAGTATGTGTATGTGTGTGTGTGTGTGTGTGTGCGTGTGTGTGTATGTGTCATCATTCCATCCATTCCCTTGTAGCATGTAAATGTTATTATTATGGTTCATCGAGCAAAATTTTATGTCAAACAGTGAAATGAGTAATTTTGCAAAAGGAAAAGGAAAGGAAGGGCAGGGTGATGGATAGGCAAAAATGATCACTACACCAGAAATACTCTCTTCTGGTACTAAAATGTACCACCGATAGATGTGACGATGATTCATTTATTGTGATTCAAAAATTTTAATCGAAATGTCTCTCTCTCTACAAATTCTACCTCTCTTTCGCTCTCCTTCCTCTATTCTACTTTATAACAATTGCATCATGCCTCTCTTTCCCTCTCTCTCTTCCTCTCTTCCTCTCTCTTTTTACGATTTTTCATCTTTTTACCGGATTCGAGCCGGCCATATTGGCTCTTTTTTCGGCTTCAATTCAAACTCTATTTCAGGATGCGAAATGATTTTACGACTTTCGTTAGCTTAATTGGCAGATTCATGGTTTCTTTTTTTTTTTTTTGCATGTAAACGTGGCAATACTTCTCCATATTTGTTCTCATTAAAATTCTATTGTGAAAAGCGACTTGTTGCAAAATTGATTGTTTTTACTCGAAAATTATTCTGATATAGCAGAAGTCCTTGTAAACATTTGTATGATATCACAGATCACCAGATAGATGCATACGCAAGCTGGTTTCTTGTATGGGGAAACAATCATTTTTGGAGATCAGCAACGTCATATCTCTTCTCGTTTATTGTTTAATTTAATATTTATCTTATAAGAACATTTTTCGATTTTTGGTATCTGCAATGTTGGCAATCTTTTAGGATACAACTGGACAACTTGTTTATTTCCTCAAGGTGAAAGCATGATTTCAGTCTTTCTCAATATACTTTTCAATTTTCTCGGCAAAGTAATCATCAAATAACATCGTTTCATGTCTAATTCATTATGCGAATTCGCTATCACTGTGAAATCACTATATTTCCTTCTTTCCCTTTGCTATTGTTGCAGTGATGAAATGCTAAATACCTAGAAGCTACCAATCAACTTTTCTAATCGCTCATATATATAGCTCGAGAGGTATTTAGTTCATTTAAATTAAATTAAATTTTTAGCTTATTTAAATTTCCTTTGCAACAATGATAAGTGAGAAAATCGAAGAGTCGCAATCATACCTGCTCTGGAAATCAAGTTAAAACTCTCAAAAATTTCCCCATATAATAGGTAAAAATGAATCGAATCATACACAAGTAGATCCAATAGGCAGAATCCATTTTACACTTCAAACTTTTTCCTGTCAACTGGGAAATAGCAATGTCCCTCTTATGTATATATATATATATACCTTGTTTCATTAAAATTACCCAAAACTTTCGCAACTTATGACGCATCGTATTTCGTCAGAATGATACTAATCACTGATCATTGGAACATTGATAAGAGGAACATTCTTTCTTTCTTTCTTACGATTGAAAGGAAAAGATGCGTGAAGATTTTGAAAATTTCCTGGAAAGGTAAATGTTAGGAGTTTTTTTTTTTCTCTCTCTCTCTCTCTCCCTCTTTCTCTGTTGATACTTTATGATAAAGCTATTCATTTACAAGACTATAAATATCTGAATAAGGCTAGATTAACGGGAACGAGAAAAAAATTGGTTATGAAAAACATAGAAAATTGAGAAAGTCTTCTTTTGTGTTTGGCTGTAAAATTGCGAGATTTTAATGCTTCGTAAACAAGGTGTGGAAAAAGAAACTGTATGACACGAAAACTGCTTTTCCAGAAAAATATGAGATGGAGATGTATCATTCTCCAAGTATTTTCACTGATAAATCACCATTTTATGATATGTTAGATTTCTAGATCACTTGAGTATTTAAATATCGAATATTTGACAGCCAGGAAAAAAAAAAAACCTTTAGTACAGCTGGATGGATAGAAAAAACTCACATCGCTTTATAGAAAAACCGAAAATCGGTAATTTATTACATCTTTTATGCTAAGAAATTGAACCATTCAGCTTTAAAAGCTGAGAATCCGATCTTAAAATTGTAATCTGTTGCAATTCGTTGCTAAAAAATTATCAAAACAGCAGCACGCATCTATTCAAAAAAAAGAGCCGGAGAAATAGCAGTGGAAAAAAACTGCATATCTGAAATTAATGATCGGACAGGATACTCTTCCAATATTAGATAATTATTGCATAATATAAATACATCTCTGTTTTCATAAAGATTCATTTTTTCATATCTCAATTAAAAGTGATTCACTGCAGAATTTGAAATTTGAAATTGGAAGTTAAAAATTAAGTAGTGTGAGAGTGTAAAATTTTTATAGCATTGTTCTTATTGAATCCATTTTTTAAAACCTTTAAACTTTGTATTATTTTGAAACGACATTGCAAGTGATCGTTTGTAAGACTGTCGAGGTCCTATCTGTATGCATAATTTTTAACCCTTGTCATTTACCACAAATGATGCATATGAACTTTGACTGATTTGCAACCTTTCATTTTGATAGCAATTTAAATAAAAGCAGTAACTTCAGCTGTACTAACAACAATAGTAGCAATATTGATATTTATCACTGCAAATGACTGATTAACAAATTGTCGAGAATGTCACTGGCCATAAAATTTTAATTCTCTTGTTTTAAAGAGCATTATTTATTGTCACTTTAGCAATTCCTTATATTAATTCCATATGCGAAATATAAAATTCTCACTTTTCATTGCTCATCGAATGCATTTATATGTGGATTATATGATTCGATACACAATATATTTGTGCTGCTATTTGGCATTCGTTAGGAATGAATGTTATCTGGAGCTCGTTAGCTCTAAAATGGCTTAAAACAACTCATTTTTGGATGATGACACGACTGCAAACCGGATACATATTTCTGGAAAAGGATGACCGCACTGTCAAATTTTTATTTTAAACACTCTATTAAATGTTACTTATAAAATTAAGCCAATAGTGACTTAAGATGTTTAAAGCTTTTTTATGAATTAAGCCAGATTTATCCAGATATCGATATTTAAGCCAGATTCTTTTTCATGGATATTTTGTAAAATCTTAAATGAGCTATTAGCTAAAACGATTATAAATTTTTGTTCAAAACATGGATTTACTTCAGCTTATCTCCAAATAACATCTGCACCATCGTAACATGTCATGTTGTTGTACGGAATATGTTTGATTAGTCTTATCTCTGTTATTTATATCGTGCTGCAATTTTTTTAGGTTCTGAAGAATGCTTGTGATGATTCATATTGCTAGTCCAAATTCTCAACCTTAGAAATAAACATATGTATCAAGTATATTACATTAATCACCATTCGAACCATGCAGCCTGATCGAAGCATGGATTCTGTATATCATCAGAAAGTCATTTAACCTTTAGACAACTTCTTATTAGGTAGTCACAATCTTTTTTTTTAAAGAAGTTGTACTTTTACTAAATTATTCACTTTGAGTAGTCGGTTTTCCATGCTCACAAACATGTATTGTCTACCAAGAACTAATTGATAGAAGAAGTCAATTGTTTTGGTGAGAATGAATACTGAACTGGATTTGAAACAGAAGTAATACGCTAAATAAAGGTTAAAAAAGACAACTGTTGATTCATGAAAGTTTCGGAGAACAAATTTTATTTTGATGATATGTGCATACTACATAAACGAAATATTTTAAATTAGTATAGGTAGCTGTATAATTAATTATTCAAACGTGGTATCTCGACAAGGTATCATGTTTTGCATTTATGCTGCATCGTCTCTTCTATCATCAAAACTATTTGCCTATGAATTCTTCATTGCATGTGATTTAAACATGAATAAGCTAGAAGTTTCATATTTGTCATATGATGAGTTACTTATCTGAGATCTAAAACATAGAATCAGTTATAGACCAAATTAGGAAGTGTGTTTAAAACTGATAATAAATCTTAATTTATCCAATAATTTATGTTGGTGAAGGTTATAACTAGAATGGAAGAATTTCTGAATGAGGATTAATAGTAAATATGTTGTAAAAGTTTTGAAGAATGATGAATGATTACTGGTTTGTTGATGAGAAGTGAAGAGAAATATGTATAGTAGAACAACAAAAAGTGACGGAATTTCAAGTCATCAAAAGATTTAGGAGTGTTGCATTAATTAATGAATGTCTTTTAGAAAACGACACTTCTTCACTTTCTTTCGTTTATTACCGTTTTGTTAGTATTAATTTGTCTTGGATTTGTTATTTATTTCTATCACATTGTTGCAGCATTTCAGCATTATATATTTATCTTTATGATGAAGTAGAAAATTACAGGTTGCACAAGCCATTTTTCATTATATTTCTGGATGAAAATTTATTTGAAGTTTTAAAAATTGGAAGAAGCAAGTTTTCTATTAGTCATATTTACAACTTAGAGTGGAAAGTTGTGAAATTCCCATCTTTTTATTCCAAATTGACATTTTTGGCACGATTTTGGTGAATATGATATCCTCCGAAGCATCTGTTTTTGATATGTATGGATAACGGAAGCTTTAAAAGGAAGCAAAATAAAAATTAGAAATTTTAAACTAATAAACAATTTTTTTGTACACAACAGGTGGCGCTGTGATTTTTGCATTTAACTTGCTTTTTAATTACATGCATTCGTGCTAAGAGAGTAGGAGAGGAAGAGCAGAAATGAGTAACCTGAAAGCCATTCTGATATTTCACGAGAGGTGTTCAAATTTAGCAGTGTAACAATCATTCAAATACATTCTTGTGGAATGTTGCTTAATTACATCCGTACTTGATAGTTTTTCAGATTTTGCATTTTTAGATGTACTGAACTAGTAAAAACTGGCAAGCAATAACGCCATAAACTTGATGTAAAAATACAAATTAAATGATTAGCTTGACCTTAGTAATATTTGTTTCGAAGATCATATTATAAATCTTAATTAAATAAATCTACTTTAGATTTTGGAGTGCTCAAATGTTTCATCCTGCTTCACATTTGTTTCCAAGAATAAAAAAAATGAATGATGATTGTAAGATGTGAACCAGTTGATTTGTTCAGCAAAGTTATTTCATATTTAGAAAACAGTATGTTCATTTTATTAATCGCATTAACAAAAATCAAAAGTAGATGTCGTTCAGTTATATTTTTGACATTATTGCTTCTCTAACACACCAAGTTTTATGCTTTAATTATACTTAGAAAAAGAGAATAATTCTAGGAATGAAATATCGTTATTACTCTTACGTTTATAATCAATTAAATTTCCGTTTTGAATTTCGCTGCATCTTATATTAGTTTATTCATAAATTCAGTGTTAGCGGATTATCTCGTACGAGTAATATTTCATTCAGCTATTTCTGCCAAAATATAGTATTATTCCATGAGGTACAAGCTACAACAAACAAAAAGTATGGCAAAAACGATTTTTAGTCACCGATTGTCTTCAAAAGTTCGCTTGCCAATAAAAGCAGTTTTCCCACTCCAATTCTTTTCTTACCCTTTGGACAGGAAAAAAGTCTCTGACTGTATCAGTTATGCCGAATAAAACAAATGATGCGGATGGAAGTATTTTCGAAAACATTAATTTCAATTTCTAAAAGCGAATAAAATGAGTAGTCGACTCTCAAACAGTAATAAAAATCTTTTTACCTGATGCCGTATACTAACCATCAAGCCACTGTTTCTTTATTTTTTCTAATTTTGATTTAACTCTTGCCATTAATAACGATGTAATTTTTTTCTGAACAGGAAAACGTTAAGTGACAATATATCATCGATATCACAATGAAAAAAGATAAGTTGACTGAAGAGTAACTGAGAAAAGCGTTTACTAATATGTGATGGTCGCAAGAGAAATATCTGAGTTTTTATTGAACTACCAGATATAAATTTAAATTGGGACTGTTTTCATTATGAATGTTAATTTAGAATCAAATAATTAGTAAATAATGGAGATAATGAATTTCAGATTACTGGACTTTGAAAAAACTGCTTACTTTTAACTTAACAGCTGCGAGATGACGATGACTTTCTTTATCTGAATCATGTCAATTCATTGTTTTCGAAAAGCACTGTACTCTCTTGGTGTTTACCTTTTATTAAAATCCATAAATTTTAAAACGCAAGACTGGTTGGTTATTGTGTCTATTTGTCTTATGGCTTTGTGGTGTTGTTTGTCTTCTTACAAACAGCAAATGTAGCTTCCTGGTGTCAGATCGTACTACCTCATTTCGCTTCTATTTCCGTAGCTCTTTGAATGTAAAAGAATGTACTTTTTCGTCCTAAAAAGAATTCTGCCAACAACTGGAGATTGTCGATAACCTAATGAGAAGTAAATTGATTAGAATGATTCAATGACGTGAATTTCTGCTCAAACGCTTCTTCTAATGTGGTAGTCACATCACAGCCGGGCCTAGCATGAATAACTGCTGAATGTGATCAAATTATATTCTAAATTAGAAAAAAGGTTCACATGCTGCAGCTGAAGATTGGCCTTAATTTTGCAGCCGACATGATGACTCATCGATGCATTTCTTTAATTCCGAAATGTTCCAAATTGCTTTTTATAGTGGTCGTGCTTCGGTTTTTAAGGCAATTATCCATTGCAAACGTCGGTTCATTTGTTTTTTAGAAAAATCCGTTGATTAAACCAGATCGCACCGTTTTCTAGACCAGCTTTTTGCTAATCCCTGATAGATCATGCATTATGTTCAAATTATCATGATCTATATTCAAAATAGCGATGCTAATACAGGAAATCCTCCAAATTCAAAGCGGAAATATTGTTCAGAAGAAGTTAATTCTTTTTGTTTTTAAACAAAAGCGATGGGTTGCATTTTTTCTGTTTTTATACAAAACTGAAAAAACAAAACTAGACAAAACTTTTTTTGTTTTTGTACAAAACGGTTGCATTCAGTGTGCCATCTCACACGAAACATTTTTTCCTTTGTACTGGCAAGAAATTTCTGCTTTCGAATTTAGATTTATCAGTAAGTGTATATAAGTCACAAATGCGTGTGTTTGATGGAGGTGGAAGCATTGTTCAGATTATGGGGATTAAAAGATTCAATGTTTCCACTTAAACTTTTAGAAATAGGACTGATATTGACATCATAATTGTCTGTTTCTAGATTTAAAAAAATCATACAATGAAAAAATCACTCTTCTCCAATTCGGCATCGAACTTTGTGTAATAATACTATGATAAAGCAATAAATAAAATTCTACTCAGTAAAGATAACATTTCGTTGAAGGAAGAAAGGCTGGAATTTTCTAGTTTAGGTAAAAACATTATGATACCAAACATATCAGTAAGGATGTGTAAGTTTAAAAATATAACGTGGAAAAATGCTATAAAAAAACTGTGAAAACATCTACACATGACAGAAGTTTGATGCGTTTCCTCATGTTATCATATCAGTCCACAGCCACATCTTTCCATGTTATCATATCAGTTCTCACTAACTAGCCTATAACACTTACTAAATTTTGTATTACGCTGTTACCAGTGTTTTCTACGATTTTCTCCGTTCCGTATTTTTTGAAATTTGAACGCTTCAAATTCCACACAAGCGTTCGTTTCATGAGCCAAATACTGTTTTGGAGCGAAATGATTTTGAAACACTCTAGAAATGCCTAAATAGGAAGGTAATCAGTAGTGCTTCATGAGGTAAGTTATTGTTTAGTCTGAATGCCTCACCACTTTAGTATTGAAAAAAAACTTGACTTTATCGGATATACAGTGACTGTAGTGTAAACATCGCATTAGATGACTGTTTGCGTGTATTACGTGTTACGAGATGTGTGCAATCTTACGCACTATCCGTGACTGGCCTCTGAACGTCTTAGTCCATCTAACTCCATACAAACCAATAATTCATGTTTCACCAAAATCAAACAAAATACTTTTAAAAACGGAACACATTTCACACTTGAAATATGCAACGAGAAACGTTACAAAACATCTCCTGGAGCGGGAGTTGGATTCAAATCAATGACTGGAATGGATAGGTAATATAAAACTTGCTGGTTAAGAGGACGTCAGGAATTGAGGAAGTTTGAGAAATAAATGCTTTAAGAGGTTAGAAACGTCATTTAGTTATAATGATGAAGATTAAGAAGGAAGTAAATAAAATGATTGAAGAAGGGACAAAGATCGACAAGAATTGTGAAAAGTAATAGGTTGAAAGAATGCTCGGATAGCAACGAATGATAAATGTGGGAGATTTTGCCGGAGGAGGGTGAGATTGTTCAGGACCAGAAAAAATGCAGAATTCTGTAATCGTTGATCCAAATTTGGAAAGCGCTTTGTTAACGATATAGTCTGTTTGTGCTTCTGGAACAGTAAGTGAGATTTCAGAGTGCATCAGAGGTTCGAAGTCCCGGTGTCGATGTTAACCAGAGAGCAGATCGCTGATCTTGCTGAAAGATTTTCAACGGTAGTTCTTGAATTCATTTTGGACTTTGCTGTTCAAATCAGTAATTGATTGATGTTTTTGTGTTTTTCTAATTACTGAATAATTAGAATGGATAAACCCACAATAATTTAATTGTACTAAGTCGTTAATCGTGCTTAGGTTGATGAAAGTGGTTGCGGTACAATACCAGTGACAGATGTTCAGGAAGCACTCAAAATTGCAGGCATTGACCTTCCTGGTTTCCAGGTAAATTTGTTATTTTATTGTGAAAACAGCGCTCAGTGAGTGAAATGCGAATTTGCTTTTGTTACATGTTAGAAGTAAGAAATATATTCATCTTATTGAGAAATATATTTTTCACCTTATATAAAATGCCTTTTTCTAGTTTCGCGAATTAATGAAACGTTATGGGAGCGCAAAGGACTTGGCATTCGATGACTTCCAAAATTTGTTTATTGAATTACGTAGCGAAAAAGATCAGGAAGTGAATGAGTGGAAACAGCGAATTGGTTCAGTAACTGGTGCCTATACAGTAAAAGGCTTATCAGAACAAAGTAATGAGGAAATAGTACACACCATTCGAGTCGAGGTCTGTATTTTTGAAATAAATCCATTAATCCTGTAAATCTCTGTGGAATTTTTTTAATTTTCACTCATCTTTTCTTTTTAAATACTAAGAATTAATAAAAAATATCTCGTTGACATGCATTTTTTTAGGAGGAGGTAGCTTTTTCAAATTGGATCAACAGTAATTTATACAATGATGCGGATTTGAAAAATTTGATACCTGTAAAAACTGATGGTGGAGACCTTTATCATAAAGTTCAAGATGGGCTTATCATATGGTAATGTCTCTTTGTGTCCTCTCAAATTCTTTCGTTCAGTCTGCATTTTGAGGAAGTGAGAAAAAAAAGGAGGAGGTCTGAATTAGACTGAGGTCATTACTTTAACTGCCATTTTCAGCAAACTTATCAATTTGGCAGTACCCGACACTATTGATGAAAGAGCCATCAACAAAAAGCATTTGAACACGTATACAAAACTGGAGAATTTGACATTGGCACTTATGTCAGCACAAGCGATCGGTTGTAATATCGTTAATATCGATGGTGATGATTTGAGTAAGGGCAAACCACATCTTGTACTTGGTCTTCTATGGCAGATCATTCGAGTAAGTGTTGTATTTTCCAAATTGTGCCTTGATTCAACGTTTTTTCGGGAAGGAATCTGTTTACGAAACCAGGTTCTTCATCTTTATCTCATTTTGGGTCATGTTTAAAATAACATATGGATTTTGCGGTGGAATTCCTATTGCGGTTACATTTTAAATATTCAACATTACATGACTGAAGATTTGCAAACTTGTTGATTCCTCTTATGAAATATTTGTAAATAGAACTGAAATGCTGGTTTACTGAAGATTTTTTAATAATTATTTTAGTATTGCAGATCGGTTTATTCAATCAAATTGACTTAAGACATGTGCCTGGATTATTTCGATTGTTGCAAGAGGGTGAGACGTTGGATGATTTGCGCAAGCTTTCACCAGAACAGATTTTGATACGTTGGGTTAATCATCATTTAGCAAAGGTATTCTTATTGCAGTTTATTGCAGTTCATTTAGATATCACGAGTTTCCAATTTCTTTTATTTGCTGTATAATCCACTTATTAACAGGATAAAATAGCATTTGATTTATTCCAAATTTTTTTCGAGATACAATGGATTTCAAAATGCGAAAAGAGTAGGAATTATCGAATTTGATTGGGAATTTCCCCTCAATCGGAGATTTTAATCGATTGGGCTCAGCATTTTATATTTACTATCTCTCTGTTGATTATGTTGATCCTGATGGAATAAAGGCAAATTCAGTGTGGAAAATGAATTGTTATGTAATAATTGAAATGGACGAAATTAAATTAGAGATAAATTATTCAATATTATCTTAATAAGTTTTAAAGTTCAATTTTGATTTCATTTTGCTTCATCTGAATTATTTAAAGGCTGGCGTGGATCGGAGGCTAACGAATTTCACCTCGGATATTATCGACTCGGAAATTTACACTCATTTACTTAATGAAATTGCTCCAAAAGCAGCTAATGTGTCCCTTTATCCACTTTCTGTTAAGGTATGTATTTTTCAGCTCTTAATTTTAGTCGCTGACAGCATTCAATAGCATTAGTGGTTAAAATAATGCTGGCTTTTTTTCCGCAGTTGAGTTTTATGGTACTTTTTTCTTCTTTGTGAAGTCGTTTTTTTTTTTTTTTTTTTTTTTTCAGGTTTCATAATCTTAACAGAATCATTGACTCTCATTTGTCTGTATATCATGTTTTTTAGTCTTAATCTTATCCGAACTTTAAGTTTACTATTTGCTCCGATTATTACTGTCGATTCTAAGAATTCTGTTCTTATTTCTCTAACCTTTGGTTATATCAACTTGTTCATTATTAAGTGGAATTCATTTCACTCTTTTGAAAGGCTCTAAGTTACCTCAAAATAGTCCTTTCCCAACTCCTTATCAAAATATGAACATCGTTTTTTCGCATTCGAATATTGCGGGCTCAATGCGCTGCACAGCCGAGAAGCAGAACCGCATATCTTTGTCTGCTATCATATTTCGAAACTTAGCAATCTCATTTCAGATAATTTGACAGCAGAAAAACTATCAGAAAGTAAATATTTAGACTCAAACATATTCATAAAGAGATTATACTACTAAAAAATTTTAAATTAAGTGCAAGATTTCGAAGCTTAGATACAGGTCACAGTAGAAAAAGTTCTTTGTATTGCTCACATTATCATAAAGAATATACAGTCAAACGACCTTTACATTTAGAAATTTTTTGCTCTCTGCCCACCAAATTTTTCTTGTTTACCTGAAATTCGCAAATAAAAAGTGTTAAAAGTTCAAGTATTTCAGTTACTATACCAAAGGCAGAAAATAGTTATGGAAAAGAGCGGACACTTGTAAATCTTCTGTCAATTTTACAGGGTAACATACAGAGAGCAGCGGCTATGTTGAATGAAGCTGAGAAGATTGACTGTCGTGAATTTGTTGCACCGAATGATGTTGCTCAAGGGAACTATAAATTAAATTTGGCATTTGTTGCCAATCTTTTCAATAAATGTCCAGGCCTTCCGGAGCCGGGAGCAGACGAAATTGGTGAGTTTTCTGGCCGTTATATCAAGAGAGACAAGAAAAAAAAAACGGGAATTGTTCTGATCTATTAGATTTTCGTATGTTATTTCGTCAGGGAGGAAAGGAAGGTATTTCTCGTTTTGTTATCTAGAAGCTTTCAAGCCATGGCTTACTAAATTCCGATTTGCTCGTAAATTTTATCTTGATTTGACGTCTTGCTTCAATGCATCGAAGTTTGGATTTTTCAGAAATCGACGCTGCTGATGAAACACGTGAAGAAAAGACATATAGGAATTGGATGAATAGTATGGGTGTTGATCCACACGTCAATTGGCTGTATAGCGATCTCTGCAGCGGTGTTATTATTTTTCAAGTTAGTTTCAAGTTAGTTTCAGTGTCTTTAATGTGTTATTGATCATGAGGACGGAAACTACTTCAGCAAATAGTGATATGGCTTTAAATTCATTTTTTGATTTGTTTGTCGGCTAGGTGATTTCTTATAAATTAACTGTTGAATTGCTATCAAGATCTTTTTTCCAGCTTTATGATATAATTCGCCCCGGAATAGTAAATTGGAAACGAGTGGTTAAGAAGTTTTCCAAATTAAAAGGTATGATGGACCAAATACAAAACTGCAACTACGCAATTGAACTTGGTAAACAGCTGCGGTTTTCATTGGTTGGAATACAGGGTAAAGACATTTATGATGGCAATCAGACGCTTACACTTGGTTTGTTTATTCATAATTTCGTAAAAGACCGTATGTGGTCTAAATGTTCGGAATATACATTCATTAGTGGTTATCACTAAAATGAATTCAACAATTTTATGCATATGATCATAAGAAATATTCTCTTTGGCGATTCTTAAGAAGTTTAAGAATAAAAGTATCAGTTAAGTATGAGAAAGTTATGACATCGTCAAAGGTTCTTCTAATCGTAATTTTTTTTTTTTCAGCTTTGGTATGGCAACTGATGCGCGCCTATACTTTAACTGTATTGGCACAGTGTACGCAGAGCGGTGATTCCTTGGCAACTGATAAAGAAATTATTGCTTGGGTAAATGAGAAAGTATGTTTTATGAATGTAATGATATCATAAAACCCTGTAAAAGTTTACAGATTCAATGTGTTCGATTTTTCTATCCTTCATTCAAAACATACAGCATGATTTGACCTGTCATGATGTAAGTTTTTTAAAATGTGTGAGTGACACTGACGACCGCTTACCACATTTACAGTTAGCGTCCTCTGGTCGAAAAAGATTTATAAAGAGCTTTCAAGACCAAACAGTATCCGACGCTTGTGTTGTTCTGGATCTTATTGAATCGATCAAACCAGGTACCATCAGTTACTCGCTCGTAAAAACCGGTACTGCTGAGGTTAGTTTTATTTTTAGCTATTGATTTACATATTGGAAATCACCATTTTGACTGCTGTTCAAGATGAATGACTATATCAAATCTGTTATTTCGTTCAGTTAAGGTTTATCAATTATTTTCTGGGGAAATTCATATGTTTTCCATAAGTTTGTGTTACAGCTGTCATTTTCGGTTACACTTTCTTACAGAATAATTTGGAGAATGCAAAATACGCAATCACATCAGGACGTAAAATTGGTGCGAAAATCTATGCTCTGCCAGAAGATATCGTTGAAGTTCGTGTTTTCTTTTCCATTCGCGCACAAGGCTTTATCTACAGTTTCATTCGAAACTTTGACATGGAAATATTTTAGGTTAAACCGAGAATGGTAATGACTGTTTTTGCATGCTTAATGGCGCGTGATTATATGCCCAACGTGAAAGAAATATCATCTCCGATAGAACCATTGGAGAACCACGGATAAAAATTGCTGGAATTCCCAGCTGACGTTTCTACCCTATTGATCTTGATGTTATTAATGTGCCCCATATCTTTTTTTTTTTTAATATAATCATCTAGAATATATGGCGGAAAATGAAAATACTAGAATCATAAATTACATTGAAGATCACGAAGTTATTGCAGAATATAACTTTTAGAGAAACTGTTACATTGCTTAAAAGGAAATTTAATGTAGTAAATACCGCAGAAAAAAACTATGATGCTTTGATTTTATTCATTTAATGACTACATACCATATCTTTAGCAATCATTCCTTTTTTCGTTATCTCGGACAATGTTCATTTGGTAGTTTAATGACCAGCAATTTTTATTATGTTGATATATGATTGTTTTTCATACCCTATGTTTCCAACATCTACTTCGTAATAACTTTAATTTATGGTTTCATTTGTACCATTGTGTTTATTTTGGTTGCACAAACAACACGCTTTAAAAGTAAGGACTTCCTCACTGGGATGAAAAGAAAAAGTTGTAAGCTCTTGTATTCAGTATTTCTGTGATTAATGCAGTTTTATATCTAATTCATGTATCAGTTTGCTAATTTATCTCGCACTCTTCCGATCGATTTGACAGCATTCTTATGACGTTATTGTCATTCGCATTAGTAATCTATCTGCAATGCATTAGAAACAAGCCAGAAGAGCGAGCAAATTGGGATATTCTTTTATGGAAGTCAAAGGACACATTTGATGCATCAACAGGCTTCCATAATTTTTTCCAAATATTGTAACAATTTATGCACATTTCGGGTTGATCGTTATCCTTTGATTAAAAACCTTCTGACTTATTTTCCACGGAATGATACTTTAAGATGGTTCGACCATGTCTTCCAGAATTGCGGTTATGTTTTGAAGTATTGGCTTCCATATTGGCCGCTTTGTGCTGATAGCGATCTTAAGCTAGGGAGCCAGGTTGGATTCATAGAGCTCCAAATCTTTCATTTCAAGAGATTCCGAGGACTGGAATTACATGAGATAAATATATTTTGGCAAATAATTCAGACGTTTGTGCTGAGTGCAACGGTATCAGATGTCCTTTATGAGTGTGCGGCTTCGTTATGCAAAAGTTCCTTACTAATACCTAGCTGAACAATGGTTCTTAGCATGCAGCTGCAAATCGTTTGCATCTGATACCTCTATTTACTTAAGACTGTTTACCTTTGATGAAGAGTTTCATACGATAACTATAACGAACATTCATTAAAATATTAGTTCACCAATTAGTGGAAATTTTTGAGGAAAATTGCTGTATTTTCGACAATCTGAGACTGTCTGCTGTGAAGATCATAGCATAAATCATTTGAATAAATTAACTTTATTTGACATTTATTATGCAAGATGCAGCAATGAATTTAGAAGAAGATCAAAAGCCGGAATTTAGAGTTATAACAATTATAATATTACGACTTGTAATTTTAGTGCCTTATGAGTATTGCACGACAAAACGTAAACAGTTCAATAAGCTTTGCAAATCGATGGCGCTGTTAAGCAACTTTTACCAGAATAGATGACGGATAACGACTGAATATAAGATAGAAGTGGTGGATCGGACAGGAGCAGAGAATAAATGGCGAAGCCAAACTTGGAGGATGAAAATTGTGTCATGGAATCAATGCACAAGCATGGAGATTTGTATGTGATGTCACTTTTTCTGTTTCTGACTCGGGAATTGTTCATCGTGCCTCAAGTTTCCATCTCTCTCTAAAAATTACAAAAAAAAGTTCCATTCCCAGAAGAATTTCTCCTTACATTCTATGCTCACTCCATCTTCTTTAGACCTTCCTGAGAATGGGAATGAAATCCATAAGTTTTAAAACATAGGACGAACATGCAATACTGAAATGGTTAATAGTAGAAAGATTGGCACAGTTGTTGCATGAATCCGTCAAATCTGATTTCGATCTGAATTAGCAAATGTTTACATGAAGTAGACGCGAGAGATTATATCGCATTCCTTCAAAAAATTTTGCTCACTGCATAAGAAAGATTCTGGACCAATGAATAAAATGAAACTCTTGACTGCTGTCGATTGATCTATTTTATTTTCAACAAGTAAGAAGTTTTAGAGAAAACTTAGGAAACGCACTGTATTGAGTATCCCATGAACCGAATTGTTTCGGGTAAAAAAAAAATCTCTGCTTGTTCGTCCAAACGGTAATAAGTTCAGAATGATTATTTGAATCATTACCAATAGAAGTTCACAATAATTAAACCAGAATCACAGTTGTCCAAAAGCTCCATATCAACAATAACAAAATGTTTGCAGTGGTGACACTCAACCGATAGTGCTCAATGATTTGAAATTATTTTTATCTGGTCAAAAATTTATTCGTATTGCCCTGCACAAATAATCTCGACATTATTTTCTATTTAATTTCAAAACTTTACCTATCTGATTATGAAAATCTTGTTCCACTGTACAGTGAATTCAAAATTTATTTGCCTATTCACTTCAACACATTATCAGAACGCTTTATCTATCCAGTGCAAGACATAACAAGTTTGATTGTAAAATCAGGTCTTCTTGATCAATCGTTCACGGATAAATCAAACTTCTGTTATGCCAATTTCTCGTCCATATCCTGAATGCTTCTAATGCAGAATAATTCATACGCTCGTTTTCCTAACAGTTACAACAACAGGATCGATTGTTGTAAATACCAATTATTTTCGCGGCTTTTTCTACATTTCCAACCACGTTTCCGTTAGAAACGTCTTGTTAATAACATTCAGAAAAAATTAGGAAAAGAAAACCATTATTCGTAAATTTCATGAGAGCTACAGTCGTCGCAAGAAAAAAGCATAACGATTCTATTCGGTAATGCGTAACAATAATAATAATGTTTGTTTCGTTTTCTCCACCTATCCTGTGAAGTAAACTCATACTGCCACATTGCTGTTCAGCCGTCGCAAGCAGACCACACCTGAAAAGCTCGGGGACCACACACGATGTTTTATCTGCGTCAAGACAACATTTTGACAGATTACATGACTATGACATATATGCATGAACATAACCATTATGATGTTCTACTAATACACGCTCATATTTGAATTAGCTAAAAGAAAAAACTCGAGCTTGAGTTGTTGAGTTATTGTAAAAATAGTTGTGAAACCGAGCATTCTCGAAGTTTCTGGTGCTTCAGTTTCTTTGGAAGCTCGCAGATGCATCAGTTTCAACTTCTAGCGCGAATGCGATCGCAAGAGCTACGAGAACTCTGAAAATATCAACCAAACAGGCAAAATTCGTACAAATCAAATGGAGTTGGTGTTACACCTGAAGATTCATTCATTCAATTAAATGACAACAGCGTACTTTTATCGACTAGTATGTGCTCTAAAATTAGGTTTCAGCTGGGCTATCTTAAAGTTCATTTTTAGAATCACAATTTACATCGAAATGAACATAATTTATGCATAAAAAGTTGGGAGATCAAATTCTCTGTAGCATCAAGACAATCTCATAAATTAATTATCACCATCTCTTTGTCGTAAAAGTTTCTCGATGCTTGGTTGTACAGACGAATAGATACAAAAGTTTTATTGATTGATGCTGGGATTAATTTTAATCTTATATTAAAGATAAATAATTATCCGAAAACATTGCTAGCAGATCGATCATAGATTTTCTTCGTTATTCCTCGAACATTCTTTGAGAGTTCTGTTTCATTTGATTCAGGTTTATTTTCGTTCTGATGCTTATGATCCAAATGATGACCTTAACTCTCCATACAGTGAGAATTTGTATACTACATGTCAATCCAAGTACAATTTACATGTTATTTTGTTAACTTGCAGCGTAAAGGAAGTTAATTTACAACAAATTTTAATATGAAGGAACTTTGCTTGCCACTTGTCAACTACAGCACAATTTACAACATGTGTTAATTTAGTGCAAAGGTCAAAAGCTTGGTTATTGAAAAACCAAAAACTTGTTTATCCGAAATTTTCTATATGTAAGGATTCGTTGATTATTTCGTCAAATTTATATTCTATAAAAATACTTCGGTTTTTTCAACACCACCCGCTCCTTCCATCCTTCCTCGCACGTCAATTACTCTTCTTCCATCTTCTCAATCGCATTTTCCTACTAAATGCAGAAAGTTTTTCAGACGTTGAAAGAATTCATCTCAAAGCTCAAAAATCATTGAGTTTGCTTTCATCACGCTTCATCACTAATTGATCCGGATATCCTTCACTACATAAATCATTGTTGAGACTATATTGAAATGTTTCGTGTTTCTAACAATGGAGAAACTCTTCATGAAATCTTTCTTAACATTTCTTCAGGAATTACTTCATCAGATTATATTTTGATGTACAATATGTATCGTAAAACTAATGCTGGATAGGCTATTAACCAGAGAGAAATATTCTTTGAAGGAAATATATGCTTTTACATCGATGCGTCAAGTTGGCAAGCGGAATATTGGAAATGAAATCATTCCTCATTCTATGAAATGGCGCAAGAAAAAGCGAATCAATGAATATTTAGTGATATCGATGAAGAGCCGCCAGATGACCAGTACTTAATCGAACCACAACAAAACAATAGTGCAAATAACAAGGATTACAAACACTGAAGTCTTCAGTTCTTAATATCATTACTGAATCCTTTACCGATTTGAAACTTTTCTCCTCTTTTCTTACAAACGAGTTTCTTAATTATACAACTTAGTATTTCCTTAGATCGATCATTCCCGGAAAATCAGGATTTTATTTCAACATTAAAGTCCTGATAGAGGAAATACAAGTGGCTATCGAAGAATTACTGAACAGCAAAATGTTGCAATCATTCAAGACTTACAGAAGCAACGCTGATCAAGAAAGTGATAAGATATGCAAATCTAAGAGAGATAGTGCAAAAATGGTACGATCTGAATGCATCACTGATTTGCAATAAACACGTTCATTTCATGCGACCAACACTCCTTATCATTAGTTTCTCATTCAGATTCCACTTGGCTTGCAGGTTTCCGTCCGAGTTGCAACGAAGTGCGGATGGAGTCGGGGGGAAATGGAGTCTGCGGTACCGAGAATCTTCGTATGAGATTCTGTTTCATCTTACTATAAGCAATCGCTTCGTACATGAATTTTTGAATAGACAAGAAGAGGGTGTGGAATTACATTGTGAAGGTCATATATCTTCTGAATTCTATAATTTCGCTAACAGCGAAGTAATTTTGTTTTCATATCTAATCACTATCATTTTAGGTAAAGGTACTGATACAGATAATGCATAAAACCTGAAATATGACTTCAAAAATGAATGTAAGTGCTTCAGATATTTACAGCTTACCTTTGATGTTGTCAAAATAGAATCATTATTCTGCATTTATGTATATTATTGAAATGTTCAAAAAAATTTTAAGACTGTTAAGAATGGCTCTACAAATCTGCAAATGCTGTTTGAAAATGCTGATTTGAAACCGAAGTTGACTTTTATTGGCGGCGGTAAGATGGCAACCGCTCTCATCTCTGGTTTTGAATCTGCTGGTAAGTTGCATTGAATATCTTTCAAATTTAATTCAGAACATTGACAAGAGATTGGGTACTATATATAGATACTATAGGCCCCTTTTCTGCTAATTTTCAGACGTACTTTATGTAATTTTATAATATCAGATCAAATCTAACCGCACGAAATAATCATGCTTTATTTTTTATTAATTTTTAGCTGTTAATTTTGTTTCGTTGCTGTAAAAGGAGAGACTTTATCGATTAAAAAAGTTTGCCTGTAACTGTATCTTTGTACAGATAAATATTGAAATGCTGTAACAGTTGTATGTCTTTCAGGTCTCATAACTAAAGATGACGTTGCCGTCAGTGTTAGAAGAGAATCATCTGCACAGCGATGGAAGGTATTATGTTTGGAGATTTTATGAAAAGTTTAAAAATATAGATTTACATGCCATAATTCATGTTTGGAGTGCCTTTTATTAACAAACATTTTACTGAGAAATTCAATTTGCAGCAGTTGGGATATGAAAATGTGTACACATCCAGTGATATTCTGATTCGAGATCATGGTCAAGGTATGCACTTTTTTTTTGTATTCATGGTACCATTAGCAGTATATACTATTCTCTGATAACAGTTAGTGTAATTTGTAAAGTTAAACTCTATTTCAAATTTTTATACTCTTCGATGTACATTCTAGACTATTTGGATTTTTTTATTCACATTAATAAATAAAGCATTTAACAAGATATTTGGCTCGAATAAGTCAAATGGGTCTATAATAACAATTTAAATAATGTTGTGAATTTTTCGCTAACGCATATTTTTTTACATGGAACTAGTTCTCGTATCAAACCACAAATTTTTGCTATTTTGTTTCAATTATTTCTTTTTTTTTCTGCATGTTTTTGTCACTCCATTTTATTTAATTTCTTCATTTTTAGTATTGTGAAGTTGGAGAAATTTAATAGTGATTCTTCATATCGTGAATGGAAAATCATCAAAACATTAAAAATACTGTGATTTCCAGGGATTGTTTTTTTGTCGGTAAAGCCAGAGATGCGCACAGCAGTGTTGAACGAGCTGAGCAATAATGCGTTTATAAATACTCCGTTAATTATCTCTGTTATGGGTGGAGTTGACGTGAAAACATTGGAGAGAGAAGTATATTTTCTTAATGTTGTTTCAAAAATTTACTGTTAATTCCAGGATTTTTAATGCTGAAATTTTTTAATAGACACATTCTGATAATGGAGATGAATTAGCGAACTTCTCAAGTCGAAATTTTGAGATGAACGCACGAAAAAAATAAATTTTCCAAAACATAAAGATTAGGAACAAAATGGAGAGATCAGAAAAAAAATCAGATCTCATTTTCTTAATGTAATATAACGATCAGACGCATAGTTTTCACAGCTTTGTAACTTTTAAGAAAATGTATCTATCTTCTTTGATTTATTTGGTGGGATATTTCTAAGCTGCCTGATAATTTTAAAGGAATTTGAGGTTGCGGCTAAAGGTTATATCTTAGAACGTGGATTGGTACGTCTAATGCCAAACCTTCCGGTTACTGTATGCTCTGGAGCATCGGTGATGTGCTATAGCTCATACCTGCAGCAAGAAAAGGTCCCGAATGCTATTTTCTTTCTTTTTTTTTTTTTTTTTAATGTTCGTATTTATTGAATCTCTAAGTAAGTAGCGGGTGTAATAAGAAGAAAACTAAATGATTTTAAAGTACATTTATTTATTTATTTTTTAATTTTTTTTTGTCAAAAAGATAATATCAAATTTCAGCTGTTGCACTGTAGCTCTTTTATAGATTGATTTAATTCAGTGCATGATGCATCATGTTGGTATTTGTTCGGTAATCAGTGAAAAATCATTTGATGCTGCTACAGCAATCGCAGGATGTGGACCAGCTTTTGTTAGTTTTGATACCGTTCCTTCGAGAATGTTTCCTCTGTCGATGTTCTGCTTATGTCGCCTCATTATTCTGATTTACAGTTATATCTCGATTCTCTTTCCTCATTTTGGGAAAGTGAGCTTCAAAAAAAAAAAGATCCTCTAGGATTTCATTGCTAGAATTTCATCACAAATCGTGAAAAATTATAACATTGCTGAATTTCAGATATTCATGGCAATCGAAGCATTGTCTGATGGGGGTGTCCTTGGTGGTATTGATCGAACAACTTCAATAAAATTAGCTGCTCAGACGGTTATGGTAAACTGCTTGAGAAATTTATTTTTATGCGTTTTTTGTGTGCTTGCAGATTTATATAAGAGGCCATTCATATAACCTAGGCTTTTTCTTTTTCATTACGACATTAACACTCATTATTCTGGTGGAATAAAATGTCGAGCTCATTATGCTGAATAATTCATTTGTTCTTACTTAATCCTCAGAAATCCAATGTACATTACCCGGTTCACGTAGAGTCCATTTTTTTCTACTCTATGAAATGCATATTGTTAGACATGCCACTCTGAATGGTTTTATTTATACGAATTAACATTAAAAACAGATATTTCCGGTTTCGGTTTATGAATTGTGTCTACCTCGTGTGTCAAAAATATGCGGTATGGTAATGTATACATTCCGCATCATATCCATCGAAGTATTGCTAAAATCAATTATTGCTTATATATAGTGAGATTTATTGCATATATGTGGATAATGACAGTTTAGCAAAAAGTTGAATATAGCAAGGCAAGTGCTGTGATAATTCCTTAACTAGTGACTGATGAAAAACATTTTTTCTAACTTTTTTTCTTAATCTTGCTTTCACAGTCTTGAAGATGTGAAACCAACCTGATTCCAGACGATGTACTTTTGGGGAAAGTTCGTAAGTGTTCGGAATACTGTATCATTTTCGCGAACTTGAGAAGTTTTAGAGAGAAATGAAAGAAAAATGTTCAAGAGAGAAATAAACTGATGAGAAATGCTAAACACTTGATACACATGGATGCATAAAGGAAATACAGAATGCCTTATAACATGCACATCTTATATAAATGTTTGTACCGTTTTTATAAAAAATAAATCTGAATTTCGCTGTAATTTGTAAAGTCCTACAAATTTGAATTATGTGGCTTTATTGTTACAGGGAGCGGCAAAAATGGTTTTAGAAGGAACGAAACATCCAGCTACTTTAAAAGATGATGTTTGCTCTGCCGGTGGTAGTACGATATACGGTGTGAAGGAATTAGAAAAAAATGGTTCTCCTTTTTACTTGCAGTTAAATTCTTTCAAAATTGTTTGTTACTCAAAATTATATTCCTTTTCTTATTTCCAGGTTTTCGTTCGGCATTAATCGAAGCAGTGCATGCTTCAACAAAACGGAGTTCAGGACATATTTAGAATTTGGTTTCCGACAAACTTAATCACTCCGATTCTGTAGAATTCACCATCTCGCAGTTCTGGAAAATGTTTGGGTTGATTCTTAAGTGCATTTCAGGCGCCGAAATTGTTTAATTAATTTTGTCGATTTATACTTTTACTTTTTCATGCTTTTTTATTTCAACTACCATATTTTTTTGCATACATGTCCATACATTTGTAACTTTCGTAACATTTCTTACTGTTTTAAAATATAATGAATATTAAGCATGTGCAATAAGTGGAAGAAATCTATTCTGTTTTCCATTAGCTTGATTTGAACTGCTGAAGTATTATGCACAATATTTCTTTTTGAATGAAAGATGTAAATTTTCGATTACACTGACATAATTCTAGGAAAAAAAAAACGAAAAATTTCACGTTTTTACTGACTTATTCACTATGAATGCGGGATTTTTCTTTTTTTTTTGTATTCATAATCTAGCTCTGCACTCTTCTGTGGTCACTAATTGTGTTCAGATTTATGATTCCCTATAATTACATTGGTTTTCAGGTCTTATCATTTGTTACTTAGTCAGTTCTCATTATCATTCTTGTTATCGTTGCTATCTATCACACTTTCACTGTTTTTACAAATATATGTTATTTTTGGACTTGTTTTTTTAATGTAGAATTTTTTCACATTTTGATATTGTTTCCGTCAGGAACGCTACTGACAATTTTAAGCTTGCAGGTGATTTAATGTTAAATCTGCTTTTGATTGAATTGTTCTGATGTTTGAAACATGACTCGTTCAGATTCCATTTCTTCTCTTATGGTTGATTGCTCCACTGAATGCTGTCTGTATTTACTGATGGTGAATAGAAACTTATTAATAAATGGAATACCGTAATTGAAGACTTAATACCTCAAACGGTGTCATTGTTCAGCAAATAATAGTTGGTAATACTGAGCTGATGCTCGAGGTTAAGATTAAATTAAGCGTTTCTCAATACTGGTCTTTTTTATATGTTTGCTTTGTCGGTAAATCTTGGCCATATAGCTGCACCATAGCGTTTAAACTACTTGAAATTTATTGCTGGATGAATGTTTGTGAACTTTATCTTCTCCTTAATAAACGATTGAACGAAGTTCAATTGGATGTGCAAATTCCAGGGCATCGCTATTAATATGTAGCAAAATTAAAGTTCAAACTTGCTTTCACATTGAAAAATTTTGTTTCAAATTAACTAACTGGGATCTTCGATTCTGCTGAAATTAGCATTTCATCCTTAAAACTTTTCAAACAAAAGTTGCTAGTTTACTTGGTCGCAGGCACTTTTATTGTGAATTAATTCCCAGGAGGCGTGCGTTGAAGACGAGTTCATCCATCATTTAATTATTTTAGATCTACAGCTTCCCATCATCTCTCAATTAGAAGAACTGAATGATCATAGATCTTGTCAATCTATGATAGCATTGGATGTTTCGTGTCGAAAGACAGGAACAACTAAAGAAATAGCGATGAAACGTATTGGAATTTATAAACACATGACACCCATGTGGATGAGTCGGTTAAGCCCGGACTATAAATATTTGGATGTTGCATTAAAAATTCATCCTTCAGACGATGAAGGTATAAAATAATTTGAGAGGATGTGAAACTCTAACAGTAAACAGCTGCAAAGCGGACTACTTGGCTAATATCTGCAGTTTTCTTAAAATATAAATAAGTAAATAAATAATACCATATGTTTGAATAATGCTTTTTAGACTGATTCCTAAGCCTTCCACTTGAATCGATCCTTTGCCAAAGCTGGCACTTTTTTTTTTTTTTTAGCATATGTAAGGACGTCGCACATGTTTCAGCTGCTGTTCTCGATTAATTATCAAAAATATCTCTAAATTTGTTGGTCGATAACGCTATCAACTGCAGATAACTTACTCGTCTGTCAAGGAAGCTTTTCGTTCAATTGCATTTGATAATTCGAAGGAGACTTTCGTATATTTCATTTTAAAGCATTTATTTTACTTCAATCAATTTTTACTCATCACTATGCTTCTGAATTTCGTTCAGATCAATTTTCCTTTGCATATTCCGGTTTCACTGAATTTACTCATTTATCTTGCGTGAACCTTACGTGAACTCAACTAATATCCAAAAAAGCTCTTTCATTTCATATACGTTGCTGCTATTATTGTTTCCTTTTTTTTTTTTTTTTTTTTTTTTTTTTTTTTTTTTTTTTTCTTTTTTTTTTGCAAAAACACACTGCCGAAAAGTCGATAAATTAAAATGGAATAAAAAAGTTCAAAACAATTAACTGCTACTGCTAGAAAACATTTCCTCGGAGTGAGACAGATGACGACGAGTAGGCAACATTTTCGGATTTATATGTGAGTGTTTGTGTACATATGTAATAATATTTACGTGATTCATGTATCTACACTATTCGTTGAATCAACTCTCCGTAAGCTGTTTTTGTCAGCTTTCAGATGCACTTTCACGTTCACGTGTATGATTTCACGTATTAAGTAGGTTAGAAAGTTGATGTTGCAGAATTGTCAAGACGAATCGTCCTCTCTTGTTATAGACGTGAGCTATCTCTGTCAACAGATATCACTTTCACTTCACGTAAAAACTCACGTGTTAAGTAGGTTAGAAAGTTGGCGTTACAGGATTGTCAGGACGAATCATCCTTTCTTATTATTGGCATGATTTGCGTGTGCTTTTTTCTACTAGTTTAATCGATTAAATTATTTGATATTTGATATTCTAATGTATTTTTTCTCGTTTTCACAAAAATCTATTTGCGTTATAGAATTTGATACCGCTTTAAGTGAAGCGAGCGAAATATTGTTGATGTTTGCTATATTTGAAGGTTCAGGGAAATATATCTGCCAGAATCGAAGTCAAAATTTTTTTTAGCATTATATTTATGCGATGGCTAATGAATGAACTATGATCTTTCGGCTTTTGAAACTTTATTAAATTTTTATTTTCTTCTCGAAATTAAATTTCTATCTTTTTTTTTTCGACTTTAATGGGGGTTAATAGGAAGATTGACGCTAAACAGAAGAATTATTGTTTGAAAAGTATGAATTTGTGTGTATGTGCCACAACAATTACTGTTAAAAAACCTGGAGCATTATCGAGCAGATAGAAAACTGCACTGAGAAAACAAACTCTTTTTGTTCCAGGAGCAATTTTGGTTCTAATAACAATGAATCTAATGATTAGTTTGCAGGAATTACTTCATCTTTTCAATTTTTTTTTTTTATATTCATAATTTTTATGTTCATTTCTAGACTCCTTCTTTAGTTATTTATATCGAATTAACTATCGCTTATTTAACTTACATTATAAAAGTCTTATTTAAAGATTTCGTTTTTGAATATAGCAAACTCAATTATTTGTTTGTTGTCTACAGTTTGAGAACAATCAGCAATCAAGCAATCATTCGAGAAGATTTGTTTATCCAGTTTACATAAAGCTCTTACAAATTATTATTTAATCAAGGAGTCTTTTCATTTGGATGATAAGTTGAAAATGAAAGAAAAAAAAAACATTTTATTTGTATCAAATTCTTCAGCTTAAATCCAAGAAAAACGAAAAAGGTTAATAAAAAAAAAAAAAAAAATTAGTGGATGAAATGAAAATTGATATAAAGATAAGAAAGAAGAAGAGAAGCTTTGAAAATTACGTCATAAATGTTTTATACCTCGGTAGCTGAAGTTGCGAAAAAAACAGAGATTTTTCAGAATTCTTTCCGTACTTTTTTTTTTTTTTTGTAGGTATATTGAGGTATATTACATTGATACAAAAGTAGTTTTGCTTTCGGACAGTAAATTTTAAATTATTGTAACTATGTTCAAACACATATTTTTTAGTCAAGATCTAAGCCTAAGCATTTATAAATATAAACTTCCAAAAAACACGGAGCAGTGAAATTACATTAAAATGGCATTTAACAGAACCGAATTTATTTACTTTTAACAATGCAGGAATTCAAATTAAATTGTGATGTGTCCTATCAATTAAATATGAATTATATTTACAATGTAATATAATAATTATGAGCTTATAAATGTTAGCTGTAGTTTTCCATACTTTAAAGTGTTTTTTTCATCATTTGATATTTTGATATTTTCAACAACGTCGAAAATGCAAAAAATTTCACTTGGTGACTTTTCTACTGAATTTATACAATCAATTTTAGTACACTGTTTTCTTGCAGTATTTACAGATTTATTAGAAGCCATGAATGAGTTGAATTTTTCAAAATTTTAAAAATACATATGAATTAATTTGAACTTTGGAATGATGTCGAAAAGTGAAGTTTGGAATAATGAATTCAGTTTTAGCTTAGAATAAGTACATGAGAATATTGCTGGAATGTTTATCAATTTTTTTCACACAGCTTAATACATATTTTCTTTTGAATCGTTTTAAATAAAGTGATTTGTTTTTTGTAAAATATGTTTCTTGTGAACTTCCCGTAAGAATTCTTTATTCGGATTATTGTTATCCGAATTTTCCATCTTTTTCTACAGAACCTTAAAAAAAAAAAAAAAAAGAAAAAGAACCATAAATGATCACTGGATCAATGTGCAATCTTCACTTTTAACTGATCCATACTACTAAATATAATCAAATGAAGAAATGTATGTGAGATCTCTGTAATTTGTCTCCATTTTTCAAAAAATGAGTTCAAAGCGAGTTGTTGTTGTTCGTCTCTGCGGAAGATAGTCCAATTATCTTTGTTTGAGAAAACAAAGCAAATAGTTTTGAACTCATGATTGAGCGGAATTTCCAGATTTCGATGCTTCTAATATCTATGTAGCTAATGAACAAATAAATATATTTTATCAGTAAAAATAATGACTGTCTATATTAAATAGTTTTATCAGTTAAATTCAATCTTTTATCGAAATAGCATATTTTTTTTTATTAATACTAACTATCATAAAAAGTTTTGGCTTTCAAATACTCGCCATTGTCAGATTTTACAATGTGAATATCTTCCAGTTTGTCAAATAGTTTTACCAATAAACAGTTCCGTTAGGTGTGAAGATTTGAAAAATCGGTATCCTTGAGCAAAATTTTCGAAGGAAGGTTTTCCAAGCAATTTAAAAATAAAACTTAAATTAATAAGAAGACTCAATGTCATTTCAATATTTGTTTAGGATTTTTAATCTAAGAGGAGATGAATTTCAGTGGTAAAATTATTTAATATAGATGGTCATTATTTTTTATTGATAAAATGTTTATGAGCTACATAGATATTAGATTTAAAAAGCATCGAAATCTGGAAATTTCGTTCAATCATAAGTTCAAAACTATTTGCTTTGTTTTCTCAAACAAAGATAATTGGAGATTATTTATCAAAAAGATCACTTCCGCAGAGACGAACAACAACATCTGGCTTTGAACTCATTTTTGAAAAATGGAGACAAATTACGGAGATCTCACATACATTTCTTCATTTGATTATACTTAGTAGCATGGATCAGTTAAAAGTGAAGATTGCACATTGATCCAGTGATCATTTATGGTTTTTTTTTTTTTTTTTTTTTTAAGGTTCTGTGGAAAAAGATGGAAAATTCGAATAACAATAATCCGAATAAAGAATTCTTACGGGAAGTTCACAAGAAACATATTTTACAAAAAACAAATCATTTTATTTAAAATGGTTCAACAGAAAATATGTATTAAGCTGTGTGAAATGATTGATAAACATTCCAGCAATATTCTCATGTACTTAATCTAGACTAAAACTAAATTCTTCAATTTAAATGATGTGAAATGAGTATAGACATTCTGAACACGTTGCAATAATTCTTGAAACATATGTTTCAGAAAGATTCATTTTTCGACTAAAGCTTCCTCATAATTAATCACTTTAAGTAGACAGCTGGAGTTCGAACTCTGAAATCGAGAAATAATAGACCACGAATTTTCGCGGCACCATTTTCATATTTCGCAAAATTTGATTTTGCAGTGACATTTGATGAAAATGCCATGCTTAATGTTACAAAATTACAAACAAAAAAAAAAAAAAGTGCAGCCATATTATAATTGGAAAAAAAAAATGTTACAATCGTATGGAGGAGACATTATATTGAGACGAGAATGTCGAAACTCTCCAAATAGAATTTTCAAATTCTGCACCTTTTGTTTCTTTTCCCATTATTCTCTCTATAATCAATTTAATATCTCTTTCACTTTTTTTTTTTTTTTTTTTTTTTTTTTTTTAAAAAAATAAATTTTTTTTTTTTTTTTTTTTTTTTTTTTAATAAGATATACATCTCTAAAGCATTCGCTTCCTTCATTAAATATTTGCTATGATACGTAGACATCGTTGATAAAAACGCTATCACCACGTGGCTCTCCACCTATTTACCCATTATCATATCAGGAACTTCTACTGTGATGTGTTCACTGTTGATATTTTTAGATGGCAATGTTTTTTATCTTATACAACGTTAGCACTTTTATAGCATTTCGTAATTTGGATAATTACTTTCAAATTTTTTTTTCTTAAATTTTATCTGGTCATCGATGACCATTTTAGTCCATGAAATTAACTCAACAAATAGTTTGTTAAACATTTTTCGAGAAAGGATGAATCAAACTTTTTTATTCATGCATGAAAATATGCAGTAATTGCCTAGAATATATTAAATGAAATATTTAATATTGTGTAAAATGCTGTTTTTTAGTTGATGAGGAGGAAATATGAAGAGTATGTTTATTCACTTCTATCTCTAAAAAGTACATAATGTGACGCCAAATATGGTGAAAAAAAAAACAGAAAGATATGTTTTGCCAAAAATTGGATTCTCTGGACCTTCGAGAAATGGCTTCACAAATGTAACAGAAAAAATTTCATTTCAAATGACAGGACGGTAAGATTTCATGATTTCCTGATAATACCGCTTTTCCGGAATATCTTTCCGATCAATTCGTGCATAAATACGGTGTGTATGTGTATGTGCATGTATGTGTGTATGTGTATGTATGTGTGTATATGTATGTGAATGTTTATAATACTGTATATGATGTATGCATATTATTTGTCTGTATGATGCACTTTAGTGAATTATAAATCATTTGTGCGTTGGTGTTATAAATTGTAGAGGGGAGTGAAAAATGAATCAAAGTTTTTCTGAACAACAACGAGGAACTAAAATGAGCAATTTGGGGAATGATGTAATTTAATTTAAACAGCTAGCCTACATGAGGATCCGTGCATAAAAAAATATGAGGGATATGTACTTCGATCGACCTTTTTTTTTCCTCCTCCAATCATTGAACCAAAAAAAGAATTCATCGAAGTGGCACATTTATTAAGTTAGTTTTTTTTTTTTTTAAACGATAAGCAGCAGCAGCACTAACTGACAAATATTATTGATGAGCGAAAAGTGTGAGAGAAATTACGTAATTCTTCGTCATTGCATTTATCAAATCAACCCATCTGATAGGAAGGATGTCGAATTCGTTTCCAAAGTTTCGATTTTAGCTTTCCTTATGAATTTGATAGATTTCAATCGAAGCAGACAGATCCATTTAATTCTATCCACTTTTATTCCATCTGTTTCTTTTTTCCAGAAACTTGCAACCAGTTAGCAACCTAATTGAAGCCTTCTTTATTCTAGTAGTAGTAGTAGATTTTAGTCGTCTAACAAATCTTCTGCATTTTCATGATTTTCACACTAAAATGTTTATTTACTGAAAGGAAAAAAAAAAAAAAAAGAAAATGAAGCCACTGCAACATGTATTCTGGCTTATTGCTTTGCCTATTTGGGAGGATTGATTCAATTGCCGAATAGCGATATTCACAACGACTTTTAGAAGAGTTGGAAGGATTTGGAGAGTAAAAAGGAGAATGAAGCAGGCTTCGTGATTACTGATCAGAATAATAGCTTCTTTTGAAATTCTCTGAAGTCAACTGATTGATGTTGGCAGATACAATTAATTCTTTCACTCTGCCTCAATTTCTTCCAAAGACACATTCATCGAATTTATTTTTAAAGAATTCTTTTTTCATTCCCATGCATTCTCAGCAGTGATCTATAATCTTCTGCTGTTCATTCCTAAAATTTAAATTTTTCTGTCCAAATTTACTACATAATTGAAAACAATAAGAATGACTGGAAAGATTGAATAGAAATACAAACATTTTGGTATTCTACTTTTGATCTGCAAGAACAAAAACGATCATGAATACAGATAAACATGCAATAAAGAACCGTGGTTACAAATGAACAATAATAAAAAAAAAAAAAAAAAAGAAAGATTCTGAATGAATTTTTTAAATTTTAGAAAAACCTCAGTTAAAGATCGCGTCATTTTTACGAATTTTTTTATTCATCGAAATCATGTATGCATTTTAATATTCTACTATATTTTTCATGCGATTCAGTTTCGACTGTCTGATCTTAGTTTTTTTCTTCTTCCTTCTTCGATATTCTGTTTCAAATATTAGCAATAAAATTGTTAGTGCTTAGAGTTTTGTCAAAAAACCATCATACATTGAGAGGTTACCAATAACTTAGATGTTCAAAAATCCGGTCTTTTAGTTCTATTTTCATCCTTTTCAATTTATTTCATCATTGTTACTTATTTGATACATATTTCTCAGCATTTTGTTCTCAGAAAAAAAAAAAAAAAAGAAGCAGCAGCAAATAATATGGCATTTGTTTACAATATGGAATGGAAAAAATCTGAAAATTTTTCAGCGACAAATATCGTCTACATTGCGTCTGCAGAATTTGAATTTTGCGCCGCAAGAAATTGAAATAAATGCAAAGGAAGAATAACGAACTTTTTCAATAATAAAGGAAATTGAGACATAACATGTAGTATCGAAAATCAAGATGGTATAAATAAGAAGTATCGATAAATTGTTTGAAAGAAGCAGCAATATTTTCTGACGAAGTTTTTCTTGTTCTAGAGAACTACTCCTCCATTTTGGAAAAGGTTATTATTAAATGAAATAACACATGAACCATGATAAAGCACATGTATAAAATGAGCAATTTATTTTCGGGTTTGAAATTGATGACGCCAGGCGAAAATCTTAACTAATTACAATTACTTCTAACTTTTCTACCTTTTTTTTTTTTTTTTTCCAGTTTTATTTTCTGACGAATATTAAAGCATACATTGATTTTTCTTCTTTCATGATGCTCTGCTACTTTGTTTGCATATTCTGATTGAACCTAACACCACTTTCAGCATTAAAGCATTGTTGAAGTTTGTTGCATTTATAATATGCAACAGTAATTTTAATCTTGTTGATTTTGTTCTTATTTTTTTCCTTTGGTGCATTTGTTGTTGCACAATTTCTTGATGTATCTCCGAAATGTTAATAATAACAATTTCTCCTATAGCAGAAGCCGTATGATGATAACGATGATAAACCTAGGAACGAGTGATGAGGCAATTTTAAAAATATTGATGCTATTTGAAATGAGTATGGAATATTTTTCTATCGCGCAAAAAGCAGCTGCTAGGATAATCGGAAGTGTCTTAGAACTTTAGCACTTGGTTGTGTTGCTTGGCAATTATTTTGGGCAAGCCAGAAATATTCGAGCCTTTTTTTTTCTTCCTTCTTTTTTAACATAACATTCTAGGCTATTTGATAGAGCAAACAGATGTGATGTGAAAGAAACAAAAAGCAAAGTTTGTTTCCCATCACTTTCTTTTTTTTTTTTTTTTTTTTCTTTTTTTGCTTCATAGATTTTGTGGTTAAAATAGAAAATGAAAAGATTTAAAAGAAGTGATGTTGACTGCGAGCTTTAGTTCATATTCAAAACGACAGCGTTGAAGAAGAATAGGCAAAAATTCCGATTCCTTATTCACCTTTTTACTTCCTATATTTTCCAATAATGATGCATATTTATGCAATGGTTCTCTTTACGTAATTTCTAGTCAACAAATAGTCAAGTTGCTACATGTATTAAGTTTGTGTTATATTTCTTCACTTGAAAAAATCAAATTTTTCAAAAATTTTCTTCAATAGGAAGAATTTTAATCATCTTTTTGAATTGAAAAACTTTCGTGAAAACATAGCTTTTTTGCTACTTGATACTTTTTTTTGCCGTAAAGTTCGTAGTTATGCAAATGTTATGGTTATATTTGAATATCTTCGATTTTTTTTTGTTTTTTTGTTTTAATTTTAAAATAGATGAAGAGCAGTATAGGACAATTACAGTTGAAACATAATGGGAGATGGTGCAAAAAATGAAGAAGGGAATAAATCCACAAATTGATCCTTCAAAAATTTTAATGATACTTTTTCATATGTCAATGCAAGCAATGAAGCATCTAGAATTTCATTAGCTAGTTAAAAAGCTTATCATAATAAGCACAGAGAAGAAGTAATATCGAAAATTTATTCCATTTCATTACATAAATTACTCATTGAATGTAATCTTCCGTCATTCTCGTTTGCTTGGAAACCATACAAAATCCAATAAAATTTTGTCGGAAAAATGAAAAAAAAATTCTTCATTAAGTGGTTAAATTGACTTTGAAATTTCTTTTGCTAATAAAAATTATATCAATAGTCATCAAAATACATGAAGAATTTTTTTAAGAAAATGGGACTAATTCTGACATTCACTGACCATAAGTTATGCTATCAAAATCATTGTGATATTAAGAAGGACTTAATATGTAAGTCAGAGAAAAATGGAAGAAAAAGAAGGAATGAAAAGAGAAAAATTAAGCTTATGATGTTGTTAATTTGGAAATACAAGTTGTGGTTGTTGTTTAGTTTATTTTTTTATTTTTATTTTTTTTTACTTTGTTGTTTTACTTATTAATGACTGCTTGAGTATATCATTTATCGCTGCTATTTGTTTATCACAATGTGTTGCTTTTTACTATCATCTCTTTTATAGAGTTTTTTTAGCCGGAAGCTATTTAATCGTTTAGTTTGTTAATTTTTTTTTTTAAGTTAAGATATGTTCATTCTATGACGCTCAACTCACAGCGCCTTATCAGTACGAAAAGGGTGCATGAAGAAATAATTGATGGAAGTTGGCTCTAAAAAGTTCGATTAAATGTGTAAAACTTTCATGCGAAAAAAAAAAAAGTAAAATAATGAATTTTCACAAAAACTCATAATGACTACTTGAAAATTATAACAATTTTTTAAATTTGAATATTGACTAGCAAAAAAAAAAAAAATCAAACCTCATCTAAAAATCATATTTGCCAAAGTTTCTATTTTCATTTGCGTGCTAGTTAAATTTCTTTTTTTTTCATTGCACTGAAGACTTATCAAGAATTCAATGAATCTTATAGAGGTGGAACAGGACGAAGAAGCATTAGGTATCAATGGAAGACCCTATCCTTTCAAAACTTAATTGAGAGGTGAAATTCACAAACTAACAGTGCAAACCAAAAAAAGAATTCTTGACATGATGTTTGCTAATTTTTTGCAAAAATTGTTGAAATATTTTGTTGCACTTTCATAGATTGTTTCGGTTATTTCATAACAATCAATTGCATGTTCATAACATTTCATAAATTTTTGAGCACTAATTTATGATTCAGAAAAGAGAAAAACGAAAACACTTCCAAATATGAAAGAAATGTCGTAGTGCGAATGTGCTTATAATGTTTTTTCCGTTTTTATTGAATTAATGAATAATTTTATAGTCTGCTATTTATTCATCACTTATTTAAATTTGTTTCCCAAGAAGAGGACTTGCTGTCGAAATGTAATGATTTTGAATAACTAGTTATGAGTACTATTTAATAATTTTTTGTTAGATTTTCCATCGCTAAACAATGAAATGTTAGTTCCATTCATTCATAAAATAAATTTGCTTAATTTTTCAATTCCATTAATTTGTTTTTTTTGTTTTGTTTTTTTTTTTCTCAATTAAACTATTCAATGCAATACAACTAACAGCTTGTTTGAACTTGTCATTTAGCAATAAACTGTGGTTTGTCACATCTCATGCTGCTATTAGCCTAGTTTTTACATGGGATTAGAAGCTTTTAATTTTTTTTTTTCTTTTTTGATTCATGTTATCAAAATTCTATTAGCCCAATAGAGAAACCTATGCTAACATAAATTTAAGGGTATGCTAATAGCATAAATTAAGTTTTTTTGATCCTCTTCTATTAAGTTTATGAGAATGATCTTAATCGTCAAATTAAATTCAGATATAAAATAGAGTAAAATATCAAAAAAGTTGATAATATCCTATTAATGCAAACCTAGAGAGCTAAATATAAATAAACGAAGCTCAGTTAGTCTTCAATCCTAATTATACTTTCATCAAGGGAATATTGACTTATTTTCTCTAGAGCTGCTTTGTTACTTTTATTGCAATTTGCCCAGGTTGTTTTTCAATTTGAATATATTGCCACGATAAATTAATTGATATGTTATGATTCTCACAACAAAATCTATCAATTCATTTTATATTAGATAAAGAAAGTTGCAAGATCACAAAAAGTTTTAGAAAATCTGCTTTTTGTTCTTCAAAAGTAAAATCTGTACTAGGGCAGCTATCCGACAAATCAGAAGAAATCAAAGTTCTGTGATTTTTAAATCTAAACAACTTTAACTAGGAGCATTTCTGTCATATGTCAAAATGTTATGTGAAGATATTTGATGAGTTTTAAAAAAAAATTGTAAAATGAGGAGTAAAGTTAAGTTCTGATGAGTATTACTAACTAAGTGTGAATGTAAAGATAGAAGCGAAAAAAAATTCTCAACTGTTAAGCTCATATTGGTTAAACTGATCCAGAATTCGTACGCTGTTGTTGAAAATAAAAATTTTGCATCTTTAAAAGAATAAAATCACTATGTAAATCTAGGTTACTAAAATTAGATCTCTTTAATTAAAAAATTTCTTAAATAGAATAATTCATTTAAAAAAAAAAAAAAAAAAACGAAATATATGATAAAACAAGTTTTTGTGACAATATCAATAAGTTTTTTATACAGTGATCTTATCAATTTAAAATTATGCATTCAGCCGTTTATTTTCATCATAGAATGAAAGAAACCTTGCCAGCTTATCAAAGTAGTTATGGAAAAGAAGAAAACAAAGAAAGATATCGATTTTGGGATAGACTTGTTATTCGTTAAGCTGTCATTTAATCATGCCCTGAGAATATTTATCAGAGTGAAAAATGCTTTGAGAGTGAATGAATACATGTTATTTGTCGCACAGATGATGGTTATAATGTTGGATTGAATGACATGAACTGAGGAGTATAGCAGGCGGAATGCTAAACATTAAGTTTGAAATTCATCGAGAAATTATGAGAAACAAGTGTTGAATATGAGAGTGGAAGTAGATTAGAGATTTTTTCACAGGATGGTGTGTATGAGAGCAAAAACAAGCTGAAGAAATGAAATAATTAGAGAATGCTTTGATAAAAAATAGCGCAAGCCGATGGAAAATTGATTGGTAATTTTGTTCCAACCCTCTGTTTTTGTTGCAAGAACAAATAATGCTTTAACAGAGTTTTAAATTTCAAAAGTGAGAAAAAATGACATCTTTCACATTCTTGTCTTCATCTTTAACATTTCAAGAATTTGCCAATTTCGGAAAATTTTATTTAGAAAAAATTAAAAAAAAAAAAAAAATTTGGTTCAATTTAGAAAAAATTAAAAACACTTTCCACAATACTAATTCGATAGCATAAAAGATCCTTTCTTTCGATGCTTTTCGTTTTTTTCTTGACTGAAGAACTATTGCCTTCCGGAATGATGGCAAGAAGTTAGATTCGAACACCTGCTTGTAACTGTATTTCCTCCTTCCCTAAAATCTCGAAAATAATGCAGTTTTGCTTTGAAAGAAGAAATTTGAGAAACAAACTGAGACATATAAAATCAAGAGAAAAGTTATTTTTTTTTATTGCTTTACACTATGCAATGAGATCCACGAAATGGTTTTCAAGTTCTTTAAAATCCGAGCTTCCTCTTTCAAAAGTATTCACAAGATTTATGAAGATTTCTTTTGAACTGATGTGCAGCTGCTAACAATTGGAATTAACTAACTATTTGAACCAGGTTTCATTCTGTTATCTAGACTTGATTTACTGACATGATTAATGAAACGCCATCTAACAAAAAAAAAGCTAAACTTAAGAAATTTGAAACTTTAATTTTCATCCTGAAATTCTTTTTTCTCCCAGGAATGAATATCAGTGTGTGTATAAGCCCTCTTTTCTTTTGTTAGATGGAATTGCAAAATTTCTTAAAGTAGCTTGACGGTACTCATGCATCATCCATATCCGATATTAAGTAGGTTCCAGAAAAAATTCGATAAAGATTCTATTTATTTAAATTTATATGAAACTCATTTACTGATAAAATTTATTAAACATATCATTTACGACTTTCATATTGAAAATCAGCGAATCTCTGTTGAACTCTTTTCAATACTAATTCGGAGTGAAAGAAAATTGTAGTGACATTCATTGATGATAGGTTATACAAATATATCTTAAAATGATAGAATATAATCATGTAAATATTTTTGTTAATTTCATTTAGAAAATTTGAAACGTCTTCTTTGTATGCGCAAAAAGTAGACAATATGAACTATACAGCTGGCTAAGAAATTAAGTTTTGAAAAAACAAATTATTATTTCAGCGCTCATGTTGTTAGCTGGTGATAGGCATTAATTAATTTTTCAGATATGCCTTATTTTAAAATGAATGAAGCATAGTGTAATTCAAAATTTTTTTTTTCAAAAAATGAACAGTTTTTTAGCAAAAAAAAGAGAGAAGCTGTTTTCGTTTTCATTTATTCGAAACTATTGAAGCAAAAAAAATTAGAATCTATAGGCTTTTGAAAAAATTCCAAATCTTGCAAATGTGAATTTTTCAAACAAATTTATTTTAGAAATAAAAAAAGTGAATGCATTATGAAAGGAATAGATGTGACGTTTTTTGATAAATCATGCTTTACATCATTCGTTTCTAGGAAATTTTTAGATGTACTAACAGATTACACTTGCTAGATTTACCAAATGCTTGCATGGTGAAAGAAGCAGCAACCAACAATTGAGATTTAAGATAATTTTAATATTACAGATGTTGCTATTAATTTAATTTTTGAAAAATTTTAAGAGAAAATAAAAGCGAAAAAAGACACTTTCGAACTGACATAGACATGCCGATGATTAGTTTCTTTGCTACCTTTGTATAGGTGTACGTTTTAAAAAACATGAAATAACTTTTCGGTTTTGTTTTATGTACTTTCGACAAATTTCTTTTTTTGCACAAAATTCCTTTCATTATTTTTGCATTATTTTTTATTAAATTTTTAATAAAGAAATTTTAATTTTTTATTTGCTACTCATTTGGATAATTCATAAATTCTGAGTTCTTATGCTGATATAGTTTGTTAGTTCATGATATCTCTTTTTGCGATTAATTTTGGCTAAATTAGTATTTATAATTAAATTAAGTACGATTTTTGATATACCAATGGATTACATTTTGCTAATTATTTTAATCACTTGCAATTGTACATAATTTAATAAATTGTGCAACTATATCTGTATCACTGCTCATTGAAATTTATTATTGTCGAATTTATTGTGATAGTTGGAGAGATGAGAAGTTAACAAAAATTAAAATCAAAAATTAAAGTTTTTCATTAGGATAGGCAAATTGTTCTTTCGTTTTTTTCTCGCTGTCTCATTAATATGAATTAACATTTTAATAGAACTAGGTATGAAAAAAGATTTTTGCTCTTTCAACTGATAAGTGAGAAAATATTTTTCTTTGAAAACATTGTTTCCTATCATTCGACTTTTTTCTCTTCCATTCTCAAAAATTTGTGTTCACTATTTTTCTAAAATATTTGTTCCATGGAAGCCGGCATTTCAAAATGAATTTTGTATTTAAAAGCTTCAAATAAAAAATTTGCATTGAAGCACATCCCCCCTTTATGTGTATTTAATCCATAAATTTACTAATATTTTACTGTTCAAAACTGCGAAGCAATAAATTAATCTTATCACATTCATTTTTATTATCATTATCATTATCAGTTAATCACATTGTCATTATTATGATCGTCGTCGTTTATGCAGCAACAGTCACACGTTAAACTTAACATTAATTAAACTTAACGTTAAACTTAACGTTAATCACGTTAAACTTAACATTAATTTCATCTTTGAAAGGATACTTCTTATAATAGAGTGATTTACAATGAAAATAATGTCTCCGTTGAGGAAAATTTGTGACAAATGATATCCAGATATTTTGTATACTTTATTGTCCGCTTCTTTTTTTTTTTGAAATATACGAATAAATTGCTTCCGAAAAATGATTGCTTTAAAATATTAAATAAGAACAGTATTTATTATTTTTGAATAATGTCTATCTTATGAAGAACCATTGTGTTATTTATTTGCAATATTATTTGTTTAAATCCCTTCTCCTTTCAAATTTACAGTTTTATATCTATATTTCAACTAATTTATTGTCACTTTTCTGAGGATTTCGCTTTAATAAACACTATTGGATCCTATTTCAACAACACCATTAAATATTAGAAAATAAAACAGTTCACTAATTCATCAGAATAATCATTGATAGCGAATTTCAAATTAATAGAAAAAAATGGGTCAGGGAAAAATTTACTTCATTTTTTTATTATTGACTTTTTTTTTTTTCATCAAAACATAAATTTTTAGTCATATCTTGAAATTTTTATCCTCTCTTTGGGACAAAAATTCGAATAATGAGCTCATTTTATCCATAGCATGTTTTTTGCATTCTTTTTTTTTTTTATTTCATTTTTTCGAAAATAGATGAGCTCATTTCATTGATAGCATGCTTTTTATTGATTGAATTTCAAACAATTTCATTTATGCTCCACCACTATTATAACTGAAGAATCCATTTCTGCATATTCTGATGCTATTTTAGATTGCATCCGGTGATTTTTTTTTATGCTAATCGCATCATGACTGTAATGTTTAATGCATTCATTGATTTTTGTATAATTGATGGACAACTATTTACATATAATATTTAGATATTTCAGGTTTTATATTATTTTTTTTTCTTTCAAAAAACAGTATTGTTTAAATAATGTAAGCTTTCAAATTTCTACCACCGCATTTCAAATTTAAAGAAGTCCATGGGTGTTTATAATTAAAGAAAAGAAGGCTTGATCACTTTGATGTTGACTTTTACTAAAAATAATCATCGAATTGTGCAGACATTAAAAAACAATGTAATTTTTTTTATAGTGTAAAAGTTATATAAATATTCCTAGCACAGAACAGCTCGTTCCAATTTGATGAAATGTTACTGTAATTTCATCTAAATGGATTAGATCATTGGAACTTTTGTTTTCTAGGTATATTTTTCGTCAAAATATTCATAATCAAATAAACCAACAACGACTTCATATCACTGAAATTTTTCGCTCCCTTATAGCAGCTAAAAATACCTAGAAAACAAAAGTTTTTCAAGTCCAGTCAAAGGTTTTTTCTGAATTTTCAAAAGTTTTTTAAATTCAAACAAAAGTGCAATCTTATTATATTGTTTTTTCCAAAGTTAAAGTCTTGCTCTTCATTCCGTTAATATAAGCTTCCATGCAAATGAAAAGTTGCCGAACAAGTGGATCAGCAAAAGAGTAAAAATATTTAATAAAAATCCTATCAACTATGATAAGAAAGAAGGAGATAGTTTGAAGGTATTGCTTAATTTTGATCATTTACAGATTGACAATTCAAGTTTTTTATAACACCCATCAAAACTAAGTAGTTTTTTATACTCTACCCAATTTCTAATGCATCAGCTTTTATCTTTTAATCTTTGTCTGTGATTGTCTTGGGAAAGTTATCATTTTTTGTTGATAACTGCTCTAAAATAAACTTTTATTACCAGCTGCCTTGATTGCGAGTCTTGTGCTACCAGATTATAGTTTCCAAATACACAGAATTAGGGAATTTCATGCTTTAAAATGCTAGATCCTTTCAAATGGCTGATAATTGTATTTAGGAATATTAACTGAAGATAAAAAGCGTACTTGAAATGAATTTAGCCCATAATTTCAATAATCACTCGTCTACACTGTTCATAAAAACAATTTCAAATTCATCGACTTCTAGCTTGACATGATTTATTAAAACGTGACTAACTCAAATTTATTTTTTCAAAAAAATTTTAAAAAGCCTTTAAACTTCTGAAAAACTTCGTGTAAAATTCTTCTTTGAAATTTTTTCCAATCTTTGAGTAAATTTTCTCATGCTAAACTTTTAGAATCATCAGTGCTAAAGAACTAAAGTAAAAGTTCATTACAACTGCAATGATGAATGTCCCTTAGGAGATGGCCTTTTCTGAAGTGCGAAATAATTTCAATAATTAGAATAGGATGTCATTAAAATAGCAAAACTCTTTTTTGTTTTATTTTTTCAAATATCTTTGTCACATAGCGCTTTGTGGAGAATGGAACTGAATGATAAGAAAAATTCTTTATATTTCTATAAATTTAATTAATCAATTATATTTATCAGTATTTTTAATGCATACGATTTGTAGTTAATAATTTAGCAAATATGAGAATCGAATTATTACCGATATTTACTCAAAATACTGCTTATTTCTCATCGTTGACACATATTTGAAAGAAATATTGACGCTAAGCTAATTTTCGTCATTTTATTGCAGACTGGTTATTTAAAAATGTTCACTGAGTTCTTCAGAAATTTAACATTATTGAAATGTCTCTCCGTTAGCGCCTTCATTACTACTGTAATGCTTTTCTTCTGTGGAATGTGAGTTTTGTTTTTTAATTTTATATTCCAGAAACTTCCACCTCTAAAATGTCATGCGTTTACTGATTACAATCTACCCTAATATTATCAGAAATTTGCTTTACTTTGAATTTTAGTCCAATTTGTGTAAATATCTGGAAAAGACGAAGCACAAAAGATATCAGTGCAGTACCGTTCCTAATGGGTGTTCTCGGGTAAGTTGCAAGTTGTTTTTTTCTCTCTCCATTTCTGAAGAAATTCTCAAAGAGTCTTCCTTTTTTTTTATTTCTTCTTAGAAAATTCATTAATAATTTTTCATTTTTTGTTTATCGGAAATCAAATTTAGCACTTTAGAGCAGTATACTGGCTACGCTACGGTTTAATAAAAATGGATTACACAATGATCGCAGTGAATATTTTTGCAGCCACACTTATGGGCATATATCTTACATTTTATTATTTTATGACTGAGAAAAAGGTAATCATTCCAATGACATCATAAGTTTTAAAAATCAATAAAATATTAGTACACTCTGAATTAAATTGAATGCTTGATTTTCAAATCTGAGGAATGAATCTGATCTGACATTTTGATCCTGATCTTATCAAAAAGCATTCACTTTTCTGGTTGTTTTACAAGATACTTCTATTGTGCAGTTATGGATCTCGATTGAAGTATGTGCTGTAATCTTTCTCATATCACTGATGTTGCTTTTGGTCCAAATCTTCGGGCATGGTGTTATTCATCCGCTCGGCTTCACATGCATGACCTTTAACATTTTAAATTTTGGTGCACCGTTAGCTGGTCTTGTAAGTTTTTATCATCACTTTTGTTGAATTTCTTACCTAAAAATACTGATATATCATTTGATTTTATCATTTAAAATCAAAAATTTCAACACTTAGAAAGTGGTATTACGCCAACGCAATTGCGAAACATTACCATTACCATTGTGTATAGCCAATCTTCTTGTTTCAAGTCAATGGGCTTTATATGGTGTACTGATATCTGATATTTACATTATTGTTAGTTTCTTTTTTTTTTTTTGATTTTTGTTTTTTGATATTTTACAACAAATTCAAAAGTTGCACCCAAAAAAATGCCATGAGATTAATGTTATTGTCAAAAAAATTATTTGAAAAAATTTTCGGCAAAAAATATTTTAAAACTAAATCATGGGATAACAATATTGGCTTGGCTCATTGAAAATTATTGAACCTAACAAATCTACACTTATTATTCCAAATTTCCCGGCCAACTTGACCAAATCCAGTAAAGTCGTAAAATCTCTTTCTTGGGAAATGGAAGCTTATTTTTGGTGTAGATACCGAATGCGATTGGCATGATATTGGCAATGATACAAATAGCACTGTTTCTGGTATTCCCGATGAAACAAGGTCGCCTTTCACTGGTACAACGCTGTTTCGGTCCTTCATGCTGCGCTATTGCAGCTTCCTCTCCCTCTTCCGATGAGAACGGTTTGAATTTTGCATTCAAACTATTATATGAATTAAATAGTCCATACTACATCACTACTATTAAACAAAGAAAATATATCAAGCATATGTCCGGTACTTGTATTTTTCAAAAATTGATGAGTTGACGCCTTTTTTTCCTTCAAGCATTTTACATTCTTGCGATTCTTTTTCGACCCTTAGCGTCGACCCTTCTTTTACTTCTGCACGAATAAATTGAAAGGTTAAAGAAATTTTGGTGTATTCTGTAATCATCTAATCAATACAGGACGCATTATTTTGTCGTTTGAAATAAGGAAAATTCCATGTGGAAATAATCACAGTATTATCACAGAAAAAGACAATAGATCTTTTTTTTTCTAATTATAAATTTCAGCTGCTCATACCTAGGCTCCCTACGATTACTACAGTGAAAAATTTCACAATTTGCCACTTATTTCATCCACAACTTCAAGTTTAACATCTTTTCTGTAAACTCATAACTGACTTTTGCCTTAAACTTTTGGATGAGCTTATATTTAGCAAAAAGAAAAAAAAAGTTGACAGCTCGTTTTTTTTTTTTTTTTTTTTTTTTTTTTTTTTGCAAGATATTTTATCGGTAATAGAATTTTCGAAATTATAGGATAATCGAATTTTTAAATTTTATAAATTCATTGTTAACTGCACTTTATTTTTTCTAAGGATTCTAGATTGGGACAAACTAGATCATAATAAGCTTTTTGCTTCTTAGTAAACAAATTGGAAAAAACAAGAGATTAAAAATTTATACATGTTAAAATTCTGAAGATTTGCAATCCGAAAATCAGATTTTTCATAGTAATCAAATTCGGATATCGAATTCATATGACTGTAAATAATTTTCTCAAATTCTACATTAATAAGCACCACGTGTGGTGATCTGCAAATGCTTCTTACATAATTATAAATTTTCAGTTCCTGAAGTAAAGCGAGCTTATTGATTTGTGAAATTGAATTCCACAGTATAAGATTAAATGGTGCAAAATTCTTTTAACTTTTTTATTCAACTACGGGCCAGTGAAAGTTTTGATTAAATTGAAGATTAGGGATAAGTTTACGGGAAAACAATCGGCTTCTTTGTTGTAGAATAAGCAAATCTGTTGACGATTAAATTTTGCGATATTTTTTTCGTCTTCTTTGTTTGGTGTGCATTTTTTAAATGGTCTCCTCAGTAAGCAAGTTTTCTTTGTTCATTTGTTTTTTAGAGAAATTGAAGAATGCATATATACAGGAAAAGAATTCACTGCTAAGCAGTAACAGAGAGTCTGTCCAAATCGCAGGTGATTTCTCTTTAACATGTTTCTTCCTTTATAGTTCCACAAAAAAACTTATCTACTTTATAAGAACTATGCCATCTAGAATTTATCAAATTGGATCTTTTCAAATCATCCTTTCTTTGCCTCATGTTCAGTAACACGAATAGAAATTTTTTTCCGCTGATATAATTATTGATTTCGTTTTAATAATTCATGTTAGTAATCATATCATAAATGATAATGAAGGATCAGTGAAAGACTACTTTGAAAGAATCAACAAGTAAATTACTACATTTGGTCCAATTGTTTTTAGGTTGCGAACAAAAACCCTTGAGTATGTCTTTATATATCTCTATCTATTTGAATTTCTCGAGTTTTCAACTTTTTGTGAAAAGTAAAAAACTTGTTGTAAGTGCAAAATTTTCCTATCTAATACAGTGCTTCATCGTCTTCGTTCAATATCATGCTTATTATGCAGAAAAAATATTCCTCACAATTTGTTCGCTCTTGTCAATTTTTCCCTTTTCATCCTTCGCCTTTTTTTTTTGTGAATTGACAATGGATAGCAGAGCAGTAAATACTAAAAGCAGAAGTTTTGGGTAAAAAAATTATTCGAAATCAATGCTTCAGAACGCTTTATTTAAGTGCCTATCTGCCAAATAGTTTACAATTATAACTAGTAGAAATGCTTGCTTACCAAATTCGTTTAACTGAAATGGAACAAGAAAAAAATTAGTTATATAAAACAACCATTTTGGAAATGCTTCCTTTAAATTTTTAGGAATTTTAATTAACCATAACAATAACTCTTGTAAAATTATGTTTTTCTTCTATCCTATCAAATTAATTTTGTATAGCTTACGTCGATGTTATTCATAAGAACAGCTTTTAAACCTACTATCTTCATAATTTTAATTTTTAAAAATAATTTGAAATTTCAGTTATTGATGAAATGAAACCGAAAAAATCGTGGGTTAATCATGCAATCAAATCCAACGAAATCAAGAATAAATTGATGGATTCCGAACTGAACAAAAATGAAAGGTATTGCTTTTATAGTTTTTAGAATATTTTCGAATTGAAAAATGAAAGAAGTCTTGGATTCTATAACTTTGATACAAATCTTTTTAATTTGTTTATTTCTCTAGATGACCAACTCCAAGGAGGCTTGCAATCTTCATTAACTATTTAATACCATAAGTCCATATAACTTTTTTAATAGTCTATCGTTTATTTATCTTTTAAAATTCCATTATTTTATTTTGCAGCGAGAAACAAAACGATATCGAAGCAAATTAAAATAAATGAAGGTAACTGTTTTGATTATTTATTGGAAGTCTTCAAAGTTTTAAAACCTGCTCGAATTATTCAGTGTTGCGGTCAGTGTTCTACTGCAACCCATGTCATATCATATCAAATCTAAACTGTTTTAATGATTGTGATTCCAACCTTTCCGCTTGTGTACACCATCTTTTTGAGGTTTAGTCAAATAGTTGCTTTCTTTTTTTCTTAAAAGGAAATCATTTAGCATGATGACGAGATGATGTCATTCAGTTGTCAGCAGTACGAGTAAAAATCTTATCCATCAAATCTATCTTATCATATCTGTCCTGCTACGATATGACATTTGTCGCAGTGAAATAACAAATATCCTGACCATCAAATTGATTATCTGTCCTGGTAGTGACGAGATATGCCACGATTTATGAAAAATTCTGCTTCCAATATTTGTTGCGTGACGAATTCTGTTCCCAAAATCTTAGCGTTATTAGCATCGTTCATTAATTATGCTGACGTACTGCTTTTGACAACGCCGTGTTTCACTTTTGACTGGCTTAATTTGATGTTTTTTATAGCCTTTGATCATTTGCAACTGTTAGCTATCGGTTTAAGAAACACGCAAATGTCGGAAATCATTTCTTATTTGGCTATGTAGTAATCAGATTCTTAAGTGTCATTCAATTCTTGAGTTATGAGCAACATACTCTCTCTTATTCTACTAAAATTACTGACCTTTCGCAAAATATTGCAAGCGATCGGTATATTACTCCTTTTTGCTTGGCAGTTGCATTACTCCTTTCCAAATGAGATAGTTTGATGGATTTTTATGCAGGGTTGAGTGTTCCATAAAAGTCTGGAATTATATAAAGAAACAAATGACTAATATTGAAAGTCTAATCCGGAATTTTAAGCAAGTAATAATTTAAATTAATATTGCAGAAAGCGATTGTTTAATAGGTGGATGGAAAAGTGGTAAAGTAAGGATATTGAAACGATAGATATATGATTCTTCTAATGATATTGCATTCAAATAAACAGTCAAAAACTTTGGGCTAAGTTCAATTGCTTATTTGCATTCATTTTTTCGAATAGGTATTTAATGTAGTGATAAAAGTCGCATGATATTGAAGTAAGTGAATTATTAACTATGGCTTTAGATTCCCTATTTGATTAAGAGATTGAATGAACTTGGCTGTGTAAGATACTGCAATAGGTAAATTAGTACTAATGAGTAAAGCAATGTGTAAGAGAAGTGATGCAATTGCTCTTTTTAGTTTTCATGGCAAGCCAATAATCAAAATATAACATGACTTTATTTGACTATAAATTGCAAGAAGGTAAAGTTGGATTATATCAGTATGGGAGATGAAAAAAGATGCTGCTAACTTTCCTTGATACTTTACTTTAATCTATATATAAATAAAAATGTGAATGTTCCTTGTTCATTTTCACGCAAATGAAAACGAACAGTTTCAAATTCTTCATTGATTGATTTGAAATTTTGAAACAACATTGTATTTTAATAAACGCATGTTTAAAAATTCTCGGAGATTTAAGAGAACAAACGAACATTTACATTTTTACTAACTGATAAGATCAAAGTATTCGCTAGTTTAGAGAAATCAATGTTATCAATTATGACACAGAGCTTTATGTTTTTTCCTTTTTATTTTTTTTTTTTTTTTTTTAACTAAACCGACCTTTATTTGTTCACGTCTATAATTGTTCCCTATCAAATATTTCCATAAATATGACTTAATAAGTTATATTATTAGTACCAGGGTCTGATATCATTATCCCGAAAATTTGTAAGGTCTTCAGCTGTAATTATGTATTAATTGCTGTACTATTAAAACTAACATTAAGCAAAAGTTGAAGCAATTTTGCCTCGTTTGGATGCTCAATGTACATATTATAATAATTAATGATCACTGATGTGTATATTGTGCCAGATTATTGAACTTTTTCCGTTTCTAACATCATTTCTCTTCAAAAACTAGTAATCGATAAACTATAGACCATAATGTAAAACTGATCACCCGTTTGACCTCATTCATAGCAGGGCTATGTCGAAAAAATTGTTTCGAAATTGCAATAAAAAAATAGTTTAATTATAATAGGAACGGAAAAAAAATTGTGTGATCCCGGTAGGGAACGGAAAAGAAAGTTGTCTGATCCCGGTTTTTTTTGATTCGTAACGGTTATGCTTGTTCATTATGCATTTGAAGTTTGTTTTTAATTGCTTTATGATCTTTACCTATCAAGATGTGCCTTTTCTTTTTTCTTTCACCTATTCTACGCAAAAAATTTTGTATATTTAAATTAATCCTGCATTTCTCTTAGTGACTTTTGTTGCTGCTCAATTCACTTGCTTTTACAATAGAACATACCGATTCATTTTCACATTTTTTTTTTGCTCCAAGTTATTATTGCTTTAATTTAAAACTAACAATTTCCTTTTTTGACGGAGTTCTATCTTACCATAGGCAGTGTACGAGGTATAATTCGTTCTAACTTTTTCTCATTTCACTCCTTTTTCTTTATTTGATTTTATTTTTTTTAGAAAATTACTTTGATTGATGCGAAGAAATAGTTGAATTTTTTTTTTTGATGAGTTAATAAGTCGTTAAATTGCAAAAAAAAAAAAAAAATTTGCAGCAATCAGTTGGAAATGTTCAACACTTACAAATTTTTATGAAAATTTTTCAGCAAAACTATTTTTTTAAAGCTCTGTAGCTATTTCAACACCATTTGTATACTTTTTCATAGTTTCATATTCTATCTTAGGCACATTTTTATTTTTCGCAGTGCTAGTGTAATTTTCTCAATTTTGGCAATCAATTTGTTTGCTGTTGTCTCATTTTCAATTATCATTAATTACTGATGATTTGCAGATGCTTTATCAAGAAAGATTCGAGCTAAATTTTTATTCAATTACTTTCAATTATTTAAGTCCATTATTCAAATGTGTATTTCCCACCAATTGTTTATTTTTGCTCTAAAACTCTAAGAAGAAGAATGAAATCAAAGTGTGTATAATGCAAAAATTAGTCGTATCGTATTGTTTTTATCGTTGTATGTGTTGAGAATGCTATTTGCAATTATTATGCATACTTCTCCAAATCTACATCATCATTGTTGCCTTTCTATTTTAAATGCAGTTTTCATAATAATTTAAACCGATTAATTCATACTCTGTAATAAAATAATAGTTACAAATTTAAATTTGAATTTTCGATGTTTATAGGTCAAAATTACAGATCTGCAAATAAAATTTCGATGTTCATTCCGGTACCTTGCAATTTTAATGTGCATTTTTAAATTTCAGTGTGCGTTCCGGTACCTTACAGCTAACATTTTGATAATAATTATTAGTTTAGTTGATATGTTTAGTGTAAATTTATTTGTAGCTTAATGGCCGTATCTATATTTAATTTGTATAATTTAGTAAATAAATGCTGTTCTCAATTTTCTTGCTGAAAATTTTATGCATCTTTCTTGCATTCTTTCCGGCATCTGCAAACTTTAGTAGCCCAAAAAAATGACAGGCAAAATAGCGATTTGATAATTGTCATTGTTATTATCCTTCAAAGCTAGTAGATTCACGGCGAATTTCAATTTGTCATTTTGTTGTCATCAAGAGGCATACTGCATTATGAGTGAATAAAATCTATCATAAAGATAATGGTTGTGACATCTATTATATATAAAATTCCTAAGATAAGATGATCAAATCATTAGTTGAATAGATTGATAAAAAATTTTCATTTTATGAGGAAAAGCAGCAGATCTAAAAATTTGTAACGCAATAGATCTGATCCAAAAAGAGATTTTAGAAAAATAGTGGTTTTCTAATCCTAGCTCTTTGGAAAATCCATCTTTTTTCATATTTTTTGGCTTCATTTTTTTGAATATATGCTTAAACTCTCATTTCTTGACCACCTAAAGTTTCTATTATCGAAAAAATAAAAAAATCCCAGTTTTATTCAGAGTTGAAGATAGCTTCGACGAATTAGCGAACTTTCATTTTTTCACGGAAATTACGCAAATCTTTTTCTAGTTTCTCTGATTTCTTTTTTTTTTTTTTTTTCGTGGCTATTCAGTAGTTGACACAGTTTTGTCAAAGGTGAAAAATTTGGTCTTCAAACATAGGTGGATCCATTTTAAATACTTCAGGGAAGAGATAGATTGATTTGATTAGCGAATTTCTTAAAAAAAAAAAAAAAAAATGCAAAGATTCAGTGCTCTGCAACCTCGATTTTACACAAATCTGAATCCTCTCCTTGAGACTTTATTCACGTTTATTTTTTGTTTCCCTCATAGTTTCGATACAAGCCCATTGCTTTTTCCAACGACTTAATATTTAATAATAAAACGAAAATCTGAAATAGCTAAGCCAAATAATCATACAGTAAAAAAATTTTGAATAAATGAACATATTATTTTCCTATAAAATTGAACAGTCTTTTTTGTCAAAAATATTATTACTCCTTGACTGTTTGTAAGACAGCTTTATCTTTATATACATATTCAGATGACTGAAAATCATAGCCTAAGCCTAAGCCTAAGACGATAACTTTTATAACTATAATATTTACAATTATTAATTGTTCTAATTCTTATTAATAGTTGTAATTTCTATATACATCAGCAAGATAGTAGATATTTTAAACTAATTAGAAGAAACTCTTCAGTATGTATTGATTCTGCACAGTTATCATCTAAACAACAATTCAACTCATATCAAAATTTTTTTAAATCAGGTTGTTCACTTTCCCATAATTGCCATAAAATAGTGGGAGAATTTCAGGTCACCGATTAAGAAGTGCTTTATAACACAGAGACGGTAGATAGGTTTAAATCAGTTGTTTAAATTATAAATTTAACACTGAACGCAACGTTCGCATGTAATTATATTTTTGTTCAGATTTCACAATCCAGACTGCTGGTAACTTATTTATTATCAATACAAAAAAATGACCAGTTAATGGCTGACTAAACCATAAAAATACATCATTTGCTGTTGATATCTCCAACTGCTGATAACAGCTGCAAACAGAAATTTTAACACATATCTATTTGTGCCAATTTACTTCATTGCAATAAAAAGGAAATTCTACTACTTATATACTGCAAAATTAATTTGTAATGGAAAAGATAAATTTCATCCGAATCAATTGCACCATTTGACGTTTTTTTACGGTCTATTTCTGAATCGGTAAATGATATGATAATAAAAATTCATGAATCTATAATATATCAACTTCCTACCTTATCCCTTCTTAACGGAACATATATTGAATCGACAAATGTTTCTGCTTCCAGAATAGCACTAGCCTGCTCCGGTGTCAATGTCAATGACATCACCTGATCTAATTTCCGTTGCGGGCGCTGAAAAGACATGGCAATGCTTTGATCATGAACAAATTTGAAGCCGTTTAAGAATACAAACAAAATGAAATCAAAAGTAAAACAATGAAAGAAATAGAAACAACTGGAAACGAAAAGTAAAAAGAATGAACAGTTTTTTCTCAACAACAACTGTGTGTCAACTGCCTGCATAATCAATTTCATTCTAAATTTTTTCTTTATCGATCAAATTACTTTTTCCATTTGAAGTGTGAAAAGCCTCTTCAGCTTCTTCAACTTTAGTTGATTTAATCATTAAGCACTTGATAATTATTGCTAATGTTATTATATATAGCATTATGTCATGGCATAGATTATACTTTGTGAAAAAAAAACAAATCCAATTTAGAGTAAGTGAAAAATTCACAAAAGAACATTTATTTTGTAATAAAGATAAAAGCGGTAACATGAAAACCCTAATTATGATTACTATGGATTTAATGAATCTACTTGTCTATTTGTATTTCAAAGGCATTCCTTGATTGAAAGTCCTTTAATGCCTAATTTTATTAAAAAAAAAAACAATTTTTTTAACGCAAATAAATTGCATACCTCAACTATCTCTGTAACCATTTTGTCGAGTGTAGAATATTCATTTATGATTTCTTCAATTCGCAATTTCCTTTCCATCTGAAATATGTAAATATCTTCCTAACAAATGAAAAAGGGTAAATTTAACAGTTAAAGTTTAATGCTGAATTTTCAAAATTAATTTGGACACCTCTTGGTTGGCTTTTTCTTTGAGATAAACAGTCCGTGATGGAGAAGCAAATGTCCAAACTGTTTTGAACAACAATAAAATCAGTTCAAACAACGAAATGACGCTTGCACCATAGAACAGACCCATATCGCTACCAATTTTACCTGTAAATTTAGGATTGTAGACTTCGTAATAACAATTATCCTAGTCATGTTAATATCTCAAGAGCACAGCATTATAACAACAATCAATTGAATACGCTACTTCGAATTCAATAAGCTTAACTTTAAAAATGAGATATATTGACTTTTTCACCAAAAGAATTCAATGTTAAGAGAAAGCTCAATGATTTTACACGAAAATATTTCTTCATTTAAAACATCAATAAACGTAAAGAGGAAGAAGCAAGTGAGTGTGGTAATAACTGAACGGAAAGTTTTGATAAAAATAGAGACAATAGGAAATAATAGAAGTAATTCATTTCAAATATATGTATATATATATAAAGCAAAACAATAAACTCACTTAAATAACTTGATAAATCGGAAAGTGTTGATTGCGAATATATCTTATACTTTTTTGAAGCAAAAAACACATGTACAGTTGCCAGATTCTTCCTTAACCAAACCATATGTCATCAATTTATTCTGCAAATGCTGCTTTACATACAGCAACATCCAGCTATTTGTAAGAAATCGTGGCATGACACTAATTGACCTTAAGCACTTTGTGTCTTGAATACTATAAGAAACAAAATAAAAAGTTTTCTTTTTAAAAGATAAGTTTGAAATTTTCAAAGAATTATTCGTGGGGGCAGAAACAGAGTACAAAAAATTTAATTTGCAAATCACCTGACATAACTGAGTCTATACTGTTGCTTCAGGCTTTTCATATATTCATCTAATGAAGTAAGAATATTGTGGATAATAAAATTCTGTGTAAAATAAATAAAAAGTTCGCATTCCGGTACACAGTTTTGACATAAGGGAGAATAGGTAACATTATGCACAGTACCTAAAGAGTAACAATCTTGAGAAATGAAAGCTTGGAAATAATATCCGAATTGAAATATTTAGTCGAAGCCTCGAAGCCATGAACAGTCAAATAAACAGGTATTAATGAACAGAGGAGAACAGAAAGAGTTTTTTTTTTTTTTTTTGTATTATTGAAAGTGAAAAAATTCAGCTATAAAGATCGGAAATCTCTTAACACAATTCTTAAGATACTTACTCGCAATCTCTTTGAAGTTGTTAATACAATCAAAGACCTCTTTCGGGGAGCAAAGCCTGCCTTCTACAATATGATTAATTATTTAATACTTCAGTAAGAATAATGTTTGATACTGAAAAAAAAAACTCCATTTAATCTCATACCGCTCATATGATCCATCTAATACGAATTACTATCGTCTTCGGATTTCTTTTTATAATTTCGTACAAGAATTTACTTAGCTTTATTTAATTCAATTTTTGATTTTATAATCTTAAACTAGATCTGACTAACTTAAAGAAAAGATTTCACCCTTCAAAATATTATACTGGAGAGGAACACAACCACAGTTCATGTTGAAATGTCTTGCCAAGCAAGTCATTTTACAGGCTGACGAAGAATACGTAGAATTGTGACGAAGAGTTGATGGCCAGGTGTTACAACATGTACCTCCTTCAGATCGTTCCAAAAACTGATACTGCAAGAAATCAAAGTTACTGTTGAAACACAGTGAATACTTCGCCAAGTGAATTTATACACTGAATTGTACCAACATTCAAAAAATTAACTTTGATAGGCTTTAGTCCTGTAGACAATTTAGTGTTTGGTGAAACGACAAGAACTTCCGAATTGACGTATGAAACAGTATTCCTGTCATGAACATACAGCCGAAAACCAGATTCGAAATTGTCAAGAAATGGTTGTTTTATTCGGCTACCTGAAACAGAGCTTTGCTGCTGGGTCAGCCAAAAACTACTATAATTTAAATTGAATGATTCCAGAGTTTTCATTATAAAATTCACCTGAGTTCAAAAAAATATATAATTCCTAGCGATTAATTACTGAACAGATCACATACTAAAATATATGCATTGATGAAAGGAAATAAGATATAACTATGCGTATTAGATTTACGATTCAACTCAGTAAATATGACACCTGTATAATTCACCATGTATATTTCATTGTATGATTGATAATCAAGCATCACTTGGAATCTGAAGTAAGAAATCAAGAAATCACCAATATCAATTCACAAGCAGTGAAGAATTTCAATGCTAAAATTTTGCTTTGTAAAAAAATTTAAAGAAGGAATTTTTTCATAGAAATCTTTTCACATTATTTTTTTGGTCTTGGTGATGAATATAATCAACAGCAAAAAAAAAAAAAAAAAAAAAAAATATGGCTAACTGAGAAGTGAAAGATACGAATCCAACACAAATCATAAAGTGACCTGGGCATTTTGTAGGCAATACTTTAATGGATCTTCTAGCCTCGATTATTCGATAAGACTGATGGTTCTCTATATATTTCGAAGACTACTCATCGATTAATCCCCTAGAAGAAAGGCTCGGCAGATAACCACTTCTGATGGAAATGAAGACTAACCCATGAACGGATCCAAAGTGATAGGAAAGGCTGAAATCCTTGCTTAGTTTGTTCCAATCAAATTGGAAACAATATCCGAGATCGGTGAGTACAGCGGTTGAGTACTTTTCATTACAGCAATCGAACATGATACCTTCGAAAGCACATTGCACAAAGGCTTCCTCACATTTAAAACTATAACAGTGACTTTCAGACGACGCATTTCACAGCTGTCTAGCAGAATTATCTATGTCTGATAAAATAAAAGCGGAGATGCCTTTCAGGATATCAAAATATAGAAACCTTGATATAATCATTTTTTTTTTCAGACAAGTTAAAGAGAAGTGAAATGGTTAAAATAAAGAAAGAATTTCCACTTTTCTAATACTAAGTTTTCGAAGCAAAACCTGGCTTCTTTGACGAAAGATTCCACAGTAAAATTCTTGTATGTAAGCATATAATCTTGCAGCAATTTTTCGCCGTAACGAAGACTATCTATAACGTTCATTTTAATCAAGCCTTCTGGACGCAAAAAGATGTGCAACAAATACATTAGCAATTCATCGGTAAAAGTTGTCGTTCTCTTCAGTTCTGAAAAACATTTGAATACAAATGTAAGAAGTAAATGAATGCAAGATGGCAAGTATTAGTTAAAATACAAGTTCATATTTTCCTCTTGAAAAAGTTGACCAATTCATCGCTTGTAACAGTAAAAGAAATAGATTATACAAAATGAACAAGTGAAAAATTATTTCAAAGTATTAATTTACCTTCAATATAATTACGTCGTACAGGATTATGACTGCATATCGTTATTGATGGACCATCTGCATAATCATACACTATTTCCACCTAAGTTTTGCAAAAAGTTACAAATTGTAGGGTGAATTTAGGATACCTAGCTTACCACTAAAGTTAGAATGAAATTTCAAAATGTGCTTGAAATTTATAAATTGCTTGTGCATCAAGGATGCTGCATACGACTGCAAAAAAACTGTTAATAAATTAATAATTAGGAAGTTTGTGTCAAACTTTCATTTTTTTTCCTTTCTGTTTATATGGTGTATAACTTCATATTTTTACGAACTGAGATTTTGAAGTTTATTTTGCGAGCTTATAAAAATATCTACCTGCGTGCTGATATTTTCTGCCTTATACTGTTTCGTTAATTCTGCCAGAACGATGATAAAAATTACACCTGTAGAAATGGCCACAAGCAGCCAAAATAGACGACCGTAAGTTTTCCCCGCATAGATTCTATAACAGCCATGAAGCTTTGTTGCTCCTGAAAGCTCAAAGGTGACGAAATGAACTCACACAAATAAATGCATGTAAAGCAATAGAGCCAGCCAATGCTCGCAATCGTGCATCTCCAAGTCTGGCTGCACGTAGCTCTGCTGTTTTCTCGTATTTGAACCATTCTTTGTTTTTTTCGCTCATTCGCTGATATCCGTCTTCCTCAACCTGATTTGCAATTAATCGTCGCAATGTTTCCGCTCTGCGAGTACGACGACCTAAGTTTGATCTTCTACGAGGCATTATTTGGAAGAACTAAAGCAGATCGATTGCACCTAAATTGTTCTCGAAATTGACTTATGACTGAACTTGAACTTGAACGCCCCAGCCGATGCTCGCAACCATGCACAGAAGTGATAAGCCATAACACATTAGAATTAGTTATTTTTCATGCCAAAAGTAAAACTATTTTTGATTCTTATCCATATTATCACCTGAGGAAAGGAAAAGAGGAATTACCCATCATTTGGAAGAATTCTTTCTTAATCGCATGCTCCACCAAATTCCTTCGAACAGCGACTTCCTTAAACCAATTAATCAGCCGTTCTATTTGAGACAAAGCCATAACTGCTTGACTTCGAAAAGAGTGTTCCTTGTATTTAACAATGTGAGAGTGAAATCTGAACCATTTTTAAATGCTTCTTTTTTATTTGGAGCAAAATATTGCAGTGAACGAGAACTGAATATTAATCACTTAAATGAGAAGCCAATAAAAAAAAATAATGGGAAAGCAAACCGTAAGAAAGTAAGGAATTTACCCGAAAATTAGCAAAAAAAAAATGGAAGATAATGCAAACAAACGGCAAGTGAGATAACCAACATCACTTTATATGGGATCTATTCTTAAATCAGAAATATTACGCAAAGGATTGCTAAATGAAGTGAATCTAGTCAATCTCCTTAAGGAAGCAATCTAAAAGATTGACTCTAGATTATCATTTTGATGTTGCTGATGTCAGTTCTAATCACTGATAAAAGTGAATGAAATAAAGCTCAATGAGATGGAAAGAACTACTGAAATCAATTAGAATTCAAGCTTGTTTGAAATAAAGACCACGAAACAAGCTGGTCCAGACGGATACCTACATATTTCGGTTTATAAATTTAATAACTGACGGTCAGCATATCAAGATTGATTTTCTAGATTATTCGAAAAAAGCATGTAGGCAACTGCAATAATCTCATCAACAATGTGGCAGCAAAATATATCAGACTTCAGAATAGCTCAATATTGAGGATTCAATGTTTGCATCGTTTTGCCTCACTGATGATAAAGTTTGTAGTTTTATATATGGGTCTTATAGGGCAGAGGGAGGAGAACAAATTTTACGGTTCCAAGTGATATAGGCGTAGGTGTGAGGGACTATGATAATAGTTAAAAGAAATGTGATGACACCAATGTATACAATAGCACCAGCAGTGATAGGAAGTGATTGTGATCGAAACGATTGTTTACCAGCCAAACCACATATCGATAAAGAATCCATCTTTCTGCTCCTTCTGTTCAAAGCTTTTTATGAATAAATTTTTCACTTCTAGCAAGTTCATTCAATATACACTTGCTAAACTGGAAACTAGTCTTGTCATTCTTCCGTGATTAACAAGTAAACAAGGATATTGTAACCACTGTGATTGATGTTAACAGATATTCACTGTGCTCTTTTACTATAATAAAATTCTCTCACAACATTTAACAAGAAAGTGAGTATGAAAGACTGATCTCTATCGTGCTGTTCGGATTCAACTTTACAGGAATTCTTCAACCACTTTCCATGTCCATTTTTTTTCTTTTTTTCTTTTTTTTTTGCTGATTTGATAAAAGGTTTTAGAACTTGTAAATAAACTACTATAATGATTACTGCTGTTAATTGCTGTGCTTTGAAATTACCATTTTACATATCAGATACGTCAATGCGTAAGTTTGCTGCAAAAGACTCTTACGCTAACTAACAGACTTTTATTCTTGAATTCCGTCAGAAAAGATTTCAGAGACTATTCGTTCATTAAATACATTGCATGCTTGAGTAGTTCTAATTGTTTTCACGTAGATGTCCAATCACATCGAATCATGATAAAAAGTTTCGAAAAAAAAGATGCACAAAATATTTATATCAAAATTTCACATACAAAACTATCACCACAGGTAAATAAAGTAGCCAACAAATAAGGCGTATGATAATAATATATTCCCCTATCAATATCACTTTCATCAACAGCTAAGATAGACACTATCATTTTCTAACTTTCACACATTCTCCACCAGTTTTTAAATTGTATTTGTCGGATGATTCACGATTTTCTTCTGCTCATTCCATAGCACTCCATCACAGCTTCGCCTTGAATACTGCAACTCATGCATGATTTTAGGTTTTTTAATTTCGACAACAGAAAAAAGAGAAGAGTAAAAACATAGTTTAAATTAGAATTAGGATAGAATGTGAAATAAGAAATTTTTGATCGATATGAAGTACAAAGTCTTACGGCAGCGATATTGATTACTGATGTAAGACGTCGTTCACGATCACGTTCCTTTTGGCGCTTGTGAAACATGTATTCTCGACGTCGACTAGAAAATGCAATCCAGGCTAGCTTGGATAAAAATATGATTAATTCAATGACTGTTATCACACTTGCTCCAAAAAATAATCCCATATTTCCTCCAATATTACCTAAAAAATCAAATTTGATATTCTATTAAAATACTTGCAGCAAATGATTTTCTAATTTTCATTTTTTTTTTCATTTGGAACTTTTCCTGAGTGCTGATGTAATCGTATTATAATTATTTGATATCAAAGTTATTACTCAATACTTCGACCAGTGATGTTGATTGCATCTGTTCATTCAATATGTAAGACATTTCGCGATAAAAGATATTTACCACAGCAAAATTTTCCCTACAAAAGCTTCAATATAAGTTTTTCTTTTTTTTTCTTTTTTTCCTTTTTTTTTAATGAATGAGCAAATCAATAAGCTAATGAATTATATGCAATTTAAGAATTATTAGGGAAAAGTAATAATTATAAATCATACTTGATACGCTTCTGAGTCCAATTACTGTTAGTGTTTGTCAACCAATCTATAGCACTTTCAGAAAATCCATATCCATAAGTTATCGATGCCTTATATTCATGGGTTACGCATGATGTTGGACAGATATTATCTGCACATTCAGGACCATTAATATTGTTTGTCCGATCAGCAACTAAATGTGTCAAAATCTGATCTATGAATTTAGGAGAAATGAAAATTTTCGAAACTCAAAAAATTCTTATTTATCCAATCAAAAAATAAGTGCATAAAAGTATTTTGCAAAAGAATTTGAATTCTGAAGACTGGAGTAATTACCTTCGAGCATGAATGCATGCAGTTCGCTTGGTGTGCAAGTATTCAGATGAGCTGAAAATATTAAATATGAGTTGAAAAAGTGCTCAAATAAATAAAAATTTAAAATTAAAGAGGAAATGAATGAAAACTGAAAGTTTCAATGTCTAACCATCACCAACGCTGTATAATAACGGAGTACAATTAATTCTTTGTTCATAATATATCTAAATGTATAGTTTTATAAATTAAGAAAATTAAACATCATTATTACAAAGTTGAGTATATGAAACAGTTTTTGAGAGAAAAAAATTTAGTTCGATAAAAAATAAGAAAATATGTATTTGTTGACAAAATGATAAAGAAAATATGTACTTGTTGATAAAATGATAAGAAAATATATGTACTTGTTGACAAAGTGATGCACAATTTTGAGCCGTATATGGTAAACGAAATGCTCGTTGAGGTGATTTCGGTGGCCAGATATGCGTACAATTTCCCCAGTTTTCAGGAGTGAGAAAATGAAACTGGAACAAATATTTTGTCTAAAGTAAAGATTCTAAGACATATCTTGAAACTATTATGTACAAAATATTGTGATAATATTTGTTCTAAAAATGAAAACTCATTATAAATAATTAAATATTTAAATCCAATTCTTAGGAAAAGCATACAGTTTCTAAATTCAGAGCAATATATGCACGATAGGCAGGTGAGACCGAAAGACCTTCTGTATATGAATATGCTAACTCATTTTCACTTCGAACATATAACCGAAATCCATCTTCCAGATTATTAGAAAAAATTGGTAGAGTATTTCCTAGAAAAAAAAAAAAAAAGATTTTCATTTGTATAATAAACTTGTAATGATGCAAAAGTTGTTAAATCTGAATAAATTTTAGCGCCCTTCATGGACCTGCTTTTTTTTATTAACACATTAATTAAGCTGAAATTTAAAGCAAAACCTTCTTCAGCATAGTTAACAGTGATAGCATCGTTTATTCCAGCATCTAATATCAGTTGTAATCTAAATTCAATAAAATTATATCTTACAATTCAATTATATTTATACAAAATCATGGATTTATTCAATAAGCAAAAAGTAACAGGTGCTGTTTTCCATCTTATCGTTCCAGCACTTATTCGTAATGGTATTCTCCAAAGAGTTTTTATAATTTTGAAAAATTAAATGATGACCAGTTATTCAAATTAATTATATAATTAGCTTATCTTGCCAAAATTTACATCTTCCAAGTGTACTAAACTCTTTTTTCAATTTCTTTAGAATTTAAATTTTTGTAAAGATTGTATTCTATGAAAAATGAACACACCCATTGAAAATGCCTGGTTGGGTTTGATTTAATTTCATGTCACCGATCGAAAAGACAAAGCATGAACCAAGATCAGTAAGCACTTTTTGTGACATTGCACAACAGTCTAATTTGGTGCCACCCACAGAACAAACTTTAAGCATTTCATTACAGGTAAACCTAAATTTAATTAATAGAATTCATGTAACAAAAGATTGATGAATTTCAAGTGCAAATTATTTTTAATTTCTTTTATTCATTCTGTAAGAATATTTTTTGCAGAAACTATTTTTAGCACATCCAATTGATTGCTTGAATGAAGGACTGATTTGATGAAAACTTTCTTATTCATGATCATGTTTGTGAATGACAAGCAAGTTCATTGCTTGCATCATTTTATCATACTAGTAAAACAAAATCAGAGAAGTTCTGTTTTGATTCGTAAAATTGGGCCATCATCGATCATTTCTTTTTACCATACTTTGATTTTCATCTTTTTCGCCATGAAATGATTCTTTAGAACTTGCAATAAAGATGTAAAGAGTGTAAAGAGTGAGTGAACGTTTTTGTCCGATGCATTCCTTGCCAATAAAACTATGTTTAGAAATATCAATCAAAGAACGATTTTTAATGAATACGGTAAAAATTTATGAAACGATCCAATATTTTCCATTCACACGTTTTATTGTAGCATTTGTATCGCAAAACAAAAAAAAAAAACCTGTCCTTTCAGCTAATTAAATTCTTCAAAGTAAAGCAAACTGATGAAGTAAATACGAATACCCAGCTCGTGCAAAGAAATTCTCGATATTGAATGGATATTCGGTAAAAATGTGTTGAAAATTTTCATATGCTTTTCGGCCTCGTTCGATCGTATCGTTATTTGCATGCAAGTATAAGTCTTCCACTTCACTGTAAGCCATTGTCATGTATCGCAACAAATCATTGGTGAAATATCCAGCACCACTACTGGATTCATTCAAATCTGAATTTAATATAATTCACGTTTCATTTCTAATTTATTAAAACTTAGTATTTACAACTTTCTGTAAATCAATCATATTCAACAAATAAATATCTTATAGGTAAGTACAGCTCCATTCAAACATAAATAAAGTCTTTTGAGTTCATCTTCTAAAAACTTTAAAATTTGTAAACTTTAAAGGATACGAATGATCTCAAAAGACTTTATTCATGTTTGCATTGAGCTATCTGTATCTATAAGATATCTGATTGTTGAATTTAATTAACTTATAGAAAATATGGAGCAATTCAAAATTTTACTGAGATGAACAAAGGAATATTGGATAGAAAATTTTATCTGCTAACATAGACCGGACTAGTATTTCAAAGCAACAGGAATCCATTCAAAGCGTCTATCTTAATAATCAAAAAATAAATAAGTAAACAAATAAATGAATAAACTTTTCTCTCCCGCATTTCCTTACAATAATCACACCTAATCTCGACAAAAAAAAAACAGCCTTTTGTAATCCTGAAATATTTCTTAAAAAAATTCAAGAAATTCAAACATTCGAATTAGTTGATAAAACACAGCTTACATTTAATATAATTCTTGGTGATTGGATTGTAGTTACATACCGTTACAGCAGGTAAAGTGAGCACTTCAGCGGGAACAAAGGTGACAGATGTTGCGGTTGGATGTGACATAAAATATGCTATCAGTATGTTTATTTGAAGTGATAAGAATATTGCAGCACAGCACATTACTGAACACCAAAATATCTTCCCATATCCTTTTCCCTTATAGAATCGTAATGGACCATGTAGCGTGGTACTGTCTATAACTGATTCCTATAAGACAAGCATTTTGCAATTTTCTGTTAATTAATCAGAAATTCAATTTTATCACTCTTCCTCCAAAATTGTTGTTATCAAGTGATAATCGATTGAAATGGCTTACATGAAAAGTGTTTTGTTTCTTGTTCAATGGAATCTACTCCATTAGCATTTGCAATACGTCGTAACTGTTCCACTGGTAATTCAATAAAATTTCCACCAACTAAACGTGCTTGGAAGCGATACGCTTCGTCCTTTGTAGTGCTCATATTATCTATATATGTATCATAAGAATACATCTGATAACAAAGTTGATTTTTGGTTATTACTTTGATAATTATCTTTTCCATTTATTTAAAACTTGATAAGATTAGGATCAAAAAGAAGAGAAAGAGAAAATGAAAATTCTCTCAAAATACCATGTAAGCAAATATGGAAATGAAACTCGCTTAGAATTTATCAAAAGGACTGAACTGAGTTAAAAATAATATTCTACAACTTTTACTTCAACTTTTAGTTCCAATTAATTCATCTAAAATTTGTCCACAATTATTTCAGCATTCAGAATCATAAACTACTGCTTCAATTTTACGGTAAACCTGATCAGATTTTCAGGACTTAAGTAAGTAGACAGTCAATACAAGCAAACAAAAAAAGTAAAAATAGATGCCAAGCAGTTTTTATTCATTCTTCTGATATTCATATACGTTTATAGCAATATCTACAGCAAACAATTATTTGTGTTTGCAAGTGCTTGTTATCGGTGCAACACCATAGTATCAACCAGTGAAAAATACAAACTATGTTTGTTTAAATCCTTTCAACTTCTGTACAAGAAAAAAAAGAGAAAAAAAAAAAGAACTAAGTTGATACTTTTTCGATTTTTTGAAACATCCAGGATTGATCAGGCTAATGTAAATCTGTTATCTTAACTTGCTTTCAATATGAAATGGATGATATCTTTTTTGCTTAATTTAAATAATTTTTCAAATAGATCAAAGATTTTAAAACCTTATATCTAAACCAATTTTTCTTTTTTTTTAAATATCAAAGGTCTTAACGCTTCATAGTTTACAAACAATTATAACAAGCCATTAAAATGCCCACAAGAATAGATACAATTATCATCCAACAATAATTCTTGCTGTTCCTTTCCATCAACCTTTACTCTGACATTTATGTCAACTTTATCTTTCAACATTTTGCTTTCAGGAATAGTTGATAATTTACCTCAATTTAATATGCAAATATCGATGTTTAATTCTATTTAAAATGAAGGAATTTATTTTTAAAAACCAAAAATATTGAATATTATTAGTATGATTAAGCAAGGTATAAAACAGGTATAAAACAAATTCTTACACAATCAAAAGAATGATGCTCGGCTAAAATATATATTCATAATTGTACTGTATACATTTATAGTACGATATAATGCACAAAATACTTATATTGCATTACTAATGAGTTGTTTGAAAGTCACGGATAAAATCATCGATAATTTGAGGAACTGATGGATTCATCCCATAAATAACCAGCATATTTGGATCACTAGGATTAGCCAGAGATTCTGATTTACCGCTCATTGCTATCACAATCAACTTTGCATTCGGTACATCCATTTGCTCGCGATACCACTGAATAGCATCTGATGGTTTTATCTCAAACAAAATTTTCATTATCAGCAGGCTTAACTGATAACTCATGACAGTTCCATTGAGCTACTGATACTTTTACGACTATTTATACGCCAATAGAAAACAAGGAAAGGAAAAATGAATGAATGAATGAATACCTTTTTTTGTTTCCTTCAACAAATCTTAATCAATGTAGAGTGCAAAGATTAAAACAAATTGTCGATAGCAAGATTTCTTTTAATACATTTCGTTTAAAATCAAAATATTCATATTTTTCTACTTTTTCATTACAAAACATTTAAAAATAAAAAAAATTATGCATATTGCAGAAAATAATTATCCTACTAATGAAGAAATTTCTTTCAATTTTATTTAATTTAATTCTGCATAATTTGACAAGAAGAAGAAGAAGAAGAAGGAACGTACAGATTTAACTGAAACATCATTATCCGTTAAAATAATAAAAACGTCCACATAAACTGCATTTTCAATTGCCCAACACATCGGCAGGCCGCAATCTGTCTTACCGTATATTAACTCCTTGGTAGCGCTTAGGTATTCACCTAAGCTCATAAATTTATCCCATTCTAGTGGCGTCAAAAAATTGGAAAAAGCCAATGGGATTACCTGAATAATTCTGATTGTAATTGATTTTCAAAAGTTAGCCCTTTAAGAGATAAATAGAGCAATGAAAGTGTAAAAGTAAGGTAAGCTTAAAAGCATAATTTGGCAAAATAATAAACTTTTGGAAACATTAAGTAGTGATTTTTACATCATAGAATTCAACTGACTTACATTGTCTTCATGCTGAATTAACGCCATTGATAGTGTGGCCGCTGCTTGACTGCAAGCTAACATGGTACCTTGTATAAAACTATCCATGCTATCTGAAACTACTGATATTAAAATTGATTAAAAATCAAAAATATCCACCTTTGATATATTTGCGATAGAAAACTCGATTGATTTGGCTTAGAATTTTTTTAAAAATAAAAATGGAAAATGAAGTAACAAACCTGAAATATCTACTGCTATAAGATAATGCTTGTTAGTGACCTCAACAGCATCGAAGCAATTGTAAAATGCATTATCAAATGCTTTTTGGATCGATCTAACGGGCTTCCACATTCGATTTCCTCTCATTTCATGGCCATGTTCGTAATTCATCTTGGCAAATAATATTGCAAGTGGATGAAGTCGTTCTTGCTTCAACTTTTCAATATCATTTAATCTTCTGATAACCAAAGATGCCGGATCATCCCTAAAACGAGTCTTATTGTCACCTGAAAGACTTTATTTTCAACTAACGAGACCAAACGTAGCCGTTTCCAGCAAATCTATATAAATAAAAATGTTTGTTTGTTCGTTTGTTCAAAATCCTAAATCTCCGAAAGTTCTTAAGCACATGCCTATTCGAATGCAACATTGTACCAAAATTTCAAATCAATTGGAAACATTGTGTGGAAATGAACAGCGAACATTCACATTTTTATTTATATGGATTGAAATTCTATTTCTTACTTAACCATTGAATATATTCAAATTTCATCATTCATCTCATAAATTCACATACTGTGAATCAATAAAAACATGATGCGAAACTATCTTCAACATTTTTGGTATAATTACTTCGTAAAATTCGTGTAATTTTTGTCGTCGTCGTAAAAAAACCATGTTATATTGTTCAATACATCACTGAGATCACCGAAACTGAAATTGCAAACATTTTGTAAAAATCAAGACAGTATTTTCATTTTATTAATCCTTCTCATGTTCAAATGTCACTTAATTTTCCTATAAAAATAGAAATTTACCCTGAATATACAATGTATATGACAAGTTAAACTTTTAGAAAAAATACTAAAATTTTAAAATTTACAAATACAACTTGAATGATTCGAAATCAGCAAGAAATCGAATGACGAAAGTTCTCACACAGAATCATCAGCTTCGTTAAAAAGTTCAATACCACTCATTCTGCCGATATTTTTTAACATTGTCGGTAATGACATCCTTCTTAGCAAAGCACCCCAAACTTTCTTGGAATTGAGTAATTCCTCCGGAATTTGTTCTTTTTCAAAACCTTAAAATGACAAAAATTCACTATGATACTCTTTACAACTTTTACTTAACACAGGCTTATTTTTAAATTCTCTTTACCTAATTCCTTTCTTTTTCTCTATTTACTGACTTTAGAAGTTGTTAATACTATTCTACTGCTAAATGTAAGTAGAATAAATGTTTGCCTAAGGGAAAGCTCATAAATTTTACTGTAGCAGATAGTATCATTCAAGTTATCAAATGCAATCATTCATTAAGATATGATATCCTATGTAAATTCTCTGGATATATCCTAATTAGAAAAACGCTTATCAAATTAGCAAAATTTTAAAAAAAAGGAACATATATTTTAATTTAAAAAAAAAACCAATTAAAAAAAAGAAATTAAAAAAAGGAACAATTTTTTTAAAAAAGTTTCAAAAAAAAGGAACATATATTCGTTTAAAAAAGCCAAAAATTCAACACGGTAAAGAATTGGTTCAATTTAATAAATACTTGCCATATTGAAGAATGAGGCTAACGGCTCTGTCTATATTTGCAGATGTCAAGTTTTGAAGTTCTTCAAAAGCATCAATATATTTCAGTGCATTTGTAACTTGACTGCCTGCAACTTCTCTTGAAGATGTTGAAGTTGTAACTTCAACATCTTCAGAAGCTTTCTCCTTTTCAGTTCGTTTCAAATTTAATTCTTCTAAATCTTGTCGCACTCGTTCTGTTTCTTCTGGATCTAAATGCTGTCGCTTGGATTGTCTTTTTAAGAATAATTCTTGTCGTCGTTTCCTCACTTTTTCACTACCTAAAAATGAAACGAAGTTTATGAAATATTACTTACTTCCATGACTAATGTTTTTACGGGATTTGCAGCTGTGGAAAGAAATTTTTTTTTTTTGCAATTTATTTGATTGAAAAGAAGTTGACAAAAATACAGTAGTATTTTAAAACACTTCAATAGCCAGGAAATACTCAAGACAAAACTAGGCTATTTCTTGCTGCCAGCTTTCTTTACACGTCTGTTTCAATTGCTGCTGAAGTTTCTATTCGTCCGTACAAAGAGCTGCTGATTCCAACAACCCGGGGACTTAAATAGTAAAGAAAAGAGGCACATCTATGCGTTTTAAATGATTCCCATTCAAAATAATTGAAAAAAACAAATCTTCGCATAATTTTTATGCAAAATACTGTCAAATGATTCAAAGAATACCTCTGACAACGTATGCGATAATGTTTTCATAGTCCTGTTGATGTTGCCGGTAGTTACATTCGGGCGGAAAACTTTGTTTTGGATGAATATGGCTCAGGCAAAATAGATCACGATGCGAGTAATTTATACGATGACGATACTTAGTCACCATGACTGCAAGACGATCCGGAGTTTGATTGTAATACCTTAAAATAAATCATCATTTTAAGCCATGCTTTTTATGGATATATTTAGAAATTTGATGATAAAAATTTGATCATGATATCAAGCGATTCTCTCGTCCAGAACAAACATCGATATCACCAGAATATAATGAATGGTAGAAATCAAGGAAAGAAAATTGATGAAACAAAAATAATTTACAACTATCTCAATATACAGGTGAGATTAATTTTGAATGATAAGAGTAAGCGCAGAAGAAGGGAATATAAAGAGAATGTTTACGCTGAAAGCAATCACGAATGATGATAAAACATGATCCATTAAAGCATATGTATTAATTTAAAAAATAAAACTTTCTTTGCTTTATTTGAAGGGAAATAAAATGAAAACCATTTGATAACAGTTGCACGCAATGCACGTCCCCAACCATTCGAATCTTTCTTCAGTCCACTTTGCTTTGATACTACTTTGCAATAATTGATAAACATGAATAAATGAGTGGGTGTAAGACATACCTGCAAATATTTTCAGAAAGTGCATCTTTTCGATGGATGTATAAAATTGACTAGCAAATTTCCGAATTTATTTCCAAACATAAGCTTTTTCTGAATCTTTCAGTTTAAGGATGGTCAGTTATTAGTGGTGTTGATTTCCATTTGATCGGGATAACATGCATTCAGGTTTTTCTACTTGTTGTCAGGTTCAGTACCTGACTTAGCAATTATTCATCAAGTCAGTGTTTACATTAGCTGGATGATGGAAGTTTTTTTGTCTGTACCTGTGGATGAAAAAATTGGCACATTAATTAAGAAAGTAATCGCATGACAATTAATTAACTAATCCAATGGATAACGAATATTGTCTTTTATTCTCTTACAACAACGATTAATTCTTTTCTGAGAATAAAATGGACGAATGAATTAGCAAATATTGCGGTAATTGCAATTTCTTCACTTCTTTTCGCTTTAATTTATTAAATAAGTACTTTCATAATCTTTTTTAGACGATCTTTGTGATAATGATATGCTTAATGATACCGAATATCCAACGCTCACTTTTGTACTAGAAAGTACCAGAAATTTATTAAAATGCTCAGTTCATCCAATTTTAATCAAAATACTGTTCAGTTCGATGAAATTATCAAATAAGAGCTAACCTTGTGCACAGAGAAAAGAGCTAACTGCTGGAGACATTTTTGGTAGGTATTTTCCATAACCGGTCTAATATCTCGGCAGACAGCATCCGGGAATAGTTTTTCTCGGTCCTCCTTAGTGTCCCATGGTAACTTTCTCTTACTTTGAGTATCACGAACCTAATTCAGTAAATTTCTCTAAGAATTCACTAGTTTTGATCTTTTGTAAAATAGTATAAAGTATAAAATAAACATAGAATCCTGAAAAAGAATCTTTTATTCACAAATACAACAAACCTTATAACGTGCACAAAGTGCCAATGCAATCAGCAGTGGTTCTATTCTCGGAGCATAATTTGATTGAGAAAATTTCAAAATCTGCTGCAAAATTATCAGCCCTTTACCTACAACAAAGATAAAATAAAAGTGATAAGAGATCTTGGAAATAATGTAAAATTCGGAAAGTCAGGTAAATGAATGTAGACAATGAGATTAAAAATAATGGATACAAGTAAGAACAGGCAGAATAATGTTCGATAATATATTCTTAAATAACTTATAATGCGTTGACTTTTGGGCAAATATTTAGTAGTAACTTAAATTTCTCTTTTGAACTATTTAAAAAAGAAAAATTTTACAAAATTATTCACCTGCTTGAATAATACGACACAAATCGGGGACTAAAATTGATGTGAACACTTTTTGCCTAGCAAAATAAATACCTTCACAATTACCGAGCATCAGAAAGCGTCGGACAAACTCCTCATCACTCGTCGGTGTCGGAAAGAGTTGATTTCCGGCAACGCCAATATCCGTTACTAGCTAAAATGCATACCGTAACATTTAAAAATTTGGGAAGCGGTGTATGGTGGAATCTGATTTCGCAGGTAAACTAGAGCGAATCCGTATGCTAAAACAAAAAACTCAAGATTTCTAATTTATCTACTAAAAGTTTGAGTTATTGAGAAAAGTGCTATAATAGAACCAACAGATAGAGTATTCTTTTCCTGAAAACTTCATGAACTACTAATTACATCTCAGAATACTCGGTGCCTAGATTTCATTCACCCCTGAATACCACAATACCACCAATTCATTGGGAAAAGAACAATAATGAATTAAACAATTTAAGATGGAAGAATTACGGTATTGACGATTATATTTAGCGCCAAGAAATGGGCAAGTATTGACAATCGTCAAACTTTTCCGTAAAGCAGCGAATCTGATATTATTTTCTCAATATTAACGCTAAAAATGTTATTAACGCACAATATTCTCATTTGTCAAGAAAGCGGTACTTACCAGCTTAAAAAGTCTGCAACATTTCAAGCTTTCAAGTTCTCGAGATATTAATGCAACTAAATGTTTTCAGAGATGAATATTATTGTCTGTTATGTTTATGTTGGTCCATTAGATAATTATAAAAAAGAAACAGTTCAAATAAGAATTTGAGAAATCGGAGAAATCGAATGAAACGGCCTTAACTTCTACAAAGTACGAAAAGCCAAGAATTCAATGTTTTTTTAAGTATTTTCCATAACCGGAGTTACGTCAAATTTCGATTTCAGCAAGATAAAGCTAGCAATTTTCATCTATAAATGAGTGAATCAATCATTTTGCAGAAACCGACAGCTGCTGGGAGAATAAACTTCCGAAATCAACATTGATTCATGGCTCATTCATCAGTTTACTGTTTTTACTGTTATACAGAAGGATTTCTGCTTTTCATGTTGGTATAGTTCCATTAAATTTATTAACCAATGCTTTCACCAAAATAACTGGTATAAATATTAAATACTGGTATTTGGCTGATATTAGGTTAAATTCAGCTTCTCAACTACATAACTTAAATTATATCCGGTTATATAAGAATACTAAATAATGAAGAGTTCATCAATAAATTGTAATTTTACCTCATTTTGCTGCTCTAAAGTACGTACTGCAGAAGCGATATTCAAACAATATCGCGGATCATCTGTATGATTGGAAGAAAGATATTCTACTATGTTCATGGCAGAATGCTTTTAGGGGCAATAATACTTGAATTTGCCCAATCCTGAAAAATCAAATTAGTACTCAGTAGGCACTTCTTCTTGATACTAACTAGAGTAATATTAGAGCAATAATGACAGACTAATATCCTGCTTAAGAAGGAACTACAAAATTTGGTATACAACTCGAAGACAGCAACTTGGGAAGGAAGGAGTAATGCACAGAACTTACTAATGCCAAATAGTTCCTGTATTGATCTTTTGCCGATCGATCTACCTTATATTGCACCTTGATGATCTATTTTAGGTGAATGCATAAAGTTGTCACAAAAGAGGCATATATAAATATGTACATTTCCATTTTATCATGGAAGCACATCACAGAAATTTCAACCGATTTCTTTGCAAGAAAATCAGCAGATTCTAATTCGATTTAAAGCATGATAAAATTAATCACTGAGATAAGTAAGAATAATCGATTCACTACAGACCGAATTTTGCATTTAAGAATTTATCATTTATGGTTTCACCGGAATGGATCACTGTAATGGATCAACGGTTCAAGATGACGATCGAAATTCTCCAGAACGGTTTTATTAATCATTTTGAAAATTTATATTACCCGAGAAAAATGATTTTGATTTTGATTAATACTAAGTTTAAAGCAAACTTTGAATTTTTTTTGGTTCGATGGATACATAGCGGTCAAGAAGTTCGAAATCTCTTGCGAATAAAAGTTTTTTTTTAATTCGTCCTTGCTTCCGTGATTTTGCGATTTCTGTTCAATAATGCTTTCGCTATGTAAGTTTTATTCATCAGTCATTTCTTCCAGATTACCTTTGACAGATGACTTTATAATATAAGTTAATTTCAATCAACCATTAATAAATCAAACAGTTCATAGTTTTTTCCAACGAATTAGAAATATGCTTCTTCTGATTTCTATACGTTCTAAGCAAATCTATAGCAATTTTTTTTTTTTTTAAATTAAACAGAAAAATCCAAAAACTCAATTTGCTTAAAAAGTTTAAATAAGCATGTGTCTTGTCAATTATGTATAGTAGTTCATGAGAATTCCGAGATAAATGAGAGGTAATTAATTACAGGATAACTGTTTATTTATTTGTTTTTTCAAATCGCTCGATGTAGTAGTAACAATTTAAAATTCCGAGAGTATGCGAATGCATTGAATGTTCAAGAATGAATTAATAGATTGCATGTGAAGATTTCTTCTCTCCTAAAATTGAACATTATTCAATTCTGTTTTTTTTTTTTTAGATATTATCACGGAGCATCGTTGATTGTGTTACAGTCGAGAGTTATGATTTATTTAACAAAACTGGACCAGTCAAGTGATAAATTATAAAAATCTGGGATCATATTTTCGCAACTTTCATAAACATTATTGAAATAAAATTGAGAATACATCCGAAAGGCTTGAAGAGTTGTTAGATACAAATTCCAAACTTACATATGATCGTCCATTATATACTTACACTGTTGCATGAATGTGTTAATAAAAACTTTAAGTTGTTGATGATATCAACGAAAAGGATGAAAGCATATTTAAGATAGAATGTTAGCTCTAACACATCAAACAGTAATAACTAAATGCTCTAAAATCAATCGTCACAAGAATCAGTAAGATGGTATTATGTATTAGATATTACCTTTAGGTCATATTTTCAATTAAACATTCCAGTTATATGAATTTTATCAATTTTAAAACGGCATCAATATTCCTGAACAGTAAGCAGTAAACAGTAGGTGAAGTTTAACTACATAAACTAAACATGAAGGATTTTTTATCGATTGAATTTGATAGCAGCTTCAATCAGTCAGGTTGTTTTGGATCCGATCCTGAAGGATGCAACTGAGAATGGATGAAGAATTGTTTTCGTCAATTTAATAACGAATACAATTCTTTATCCATTAACTATTCTATGGATATTGCTGACTCGAAACTTTTCTTTATTCCGAATCTTGTCTTTATCCCTTATTCGGAACAAAGAAAAGATTCAAACCTGCACTAAATATGCAAAATTGATAACTATTTCTATCATCCATATCAGAGAGGATAATTGAAGAACAGAATCATCACATTTTTTTTTTTTTTTCTCATTTCAAGGCAATCACTTTTCATATCCTTTGAAACAATAATCAGAAAATTCTGTATAAAAAATAAAGAAATATAATCATCGAAAAATTTTAAGAATACACTGAACACTATGAAATTGATAATAAGAAGAAGCCTTTCATATGAGAATTACTATCCTCATCACTTGTTTATTACACGTTGTGTGAATGAGGATGATGACCTTTGACTTCTAATATATTATTCTTACTAAATTCATTATTTCTGCTTAAGTAGGATACTGTGGTATCACAATAAAAGCAGATGCTGCAAAGGACATTGAACAAAAGCGTGACGTTCTGTACGTACCAATACTCGTCCACTAGTAATTGAATCAGGTTGTGCAAAAACCACCTGAAATTGTTATTGTCATACAAAGGTAACTTCATCAGAAAGTTAAAAAAAGTTTTAAATCTACTTGAATGATGCAAAGCAGTTTTTAAATTTACCTGATCACGATAAAGTCTCATTTTGGCCTCAGGTATATGAACGTTTTGTTTAAGCAACATTGGTTGCTCACCAGGTTGCACCAGTGCAACACAAGTACTTGGAAATGTCATAAGCCGATCTGTTCGATCACCCGTCTACAAATTATATCGCAGTTGTCGCAAAGAAAAAAATAAATTTTTAAATTAACTGGAAAATTTAAATTTTTAGGAAAACTTTAGAACTCTTCAAAATCCTCGAAAAGGCTAAATGCTCACTGAAATAAAATAAAACCTTGAAACCATAGAGCCAATCGGGATCTCCGTTATCAACAACTCTTAATCGATCGCCTAAACACAAGGCTGTGTCAGGTTCAGCTATATATTCATGAATGACTACATGAGATCCTTGCAGAACTGCAAATGATGAATAGCATGAGAGAGCTAAAATATAAAATTTGAAGAGAAATTAAAGACGAGAAGAGAATTTTGTAAACAATGTTTGAAAAAATACCATCTGAAGAGCTAATACGACGTGGAGTCAATAGAGGAGATGGCCCTGATGACGATCGACTTCGTTCGTATTCTGATATATCTCCGGAGCTATTGTTGTAATGTAGCAGTGTTGGTGCTAATCTGTTCCCTGAAATAAATTATGATAAGATTTGAATAATCAGATAAGAGACAAAGGAACTGAGATAATGTTCAACTGTTGTTGCAGATTTTTTTTTTTTTTCAACTAAAAAAATTAATCGAAAATATGGAAGTATTTTGAGAGATTCTCGATGACTTGAACCATGTGATTTAAAATTACCCTTTAAAAAAAACAAATAAATAAATAAATAAAAACCGAAAATAATTGAAAATTTTCAAACTCCTCTCTTTGCACCGTAAGGTTTGCAAAAGCAAGCAATAAAAACGAAATTACGCTTGCAGAAAGAATAATGCAACATGTAAAAGTTCTTTTCCTTTACCTTAGACAGGTACCAATCACAGTTCCTGACGGTGCTAAGAGGTATCAAGCAGGCGTAGAAATTATTGAGCTTTTAGTTTATATGGCTTCTTTTCGCAAATATACCATATTTATGTGGGTACTTGTGGTCGCAACACATTTACGACGAATTTTTTTTTTAAATTTTTTCGATTTCGATTAATTTCATTTCTAGTTCACAAAAGAACTGACTGAAAATGAGACGTGCAAATTTTCATGGAATTTAAATTTCTGTTCCATTCATCCTTATTTTCAATAAAAATTTTGAGAAACAAGATGTTACTCTAATATTTTTTTTTCGCAAACTTTTTCAATTCGATTAATTTTATTTCTAGTTCACAAAAGAATTGGATGAAAATGAGATGTGCAAATTTTCATGGAATTTAAATTCCTTCTCCAATTTTCAATAAAAATTTTGGGAAAGAAGATGTTAAACCGATATTTTTCTAATCAGCATTATCGTGAATGGCACAAATTTGTAGTTTTTCACTTAATAAAACTTCCTTCATTTTTTCCTAATTTTATTTGAAAATAATCTTTTGTTACTGCCAAGATATTTATTTTCAAATAAGTGATGCTCCTATTTTTGGATAAAAATAATGCAAGAATCCACGCATGATGAATATTATACTGGCATTGCCAGGGAATTTTTTCTGTGCAAATTATTTGGGTACAATAAATTGTATAGAAAACTTTGAAATTTCTTCAGATTCATCAGACTTACTTGAATAACCACTTGCGATGGAAGGTGGTGAATCAGCGCAGTCTAGCGATAGCGATTTCATTTGTTTCTGAAGTTTGGGAGGACGACGCTTTCCTCCATTCATACCTGTGGACAAATTTAAATTCATTCATCAGCAGATTTTTGAAAAGTTTTGAAAATTCATATTTTTAAAAAGGACTGATCAGAGATAAGTTGTTGACGATATAATATACATTAATTTTGTGCGATAAAATCGTAATATGCACAATTTTGCTGAACAATTTCAAAAAATAATGTTAAAAAGGATAATAATTTCAAAAGAAATAAATACATTACATTGGCTACAGCGGTCCACTAATATGGCAAAATTTTATTTCATCTGAACAAAATTTAGCTAAACAGAGTAATTTACCGGGAATTTTTACTGCTCATTTAAGAAATTTAACTTTGAAGCTTAAAAAATTTTGCAACAAAGTTGGAAAAGCGGAAGTTTTTATTGGAAAAATTCGTGGACTGACTTGCAACAAAATTTGGAAACTAATCAATTATTAGATGTCATCAATAGCAAAATAAAGTAAACGTGGAATATAAATGGTAATAAAGGCCAGCTTGAGAGGTTAAATGTCATGCTTGACTATTTCGAAAGCTTTTTCATTTTTTTCGGCGCTAATTTCCAATATTACTGCGATGTCCTTTCATTTGCCTTTTCCATCCTTTTCAATCAAATTTTTCGTCTCACAACATCCAAATTCTCTCTTTACACTTTCAGTACTTTCTCGATACTTAAGCAAAACTTAATTTTCGTGTGAGTATTAGCTGCGGACTGAAATTTATTTTTAAAAAATGGGAGAAACTATATTTGTAATGATGTGTTCGAAGAAAGGATTCAGTAGACTCGTAAAAGCAGAAGCTTTTGTATAACTGGCAGTTTTAAAAATTTTATTGCCGAGAATTCTGTTATTTGATGTGCTCTCTAACTTACTAGATAGACTTCAGAGAATAGAAAATCTTTCGTAAAGTGCTACAATCTATGGACTTACCTTTACCTGTCGTTTTTTCCCAACAACTTCTATTCAATGCAAAATGCACAATGGGAATTACTTTTTGTTTTTTATTTCTTTATTCCTTTCTCTCTCTTTTCCTTCCTCATTCTACGACCCTTTCTGTCTTTTCTACTTTATCGTAAGACATTTTTACCTTCTCAAAAATTTTTCATTAGTCAGGTTAAGGGAAAAATTACTTTTTGCTACTCATTCTCTATCTTTCTTGAGAGTTATGGCGAAGAAATGTGAACTTTTAATTGACATTAAGAAATCAAAAACCTTCAAATTTTCTCTTTTGTATTGAATTTAAAATGTTCAGAAAGAATAAAAGAAATTAAAACCAAGACTTGCAATCTCTAAATTATTTTTCCCCGACTGGCCGACGATATATACAATGATGAAATTTTCAAAAAAGTCAAATTACCTGATTGATCCAGTTGAGGCGTTGAACTAATCATAACACCACGATTACAACTTGCTTCGGCGTATCCAGAATCTTGCAGAGAAGCATCTGACAAGTTACGAGGTGACGGTGTAGCAGAATCAAAATTGTGCGTTGATGAACCACGTCGACCATAGATACCAGTAGCTTGTTTCAGTGCCAAATAAACCGGATCTATTGCATCTGCTTTAGATTCTTAAATTTTCAAGTATTATTAGGTTGAATGAGTGATCAGATGAGAATTTGATTTTAAAATTTAGAATTACACCTTTCTTAATCTCAAAAGTCGCATAAATTTTCGAGTCAACTGAGTTCATTGTAAAAATCATTATTTCTAATTTATAATTACGTTTTTTTAATTAATAGCAAATGTTAAATATAAATGAGATGATATAAATGAAAAGAAGAGGATGATAAAAAAAGAGAGAAAAAATTGTTCATAAGATTACAACAATATTAGCATGCAATTAGTTCTCATAAGTTTTATTAGCTCCACGAATACTTCGTTTTTTTAAGAAAAATTAAGAAAAGTGAACATAATTAATTTCTATTTTAATATCAACGTTGAATAAACAGTGAAAATGGCTGTAAATGGAATGGCACAATCAGTTTTGAATATTACTCCGTAAGTAGTTAAAATACTGTAAGGAAGATTTGATTAGAAAGTTAGATTTTGCCTGTCTGATGTTTTTATTCTAAAGTTTGAAATCTGATGGGATCTGATGATCTGAAAAATCTGAAAAACAATCTGACGTTTTTTTTTATTCCAAGTTTGCTCATAAAAACAGTTGTAGTGAAGTTTTCTGCTACATGTGAAATATGCAACATATTTTGAAATACATTGTATTCGTAATCAATTTTTCAGTTTCGTTCAAATACATAACTCATCTCGATTCAAGCAATCTGTAATATTAGTTATAAAATAAGCTTTTTTCAGCGAGAATTTGCTTTTGTGTAGCAAATAGTGCTGCAAGCTATTGGTAACAGAGTGTCTGAAAAAAAACAAACAAACATTAGTATATTCAATTCATTTCTGCTAAGATTATTATCATAGATATGAGTGGAAGGGATTATAAGCTTCTCATGAGTTCTTAATCACAAAAATTTTTGGTAATAGTCAAAAGAAATGTACTTCGGAGATTATGGGCTTTCAATTTTTCAAAATTAGCAGAAAGTGAGTTTCAATTCATACTGTCACTGATTCCCAGGCCAAATCCAATAAAGAGCCCTAGAAAAGATGTTAAATGATGTTTTAAATTCTAAAGGTTTATACTGAGACATTGCGAGTAGTCTGTCATAAAGATAAAGTAATCTGACATACTAATTTGCGAAATTTTTTTCGGTTCCACCGTGGTCTAACGCACTAATTTGAGAAATCCAACAGGTGGCTGCTTTTTGCTTCCATCTGCTGGATTTCGCAAATTAGTGCGTCAGATCATTTTATCTTTGCGACAGACTACTCTAGATGTTGATTGCAGTGCTCAAATTTCAGTTTCTTTTTCTTTAAATCGAGAAATACTTGATTTAATGATAAGCTAATGAAAATTTTTTTTAATTTGCTGTTCAATCTAGCTATCTGCCCTTAATGCTTTTCGATCTCTGCTCTTTCCAATCTATGATTTTCGATCTGTAAATAATTATATTAAGAGCAGTAAATAATATAAAAGATGCAAAATATGTCTTCGAAATCTTCGTCGAACATGTAAAGGTGTTCATAACGTTATTTTGCGATATGTTCAGTTGATGCTGTGGTTAACAGTGCGTTAGAAGTAAACAAGATATAAATATTTTTGTGAGAAAAGCAAGTTTCATTCTCGAAGATGTGTACTAATCTAAAGTTCAAACTAAACACTGAATATATAACTTATTTTCATTTCTTTTTACTGAATAACTCTCAAATATTGAAATCTATCGTATGTACAGAAAATGAAATCAAACCGAAATGAATAAAATAAGGCAACCGAAGAATGAAATAATTGCTCACTGAGTAGAAAAGAAGAGGATTAAGTTTCCATATTTTACTGTTTCAAAAGTTTTCAACTCATGAAATCATCTAGTATCATTTTACAAAATCTAAAACTTATCAGTGACTCGTACTTCTTATTTAGGTGAAAAATTGCACTTTCTTCAAAAACTATGCTAGCAAAATTATTTATCAGTTTTAAGCAACAGCTCTTAAGTTAAAAACACATTGTCTTGTTGTAAGTTCATAATCATCCATATCCGATGCAAAACTGCCATTCATCTTGTATCCTCCGCACTATATTTATTGGCAAGACAATCTTGGTTCCAATGAGCCAAATCATCGTTTATCGTTTAAATTTTTGTATTAGGCAGCATTTTTTTTGAGTACTTCAAGCAGCTGTTAAAATAATCATAGGAATTTCGCGGTATAAACAAGCGTAAATGTTCGTTGTTACACTCAACAAAACGTTGCATTCGAATAGGCTTGTGTTTATATATAGATATACCTACTCACTTTTACCTGTCACACCTGTAACAGGTAAAAATGAGTGGACTGAATTTATTGACCACGTCTACTTTCTCCGTTGTTCATTTTTACACAACGTTTGAAATTCTTCATCGAATGATTTGAAATTTTCGAAACAACGTTGCATTTGGATAGGCGCGTGTTTTTATATAGATAAAAATGTGTTATTTTATAACTAGCTCCAGCTTGTCCGAAGCATGGAGTCTAGCTATTAATAAGTAAAAAATTGGTGTAGCAATATTTAGCACAATATCAAAGCGTTAGCATTGTTGTCTTTTCTACGCCACAAATGCTCCATAAAATCATAGGATAGATTTTGTTTCTATGCTATGTTAATTACTTAATGCAGTTCAGGGTTTACTTTCTCAAAAGCCTAGTATCAAATAAAGCTAGTTATAAAAAGAAAAAACAGATTAACAATGAAGACAAAAAGATGAGAATAGTCGCGCATATACCATATTAGCAATCAGAAGAAGATCGGACAAAATCTCTAATTTTTCCGGAAATTTGTATCTGCTTGGACAGCTTAGTATTTGTTAGAATGATTTCAAATCAATCCACAAGAGATAAATGGAGTCATATTTTTATAGTCAACCTTTTCATAATCAGAAAATATCAGTTCATTGTTATCATATGGTAGCTTTTTAAACTTGCCTTGATAAGCTTTTTTATTCTGATCATTTTGATTAAGAATACTATTCCGAATGCTCAAGCAACTTTTCTGATACCACATGGAAAGATGAAACCATGCCACGTTTGCCTACTCATATCAGTCATTCCAGAGTTATCAGTTGACATCGTTTTTTTTTTTTTTTTTTTTTTTAACCATAATGCCAGGAATAAAGTGTGTATAAGACTTTTTTTTTTTCGAAAATTTTCAGACATATATTGCTCTATAATTTATAGCTCTAATCGTGTATTTTAAGCAGGTATTATAGATGTGTATAAAAGGAATACATTTAACAGATCAGCATTTAAATTATAATAAAATTGTTACAAATGAAAAAAAAATAAACCTCCGGAAGGTGTCGATTCATTGGAGTGATCGTTGTGTTTCTGAAAACAAGTTGTTAGATTGAATTTCTGGAAAGAACAAATATTTCGGCATTTTGGTAGATCCTTGCTTCTAATAGCTGGCAGCAACGATCATTCACTTAGTTATATAAATTTCAATGGAATGAATGTGACATACAGAATTAACTGATCACTCATATTCTTAGACAAGGTAAGTAACTAAGACAGTTCAATTAGTAACTGAGCTGTCTTAGATGTCATCGCAAGTGTCCCGAAAAATGTCATTATTCGTTTTAGACAAGGAAATCCGCAATCAAGAAAGCAAGAGAGAATGAATTTATTTGATTTTTTCTTTTTCTTGCTCAATCTTTATGGATACATTCTCTGAAAGTACCAGAAAGTTGAAAAGTACATTGATTAGGATTGACAAGCTATTGCTTAATGAGTAATCACGGGAAACGGAAGAGTGGAAAGAGTTTACAGCGAGATATCTTATTTGCTACGGTATTTATTGACTACTGATGATCGTTTCATTCCTGCGCAACATTTTCAGGTAAACAAACAAACCTCAGATTTCCCACCAAGAGGTGGATTCTTCAAGCGATGCAATGATTGCACGACGCGAAATGCAGATGTCCATTTATGACGCATTCGTTTGATTTGTACAACAGATGAAGTTGTGCTGACGACATCGGAGCTTTCTCCGGACGATGGAACGTCCGAATTCATTTGTTTATTTTACCTTAAAGAGAGATTAAATGAAGAACTGAAGGCCAAGTCTCGATTAATATTATGCACGCTGTTAATATCATTCATATAACATTATTACTCAATTAAATACTCCGTTCAAATTGCTGTCAAAATCCAATCATCTTTTATAAAGATTAATTCTCATAATGCTTGCCATCTGACAATTTTGAAATTCATCACAATGTTGTTTATCATTTATACAACATGCACATAACAAATAAAGTACATATAACAATTCTTGAAAGCCTCATTCTACAACAGCTTTGAAGACAGATGTTTACATTCTGTACAATTAAATAAAAGTTAAAATACCATTGACGAGGATAAGTGGTAATTTTATTCTGTCATAATTGTAACTTCAATTTGTTTCACTTTGGTTTTTTATGAAATAAAGAACATTATTTTCAAAGTCGGAACAGAACTGACGGAATTCAGGAATTTCGAATGAAAATGATGTTTGCCAAATTGATATACCAAAAATGTGATGTCGAAATTAAACTGATAATTATTATACATTTTCGGGAAGCTCAGGATTCGATACTGCATCAAATGATGAAAGAATGAGCGAAAAATTTTGCAAATGATATTCAAATCATGTATCTTGAGGAGATGAAAAAATTTAACACTTTTACGCAAAATATTGAAAGAAGTAGATGAGAGTCGTTATATTTATGTTTAAATTTATTTCAATTAAAAAAAAAAAAAAAAAAAAAAAGAACCAAGCTGAATGAATGCTTTCCAATACGTGAATTGATTGCATCAAATACCATGGAATAATCAAGTGAACCGAAAATTATGGAGAACAAATTATCGAAAATGAAATTTAAGCTACGGTATTTGAATTTTTTAGAAAATTCATTTACAAAGTGATTAGTCAGGAGAAATAAAAGCAAAAAAAAAAAAAAAAGGATTTACTAAAGGCAATCCTTTCCGTCTTGTGGTCTCAAATTAAATTTACTTTATGAGCTATATGCATGTTTCTAGCCTATCATTTCTTTTTGAAAATTTCATGTTTTTTTTTTTATTCAAATTTTTTGAATTAATTGCAACCTTTATGCATCTCAATGAAAACAATCATTGAAATGAGAACAGTCAAAAAATTTGTTCTTCTTTATGACATGATTAATTTTATCACCTAATTCTAGCAGAAGGATCAGTTAGAACAGCACATTTTTCTTGTGATTGAGTATGAATGTTCCATTAATCCGAAGTTCTCAAGTTTTTGAGCGATCATTTGCGATGAAGCAAGCGCTTTTACTGCTCAGCTAATTTTATGAGTCTGTAGCTGAAAGAAAAATGAGCAGGTGCTCAGACCTGTTGCAGTTATTTTTATCAATTATTATAGTTATGTTTTATTAATTTAAAACATTGATATGACCGGAAAAATAAACAAAATGTAAAATTATTAAGAAACTTGTGATTAATGAGACAGATGGATGTAAAATTGAAAAATGGATTTATTTGAAAAAATAAGTTTAATGTAAAATAAGGGATCCTATAAAACGCTGTCTATTATTTTAACAACATTAATCATTCTTATTAAACTAAGACACAATAATTAATGCACAAGATTTCGTAAAGAAAAAGTTGTCATTAATCACAATTCATTAATTGTTACGAAATTCTTCTTTCATTAATGCCAAATCTCAGTTTAAAACTTTTTCGAATCTGGGGACTTTTTCCTCTTGTGACTGTTAGCATGAATTATGACTTTATTTTCATTACACATTTAGGTAGCAAAAAATTAAATTCTAATAACTTTATAAAATTGCTTTTTGAATGAGATTAAATGACATTAAATCTCGAATTTTGCCAAGAAATAAGATATTCTTGGGAATATTCCAAATGATATTAATGATTTTCGAAATATCAAGAGATTGTGGCACAGAATATAAGCCAATAGATATTCATATTTCATTCTCAGAGTATTCTAATTAAGCTTATCTATTCCGTACCATTTTTAATTTAGAAATGATCAATTTAATTTCTTCAAAAATTTCAAAAATCATCAATGAGCTTTGAACGAAAGTGAAAATATAAGTAAAACGTTAACTTGCTATTTATTTCTAACTCAATTTTTCATCTCTCTCTATCTATCAAACAGTTAAAAAGAAACATCCATAAATCGATACACTCACTCAAGTACTGTAATGAAAAAAACACAATTTTGATGCAGACATTATAAATTATATATTTATTGACGATTCTGCTGCTATCCGTAGGGTTCTGCATTTTGCAGCTATTGAAGAATTGATAAGTCGTGAAGTGGGACTTGGCTTATACGCCTATCTTGGCTGATTGTCCTGTGTGTTTCTATAGGAACAAAAAATAGAAACTGCCTTTGATGGCAGGCACATCGAAGTATATAGAAATGTGAAATGAATCTTCGCACTTTAACTGATCCTATTTTTCACTTCAAGATTCTGATCAACATTGAACTGGAAGTATGTTTAACCACAAAACTGCTACAGTTTTTGCAGTTTTTTTTCGTTTTTATTTCAAAAAATTTAGAAAAAAAGAAAGAGACTATTTTAAATTGGCTCCATTTCTATGAAAAAAGTTCCAATTTGCAAGAAATCCTAACATTTCATTAATCAACGATATATGTGGACATTAATGCTGCAGTTAACTGCAAAAGAATAGCACAGAAACCATTAATGGCAATGCCTAGGTTTTCAAATATAAATTCTCATATGAATTTCAAATACAAATACCTTCTTAAAGGATTTTCAACTCCCTGAACTCTCTTTAACGCTAATTTTTTTTCCCGTACTTTCATTTGTATTTCAAATTCATGTGCGAACGTATAAAAAGATCGATTAAAAATAAATTTTTCCAATTAGCAAAATAAGATCAAAATTCTTTGAGCTTTTCTGAACTTAATTAATTTGCGAGCTGTTGAGGTTGATTAATATGATTTTCGAAAATGTTTACCCACGAATTTCATCCGGAAGAGTATGCGAAAAAAAATTTACAGTTAAATTATCGATAACTATAAATGTAGGGTGTATTTGTCGGTGACATGTTTGATATCAAAGCTTGATACTACGATTTGATGAGTTATAAGTGATACCGATGAGATATTGCTGCTTCAATGTCCAATGATACGTATTTATATCTTATCATATCACGGAGATAGCTTAAAGCAAATCATGAAGAGGCATATCACTGATATATGGACGCATTTGTTCAATATCCTTTGTCGGCTAATAATGCTTAATTAGATTTATACTTGACATCCGGAAATAAGAGTCGAGTATAAATATACTAACGACACTTCTTTCCGGATGCTATAAAGATGAGTGTCAGTAGGTAACTTCTTGGACTGGTCTTTATCAGTAAGTCGGTTCCTTGCTGATGACTGGTTATCAAAAATCTCATTCAGATTGAATTATCATTATTGGATTAACCTAAACTTCGCAATAAGAACTTATAACTACTAATCATTAGCAAGAAATGAGCATATTAACTTTATAACTTCTGCAAAATGTTTGATGCATTTGTAACAACATATCATAGGCTAAAATTTAATGTAGGCTGAAGTGACAGCATAATTTTCTAAAATAAGAATTGTGAAAAAAAAAAGCATAGGAATCAATTCTTATATAAACAAGTCATTTCCAACATCAGCATTTATTTTAATAGAGATATTTCTTCCAAAAATTTGAATGCAGTAGAAAAGTTAGTTAACTAAGACACTTCTTGACTAGGCCATAGAATTATGAGACAAATAAATGTTTGGTGACTTTTTCATAAGAATGAGAAAAAAAAAGTTGCAGGATTTTTTTGTTCATTTCACGCTTGGTAGCATTTCTGAAACAATTCAATGCTTTTAGAATATCCCAGACTTATCAAAAATTCTACACGATTTTTAAAAGTTTGGAAGGATTTGCTTGATATGAAACATTCCGAAGTAATTCATTGCCAGAAAAGTTCTGAAGCTATAAATTAGGCATATATTTAAACAAAAAATTTTTCTAAAAATTTCTGGTAATGCTCTGTATATCAATCGAAAAAAAAAGCAAATATCTAGCTTTAGAAATATGAAGTTAAAATTTCTGAAGATAAAGATGGCATCAAATTACAATCAAGAGTTGTTACACAGACAAATCTATTCAAAATCTCATACGTCAATATTTTTAATTATTCGATTACAGAGAGAAAAAAAAAAAATTGCAAGCCTTGATAAGTGCATGGAAATCGACAAAGGGTGATTATGGCTATAACGGAAAATTTATTCGAACGAATAAAGAAATTGCTTTTGAATGAATTGAAGAAAAAAAGGTAGTTTCTAATCATCGTTATATTATGTGGCTTAGGAAATAGCAATATTACTTCCAGATTGTTTTCATTCTGAACTCTGTTAAAAACTTTTTCCGGAAAATAAATGAGCAATAGAATAGACGACGACTATACTTTTGATTTTTCTTTTATTTTTTAGAGTACAATGTCATCATCAATATGTAAAAAGAATTCTTTACGGAAATGACACAAATGAATGAAATCACTGAATAATTAGAAATGATACAGTAGGAATTCATGAAATTGACAGATAAAATGAGCAAAAATTAGAAAGATGAAAATTGAGATAAAAAGTTGCAGTTTTGCTGAATTTGATTGAAAATTTCATAATACATAATTTCTAAATATCATGAACTTCCACAATTTGACACCTCTGGGGAGGTAATAGCCATTCTATTACGATGATGTGATTTCTATGAAGCGATATATTCCATAAAATAAGAATTTGCTAAATAATGTTTACTAACACTTTCAATATCAATTGAGCCAAATTAGTTAGCAAAATGTAAGCAAAAAAATTACAGGTAATAATGGTACCCACATTTTTGATGACCATTAAATTGTTTAAGAAGCAAAAATGGTACACAGGATCTACTGATTACTCATATTTACAAAAAGTTTTATATGTTTGTTCAAAGGAGAACTTCCACAAAGTTTCTAACTAGAATATTTAACTAACAATGACCGATCGATGGTATTGAAGTATTTGCGTAAATTAAATGAAAATGACGAATATGATTTCCTGGAAGTTTTAGATGAAAATAATCAATTAAACTAGATAAAAAGCAATCGATCTAATTGCATATCTTATGTTATAAAATTGATGACGTGATTCAGTCATTCAATTTTTGCTGAAGATAATAAAAAATTAAGTGAATTGTAATGTTGAAAAACTTGAATTCATCGAACAACTTGGAAAAATTCATTTTAATGTAAGGCAGTGTTACTCTTTAAAAAAGACCATTGAAAAAATTATTCGAAAAAAAAAAAAGAGAAATTTGCTACGGATGTTCGAAATGGCACCAAAAAGAAAAAAGAAAAAAAAAAAATGAAAAAATACATATTGCGTGATTCTGTGCACTCTCATCTTAGTCGAGCAATATACTGGAGCTAGTCAATGAAAATGGATTAAACAAACAATGTATGTATGGGATAGGAAAATAATGACGAAATAATTAAATTTTGATGGGAAGATAAATAATTCATGTACTTACTGCTTATCATCATGATTCCTCATGTTCATCTGGAAGAAAAGCTTGAAATTTGCTTGAAGAGAGTTGCAAATATTTCATTCAAACTTTTATGTCAACATATTTACAATCTTGCAATTTTAACGATTTTTGAAGGAATCGGTCAAAAAGAAGCAATTTTCGATGCTGAAGTCATAGTGCATCTCATTAATTTAAAATGATTTAGATGTTGCTGTTTGCAGTTTGGCCTAAGCGGAATATCGATAGTTAAATGACAGAATGATATTCGATTATGGTAGCCTGTGGTTTCAAGTATAACTAATTTTTCATCGCTCTGCTTTGTTGCTACGTACTGATAGACTGATGCGGAAGAAAGTTGAGATTTACTCTGATTCTGACAAAGTGATGATTCCCGGAGGAATTACTTCCAGGAAAGAATTGATTCCACAAGCATAATTGATGAATTTTGAAATTTTTGCTCTAGAGATGTTAAAAGGTCTTTTTGCAAATTGTTTCCAAAGTTATTGAAAAAAATGGAAATTACCACAGTATTTTTTTATTTTAAAAAATAGATTAGTAAGCTAAAATGGGATAATGTAGATTATTAAAGAACTATCTATCTAATATATATTCTATATCTCATTCCTAAATATAAATATGTCTAATGAGTGATTATGCATTTCGTTGAAAAGGCCTTAGCAAAATTGTATGTGTTTTTTTAAAAAAAATTGTGTTTAAAATGTGTTTAAAATTATATTTGTTTAAGTAATGCGTCACTGAATTCCATATTCACATATTCATGGAGGGGAAGGGTGACCTTTTCCTTCTTGACCTTTCCAATTTTTCTTCCTCTTCATGTGATTAGTGTATATTTTATGAAACATTAAATAACAGTATATTCTGGACAATATTTATGCTTGGAAAAATCCTGCCTTCGTTTTTCTATCAATATAATGATTGAATATTTTAACTAATAAGCAAATGAATAGAAACAATCATACCTTCTCTAGGATTCGTAACTCCGTCAACTAAATTTCTGATTTGTTCATTGATAAAATTTGAAATCGACTTACGATCATTTCTTTTTTTCTGGTCTGATTCTATTTCACGTTCCAAAAAAAAAAGTATCTGTAAGGAGAGGTGTAGATTGAATTATTTAAGAAAAGATTTTCCATCGGAATAGTTGGAGTGAATGTTTCTAAGATAATCATAGTTTACTGAAGTAAGAAATGATGTGATTCGAAACAATAAGCGTCATAGTCTTAGAGAACACTTCAAAAAGAATGTAAACATTTCAAACAGTTGTATTTACTGAGTGCATCAAAAGTTTTTGCTCAACAGAAAGATGTGAATAGCAAGATGTTTGAGTTATTAGCTGCATCTTTCGGTAAATTCATTCCAGGTTACGCCTCCGCAACTCGCCAAGGTTAGCTCCCTTGCTGATTACTTGCAGAATTGTTTTTCACTTTTTTTTCTTTTGAACTAATCAAATGCTTCATTTTAGTGAAATTATAACAATTATTTCCGAGACTTACTGTACTTATTTTTATAAACTTTTTAGCATCGAAAAATGTCGTAAGTATTTGACAGAGCAAAAAGATGCGGAAAAAAAGGAGACGAGAGGACAGAAGCGAAGACGAATTGCGCAAAAGTATGAGCAAAATTATCAAGCAGTTTCGAACTAACAAAAAAGATTATTAGCTGATGAGAATTCTCGATGAAATTTATTCCAATCATCCAAAGTTTTAAATCCTTTCATTCATCCTTCAAAAACTGTAATAATTGATGATTGATGATATGATAAAGCAAGGAGAAATAATACTTTAATGCATTTTGCATTCAAATTTCCAAATTTGAATACAAGTCAATCAACAATATTGCTAAATATTTGCAAAAGATATTTCTGCAGCATTATCGAAAGAAAAAATGAATGAATGCTTCTCATTTAAATATTTACATTAAACTATTTCTATGCAAATAAAAAAAATACTGTGCATTTATTCCACTAATACAAATCACTTTTTGTAAGATTGCATCGTTACGACGAAAAAAGAAAGCGAAGAAAAATTCGGAAAAAAAATTGCGCCATTTTCAAGTTCATAAATTTTCTCAATAGCATCGAAAACTGTTAAAAAACTGATTTTTTTTTTTCTAGAAAACGCAGAAAAGAGTCATAATGTTGCAATCTTATAAAATCTTATTTGCAAAAAAAAAAAAAAAAAAAAAAAAAAAAAACCGATAACTATTTATAATGAGCAGATTTCCAGAAAATGAATTGACCAGATTTACCATCTCAGTCACATTACATTGAAAATATTTCATGAAATAACAGTTGCACTGAATACAACATTTCCCATAAAACTTTGCTTTAATTTCAAACAAACCTGGATAACAGCACTCATTTTTTCTATTTGGAAATTCAAAAAAAAAAAAAATGAAGAAATTTCGTCAAAATATCGGTAAAAAGCGTGAAAATTGATGAGAATGTGAATGAAATGAAATACGAACAAATGGATTTGATGTGCAAAAATTATTAGACTTCGATATTTACAAGATTTCCCTGTTTCACTTTTTTTTTTTTTTTATTTCGCTATCCATATCCACATTATAGTAATTGCATTTATTCAGAGCATACAGCGCCGCTCAAATTTAATTCTTCAAATCTCATAAACATTTTTTTTTTGAAAAAAAAAAAAAAAAAAGAAAAAAGGAAGAATTCAGAGTAAAACATATAACTTACCGTAGTAGGTTGTGTTCGATGGGATAAGTTTACATTAGAAAGAATTTCAAAACATTTATTAAAAATCATTATTTTATTCGGCACAAGAAAAAGAGACAGAGAAATCAAAAGTCAAAGATTGATGTGATGTTGAGAATAGTAAAAAGGAATGGAAAAAAGACGTGTCTTCGATCGAATTTTCGCACTATTTCTGTGATTGTTTTTCCAAGCTTCTGAAATTGAAATAATTAGTTCAATGAGCCGATCCCATTCCTAATTAGTATCATCTAGCACTCAGTATCATAGAAATGCCAATAATACTATCGAGAAATTTCGAGAAAGATTTGATGTCCTCAATCTAGCCTTCATTTCTTTCCCGCCTGGCTTCTCTTATTATCCATCCTTTCTCATTATGCTTCATCAGAGCTGATTTCCGTTGAAAATTTAGTAAAATTATGGTGAGATTTCCTAGCTGAAAACAGGAAATATGGAAAATTATATTTCGTACTCGTACATTCTTGAAAGCAAAATAATAACATGCATGAGAATGATTTTGTGAAGAGACTCCAAATTTTTCCTAAAAATTACGCCTTAATTAAGCTATTTTGTTCAATACTTTGCCTATCGCCTGCCACACTTTAAAAATTAATGGGAGAAATGAGTATTTTCCCTAAAAAAAAAATTTTAGCAGACTTTAAATTTTCAATACTATAGAGATATAGTGCAGAGTGCGAGAAAACTTGGCGGATGAAATGTTTAGAAAAGATTTTTGTGGAATTTTTGGGTAGTGTTAAACAAAGATTAAATTAATAAGGCCTTAGAGAAAAATAATAATTTGAATCTGTGCCAAACTTGAGAAATATTTCAAAAGCCATTTGATAGTAGAAAAGTTTTGTTCAAGTAGCATGGAGCCACTTATAAACTTACTAGAGATTATTTTTTATTAAATTTAGCAGGCAGTTTTAAGGGATGGAATGCTTAAATAGCATGTCATACTGACGCTATTCTCTCCCTTATTTTTTTTTTTTTTTTTTTTTTAAATCTTTCGCTGTTTTCTGTTTCGAAAAAAAAATGGACTCAATCGACAGTTTGATAATCGAAGCTAATTAATGAAAGCAATAGTAACCATCGGAGAGAATGACATTCAGGTTTCTCTACTGAACTGATAAGACAAAGTACCATTTTGAGTGCTTCATCAGCGATACGGATTGAAAGGCAAAGCAGTAAATTAAGCGGAAATTTGAAGAAATGATGGAGCTTAAAGATGAAAGAACAAAGTAGGATGAAGAAGTGTTAGTTATTTGATTGTGTCTAGGTGTTGTTTAAGTTATTTTAAAATTCTTATCATGAATTAATTCTAACTATTGCACCAATTTTCAGCTTGATCAACTTAAATATATATTTTCAAGTTTGATTTTGGAAAGCTTGATAATATCAGAAAAATTCATTTTGAGCAGAGGATATGTTTGCAAAACGAAGAAAATGACATGTTTTGGGGAATATTCACCGAAGTGTTTTGATTAAGAAGTAAAAAAAAAAAAAAAAGAAAAAAAAATGGAATAAAAATTACTTATAGAAAGAACACACAGGAATATTGCACATAAAAATGAAATGCAAATATATAGCTTTTATATGAAATCCATCTCGAAATATCTGTTTGAAATGATACAGTGATAATTGCACGCTATTGTTTTCCCTTATAATCATCTCAAAAGATTATAGCATTGCAAAAATCATAAATTTTAAAGGTATATAAAGACTTTCAAGACGCTATATGCCTTTGAAGATACTGGCATAATCAACAGTTTACAACCGATAGAATAAATTTTAAAGATTTCGTCAAAAAAATTTTTTGTGCGAAATCATTATCTTTCGTTCGTTAATTTTCATCCGGAAACTTACTTTTTCTTGAAATTTTCGCTTTTTTAAGAATAAGAGATTTTCAAGTTAAATATGCATTTGCTATTTTCGTTCAAAAATGCACCATCATAATCTATTCATTAAATTTTGCCTTTTTTCGGACTTGCACTTTTTTTTTTAGCAAACTAATATCCATCGTAATGATGAAATCATAATTCGGTTGGAATTAAGTCGAGACTTTGAGTTAGGTGCTCGTCGACCGCGCTTAGAAATGAGTCGTATTTGCTTAAAATTAATTGAATTCATGAATGATTATGCAATATCTTACAGGAAATTAAAATAAATTTTTGGTTTAGTAGAACAAAAACTGTGAATAGATATATAATCTTTAGCAAGAAAGAAGAAGAGCAAAGTGAAGTCCTATGGATATGTTTATTTCGGTGAAAAAAAGTAACTATGAAACAGAAATCAAAACGTTGACAAGGCGGCTGTGATTTAAATCATAGCTGGCGAAAATAAAAATACATCATAAAATTAATTCATTTGTTCTTATTCCATGTACATTTTTACTTTTTCCATTGAAAGCCAACGAAAACTTCTTAATTTTGAAATAAAAGTGATTCAAATCTTTGCTTAATAGGAAAACATATATAAAAAACTAAGCATTATCTGTCTGATTGTTCAAAGTGGAGATATTTTATTTTTTCGGATAAAAATTATAAGATAATTAGATGCACATTTCGTTCATCAGTGAGAGGGTATCCATTAATTGTTTATCCATTGCAAAAATGATTGGAACAATTAATGGATAAAATTTTGGATTTGAAAAAAAGAAAAAGTCTTTAATTTATTTTAATAAATTTCCAGTATTGGGAAAATGACACTATGATTAAATGTTTTTTATTCAAATGTATTTACGTCACATCCTAAATTGGATGTATTTAAATAAAAGAAGAAGAAAGTAAATCTCTTGAAAGTGGGAAAATTTTTGCATTCATCATTTCAGGAATACTTAATTTTTAAAGATACGGGTAAAATAAAAAAGCGAAATCGATAGTCATCGGCAGAAATGGGGGTCGTTAGGGATTTTCTTAATAAAATTGTTTTCCGAATATGTATCTTTTCTTATTCATCCATCCTCTTATCTTCTTAAGCTACTAACATAATTTCATTTATTGTCTAGAATTTTCTCGAATTCCTATGCTATGGTAGAGATTTTTATGAGAAATGATTTGTTTTGAGTATGTAAGAATAAAATGATGAGAAATATGTTGAAAAGCATGGAATGAGAAATGAAGTAAAATTAGCTCATTAGCTAAAAATACTCATCTTAAATTATAAATATATAAAGTCAATTTGCTCTGTCTATCGCATTCAGTTTTCTTCTTTCTTTTATTAAATAATTATTTAATTATAGCATTTTTAAAATTAATATGCAATTTACTGATGCAGAAAGATAGAAATACGATATTAAAAAAATGACTTCCCCAGATAAAAAATAGATGGAAAATTTTGTGATTAGATGAATATATTTCATTACTAATTATTGTTTACAACAGATAAAAACATTAGATGGTTCTGCGTAAGAAGTGAGTAAAGAGGATTTAAGGAATTGAAGTTAAATAATAGTTCGCAAAGTATTTATGCCGTCAAAAAATCCATTTTACATAGTCCGGCATAAGTTGACAACGAATTACAAAATTTAGGATGGTTTACAAATGTTTTGATAAAATTTGGTCCAAATTGAAGCGATAAATTTTTCCTTAAAAATGCCCAAAACCACATCAATGCTGTCGAATTGCAAAAAGTATGCAGTGGAGCAGAAACCACAAGATTTCCATATCTGATAAATGTGACATGATCCATCTTCATATCTCTTCCAATCCTTTTATATGGATCAAAAAAAAAAAGAAAAAGAAAAAAGAAAATCGTATTTAGATGAAAAATATGAGTAAGTTTACTTATTTGAAAAAGACATCGTGATACAGGATACAAAAAATGCCGAAAAGATATGAAGACGATCATTTATCTATTATAAATAAAAGTATGAATGTTCGTTGTGGTTTTGACACAGCGTTGTAAGTTCTTCACTGATTGCTGTGAAATTTTGAAATAATGTTGCATTCGAATAGGCGTGTTTTTTGTATAGATATACCTACCTTTTTCTATTTGTCACACCTGCAACAGGTAAAAACGAAGAACTGGAAAATTCAATATGTAACATTATAAAAAATAATTTAATTAACTATATTAGCTATAAATAAACGAAGAAAAATATTGCAAAAAATTTTATGAGTATAATAGCACGAATTAATTGAATTACTCCTATTATAATTGACGAAATCCGAAAACTGAATTCGCGCGCTTGCAGTTTTCCAAGATGATGAAGATGGTACAGAAATTCACTGGACACCCCGAAGAATTCATGAATTGAAACTAATCTTGTAAAGAATTTTAGCCAAAGAATTGTAACAAAATATTGAAATTAAGAGAAAAAACAAGAAATCCAAGGAGAAGAGGAGTTAGATTTGTTCAATAAATAAGAATAATATTGTTGCCTAACTAAATAATTCCTTCTATGTTCATATATTTTTCGTTTTGTATATATCGCCCTTTCCTATCTTCTCCTTTTTGCTCCAGAAATCGTTCTTTTCACTAGGTGACGTCGTTATGGCCGAAGGCAACCTGTCACTTCATCATTCGACTGCCATTCGTGTGCTTTTCTCAGTTCTTCGATCTCACAAATGGCTTGCTTATCTTGTTCATCTCCTGAAGGAAAACCACTTCTCCAATGGTTGTTTAAATGGATTCCTTCCAGATACGAAATATGTGGAATTCAAACATATGCTATGATACCACATATAATTGGGATCCCTTTTGGAATATTCTGTTCCCTTCTGGATTATTGCAGCTTTTGTGGACTCGAGCTATCTCAGTAGCACAATGTCATTAAAAAGTTTGACTGAAAGTTTACAATTTTATTGCTTTCAAAAATCCACTTCAACTATGTTGTTACTTTTTATTTCAATATGGATGTGAACTGCGTAGGTCAATTTCGTCATTTAAATCTTCAATTTTCGAAACAAAATCTGGACAGAATAAAAATATAAATAATGTATTTTAGTAGTGATTTAGTTGCTTAGGAGTTATCAACTTGACGGCAACACTTGTGGATTTGATAAGCACGAAAGTAAAGAAGAAATAGAGAAGTCTGCTTTTGTGATACACTGGAAATTAAATTATTACACTCATTTTTCTTCTCTAAGAATTCTTAGAAAAAAAATCTTTTTCGAAAAAAAAAAAAATGCAATTTTTCAGATGTAAACATTGTCGGCAACAAAAATTATTTTTTAAGGAAAATATTTTTAGCACATCATTATGGCTTAATTTTTTCAAAATATTTACAATTGTCTATTTTTCACTATTTCGATGTCCATTTTTCAGCAGTTTGAATCAGATTGTGCTAAATTAAATTATTAAATAGAAAGAGCATTGAGACTAAACAAAAAGTTCAGTTTTGAATGCAAGCAGAATGTCGATTATATCCTGCTTCTAAATGAATTATAATTGAATTTTAAAGAATCGAACACTTATACTTTGATTTATCTCATGACCTGTTCAATGTCTGGGGCTCATCTGAATATTCAATAACAGAATTTCAACAAAAAAGCACTAATGTTGAAGTATAATGTGCTTTCCTTCATTTATATGAAAGTGCCAATAACAATTTCAAAGACCGAGAGTGAAGGTTTAAAACGTAATGTCGTATTGGACCTAGGGGAGAAAATTGAGATCAAATGAGGAAAGGAGACACAAATGATACAGCAAGAATTCTCGAATAGGAAGAAAGCCTGATAAGATTGGAAGTTCGAAGCGAGAAAAGGATCGAGACTGAACACTGAATTGCTATCTAAGTGAGGGCGAATAATAATTGTCCTGATGTCCAGAATGAAGCGCATCAAATTATTTCCCTAATGACGTATAATAGTGTTGCAGGGATAACACTACCACCCTCAACTTTCCATCTCCATCTACACCTCATCTTCGAGATTACCAGCCCACCCTCAATTTCATCTCCACCTACACCTCATCTTCGAGATCACCAGCTGACTCCAACATTTGCAGTACAGGAGGAATGCCCTCTCCCTGGGATGATGTGATGCAATACGATGTGTTGAGGGATATTGCGGCATCTGTCTAACTTTCGCCAAGCAAAATATTGTTGTTGTAAGGAAGCATCTGTTGCTTCGTAAAAAGTAGGAGTAGAAGGAAAGGAATGCGCTAAGGCCGTGATCTTCATGCCTCGGTCGTCATTTTGCCGTAACTCCACCGATCCGAAATATTCGATGGCTGAAGACTCCTCTAATGTGCCGCTCTGAAGCGTTCTGGAATTTCGAGTTTTAAGATATGTGAGGAGTGGCATCGGTTTTCTCCAAAAATATTTTCACTAATACAGCTGGTATAGATGCTCGCTTTAAATGCCTGTCAATTCAAATATCTGCCCGTGCTATCCTCCCACATTCCATTAATTTGTGGTTCAAAGATTTCCGACATAAAGATAGGCTAAAATACACTAAAAAAACACTTTACATCAAATATTCTTTTGCCTTTTGTAATAAAACAAGATGGCAAACTCAAAAAGATATAGTTTGAGCAGTACTCAAATCTCTTAGGTTTTTATCTCTTTTATGTCCTGCTAAAAAGCTTAACAAATCAACGCAAAAATGGCACAATGCAGACCGGTTCAAAGTTTACATTTCATTGGGCAGTCAAATATAAATGCATATATTATAATCGATAATTTGAAGTTTGAAATTTCATTGATGGAGTGAGGAAAGAAAAGTTTTTTCGGGAGTAACTGCCAGTATGGATTGTAAAAAACTCTCATTGAAGAACTTAATCATTTTTGAAATTTATCAATCAAAAAATCTGTTCTATCAGCTATTTCGATATAATCATCCGGAAAAGCAGTTCAAAAATGCTTTCTATCATTGTTCAAACTTTTCGTTCATCTAACACAATCATCGTATCACTGATTGTTATATTTATTTATACAAAATATAATTCCGCACTACTTAAAAGCACTAACGTAAAATGCGTCGATCCTTGCATTGCTGTTGCGTTATCACAATTTATGCACTATACTGCAAATCGAACTCGGTTGCAACAAACATGCAACAATTATCTCGTGCTATATTTTCAATATTGCTTGTTGGACAGAATGCCTTAGCTCTAGACTTCAGTCTTTGCTAAGTGCCAAACATAATCAATTATGCTTGATATCACTATCAGTAAATTTCTTGCCAAAATTCACTTAATGTGAAAGCAATTATTGGTTTATCAGTGCTCATCTATGACATATCAGAAAGCGCTGCGTGTTATTTTGCTCGCAATTTGCAGTTATGCACGTGAATTACTTTTGTCATCCATTTTAATGGAGTGAAGTGCTCATAGAAAAGTGCAAAAATCTTTGCGGCACTAAATTATTCGCTTTATGTATTTATATCTTTGCTGGGATGTTATAACATTATTTTGTGGCAGTTTCTTTATCCTATCATTTTCTTGGCCAGTCTTCATGCAAAAGTAAAAAATTGCTCCGTTTATTCGTAGCATCAGTCTTCGAGTTTGCCGGTGTTTGGAAAGGAATCTGAAAGATAACAGATGGGAATGGAAAAATAAGAAAGAAGAAATGTGTCTTCCAAATTTCTCGCTAAATTTATGATTTTAATAGTGCTATCACAGACAAACATGAAAATTATTTTTTTTAGTAATGATGGTTTAATTTTTATCAAGTCCATATTTTCTCTATTTATTAGAATGTCAAGCATCAATGCTCTCATATTTTGTTATGTAATATTTTTCTAGCAATTGACGCAATACTCGATTTCGTTCCAATCATCTAACAGTCCCGTTTTAGTCGGTCAATCAACTATAATTTTTGTGAAGAGCAAGAGATTCTGATGAGACATGAATTTAAAATATACTTGAAATGTAAGTTCGTATAAGTGATATTCAATAGATTTAATCTTTCATCCATAGATTGATTTGCATTAAACTTCGCCGTTTCTAGTAAAAAAGGTTAGACCTGACAAGTTAATAATATTTCGACCTTTAAAGGAATACTTTCTGGAAATATTCTAAAAAGTATGCTTCTCTCGAAAACACAAATACATGCTTCCCCTCAAAATTGAAGTATTTTAGAAAACGGGGAACGAATGTTGCTTTTTGTTACAAAAATGAATGAATCACAAGCAACCAAAATAATAGTTCTTTTCGATCTTCGTGTCAGACATTTACCAAAGTTGCTGATTTCAAACGCCTTTCCATTACAAATATTTCGTCTCTTTCCTAGTTGAGTATTTGAATATATATGTATACATGTGCAAGAGCCGTGTACGTAACGTATGCGTGTAACATTGGTGAGAGTGTTTGCATGCAAATATGCGAAAGTTTGATGCCTGTGAAGTGATTGCTGAGTGATGTGCATGCTATTTGTGCATGCAAAAGTATCAACAATTCTGGCAGGAGCAGAATTCATTCAAATCGGAACACAATAATAATTCGTCGAAATGTATAAGGCTCAATTCATGGCGTGACTCTGTCTGACTGTGCCCGTTATTCGCAAAAATTTATAAGGGAAATATATTGGTGGCATTGCTGCATTATATGATCGATGATTAATATAGATGGAGAAAATGTGCAGGCTTTATTGTCAATCCTTTTCAAATCAATGTCGTTTTCATGATTTAGCACGCCTGATGATGATATATGGGAGAGCAGGATTGTGACGATTAAATCATCATCAATGGATCGATCTATCGTTGATCGAAATATTCCTGATGCATTGAAAGAGAACGAACGAAGTGCAATTGATGGCAGTGATCATTAACTGATCAACACCTTTTTCTTAGCTCATCCTATTTTTTCATAAATTTTATGTTAGTATGAATGTTACGTAATGCATAACATGGAATGAAAAGCTTTAATGAGTTTTGAAAGGTAGCAATTTGGCAAAGTTTTGCCTGAAGTACAACATGATTGGATTAATGACATACTATCAAACCTTCTAGTCTTTCTCTTCATCCTATCTTTCCAATTTGTAACAGTTTTCATTTACCTAAATGGTTAGTTGCTGCTTCACAAGCATGATTACTTGCTTCCTGCAAATCTCTTTTTGTCCATCATTTTCAAATTTATTTATTTATTTTTTCTTTTATTCAGTTTCTCAGCCATTTTTTGATTGCACTTTCAATGATAATCTTTCAACAAACAGTATCCAGTTTTTTGAGATTCTGCTTCAAAAAATTAATCTTATGAGCTATTATTGCTTTACAAATTGAACATTCTTGCCACTAATCCTTAGTATACATTTTAAAATTAGGGATAAACTCAGCCCAATGTTATTTTCATCTTGCACCTTGTTGACATATCGCTATATTTCCATCCTCAGCTTATCTGCTCAAATCATATTCAGCCGTAATTCCACACAAAATTGTGTTTTGTCAAGCAATTGAAACAGTATTGATTACTTGATGTTGGAATTTCCAATAAACAACTCTAAATTGCAATAATTGTTATTGTCTGAGCCAATGCCAAATTTCCAATAGTCATCCTGTCATCTTTTCTTTCTATCCTCCCATTTCCCCCAGAAAAAAAAAAAAAAAAAAAAAAAACAGGAAAGTGTCAGAATGAATTTCGTTTTGTTTAGATTCAAGTATAAGAGATCAAATTACCAAATAATGGTTCCAAATAATGCTTTAATCTCAAGAGACATCTACTGATAATTATTGAATTTTGAAAATGGGAAGTGGAATTAAAAAATTTTTTATAAACGCAGTTACTGGAGAGGTAAAAAGCATATCAGATAGTTTTCTCTATCCAAAAATGGAGAATAGAACTGAAAAAACAAGGTTGAAAATTTTCGCTGAGAAACATTACATTTTATTCTTGGGAAAAAGAAGTATTTTAATTATCTGAAAATTTTTGGGATTTTGTTCAAACACACTTCACTTACTTTAACTTCTAAAATCATCTTAAGATACTAAGAATAGTTCAGAAGGCGATATTATTTTATATATTTCCAAATTTATCTTAACACTTTTTTTTGGAATTTCAAAATAAGAGGATCTCGTTGTTTCTAAATTTTAATTCAAAAAATAAAGTTGCATAATTCCTTGAAATTAGCATGCATTGAGAAATAATTTTATAATTTTTGTGGAAGTTAAGTTAAATAAGATTATTAATACGCTCCATTAAATGCAGTAAATTCCGATTAGAGTCAAATAATTGAACGAGTATCTTCAACTAAATCACTATACAAAACATTTCCTGTTATTCGTGCTAGATTTTGTTAAAAATTTCAAAAAGTGAAAAAATGATGTCACAGGTTAGAGATCTTTATTGTGGTTATGACCCCTGACACTAAGAATCTAACTTGCCTTTAACACTGTACAATTCCATGAAAGAGAAACCAGTCTAGTAATACGATGGAATTCAATACTGTATTTGAGCTGATCGCAGCACTATCGTTGCTGTATGTATTTTTGCTTGCATTTTCGAGTGTTTGCTGGCCGATTATGCAGCAATCATCTATCCCTGTCAATAATACACTTATCCTTGTTGACATTAACTTCAGTTACTTACCTTTGGTTGCAATAACAATCCCATCCATTAAACTGTTGATCGCAAGAAAAGCGAATCTAGCTTTTTCTAGAAAGAAATGATCAATGTTCTTCCAAAAATTGTTATTTAAAAAGTAAATGGAACTGAATTGGTTTATTTTTTTTTTTCCGTATGTTTTGTTAGATTATTTTATACTAAGCTATCTGTACCGCTAGTCTATTTAAATAAAAATGTCCAAAAAAAAAGTAGTATATCTTATAAAAAAATACGCGCCTATTCGAATGCAACGTTTTGTGTTTCAAAATTTCAAAGCAATTGATGAAAAACTTGAGACGTTGAGTTAAAAGTCACAATGAAATTTACATTTTTATTTCTATGGATCAATTTTAAATTTCTATATGTAGAAATTCGGAACTCACACTTTTGTGTTTTTATCTCAAGTTACCGAAGCTTAAATCATATCTCGAGAAGAGAGCACTTTACATCAATTTAGAGATCCTAAAAATCAAAGATGTTTACATCTTTAGTGATAATTTGATTTCAATTGATATTTTCGTCCTAATCGTATCAGATATATGAGAATTTTTGAAATCTTTATATTTCATTAAGCAGGATAATTAAATTTCGCTGCATGTTTTAAGATGCGTCATGCATTTTCATCCACGAGCAGTTGCTGTAACGATGCGTTCAAAGCTGTCCGGGCTAATCATATAAATTGCCTCACGCATATGAAAAAGAAAGATTTGGAACAACGTGATATAAATGGACAAACACCGCTTCATGTGGCCGCTAAACTTGGCTTTCTACAGGCTATCGAGTATGTTATTTTATTTATTTATTTTTTTTAATTTAAAATAGTAAAACAAAATCGCTAAATATTATCGTTGCCTTGTTGATATTTAGTTTGTTACAAAACGAAGCGCCAGCAACACAGGATGCTTTATCAGTATTTGGCGAGAATCCGGCTCTCGTTGCTGCAGGTGAAGGACAGACCCTAAGCGTTGAATTATTATTTAATGAAAATTCGAAATATGCCTTAGCTCGAGCACAGCAGCAAGATATCAATGGTACTACAGTATTAATGGCTGCTGTTGCCCGAGGAAACAATGACCTGGCTTTATGGCTTCTGAAACGTTTTGGGAAAAAGTTGGCAATGTTACCAAACAACTTCCGTATGCTACCGCTGCATGTCGCTGCTGCAAAAGGTACGCCCATTATTTTTTTATAGATAGTGTTTATTTGTTGCTGATTATAGATGACGTTTATAATGATTTATCCTCATGCAATTACTTTATCAGTAATCATTCAACTCCCACATGTATATCAATTTATTTTGTTATTATTAGTGTCAGTAATTAAGTTTGCCAGAGTTTGATAAGACAATTTAGTAAACGTCTCATCCACTTTTTTGTTTCATATTTTCTAGCGCGAAATGTTTCTATTTGTGGAACCTTAGCTTTAGAAATAACAACCAACATTTTAATGTCTCATGGCCTTATCATAATGATTTGATCATGCATTGGAGTGTAATCCAATAGATTAGGTTCCTAATTTCACAAGCTAATTATATTTATCTTTAATACGAGCAACATACGATCAGTCGTTTTACATTTAATTTATATAAACATATCATCTTTCTCAAATTGTTATAATCAAGTTCTAAAAAGAATTTTAGGCAATATTGAATTTATTCGTAATGCAATCAAATATGATCGACGTATGGTTAATTTCAGAGATCAGTTTGGTAATTTTTATTCTCCTGAATCTTTTTTGTGGGAAATTAGTATATATATATCTTTTTACGACACATATATTTTTTCTTCAATAAATAAAACTGATTACATTTAACATAATTAACATAAAATAAATAGGAATTAAAACTTTCCTGTCATATCTCAACTTCTATTACAATTAATTAAAATAGATGGACGTTGTTTTAACTTAATTTGTATCAGAATTAATAATGCAGTGCTACAGGTTGTACACCAGTATTCTATGCAATTCAAGGAGGATGTTTTAATTGTGTTAGATTTTTGATCGAGAAAGGTGGTGCAGATATTTGCATCGTATCAGATAAAGGACAATCACTGTTGCATGTTGCATGCCTTGCTGGTCATGCACATATTGTTCGATGGATAATAAATCGTTCTGCAGCCAATGTCATTTTGTGGACAACGAAAGATAATGCTAATGCCATACATTGTGCCTCATGTACGCGTAAAATCATTAAATAAAAACAATTGTATCTTTCAAAAATGAGACCTAAGTATTTTAAAATAATGTACAGGAAAAAAGGATATTCGTGAAAAGTTTTCTTACGATTACGAGTAACTGAAGAACACAAACTTATATTTGTCAACAAACTCAAATATTTTGTTGAATCAGTAATATTTAGATACCAAAGGTTAATTTTAATTAAAGAGAATAGCTGGATCTCACTTTATGTGATGAAAATTTTCCTATGTGGTTTGAAGACAAATTGAAAAATAAAAGTGAAATGAAACATTGAGTAGTTATAATGTTTTTGTAAATATCTATATTCTGAAAAGTTCTACTATTTTGTGCTTACGGAACTAATTCGTATGCTTAAAATGTTTTATCAAGTAAGAAATGATCTTGTAGAGGAGTTTTTTCTTTTAGACAGTGGTAGCGTTGCTGCACTGTATATTTTACTCCGTACCATATCTCATAAACGTCGACGACAGATACTTGCATTGCGAGATTCACATGGTAATACTCCGCTTCATCTTACAGCCATCAATAATCACACTGATGCTGCACAGTATTTGGTTAGTTTTAAAATAATTGTGTAAATTTTTTCTTTTTATGTACTTTATAAATTAAATTACGTCTCTCAAAATAAACAAAGTGTTCAATTGCCTTTTTAATCCAACGAGAAAAGAGTGATATGATCGAAAAGAGATCTTAGATAAGGATGATTTTTTTAGCTTGAAAATGGTGCCGAACCACGATTGCTCAACAATGGAGGACAAACGGCTGAAGCAATTGCATGCGTACGAAAAAATTATCAGCTTGCCAAACTTTTATTTTACTGGAAAGGTATTTCGACTTATTTAAGAAGTTTTAAAAGTGCAATTTTTTGAGTAAGTTGGAAAATGTCCATCTTAATTAAAAAGATAGAATAAATATTAGTTGATTTAAGAACGAAAACAAAAGAAGACAAAAGAATGGTTCCCACCGTTGGCCACAACCGATACACTGCATAGAGACAACGTCTATTCGTCTGATTACTGGAGTACTTCAAGCCATACTATGCCGAATAGTTCAAGCCACATTGTGCCAATCAATGTTGCTGTACCTCCATCATTACATTATTCATCATTACAGCAAAACAGCACCTCGAAAGATTCACCAAAGGATAATTTCGCTGTCACCAATGCAGTGTAAGTCTGATGTTTATTCTAAATTAATTTAAAAAATATATGTACAAGAATGTCTGGAAAAGTAATTTTGGCTCCTTGTACAATATACTGGATTGTTGTAAATACAGGGAGGTGATAGTGAGTGAACTGCGCCCCATAACTTACGTCGCATCGGATGAAGGTGGTCGAATTTATGAGGATCATTCAATTCAAACCGACCGTGACTCTTTGCGAACTGCAACAAAGGTTACTATCTTTCTGTAATAAAGATTTCGGACTAAGCATGGAATCTCCTTCTTAAATAAGTTCCTAGAAGCTTAGGCGCCCGGAATGCCATCCAAAAGATGGCCGGAAGATCATTATGCCAAAAACTTACTTATTGTGGAAGACTTGTATATATATTGATTGCATTAGCATGCTTTCATGCACCCAAGTTGTTCCATGTTTCTGGCTTAGAATATTTATGAATAAATATTATTATATATAAAAAACAGTACTGGAAGTTTCTTAACCCATCTTGTCGTTTGTCGCGATGATGAAAACTTCAAATTGCTAGTTGAAATAGCATGCTTCTCACTTTTTTTTTGTTAACAAATAAAGAAAAATAGGCTAAAAAAGATCATTCTGACTGTATAATAATCAAGTAGCCATTTTTTTTTCACTTATCAGGCAAAATATAAACTGAAATCATAGAGCAGGTTCTGGATGAAGATGAATGGCGAGAAAGCCTGGCAGCAGTCGCACAAATTGATAGAGTTCTGCAAGAAATCGATGCTTAAAACAGTCCGGAGGTTCCCACCAATCTAATTTTTTTTTGATTTCCTGAAAAGTTCTCGGCAGATCTTGAAAATTGGAAATCGAATTGCACCCTAGAATAACACAATGCACACGCGTCCATACTTCCCATGATTTATCTCATCGCTCTTCTCCATTTATTATCTAACACCCCTCTAAAAAATCGAGGAATTAAGAGTTATTTCCGCATCATTAATTTATGCAAGTTCCTATCGACAAATAATTACTAAACCGTCCTTGCTCTTTTCTCGACTTATCTCAGGAAGACCCAGTCTTTCAAGTCAAAAGCTTTTACCAAAACATGTCGTAATTTTCGGAACGTTCAAAGATGCGAAGATTTTATGGATGCTTTTTATTATTGTGTGACATATAAATTTCCCAAGAAATTTTCGTCACTTTCCAATGTTTATATTTTACCCCAAGCCTTTGAATCACTTCTATTTGCTCAATTTATTTTTTTAAGTTGTACATTCTCCGTCAGCTGACTTTTTATTAATACTTACCATACTGGTGCTCCGTTTTATCTCTTATATCAAATAATCACACAATGTAATAAATGTTAAACAGTCCATAAATTGTACTTTACTTATGCAGTTATTGAAAGTATGTTTACTATAGTGAAGTAACATATTCTTTGTAGTACTGCCAATGTATTTGATGCTATAACTGTATTAGCCGTGTTGCAGATGTTCTCTATGAAACATATTGATCCTTGAAACTGTAAAAAACTGCATCAAAATATACTTCTACATGCCGCATCTCACTGCTTATCTTTCCACTTATTTTTCATTACTCAAATTATCCATTTCTTCGATTTTAGGATCAAAATCACCGTTAACAATTTATCAAAGAACAATAGGACAATAAAAATTTAAATACATGTCGATATAAATACATTTACGCTTCTCTATAAAGAAAAAATTTGTGAATTCTTATGAATTTAAGAATTCATTTTCCTACACATAACAAGAACGGAAATCGTCCCATAAATATCAAGTCATCTTTTTCATTCGGCTGCGATGGTTATTATTGATTTTTCGTCGAGGTCCTCCCCATACGCGAGATTTTTCCAACATGTTGGTAATTCCCTTTATACCTCGCCTAAGTTCCTTCCTTTCCGCTAAATGTTGCTTTTCTCTCCTTGCCAAACATTCTTTTTTTGCAGCCAATCCACCTGTTTTTGTTTTAAATGTCATTTGCAGCCCACCAAATGGCATTGATTGTTCACTTCCGCCCACAACTTCTGATGTATCCTTACTTTTTTTCGTATTCATCGTTTCAATTCCCGCCTTAAATAAAATTCGCCTCATTTACTTTTTAATTCCATTTCTTAGTACTAGAGTGTCTACTTCATCTGTCCTTTTGGATAAAGAAAAAACTTTATTGCAAATATCAGATGAGATTTAACATTCAGGCCACAATAAATTGTAAAAATAAAGGCAACTATGCTTCAGAAATTAAAGGAAGGTATATAAAGACACATAAACAAACCTGAGCAGATAGTGAAGTGGCGTTTTCTTCAGCCTTTTTCTGCTTTAAGTACTGTACAACATCTTCACCGATATCGGATTCGATTAAATCAAAACCTTTTGGTTTCATAACTTTCCGCTTTTCTAGCACTTTTCCCTGCATTTTTCCATCATCACTACTTTCCTCATTAGTGATCATCTAAAAGATGCTTATTTATGTATAAGAACTAAGAAAATTGATTAAATTATCTTAGCGCGACGAACATTGAAATTATATAATTCGAGATTCATAATCTATTTATTACATCAAACCAAACGAACTTACAGACAATTCTCTTACCACGTTATTTTCTTCGTCTTCCTTGGGATCAATTTCACTGAAACTTTCACCTTCACTGGAAATTCCATCTTCACTGGAACTTTCATCATCACTCCTGCTCCCAGCACTGCTCGTATTTTCGTAGATATCCAGATCTTCACTACTCTGTATTTCTGACTGAATATATATATATATTTCTACACTAATAATTAACAGACATAAAGAGAACAAGCCATTACTTGAATATTAAGTCGTGATAAAAACTGCCATACAATAAGATTAATTTCCGTTTATTTCGAATAATGTGAAATAAAGTTTTTGAGAATTGCAAATCATGATTAAATTAAATGTATAACAACTTTAGAAGCAAGTAAAAATACCCTTTTGTTGTTATTGCTTGTATCACCATCAACATTTTTCGACAGTTTCTGTCGTCCTCCTCCTTTTTTCAAAGCCGAGACAAATAGTTGAAACGGCTCGCTGCTTTCATCAACTTGAAAATCAGGATTTGTGAATAGAGAACCAAACCGTTCATCTGACAATATGGAAATCGCATCCTTATCCTAAAGAGACACAAAATTGTAGCAACGTGAGCATCACTAGCTGATATTTTCCTAAAAAACTGAAATAAGAGAGCTTTATTTATTTCCCATATTTAACAAGAAAACCTTTTTCTTTGTCATCCGATCAACATTTTCCGCTCCCTCCATCAAAGATAACAATTTTGTAGCCAATTCTTTATTCACACTTGGTAATTTCGGCTTTCTTAATTTTCTGCTTGCAATTGACAAGGAACGTTCATCATCAATTTTTTCCATTATCTGTAAACAAATAGGAAAAATTAAAATCACAAGCCATATTTGACAGCATTATGATTGCATAAAAATATTTACTGCGCCTTATTAAGAATAAAATATTTTTGAAATGCTTAAAAAATACATATATTCAGATGCGATGAAAATTATATTCACATTACCTTCCTCTGCTTATAATTTTCATATGCGAATGGTTGCGTAAATGTCTTTGCTTTATTATATAGTCGGATATCAATAAAATATCCATGCATATATGCACGAAGAAGACTAGTTCCAATGAGATGTGACAGACCGATTTCTTCAAGCTGCTCTTTCGTCACAAACTTGTAGTCATCATATACTAAAAAAAGTTTAATTAACGGGATATCTCAGGACGCAATTAAACTATAAAACATATTACAGATGTAAAATGTAATAAAAGTTCTAAAAATGGCTAAAAAATGATAGACACAGCATTGTAAATACTTAATAGAAAGACTGTATGAAATGATCATTGTATGTATACCCGCAGGCTGTTCTGCTTCTTCTAATTCTTCTGTGATTGTCTCAAGATATGAACACCATTTAGGAGCTGTACCAATAGCCGGAACAAAATATTGCAACATTTTAGGAGCTTCATTAGCGAAAAATAGAAGTCCTGAAGTTCATATGTATAAGATTTTTCGATGATAAATTTACGTGCAATAGAATCAGAAATGAAGCTGCTGCAAAAATTGGTAAACAAGATGCATTTATGTAAAAACTGTCTCTCGCATTTATGTAAATAATTCACCAGAATCAGGATACCGGCAGAAGTCAGTCAGATTAGATCCAGGTTCGATTGCTGCGAATGGTTTACCATCTGTTTCTTCCCAAATTTTCAATAAACGCATATCCATGCTCAACACAAGACTGTGCTCCGGTATAAAATCAATTTTATTTATCGGCAAACCAGTTTGATGGTCCTTGATTAGCAGAGGTTTGTTAGACCGGATATCGAATAATAAAACCTGGGAAAAACGTTGCATAGAAATAAATTTAAATTATGAGATAGTGAATGAAAGTAATTTCAAAAACTTACATGACCTGTACTCGTCCCGACCCCAAGATGAAGCGCATCTTTGAAGCATACTGAAGTCACTTTCGGCAGCTCGCTAAAAATACTTGAATTGCATGGAAGTTAAAATTAAAAGTGGCAATATAAACAAAAAGTATGAACTATTCATTATCAGAAGCAATCAATCAGTAAAACAGAAAATATGAAGTCCAAGTTGTTTATTGCGATGAAAATCAAAGGAAAAGCTTAAAATTGCCTGTTATTTGATTGAAAATATAAAGCACAATCAAGAATGCCACATCGATTTCCATCCCTATGATCCCATGCTTCAATTCGGCCATCAACTGTTCCACAGATGAACAAATGATGATCTTCGTTGAACTGACAGCAGGTCAGTGACGAAGACGAAGTTATTAGAGGTGGCAGAAATTTCCCTTCTTCTAAATTTAGGCGGAAAATCTCGCTGCTGCAATCACAATAATTTCCACTAGTTTAATTATAATAGCATCGATTTTCTTTGGAGTCAACTTCATTTCCATAAGGATTCGCTCAATCAGTGAGCACTTGCTCCAACATTCAAAAAAGGTGATTATAACCAACTACTTAATAAATAAATGCAAAGAAAAGAACATTATTTACTTTGCCGAAAGATAAAATAAGGGTAAAATGTGTTTGTTTTTTTAGCTTCCTTTTAAACCATGAAACAGAAGACAAATAGATAAGATCTGAATCGAACATTTGTTCCTTGAATGAAGGAAAGGAAGGTAAAGGTGTTACGAAAAAAGTAACAAAAAAAGAGCAAAACTTTTCTCAAGATTTGAGTTTAATAAACAAACTTTATACTCGGCTGAGAATATTATATTAAACTCTCTGATGTAGTTTCTATTGAATTTCACAAAAGATAGTGGAATAATAACATTATCAAAAATATCGATGAAAACAAGTTCAAACCAACTTACCCACTTCCCACAATGTAGAGGTCACTCACTTCACGACAAAAAGCCATATCATGACCAAATTTCGGAATTCTCATCCTAAAATATCTTCCGTAAGCCACATGCACTTCGACATATCGTTCTTCTTCTAACAGCACGAACTAAAAAGAAAAAAAAAAGAAAAAAAAACGATTTTTTCTTAACAAGTCTAGCAACAGTAACTTAAAAACTCACATGGTTGTTTAAGAAGCTTTCTCAATGAAATAAACTTGCTAACATGTCTTAACAACATTAAAAAACTTAAACGCGAAATGTTACAAAATGAAAATGTAGCCTACTTTAGAAAAATCATCACTAAGAACAGCCATTTTCACAACATCCGCATCGAGACCACGCGAAAATTTCAGTGACAGATCACTTACATCAAAACACTTAAGAAGCGGTTTGTAAGTACCTGAATATACAAACGACATAAAAATTTTTGAATTTGTGTAATTAAATGTAGTTTGGATCAAGATTTATTCTAAGCCAGTTTTCAAATTTTTGGTACAAATCATATATAGTGTGATCCCAATAAGAGAAGATAAACAGATCAATAAAACAACGTTCTCGGTAACTTAGATTTTGTGCATAACTGAAAAGTGACACTGATGGAAAAATGTTATTTAAAAATATTGGCAATTTAATGATGAACATGTAGTCGTTGTTAAATTATAAGATCATTCACATTCATTATACAAAAATTTTTAAAGAACAAAAATCATAAAGATGGAATTATCATACCCGTGGCAAAAATGTAGCGTCCATCAGGAGATACCGTGACCGTATTGCTAATGTCGGGCATGTCAAAATCCTGTATCAGTTGTATTCTTCTCCTCAAATCTGTGAAGAAATTGGAGAATTAAAACTTTTATGAATAGTTTAAATACGTTGAAAACACAGACAGTTTACAAAGCTGTGCGGAATTTAAACCTATGTCTTTTTGTTCCAGTTTGCGTCTTTTCCGATCTGTTATCCAATCTGGGATTGACTTGCCAGCACTTAAATTGTAGATTTTGATATCATTTGCAGAAAGGACTTGCATTTTGAACCAGTATCTAGAAATAGAGCAAAAATATTCCAGTCAAAGCCATTATGTATAAGTATAGAGGTAATGATCAACTTGGACAGAACTAACCGAGATAAAGATGCACATTATGACCAAATATTACTTCATTAATTCTAACCCGTGATTACATAGACCTATCTGTCACCATGGATAAGGTACGTTGACAAAAAGCTTAATCTCTCTACAACTAGACATAAAAATACAGAAATTAACTTAGGACAATTCACTAAAATAATTCAACACCAATAGGACGACTCTCAAATTACTCAACTGGAGGCTGTGTTGAGATTCAATGAGTTGCACTGAGATCTTTATTTCGACATGAATTGTATGTGGCTCGAAACATGTGGAAGAAAAGCGGGAGAAAGCTGCGACTTTGAGAATTTAAAATTGAAGCACCGGTCAAATGCCACTATGTAGACCTGAAATGAGTAATACAAGCAAAAATTTAGTAAATAATAGTGGCGGTCAGAATGAATTGAAGAGAAAATTTCGTATGTTACTTATTTCGATGTCTCTTTTTGTAATTAACTACAAGCATTAAACAGTTATCCCTACTCATTTTTCCAGCAAAACATAGCTTCCACAGAAGATAATTAGAAATATCGAAACCCAGCAATGATTCTTGAAGGAGCGTCATTGAGCCTATGGTCAAACCACTCGGCATAATACACGGAAATATTAGGCATCAGTGATATATCTTTTCACTAGACCATCTCATCAGGCCTCATTACCATCCTATCGTTGTTACTTATAGCAATGAACTAGTAGGATTTGATTTCGTGGGCTAATAAGATAAATGTCACACCATTAAATGATTATAAGATTTAATGTGCCTATAGTAGTAGGAATACAAAACTGCGATAAATATACATCAACAAACTCGTAACCACCGAATGGACTATGGAACATGGAAAAGCTTGATCCTAATTCTAGAATGTAGATTGAGTTCGTTAGTGGATCTTCGGAAAACTTCAACTTCTAACGAAGCACACATGATAATTGATCTGATGCTTACGTCCAACTGAAAGAAATGTCATGTTTTTGGTTGGACTATCAATGCAGGCAATCTTCAGAAAAACATATATTTAGAATCTTTGAAAGATTGGCGACGAAAGTAGCCTTATCATTAACAAATTAGATAAGGCATTTGCGATATTTTTAAGATCATTCGCAATCAATTCCGATGAAATTTCCATCCAATCTTCAGAATTTTTCAAACAATTTGTATGCTTCAGAAAATCCAATCTAAGCATTTCTCCTCATCACTAAGATAGCAGTAATTGAGGTAGTAACAATGTGCCAATATGCACGTACTGCATATCCCAGTTACATTCTTCTGCTTTTCCTTCTACTCAATTCGTGGCTTCTTTTTTCAGCATTGCTGAAAATACTCTAAGGGGCAAATGCGTGGGATGCACTAGCGGGAAGGTTCGTGCAATTGTAGGCTCATGCCACGTGCTATTACCAATCGATATCCAAATTTTTGTATTAGATTGCACGTTGCCTTGCCTCCAACTCAGTCATTTTGCAAGCGTACATTCGTCTTGTGCGGTCAAGTTATTTCAGGAGCTAAATTTACGATCTTCGCTAGATTTTTGCTCTAAATTTTCGAGAATTTCTGGTAAGCTTTTGCTTGTTCAACAGTCTATCTTTCATAGATCGAAGTCCCAAGAATTAAGCCTTCAAAGATATCAATTGTTAAAGTTTTCTGAAATTTAAATTTCTAGATATTTTTTTCTTTTTCGATTCTCAGAAATTTGTGATAAGCATATAAAGCGATTAGAAGATTTTTTTTTAGTGAGACGTTAAAGATTCCAAGACAAAAGACGTAATACAATGTACCGTTTCATTCTTGCTCGATTTGAAAAGAAAGTAGCATCTTCTCATTTGATTGTAAACACTATGATGTGTCGTTTTATCCTGTCTAAATTTGCATTTTCTTCCATATTTTACTAATTCCTTAAATAAATTATCTCTTTTACTTGAAATTTCTCATAATTCATCAAGATAGGCATTTTTAATGATCGTACAAATATTTATTTTGCTGGTTGTACCAATTTACTTCAAAGTCAGCAAAACGTATCTTAGTTAGCTGCAAGAAATTCTGTGACGAAATGTACATCACTTCCTTTAAATACATTAAACAATCAGCATATGCATCTCATTCATTAATTCGTTCGTCGAGAAATGATCTAATGTTTGTATTCATTTTTTTTTTTTTTTTTTTTTTAATTTTTGTCTCTGAACCACACTTTGACATTATTTTAGTCTCCATCTCCTCAAGTGTACCATGACTACATGAGCAATCTACTGTAGGATCTAAACTCGTTTACTGCAGGATTGTTATTTATTTACTCTTCCAACTGCACAAGGAAAAGGAACGCGAGCTATTTCGAAATTTCGGCTTTGTCTGCGACTTATTCTATCGATTTGAATAAGCGCTACAGAACAACATCTATCGAGTCCCAGGTAGAATCATACTGTTGTCTTTGGCGGGATGCCAAAAATATTAGATGTGTATGACAAGTTACTTTTTTTGTATGTCGATGGTTAAATTAGGCGGTTTGCAGGAAGAAGGTAAGAGCGGGAGGAAATGTTTCTATTTCAGGAGAGAGAGTTGGCTGGTAGTCATCAACTAGAAGAGTTTGAATGGGAGCTATGTCTGAACGATTGCATTACTTAAGTAAAATAAGTTCTGTAATCGTGAGATTTTCTGCTGAATGAGCTTAAATTGATCCTTCACTGTTTTCATTTCAGTTCAAGATGATGTTTGTCTTCAGATGGCGATTTTTATTACATTTTGCTGGGATCTCAAACTTTTATTAAGTTTTTGACGGCAATATTCAAGTAAAATTTAGAATCAAGCTTCGTGAGTAAATTCTATTGGAAAGTGCATTCATGTCCGATATTAGCAACGAAAAAGAAGCGCACTTTGAAATTCATTATACAGAAGAAGCGCGAAAAAGTGGTAGGTTTTATTCTTTCTGTTCTCAACTCCATATCACATCAATTAATCGCATAATCTTCAGATAATAAGGATTCGATGAAAAACAAACAAGCAACGATTCGAGACTCAGGGATATCGCAGCAGGTTTTACAAGTATCCGAAGATGATCTAAACAAGTTAGTATTTTTACAGTTTATCTGCATGCCATAAAAGATATTTTATTTGGTTACCTGTTATAAATTATAATTAAAGAATTATAGAATGGTAACTTTGATAGAGAGTTGATAAGAATTGCTCGATAGTTGGTTCCAGAATTCGAAATTGTTGGTAGCTTGGATACTTGTTGGGAGAACAGTTAGGATATTCTCTGGGAGATTTTTTGATGGTGGGATTATGTACGTTTTACGTTTGATGAGAATTGGATTACAGCTCGCGGTTTTACCGAAATCATTTCTGAGCCAAAATTTCTTCTCTCCAACCGATTGCAATCCTTTTCATAGTGCACGTTTCCTTATCATATTCCCAACATTGTGCATAAGGTCGGTTATAAGATTGGAAGCATTTGCATGTGATTTAGTTCTCAGTATTTACTGTTGAAGATAGAGCTCGGTAATCGAATGAGAATTACATTAGATATGTAATTCTCTGCTATTACCGAGTTAATTAATTCATTTATACGCAGCTTGAGTGATCAGTCATGTGGAAAATATTTTTGCAAAACAAAATTTTGATTATTTGAATATTTCCCAACTACTAATATCGATTTTACAGTATGTATGCTTTACAGTATGTCTCTATTAATTGTCGTATTTTATAAGCAGATGTTCTCAAAATAGTGTCTTTCGACTCTAGAATACTGTAATGGAGAAATATAATGGCTTTGATAGCAGTCGTCACAATCTCAATGTTAACGTTGTTGTATATCATAAAATTTTTCTTTTGACACGGCTTGCACAGATAAATCTTTGTTATGCTTCCAAAATTTTAACGATCCAGGTAATTGTCATGCATTATTCAGAAAAATTGCTGTCAGCTGTTAACAACGCTGAAAGGTTGTGCTATTCTGTAGTTTTCATTGGCGTTTCTCCAGTATGCTATATCATTGATTCTCCTAATCGGTTTCGATTTTTCTTTTTCATGTTATATATGATAAATCTATGATTTTCTCTATTATTGCTTATTTTTTCAGTTATTTTTTTGTTGTATGAATTTTTGTCTGAGTAGTTTTTTCCTCTTGATTATTTGTCTTCTGTTTTTTTTTTTTTTTTTTTCTTTTTTTCTGGTCTATAGTTCGTCTAGTAGGTAATGGGGAACCCTAGAGAACTGTTGTTAATTCATGGCATTCAGTGCCACAGAGATATTTGTTTGTCGAATATATTGAAGGCTGTCGAATTTGTCAACTTCTTTAGGCATGAAAGTGGAGATGGAAGTGGTCCTTTTATTCTTAAAAAAGTTGTTATTGACGATGAAGGCGATTCAAAAGAAAGCGATAATGGTATTGAAGATGCGGTTATTGGTTTGTCTTATCAGGTGCGAATGTAATTAGTTAAGGACTGAATAAAAACCCATTGGGTTGCAACAAAATGTTATGAATGACGCTAGTTGACAAATGTTTTCAATAATCATTGAGTGCACTGCTGCATTGTTTTTTGATCTTAATATTTCTGTGTTACTCGCAGTGATAGGCTAGGTTCGAATAGGACCATTGCTTTGTCCTAATCAGGCAGTTGATAAGAACTAGTTTCATCAGTTAAATGAATCAAAAAAAGGGGCTATAAATAAATATGCTTGATACGAAATTTAATAATAGGAATATACTGTAATCATTGGTCACTGGTGTTCCATGCGTTTATCTAATGAGTTCTTTATTTTATTAAGATTCTTAGTCTACTACAAATTACAGTCTACAAAAGAATTATGATTATCTAAACATACAAACAGGATCATAATTATGGAAGACGATCTGGAAATGCACAGAAAAATGATGGGGAAAATGGAGAAAAATTTCCTATCATTGGTGGACTTGCTTCTTACATCGGTATATTTAAAATCCTTTCATATTTTTCACATAATTTTCTCAGACGATGGCATTAATCAATATCGCCCGTTAACGATTAACATGCTTCATTTAGGAGATGAAGTCAGTAAAATTCCTGTAGGCCATCATTCTCGGGATGCAAACTCGGGACACTATGTAAGGTAAAACGCTTTCGTCATTTTTTTCAAAACCTTAGCAAAATAATTTTATGCTCATGTAAAGTAATTTATATCCAAAATTCTTTAACGATTAAGCTTGTTCAGTAATGTTGAATTGTTCGTTGGACTTCGCATCTTATTCGTTTTTACGTTGATGGAGATTTGAAAGTAACGTGAAATGTATTTTTTCTTTAGATCGCACCCATATGGAGCGCATTATCGAAAAATTTCGGAAATGGATCCACGCACACCTTGTAGAATATATTCTGCTGCTGTGGGTGGATGTCGGACGAATCAGACGCGAAGGCAAGTTTTTGCAAATAAGGAGAATGAGTGATTTTTATCTTAACTTTCGATTGTATGATTTGATTTTCTTTTTCGTCCTTTTTGTTGTCTTGAAATAATAAATAAACTGTTCTATTATTCTATACAAAATGTAGGTAATATACTTAAGTATTATTGAATAAGTTCCTTATCTAACTCAGTACTTTGATTCCTGATTTTTGTCGTTAAGGCTACCAGTTTCTACCAATGATCAGATATTTTCCCGACAAACTTCCGTCACGGCTACTCAGAATTACCGGACAGCTCGTCGAGGTTGGTTTTTGTTTAATGGCTTTCGTGGAAATACATTATATCAAAGAAGAGTAGAGTTTTTCGAACTTTTTTGTTTTGTTTAACCTTCTTGACAAAATATGTGTTTTACAATTAAGGGTTTCTTGAAGAATATCTTGAACTTAGGTCATTATCTGGACTTAATTTGAAAACATCCAGTAATTACATGAAATAAGATTGGTAATTTCCCTCTTTTTCCATTTTCGAATTTACATTTGCGACATGTCACCCTTATTTTGGCAAAAAGATATTGATCGTAATGGGACAAATAGAATTGCTTTGGCGATATTTTACATTTAGCATGGCATAATTTATATAGTTTTTTAATATATTGTGGTCCAATTTTTTTTATAATTGAAATCAATAATTGTCGTGGTGATGTTTTTAAAGTTTAGGAGTGACTCAGATATCAGCTAATAATCAGAATGATGTACTGTTTCACTCCCGTCAGTTTGTCGGTTCTGCTGGAGCATTTGGAGCATCGACACCATCCAATAAAAGAGTCCTTCGACCAGCGTAATTATTTTAGCTTGCCTTTTTTTTAGATTAGGATATTTCAGATTTTTCGATACAGGGATATTGATATTGAATTTCACGGTGAACTTATCTTGCACAACATTACTAAATCAGTTAACAACACTGGGCACATATTTAGACATCCTCCAACTCCTGCCATATCAACTTGTCGTCAGAGCATGCGTCAAGTAATTCCTACCAACAAATCAGTTTCGACAACAATGCCTGCTTACGCGGTGGCAGTTAATGCAGCAGGTGCTGATTCCGATACACATTCTACGGATATGAGTGTCGGTTTGGCGCCATTCCTTGTACCATCTCGACGGCCTCGTCCAGTTATCCGAAACCGAGGTTATTTTTTTGGTTAGAGAAATTAGCCTTTTTTTTTTTTACTCCCAAAGACTTTTGTCATCATATATTACTGGATTAGGATATTTGCACCAAATTTCGACTGAATTAGGCTAAAAATTGTTCAAAATATTGCATTTTCATGGCACAAGTTATCAAAACACTAATTCATTGCAAATACGGAATCCTATGGTTTATTGTTTTAATATGGCTCGTGGAATAATGAAAATCATAGAAGTGACTATTTATTTGAATCTCAAAATGCCTAGTTATCTATTATTTTCTAGATGTCGCTCCTTTTCATGGATAGGTAGGATATATAGGCGACTGAACCATATTCATCGATTCATCCAATGATAATCCTCATGATAGGCTTCCAAATGAATTCTTAAATATAAAGTTTAAACGGATCTATTGTAGCACGAACATCGCGTGAACCAGATAAAGGAACAGAACTGTTAGTGCAAAAACCTGCCACCAATGATCTCCAGGTGAATTTGATATTTGAATTTTTTTTTTTTAATGCAGTATTTCTTAGTACTTTATTCATATCGTAAGCACACTTAACGGTGAATATCATATGCTATCAACAATTGTTCAGAAAGATAATACTGCTCACGCTGAAAATCATTCTAACGCTATTGCTACTACTCCTCGACAACATCTCAAGAAAAATATAGCTGTTAATAGTGGAGTTGTCAAACAACAGTATATCATGGCGGAACCTCTTGAACCATGTCATGTTCCTTGTCTTCAGCATACTGTGCAGGTTGGAGTTACACTTAATTTTTTGAATTCTTCATTTACAAAGTTCAACTGACTCTTGAAAATTTTTTATGTCATGGGAGATTTTGCTTTTGCAGGCGTTCATGAACTTCTGAAATTTTTTTTCAATTCATTAGCATTTATCAGTTGACAGTAATTAGGCCACTACAGAAAAAGACATTGTTTTGCTAGGAACTTGGCAGAATTCTTTTGGTTGTATATCAAAGTTTTGTAGAAAGTGTAGCATGTTTGGAAAATTCTGGTAACACTGAAAGTATTTTAAGAAGTATACTTTCATAAATATTCTGTTGTGTGTTCTGTCATAATTATCCTGTTATACGAGCGTGTTTTGAAGAGCAGATATCAATTCTTGTGGTAATTGTTGAAAATTATTCAGGAATGCGGGAATGAACTCTTATTTTTTATAGCATGCAGTTTCAAATGTTGAGTCGGTAAGCATGGTGAGCGAAAAATTGTCATCTAAAAGTGTCCAAAATTCATCTACGGCAATTCATTGTAAAGAAGAAGAGCAGGAATCATCTTTGCAGGTAGTTGGTCAATTAAAACCTCTACTTTTTTCGACAGTATTATCTAATAATTGTCATGGTGTTATATTTTTATATCTCCTCTTTATGCATAACACTTATAATCATGCTTCCTTGCGAACCGTGCTTTTTCTACATAAAGTCTTAAGCAATTTAAACGGTGAAGCTTTTTAATTCAAATTTGGGATTTTATGGCAGTGAAACTAAGAAATCTAGTGTCTTCAAATTCTTTCGTCGTTGAAGATCTCCGGTCCAAAATAAATTTTATGGTTTTGCTTTTTAGTTTAGTCAAAACAGTTTTATTTCATTGTTTTCACCTGACAGTCTTGTATAGGTATTTTTGAAGCATTTCGTGGGTCTAAGCACTGTTCAAGCAAGTTAAGATGTTACAATTTAGATTTGCTCGATTTAATGTCTTTTTTATTCTAGAATCTTTCTGTTGATTGTCGAGAACCAGTTTATGTTGTTAATGAAGACAGATTACATAACCCTGAACAAACTGCTCAACCTTGTACAGCCTTTCCTCATCGTTCGCATCAAGATATCGCAAGATATGTTGAGGAACATTATCAAAAGTCTCGAAAGGTTATTTTTTTGTGAGATCAGGTGGCTTTCAAACACATTAAATTGCATCTTATAAGAACGTCATTTATTTTTTCATCTATTGGATCTGGTATTTACTGGATGTTCCTCAACTTTCATTGCAGGAATCATTCGTCGCCAATTCTCGTCAGCTTCTTACTCGTCAACTCGATGAGCTGCAGATGCGACAAGTCCGTAATTTTTTTTTCTTTTTTTTTTTTTCAACGACATAATTGATTAGCTTCTAGTACGCTGGGGTATCCTGTCACTTTTTTTTCTTCGCTTATAGCCCCGAATTTGTCATTCCGAAACTGCCGCTTTCGATAACTCCAAGAGAATGAAGAAGGTAGATGAGCAGTCCGTGACGCAGTCTGTAATAAGCGTTTCAGTGAACACTTCCCCTAAAGAACTTCTACAGGTCTGTTTGTAGCTGTAGAATTATCAAACTATAAAACTATTGAAGGAAATATGACTTGAAATTTCTTTTGTCAAGTTTAGAATTTTTTTTTTTCTTATTTCATCTACTTGTACGATGTAAAATGCAGGGAATCACTCTGCATCGGCAGGAACCAATATCACCGGGACATGTTGCCGGGATTTATCCTCGCACTGTTTCTCCACTTAGTCAAGATCATGAGTTTGATTCACAACAACAGAAGTTAATGCAGTCAACATCGGTTGCGACAGAATTCCCCATATTGCCGTCTAAAGACAGAACAGCAAGTGCTGATACCCCAATAGTATCGGATAGTTCAGGTATTTTTTGATTTTTTAATAGTTTTCTTTTTTCAGGGTGCATTGATCTGAATGGTTCATTGTACATTGCTAGAATTTTATTTTTTGAACTTATAGAACTACCGATTTCTATAATCTGTTGTGAGACTAATTCTAAAAAAGAGGCAGAATTGATAAACTATTTTTTTTTTTTCAGTTATTTTGAAAGAAATTGCTCCTTCAATCGAAGATATGTCGAGTGGAGAGGAAGCACCTGTTTTTAATGAAACATGTAATGAGGCTTTGCAGCAACGAGTTGCGACGCATTCTTCAGTTAGCGGAGCTGAGGAGGAAACAAGTGTGAATGGTGTAGTTGGATTGTTTATTTTATTCGCATAACAGATTTTACACTATTATGTAATCGAAATATTCGTAATGAATGAATATGAACTCTTTTGTCAAATATTATGTTAAATATTATTAACTTAATAGGTAATATTGATGAAAAAGGAACGGAAGATGAAGGTAGAACCATCGAAAAAGCGGCAGGTGTAGATTTGCCATCAAATAGCAGTGAAGATGATTGGGAAGAAGAATACACGACACGTTGTTATTGTGGCTTGAATCATAACGACGAATTCATGATACAATGTGATATGTGCAAGTAACTTTTATGGGAAATCTTGTTTGGTAACATAACCATTATGATTTGGAAAACGAAGGGGCAGTTCTTCAATTACATATCATTAGCAAACTTTTATTTTTGGGGAAACAATCTATAATTTCCTATTTATAGAAAATGCAATAAATAGTGCCTAAAACCTACAGTGCTTCATTATTTAAATGTGATAAATTTCTAGCCTAAAATCTGGAAAGTAAGATCTTGCGAAGCTTGTGGGTATTTCAGTGTATGGCAACATGGTAAGTGTATGGACATTGATCGACGTCGGGTGCCAGATACTTATAAATGTGAAGAATGTAATCCACGTCTGTTAAAACTTAGCAAAACTCAGGCGCGGGATATGCAGTTGAAAGTGCTTGCTCGGCAGCGCAAAGAAAAGGAAAAGAGACGTCGGCAAAGAGCTAAAGGACATTTTAAAAATAAAATTCGGGAGAAATCAGTAGGTTTGAAAGGCATTATTAGTTTTAATATTGGATATTTTCTTATAGTTACAGTTACTCGTCCAAGCCTTTTAAGATGAGGTGAGATATTAAAGATGAATATTTAAATATAAGATATACGATTTGAGATTTATGAGATGTGGATCGAATTATGAAGGTTTGTTTCATCTATGGATTTTTAGGAAGAAATGAAGAAAAAGCGAGTAAGAAGAAATTTATCGAAAGATTACATCGAGTGTTTTAAGTATGAATATACAAGATCTGTCATGGCATTTTCGCGCAAACACGAAGATACGGTAGATCCCATCTGTTATTTTCTTAATCGGTGCATTTAGGTTTTTGAAAGTTATCTCAGCGTTTTTATTTTGTCATATTTAATTTGAATATCAATTAGTGGAATGAATTTAATGTGTTTAAGGAGCTTGGAGTAGGAATTTGATTTTAAATCCTATCGTCATCATTCAGGGTAATCCTGCGATATTGGAAGCATTGCGAAACAACAACGGTGTGAGTGTTATGTATGTTACACAGGAGTCCATGGGGCTGGTTTCAACGCGGTTATATCATGTTAATGAACCAGTAATATATATTTGTGGACGTGTGTCCCTTCCCCATGAATGTCGTGGTCGAAAAGAGCCAGGATCAATCGTACCATTTGTCATTTTATATAGGTAAATTATTCTTTTTCGTGCAACTGTGCGTAGAATTATCAAAAGTTAGAGATAATAATTTTGTAATTTTGTTGATAATTTCGATTTTAGGTGATGAGGTAATGAAAAATAGGGTGATGAGCATTCTGATATAGATTTCGGTAGAAATGTTAATAAACAGTGGAAGAGAAGGGAGATGGTCAGAATGTATTGTTTTGAATTTATTTCATATTCGAGACATTTTGGTAGGACTTAGAAATTTCCATATGCTTTTAGTGACTTAGTGGTTGAAGAAAACAAAGAATTTACACCAATTTGCATCGATGCTCGTCAGTTCGGTTCCAAAGCACGGTTTGCTCGTGCCTCTTGCCGACCAAATATCAAGGTGCAACATTTCTTTTTGAAGGGCAAGCTGCATATCATTGGTATTGCTGCTGGAAACATTGAACGTGGTGACGAGGTAATCAATTATAATCTTTCATTATAATTTTGTTTTCTGTTCACTTTCAAATAGTTTTTGCATGTCCCACTAGGTAAATAAACCTATATGTTGCTGTTCCTTATTATTTTACAAAAACTATAAAGAATGGAATTACTTGGGGCAAAAGAGACCAAACCTTGAAGCGTTTAGAATGAGATTTAGGTTGATAGCTAGTACACGGATTTTCAAATTTGCATTTGCAATTTAGATTACTCTTCCGTTTGATGCCGATTACTTCATGTCAAAGACGAAACTTGTTTGCGCATGTTCAGCTGATGACGATGATGATGGCATTAATTGTTTAATCCGTAGCTTTAATCGATCACTTGACCAGAAACAAAATCGAGTCATCGCTACGGTTGGTACAGCTGTTGTAATCATTCTAATAATAGAGGGAAAAATGAAATTTGTTGAGACTTTTTTTTGTTCTCGCATTTGTAAAACTGTGGAGTATATTTCTAGAAATTTAGTGGCGGGAATACTTTAATTATTTCATTGCACTGTTGTTTGATCACTTCAGTTTGAATTATGTTCCATACTAACAAGGACTGAGAAATTTTATAGTTTCTTTTGCTACTGATTTTTTTTTGCTGCGGCTGAGCTCTGTTTTTTATATGAACTATAAATAACATAATTCATCGTAAAACCTGGCACTCTAATTTCTGGTCGATGTTTTTTCCTTAGACAATGAATATAATGGAATATGAAATCTGCAGGCCTTAACTACGGTTTCTTATCCAGTGGTAAATGTTGATACCACATCGAATGATCATGCTAAAAAGCAGTATATGGAAGTGGAAGTCGGAAAAGTTCAGGCTACTCTAAGTGAATCTGGATATTCTTCTAAAATATGTTCACCCAAAGCAACTTCATCTGATTACACTGGTGAAATTAATGCAATTGGAACTGTCAAAACAGCAACAGCTGTAACACCTACTACAGAAGACGAGAATACAACTAATAAAGATGTATTACCGGACAGCTCTTCAGAGATGTATGTTTTTTAATGAGGTTTTCAAACAGTTATTATTTCTTAACTTACTGAAAGATGCAGTGTGAGTAAATTACTTTTTTGCAAGCTGGATACGAATTATCGTTTGTTGAATGAAAGATAATTTTGCGAATTATTTTCGAAGTACATATTGATTTTTTTCCTGCTTTGTAGGCAATCCCATACTCGAACCACTGAGAATGGTTCTTCAAGAAAAGCTCGGAGTAAACTGTCGAAGATATCCCTCGGTACTTCATCATATAGGAAAAGAGGCAACATCAAATTACGCTATCGTGGAGCAGCTAGATGTAGAACTATCGAAACAAGACAAGAAGCATGCTCAAATGAGTGCAAAAATTCCGTTGTCCCACCAAAGACTGAAACGTTTGTTGTTTCTCTGAGAAAAGTTGCTGCTAATTTACCAAGCAGAATTATACAACATCCATAAATTGATCGCTGAATGCAATTCGGCGCTAAATTTGATTTGTTGGTTTTGTAGAAGTATTTCTTAAAGTTCCAGGATATTTTTTGCAGTGGAATTATTGATATTGCGAAGAACATAGTAGATGCCGACAGCTCACTGAAAATAACTTGTCCACTTGATGATAAAACAAGTGTGCAAGCGGAGGTATTTTTTTTCATTTTAATTACGCAACATCTCCAGTGATATTTTAATTTTTTTGAAGATTGCAGATGCATTAACATATTTTTTAGGAACAGCATGAGAAAAAGAAACAAGCTGCATCAAGTAAAGAGTGCGAAGGGCAGTCTGCGGAAGAGAATAAATCTGTCACGGAAAAACTGAGGACACCTCCAAAAGATGAAGTAAAAATTGAAACCATGCAAAAATCAGATGCAGTAGGTGCAGGATCAGTTGTTATGAAGAAAAGTGGCAGACCTAGAAAAAAACAGCAAGTTTCTACTAATGCGAAAGTAATGGATGCAGTCGATTGGATGGTGGAAAGTGAGGGAAATGAACACACAGTCACCTTGGATAGTTCTACGAAGATGACGCACCGTAAAAGAAGTAATCTACTAGGAGATGTTGAAAGTGTGAACTATATGCTTCCCGAAGATCGCAACAAAGCAATGGCAAGTTTTTTTATTGTTTGACTTGTATTATTTAGATGCTATTAAATTGATAAAAATAGATAGTTTCTGGATGATATATCCTGTCGATTTTGTTAAACTCGTTTTTTAAATTTTTTTGCCGTAATTCTTCAGTTATTCCAGTCTCGTGAAGAGCGTAAAGTATTGCAAGAGCTTGCATTGTTCGAACGAATGCAGCAGCGTGAGGCGAAACGGCAACAGCATGTAGCTTCTACACGTGGATCGGGAAGTACTGGAAACGCTTGTTCTCATACTTCATCTGCTAATGGTCTACCACTGGAATCTAAAAAAGTTGCGAAAATTACGAGTAGTACAAACGATGAGAGAAATTCAAGAAGCAGCCAGCAGAGCCAGTGAGTTTTGATGAGAGTCTAATTAGGGAAGATAAAGCAGTGCTTGTATTATTTAATACTGTTTATCCAAAGTTGTTTGAAAACATTACACAGGAGTGGCATAAGAAAGGCTAAAAAAACGAAGAACCGAAGGCGTGTATCCAACTCCGAATGCCGTTCAACAGTGATGCTGAAACGAAGTCGCACAGTCAGCGAAAGTGCAAAATGGAGAGAGAAATCTGAAGCAGAGCAAGGTTTGTGTGCTTCATTTTTAATCCGAAATCGTATGTTGGCGAGAATTGCACTGAACTCCTTTCTATATATTTGATAGTTGCAGTGAGCTTGCACAGTTAAATAAACAAGAGAATTCGGATAAGACTGTAAAATCATTTATTTTGAATGGCATGTTTTTTATCAGCTATTAAGGAAACATGTCATCGTAGTATCTCTTCACTTTTTTAGGGTCTTTGAATATGCTGTGCTCATTGCAGCCTAAAATCTGAAATGAGCATGACATATTGAAAGACTTTATAAAAACATATGAGGTTTGAAAATTTGCTCGTGTTAGTAGTTAATATCTGAGGCATATTTTTGATTATAAGGAATTTCAGAGGAAAAAATTCATTCCATATTTTCACATCTAGTTTTGTCTTTCGTCAGGTAGATTTTTGTGATCAAATCAATACTTTTACGATTTGTTGGATAGCATCTAAAGGAGGCTGTCCTAATCCCATTAACTCTATTATGCAATAAGTGTTCATTTGACGAATATTTTGAATTTTCTGTTTTCGCATTTCTACTAAATTAGTAGAATTGAAACTGGGATATTAAGAGGTAAGTTTTTGTTTAGGTAGAGATGTATGAAAACTGGTGGTTTTATGTCTTAATTGTTATGTCTTAATTTGATAATATTACTTATTTTTAGTTTTTTGCACATTTGGTATCTTATAGAAATGTTTTGAGCATTTAAAACTAGAGATATGATTGAAGAAGTGAAACTACGAGAATTGGAAATACCCAGTGATAATAATGCTCTCAGTTGCAAAGATTCTTCGTTTTCACGTGCAAAGCAAGAAATTCAAAACACAGATTCCATTGAGGACAGCGGTGCAACTACCTGCCCTACCACTGAGAAGCATATAAAAGACGAGGTCGGTATTTTATTGTAACTTCATTCCGGTATTGCTTGCTCAATTTTTCTTTAATACAGCAGGAAAGCTGGATTTTTTAGGTAGAGCAGCTGCCAAAGAGGAAGTATGAAAATGGTAATATGGGTAACAAAAGCGATTCAGATATGTTGGGAAAAGCTTCATGCAATTCTAGTTTCGGCATCGTTGATTCGTCATTCGCTATCAAACCGGGTAGTTATTCATTTACTTTATTTAAAAAAAATATATATATATCTGACACTTCACTCGTTGTTTTTTGGTTACAAACTTAAGATTACAAATTACAAATTACCGATGGAATTATGTAGTCTTTAGCATGTAATTCTCTTTGTGTCTTTTTTTTTCTTTTTTTTTTTTTTTTTTTTGAGGTGAAATTATCTTTTTAACTTATTACAGAAGAGGTTCGTGCTTTTTTCCATAAAATGGTTGAAATTGAGGCTGCTTGTGAACCATCCTATTTTCTGCTGGATTTCCAAACATCAGAGGGAACTCAGCTGCCTTCAACTTGTTTCCACGCTGAATGTGATAAAAATCAAATAAAGGCTACGGAGGCTCCTAAGAAAAAGATGTCGCTGGACGAATATAAAAGAAGAAAGAGCTCGAAAACCACTACGGATTCGGAGAAGTAAGATTCTTATACATTAAGACTTTTTATAGGATATAGGATACTGGTTAAAGTGATTATTTTTTAAAGAAATCAGAATTTCAAGTGTCTGTATTATGCGCATCATTTTTATTACTTTCAAATATATGTATGTGCATTTATTATTTTTCATTTTTGAAAGCTAGGAAATATAACTTTTTTTTTGATTGAACATGATGTCTCTTTCACCATCTTTTGTGAATGATGTAATTTGTTTCCCTCTAACAATAAAAAGAAAAATTTCGCTTAATCTTTTTCGTTTTGTAAATTTCAAGCAATTTGCACTCTTTAATTTATTGAGATATGGTAATTTTTCTTCTTAAGATCAGTAGTATTTTTTTCAGCTGTTTAAGCTTGTTATTTTTGCTTTTTGCTGTAATGAGATTTAAGCTTTTTTACTTTTTAAAATTTTTGCTATAATGAGAGCAGATGTTAAAAGATTTCCATGCACGCAAAAAATCAATGCAATTTACTTTTTAGAACACCTGCAATTGCTATCGCAAAGAAAGCTGAAGACGGTGAGCACAAACAGATGCCACTGTCTCATTCTTTCATACCGTTAATGAATGCCAGTGAAACTGTTGGAAAACGCGCATCTTCACTTCGTCTTGGTGCTCTTCCTGATCCTGTACAGTTGCGCGCCACTCCAACGCTTTCAATTGATGACCTGAAACGTCGTATTTATCGACGAACGACACCTTCAACTACTTTAACCTCAAAAACTGATAGTATTTCTCCTTCTTTCATGCTGCAGAAGAATGCTCAACATATTTCACCAGGACAATGCTCTGAGGTGAGAGATATATACGACTGAGATATTCTGTACTCTGTGAAATTTAGACATTAAACTGATAGATGTATTCTGTGATTCGACTAGTACTTGGTCATCTTTCGCTATTTTTCGACTTCTTTCTTGCATTCTGCTACTCCATGTTTTGATTTAATAATGTTTTTTAATCAAAATAATGAATCATCGCTTATGTACAAAAAGTGTTCAATGTAATGGGAAAAATTGATCAGTTATAAAAATACCAGCCTTATTTAGAAAAACTGCGGTTCTAGGATCTTGCAGATAGGTCGATTTTTTCATGAAGGTATGTAGAAAAAATAGTGGATTTCCATTTTCTGATGCGCATTTTTTGCATTTCTTAAGTTCTCGTTTAAACCATCTGTAGCTGTCACTTTTATTTTTATGGGACATATACTTTAAAGTGCTTAGTGATCTTGTGTTTGACTTATCTGAATTCAAACAAACTTAGTATTCAGACGAAGGTTTGGTGTAAAAAATAGTCAAAGTTTGGGAAATTATTATCAGATAAGATTACAGAGAGTTATCCGTATGACGGAGGACAACAAAGATGTGCTAAAAATATTAGAAGTAGATTAGGGTTACAAAGTGGTTAATTTGATGAATCCAGATACAGCATTTAAAACAATAGAAAAATCCAGTCATGCAGCTAAATAAATAAGAAAAAAGAATTTTAGCAAGAAAAAAAAATTTTTTTTTTTTTTTAATTGATGCCTTATGTAAAAACTGATTTTATTTTTATTCTATACTGTTTTGCCCGGGAATGAATGCAGCAGTAAAATGTAGAGTACTTTGTGCGGAAATTTTAAGTGTTAGACCGGGAAGGTTTCGACAATGCGAAGACGCAAGCACAACTTTCATACTGTTTTATACTTAGATGACTTGAATTTACAAAGTACTAAAACTTTTTATGTATCTCTGTTTGTATTAATATATCAAATCTATTTTGGCACACTTTCCTTATGAAAGTAGATTTCGGCATCTTAATTTGTGCAAGAATTTCAGGAAGGACTAACTTCAATTGCAACGTCGTCCTCATCATCATCATGGCGAAGAGAACCACCTTCAACTGTAATTTCTAGTAAAGATAAGAGGTTGTCGCTTGAAGAACGATTACGTTTAATACTCGGCTGTGGTGAGGGGTACGCTGATAGATACAGTTCATCTATTTCTACAACAAATGCTCCTCCACCACCTCCACCGCCTCCCCCTCCTCTTCCTATCAAGAGTTCAGGTTAGTATCCGAATTTAAAGATTATACTTGTAAAAATTTATTTAGTTGCACTGTGGTAGAAAGCATACTTATTGCGTTTTTTTTTTTTTTTTTCTTTGTTTTGTTTTTCGAGCGTTTCATCGTACAATAGTGGGATACTCGTGTTTTCCAGAAAAGCCAAAACTGAGATACGATTTCTCTTGTGATGTTGATTCGGATATCCCTCTACCACCACCACCACCTACAACTACCCCATCTTGCAGTCATTCAGATCAACGTTCATATGAATCACATGCGCTGGGGCCCCGTAAAGGCTGAGATTTGTAAGTTATTCGCATTATGATAACGTTTGTGATTAAAGACAACTTCTGGCTATGCAGGTATTTAAGAACTCCTGATCTATGAACTACTGCTTATGAATTTGCTATTTTTTCAGCAACCTGATGCGGTATCACCGGGTTATAAACTGCTGTTTTTTGATTATACGCTCACAGATTTATTCTCTACCTCTTCAGCACAATTAGTATGCTTATTTTGCTTTTCCGGTTTATTTAATGAATGATATCAAAATGTTAACATTTTCTTTGTTTGAAATGGATAATTTATAAAAAATGTGCTATAGTCTCCGAATCGCTTTTTTAATAATTTTATGTCAACTTTTCTGCTATTAATTGTAAGGACGGAAAGTTTATTGTACTAGGTCCTATTATATCCAGCTCTCTTCATCCTTCATCCATTTCCGCTCTTTCTTTTTACTATATATCAACAACTTATATCTGGTTATTATTCTCTAAGTATGACTTATGTTTTGATCAATTTCATTTCTGAATTGTGTACACTTTTTCTCTAAATTGTCATTGGGCGTTGAGTACTTGTTCTTACTCAGGACCTAGAAAGGCTTTATGAGTTGCGAATATTGTTATATTCAGTGGCTACTGTATTTATTATCAGTGCGGTATGGGTGAGCCCTTCTGTATTTTATGGGTGAATTGCGAATTTCAGTTTATAATGTCTTACTATTGATCTCTATGCTTTTTTCTAGCGTATATTTTAGCTTCTTGTTCCCTTCCTCTTTTCAGTTTTGTTTTTATATCCCTTCCTCTGTCCTTCCTTAAAATTGTAATCGTTTGTGAGGAAATGATGGGTTTGTTGTGTCGTCCCAATTTTTCTGTTAACTTGCAGTCATTTTGAGTAATCAGTATTGTACTGCATTTGCATTACAAGCACAGCCCTTAGTCACTGCTATGTTTGTTAGATTTTCCTTTCTCTGTTTTTCCAGTTCTACTTTTTAAAGCGTTTAAAGGAGGCTTTTTAACTTCTGTGAATTTTGTTTATTGTTCAAATGAATTGAAAATGACATCTTATCTTTATTTTTTGTTGTAATTATGGGAACTGTTTTTATTTAAGCTTTTTTTAATTGTGGGATATGAAAATATTTTTTATGATGTTTAGTTGTAATCATAGATCATCTCGTCTTCCTTTTGTTGTAATACATTATGGCTGCGTTGTATATACAGAAGTTTTGTTCACTCTGAGTGAACTTTCGTCATTAGCGCATCAGTATTATGACTTTCAATTCTTTAAGGCGAGATAAGGTAAACTGGGACAGAAGTATAGAACTGTGAATTTTGTTGAAAAAAAATCAGTATGCGAAGTTTTTATTTCACTTAGTCTCCAGATTGATTTATTTAATATTGCAAGCGTAACTTTAATTTTCGTTGCTCTATATTTTGTGCGATCACATATAATATCCCCAGTTCTTTAAACACGCACTCCCTCAAAAAATAATGTGGAGCGCCGTATGATGTTGCTGATTAACTCTTAAAGTTCAGCATCTCGTTAATTTTGCGGTGCCTTTTACTGTCGTCAAAATTACATAATCTGTTTAGTTGTTTCCTGTACTTGTTTGCTGTATTATAAAAAGATTCATGTGTATAAAATTATTAACCATGTTTTCTAATACATCTGTGGGAAACGTTGAAATCATGGCTAGTTATGACACTTTTTCCAAACTTCTCTACGGGTGTAGTGATTTACGACATAAGGGATGATAGGGACAAAAATTAGATGTAGTTTGGATGAAAAGATATAGTTGAGCTCTTTGTGGAATCACAGGGCCTCAACAAAGCGATCCACTGAATCCAGTAGTTATGAGCAGTCGTGAAGCATTAAAAAGAGGTTGCAGAATTGGTGACTGTTTAAATTTACGTTTGGAAAAGGAGTAATAAAGCGAGATAATTGAAAAGCAGTTGTTTAATACTATATCTTTAATTTGATTAAGAATGCAGAAGAATATTCCCCGCTGGACTTAGAATAAATGAGTTTCTCATTCTTGAGACTGCTACTATGAAAGTAGTAAAGCTGGTGTCTCAGTTTTCAGGAAAAAAAAACTATTGGCCTCTACTTAGTAATTGTTGTTTTGTTCTGATTTGTTTGAATTGTGTGAATTACTTAAGTATGCAGATATTTATTCGTTTCGGAAGTAAAGGATATTACGAATATCGATCAAGTGGAAGCGGGCGGTTACGATTTTAAAATTTTTTAAAAATATTCGTCTAATTGCAGCTATGTTCAATAGAATTACGGAAAACGCTGGACTTAAATGTAGGTTTTTGGATGGAAAGCAATTGAGCTGAAGCTTCTATTCGATATTGGTTTACCTTCTCCTGGGAATCTGCATTGATCAACCCGTTGTATACATCACGTAATTTATCTATTAGAAAGGTTTAGTTGTTATTTCGAAAAAAATTATTGAGCGTCTTACGCTTTCTTTCGTCAATGATTTTGATTTTATTCGGATTTTCTTAATGAAGGTGATCTACTATTAAGTTCATTCCTGCGTCCTGAAAATAGATCATTCGATAGTGAAAGAATGAGTGTGGGAATGGTGTCAGATTCAAATTTGAAGTAAGACTGGATTATAATTTATTTTCGGATGAAATGATTGGAGTTTAAATTATTTGGGGATATCTTCATTTTTTCATATTTAATTGTCTGTGAATATTTCTTAAGTTGTTTCTGGAGAAAAGGACGAAATCAGTAAAAGGGTAGAGCTATGCAATATATTTTTCATGCTTAATTTTTTTTTTTTGTTGAAAATATTTCTAGATTGCTTCTCTTCTGCTTCCTATCAATATTTCCTCTTCCGTTATTATTCTTTTGTCATTAATGTTAACCAAGCTTTCTTTCATAATTTTGATATCGTCCTTCATTTTGCAGCGAAATGCTTGAATACCAGAACAATTCAAATTCTGTGAATTTGGTTTTAACAAGATTAATGCATGCTAATGAATATAGCAAAACATGGTTTTGCAAAAGGAATGCAATTATTTCGTTCTTTTTGATTAAGCAATTTAATGAGGTACGTTCTAATAATGAGATTTAGAGATTCTGCAGAGTTGAATCTGAATATTTCAGGATAGATGTTAGAAGCTCAAAAACAACTCAGTATCATCATGCAGATATATGTTCTCGATATTTTAAACAAAGTGAAAATATGCTAACATTTATTGGCTATCTAGATCATCATTTTTAGGGTTGCTTTTGGAATAAAAAAAAGTAAATAAATAAATAAAATATCCAAGAATAAAATATCCAAAATGAAGTCGGATATACATATAAAATATATGCCTTAGTTCAGGTATAAACTTACTTATAGTTTTAAAAGAATAAACAGAAATAATGAAATATTGCGATATTGATTATTGTGCTTTTTCATTTTTTTTCTGGAATGGCAATAAGTGCTTCTTTTTCCGCTAAACTTTGAAACATAAGGAAAGACATTGGATGAAATTGGAAGTTTCATTATAAGTTTCTTTTTTTTTTTCTCTATATTATTCTCTCTAGCCAGAGAATTCTCTAACCTATTTTCTTATATTAAACTGAAGACCAGTTTGTTTATTGTGAAACGCAGAATATCTGCAGTATATAGAAGGAATAAGTAAGAGTTTAACATGTCATTTTGAAAGAGATCAAATCAAAGACACTATTATTTGGAGGTGTAATAAGTGGAGTAAATAGATGTACGTTTGGGAATTGATCTCTGTCATATGCATAACTTGAATTTTCATTTTGAATGTTTTGATGGATTACTAAGCGGCTTATTGCTAATATCCTTGAATTATTCGATTGGAAATATCACTCAAGGGATTCGATTCCTTAAGCTCATTCACGGAAAATTTACAAATATTAAGACTTTTGCACTTTTTGTTCATTGATGTGAAGAAAGACTGATTGCCGTGCATTGGAAGTGCAATGTACGTTTAGTTATCGAAACTACTGCAACTGCAACTGAACTATTGCAGGAAAAAGTGGAAGGATGAGCGGTGATGACGTCGAAATGCTATTGATGCTTTATGTTTAGTAGTTATATAGAACGAGTATTGAGCATCTTGTTCAATTTCAATACTTTTTTGCCAAGTACCATTATCATTCTGAAGGGCATCCGTTTTTGTCCTTTTCTATTTTTCAGTTTCAAGTTATTATCTGTATTTCCTAAACTAGGCCATTTTCCATCAACTAATTTGTTCTTATTTGCGATGCCACTCAAAACAAGTGAAGCAATCCTGGCTGCAATTCACGATGCATTATGCGAAAGATGCATGGATAGCAAGGATGGCAGGATGATTTCGATTTTTAATATTTTTTCGGATAGAGTTAGAAGAAAAAATGAGGATGGGAAGAGAATTACAAATGTCAAATCTTATTTGAACAAATTTAAGCTGACTTTTTAAGCTTTCTTTCTCTAAAGATTTTTTTCTGCTCATCAGCAATTGCCGAGATTTCATCCTTAAATTGCAAATTATGAGCAGATTTGAATCTTATAAATTGATAATATTCATAAATAGTAGCAATTTTAACCATATTGTATTATTTTATGTTTGGTATTAGAAAGCTGTAAATTTCCAGTGTAGTTAGGACGTATTACCCGCACTAAATACAGGTGTTGCCGTAAGGAAGTAAGGTTTCCGAATCATTAAATGCTTGATTAAGCTCAAAGGGGTAGAACTGCATAAATTGCAGGGCAAGTAAAAAGATCGGAAGTTCTAAAATAATTGTTGAAGGAAAGTTTCGCTCTACTTATTTCACAATGTCTGCGTTACTATTACCAACATGATCTTGCGCTATTTTTTGCGCACATTTTATCTCATTACCTGCAATTTATTAGCTGTAAACGGTGTTCGCAGTGATTTTTTAACGCATCAAACAATGCGTTTTTTCAATACCGTTCGCAATGACTTCCTGATATATGGTATAACCCAGGTAATCTATAGGTTTTAATTGATAGAGTAAATAAATTTCAAATCTTATTCTAGCATTCACTGAATTTAATTATATTGAACTGATAACTGGTGATTTTCATTGAGCCTATTATTAAGTTTGAAGAATTATATTTTTATTCCAAATTATTTTTAATTGATGTCGAAACTGAATAAGATAAAAAATATTTGCTGAATTAACTATTTTCTTATTTCTGGAATTGGGAAAAATTGCAAGTTGTACGATTTTAACGATTCCAGGATTGTCAATTATATTTCGTGGAACATATGAATTATATGCTGATCAAATCACTGAAAGTTGATCGAAGTAACACATATTGCTATCCAGATTTAGTCAAACTTCATCTTCGGCAAGGAATCAAGCAAATTTCACTTTTGCTAATAATGAAACAAGCCATGAATCACATCTGTACGTTACCAATCGAAATGCCATCGCTTCAAACTGTTAGTAATGGGCAACTTTTCAGGTTTTTTTCTAATTATTTTCTCTATTCATTGATATAATGTTTTATTAATCACCACTCAGACATGATTAAGGTCTGATAAGGTTCGACATTTAACATTGTTAAATCTTGCTGTTTACGATTTACATTTACAGTCAGAGTTCTTTGGCATGTAACAAATGAAAATAGGTGAACTAGAAAATGTGTTTTATGAAAATATGCTATAAGCAATTTTCCTTTCTGAATATTTCTTAAGTTCCATTATCTGGGTCAATTTTCCAAGTTTTATTCTTTGCATTAATTGGAGTAAAACATAATGCTAGATTTGGTAGATCGCTTTGGAATTCCTGTCTGATACCAAAGATTCTGGAATTCCTGCGTGATGCTATTTCCATTTATGAGTATTCAGATTCTGGTATTGTAATACTAAATTTAATGATACTATTTTAAGTTATTTGACATTATATTTAGTTTTAAATATATCGGAACATATGTATTACTTGTTGAAGTGCTAAATCAGGCCAAATATATTTCAAACCGTATGTTCAGATGTAGTCCAACATTGAGTTGTTGAAAATCTGTAGAATGCGATGAATTACAATTGCAGTTATTCAATATTTACTTCATTACCATATGCTGCCTGTTCACGTCTCAGAGATAACAATTTTCTTCTTGAGCCTGATTTATCTTTTATGGACACCACATTTTCTGATATTATTTATTTTATTAATGCCAAATCAATTGGCTTTCAGCGGGATATACAACAATTTCGGGTTCGTTTTTCGGCATGATATAAATTGCTTTTGCAATTTAAGTAATTTTTGAAATTCTCAAATTATGGCTGTTTATTGTGCCAATTTTTGAATTGAAAAATTTTCGAATAGAAACTTTGGAAAATTCCTCTCCTACCCGCTGAATAACTTCTGTGAAAAATTATTTCCAGATAAATGAGTACGGTAATCTGGTAGCAATGGAAAAATTCGTTGTTTATCATCCACAAAAAGGTTTTTGTTTTAATTGTTTCCGATTTGTCCAAAAATCGCGACTGAGACTGCGTGTTCTTGTTACTTCGAATAAATTTTTGAGAAACTTTTGATCAAGCTTCAGGATAGCTATTCTGTAGAGAAACTGAAATATTGTTGAAATTGAAATCATTATCAGGTAGTCATGGAGGTATTGAACAATTCAATCAATTCATCGTTGAGCTCGATTTGAAGCGTTCAATATTATATACTTTCAATCGCCTTCAAAAAAACTTACTGTCCGAATGTTTGTTCGACTTGCTTTTCAGGTTTTAGCTAAATCTAATCTAAACATTTCCAACTTTCGGAATCAACTTGAATTAACTTTTCAGATTAAAGCCAATAATTAATTTGCAGACCATCTTATCGTTTCCCTAAATGGATTGAATTCAACCATGTACAACGCAAACAGGCTTGGCTTGAATCGTTTGCTGTCGATGGCCAGTTGATGATGTTTACTGAATCCATTCATGATGTAATTAATCTTTTTGTAGCCTTCACTGAACTAAAGTATCAATTTAGTGCAAAAAAAGCGTAGTTATGTTTTATTATCCAATAGACCTTTTGGAATGAAATCATGGCAATTTGTATCGGTGAGTTTCAGGAAATGGGAGCCACTTCTGAATTGTATTTAAAAAATCTACGGATTCGAAATAGCTCAACACGATTGCTGCATTTAGATTTTGTTGGTGATATTGGTGTGCTGCAAAAACAAACTTATGCTGATTTATCAACAAAGAATATTTCTACTTTTGGTAACTTGAAGTCCACTTTAACATGGAATTTTCGAAGCTTCAACCGGCAATCTTAAACACTAAAGCACTAAATTTATGCCGAGATTATTTAATCGATTAATCCAAACAATGATGAAATTACTCGAACCTCACTACCACAAAATCCGTCATCCAGTAATAATCATGATTTAATTTTCTCAATTTTTTCAAAAAACATCACTTCCTGATTTTATTTGCGCCTGTCGGATGTGTTTTTCCTTGGAGTATTTAATTTTTCTGTCTTTCTGTTCAGGATTCATTGATTTTGCTTAGAAACCTAGAATATTCATCTTAAATGTTTTTATGTGGCTTATGTTACGGCTTTTTTCAACCCATCAGTTGAGAGTTAACTTTTCCGCTATTTTTGAACTCGCTTGCGGTGGTAATTCCAGTCAATATCAGCTTTTTACATTTATCAAACTTATCTCTGAGCAAAATCATTTCGACCTTATTTAAAAATTGACGCATTGCAGATAATGTGAGACAATTATATGCGCAAAGTGCCCGAAATGCTCAATTAGCAATATCTCACGCGTCACAAAAAAATACCGTTTTGGATATAATATCACCGGCAACATTAACGGTTAAAACAACTTCAACATCTACAGCAGCTTCTGTTGAGAAAGCAACAATAAATGGAATTGATCAATTCTATTCCGAAATCGAAAGTGATCAGTCAAGTGGTATCATAGATCATAAAATTTGGAAAGGAACCAAAACACCGGCAACGGAACGCTCATCTACATTGTCGTATCAACAATGGTAAATATTACGTTGCAAAATTTTCATACGTTGATCATCAACCAAACTAATTCACTACTTTTTGGAGCAATCATTAGCTATTGGCTTCTCGAAATTTTAGTTTTGTTTTGCGATGAAACTTACTTCGATATTTGCCTGATAGCTCCATTAAGTTTCCGCTTAGATTAAAAGAGATGGCAAAGAATTTATTAGCGAAGATATGATTCCAAAACTATAATAATGATGAGGTGATGAAAACTCCAGACATTTTCTTCCTCATTCATGTGTTGGTAATATTTGATTTTTTGATCTAAAAGTACATTTTCAAAAAGATTATTTTATTTCTTCACTTTTTCTGAAGAAATAAAATTTTCTAGTCAACTAATTTTTCCGAATTTTAAACTCTACGTTCGACGGTTTCGACAATGTCCTTTTCTTTTTTTGGCCGGAGTTCCTATGATTTCTGTCTATTTATTTATGCATTAATCTTAACAAAAGAAACACATCGAAAATACAAAGAAGAATGTTTTTCTTTTGATTTATGGAAACTTAAAGTTGGACTCTCACAAATGTCAGCGACAGGGAACGGTTTTTGGTGGCTCATTTTGTTTAACTAACTTGATGATACAAATTTTACGCTCGATATAAAAATTGAGAAATATTGATAAAATCTCAAGCAAACATTAAAGGACTTATATCTTTTACACCATTTATGGAAACTCAAATTTGGACTTATATGTGTCAGTACTTGATTATTTGTCACTTCTTTGTTTTAGTGCAAATAGACAAAATTTGGTACATAAGCCTAATTTATGGTCAAGAACATGAAAAAATTGATTTCGTTTCCTTCCGCTTGTTGAGGTCAACTATAGTGATGAAAAGTTGTCGAGGATATAGTATTTTTTTATTAAGGAAACGGAGATTTCTGTAAGCTGGTTTCTGGACAGTTATCTTTGAAAGACTTCCTGATAAAATCATACTGAGTTTTCTCGTCTCAATCCGGAGAATAAGAGAAAAGGGAAATAGGCTTATTGCCTACCATATGCTTTAAGAATGTTGCAGGAAGCTTTTCAGACATTAGCTATCGAGCGCAATGAGTTTAAATTCTTATAGATAATAACATGATGAAACTCAAATAAATTAGATTTTCCGGAATGCAGTGACACATGTTGGCGTGTTAAGCTTTTGGCTGGATAGCTCAACTGGTATTATCTAAATGGTTAGCAAATTATTTCTGTTGAAAATTCGTTGACATTTTTTCAGGTTTACGAAAGATGTTAGCAAGTATCATGACATGGAGGAATCAGAAAAGAAACTTGCTGAAAATACGGAAGAAATGCGGAATATTATTCTTCCAAGCAGTAATGACAGTAAAATATTCTGGGAGAGTAATATTTCCAAAGTTGATAAAAACAAAGAAAACATAATGCTCGATATTGATGATCACATTTATGATAACGAAATGGGAAACGTACAAGGAACAAAGAAAGAAAATGAAGTTTTCCAATTTCCAGAAATTATTCCAGAAAAAGATATTATAACAAGTGCAACTGTTGGTCACAGCGAAATGACCACACAACCAAGTACTACATTAAGATCAAATTGTACTTTGACTGTGATGCAACTGAATGTATTTATATGTTTACTTGCTTCTTTTCATATATATTTGACCTTTAGTATTCCTTAATTTTAGTGATTCAATCATAAACTCTTCAAGCTTATTTCTAATGAAAACAATTCTAATAATCTCTAGTATCAAAATGAACACGAATTAGCAAAAATTTAGAGATTAGCAAACGAATCATGTGAATATCCTAAAATGCTATGAACAGTATAACGAGTATTGTATTGAGTATTGATAAAATGTTCTCATTTCGAGTATTTATGTTGCTTGCAACGACCATTTCTGAGAATTTTGTAGAAATCAGTCTGAGACCTTTCCTTTTGCTTCTTCTCTCCGAGCTAAAAACAATGAGATTCATGCATTGTTAGAGCTGTCGAAGATACGAGTTTGAAAAGTGATATTATATGGTAGGCTTTTTTTTTTCACGACAACTATAAGCTTTTTTTCCTATCCTTAACTTAAGCAGACAAACTCAGCAAGAGAGTATTAGCAAAAAAAAAATGAATATATCAAGTAAGGGGCACTGTACAATCTTTGTTTCGATTTAAAATTATTTCCATCAAGAGAAAGGAAAATGGTCACATTACATTGAACATCATGAATCATCATGTTTCTTAATTTTTTCAACTAGAACTAGAACTGTTGGTTAGTTCTCACTTCAAAATTCACTGAAGAGCATTTATAACTAGGGAATAAAACTTCAAATAATAAAACATGAGAAATGTATCCCCGGCATAAAACATAATTTTCTAAGTTACTCAGCCGAAATTGCGGGGCTATCAAGCCATCGAGAATTGGAAACTTGGATCGAAATAGAGCTATAATCTATTTATGAAGATATATAAATTGCAATCTATATAAATAAAAATTTAACAATTTGAAAGCAATCGGTGAAGACTTGCGAAGTTGTGGCTCTTCACACAACTTCGCAAGTTTTTCACCGATTGCTTTCAAATTTTTAATACAACTGTTGCATTCGAATAGGCGCGTGTTTTTATATAGATATACCTGCTTTTTCTTTTGCCTGTCACATCTTTTTTTACCTGTCACACCCGTCAATTTTTTCCACACCTTGCAGTTCCGGTTAACTTATCATAGCAAATGATGGGAACTGCAAAATAGAATGCAATAAGGAAAGTTGCACAGAGAACAATGAGAATTAATAAAGGACGATGCGACAAAAAGAGGAGAGAAAAGGAAAGCCAGTCGAAAGACACTGCAAAATAGCTTGCGTGCTATGCAAGATACACCAAAGCTACATTTCGTGCAGTTCGAGATTATAACAATTTGAGATACATAAGTGGTTGCACTGGAGGTCCACCAAAGTGATACAGTCACAATCGCCGTTGTTAGTTGGGGATTGTTGGCGTGGCGCCAATGGACTGGGTCTTTTAGATTTAATTAATTCTTTTCGTAGTTTTGTATGGGGTGAAAGAGGAAGTAGGTTGGGTAAGAGTTGTGGTGAGAAATTTGGATGCTCCCGGACTAGTTCGGTGCTATTGACCAGTTTCCTGAACTGAGAGGAAACCGGGAGAAGTGATTACTGATCTTTATGGAATATCTAATCATGTTAAGAACAAGATTATCAGTTATAAATAAAGCAATATATAAATGTTTTTGATCGGCTACGTAGAATTTTCAGGACCTTTTTGATGTATGCTGCAGAAATTTACTGCACTGTATTTTTCTGGATGTTTTAATGTGGAATTAGTTTCGTAAGTAATAGCTACCAGTGCACTATAACCTTCATTCATTCAACTATTTTTGTTTATACTGTGAGGTGCTGTTTTTAAATGCTATATCTTTTTGCTTTCTTTCATGGAAAAAAAAAATAAAATTTACAAATGATTTGTTAATAAGGAATTGCTGTATTCAATGGCATATAATGTACATGAATTCAGTCGAAGTGATAAACTCCTACTGACAGCGATCTTAATGTCAAGAGCTAAGCGCTTGACCGTTTTTTAATCCTTTAAATGTGAAGTCGAGTATAAGTTTCCGTATGGAACAGTCATGCTGATTATTTTCATGATCAGTTTTTATCATAACTGACTGTAGATGATTGATTCGCCATTTATTCGATATATTATATCTGTTCTACCTTGACAGTATTCCGCGTCATTTTTCATAACCAATTGTTAATCTTTCAATTTCATATGTTCGGATTTGGTGGCGCTGTTTACTTTTTCCTAAGATATAACCTTCCGTTATTCTCGTATACAATGCAGTCATTGTTTTCTTGCTGATCTGCAAAAAAGGTTCTTCTAGAAAAATATGAATTGACTATGAGGACGATGTTATAGTTTTAACATCCGTAAAATGTTTTCTGCAAGAAGCAGTACTTACCGAAAGCTATTTTCAGTGCATAAAAGCTATATACGGATGACATTCAACAAAATAAATTTTTTGTTTTGCGTCGAACTTCAGAAGACGAGTAGTCATATTTGCAGTTTACTGGCCCATTTCCAAGAGATTTTGTCCTTATTTCTTGTATTTGCGCAATCAGCATTTTTTTAAATTGCAAACATCATTCACACTTATCTAAAAATTATTTCTGGAGACTAAAATCACTGCTTTATTGGTTATGTAGTTACTTTCGGGGACCTTCACTTCGTACGGCGCGTTTCTAAACTAAGTCCATTCGTTTTTTTGTTTTTTCTTTTCTTTTTTTCTTTCTTTTTTTTTTTTCCAACTTTTGCAGCTCTTATTTCGAATGAAGAGTGATTAAGCTGAAAATAAATTGACAGAGCAGAGGGGGTTTCGATGACTGAATACAAGCTCGTTGTAGTTGGTGATGGTGGTGTAGGCAAGTCAGCCTTGACCATTCAATTAATCCAGAATCATTTTGTTGAAGAATATGATCCAACAATTGAAGATTCTTACCGCAAGCAGGTTGTGTTCTTGTTGTTGCTTTTTAACTACACTTATTTTTTAAATTGCTTTATGGTATCTTAAAATAATGTTTTGAAATTTATAGGTTGTGATCGATGGTGAAACTTGTCTGTTGGATATTTTGGATACTGCTGGACAGGAAGAATATAGTGCAATGCGAGATCAGTATATGAGGACCGGTGAAGGCTTCTTGCTGGTATTCGCCGTTAATGAAACAAAAAGTTTTGAGAATGTTACTCAGTATCGTGACCAGATTCGAAGAGTCAAAGATAGTGATGAGGTAAGCTGCTTTTCTTTCATCAGTTTAAGCCAATCGAATTTATATTCTCTGCATGAGAGGAGATTCAAAGTTTCACGGTGTTACCGTCGCTAGTGCTTTTTGCATTTATTCGTACCTAATAATGCGAAAAATTCAGAATGCGCAAGTAGTTAGCGTAAAAACATAAGGTATTGCTGCAGGTGCCAATGGTGCTCGTGGGTAACAAATGTGATTTGGCGCAGAGGACAGTAGAGTCACGTGCTATATTGGACGCATCTCGCTCACTAGGAATGCCTGCCGTCGAGACGTCTGCCAAGACACGTATGGGTGTAGATGATGCATTCTATACACTGGTTAGGGAAATACGCAAACATAAAGAAAAGCAATGTATCAAACCGCGAAAAAAGCGTAAATGCGTAATTGTTTGAAATTTTAAAATTATTTGGGCCTCTGCCAAGTTATACGGTTTGCGTGAATAAGCTCAAGAATTCCTAGTGTACGTGCTTTGATTAACTTGCATTGTTTCCTCATAAAAAGCACTGTTTTAATGTCTCAGTGTAACGTATATTGGAAGGGAATGATTTCTCGAATATCTTGGTTTGAATACTATTCCTCACAAATTAATTTACCGGTGCATTTTTATGACTTGCTTTTCCAGTTTGCCAGTACGGTTATACCTTCGTTGATTTCATTTTGCTGATTTATGTAAAATTACTAAGTTAACAAATACATTCGATATTACATCAGTTCTGCAGACTGTATGAGTTTGTAAATTTTAATTTCTTACCATGATAATTAGAAATTTGGAATTAATAGTAGTGGAAGATTAGAAAAAATTATTAGGATGTAATGAAGCTTTACAATTTTCATGAGAAAACATCATTTCTTCTTGCTGTTCGATTCAGTACTCTTTTTTTTTTTTTTTAATGTTGTAAGGTGTCAATTTAACAGTTAGTAGCGTTTGTGGACGGTAACAATTCCTATCGCTCATATCACTTCCGCTTGCTGCGGCATGTTTATTTGCTGTTATAGAGTAACGTTATATTCGAATATGGTTTTGTGAATTCTGCATGTTAAAAAATGACATGTATTTAGTATTGCTGCCCGTAGGCTGCTTTTGTTATTGAACTTAAATACTTTGTTTTCAAATTTTAGTACTGTATATTATTGGTAAAATTCAATTTTTCTGCGCGTGTTTTATAGACGCCATTTCATGGCTTGCGTAGCGAAGCAGGAACAGCTGCTTCAGATTCCTTCTTTTTTTGTTTCTTTTTTTCTTTCGCAAATTCAAAATCTATTCAAAAAGGGTGTTTCAAACGGATATATGTTTAGCTTACAGCGATTCAATGCAGATTTTATTATGATAGCTCATTTTACTCTCAAGTATATATCGTGGAACTACAAGCTTTTGAATCATTTTTGTTGGGAGCTGAATTGATGCCAGTTGCACAGTAAATAGTTCATAAACTGTGAAAACTAATAAAACGGTCATTTGGTGCAGCGCAGTAATGATCTTCTGCTACTTTATGATTAATTTCGTTTGTTTTTTAGATTTCAATGTGGAAATGAGTATTAGACTTAGCGGTTGCACGAGTTGCTTTAAGACATTGAGTAATCATTTCTATTTGCAAGAAATATTGTTGGAGCTGTATCGAAAGGTCCAGTGATTTGGCATTTTATTAGAGATTAGAATAATATAATAATAATACTGAAAAATAATATCAGACCGCAACTATCCGGTGTCTTCTTGATACTGTTTATTGATTTTCAATATTTTTTATTTCCCATTGTTAACCATTTTGCTTCCTGTTGAGTATACAGTTTTGCTATCTTATAAAAATGATGATTTTCAGATGGTTCATCTAGTTTTAATATAAGTTTTTCTAGTGATAGCAGCTATAATGATCTTACAATCGGTAAACAATTTGAATATATAAGTAGTGGTTATATATTACAGCCAAGTAGTGAAAAAGTGGAATTGTTAAATTTTTAAGGGGAAATAGGCAATTTACCTTTCTTTTTTGAGAAGTTAATTTATGAATATTATTTTTTCAAGAATATTTGATCGAGTTCTATTGGAATTCCGAATTATCCATTAGTCGGATTTAAAAAATGTTTTTGCTTTATTTGCTCTGTTTTATTCGTAAACAGAACATGATATTACTGAAAAGTAGTGTCCTGATACCTTCAAATCTAGACGTCTGAAAAAGCTCATCGATTGTTCTTTTACAAAGTTGTTTAGATTGCAAAAAAAAAAAAATCATACAGATGCTTCTTCAGCACGACGTGCTCAATTACTGATGGTCGGGTGAATATCTGTTCTTTTTATCTTTGATATTGATGAAATATATATATATATATAAGTTGTATGCGTTCATTATCACTTGTCTTATATTTTGCGCATTTTATGATATGATTGTTTCTGTTTCATGTTAACTTTGCATTAAAAGTTTGCTCACTGCAACTGTTGTTTCATGCATGTATTGTTGTTCCATTCAGCCCATATATTTTGCTTCATTTATTTTCTTTTTTAGTACGAAGTGTCGATAGCTATAGTATTCTTTGATTTAGAAATTGTTCATTAGATTTGGTAGAAGAATAAATCGAGCTAGGGATAAATTTTTGGCGGCAATGTCAACTTTACATTAAGAATTTTTTAAGCGGTGCATTGGTAATTGAAAAGGAATTAAATTGAGGAAGCAGTATCACTCGTAATTTATGGATGAGCATGGATGCAAAGGTTGCCTTTCTTTCAGATGACTCGCAAAAGAAAATGTGGTGTAGGTGTTGCAGAGAATTATTATGGAGAACGAACTGGTGATCATGATTCCAATGGCGGTATGAGATATGTTATTTGATTTGTAAATGAGATTGAAAATATACTTGCCAACGGGTATTACCAGAAAGATTTCGAGAGTTGTATTAGAATAAATTTGAAGAGAATATCATCCATTTTCTGTGGGTTCAAGCTGCTCTGTTGTATGTTCAATTTTACTTTTTTTAGCAATGGATAATGCCTGGAGTAGTGAATTCATGAAAAATTTTGAAAAACGCTATGGGCATGTTGAATATAATGAGAAGTATGGTTCGCTTTTTGTTTTCATTAAAATACTAAATCGCGGTTCGAATTTGATTGCCCTAGGCATTTACTACACATGAATCTACCAAGCCTTTTTTTTTTTTCGACATCTCACGGATGTATAAAATTCGAAAGGGTCGTTTTAAAAAAATTATCTAAGACGCTAAGTAAATGTTTAATTGAGTCTAAAGTGATACCGCTACTTTCTTTGTAAAGAGAACTGTCTTTGATTTTTTCTTTTTTTTTTTTTCAGATGGAAGAAAAGAAACTTAGAGCGGCGACTCAGTTCTTCAGCACCAGATTTTTATGAGAAAAATGAATTGACTGCAGATACTGAAGAACTTGAACACAGCATGGAATATCCTTCGGAACTTGTTGAATACATGAAACAAGTTGCTTGCATTATTGGAGATGATCCCTCTGTGTCAGGTAGAATAAAATTTAAAAATTATTGTCAAAAGATTTTGTATTTCATCACTGAGGTAAGGCAAGAAGGGTATTTAAAAATTTTATTTTGTGATATGGTTTGATTACACTGGAGCAAATTCGTAAATTCCTAGGTGATTTACAAAAGAAGTGTATGGAAGAATGCCGAGGTTCTGAAATTTCTTTATGCAAGTTTAGTGAACCTTGCTTTCTAATTGATGAAATCTTCAACGGCTGCCGCGATGCTGCAAGACAGTGGATGTTTAAGATTATGCAGTCGAGAAAAGAGACTTCGCTGCAACTCCTCTGCATGCCTTGGGCTTGTCACACCTTAGAAACGTTGCTTTCTTCTTTAAGTAACGCTCTGGATATCGAGGTATCTACTTTTTTAATTGTCTTATTCGCAGTTACTGTACTTATTTCTAATTCTTCAATAAGCTAAAGATTACGGGCAGATATTGTCGGTCAAAATTTTTATTTTTGAGTTATAGCTTTTTGTTGTTTTTGTTGGAATCTACTTGATTTAGCATATGCAAGTTTCTTCACTTTCAAATACTGCAAATGTTTAAATATCCCGACGTGGCTGTGTCGCTGTGCAGTCACTAAGAAACATCAGATATGTCGCATTGAATAATTTTGTCATTGTAAACCGTTATTTGTTCCAGATTGCTGATTATTGGGTGGATCTAGTTTTAGAAAATTGGATTCAGCTAATATCTGATAGAAATGCCAGTCATTTTATTCGCACTCTTACATATCACCTCACTGGCCTCAGAAGGAAAAGATCGGGAGAAACGGAAAAATTTTTAACGAAGAATGCTTTGTCCAAAAAAGTACAAGTCAGTCCAGCAGCTAAAGAAAGTTTTAAAAGGATTGCAAATATGGCTCTGGACTACGCTTCAATAAACGGTAAATACTACTATTAGCTGCATGGTTCAGTTCTGAGAACCTGAGAATGAGAATGGAAGTTGATCTTTTGAACGCAATTTTTTGATCTATATAAAGTGCCAAATAGAGTTTGATGATGAATGGAGATTGCAGCGATGTTGGATAATGAATCAGTTTCGTTAGTGCTGCAAGATGTGATCGAATGTGACTCTGTTTTTCAAACTGGCTGTCTTCGAAAATTTGTTGAAGCAGCCTGCAGAGATCCTGATTCCGTTTTAAAACAGTGGAAGGAAAAGCAAGCCTCTCATTTATGGGACATTATAGTGCAGAAGGTTTGTATTTTAAATGTTTATTTTAAGTGGGGACTTGGGTTAAATTCGCTGCAGTAATAATCTTCGCATTATTTATAGGTTGATGAGGATCTCCGTCAAAGTTTGTATCATTCTGTTCTAGAAGGCAAGTTGTTCAATCTGTCTTTACACATGTTCGCAAATTTCCCGCTGCAAAAATATATGTTATCAGTAAATTCAAATGAATTGGTATGTATTTAGTAGTTCTCACCGAAAAAACTATTTTGAGTCGAAAGAAATTAGATGTCTAGCTGAATAATGAAGACACATGTGTTGAAACACAGATTGAATTTTTTGGTTCTTGTTTGTTTTAAATGAGTTGGTCCAACTAGGTGAATTCAAAGATTTCCAAAATTATGGTTTCTAACAAATTCTCATCATCCATTTAAATGTACCATTTTAATTGATCGAATTAGAGATTTTAGAACTAATAATGTTTTCATTCTTGCCTTTGCTGGTCATAGTATTTTGGTTTTTTGTTTTTGCTCCACATTTCGGTTTTTTTTTTTTGTCAGCTATACTCCAAAAGGCCTTTTCTTTCCAATGATATGTTCCATATTTAATGACATTTTAGGTAATTAATGTTTTTGACGAACTTATGGCCCATTTCATGGATATTTGCGCTGAATGTAAATGGAAAATCATTATTGCTCTGGTTCAAATAGCCCGCACTAGAGATGAAGTTGTTATTGTTAAAAGGCTAAGGAATTATTTCAAATGCGATTCCAAGTCTGCAAGATCGGCATTTGTACCCTGTGTATTCACTCTTACTTGCCGGACTTCTACACAGTGTAAATTTCCCAATAGTTACTTCATTTCTTCTGCAGTTGATTGATTTCTTGAAATACCAGTAAATTTCATTTTAATAGGTATGTTGTATTGCAGGTGGGCTTACGGGGACCTTTGATATTATGAAAGGACAGCTTTATGGATCTCTTATTCTTCAAGAACTTATAAATTATGAGCATAATAAAACTGTAATTATGTCAATGAAATCGTTAGCGGATACAACAATTTTCGAAATGGCCCAAGATAAAAAAGGCAGTTTCTTGCTACAGGCTCTTTTTAAATCTTCTACTGTTTCGCGAACTGACAAAGAACTGATTGCTAGACCCCTAAAGGTTAGTACTTTACTGCAGTTAGAAAGTAACTTTTATGAAGACGTAATTTAGTATCACAACAATCATTTTGTGATACTTTCTTTGCAAATGGCTATTCTCAAAGCTGCAGAATTATTTTACAAACTTAATACTTCTTGCAGAATATACATATTAAACTGGAATTTTCATGTATTCATGTACTGTTATTTGCAGCTGAAGTGGTATGAATTGATAACCAATAATGTTTCGAGCCATGTATTCGATGTTCTCTGGGCAAATGATCTTTATAGTATCATGGAAAAAGAAAAATTAATGGACGCTTTATCTAAGACAGTAATTGAGGTACATTTCCTTCTTTCGATCCAAAGATTTGCTGAGGGCTGACATTAGGATAGCATTTGCATTTGCATTTGCATTTTTCTATAGCTGTAAAAAACATTTCCATAATTTTGTGATTTAGTTAAAGTTGAGCTGCTTTAAGCTTTCTAAGAAATCTTGCATGTCATTTTTATGCTTCATAACAACTTGCATAGCGCGGTAAATGTCAAAGATCAATGAGGCCAGACTTAATCTGTAGTTCCACAGTCAATTAATATAACGCCTTTGTTGCTACGAAGGGTCACAATCTTTTGTAGATAGTTAATGTTACACCCCTTACTAAACTGGGCTCTTGCGAAGTTCAGAATATAAGCCTGCTGCTTTTCAGAATCATTGCAAAACGTTACGTTTGATGTGTATGAAGTTGAATTTGCGAAAATTTAGAGAACAGCGAAAAAAATGGTTAAAAGATGCAGGAATAAAACCTGTGAAATGAACTTCTTTCCATTTTTGTTGTTTGAAATTAGAAATAAATTATTCGGAAATCCGTGGTCCGCATTCAGTCCCTATGTAAAAAAGAATGGATTAGGTAACCTCATAAAGTTTGAAAAGCATAAAAGAATTTCGCAAGCTCCATTTCCAATAGAATTAAAAATGATTTCCACACAGTGATTCAGAATCTGTCTAGGGACAAATACTTTTACCGAACAAAGCGCCATAACTTTTTACAGGAATAAGCGAAACATAAGACACGAGATGGTGATAGTGACAAAAGCATGAAATTTTTATCTAAACATAAAACGAAAAAGATCACTTGACGCTTTTAAATACATTTATAGTTCATATGGGTCGATGAGTCATTTCGTTGATATGCCTTTCGGCCAACTGTTCTTCAGTTGCATTACCATTCATGTACAGCATTTCATTTACTGCAGCTTCCACTTCATTAGCAATTGCTTTCGCATCGTCTTCTGTTTTTGCTTCAGCATAGATACGTACCACATCTTCGGTACCGGATGGACTAAAATAAAATGTTAATCTTAAGGTTGAGTGACAATTTGCATTCCAAATTCTTCCTTTCGATTGTAGAAAACAAAAAACTAACCGAACAAATGAACGCCCATCACAGTATTTTGCAACAATTGTATCTATTATTTCCTGCAGTTTTCGCGGTTTCACACACATTGTTTCATCATTATTCATTTGAAATGCCGATCGGTTCACAACCTATCTGTTATCTTTATAAAAAGAAGAAGAATATCTATATCAATCGACTCAATTTTTATTTTGATATTGCACTTTCATTGGAATAAAGAAAAAAAAAAAGAATAGGAAGAAAATTTTTTATTAGAATAGAAAAAAAAAAATGATGTGGGATAGGGAATTTGCACAGTTCCAGTTTCAGTAATAATTGACCCCAGGAAAGAAATTACCTTTAATTTTTTTTGCACACTAGGTAATTCCTTATACATACTATTCCAGTTTTTTATCGACCAGTCATAATGTTTCAAAATCATTTCAACAGCGAGCAAATCAGTCATCGCATCACCCACAACTGTATTCAATAATTTGGAGAAACAAAGTAGCCTTTCAATTTCAATTTTTTGATCAACTTCATCTTTATGAGTAATTATTGTCCTGAAAAAAGCAATTTTTCCTTCCAATCTTTAGCACTACAAAATACTGTAGAATTTGTACATTTAAAACATTAATTTACGAGGAAAGTCCCGAAATACTTAGCCAGCCAGCATTTCATAAATTAAGATGAACCAAAACAAGCGGGAAATGTGAACTGCGGCTGAAGAGATGCAAATAGATATTTAATAATGGAATAATGATAACAGCCAATACCTTATAATATCATAAAATCGTGGACTAAAATATACGGTTCCATGTCCATTCGCTTCGAAATACACTGCAATGTCATATTTTATTGCTTCTTTTTGCAAGTTTTTAATTCCTGTCGCAACACAAGATACATGTATACCCTAAAATTATAAAAAAATTTCATATGAACAATTAAATGATATAGCAAATCATGTAAACAATAAACTGGTGTTAACTTCATATATTTCAGATTTTCATATGCTTTGCTAATTTTCCAGACACAACTGTGATGCAAAACTTTTTCGATATCTTGGATGCAAAACATTTTTTTCGGTACTCATATATCATAATCCAGACAAATGTGAATCCGAGAGCGGCTACAAAAATTTATAATTTTTTACTGCAGTCAGCACCGCTGATGGCATAATTCAAAATAAATGATTTTACAAATGCACTTACCATTTCGTCTTTCAGGAACTTAGTGGAATTACCATTTGCATAACCTGTCTGTATTACTGATACCGTAAAAACATCATTGAGTCCAGCACCATTGATCTGCTGAAAAAAAGAGTTTTATAGTTTTTGCATTTTCTAACTGAGCTGTCAGATCGGATGTTCATGTTGTGGAAAAGAATTGCATACCTCTTTAATATATTTTGCGAAGAGAGCTGCTATTTTATCACCATCAATTAAAACAAATTCATTTGAAGCATCACGATAGAAATAAACAAGACGATCAACATCACCATCAAAAGCAGCACAGCGTTCAAAGGCTTGTATTTTGTCGAAATTGCGTGGAAATTTTTTCTCTAATTTTATATAGTCTGCACCACACTAAAAGCAGTATCCAGGCAAAAAAACATTATAAAATAATAGATTTATAAAGATCACTGCATGTTCCATATTTTTGATATTACTCAGATGTAGTCACAATCACCAATATCCCGTCAAATCTTCTATTCAGAGCTATTCATTTTCATTTGCGATCCAGCACTATCTTTACGTACATCAGTCATATCATAGATCATGTTATACTTGTTTAACAATAACAATATATTCCCAAATAAGTTCATACACATTTATAAATTTAAAAATCTTAAATATGGCATTTTGTTTGTTAGAATTCAAACCGAATGTCTAGATCCTGCTTGACGTAGAAACAATTACAGAGTTCAGTCGTAATTCTCACAGTGAAATGTTACGGTTGCAAGGAATTAAATGATAATTGAAGACTTTTACTGCTTGTGGTACCCGAAATACCAATTCTCAAATTTTGTTAAACTTATGGAAGCTGATAACAAGAGAAGACAAATTTATATGATTGTCCTTTTTCTACGAAAAATAAGAAAAAGCAAAATTGCATGCAAATTATATATTTAACAAAAAAAGATTATATTTACTTAATCCACCGCAAATGAAATCGTATTTACGTATGACCAAACTGTACAATGTTTATATTAAAGATACCTGATCATTCAGTAATGCTTCCTGAGTATTCATCAAATTCACAGCTAGGGTCGGCCATCCTATGCACATAGGGGCGAATTTTTGAGCACCAATACCATTTGCACAATCCAAGTATAGTATCGGAGTATATTCCTTTCCACATCGTGTAACCTGTTATATCACCTTTCAGCTTTGAAGGACCAGTATGTGGTCAGTGGTTGCAATTTGAAATTAGGAATTTGAATAATTTTGTAATCCTATGCGGTCAAGAACAGATCATATATCAAATACTTTTTGATACATCAATGAGGTGAATGCTTACGAAATTCAAACCAGCAAGAGCATTTTGCACTTTTGCATAATATCCCTTCTCAGTAGGGGTACCATACGTGGGATCATTCTGGCAGCGAACGATATAATGTAACTGAGGAGTTGTCAGTAGGCCTGAAATTTTGTATAATGAAAATTTCTAAATCAAAAGATGAAACTATGATGCATTCATAGTTATAGTGAATAAACTCAATTTACTTGGCACTTATAAAAATGGAACGAAGTTTTTCAAAATTTTTTGCCCACTTCAAAATTCATGGCTTCGTATTCTACCATTTATGTAAATCTCAACTAAAAATGCTACAGTTATTATGCAGAGGGTTTATTCGTGAATGCGCAGTTGCACAAAGGTCATATCAGGCATATCAAGCTCTTAAAGTACCTTTAATATTTCAACTATTTTTCATTAATTAATTCCTAGATTTGACTGTCACTGTTTTAACCGCTTGGTTTCAATCGGCCAACAGATGAAAATATGTCGTGACTTCCAGGTCTATGTATAATCATGCTTCAACAATGTTATTTCTATACATATGTAAGGTGGTCAGAATGATTCTCATGAAGCTGACTTAACTCGGGAAACTCAACATTACAACTCGTGTTCTCAACATCCTTGAACATTGTTACATGTTACCTGTTTGTCTATAAAAAGTAACGAAATTTTTCACTTCAGTTCCACGGTATGTGTCATTCATCCATAAAATATTAAATCAATCACCCAGTCTTCGACTACGAACTCTGGCACATTGCATTCCATGGAATGCGGCTTCTTCTATATATTTCGAACTTGGACGTGTATCGATGGCTGTAAAAACATTGACATTTTCACCAATTCTTCCATTGAACTGTCGTCGAAATTCCTGTGACTTTTCCAGGAATTCACTGTCACTGAACGTAAAAATTTCGCTTTTCATAATATGTATACAAATATTAGGCAGTGTTGCACGAGATAAGTAAGTAAATGATAAATAATACACAAACAATAAAAAGTGCAAGTGACAAGAGAAAAAACCTGGCATTTACGATCAAATTTGCGTAGTTCTCCCATGTAGCATCCAACATGCCTCCCATCGGATCGATTATTTTGACTCCATTATCTTCTATCGGATTGTGTGATGCCGTTATCATTATACCTATAGTTTGATCTAAATGTCTGAAAAATGGAATTTAGAAACAATCCAGCTAACCAAATTAAGAACCTGAACCATTAGGTTAAAGCATTATTAAATAAATTGCTTTTCATTTTTGTGGAGCTACGAATAGTTAATCATTAATAAATTGAGTTTCAAGTATTCAAACTAAGTTAATATGCTGACATTAATGGAAATAAAAAATTGGTGAGTTAAAGACATACCGTTGTGATATTTATTGTATTTCGGTAATATGTGCAAATAATGCTGAATTAATGAACTATTAAAATAGAATGGAATACCTGGCACGGATACCAGCCAGATATCCAACGCGAAATACAACAAAAGGCAGATAAGCAGCATTAGTTCGAAAGCCGGCTGTGCCATAATAAAATTTTTTCGTGGGAGAAATTGGTACCTTTTGCCCATTATGGTCAGTATTATTTTTTCGAGTATATATTTCTGGAATAATTATTTCAGCCATTTTCAATTATACGTCCTGAAATTTGCAGTAATACAAATGCAGTTAGTAAAGAATCAGTAAAAATATATTCTTAAATAAAGTAAAATTAATCCCAACGCCACTAATGCAACATAAAGGCATGATCCAATTTCGCAGTAATTCCATTTACTTAAAGATAAATAGTAGGAAAACGTTTCCACACCAAAAAGAGAAAAAAAGAAATCTTTATAGATCTATGATATCTACGAACAAGCCTCATTTTCAAGAATGAAATTAGAATAAATTGATTCGAACAAATTTCATATCCCCATTAAGGAGCTTACTCATTTGGCAAATGATTCGTACCCATTGAGTCGCATTAAAATAAACTTGATGCATATCATTTCATTATAATTTTACGAAATATCGTAATCTACGGAAGCCTGAGCCAAAAAAGACATCTCGAAAGCAAAAGCGATCAGTTGAAAGTGAATCGCAAGAAAAATAACGTTGCAGTACATGTTTCATATTTGTATAGTGCCAAATCATGTCATATGCAAGATGGTTCGATTAATGTTTACGCCTACTTCTTTCGGCATAACTCTTTGTTCTTAAGAAATACTTTCATTACACAACAGAATTGGTCCCAACATTCTTTCCTCTTTCCTTTTTCCTTCCGTTCTAATTAATGGCATTCATCACGTAAAAAAAAAGACCAAAGAATAACCACTGCTATATTATGTTTTTCTGGAGTGATCAAGTTTCACTAAGCATTTCCCTCAATCTATCATAGTTTTATTCTTATCATCTTTACCATCTGTTCTTCTTGCGATAGTTGTAGCTGGCAAATTACAACAAACCAAATGTTCTATGAGACTGAGCGTCACATATTATATCCCACATAATGCATATTTTAATCAGTCCTGAACCCTACCTGGAAGCATTCGAATTTCCATACCTTCCTCAGGTATGACCAATGCATGGGACGGAACTCGCTTTTTTTTTTTTTGACCATTAGATACGATATGTGACCATCTGAATCTTTCTAATTCACTACAAGAATTTCAGAAGTTCTCTTATAAAACGTGCAATAAATCACACTACGTGAGGATGCTAGTAAAATTCCATCATTTCCATAATAGCTCAGACACACAATGAAAAGAAAAAGTTTTGTTTGCTCCTGTAGCACATGTTGTAATCTTATGTCACAGGCGCATTTGGCATAGAGCTACTCCAACGTCTCAGATTGGGTTTATATCGCTGGTACCAGAAAACTTCTGTTTATTTTCAAGATTTTCCAATACAACTTGATATCCGGAATAAATTTTTCTGAATACAAAAAGACCAATTTCTGCTTAAAATTTAAAGATATCCATATATATTTACAATCGAAAACCTGCATAAGAATTACTGCAAATCAAAAGTTTAATAGAATTATTTTTAATCAAATTAATTAATAAAATATAAAAAGTGTTTAGGTGATCACATCTGATTATTAATTTCCTTTCTCTTTCTTTCTAATTATCACAACTTCATTCTCTTAATTATTAAAATCTAAGGGAAATTTGCAATTTACACAGAATTTTTGCGTTTATATTGTTCTAATTCTCAAAGTAATCTAGAATGATGCATCTGAACAAATGGATTCCAAAATTAGATTCCAGGATTTCTACCAAAGAGAAGATTAAAAGATTTAAAACTAGAGTAGTGTTTTAGTCGAGATCCTAAACAGCATAATTTCCCAGTCATCTACCTATCCTCAATTATCCCAACGCAATTATATCATTCATATAGATTTGCAGTAGAATTCAATATTTATGTCAGAAACGGTCCGTTTGTAGCATAATACTTATTCATCGCAATTGCTCGTTTCTTGCGACTAAAGGCGCCGCATCCGATCGTAGTGCAATAACCAATACATTTTTGTACGCAAACAGGCATGCAACAAACACAGCACGGAATACCAAATGATCTATAAGTAGGGAATGGATGAAATATAGGCAATGGTACTGGTGGTGGTAATGGTCGTGCTACAGGAAATAGTGGATGTGGTACAGGAAATGGTTGCAGATTTGGTGCTGACAGTGGGAATGGAACGGGTTCTATTACGGGCACTGGTCGTAATATCGGTACAGGATGCACTACCTGAAAAAGATTTTACAAAAACTTGGGAACGTGAAAGATTAAAAAACTTGACTAATTTCTTCCGTAAACAATGAAATGGGAATCAAACTTGCCAAAAAGAAAAAATAGTGCAGCAAACTTTATTCGGTTCAAAAGGAGAATTATTTGCATAAAATACTCACAGGAGCAGGTACTGCACCGCAACATGTTAATGCTATAGGACAACAGCAGCAAATATGTCGTCTCCATCTAGTGGTGGTGCTTATTATGCTTTTAAACGGTACCGAACTTTCATTTTCTGGATTTGTCATAATCGTTAGCTGAAGTAAAATGTGAATTTTATGTTCTGAAGTGAATAGGAGTGTACGATAAATCTCCACAAATTTGAATAATTTGTTAGATTCGAAGAGTTTATACATAGAAAACCATAAACAAACTTAATCTAAAAATCTGTTTTGATCTAGATCGAATTTTAATCATGTAAATTTTAGTCAATTAGCGAATTTAAGTCATGAAACCTGAATTTGTACTGAAATGCATAAAATATTGTTTGCCATGTAATATATAATAGCGAAAAAGTGACTTACATTGCTGCTTTCTGAGAAGGTTGTTACAACAAAGCATAGCAAATAAAATTGAAAAAGTCGATTACAAAAATCATTGAATCTGTTGCTATTGTTTCGTTCCATAAGTAGCATGTTTCTGATACAAAGTTTTTCTGTTGGAATAAAAATTTGTAAAAATTTCTTCAAAACAGGACTCCATCCAATATATATATATATACTTCTGCAATCCAAAAAACAGGTCAATGAATATTCAAAACTCACGTTTTTCCAACTTCACTTTATAAAGAACATTTACCTTCTTCTCTTTTATATAATTCCATATTTAAATAAAAAAAATCCAAATTTTTTTACATCGATTATTGTAGTTTGTTAAAAACTTTTGTAGACTGATTCAAAAAGTTCAAAATTTTTGGATGGAATCTTGTGAATCATAAACTTCCAGTTTTGCTGTTCTATCTTTGCTTTTCTCAGTACATTTCTTTACTTTTAAAACACGCAAAAATATTATGGATTCCAATTGAACAATCAATAGATGTAGTGAAGATTTAGTAAGTAAAGAAAAAAAAAAAATCTCATTGTATAGTTAGTTGTTACTTTTTTTTTTTCAAGTCTTCCTCAATTCACTTTTTCGTTCGACATTCTATCCAAAAAATCGAAAATTCACTTTTTCCTTCGTTGCACCACTACTCTGTTCCTGTGCAAACAATTTTTTCACTTAATTTCACAAAAATATCATTCTTTTCTATAAAAGTTTTTATTGTATTATAAGTGAAAAAATTTTCCATCAACTTTTCAAGGTAAAAAAACATAAAAATGATGTTAGCACCTCCAACTATATCATTATTCCTAACTACGATATACCTATGTACAGCACTTGGGAAAGTTGTAATCGACACTGATGGTATGATAAATTATGCATGAGGAAGTTATACAAGGTATTTAAAAATGATTTTGAATACCTATTTATATGTCACAGAAAGCCTGTAAAATCAAAAATATTATGAAGTGATATTGAAGAATAAAGAATTGTACATCTTTATTCCTAGAGCTGTTAAAATTTGGTTTTTTGGGATTTGACTTTGGATAATGTATTTAGTTGGTGTGTTAAAAATGATTTCAAATTAGCACATCAACTAAATTTGCAATGAACTGCAAAAATAAAATTATTACATATATTAATAAAAATGCTATACTTAATCATTCGTGTTAGAATGCAACATTGTCGTTGTGGAAATTAATGGATTCAGAAAGGAAGCAATCACATGGCTTCAGCTTTTGCTTGAAATTAATACATTTTACTTGGAAATTTTAGAGAAGAACTTTAAATTTCTCTGTTGGCAGCAAATTGGATGGAGAAGAATGAAAGTTAAGAATAAAACTGAAATATTAAGCATCCTATAGACTTGCATTAAATAACAAACTTGACAACTTAACAACATTTAAAAACCAGTGTCCCAAATCTCTAGTAGTAATGCGAATTTCTTTTTTCCGGATATAATATTTTATAGTCAAAAGTTATATCTAAGACTGAACATTGTCATTGTTTATACGTTCAGCGATAGAGAAAATCCAGCTTGAATTTCAGCAAATGTAATGATGGTTGTGATGCGGAGCGTCCAGACTGATAAATATATGGGAATAACTCATCTAGACATTGCTAAATAAAACCAACTTGATTCCCGAATTACGGACCAAAAATTACAACCCCTACACTTATAATCAACCATATTCCAACTCTGTTAGCTTCTGTTTTCCGAAACACTTGCGAAAGTGCGTTTATAAATTTTTTAAATCCAAAATATTAATCAAAATCTATGTTCAAGTATGAAAATAAACATAATACCAATATAACAGAGTATGAATGATTCAGGAATGATGACAATTAATACACGGCGATCGAAAGTTTACAGTCCGTTATCATTACATCAGTTTTTAATGAAAATTTAAAAAAATCAAAAACGATAATTTCAAGCAAGTGGAAATATCCTCTTCTTTTGATTTTCAAAATATTAGACATGGCTTTATTCCAAATAAATAACAACAGTTTATTGATTATTAGATTATCATACGGAAATTCACATTTCTAAATTAGCCACTCAAAACTAATGAAATGGAGTCAAGTTCTATTGGTAAATGCTTCAGTTCTTGCTATATCAGAGTTTTTTCAGATTTTATATGAAGTTTTTTCTTTTTTTTTTTTTTTGTGAAAACAGCACAGCATCAGCTGTTTACGACTTTTTTTTTATTGTGGATAGAAAGTTTTCTTTTTTGGATTAAGAATTTCGAATTCGCAATAAATCAAGAGTTATATGTCAAAACAATGCAAAGAACAAAAATCAGTTTCCATTTCATATGTCTGTATGCATTCTGAGTTTATGAATTTAGATTCAAAATTGAAAGATGATAAAAAGTCAAGAAGTAAAAGGATTAGATGCTATTCCATTCCTTACATACTTTGGAAAAAAAAGTCGAATATTGTCAGAATATGCGCACTGAAAAACAGTAAAGTAATTCTAGTAAGTTATGGAAATAATCAGAATGCGACAAAATCCTTCAAGATATCAAAATCAGTAAGAGATGAGTTATACTGAAATGTGATAAAGTTTTTGAGAACATTTCAAATGTTGATATATAATGCTTATATATGATTCTCTAAGTTCTTAAAAAAATTTTTTATACATTTGCAAGCATGCCGCATATAAATTACTCTAGCGTGTTCACGTAACTTCTGACGTATTCACGCACATTCGACGTGTACTCATTCTACTCTACATATGATGTTTTATCAGTGTAGTATGGTCAAAAAATTCTCTTCACTGTTTTTAATCGAAGTTAAAAATAAATTTCCATGTTTAAATATTGCAAATTAACGGGTAGTTTGATAGCAAATAATATGAGCCAGTACTTTTCAATCGTACAAATTCTGATAAATTTGGCAACCAGAAGTAGGTCTAGAAAGAGTCATCCTTTGACCCTTTGACCCTTTGACTCCTTTATTTGATCCCATCCAGAACACTTCTAAAATTCAATCCAATTGCATAGAAAATGAGATCGAGATCGTAGTTTGCCACTTTTTGGTAGTACGCGGCTTGGCCAAAATGCTAAACTGTTCACCTCTTGAGAAGGGTTTGCTAAACTGTTCACCTCTTGAGAAGAGTTTGCTAAACTGTTCACCTCTTGAGAAGAGTTATGATGTTATTTTCTTGGTGAAAGTAGGATAATGAGTTCACCTCGTTTATTTGAAATTCAGTCTTTAATTTATATAGTCCCAAAAGATTTTCATGGTAGAGAGGTTATTTAAATATGATAGCGTTAAAAACTGTTTTGATCAATGGCAAATTCGAAGTTTGCTTTATCATTCCGAGAAAGATGCAATAATTCATCAACTGTCCGCAGTAATTGATCTAAGACAATGAAAAAACTAACTTTTCCTAAATCAAGTTCCAAGTTGTTAAAAATCTTTTGAAAATTTATTGCAGTAATCGTGCGGACAAAATAAAAATGCTGCTTCTCAGCAATTTCCTGTTGTCTGCTTCGAGAATCCAATAAATTTAGTTCAAAATATCCATGGAAATATTGATTATATGCTCTTTGATGCTGGAAAATTTTCGGAATAAATATTGAAAAGTGTCACAACTCATAGATTCTTAATTTGCAGATGATCATAAAGGATCGAAAATGGCTGAACAAAAGAATTTTTTCATTGCATCTCGCATATGTTTTCGTTCCAGTAGTCACAGCTGGTTAAATCATCGCCAGGGGCGAATGGTTAGCTATCATTTGCATCATGTTTATTCTGTTTTCATATCTTTTTATATCTACGAACAATTTGGAGTAATAGTTTTTGTCAGAAGTTTGATGATGTATAAAAAAAAATGAATCCTCTTCCATGAAGCTTTGTTTACTAGAGGATGACAGCTTTTCTTACTGGCGGATGACATAAATAGCTTAAAACTTTATATTTTGTTTTATATATATGTATTACAATATATGAGATATGCAGCAATGCTTATGTTTTTATTTTATACTCGCAGCGGTAAGCGAAGTATTCAACATGGATGCTACTGTAAAGCCTGTACAGGTCAGCAAATATTGAATGACCTCGTGCTATAATTCGATTATCCATATATCGGATTCAATTTTTTTTTAAAAACTTGCAAATTTTCAGACTCATTACGCTGATAGTATTTCGCTCTGCAATGAGTTGATAGGTGCGGAAAATTTTAACAAACTGGATCATCTACAACAACTATTTCTGGAAGAAATGTGTAGTCACATTCTTAGAAGGTATTTCAAAATTTTGCTCATTCTATTTTACTTTATTCTTTTGTTCGAATTTTTCATAATTTATAGGTTTTGTAGGAAATTTCTTCAAATTCTTGGTGAGACCAGAAAATATAATCTCTGAGCCGTTAAGCTGTGTACTAATATTCAGTGTACTAACTTCTGCTAAAGACTTACAGCTCTCTCCATACAGTATTCTCTGGATCACACTGTACCACGTCTGAATGATTTCGACGTTGCATCTTTATTAAGGTGTCTTTTTTTATTTTATCTTTGTAGCAATTTCTAGAATAATTTTTCTACGTTTCTTTGATATCTAAAGATTGGCATATTCTTTTTCAATATATCCTTTTTATTCTGTAAAAAGCCTCTACTTTTTACTAACTTCATCACTTTTAGACTGCCTTTCAAGATTCTTAGGATTGCTCAGACTTCAGTGAATTTTAATATTGCTGAGATAATGTGTTATACTGACCATGTCCAATGTCCCTCTGCCCTATTTTATTAGTCTCCTATCGTCCTCTTATATGGAAAGGATTTTGTTAAAATACATTGATAAGTTTGGTGAAACAGGGTATCTAAGTATGCATCTATTCTTTTTATAAATTATGTTTGATAAAATGTAATTTAATATTAAAAATATACAAACATTTGTTTCTATGTGGTATTCCACAGTAGTGATTCCAGAAAATCAGTAACTTACGTGCAGTATCGTGCATTCATGCGCGCAATCTTCAGTCACCTATTACCACTTGGATTAATCGGAAAATGTAATATGGAACTTGCTGTCGGTCGTATTTCGTCTACTCTCTTTAAGCTTGGGTTTGTTTTTTCTCAGAAATTAGAATTCGATTCTTTCTTTTGGATAGAACTTTTTTCCTTCGTACGACTTTACATTTTTTTTTTTTTTTTTTTTTTTTTTTTTTTTTTTTTTTTTTTTTTTTTTTTTTTTTTTTTTTTTTTTTTTTTTTTTTTTGGCAATTCTTCTTTGAACTTGTTAATTAGTCAGAAACAGTATTTTTAGCAATGTTTTATTGCTTAAATCAGCAGTAGTTTCTGTTTTGTAGGTTCGATGAAAGTATAAGGTTAAGTGATCTTTTCTCAACTCCGTTCAAAACTTCAGCTTTAAAATGGTTAAGACATTTATCTTCTTACGAATTATGCTGCATACATCGGAAATTCATGCTTTGGTTGCTAGAATTTTCTGTTCATGTCACTAGGCAAGTCTTTGTTGTTTGCTAATTAAAGAAAGTGCTATGGAATATTTAAAGAGCGGAAAGGAGGAGAAAATCCAAAGTGCGTTTTTATAGTAAGAGTGCTGGAACAGAGGATTGAATTAGGAAACAAAAAAAGGACAGTACAACGCTGATGATAACCATCCTACTACATTTTAAATTGATATCTACACTTTCAGCTCAAGATTCATCTTGTGATCACTTTCTCTTATTTTTTAATTTATTGTCATCTGGCTTTAATATCAATGATTTTATCTTTGCTTTAGAGCTGCATTTTATGTAACACCGGAAAACAAAACGAAACTGTTACGTTTTTACCGAAAAGATATATGGAAACGCATCGAAAGTCACAGTTTCCGTTTGTTATCTGAGAAGAGGGATTTAAAGAAAGTGAAAGGTTGTTTTATTTGTGAATTATTGTGTTTTTTTTCGTATGTTATATTTTGTTGTTTATTACTGTTGCACTTTAACCATCTTCAGTTTACGTATAGTGTCTCCATGTTTAAGGTGTGACGAAAAGTACAGTTGGAGTACGGATTCGTTTTCTTCCGAAAAATTCGTGCACTCGATCATTAATTGTGCCCACAAGAAAGAACTTTCTAAGACAGTATTCGACCATCGCGTTGAAAATAGCCTCTGCAGTTATTGATCTAATATGTGCAAAGCAGCGTAAATATTCCAAGGAACTACCGTTTACTGGAGCTGCTGTTTGGAATGGTAAGTATATATATTCTCTCTTTGTGTTGAATATATACAATGCTAGTTTTTGACATACATTTATACTTTGTCGCAGTGTACTTGGTTTACTTTTGGTGGTGAGGGATCTTCATTGTTATAATAATTCTTTATAATATCAAATGAACAGAAAGTTACAGTGCCGCAGTCTGGTGTCTAAACTTTGTATTTTCTCAATATCAGCATTTCTAAAATCCTCTTCTGATGAATGAGCACTTTTCTATTTAATCCTGAAAAAAGTTCTATTTTTGCTTCGGAACTTTACGTATTTTTCGTATCTTTATTTCAGGCATTAGTGGTTTTCCTAAACGTTTTCGACGATTTATAAAGATGAATGGATCGGCAAGAATTTATGCAGTGAAAACAGATGTTCGAGAGTGTTTCGATTGCATCAATCATAATCTGTTGCGTAATGTACTGAGGAAGCTTATCTTATTAACAAAGTAAGCGTTTTAAGTTCATTTAATTTAATATTTTTGTAAGTTAGCAAGTTTCATATTTTTAGTTGTTTTCCGCCGTTTTTTGGCCCGAAGTTATTTTCCGCTATCTTTTTCGGATTGTGATTTGTTTATCAAATGCATTTTCTGAATACGTGGAAACAAAGAGATTAGATTGCAGACACTTCCGATTAAATGCAAATGTTATTGGAATGAGTTCTTTGATTTTCGCTCGACAATATGGTTTCGGATGTAGAATTGATGACCATAACTGCAGTCTTTCTGAAGTAAAATGTTCATTTTCTCCAACAGTTTTCCTTAAAATTACATTAATATTTCATCTTATGTTTACATTCATATTTTCATTGCAGCTTTGCGTAACGGGTGAGATGGTCATGTGGTTTCTTGAAACTTACGTCATCAATAAAGAAGTAATTTCTTTTTTTTTAAATAAGCAAACGTTTTGGAAGTTTTACACAACCATCCGTAAAAATATGCTTTTTGAAAAATTAAGCGGTAGTATCCGAAACTGTCACGTTTGGTTTTTCAGTTTGAATATCGCGACAGTGTGTATCGTGCTTTCCGTGGTATACCACAAGGTAACCACGCTTCAACACGCTTATGTGATCTTTATCTAGGTGCAGCAGATTGCGAAAGGTATTCTGAGATGATGAAACGACGTGACACATTACTTATCCGTTACGTAGATGATTATCTATTACTTACTATTGATATGAATGTTGCACGGAAGGTATTTAACGATCTTTACTATGTTGGTTTACAATTAATTGAAAAAGATAATTGTCGAAAGGGTAAATTGTAAGGAATAAAGGAAGAAAGAAATGATACCTAGGGAACATCATTTGTTGTTTTACAGTTTGCCTTTTGATATATCAATCAAATATTTTTACAAGAAAAGAATCATCCTTCTTTTTGTTTTAGTTTCTGGAAATCATGCATCTCGGAGCAGATGACAATTATAACATTATTGCTGACTCTACAAAAACAGTAATTAATTTTTACTGTGAATGCAGTGAGTTGCTTATTTCTGGCAAGATGGTCGGTTCTTGTAGCGCAGTACCATGGTGCGGCTATACAATTTATCCAGGATTGAGAAGGGTCGGTAAATTTGATTTTGCATGATTTATTAGTTTTTTGAGTGAGTTATCTTATTTTCATCTGTTCAATTCGGTCTAAAAAAATTGTGAAATTATCTTTATACTTGGTGATTGGCACTTTTCATGGTGGTATTTTTACAGTATTGCATCGACTGGGCAAAAATACATTCAGGAAAAGCAATTGCATGTCGAATTGTACACAAGATGAGTTCACGCCAAAAAAGAATTGCTGTTTTAAGATTTCTGAAGGCATCGCTTCTTGAAAAGTTTGTCCATTCTTTTAAACAGTAATGAGGATATGTTTTAGGAAAGGAAAAAATTTTAAGCAATAAAAAAATCTTGCTTCAGATACAGAGTGGTTCATCGTTTTCATTCCGACAAATGGAAGATTAGTGCTTTGAAGAAGTTTGCTGCCATTGGTACAAAATTATATGCTCGTCCGTTTGCCAGAAAAATCCGACTTTCCACGAAGGTCAGATAGCGAAGTGTAAAATGTTCATCAGTAAATAGGCCATTCTGTCATCCAGGCTTCATAGATACCGCTTGTTAGAGCTTTAACTGTTTCTAGGGACGTTGGAATCACGTATTTTGGCAAAAATTACGTGCTTGGCTTCGACAAGGATTTGCATATTCATACAATACAAAGTTGGCTCATTTGTATGGATGAAACAGTTAACGAATGCGAACAAATGCTTTTTTTTTATCAAGATCATGACCGTTCATCATTTAGCAAACAATATTTTGAAAATTTTTTAAATGAAGTGGAATTTTATGAAACTGTAAAATTCCAAAGTTTGCAGCTGTGCTGGCGATTTTTTTTTTATATTAAATTAAGTCACTTTAAAAAAGCATGTATTTTTTCCCGCTGATTTCAGTCTTCAATACCTATTCCCGAGTCTTCATAAATGTATTCCAGATGTTAGCTAGTTTCATTGTGATTGAAAAGTTTTAGCGCAAATGTTTCAGAAATCGTCCGATTGTGTTTGAAAGCTTTTTCAATGAATTCAAGGGGGATTTAGATATGAATAGTCAATTATTAAGTTTTCGTCATTTTGTTTATATTCTGGTTGAAGATTTCATGGAACCTTAATATTGTTGTATGGATTTTTGTCAAGTTCTAATTCTACACAAAATGTCTAAATACTATTTTTAGGGTCACGAGGTTAATAAATATTTGAGTGTTTGTACGTTACGGAGTTCCGTAAAACATGTTGCTATGTTATGCATTTTTTTCCAGTACATACGTACATACACATCTGAATTGAAAGAACGAATTATATTTCTGAATTGGGATGCTTGATGAAGAAAGCAGCAGTTTATTCGGATCTGATGATGAAGAAGATGAAGAAAAGCGGAAGGATAATTCGGAAGACAAAAAGTATCACTTTCGGAAAGAATTTCGAACCATGATTTACGGTTTTGGCGATGACAAGGTATGTCTTTTGCCTGATTGCATTTGCAGGTCCCCAGTAGAGTTATGCATAAAAGTGAGGGTCGAGTGATATGTTGTCAATTGACGCTGTCAGCAGAAACAAATCCAATACAGAATGATAATAACTAAATCACACGCGTTTAAGAGAATCAAATAACCAGGACGTGACAAGTTTGAAGTGATTAAAAGAGAGGAGTGCCGTGAACAAATACAGTTGTGTTATCGTGCTACAATGATTGATAACTTTTTCAGTGACTGTGTTTCAGGTACCTTACGATAAAACTCTGGAACTTTTGGAAACAATTGTAACGAACTATATACAGCATATGTGTCAGCGTGCTGTACAAATGGGTAAACCGGGTAAATTAACTCTTGAAGACATACATTATTTGATTCGTCGGGATGCTAAAAAATTTGGGCGTGTCAAAGATTTACTATCGATGAGCGAGGAACTGAAAAAAGCTAGGAAGCAGTTTGATGAAGCAAAAGCAATATAGATTTTTTTATTATAAGAACATTCTTGAAAGCTAGGTGAATCAAAGAGAGGTAAAAAGTTTAAAGAGATGCAAACCTAAAGATTGTAAGGCACAGTACTGAGATAAGAAATGAAAAGATACTGATTCTCGAATCTGCGGCTAGAAATAAGCTATGATAGAATTTTTTCATGCAAAAAAAACATTGTAATAGAAGTACATTTGCGTTGGCACCAGATATCATACTAATAATTTATAGGTGAAAATAAGTGTCAGCATTACAAGCTGTAAAAGAATTGATTGTATTACTTACAAAGTGTAAAAGAATTGATTATATTATTATTACTGTTATCATTTTAAAGTTTATGTATTTGCTCTTCTGAGCATATAATGTTTCATATTACATAAATGATAATTTGACCAGAAAAAACAAGCGTTATCACATCATACATTACTCATTAATACCGCATCAGTTTAGCCCTGGAACTATTGAGCAAGAGGTATATTTCCTACAATAATTTATCAGTGACAACAGCAAAATCTGAAGATATTTAAATGAGTGAGGCGTCGCCGCTATACTCATGTAGCTGAAAGAATTTCATAGCAAATAAAAAAATAATAAAAGCGCTATTTAAATATCACCATTTCCAGTTTTATAGGACTACAACGTATAGCCACTTTAAAAATTTGACCACATTGGCTTACGAATCCATCTCAACCGCAAGCCGCTGTTTGTTCGTATTTTGATTGAAGCTGCTTCAGCAGCACGCACTGTATCTTTCACTGACTGCATCAAATTTTGCGCATTTAACACAAGCTGTTGCATTGCTTCTTCGTCTTCTTCACTTCCTGCAATCGATAAGTTTGAACTACACATCGAGTTTATATAGCATCACATCAATAAATATAATCGCCTAAGACAAAACGCTCTAAAAGCAAATGCTATATTTTTAGCATGCTTTGGTAAAATGAGGAACTCAGGATATTAAATATACATCAATCATGTCGTGCCTTGCTATGTTGCAAGACGGTACGGAGTTTTTCATAAAAAATGGGAAATTTTTCATCTTCGTAAAATTTGTTAAAGCACTCTCAAAACTGTTAGTGATAAAAAGGCATGCCACTCAATTTTACCATCAATAGGTTGTCCATAAGGTCCGATTGTTGCTGAAAAAACTTTTGGTGACAAATAAATTCAAAGAATTCTACGATTTCGATAGATCCAATAAATCCCGGTTCATCACATTATATCACATCCCATTTTTGAACTGCTTAAGCTGACTCATGTTTCCTTCACAATTTAATGCACCAGACAAAATTATGTTTGTTAAAAGATTTGACTACCATTTATATAAGTTCGAAAGACATTCCAAAACCCTTCCTGACAGCTTAACTTGTGGATCAGAATAAACTCAGGAGATCTAGTAAATCTTTTATTTATAGAGATAAATTTACCTTGAGATCCAAGCATTGTAGCTTTAACAGTTGAAAGGATTTTTAGCTGTGTCGCTATCGTTGGAATTCGTTCACACACTTGCAATAATGTCTAGAATAGGAAATTTTTTAATGGAAAGAGTAACAAAAGCATCTGAATGTTAAAATGCTGTTAATCCTAAATAATAATGTTTTCGGAGGTTTGTGATGGAAAATATACATGAATTTTAACTATCAAATGAAAATCAATTTAAATGAAAAATATCTGCTAGAAAGAATGAACAAGAACATTTCAAATATGACAGAAAATTTCAAGAAAAAAAAATGAAATAAAAATACCATTCTCATCTTAATGTCAGTGCACTGACGAGCAAGTTGAACGGCAAGTCTTGTAACTTCTTCACTGGAATCGGCAATAGCTTTAGCGCAGTCAATGAGATCTTTTTTGGTTCCTCCTTCGCCACGCACAAGTTGACTCAATCTCGCCATTAAAATGGCCATACGTTTTGCCGCCGCAACAATTTCATTCTCGTGACTTGACCACTGACGCAATTCTTGATGCAAATTATGAGCGGCACTCAAAATTGGCTGACTAGATGCTCCGGGCAGTGGATATCTTTCCCAGAAAGCACGTGTTTCTTCTTCGTCATCCGTCTCTGGTGGAGGTGGTGGACGAGGTGGTGGACTGATTTCCACTGGTGGTGGCGGTCTCGGTGGTGTCGGTATATCTTCTCTTATGTATATTCGATCATGAATTACTGGACTGGTAGGTGCTTTTGGTGGTACCGACTCAACCAGAAGATTTTGACTAGGTGGTCGTGAACCTCCCGCACCTGTTATTGCATCACCCACTTGCCGTACAGCCGATAACAAGTGCTCATTTGCATCACGCCAATTCTGTGCACTGCCACCATGACGAGGATTCAGCGCCACCTGCTTTGCTTGATTCACCATTGGAGGAACTGCTGAAACACGCAATATATACATGTGTAATATATTTAAAATATATATATATAAAAAGAATTGATAACATATGTTTTTCTGGTCAAAATTCAAAATGATATTCAATAATGGCTTATAGACCAACAACCCTTGAATATTCTACAAAATGCAACGAACGAACCAGAATGAAGTTGCTGAGCAGCAAGGTTCACTCTATGCACGAAGCTTGGTTCTTCCGAATTGTCAGCTTCATTTTTGGCCGTCATGAGAACGCGATTTCCAAACCGTGCTATTTGCGATGTATTGTCTACCATTTGTTGAGGTTCATTATTTCGAATCGCATTTTCACAATATGAAGTATACTTTCTCATTGCCTGTTCACTAGCACGAATGAAATCACCAGTGTCGATAGCATCATCAACATACGAACGAAGTCTGTTCAAAACATCTGTATATTCGCGTCGTAAATTATCAAAATGTTGATTGGCCGAATCGCTATCATTGTGCAAACGTATTTTTCCAGCGTTGATCACTTGAGGTGTCATTGCATTGACCTGTTAGCAAAACAATGCACTTAAATAAGTTTGGAGGAAAAATTTGTTTTAGAAGTCATAGGTAAAACTAATAAACTTGATGAAAAAAAAAAAAAAAAAAACAGAGAGAATCTTAGCTGTATAGTAATATACCCCAAAAAAAAAGCAAGAGGTGAAATTTCTTTAAACCAAAGCATCAGAAATATTTAAACTTTTCAAATATGCAAGTACTTTGATTTTGTGATATTCCGAGCAGAAATTCTAAAGGATGAAGAATTTCTTTAAATAAAAATAAATCATGAATTTTGAAATTACAGACCTGATTTGCTGTCTCAATAATAGCTTCAACAGTTTTTTTATTCTTGCACGGACCACATTTGGCAACCAGAAGAGCTGTATTTGCACATCTGGAGCTGTGAGTATTCAGGTTATGCGCCTTTTCTTCAAAGTTCATTTCACGATTAACCATCGTTGGTGGTGCATAGACAGCATCAACAAATTGCTTCAGTGGTGTGCTGATATCAGCAAAGTCTTCAACGACTCGGTCAGTGACTACTTTCTTCATAAAGTCTGCTAATTCATGCAATTTATTACGTAACTGATTGCGTATAGCATGCGCTGCTGGAGAATTTCCAAGACCGCGACGTTCTAAATCAGCCAATTGATCTACTAATCGATCGATTTCCCCACAAAGATCCAGCAACCTGGAACGTTCCGCAGGTGGTAGTAAGTCGCTGAGATTACGCGCTTCATTTGTCATTGCTTTTATCGCTTGAATTCCTAAAAAAATCATTCTTTGTAGGAGGAACGAACAGTTTATATCATAAAGTATTTTCTAGCAAACTCAGAGATTTTTACAGATTTTTCGACGAAGTAATCTAGCATCCTAAAACATAAAAAAAAAAAAAAAAAAAAGGAAAAGAAAAAAATTCGAGTCTAGTGCTTCAAAACATTTAAAAAAATTCCACTAAACTATAACTGAAATTACTATGGTGCAAGAAATTTAACAGTTAAGCTTGTAATATCAATGATCACTTTATATCTATAAAACAGAATCTTCATCTATAATAGTACATATTAATGATAAAGCTACCTAAGTCACCATCATCAACTCCTGGATTATCCAGCCATCTGAGTGCCTGCTCAAGACGTCCAGCAACAGTATGTGCAGGATGTGCACCACCAGTGCGTTGCGTGTTCGTAAGTGCACCAGGCAAAATACCACTAATTTCTTTTGTACCAACAAGTTCCTTCAGTTTATTTGCACATCCATTAGCCAAACCCTGATTGTCGCTGCCTTGACTACGCAATTCACAAAGTGAATCAGTCATTGAGGTGATGTCACTCACTGTTCGCCTAATGAGTCGAGCATCTTCTGGTAGTGCTCGTGCAGCAATTCGTTCAGAATAATCCACAATACGTCGTATTGCCTTTTCACCAGTAGCGCCAGCACGACTACGTGGATCAGCAAGCCAATCCAAAGCTGAGGTAAGCAGACTTTGTGCGGCACTAAGTGCTTTTCTCATAAGAGTGACATTATCGCTGTCCCATTCATCTTCATCGTATGTCGTTAACTGTAGTACACGGATTATTTCATTCATTTCGTCCGTCATTCTTTGCGCCAAATAATTACGATTTTCTGCTGCTTCTTGTTGACCTCGCTGCGATTCTTCGGTGATTTGTATGAAGATTTTCATTGCACAGATCATAATTGGTGAAAGGGTTTTCACGGTGTCCATACACCTTAGCAGTATTTCACGATGAACTTGATGTGTTAGTTCCTTCTCTCTTGCGTCAATGTTTCGTGAAACTCGCGTCAACCACGGACTGATATCCTGAAAGTCATACAGTAAATACAACCAATAACAAGATCGCAGAATTGGAAATTATTTGAAACAGCACTGTAAATAATTTGGAATATTATGCCTCTTCCACTGCAGAAACGCAATGAAACAATAGAAAACAAAAAAGAATTTACTTTAACGAACTGCGCCAGATCATCCATGCTCTCAATCACTTCGGTGACAGCCAAATAGTCAAGAACTTTACGGCAACCACGAATAATTTTTCGCACTTCGGATTCGTCAAAGCACAGCAGTAAAGCAGATGTGCCTTGCAGAATGCCTCTAGCTCCTTCGATTAACTTTTTCCTTCCAACGCTAGAATATGGATCTGCTTTGAGTATTTGGCAAGCATCCTCCAATAAACGAGAGCTAGCTTCTACTCGCTGCAAAGCTGGTGGCATATCCGCTTGTAGAATGCGATCGTCCGACGAATGACAAGTATCATAGCCAACCTAAATAAGCTAATCCTATGATTTCAACAACAACAACAACAACAAAGTACCCTTTGCAAAAAATTCAAAAGCATAGTCTTACTTAACAGGAGGTAACCTTATCGACTGTAATCTTGAAAAGTAATGCAACAAATGAAGATACCTTGATAAGATTATCGACCGCTCGAGATACGGCACTAACAGGTCGAGTAAGATCTGGCACTGCATTTCCATCTTCGGCTTCTTCATGAAGAATTACCAAACGCGACACCTATAACGAATTCAAAAATTAAATGTTGTCATATTTCGATTGCGTAATAGTTTCGATTAAATAGTTTTCACGACAAGTTTTCAATCTAATTTTGTTAATTTATAGTGCGCTTCACTACAAGTCCTTTTAAAATATAATACTCTGGCCTCCAAAAACTTTTCTATATGCTTGGATTAATGAAAAAAGATATCACATATTTTTCTTCATTAACTCAAGCATACAGAAAAAAAAGAATTGAATGAGTCGAAAGGGAGAAAAGAGAAATATTTACACTTCTATTTAGAGCAATGATTTATTTAATACATCATAAATCATATTCAATGTATATTCGAAGGATGAGACCCTCTTAATACTCATTCTAAACATATGTGCAGATTGTTAGGTGAAAAAGGTGCAGTTGCCAAAATCATTTTTAAAACTTCACTAGGGCTTCATAATGGCAGTATAGGAAAAACATGTCTTATGTTCTTATTACAAATAATGAGCATGATATAGTTGCAGGAAGATGCATTTTCAAGTGCAAAAATATGGGCATCTATTCGAATTAATTCAGTTCAATTTGAAAAAAAAAAAAATTTTTAACAAAACATGCACATTTCAGCAGCAACAAAAAGACAGCAACAAAATAGAGAAACACGACCCGAACATCCGCAAATATAGCATAACTGAAGAAAAAAGAAAGAATAACTAAAAGAATTAAACTTTAATGGGGAGATTAAGTTTGGAAAACGAAGAGATGGACAAATGATACATAACACTGATCGATATCTTTTCTAACTGACTCTCTATAACGACCTGAACAAAAACGCAGAATAGGATGATGATGTGAATTACAAAAACAAGAACGCATAATGAAGCAGTTCGATTTTTTAAACAACATTATCTGACAAAATGGAAAATCTTCGGCTATGTTCATCGTCTGTTTCTTCATGAGAGGATAAATAAATTGTGGAAGTGATTTTCCACTGCCAAGTTACAGGATCATGATGAAGGAGAAAAGTACTTCACAAAGCTAAAAGGAATGTGCGAATTTTTAATGAAAATGTACTGAAGTTTATGAGTATCTACAAAATAGCAACAGTGTATCCCGTGCAAATTCATATGAATGCTCATAATATAATCAAGTTACATTTACACGAAACTATCTGATAATTTCGACTTCTGGATGAATTTCGGAATTGAACCGCCGAATGCCGATCAAGTTTTATCCATTCAGTGGCAATGATTTCGTTGAAAGTGCATGTAACATTGCTAGGATTAATTTCATTCTTGGTCTCATCTCATTTAGCTCCATCTGCGCATTGGTATTGCGAGCTCTGTGAAGTATTATTTATGAGTAATGGTAACTCATAATCATTTATAACCAAAATTCACTGCGCTTTATTGCATGCAAGTAAAAGATGGACAACAGCTGAGAGTCGTTTTATGTCTCTTTGAAAAAGAAATGATTGCAGAATATCTCGTGCGTACTATCACATATATCAGGTGCTTTATTTAACACGATGATGGTATCACAGAGAATGATGATGGTGATGACAGCTGGTCTACTTGAAGCGATCGCGATCGCGCTTTTCGGAATTACTCACTTGTATGTATGTATGTGTGTGTGTGTGTGTGTGTGTGTGTGTGTGTGTGTGTGTGTGTGTGTGTGCATTGCATTGTGCTAGTACAAGATACAGGAAAGCTACTCAGCCACCCACGCAAATCTGCGTGAAGCGCTTTTGCTCCTTTCATGTGGTGCAAGCGTGGCAACTCATTCTGCAATCAACGACGATTCACTTCACTTACAAGTTCTTATTCGAGACAATACATCTATCTATCTATCTTTCTATCCATCTATCTATCTACATATCAAACAAATACACACAGACACACTCATACATCTCTCTCTCTTCATTACACACATCCGATAAGCTAAAGTGATCTGATCCACACACTTTGTATATACATCGATAATCGCTCAGCCAGGAAAAAAAAATAAATAAATAAAAAAAGAAACATTGAAGGAATTGAACGGAACAGAAGGGCGTATGTCTAGAAATATATTTTACAAAAATAACTTCGTAAGATAATTCATTCTTCATGACGGATCACTTTAGCAAACTGATAAACGAGTACTCTTGTTATCAAGTTTAGTAACTTTCATTCCCTACTATTACCTTGAATTAACCATCGAATTCCATCATCAGCCATAAATCATCTTTTCACTATTGATCTATCTAACACATTAACAACATAACATTTATTTTTCCGATTGTAGTCCTACGCAAAATCTCTGCAAAGTTATCATTAAGTGCACAATAGCATAACGTATTTTAATAAACATTACTTACGCTAATCTCAAAATCGAACTTCTAACAATCTTGAAATTCCTCCAATGCACACTTCAATCTAATCATTTCTTCCATTAAAAATTATGAAAATTTAAGCTTAAAGATTCTGAAATATCAAAAAAAAATATCCAAATCAGTAGCTTTATAAAGCTACAAAACAGATATGCAAACAAAACAATGAACTGATCGAAAGTAAGCAATAATTGCAATCAGACAATCTTAACTTCCCAAACAATTTCATGTTAATAAAGCAGATTTTATTTACATCAGTAGAATCAATATTGATCTAAAATTTAAATTACACAAACTTATCTAGTAAATTTGCTAACAAAAAATCTAGTCCAGAAATCTGTTTGTCTTTCCTGCTCATATTTCATCGGGACTTAAATTCTGAATTTAAAAAATGCAGAGATCAATCAAAGTATAAATAAAAAATAGTGCCCTGAACTAGAAAGTCCTAATTATAATATCTACACCCTGGAAGATGCCAAATCATAATTAGCAAGTAGCCTATTTGAAGGCAGAGTTTTGTTTCTCTACCAAAGAAGTTCCTAAGTATTTATTCGGAATTGAGTACTTTTGCTTTTTCGAAATACGAATAGCTATGCTCCGAATGTTATCTCAAAGAAAGCTTTTCCGTAACATTTAATTTCAGAACTAATTGAATAATTAAAAATTATGGCATAGAAATAATAAGAGGAGGCAAATGCTGACAAGCAATGACAACAACAAAAGTATGTCTGAAATGTTTATGCCTAAGTTGGCCTAAAAGTTCGAAATGTGAGTAAAATTAAAGTAATGAGGAGGAAAGAAGAATGATGATAAAGGTTACCTGTTGTGCCACAGGCTCCAAAATGCCTTCAATAGTTTTGGTATGAAATACAGGCATAATTTGTCAGCGGCGATGAAACGTCGTATCCAAGTTAAAATAGCGAAGCGGAAATTACAAGCACCAGCTTTATTGGCCCTGTTAGCAGCTATCAGTAGAAAGAGTAGGTAGCTCAGGTGGAACTGATCGTGTACTGATGATGATCAACTGATTAGAGGTCAACGTCACATGGCATTCTCTCACTTCCTTCCTTCCTCTTTCTCGCAAATCCGTGCTCAGGATCCTCTTCACCACCAATGATCACCACCGGAGGTTAGATGAATGAATAATGAATGGATAGATGGATGGATGGATGGATGGATGGATGGATGGATGGTTGGTTGGTTGGTTGGTTGGTGGGACTCAGTAGGCAGTCGTCGACAATTCTCTCTTTCGTCGCAATTAAACTTTGTTGCTCGTACTCTTTTCCTCTCTCTTCCTCTTCTTCTCTCATTTTTACCGTTTTATTCTAACATATCATGGAGCAGATGTCGGTATCCGATTCTTGCAAAACTTTCAGATACCTTCTTCCTCTCCTCCTTCCTTCCCCACCACCTGTTCTTCATCATTTTCTTGTTCATCCGAGCTTCTCGATCCGATCCGCCGCCATATCATCATTATCATTCCAGTTTCAGCCTGATCACTCTGATCTTCACTTTTGCGGTTGTTTATTCTCAGCAGCAATTGTAAGTAGCAATAGTAGTAGTAATAGAAGTAGAAAGTTGTAAAAAGTGACACATCACACACACACACACACACACACACACATACAGCATCAGTGTTGCAAGACGAATGAATAAATCTCTGTCATCCCATATATTCCGGACAATTCATTCATTCCATTTCATTGCACATTGCACTTTGCACCCGATCACTTGGCTACATGCTGCTTTTTCACAGCATCTCGCCTGATCAATGATGATAACTCTTGCATGAAGTAGTCACGCAAAAGCATAATTTCCCAATTAAAAAACAACTTAATTACAATTTATGCCTTTAGCATCACTTCCATCCACTATTTCCATATCATATCAATAAACCTTCAATGGCAGATCACGTGGAAGAGGTCATTTTCATTTGACAAATGATAAAGTAGCAGTCACGTTCTAGACAGTATTGATGGAATTCCAAATAGGGATTCCTTTCCTCAGCAACTGATAGCAGTTGATTTCACTTCCTGCTGTTGCCAGAAAAAACAGCTTAATTTCATGATATAATTCTTTTTGTATCATTTAGTGCTTAAAATTAATATTTTAACTTGTTAATTTGCTTATCATTTCATGACATTCCTGGATACCTTCAAATTTTACATTATCAATTATCAGTAGCTTCATTTTAACACTAATTTTGCTCACTATTGTTCCAGTGTAGAATTAAGATTGCTTTAGTTCCAGATTTGGAAGATTCGCAACATGCAGCCTGTTGCTTCACAATCAGTATTTTCTTATAGAATTTAATTCAGTTCACTGAAATTTTGCATAACATGGCGCATTGACGAATTAGTATTAAAAATGTATCGACTGGCTAACTTCATCCCATTTTTCATTTTTATTGTTTCCTCGTTGAACGAGTGAAATTCTTTGCGAATTTTTAGGTTTAAAGGTATAGGTATCTTTACTAAGTTTATACGAGAATTTTCAATTTATTTAACACAATAAGTTAATAAGAATCTAAAAATTCTCTTTTTCCTATCACTTTTGTACAGCCTCAGTCTAATACTTGTTTAAAAATAGACTTTGGAAAGGTATCGTTATTGATAATGCCTCCAGAAAATCTTCTTCAATTTAAAACAAATACTATCACTGAAAAAAGAAATAGATTATGATACATATTTTCCTATTATATCTTTTACAGTGTTATTGCTCTTACAACTTTGTATGTTGAGAATAAGTTATGCAACAGTTTATCATCATCAACCAAATAGATGTTTGTCGACTTCTGACAGAATTATTCGGAAATGTGTATACTGCTAAAAATATATCGATCATAAAGTGTGCAAAATTATTCTTTTAAAATTCATAACTATAGAAGTATACGTAGAAGTATTCGAAACGATGATAAAAAGTGGTTTTTTCTAGTTCAATAGTTATGATCTATAATTACAAGATGAAAATGAATAAGCAATAGCACAAAAATTAAACACGGACTACTTTTATTGTGTAGTTCAAAAAGTGGTTGTCATACATTACTGTACTATGCCAAGGAATTATCGTTCTTCCCAGTAACTGTCCTCTTTAATAATGTAAACTTTACATCAGAAACTCTTACCTTTTATTTCTAAGCTTTAAATTGCGAATTTGTCGCCTCGAATCGAGTAAAAAATGTTTTTCTTTTTCATCAGAATTCAGATGAATCAGAACAGCAATCCAGAACCGATAATCTTAATTATAATTATGACTTCTTTGAAGAATTTTTTCTTAGAGATGAAACGATCGCAAGTGGCCTGAGAACTAATACGTTAATGTACAAAACCCATCTGCACGAATCATATTTGTTCTCCATCATATTTATTCAAACAGTTGTAGCGGCATTATTATTCACTTTTCTGTTTTGGATTTAAAAAAAAAAATGAATAAATTCTATGATGTAGTAGAAACGGTATGTAAAGATATATCCTTCATAATATTTTCTTGAAATACTTAAATTCACCGCTATCAATAGAATGGTGACTTCAACTTTGACCATTACTGGTCTTGTACATGATTCTTGAAAAATATGCCAAGAAAAAATATGTCACCGCAGAGAATGGTATTTGTTTCCTTCATTCCTTATCTGTGGTTGCGAATACATAAACAAATAATACGATACGCTGGAACATGACTTGTGATCTCCTCTCTATTAAGCCTTTTTCAAAACAATGGGTGGAAAATTGCCGGAGATTCAAGATTTGCAACAATGGTTTTTTGAACTGGTCATCATCAGCGTATCGATCACGATTTCGTGATCGTGAACATTCCAAAAAAATATGTACTAGATGATCAATCATTTGGAATTTAGTAAAATTAAACGGATTCTATGTATGATATTAGAAGTACGCATGATGTTTTGCAATGTTCATAGTATGGATTGATTTATTTTCAAAAAATATTCTTTGCTTAGCGAGAGATGGATCAATTCTGTTCAAACTAGTTGTGTAATTTTCTCCAAATCACTCCGTGACAAATCACTGAAGCGTGAAAAGTTCATGATTATACTGTACTGATTGCGAAACACAAACGAGATAGAATTTTAATTCTACCAACATTTGAAACCTAAAATTAAGAAGACTAACTCTAGAAGTTGTTACAAAGTTGATGGGCAAAAACAACCTTATGAGCATTGGCAACTTTACTACAATTAAATGAAAATTACCATTACACCGAAGTACGACAAGCGACAAGCTGCTCATATTGCAGAATTTTTGATGTTTTCATTTCGCGACCATCTTTTCAAGGCGGAAAGTCGACAGTTTGGGGATATGGCTTGTTCGTTTGAGAAATTGGTAGTGATTTTATTCCGATATCGTGTCGAGGTTACCTGATACTATTAAGATACGATGATTATCGCAATTTGTAAGTAACTAAAATATTCCGTCCTTTCCTATCATCATTTACGACACATTGATGGTTTAGTATTTTAGCATTTTATCATGGAATAATTTTTAATTGATATGCTGATAAAGACAGTTATCAAAATTTATTTCTATCTTTCTTCAAGCTTTTATCATTGTTGCATCTGTCCATACATTATTTATTCATTAATTCTAGAGTACCTTACATTGAACGCAAAGTCGAAAATAATTACGGCAACATTGTTAAGATAACCAATAAGAGTGTGTGTTAATCTGATAGAAAAGACTCACACCGCACTCGTTGATGATTCGGTGTTCGATAATTAGAAGAAAATTGTTTCTCGTGCTTTCTTAAGATACATTATTATTCTATGCTTCGCTGTTTCACGGGTTTTTTTTAAATAAAAATGCCTTCAGATAAGTAAGATGTTTGGTGAAAAACTTCTATGAGCGATTATTTGAATCGAATTTGATAGAAGGAGTTTGTTGTGATTCGAATATGCCTTTATATGGTGCGCGATTGGTATATTCTAGACATATTTCAATTCGAAATTTATCTAGTTTGCCAGACACTTTCAAGCCCTTTAAACTTCTCAATCGGATAATTTCATATATTGATGATGTGACAGGTGCTACAGAGATTCGTGAAGCTCATGCTATCTTAAAACAGGTTATTTTTTTAGTATTTCTTGCAAATATAACATTTCTGGGGTATATTTTATGATGATCATGATACATATACATTTCAGTGTTATTCTGATGGAAATTCCTTTTAATCCCTGTAAAATATTACCTAGTACTTGATCACGATTTAGACTGGTAACTGCTGCATAGCACTGAAGGCTCGGTGGGAGATATTTTCATCCAATACTTTTCACTGTACTTTCATGTTATTTTACTAGGTAAATTGACGAGAAGCTGTCCTTGTTAGTAAATTAAGATAATCCGACAGCACTTAATCTCGTAGGTGAATTAAATGGAATATCTTAATGGATGACTTCGGGAATCAGTAATGAGAAGTATTTTGAGGCACTTTTGTGATTGCCAACTTACATTTCTGACTGGCCTCATGTAGAAAATCATGTCCATAAAATTTTTCTCCTTGAAAGTAATAAATATATCACCTTCTTACATATATTTATATTTGTTTTTTATGCTTCTTATATTTGTTGAAATGTTTAAGACTTTTCGGAAGGCACCACTTTTGCATTTGAATTCATGTAATATAAAATTTTTATTGGAGGTTATGCTCAGGAATCAAACGTTAATGAATGCGTTGATAGCAATGAAACTGTTTCAGAACGAGAAAAAATTGCAAGATGCTCAGGCTTTACGGCGTGAAAAACGTGATGAATTGGATGCATTACAAATTCGAATGAAACAAATACACAGTGAACTGGACAGATATTCTCGTGGAGATGACAAGTGAATGTTGTATTTTTCTTAGCTAATTTATGTCTTCTACTTTTTTAATTATATTCCTAAAACCGATGTCATATTTTTCTACTGACTTCGTAGGTATCGTGCGATCGTTGCACTTATAGGTGGGAAAAAATTTTCCTCTTTCTATAAGCCGCAAATTTTTTATAGAAGTTAGAAATTTCAGTCTGAACTTGTCTGACATAATACAGGTGACAACCATCAAGAAACAAGATTGCTATATGATCAATACATCGTTCAGAAAAAAAGTGAGAAAACGAACAAAAATAGCAGATGCGGATATGGCTGAATTGAATTTTTTGGTTCAAAGTCTAGTTTTTTAAAAACGAATATCATTATGGGTTTTATTGTGTTTAACATATATAAATTTATCAATGTTTGCAGATATCTACGTTTGTTAACTGAAGAACATGCAGTCATAAAAAGTGAGCAGCTTTTAATTGCGGAAGTCAAAAAAACAGATGAAGCGGAAAAAGCGGCATTTGACGAATTATCAAGTTCCCTTCGGACTAGTTACGCGAAGGAACAGGAACAGTGAGTTTGAACCTTTCTGACAAAAAAGGAGATGATATTTTTAATGATGTTGGTTTCTTAATGCAGGTTACTTTTTATCATGATTCTAGATATCAGATCACATTAGCACTATATCAGTCTTATTTCTTCCCATAATCATAGTTTTTCCTGTCTATGCCAATGAAATAGTTCAGATTGAAATACCGTTCATTTCTGGGAATGGTATGTTTCAGATCGGATCGAGTTAAAACATGGACAGTTATAGCTTCCACACTTGGTGCATTATTTGGAATCATTGGCGCATGGGTGGCAAATGAAGTTAGGATGCGTAAAATGAAAGAGCTTGTACCAGATTCTGCACTATTGACATCGCTGGTAAAAGAGATAACAGCATTGGTTGAGAAGCAGCAGAATGAGGTAAATATGGAACTAAAGTTTGTTACTAGAGATCAAAAACAGAAGTATAGAATATTAAGATTTGTCTTCATTGATAGTGTCACATATTAAACTGATGGAAAATGTTATAGTTTTGAAGTGCAAGTCCTCATCTCATTATTATGCTTTTCAATGAGCAGGAAAGATTTTTTATATCCTTAGCGATAAATGAGGCACTCAACAGCAAAACCGCCATCCAAATCATAGATTTCAACAAGACCATTTAAGTTCTTTAAAAGTTCAGATTATGTAAAATAAATCTCAGTATAACCGTAGTTAATCTTTTTTGCAACTTGATTATTTCTTTGGATTTGCTTCAATGATATGACCAAATCATTCATAAATCTAACAATGCTTAGATATTCTAATGTTCTATATTGTTTCACCCATACCACTCTGCTATCACAGCATTAAAGTGCTGACGGAATGTTATCAAAATGACTGGTTATGTATTTTAAGCAATAGACATTGCAGGTAGCTGCATTTATCATGGACATTAGAGAAGCGATGCATTTAAAAGCCGCCGAAGGGATATCAATTGTTACCCCAAATAAAGGCATGACTGATTACGTACTGTCTGAAACGATTGTCAATCTTCTACAGGAGCAGAATAAAGTTTTAACGAAGGAACTTGATGCGATAAAACGTCTGATTGCAATAGAGCTAAATTCGAAAGCGGAAACACCAAATGTGGTCTACATTGGCAGTGACATGGAGGATCTTCTCAGTAAATCAGAGAAAAATATTGAATCCAAAATGAAATTGCAAACACTTGTTGAAGTGGTTTTTCTGTATACCCTTATAGCTGTATCTTTACCACTGATCTATGCTTTCTTTAAAGGATCTTAGGCATGAGAATGTAATTTTCGGTGGCAGCGTATTGCTTTCATTTTAAAACATGATATCAGATATGTTATTGCCTTTACGGGTATTTAAAAATAATATATATTATCAAGCAGAACTGGTTCTCTGTCTTTTTGTTTTATATGTATATGTGTATCTGAGCTTCCAGAATGCTTGATAGAACAGTTTGTGTTCATTGCATTATGCTGTTTGTAGACTGCAAATAAAACTGCCCGTAGCTCATCTTGAGGATATGATATTCTAAACGGGACGTTGTTAGCATCTTTACCAGTACATATGAATCATCTTATGAGGTTTATCAAGTTGGGATATGTAATATCTGTTGAATCTAGAGTCATGGTAACTTTGCATAAAGAGATGACAGGAATTAATTCCATTTATAAGTTGTCATAAATGCAGTTGTAAAATGTGCCAGATCGGGGTATATTAACCATTTATTTTGTCAAAAAAAAAAAAATCACTTGGATAGGTAGGATTAAGTATCCTGCAGTGAACCATAATTAATAATCATCACCGCGGCTAACCACTTCTTTGCAAGTTGGTCGCAACAAAATTGTATGTTCCCACTGAGCAGTATAACAACCCTTAACATCACACAATGGAGGATAAGCCTGTACTATACCTTTGTCACACAAATCCTTCAATGCCATTAAATATTTTGTTTCTCCCAAACGATCCAGCCATCTTCGACAGAAGGCCAATGTGCTAAAGTTTTTGTTGATCACATTCAGCAAATTTTTCGAACGAGCTAATCTATAATGAGAAAAACATAAAAATGTGAGTTCTGATACGAAAGTTACGTTTCCGATATAATTTACCGTTCTCTTCCCATCTTTGCCACAACTTTCCCAACATTAGGAATTTTATAAGAACTTTATTATTCAACCAACTTCATGCAAAATGTCAGATTTCAAGCATACACTACTAAGATGTTACGGAATAAAAATAGACATCCAGGTCATTATGGTGAAGGGAGATTAGAACAAAGGATTTTATAAAAGATAAAAATATTTTGTCTTCCAAAGTGCCCTTCACCAAGATCCTTTGAGTTTCTTTCTCTAGTTACTGAGTATTGAAATCATGCTTATAATAGATTGCAAACCTTAGTGGAATATGCTCAGAATGAAGGTCGTAATCTTTCATGTAGTGACTGCACTCCATATCATCATGAACATAACCTTTACCAGTACTACCGAATGTTTCAATAGCGTAAAATTCGTTTTCCTCCATTTTTGTTTGTTCGCCTCCCTATAATATCCTCTGCACGTATATAAGAACATGATTACTTTTTAAAACCGATTTCGATAACAGAATATATCTACAAGTAGAGAAAACTAAGTTATATTGCAAATGATTTACTGAAACTCACCTTTACTATTGGGACGGTTTTACCAGCATGAATGCGATACGGTCCTATTGAATGTCCGTTCAAATTTCTGATAGGCTTGACAACATAAGTCCTGCCATCCAATTCAACCTAATTGTATATTAGTTTCAAAATTTAAATATGAGATCAAAATTAGAAATCTTTTTGTTTTTTTTCGAGTGCTCTGAGTTTCCCAAGTACTTCATAAAACATCTTCTATTAACAGAACTTCTTAATCAATCAGTACACCGTAATTCTCATCGAAGCACGATTATAAATAAAAATTGTTGCTGATACTGAGTAACAGCGACCAGGAAAAAATTACCTCATGACTACTCATAACCTCTTCAATTGTCTCGCCGATATCACAGAGACGAACATCAACACCTGCTTCTCGTATCCCTGCGTTGGTAGCTTCATGTACTGCATTTACTAAATCATCGAATTTTGGATCGAAATGAAGTGTGAATGCACAGTCGATAAGGCGTCCATTGACATGAACGCCAAAATCAATTTTACAAACATCACCCTCCTGTAACAAGACAGATCATAATTTAGTCATTATTAAAGTTGAACGAGGAAAGTTAGAAAGACAAACTCGTAAAACTGTAGTATCGCCAGCGTTTGGAGTGTAATGTGCAGCGCAGTTATTTAGCGAGCAGCCGGTTGGGAAAGCAAGTCCAGCTTTCAGTCCATTCTCATTGATCATTCGACGTGAATGCGCTTCAAGACGTTCACTAAATGTTGAATTTATTACAAAACTGTGAAAGCAGAACTGCATTAAACAAATTACAATTATAACTGAATGGAATAATGTGAAATAATGTATAATATTATCGGCATTTTTTTCAAACGTACATAAAGAATAATACAGTATCATAAAGAGAAGTTGTTATAAAAATCAAACAAACTTTAAGGCTAAAACTACCAAATTTCAATCATTGTCATTCCCGGCTTAATCCAGGACCGCGCATATTTCCGCGTTTGTCTGTGGGCTTCTGCAGCTCGACGAAAGTCTTTGTATGTCTCTTCATATGATGCATCCAAATTCTGTAAACATATTTCATCTGAAATGAATACCGGATGATTTATTGAAATAAAATTCTTTGCATACCTTTTTTTCTTCATTTGTCATCCGATTAACGGCAGTACGGTCATCCGCCTTAGCAACGTATTCACATATTTCTCCAACAGGGAAATTCCCATCAGGAAATTGCTCATCAACTGAAACGAAATCTTTTGCTTCTTCTTCAAATTGTTCCGTGAGTGATTTTGTCTGCGGGGGCGGCGGGTTATCATTTGCTGCGTGTCCTAAAAAGAAGTTTATGTTAGTGAATTTTTAATCCGAATTCTCTACATATCTTTGGCTGAGAATTCTTCACATATATTGAAGAGCCCTTCATTTGGAATTTTCGAACAAATTTTTTTTTTGAATTTTTCTCATTCTTTAATCATAATTTCGGAAGATCGAGAAATAATTGTAAATCGCAAATCTTTTAGTTAACAATGGCTTGTTATTTTTTCCGGAAGTAATAGAACATATATATTATAAGACCAAGTACTTCTTTTTCTCGACTTTTTCCTAGTACCAATAAAATCAACAATTAACGATATATCTTCTTCAGTATAGATTTGATGGATTAATTACATACCTTTTCCAGTTTTTTTTGTTGATTTTGCTGCAGCTGCAACTGCCTTTTTACGAGTTTCTAACTCAACTTCCATAAGTATCGCGTCTAAATCATCAAGACCACTGGTTTCTATAAGTAGTTAATAAACTCATGTTAACTTGATATGCTCACGTTATTTGGCCACCACTTTATGGTTAGGAAAGAGCAGTGGAACAATAAAGCAAGAATGTTCATATGCTAAAACATTCTTGTCAAATCAACTAAAACTAAACGATCTAGACTACTATATAATCAGAACAGCCGGTGGAGCAAATAGAATGGTTTAACGGTTGACAATTTTAACTTTCCATGAGGAAAAGGTTGTGAATTCACCGCACACTGCATCAACATCAGGAAACATAATGCCCTGAAAAGACTAGACAGCTTTCGTATATTTGGTTCCGAAAGGAAACCAAATAAACAAGAATCTGACCGTGAAGATGTTATCATTTATGAAGCATCAAATTCCTCCAAACAAACCTTTGTTTCTAGAATTTTTCTTCTTTTGAGCATTCATTGCAATATTTCACTAGAATTTATTGTGCTGCAACACATTAACTTTCATAAGACATCAAAGCTCTAAAAAGCACTTATTATAAAACTGTCCAAAAGTCCCATAAAACAATATTTCGATTCCACCGGCAAGTACGTTATTGAGTATTGTTTAATTGCTAAGCAATACAGAAAGCATCTTTTAATACATATAGTTATAAACATCTTCAACAACTCAACTTTTACATTTAACATGCTTAATCTTGATTGTGGGATTAAAGCGTACCTTTTCTATATAAATTCATATGCAAAACAAGGAATAAAAATATTTGCATAGTTTCTCGGCTCATGGAAAAATTTAAAAAAAGGGTGAGGGAGGGGGAGGGGGGAAAAAAAGCAACCACTTAGAATTTGCGTCGATTTAAACCATAAAGACGCTCCTACTTTCCCAGTAAATTAAATACTCAATATACATAGTTTGTCAATTTGTCACAGACTTGAATACACATCTATTATCATACAATTATAGCAAAAAGTTACTAGTAATGGAATCTCTACAGCTCCAAAAGCTATTATAATCATCAGGATCATTTAGAGGAAATCAAGACTATTCAAGGTTCATAAGAACTATTTATCAGGCTCAGCAACTAAGTAGAATGTATTTTCTGAATGCATGACCGAAGCGAGAAAAAAACGACGAGGTCTTCAAACATCCAATTCAATCCTTCTTATCACAATCTCCAGTATCTGTCCTTCAGTAACCCCAGTATGAGTACCCAAATCACATCTGTTGATATAAACTACAAACCAAATTTCCCTAGGTCGCTCTGTACCACCATAACCAAAACTTCTACATTTTACTCAGTAGTGTCTTGTGGTCGCGGTATCCCATGTAAACTGAAAGACTGCAGCTATTAGTAGGAATTGCTAGTTGGATTATTTTCAAGTTATTATCGGTGCTTATCAATGGCATACTTTTTTCAATAGCTATTCAAGTGATAATCAAAAGCAAAAAATACGCTCAATCTATTGCTGTTCATCTATCTTTATTTTCTTATTTAGTATGAATTTAGTCATGGAAGTACTTGCCTTATTCATTTATCAATTTAAAAATCCAAATTATCAGTGAAACTTTCAAATGGGTTATTTCACGATTTCGTTCGCCACTATGCATCCATTGCCGTAAAAGCATTTAGCACAGAGTGGAATAACGAAACTTGTCCGGCGATATATCTTGTGCCCTTCAGAGGAACAGTGAAAGAAAATGGCTAAAAGTTCGGCAGATTTGAGCTAAAGATTCCAAAATCACTCGCAATCGATGGAAGGTTATTGTCTCAGTGTTCCTCTTTCCCATACATTTGAGACATATAAAATTGAGCGCAATGAAGAACCATGTCTCATTAATACAGGGTGATACAGCGAAGTTTGGTTTGTAGTTGATAAATAGTAAAGTGAAATTGGCATGAGATGGATAGTCAAATTAGAATCTCCAAGAACGGAACTTGAAAATTGCTATAAAAAGGTCAGATTGGATGTTTTGCATACTGAGACTTTCGTTTTTCTAAATCTTCTCTTTTTTTTCTGGCATCAGTCGTGCATCCATGCTACTACCACTGGGAAAAAAACACTTCACTGTTGCCGAACATGATGAACCCCGGATAGCCTTTGAATAATCTGATGACCTCTGGATAATCGAAAGCAAGAGGATTTGAAGACAGTTAAATAAAGGAAGAGCAGGAGAATGCGTCAACTTCTAGATCCTGGAATGAGTTTGACGTGAAAGTAGTGAAACCCAAACTTTCCACTAATTGAGACTTCCAGCAAATAGCGAAGTTCTCCGCACAGTAGTCCCCAGATGTATTGGAGGATGGCAGAAATCAGACTTATCCGCTTACTTAAAAATTAGATACTCTGAATCCCTTCCAATTTAACTCCACTCCAAATGAAACCTTTCCGACCGCACTTCCTTTGTTCTGGAATTTAATTACTCTGGCTAAAGTGGAGAGTAATCTATAAGTCACTAGCCCCATTAGTTCACTGGTTTGTGGTTCAATAATCTCATTTTGCAGAAGGTTAAAGTAATACTGCACACTTTAATAAATCTGCAATTCTTTTGAAAAATTCGTAAATAATTAACATAGAATACCCACGACAGGTGTAATTCGGTCTTTTCATAAAAGTCGTAACACATGAAATAGAAATTATACGGGAAATATTCATGGGAATGAGCGATAAGATTTACATAACTACACTCCATCATTTTCGCATATTGTAAATATGTGGAGATAACTGTACCTTGCACATATCGATGTTATGAAATGTTATTTAAAGAACATAATCAAAGAAGAGAAAATTAATCATCTACTTGGCACACTAAGAAATGAACATCAGCAGCAAGTGTACATGAACAAATACAAATAACACGTTTGAGTGCAGCTCGCATGACCATTTAGTTGTTTATAACAAAATATTCATATCACAGCAAACTTACAGAATATATTATAGGATAGGAATGGAAGACAAAATACGATTTTACAAAAGGAATTCATGAATAAAATCTAAGTTAACCCAACACCTAAAGAAGTGGAGAAGAAAGAACATTTCATTACTTTTCTCCATTCACTGAATTTAAACATCAAATGCAATCAGTTATAAAACTAAACACATTGTGATATAAACAAAATGGGACACCGCATATGTGCTGCATATTTGGATTTCAAACAGTTACCGACTAAAATTAGATTCAAATTTTTCAAAAAAAGAAAATTTTGTGGGAAGTTAGAACAGATGCCGACGAAAGCATATTTCTACAGAACAGTTGAAATAGTAATTTTATGATGTACAAGAACAATCTACAATCATCTCTTACCTGCTCTATCACTTTTCTTTTCACGCCTTGTTTGATAATCAAGAAAATATCCAGTAAATTTTTAAAAACTCCGAACATTTGTACATAAAAGGAAACCAAGGGTGACAGGTATTAGAGGTCACTGTTATAGGATGCAGAATCCGCTAAAATAAATAATAAGATTATAACTACATATATTGGATGAGGTTTGAAAAGAATCTAGTATCTACAGATTAGTGTACAGCCTCATGTGTTACCTAATCACAGATGATTATCGACAAACAAATCTTGCATTACACTTTCCACTGTTCAAAAAATATTGCTTCCATCAAACTGATAAGCAGTTGTTAATTCAGATCTGATTCCATGCATGCAAATATTTGCCATGACAATTCTGTTCAACTGATAAATTTAGAAGCCTTCATCCCAACCAGAAAACTCATCAGGAGGTACATCTTGTTCCGGTGGGTAACTATCAAAGTTCGTAACATCCGATGGACTTGCCACCTTCGGTACGATTGGTGCTTTCAAAGTTCTTGATCTCAGACCTTCCCAATCGAAACCCATAAACCACCTAAAAAAATATGCTGTTCCAAAGCATATGAACAATTTTTCAGATCTGCAACACATTTCTTAATTTCTTGATGAAGAACTATGTTTTTGATAGGAATCAAGCAAACATGTCATATTGATATTCAAACAGGTAAAAAGTCCCTTAGCCAACCATTCATTTCCACAATCTGATTAAATTAAAAAAGTAAAGGCAAACCTATGCTTACGAATATCACCAACACCTCCACTACCACAACCAAGACGTTCACCGGGATTGTCTTTGCACAGTTTCTTAACAAGAGCCGTAGCAGTTTTCCCAATTCGTCGATTTGGAATCTCTAAGGCATCTACGCCTTTCAATATTAGCGTATAAGTTTTCATCGGATCTGCGGCCTGAGAAAATGAAAGATGACATGAAAATCTTACTCCTTCCTTCATGCATCAAAATCCAACAGATAATTTTTTAAAGTTATTTTATGCACCAAATTCACTTACGAAAATTTCCATCATTTCATTTATTTCTGCACCAAATTCAAATGATCTCTAATTAATAATAAATCGTACCTGAAATGGTGGACGACCGAGCATTAGTTCACAAATATAAATCCCTAGTGCCCAGTAATCAGCTGCCTGGTCATGTCCTTTGTTAAGAATAATTTCAGGTGAAACATATTCCGGCGTACCACAGAAAGTCCATGTTTTGCGCCCACTTGCTAACTTTTTTGCGAAACCGAAGTCGACCTATAAAATGGTGGTTGAATCAACAATAGCACGATTTATTCTATAACAAAACTGTAGCGTATACAATGCGTCAAAAATCGTATAAATAGAATAAAAATGTATTATGCATAGATAGATACATGGGACACTTACAAGTTTGAGGTATCCCGTTTGGGTGAGTAAGCAATTTTCTGGCTTTAAATCACGATATACAATGTTTTTTCTGTGCAAATATTCAAGTGCTTCCAAAACACATGCAACGTAAAACCGAGCGGTATAATCATCGAAGTGCCCTCTGTCTCGAAGGGTAGTCCATAACTCACCACCCAAACAAACTTCCATCAGCATATAAACGTATTTGGCGTCACGAAATGTTGTATATAACCTGAAAAATAATAAAACAATAATCTCAGAAGACTGGAACTAGATGACAACTTCCTGAACTAAATAATGATAAAACCCAAAAAAATTATATTTAAATTTTAAAGTTAACTGAACAACACTAAAATAAGTCAGTCTTATATCTTTCGAATTACCTAACAATCCAATCTGAACGAGTTTCCATCATAATATTTCTCTCTGCAAAAATATGTTCTTGTTGCCTTGTATCTACAATATGCTTCTTTTTCAAAGCTTTCAGTGCAAATGTCCGCATTTTGTCACCATTGATGCAGACCTGAATCATCTTTTTCCAATGATATTGATTAAACCAACTCAGTGATATCAACTAAATTATCATGTATACAACCTAGACACCACAAGATATCGAGACTGTTGAGCAACACCCAAGTATGACATCTCGAAGTACTAAACAAATTGAAAACTGATCGGCTAAACAAGAAAATTAAAACTACCAATATAACTAAGGCAAAATGACCGGTACCGCGAGCTTTTTCGAATAATAAATGTATCCATGTAGTGATAAGAACAGCATTTATCTCTAAATAAAGTATCACTTATAATTCGTTATATTACAACCACTCAAAGCTAAGAAGATAAAATTGTGTCAAAAAATTTTGCTATCCAAAATACAAACCAATTCAACACGACCAAAACCACCAATACCAAGTGTAACAATCCTTTTCAAATTTTTTAACTGCAAATCAGCAAATTCTTTTTCCTGAGCAGTCTTTCTTGGAGATGGTGGCTCAGGTACAACACTGAAATAAAATGTTTCTGCAGTGTAATCCAAAAGCATCTTCTATCCACAAAAGAAATGTAAAAATTCGTGAACAATGAAGAAAATGATTACTCACACAGTGGCTCTCCTTTGCGAATCTCCATAGTCTCGATTTAAGGCTTCGAGATCACCAATCAGTTTTGTGAATGACTCTCTGTCAAGTGTCAGAACTTCCACACCAGGATTAATTGCGATCACGCTCGCTGTTCTTACCTGGAAAAATATGTACTGAATAAAAAAACTCCGGCAAAAGTAGATAATATTAAAATACTATATATAAGCATACCTCCTCACCAAGAAGGGCTTTCTCACCAAAAAAGTCGCCCTGTTTTAAAATACGTATCTCTCGAGGTTCCGGTTCGTCTTCAATCTGCTGCGTAACACGAACTTGACCACTTGTAAGGATGAAGAATGTGTCGCCCTTGAATAAATTTAAATTTTATAGAAAAATACGACATAATATTAAGAAAACTAAGCCAGATTAATCAATTACCAAGTGAAAATTATCAAATCCTTTCAAATGAATCTACAAACTGAAGAAAAAAAAAAAACAAACTTTTTCTCCCTCTCGAATAATATAATTCCCACCAGAATAATAATCTTGGTCCAAAACATCAGCAATTTTTGATATTCGATCTTCCGATAGATTTTCAAATAATGATACCTGCAATAACGAATTGCTAACAGTGAATTATATTCCATATTATTACCAGAAAGACTGGCATACTAGTGACACTGGCATAGTACTTTTGATACTAACAATAAGAGATCTCTAAAATTTCCGTAAACCGAATTCTACCTATTTAAAAAATGATGTTCTAATATGTCCGTTTTCAAAACATCATTAAGTACAAACAAACTTTGCTAAGAAATGCCATTAACTGTGCATGTCTTTCCATACCCAAACGCATAGTAATCATTTGGAAGACAGAACGATCCAACACCCACAACTGAACATCTGATAATGCTTGCACAGATGCTGTTCTGCAAATACATTTTCTCTCAAATGACTGCAAAGATACATCTTTAACATACAGCAAATAGAGGAAACTACAGCGTTTCTTCCAAACCCAATTTCCGAAAACTTTTGTATTGAAAAAACTTCTCAAGAGATGCTCAGTATCCCGAAAAGTTTTGAAGACACAGAGAGAAAAAAGGTCAGAAATATTGATATGTCACAAGGTTTCAAAATCCTTACAGAATATATAACAAAGAATATGAATTTCCAAGGATGTGAACTCATGATGAAAACCGTATAAATTAATGATAATCTGAAATGACTTACCTAACACAGTTATACAGAATAGCAAGTTCCCCCATAACAACTCCTGCACCCAATTTTCCCAATACAATGCCTTCGCGTGATACTTGAAGCTGTCCCTCTGAAATAACATTTCAGAGTAGTAGCTACATCCAACTTCATGAGTTAATATCATAATAATGCCTTGTTTTGTTAGTCACTCCGAAAGACAAAAAATAAGGGAAAAACAAATTCCTTTAAAGATATTATCAAGCAAAAAAATATAGTCTAATAAAAAAAACCAAACCTGCAACAACAAATAATCGATCTCCAGGCTCACCCTCCTGTATCACCCATTGACCTGCACGAGCACGCATTTCATACATGCATTCCACAAGTTCTATAACTTGCTCTTTAGCAAGCTGTCGCAAAAAGTCATTCTTCTGAACTGCATCCCGAATAAGCTGCTTCGAACTGAATTAAAGTGTTATGGAATATAAGCCATGGTGCTTCCATAAAACATAAAATAACAGTCTCTCTATTCTCAAATGCTGTTCAAAATAGTGAAAATCTACATTCGAAACTCTATTTTTTAGTATTTCATAAGAACTCATAAGCATTTACAATTTACAACTTACAACTTCATTTACATTTACAACTTTACAACTTCCATTTACAACTTCCATATTTATTTACGCTACAATGGTAGAAGATAAAATTATTTTCTGCTCCGTATAAAAATAATCAAAAAATAAAAGAATAACAGCTGCTTGTACTAACCCAGCAGATTTCGGATGATGTTGTAAAGTAGCTTTCTGTGTATCCAGGTTAGCTGGTTCTGCAGATACTGCCATTTTCTTGGAACGAACACCATCATCGACAGTAGGCAACACTGCCTTCTGCTGAAGCTCAGTTCGTAACTCTTCAGTACCCCATGAAACCTGTAAGCAACAAATTTATCTCATGTATATTTAAATAAAGCTACAGGAACTATAATATGTTAGAAGCATGTTGATTACTTTTGTGCGAGCGAACGAACATACCTTTTTAGTGTTGCTTAGAGCTGCAACAGATTGCGCTTTCTGATCAAGTACAGAACGAAGTTTATCACATTCTGACTGAAAATGATCGATCAATTATTAGTTGCGGAAGAAGACAAACTTAAATCATCACTTTAATGTAATTTGACCTCTATGTCAATTTTCATAAATGACAATTCCAAACGACGATTTTCTGGAAGTCTGAAATAATTGCATAAAAAGACACGGAATTTTAAAATACAAAAACTAATCCATCTTCTTTATATTAGCAAAATCTACCTGTAACGTCTTCACTTCTTTTTCCAATTCGTTGATCCTTTTCAACTGTGTTTCCACAGTACTTTGCTGCTGCCGGATTTGTCGTTCCTTTTTCTCAATAGTTTCTTCCAGTTGCGGAATAAGTTTTTGGATTTCGTTAGCATCATAAGTGCGTGTGCCTACTTGAACCTAAAAAACCATGAATTGTAAAATGAATTGCAATTTCTTGACTTTCTTAATTTCAATTTTTTTGATACTACAAAAATAGTTACCTTATACGTCATACTTTCGAAAAACAAACTTTTAAACTCGTACAGTAAGTCCGGAAAGTGAAATAAATACCAGTTAATCTATTAAATAGATGGACTGCAAAATACTACTTGTTCTAACTCTCATCCAAACTCTACAACTATTTATTTTTGTTAATTATTAGTGACAAATATTAGCGTGCAATGACAAAAGGCTCTTGTTGGAGCAATTTGTTTCATTCGCTTTCTTTGAACTATTTAAACAAGCATTCATCGTATTATGTATGATCCATCTCGATGATCAAAAAATCTAATTTTTTTATTCCATCCGTGTGATTTAACGACTCGATAAAAATTATACTTTATTGTTTGCAAATTCAGTAAAAATTAAACCGGCAGCTGATGAATTTCACCAACCCCCTTTATTTTTCTTTTGATGCCTCAAAAATAAACGAAAGCTTATACAAGCTGTGATGAGCATGTGGAAAGAGAGTTTCAAAAAAAAGAGATCGAGAAAAGCGATGCCTCACTTCATTTATGTGTCTTTCTGCATTCTGCAGCCTGATGAGAACTATTTCATCATTTGTCTACAAGTGGAATTTGTTAAAAGCTTATTTAAAAGCAGCAGTAGCATCAACCAGCGACTAACTGTGATCATGAAACACATAAGTTAAGCGAATAAAACAAATGCGCACTTATTTTTGCAGCCAAAAATAGCCAGCTTGTTAATATTTGTTAGATAAAATAATCAAATCAAGAGAATAGCTAGTTAGTTAGCTTACTAAGTCATCATCTAGCTGCCAAAAAGCAAAACAACATGTGATTCTATGTTGTTTTGCTTTTGGCAGCTAAATGATGACTTATTAAGCATTCTATGTTAATTCCTTCAAATGCTTCGATAACTACATCTTTTAGACTTTGCGCGATTTTTTGAAGCTTAATTTCAATACCACGCATTAAACAAAGAATCAACAACAAAATAAAAATGAAAATCGAAAACCGCACAAAAAAGTTGAAAAACAAAATCAGAGAAAAAAACTTGAAGAAATCATTGGTACCAAAATTTAGTTATGCTTCGGCGAATTAATCTAGGGAAAGTCGATAGTTACAAACACTCTCTGTCGTACTGATATTTGCGCATCTGCTGATTTTAGATGTACTTTATTTCTTCCTTGGTAATACCGAAAAAAGAAAAAAAAAACTTGCGGCAATATTTATCAAATTTTGGTTTTGGATAGCAAGTCTCGAAACTATAACAAAGAAAAGCATTATCTATTCCACCAAATACATCGCACATGATTAATATGAGAAGGAAAAAAATAAGTCTACTCATATAAACTAACTTTGTTCTTAAATCTAAATAATTTTGATTACATGGGCATTCAGAGTTTAGAGGGCAGTTTCAGATAATCAGTAAGTATGGAATTGAAACTTAGAAAAGTTTATTCTGCACCAAAAAAAAAAAAAAAAAAATTCCAAATAGCGAAACGATGAATTGCAAACGACGTTAATTTTTGAAGTTTGTTATAACTCAGTACTGCTATCAGTGATACAACGTGTTGTTATCATCACTGTTCTGAATTATGTGCAACCAAAATATTTTTCACTTGTTTATGTTTATATAAGTGTATAGTAATGAGCATGAAAACTTCCTTCATTCTTTGAATCGCCGTATAATTAATCTGATTAAATGAGCTATGAGTTAGGCTTAGGTTTAGGTTTGAGTAGAGAAGAGCTGGAATTAATGGTGTAAAAAATTAATAGCAAATAGAACCTGAACAAATGGGGCCGAATGTTGCAGCATTGTTCTAGCACAATAAAGGAGACAATCAAGCGGCAATAGAACAATTCGGCTCAAATTCGATACGGAACCCAAAGTTTTGCCAACTTCGTTTCAGATCACGCTAATGTCGTATGCTGCAACCAACCCACCACCACCAACATCATATGTCCAAACCAGCTTAAGCAACGCGCACAAACAATCACCAAACAGTAACAGCAGCGTTTCTGCAATATGATTGCAGCAAACCAGTAAAAAAGACTAGACGAGTGCAGTAGTGTTCCAAAGTTTCGAGCGATGACGAGAGGACGCGAATTTTTCTATCGTTGCCCTTTCTCTTTTACTACTAACACATACACAAACAAACGAGACAACTCTCGGCAGTAACACAGCCACATAGCATACACACACACACACACACACATATATAAACGTACACATCCCATAACGTAGGACCAGGGCACAATATTTCGCTAATTAGCCAAGCCATAATATTGTATGGCTAATGGACTAAGAAACATGTGTATCAAGCTTTAAAGGGTGCAAAGTTTGCAAAAATTCGTATGATGACTGAAAACAGTAAATACTTCATTGTCACCACAATTAATCAATGTTTTCCCCTTCTTCATACTTATCTGATAATAAGAGAAATATAATTAAGACCTGCGTTTGTTCTGGTAACAGTATATATATTCATTTCTAGAATATTTAATACTACGTTCCTATCCTAATATGCTTCAAGTTTGGTTTCTCTTCTTGCTACGACCAGTATCGCCTACAAAGTTCATCAATGGCTTTATTTTAGGTTCTCTATGATCCATCAATTTATTTGAGAATACTGCAAAATTTATTTAGGAACAGTATAGTATGTAAATTCACGTTCATTCGTAATTTATGCGAAGAAATGGTAATGTATTTATCTTCCACTGCTTTATCTTCTACTATCTAGTGAAATAATTCCACCGAGCAATACGCTCCAACTTTTTTCCATTTTCGTATTGTCTCAATGTCGCCTTGTTTTACGGTATCATTGATGCAAAATCACACAGTTGTTGTATTACATAACGTTCGAAATGGCGATTATTAAACAATAATTTTATTTGAATAAAGCCATATTCGAACTGTCCTCGAACTTTGATTTGATTTTCAGTCTTTATAATTCCAATGACAATTAAAGTTATGTATAAACCTATCTAAATGTTAATGATTAACATTGCTACTCTATCAGGTTTACTATCCTGTTTGAAGCAATAAATATGAATTACACGCTCTTGATTTTGAATACCTAATATAGTATGAGAAGACAATGTTCTGAAGTAAAAGCATTTTTCGAAGCTTTCCATTAACAAAACCCTAATTATGGGTACATGCCTTGAAAAAGGAAATTGGATGTGCCGTAAAAAAAAACAATTCATATTTTGCGCATTTTGATTTTCAGAACAATTCCTTCAATGAGGCTGATCCACTATGCTACAAACTTGTTAAATCAACATCTTTTGGTTCCTTTGTATTAAGGATGACCTCCGAGCCAATTATAACTACAAAAAACAAAAAGGTTGTGTTTAATTCTTGCTCAATTTGAACATTTCCAGTCCTGAGCAGCTATTTCGCAGAAAGCTTCATGGATCTTATCCTTCCACTGTGGCTGATATAATTAGGAAAAATAGGCTACAGGCACCTACTTACATTGATATGGGCAAGCAAAAATAAATTATAGTTGTGATAGATATAAGAATAAATTGCTGCTGAATTTATTTCATTGAATTTTACAGTCTCAGCTTCGATAAAAAAAAAACTGGAAAGTAAAAGACAGGAAAAAATTGAAGCATAAAGAATTCAATTACTTGAAAAAGAAATGAAAAATTGGTACTGAAATGGCGTTAAACCAGATTGATATTATTATTTAATATAAGAAATCCATATTTCTTTAATTATAGTTTTCTATTGGATGTCCTACACTTTTGTAATTATTGAATAAAGATTTGAAAAACATGAGCAGATCTTGAAATAGCTGCTCTTTGCAATTCTCACGGCAAAAGTAATATAGCTCAAATAGCACGAACATGTCAAAAAAAAAAAGCTTTGACTCAACAGGAAAAAAAAAGAACCGTGACGGCCCAACTGAATCTAAGATTTCTTTCTTATAATCGAAATAATTAATATATTCTAAACATAAAAATCATTTTCTAGTAGTATAAATAACATTGGTCACTAGAAAAATTGGCAGATAATAGATGACAGGACTTCATTATTAGCTTAGGTCAAAACCGTATAATATCGAAAATTATGAATCTTATAACAAATTAACAGGACTTTATCATAAGTGTATTCTACTACTTTTAAGTGTAAAAGGATTTTTCAGCAAAGCATTTTAGAATTTTCCAACGGCGGATCGCCAATCCGCTACGCTGATTTTTTACATTCAAAAAATTATTGATTAAAGATGTAATGATGGCACCATAATACGACAAATTCTGAAATCTCCGTTCCAAAAACATTAAAAACAGAAAAATATTAATAACCATTTGACCTCAACAGAAGGACTAAAAATAAGCTATCCATTTAAAAAGATTTTAAATTGAGAAAAAAGTCGATATGATGGTATAAATTTATGAATTATTTTGTCGAAAATTCCAGCTTCTAATTCAGCCTTTCTCAAAAATATGAAAAAAAAAAAAAAAAAAAAAAAAAAAAAAATGAAACCGGACATACCAGTAAGGTGTACGTACATTTTTCGAGCTAAATAAATATATTAATCAGAACGAAAAGAGCGTTTTAACAGTTTGCACAGCCTAGCCTTGGTAGAGGATATTGAGGCAATCATGTAGAATATCCCGGAACTGGAAAAATGTGCGTAACAAAACGGAACTAGCAAGATGCATATTCAATAAATTTGCTTCAATAAACATATCAAACTATAACTGATAAGTTGATGGAAAGTTGTTATCGGCCTCAATTTCACATCTTATTGGTCGTTACACCATTAAATACCGAAACATTCACTTAATTTCTGTAAAAAACCGAAAAAAAGAAACCGTTTTTTCCACTGTCTGTTTATCAAAGAGTGGAAAAGACGCAACACTACTATTTATAACAAAAGTACGGCTGACTTGGCAAATGAAAACAGAAGTGAGGGAGATGAAATCAATCAACATTAAAACGAAACCAAAAAATAAATATCTGGAAGAATAAGTGCTACAAACAAGTTTTTTGTTGGTTTTTACTTCACGGTATGCTTGCAAATCAGTTTAACCCAAGCTACAAAAAGCAAGTAGAGTTTATCAAGTTATCTGTCTAAGAATTTCTGTTAACTGAAAAAACTACTCGCGCATAACCTTCATACGAAAAAATTCGACAGAATAACGTGAACGATTAATTCCTAACTAGCAATAATCCTTCAGATCATCAATTAAAGAAGAATGTGAAGTATCAAATTGTTGAATCACAAGTATAAACCAAAACAGTGGTTTGACACCAGCATGTTTCTTATCATATAGTCTATTCACAAAAGCGAAAAATGTATCCAATTTTCTCTACAAATCCGAAATCCAATAGCTGCAAAGTTTTAATAAAAGAAAATTTTCAAAATAACATAAAAATAGCTCACTGAGCTGATTTTCAAAATTCACAAAATTTTGGACGACATACAAACATGCTACTTTAAGTTCTTAATTGAAATAAGCGATAAGGATCTTTCAAATTCAGAAACAAACCAGGAGGAGAGAAAGAAAGAAACTTCTACAGAAACCGAAATCTTTTATTTTGTTCCATTTATGAAAGTGGCTGCTAAGCTTAGAAACTATCAGAAAAGCCAAAGTTCTTCAACTTTTTGCTCTTCGAGAGAAATTCTGTAAGCTCTACAGAAATAGCGAAAGAACTGTGCCTGTTAAATCATTTATCTAGCAAAGAGAAAAATTAGCGGAAAAAGCAATCAAAGTGCAAAAATAGCAGCCAAAAGTGCGAAAGCAATAACTAACTGTAAGAAACCTAACAAATATCTGGTTTTTCAAACTTTTTCAAAATTTAATCGATGCAAAATCCGAATTAATCCGCATAATCTTAAAGAAAGGCATTTCTTAACTGCCAGAAAAAAATTAACAATACTGTGTAGGTAAAAATTTTCTTCCAACGCATATGTATTTACGATAACACAAATTTTCAAGTGGGCATTACCATCCTGTGTGTAAGGCACTAGAAGTCCATGCCATTCACAGCCATATAGCTCTAGTTTTATGAGGAAAAAATGGTAAATTAGGCCAGCACGCATTCAAAGTTTGAGTATGAGGAATATCTGAATACAAATTCGCATTCAAAATTGCATTCAAGTATTACTCACACCTTTAATTTTGTTCCATTATCATCTTCGGGTAAAAGTTAAAAAATTTAACATAAAATACATAAAATAAAAATGATTATGTCGAGTAAAAAAGAAATTAAAACCAAGAAATTCATTCGGCCATTTTGTTAAGAATATTTAGTGATAGAGCAAATTCTTGCTCTATCACTAAATATTCTTAACAAAATTTTATCATTTTTTACTCATAAAATTAGAGCTATGTGGTTTGGTATCAAAACATAATGCTTACCTGAGCTGGAGATATTTGCAAATCGGATGGTTTACGCAATTTCGAAAAAAAATTTCGGATTCCAGTGCCACCAGTGGTAGACCTCGTGGCCGCTGAATTGCTCATCTGCAAGAGAAATGGCTACAATTGAGTGAAAACTTCAAAATTCCAAAGGCAATATATGAACATCGACATGGATTCGCTTTAACCAAAGGTAAGCACAGATCGGCAATAATTATTTAATCAATATATTTACAGAGAACGAAAGAAAAACGAAGCAAAGTTTATTTTGTGATCCTACGATTTTAGATTCCTACCATTTAAATGTTCAAGTATTTTACCCCTACGCAAACTACTTCTCAAAAATCCAATTTTTCCTTTTTTTTTTTTGTTTTTGCTAATCTGTCTGGAAGCAAAAGTACTGAAAGAAAAAAAGATAGTCGAGAAATGTTAATGTTACAGCATAAATAATGAGCACTATACGCAGATATCATTTAATCATCCGACTACTTCTCGACAATTTTTTCTTCGTTTCTAATGCAAGTTTATGCAGTAATAAAAGTCCCCAGCATCCATTGCACTGATTTTTGTACTGCCTAGTCTAAGAAAAATACTATAAATCCACGTTAAATCACAACATTTCGCTACACATCTGTATATATAAATATCAATTTTAATAATCATCAAATGATTGAAGTGATTTCTGAGAACAGTCCTATAAAATATGCAACAACATATATTTATACGAAAAAAGTTGAGACGAGTCCAATCATATTAGTAACAGTTGGCAAAAAGATGAGTAACGGGGACAATGCGACTTAACGCCAAGGAGAAAAAAAAACGCCAAGAATTCTCGGCTCATTGAAAACAATTTTTCTGCATTGCTAATAACACCCAAATTTAGTTTTACACATGAAATAATGATGAATATTTTCTAAAAATTTAAGAAACATTGACAATATGAAATATGACTTAGCAAGATGTAGTTGTGTGATTCCGAGATGTTTCACTTCCATTTCTATCGCAATGCGCTATAATATTCAATATTGAGATACCTGAGTAACCAAAATGAGAAGAAAAAAAGAGTGTCGTCGTAATCAACTTAAATTTCCAAATTGGCTACAGGTTAAAACTTTTAAGCAACATTACAACTCCCTGTGATTGTGATAAGATGTACAGTTGAGGAGAATAATGAGTCAGCCAAGTGAGGCCAAGTGAATGAGCTTGTTACGACAGTAAACAACAAATCCAGCAAAAATTTACTTTAAAATACTACAGCTAACGTTTTCCAGTTTCTGTAACTCCAAATACAGGACTCCTCTATTACAACCGAAAATACTTCTTTATTTCCCTCCACATAGTTTTCATCACAGAAATTGGTTCCAATACTATTCTGAAGATACTGGTAACAAGGCATAAGTTCATCATAGATATCAACAAGTTATAAAAATTCATTCGGCAAAATAAAGCAAACGAAGTGCTAAACTATACTTCGTTTGCTTTATTTTTTGCTTTAAAGCGATCTAACTTGATTCGTCATACCAACTTATATTAATCGCGCCTTATATTAGTCGCAGTAGCAGTAATTCATAACTTTCGACAAGATATAGCGTTACAAAGCTATTAAGCAGAAGAATTAATAGAAGACTGAATTAGAGTAAAAACCACTCCACATACGATTCCCGATAAGCCATGAAGTCTAGATAATTAGCCAACAAAAACTTCGCTATCTTATGTATTATGCATGCTGTTTTGAAATTCTAAGAACAAAATTACAGTCTGTTCATTCCTCGTGACTTCTAAGACCCGTAAAAGAAGGATGGACGATTCACTTAGCTGGCCAGACACTGCATGAGATTTTTTCACCCATGTCAGGAATGTATAAACAATAACAAAAAAAACTTCATTGTACAAATGTTAAGTATCGGATCTATTACCAGTCCTTATGAAATTCTGGATCATAGAAGGTTCTACAGCATCGTCGTCCTCATTCATTTCGCTTCCGAAAAAGTAATCATTGCAGAAAAGTTTATCACTTCGAATTGTGCAGTTCTGTGGAATTATATTCAATTCAAAAAACACACAGTTCGAAGTAACCAATTAAAAAACAATACAAATCAATATTAAAAACTCAAACTCGGTATTCCCCTCCTGTTCACTTTAACGTTTAAGTACAAGAACAAAAACGTTTAAGTACATTCGCAACAAATACCCTGAAACGTAAGATATGCATCGATGCAACAATTAAAAACCAGTATCTATTGAAGAAACATAACACCTACGAAAAAAATTTACTTCAGAATTCTAAAAAATAAAAGACAACAAATTGTCCAGCAATAATTTTCATAAGAAATGATCACAATATATCACAGGCATTTTCATCGATACCACAACTAATACCAAAATTTTTTGTTCAAATAAAATATTTTCGTTCAAAATACTTGCAATCTATAAGTGTATCCATATAATCAATAAAAATGTTGAAATTTGATTCCGAAAAATCTGAGTATACTCTGAATCTTCAGAGTCATTACTTTTAAAAATTTGACATGGAAAAATCAAACTTCTTCGGAATATCATTCATTGCAATTGATAAAATCTATTTTTACAATACAAACATCCTAAAATTTAATCAGTAAATGAAATTAAAATTTGTAAATTCTCATTTTCTGTTGGAAATATGCTTTTGAAAGTTGAAATAAATTTTATTGCAATAAGTGAACACATCTCACACTCATAATAAACGAAGAATTTCCACGACAAGTATATTTGCATATTTAACTTTCCAAAAAACCATGTTTTCAAAATGAAACTTGAAAAGTGAAGAGTATTAAGGCCATCAGAAAAATCCACAGCTAACCCTTATTTTTTTTCTGAACTTCGCCCGCTATTGCTTAATCGCAACATCTCGATGAAAGCATCGAAAGATTCGATTTCTTCTTTGCTCCTGTTCCTTAGTAAGCATCGCATACCTAAAATGTATGGATTTTTCAAGCACAAATAATCCAATCTGCATCAACAAATCAAATTATATTTCTGAAAAATATGTAGTCATTAATTGCTATTGACTGTGCATGAAAGCAATATATGGATAACGATATAGCTAATCTATTTTTTAATCTCTAAAACTTGAAACAATTTTAGCGTGGAAGAATACATAAAGAAAGGATTTAAATCCATGCATCAAGGCGAATTTCAAAGAATACTAAGTAAAAATGGAAATTTAAGATATTCGGACAATACCCTTAATACTCTCCCTCGATATAGACTATAACAGAATAGAACCATTAAAATTATATAATTCATAATGTTTTTTTCCTCTCTCACCGATATCACGTATACCAGACTTTAAGAAAATCATGTTCGATTATCATTAGGCTACAAGATGCAATAGCACAAGGTGCACATCATGGCAAAGCAATCAGTTCTTTAAAAAAAAAGGAAAAAGAAAAAAAAGAGGAACTAAGCTAATAATAAACTAATCTAAGCCTGAGCTACCTATCTCCAGTTCATTACTTCAACAGCAGCTCCTATGTTCAAAACAAAATTTGCTAATTTTTAGAAATTATTCCTCGCATAAATATTCTATCCACATTGCCTGATCCATCGATGAATTTAAATGCAATACAAACAAAATTTTATTACCAGTTTTTTGTTGATGGCTTCAGTTTTGAAAAGTTTCATCTTCCTCCAATGAAATCTACTGCTTTTTTTCCCAGCCAGTACTACCAGCTCCAAACTTCTATTTTTTCTATTGTTATTCTAGTTAAAATGATATTGCCAAGAGAAAGAGGGAACTTCGGATTTGGAAACGCAAAAAATATTAGCGTGAAAATAACTGAGCAGTTATGGTGGAACAGAAAGAGACTGACAACTGAGCACGTCCAATAAAAAGTGAATGAAAACTTCAAATAGCACTGCAGAAAAAGTACATCTGCCATCGCAATGAAAGCATTCTAATGCATGAAGTAGAGAAAAAAACGAAAATGAAACAATCAGCAGCCCATTATCCAACAGGACTTTTATATAAAATTGCTTTTTTTTCCTCCTGCTTCCAAAAACTGAAAATGAATGCCTTGAATAAAAGCCGCTACAAAGTTATTAAAATGACAGCTTAAAATTAAAGGAATGCCACAGCTACCAACATCGGAAATGGCAACTGGAACTACTAGGTTGATGGGGATGCTTGTAAGAGGTAATAAAAAGACCATTTAATTAGCATATTATAATTTACCCTCCGAATTTCATTAATATAATGTGCACAAGCAAAAAATACGATTAGATTCAGAGTGTTAAAAACAGGAATGCAAAATCTGTTTTTTTTTTCGTGAAAAAGGAATGAAAAAATATCGGTTTATGTATGATGAATCCACCGCAGAAATTTGACTCACTGACCAGGTAGTACATTATTGTAAGGAATGATCTGAAAACTGGCATAATATGTCTACCCCAGGAATCCCATATTGCATTGTCAATGACAGATGTGTCACATAAGTGGATGCCAAGTAAATGATTGAACAAAGCACTGGTGATGGATAAATCTGAATTATTGTAGCCAAAAAAAGCTATTTCACTTAATCGCTAAATATATCACAAAAAGAATTGTTCTCACAGATGCATCCATTGTCTCTCCGTAACGGTAACCTTTTTTTTAGTAGCTTAACGACACCTAGAATTCATAATCAGCTTATTTATCGGAATAATAAAAGTTACCTGTAAGCAAATGCAATCTATCTGGTCCATACAGCTCACTTGATTTCTGCGCTAGTTCTATAATGGACATAGAACCGTTCCGAAATCTCACAATCAGCGTTGCATACTGTGAAAGTTCGTTAGTTGTTAGACACTTCGTCAGCTGATAATAGATTGGTATCATCATTAATAGCATAATAAATAAAGAAAAGTAACATAACCAATAAAAGAAAACCCTGCAGAAGATTGCAATGAACCATTAACTATTACTACATAATTCAATTCTTATGTTTTAAACAAAACTCCAAGTCCTTTTGAGCAATGGATATTGATTAAACATTTTATTCTGCGACCATAATAATGTCTACAGTATCCAAATTTTGACAAATACTATGCAATGTATTGCACAGTGTTTACCAATATTATATACAATATATATTATGCTACTACTTTTCTGGTTGTTAGCAGATAATCTGATTATTCATTTCACAAACTTAGAAACTAGATACATGGCAGTTTTTTGAAGTTGATGCTGAGCAGAATAAAAATGATTTCCAAGTCACTTTTTCTTTAAATACATCTCTTTAAATACATTTAAATTTAAATTATAGTTGCAAAAATGGTTATTAATCAGTATTCGTTGAATGTCATCAACGGTATGTTCATAGAATGTTACTGACCATTTAGTAATACGGAAATAGTTTTATATAGCAAACTTACCACAGTCATGTAATCTTCTATTACATCATCAATTTGAACCTCTGCCGATTCACTATGTGAAGCAGTTGTTGAACAAGGAGGACAACCACTGCTGATACGCAAATCTTGATGTGATTCCGTTAAGCTGTAATTTACAAAAAAAAAAAAAAGTGAAAAACCAGAAAAAACAATTTCTTACTTCCGCACTATATGAAAATTTTTATTTTTGCATCATTTTTATTCTGTATGACATCCGACCATAAACTGCATAATAATTTATATCCCTGCCATAATTATTACCCAAATAATGTTATATTTCAAAGAAAATGAACTCACAATAAAGGGCGATGATTGAGAGGTGAAACTGAAGAGGTGGTTGGCGTTTCTGAAATTATTTTCCTTTTCTTGTTAGCATATGGAATCACAGTAAGAATTGAATTTGGTTTAAAAAAAAAAAAGCAAAAAATGAGCATTTTTAGCACTTATTCATTTGTTTTGGACTGCAGATTTTTCTCAAATTAAATGAAGAAAAATTTGCGAACTTTTTGGCGCAGCACTTGCTTCAAAATTGCTGGCAATTTCTTTGTAAACTTGAGAGAAGCATTGCCCCAGGACATTACAAATTGTTTCCGCTACATCCTGAATGGAACATTAAATATATTCACTTAATGCAGCTAATTAAATAGACTTGCAAAATATTGAAAAAAAGAAAGTAAACTGCAAGACCGGCTAAAGTTCGATGAGAATATTTTAAGCTGAAGTGCGATTTGTTTTTTTGACTGTGGTCAGGCTTTCCGATTTCGAAATATACATCAGATATTCACAACGAGAATACAGCATTATTTGTGACTTGATACTTCATTCAAAATCGCTGACAAAAGAAATCTATATTAGAAAAATTCACAAATTGTAACAATAACCACAAAAAAAAAAAAAAAAAAAAATTACAGCGGTTTCGCAATACACGACAGCGAGGTCAAAGAAGTCACGATTTCGAACACTGCTGTATCCTATCTTTATAGGAAGAATGTATTCATGAGCTTCACGAACAAAGCCAACAGATGCAATCAAGTGAATAGGTACATAAAGCAGCAGTTCCTGAAATAAGTCGCAGTTTCCAGAGACTTTTCAGCGAGAGAAAACACAAACTTGAATTTCAAATGTCAAATTCATTTGTGGCAATATCTAGTGACATTCACTGTGAGATCCACAACTTTATTGAATATCACTCACATTTTCAAAGATCGATCGAACCGTTATGGAACATAAATCAATCTGAAGGACTGCATTTGTAGTAAACTTGTTTTTCTCATCAAATGATTCAATTTGCTTTGTGATCTACAATAGAAAAACTCTGGTTCTGGAAAAAAACGTTGCAAAATAAATTCAATGTAAATGAACTTACTGCACCGAATGATGAAAAATTTACAATAAATATTCAGCTTCAACGTGTATACCAAATCTATTGTCAAAATTTGTCCATTTATTTAACGAAAATGTGCTGCTATTAGTTGTACAAAAAAAAAAAAAAAATGATATAAAAATGCCAAATGTGGACATTTTATGTCTTTTACAGCTTACCTCACGACATAATTCTTTGCAAATGAAAAAATGCATGAAGAATACGAACGAATCCCGAAATAATCATCTTATTTACAACTGAAGGTTCAAAAACATTTTAATTTGGACGATGTAAGTTTGTGTGACAACTTAAACATTTCGATACTTTTTCGAGTTTTCAGAAAAGAATACCTTAGCACGATCCAGAATTTTGAGCAAATCAGTGCGTCCGCTAGGATCGATATCACCACGGATGTCGTGAACCAGACCAGCATACTGCAAAAACACGCAACATTTATCATTGAGTAGAGAGCGTCACTATTCTCAAAATATAAGAATGTCAAAGAAGTCACAATATGGAGCTAAAATCTTAATATTTCTTCCAATAGATTCCTATCTATTTGATTTGAGAAATTTCATGAATTCGCGCTTTATCTAGCAATCTATTTTTTCAAAATAAATTCCTTGTTATTGTTCTGCGATCTATACATTTGTTGCAAGCATTAACGCTATTGGCTTGCATATGTGTTCCACATTTTCATTAATATTTCTGCTTTATATATTGTAAAGGATAATATATACGCAAAAAAGCTAAATAGATTAATAAATAAGAGTGGATGATAAGACTCCATCTATGACCTTATGACCTCGGAATAGTATTAACGAGACTTTTTGAACCATCCGCCAACTAATGAAAAGATAGACAAAACAACGCACTCATCTACAACACTTCTCTATATTGGCAATCTGAACTGGAACCTGTAACGATCGCTGATAGTGGGGCTATGTGCCATCGATGTGGCTCGAGGCTCGAGACTATGTGGTACTCGCGTACTCGAGATTTTCAAGTTACATTAATTTGTCATTAATTAGTACTACTGCGGGATATATGTGTGTGTTCTAGTATATTTTTCCTCCATTTTATGCAATCTTTCATTATCCATTTGTAGATGAACATTTTTTCCCATATCCATTCTTCATCTATTCCTTATTTCAGTCTTTGCTACACCCAATCCCTGATCTTTGTAGGGATTGGGTGTAGCAAAGTCTGAAATAGGATTAGATGCAGGATGGATGGGATGTATGTTGTATAGCCTTGCAAAGCAGTCCTATTTTCTTTTTCTCTTTACTTCACGGTATTCCTTCCTTTATCGTTCTATTAATTGATTTTCCTTTTAATTAAGTTCTTCTTTTATCCAATTAATTCAAGCTTCTTTGCTTGACAAAAATAAAACTCTTACATCATCAAATCGACATTCTTTTCATATTATTCCGAATTCTTGAATTCCAAGTCAAAAAGTATACAAAATAGAAATGGCTATTTATAGACCATTAATTCAGGAACTACTATATCTTTCTTTCTTGAAATTATTTATGAACACTTGTCCTTTTTTTTTTTTTTATCTCAGTGTCAAAAGTCAAAATAGAAAAGCATAAAAAGTTGGAAATTGATTTAAAAGATTCAGTGGTGAAGAACTGAATTCTGAAAGTTCTACCTCTGTTATGCACATAATTTCGTATATATATACCCTAATTTTTAGTTTAAGTGAAATATTTTTAAAATAGGAACAAATTACCGAGCTTATTTACTTGTAAATATAATTTCAAAATATTAATTTAAAAAAAAAAAAAAAGGAAAAAAAGGAAAAAATGAAGTAGCGGTAACGATTTCGAACACATTATGAGATGTTACGATAAACAAAGTGAATGAAGAGGAAAAAAGCATTCTGAAGATTTCTTTTCTCACCGTCCGTTGTCTTCTGAAAGATTTTCTGATCATTCAGCTGATAACTGATTATCTGGCACATTCATTTTTCACTTTAAATATGAACTGGCAAGTGATTCATCACTTTAACAGCAGCGACTGAATACTGAACATTGTGCGTAAAATCAAGCGTCGATGCACTTTGGCCCAGTTGTTTACTTCTTTTCAATTTATAATTTCATACTGGTCTGTAATCCATGGATTTGGAATAAATGATCCAGCTTTGCTGTAATTATTCTGAAGTGATCGTATTTAATTATCGACATTGATTAATTAAGTTAATTTAATTAATTTAGTGAGGAGGAAAGAACATAACAACGTTATATATTTATCCAGTAAAATTAGATGAGAAATATGACTTCAGCGATAAATAAATGACAATACGAACAATAATAATATGATAAAAATAACAAATGTCAAAATCCAATAAACAGTTCATCCGCTTTGTCCCATTTATATGAGTGTGTATCGGTGTAATGCATGTCTTCATTTTTGTGTATCGCATTTGTATGTTTACTTTTCGAAAATGCTGTATTTTGTTGCTGTTTGTTGATGACTGTTGGCTATAGAAGGAAATTGATTTTGCCAAACTTTTGTAGCATGTCTAATTTGATTCCTTAGCGCTCAATGATATATAAGCTGATAAGAATTGAGTTTTGATAAGCAAAAAAAAATTCGATTCATTTTGAATGATTGTAAAATATCAAAGACAAAAATTAATAGTGAATTTAAAAATGAAATTTATAAGGAGGCAGTCGAGGCTTATCAGTCTTACACTACCACTGTAATCTGTTTGAAGACAAAAAAAAGAAAAGAAATAATGGTTTAAATGGAATTTAACATATAGTATCATGTATTAGCTAATAGGTGGAGTTTTGCCATATTTTATTTTTTTTTAGTTCTTCAAATTTTAAAAACTGTTTAAAAATAATGAAAAAATTGTTTTCTTTCTGTTCTTTCTATTGGCGATATTTCTTTTTCTGCTCTCAGTGATTTAGATTCGGCGACATTTCTCATTGTATTGAAGTGAGAAAGACCTACCTGTTTATTGCACAGGTGCTATCAATCTGGCAATCTCTAAAAAAAAATGAAATTTAATCTGTTCATCTAATTTTTTTTCGAAAAGGCATGCGTTTATATATGGCTTAGAATTAATACAGAATTGAATGGGCATAGGCTATTTGGTATGTGTACTGTTATGCAACTATATACAGAATGCAATCAATAAATTTTATATTCACTTAATATAAAAAAAAATTTAAAAAAATATATAAAAAAATATTAAAAAAAAAAAACAAAAAACAAAAAGGATATAGAATAATTTGAAAGTTTGAGAAAAGAATTAACTTTTGTTATTATATTGTCAAACTTTTTAATTACCACAATCGAGGTAGATATTTTGAGGGAAGGCAATCTTTGGTCACCGAAACATTTCGTGGTAATAAGTTGAATGAATAACAAGGTAGAGCATACAGCAGCGAAGTTGAAAAAAAATTTTTTTTTAGATGAAACAGTAATAAATGACATATATGAAGTTGAGAAATTCTGTGAAAGTTGGGTGCAAAAACGAGAAAATAGATTTGTTTAATCGACTTCACTTTCGAGATCGTATTGAGAACAATTCTCAGCCAAATTTGATGAACTCACGGATATCGAAATTAGATAAAAATTGATATCCTTTGAAAGAGACATATTGCTGATTCGGCAACCAATGACCTCGTGTCACTACATTACAGGCTACACTCTTTAAAAAAAAAGTGTTACGTGTGAAAGTTCTAACTAAGGTACGAGATGAAGGAATCGTTTAGGTTATGCTAGCTCGGTATTTCTGAAAGCATTGCACAAACAAAAATTCAAATAATCTTGATTCTGAAATGCTTTTCAGAGAATTGACCTTTTTTTTTCTTCCATTCACTGCGATTTAGCCGTTGCTTTCTTCTTTCACTCTCATCGCCAAAATGAATCCCGACAAAATTCTGCATCTGTCAGGAAAATTGCTTTGCCAAAAGTTTTCATAATTCTTGGTTCTTTAATTATGCAAATTATGTGGATCTTCTAATTATAGGTGGTTATCATGTTGAAGTGCGCTCAGCACAAAAGATATGATGCAAATGAAAAAGCGACAATTATTGTCAAATGAAGAGAAGTTTACTGTGTGACTAACAAATTATTCGCTGATAAAAGTAAATACTAAATGAGGATTTTGCAAAAATTATATTAAACGAGTGAAATGATTAATGGAATTTCCCAAACGACAAAGTGAATGAATTGCAGACATGCTATTTGACAATAGAATCACTCGCAAAAGTTTTGATTTTTCGTTAATTTTTTCTCAAAAAATTAGAAGGTTCGTTTGCTATGACTGATGAGATTTTCAAAACTAAATCTCAGCTATAGTTGAAATCAATAAAATGAAGTTCCTAAGTTCTACATATATGAAGCCGATAGAATCAGTTTTATCGAATGAAATTGAAAGATTTCTGTGATATATTGCCGCATAATTCAACGAACGTAGCAGCAGAGCGTTTGAAGCATTTTGCAACTTCCTTCATTTGAAGATTTTTTCATTTCAAAAAATTCTGATGTCATCAAACATCATGCTGAATTATTTGCTTAAATTATGAAAAGTACGAAATCTAAAAAATTTGGCAAGCAATTTGAAAGGAACATAAAATGGGGAGCAAATAGAAAAACATGATCGTTGCTGAAAGAATGCATTGTTAAAAAGAGAAAATGACTGATAAATCATTGTATTGAAAGCATCTGCTTTAAAAATGTATCTTCAGGAAGGCATTTCTGAAAATGAATACAATGGTTGTTTAGAAACGAAATACTATAACTCTTTTTACCTGGAGAATTTTTTATACAGAAAAATGGAAAACTTCGACAAATTTATCTTGGAAATCAATGAAAAATCAAGGCTTTTAAATTTTCGTTATTAATCAAGAGTCCAAGCAGGAATTCATGTTATTATCTATCAAGATGTAGTTCGGACTTATGATAACCATCTTTAAAACAAAAGAATTCCCATATAAAGTCGATGCATTTTACTCCAAATAACACATTATGAGAATAATGATATGAAAGGTGCTATTAATTAGCTCATTTTTTTTAATTGCTTGCTAGTTATTGGTAATTAAGTGTAAAGATATCTAGATTACTTTGGAATTCGATATAAAATTCAATAAATTTGTGATACAACGACTTGTTGATATTTGTCATCAATCGGGGGTTTTTGTTTTATATTAGAAAAAAAAAAAAAATTAAATTTCATTTCAGTTGAGCAAATAATTGTATGATACACAATACAAATTTCAATTTAGTTGAGCAGATAATTCCAGCAAAAAAATTCCATTTTTTTCATGGAAGAGAGAATGATTAGATGCGTTTTGCGATTGAAGAAAGCATATAAAATGATCATAGAATAAGTTCAGTATTAATTAAGTCGAATTATTAATTATTTTCTGCTGTTAAAGGACAAATACAATGTCTGGACTTTAATATAGGAATTCGTTTTTCTGTTTCAGTGACTTTACTTTATTAATGTGAAGTAAAAGAAGGTATTTATAAAAAAGCTTCTCTTTTCAACAAATCAATATATTTGGGCAATGAATTTGTTAGGATCGAGAAATTTTTCGAGGGAATTTTGAATATCAAGTTTCTTCAATTTATCTGGTAATTCTGCCAATAAAAAATATGGGAGATATTTTAGATGTAATATATGGACCACTGAATAAGATAATCTTCGCTTTTTTTTTTTTTTTTTTCAAATTATAATTTGTGAGATAAGAAATAAAGCATTGGTAAAGAATAGCTAATTTAATATGGTTCATATTAAAACACATTGTATTAGAACTTCCGGTCCTTTTTTTCATAGAGTTTTAGAATTTGCAATTTGACGAGATTATTTGCATAAAAACTGTGAGAATGATAATTCGGAACCAAGCATGTTATTTATTCATCTATTTCTTGCACTTTCCTTTAATTATCTGAACGAAAATTTGGCTCATATAATTGGTCATATAATTAACAGTTTACGAGTAACGACGATAAACCTGTCAACGAACAAATACTTCGGGAAAAATTTCAAAGTAATAAGTATGTTTGATTAATTCTTCATCAAAGATTTTTGCAGTTCTAGCTTATGAAATTTACGAAATGTATAATACAATAATTTTAACCAGAAATGTGTAATAATTTTTCAATCAAACAAACTCAAAGGATTGTCGCGCAAAGGATTGCATCTGTAAATGACAACCTATTTAATAATAATATACCTGAAATAGATTTTTTATGTTCTTATTATGATTCAGTTAAGACACTAAAATTCATAGCCAATTTTAGCAATAATAACTGCAGTAGAGCAATAATAAAAAATTCAATAATAGAGCTGATGAGTTCTTGCAAGTTATTTTTACTAAAAAAAAAAAAAAAAATGTTAATATAAGACTTAGTTCACAATAATATCTCTTTTTCATTCTCTCTTCTCTTCTCCCTCTTTCTCATCGAACTTCGAATTTCTGAATCCACGAAAACCTTGAAGACAGTGTATCGTAATTTAATTTCGTAGATACAAAATCAACTTCACTGGAACCGATGCAGTAACTGAACTGTAAAAACTGTCCCATCTCAAAATTTTTTTTCGTCTTAAAAATATATTTAGGTACAAATTTTTGCCATTTACCACATGACTTTGATTTGAAACTTTGCCTATAAAAACATTCAGCAGAAGTTATCTGCAAAAAAAATTCAAAAGAATGCAAAATTACTCATTTGCCCTTTCTAATTCCAGTTCATGCCGAAAAGCAACTAGTAGGTTGGATAACTGAATGGATCAATATAATAAGTACATCGTTCGAATTTCACACAAAAAAAAAAAGCAGAGAATGTGGAAACAAAAATTCGTTAAACAGGCGATCTAGCAACATCATGTTTAAAAGAACCGGTATATTACAATCAGAGAATAGTAGATTCAAGAAAAGTGTCACCAACGAATAAATGGTAATATGAATTTGAAATAGGAGAATAGAAAAAAAAAAGACTGAGGAGCATGAAGTGAATTGATTGATACACCCTAAAATCAAGCGATCAAAAATTAAGTTTCGCTTGTTATTATACTATCTATATTGATAAATCAATAGTAGGACTCAGAAAATATTCCTGATCAGTAACAATCCATACTTTCGAGCTGCATTATATTTGTTCTTATCACTACAGATCCTTCTAATCAAGTAATCCGATATCTTACTAAATTTGAAGTACTTAAAAACACTAGAAAGAAAAAACGTTCCGGGCCATTTCACAAATCATCCATCTCACTTTTGTCATAATAATCTGTATCTGTACTAATCACTTTTAGACGTTCGTAGATTGATAAAGAATTTAGATTAGGTATTACATGATCCCTGCTGAATAGAATATTATTTCTTCAATAAACGAATGCTCATTTCATTGATATATTTGATGGTGGTGGCTCGATAATTTTATTTACAAGAAAAAGAGATTCAAATTTTTTTGTTTATGCAATACTTTTACCAAAATTAACTTCTGTCGATTAAAAGAATATATAGGAAGGTAACATTAAGGGAGAATGAGCAGTGAAAAGACTATATAGCAGAAACAGGAATTAATTTTCGAACAGCAAATTTACCTGAATTTGAAAAGTTGTCGGGCAGCCATTAAAGTTGTCGCAAACTTTTAGCATTTCTGGTGATAACGTGTCCCACTATCAGCAACAAATGACACTACAGCAAATGACTACTGCAATAAGTTAGCTCCCGCTCCGTACATTTTGCAATGGATTTGTATCGATCAGATGTATACTCACATGCACATTTGTCGTTTCAGTTGCTGTTATTCAATAATTTCTCATTTGCGTGCTGTGATATTTGACAGGACATTTGCGCTTAATAGGTGTGAAACAATTTTTGCGTTGCCACTTTCACCAAATATTATGCTATCCTTTTTCTCCTTTCCTAACCTTCAATTTGAATTGAAGGATTTAAAAAGTACTCATCAAAAAGCAAAAAATTAGAAATAGTTATATATTGCTTGTAGATGGAGATGATATGAATTAACAACAACTTCAAGTCACTTTTTTCCACCATTCATGAATTGTTATCATCAATTTTTTTAATGTTGGAAAAGGAATTATTTTCCCAGAAAGAATAATTTCCATCCCGAATGTTGAAATTTTTGTTTTTAGCATTTTAGAAACTGACGGTTTCTGGCACAACTTTGGCCAAACGAAATTATGGAGCCTAAACGGATTCTATTCGCGACTGCCGATAGCAGAAGACGATTTTCGATAATCAATGGTGCTTCCTTACCAGCATATTTCACTTGTTGGTATAATTTTCGTTTTAATTTGGCATATTATTCCCTAATTTTATTTTAATTCCAAAAAATATACATTAAAGCGCAATGTAAATACAACAAAAAGTGATAAAAAATGACATTAATTTTTAGCGTGATGTTCTGGATTTTATTCCCATTATAGACCTGAATTTCAGAAAATTAAACTTACTAGAAAATAGATGAATAAAACGTATATGTAATTTGTCTATAAATAAATTGCATGGTATATGTGGAAGGAGTTCAAATGAAAAACGAATCAGAAAAAAGTTGAATCATGGTTGACCTCTGACCTTCGTTAACTTGCTACCGCAGTTTATCTGCGCCTTTTATCAATAGTTCAATGATCATCAGTTTCATTATCGGCCCGCCCATCGTTTATATCAAAGGAACTGATATTAAATATCGATAGCATTTCAATCTCTAAAATTCATTTCTCTTGCTACTCTTCTCTATTACATTGTTACATTGTTCTCACTTTGCTAAACTTTTTAACAATCGTGTAGAAGCAGAAAAAAGGTTCCTTTTACCTTCCTGGGAAATGCCATTACTGCATTCTGACAAGTCTGGTCCATCCACCGGTACATAAACCAGGTACCACTATGGCACCTCTCTCCGGTGGTACCACATCTCATGTCCCTGCAGCGTACCATAAAGTAAATACCAGCAACCTGCACTTCCTCCCCTCATCTCTAATCTCTCAGCTTCTCCCCTTTGTCTTGAAGCGCTGAGCTTTGGCATTCATCCAAAGCTGGGATGTATCATTTAGTTAGAAATGGTGAATTAATTGGTGTGAATGATGCTGTATAAAGGTTAGTCGAGAAAGCAATCGTTCGAAGGGATTTTGCATTTCCAATAATTTTTGAATAATATTTTACGGTTTATATTCCAACCACATGTAATTCCAGACTCGTTTGGTATCTCAAATGGTAACACAGGAGCAGATTCTTGCTGCACCGAAGATAAATGTGCGACACTTTGTTGAAATTATTACCTCACCTACATTTCCGGAGCAAGAATCTAAGGAATGGGTTGTGCAACATCAGAATTTGGCTATTCAGGTAATTTTTCTTGTTACTGAAAAAAATGATTTTCAAATTGATCTGAATGCATTCAATTTATTGAAGTAGCAATTTCAAAGGAGATTATTAATATTCATCTTCAAAATTCAGAATATAATGGCCATAGTGAGCATAGCAATTAAATCTTGAGTGTTGCGACTCATTAACAGTTGGTTGAAGGATTTTACTCTGGATACTGCATTCTATCAAAAAAAAATATATATATATATATATATATATATATTACTCAAATTAGTCGTCAAAATATGGTATGTTTCAGGCATGCTTTGCCTACTTTTTTGTTATCTTCGGAATAAAATATGTTATCATGCGAAATCGAGAACCTTTTGAGTTGAAATTGCCGCTGAACATTTGGAATGCTTTTCTTGCATTATTCAGCATTATGGGGACTGTTATGCTTTTTCCAGAATTTATTGGAACTATTCAGAATAAAGGCTTGCAAGGTTTTTTTTTTCCTTCTCATGATTGTTATGCTTCAGATATGTTTGAGAGTTGGAAACCTCAAACACTGAACAGTGTTTGAGGTTTCCTAAATATTCTTGAAGAATAAGGGATGTTATCAATATTTCAAATTATGCGGTGTATAAGATTTAATTTGATTTATTATAATGTTATTTTGTTTTATGATTGCAGCTTCGTACTGTAAGGTTTATGGTTTCACCAAGGGATCGAACGGTCTCTGGGTTTGGCTGTTTATTGTATCAAAGCTATTCGAATTAACTGACACCGTATTCTTAGTTTTGCGGAAGAAGCCACTTATGTTTCTGCACTGGTACCATCATATCCTTACACTCATTTATGCTTTCTATTCGTATCCGCATACTCCTGGATTTAACCGTTGGGGTATTTTCATGAATTTCTTCGTACATGCGTTTATGTACAGGTATGTTATATGTTTGTATAACAAAATGGTTTGTTTTTCAACGATCTTCATTGTTATTTATTTTAAATATATGACCGTAATTATTTTCCTTTATACTTTTAGCTATTATTTCCTGTGCTCAATGAAAATGCGTGTTCCACGTGCTATCGCTGTATTCGTGACCTGTCTTCAAATCCTTCAATTTATTCTCAGTGTTTTGATACTTGCACACCTTGGTATTTTGATTTATGTGAGGAAGGTGTGTTTCTTACTTTTGCTTTATGCAATTTTTTTTTATTCAAATGATCTTTTTGTTCATCCTATGTTTGCTGTACACTTTTTCAAATTTAAAAGTTTTAAAATTTTTTTTATCGAATAGTTTCTCAAATTTAAAATTCTTTTAGATAAACTGTGATTTCGATGACAGTATTTTCAAATTGGCTTTATTCATGGATGTTAGCTATTTGATTCTTTTCATCAACTTTTTCTACAAAGCTTATGTATTCGGTGGTGGTAAATCGAAATACAGAAGTGACAAAAAGAAACAGTGAAAATCTAGTTACGTTTTTTTTTTTAGTATTACTGCGTCGCATCTGAACTGCTTATGAATACTTTGGGCTAACCATTTTTTTTTTCTTTGTAGTGTCTAATTTTTTTTTCTCAACACTTTAGATGTGCAATTTTTACATAAAACAATAGGAAAAAAATTCCCATTATATTAGATATTGGTTGTGCTATTCTCCTATAATATTGCCTGGTGATCACTTATTAATTTCTGTGCCATTTGCAGCAGTTCTTTTCACTTAAACATTCATTCATATTGTAATTCTACATCCTACAGGTATATGATACAAACAGGGTATATAATACTATACATTTATTCTTAATTGTTTTAAAACACTGCAACCCAGAGTCATCCGAAAATTGTAAGCTGACTTCGAAGACCATCAATCTCTTGTCAGAGCATTTCTTCCATTATTTTCCTTTCGAATTCAGTACTATTTGTAACCTTAACAGTTGAAATCTCCATTTTGACACTCATGAAAATTGCATACGTTTCCATTTTCTAAATAAAAAAAGTTGATGTGTTGTGTTTTAATTTCTTATGTCTTAAGCGGTATTAAGTATAACTCTCTCCATATCATTAAAGACACATTGATATTCGATACTGGAACTTCATTTTCTTAAGTGTTTCTAATACCTGTTTTTCGAGTTACGCGGTGCTGTCATTGGTAATAAATCATATACGTCTTATGTCTTGCAATAATGTATTCTCAAATTTTGATCAAGTTTGAGAAACCAGTTTAAAGCTTGCAAATTCCAATTTATTTATTGTTAAAATGAGATTCTGTACACTATGCTGATGTATATAGGAAACAAAGGAAACAAAAATCCTGAAATCGTTTGACATAGGTGATGAAGTATATGAAGTAGATTAGTTACTGAACATTTTTATGGCTTCATCGTAATTTGGTGGTGTTATATCAGCGTTGCTGTTTGCTGTTGCAGTCGTACACGTTGTTCGTTGTTCCACTTTTACTTCACTTATCTGTAAGTAGTTGCAGAAGGATTTAAATATTTCTGCAAAATAGTAGAAAAAAGAAAAGATTCTTCGACCTGCAAGTCGCCGTAATTATCTGAAAACTAAAGAGCTTATTTCCTTTTCTGCAAGCAAGCAAATCGTGCTAATATACTATATGCATGGAAATATAAAAATTTTCTGGCTTTTTCCAAATTCATTAGCATATCAGGTGGCATATTATTGATTGCCTTGAAACATGCTGCGAGGCGAAGCGAGCTAATAATGCTGACAAGAAGGCGAGCCTGGATTGTTAAACGATTATCAATGCATTTCTTTCTTAAATTCAGTATTGAACAAATGTAGCAGATTTATATTGATAGTTAACGAATACTTCGAGCTACAAACAACTGGGTGTTTTTGCTAAATCGTTTTTTTCAATAGGCCAAAAGTTGACAGTAGTGATTCTTGGCATCTCATGATAGGAAATCCATGTTAATAAATTTGTTCTGGAGATTATATAAAGATAATTGCCTGGAATATGATAGTAATTGCTGTTTTTTTAAATTTTTTAATAGCAAGAAAAATTGTTGATTGCTATTTCAGAAAGCTTATGTGAATAACTTGTGTAATTTACTTGATTATGGAACCTAAAATACAATCAAGAAACATATTTCAAAAGAAATCTGCTTCCTTGATGAAATTTCTTATTTTTTTCTCTACTGTTAAAAAAACTAAAGTCAGTTTTGGATTTCTGAATATGAAAGAATAAACTCAGTCAAGTGATATTGAATATATCAGTTGCAGCATTTCCTTGCAACAAATGTTGTGCGTAAACAGTCTGAGTTAGCAAATATGCGGATTTATTTTCTTTTGTTTCTAATTGAATTAAAAAGAATCTAACCATATAATGTGGATTGGCAACAACTTCATTATAAGTTGGTAACGATGTGACACTACTGCGATACATTGAAGAATTTCCACTGCAGTTTTCGAGATCATGAGGTAGTATAGACAGTATGGATAAGTATGGAAATGACGCAGCCAAATTTACTGATAACAATAATTCTTCCTGAAAAGTTGATTCTTCCGAGTTAATAGAATATTCCCAAGTTTTGATCGTTAATTTATAAATAATATGCTTGATATCTGTTTACGAATTCTTCGAACGAATTCAGGATAGTAATTCTTCAGCACCTGTCTCCTAATTCTCATAAGTTGCCGTCTTTTATAAATTCGTCTACAGTGACACAGAAAATTCATAAGTAAGCAACATAACAATATCCCCATAAGCCATACAACTGGCGACCATTTGAAGACTTCATCAACTGCTACCTGCAAAATTTTTCCTTATTGCAGATCACATTGATTAATCAAAAATTTTACACTTTAAACATTCGATTGTATAACATATGAAATGTTCTGGGAGAAATTCAAATGTTTTAAGTGGGAGATAATTTTAGTACATCGATTTACAATAAATGTGAATTGAAATCGCTGAGATATTTTCGATTTGTCGTATAAAACTATTTTTAAATTAAGGCAACAAATGTAATAGTGTTGAAAAATTGAAAAATAATGAAATTATGGAACAAAACCTCTAGTTTCATAAAAATGAAGAAAACAGCGAAAATAAAAAATACACCAGCCAATGTAATCAACTTCTTGACATCTTCATAATTTTTTGGTATAAATCTGGAAAGAAAGGAAGAAGCATTCGATTATTTGGATACTATTAAATAAAGCCTTCAGTTTGAACTTATTTATTAAAAATTAATACAGTCAAACATAGAAGAATACAAGCCTCTATTGACCCTAAAATATTAATAAAATTGAAGGCGAGTATTAATGAAAAACTCAAAATTGCAACTTCGTAAATATTATTGGTTCAAAAGAGCAATTCTTTGAGATAATAATATGTCTGTAAAAAAGTGAAACTGGACATTTCAATTACAAGACACGAAAAAGAAGCAAAAAATGTTTATTGGTGACAGTGATTTTTTCCATATATCAAATGAAATATATATATTCTACTTTATCATAAATTAATTTGTGATACGGGCAATAATGTATATCTATGGAAACGGTTACTCATCATCAACCTTGTCACTCGATAAACATTACACTATTCATTTCACTTTTTTTTTTTTTTTTTTTTCAATATTATTATCAGTTCTATTCGCGTTATCAATATATGAAACCCAGTTGTCTCCATCTTTCTCATATAAAGCAAAAGGCATAATTCAGAAATAAAATGAGAGAAAAAATTTGCACTGAGAAAAATTTCAAGAACTATAATATGCAAATGCAAAAAATAAAAATAAAAAACTAAACTTCGAATTAAAACTTCCTTTAAAATGACCCGAAATCTTACTTAATCCCAATGAAACGAATAGCATTTTTCTTGTAATGCCACGAAAAAGAAATTTAGAGAAATTACAAATACTAAATGATTGAAGCTAAAAAGCATTCAATTATTTTATATCGTAAAAAGATAATGTGTTCTCATTAATAGATGACACATAATGCAAATTACTTATCAAAATTCATCTAAAAAGAATAATTAAAAGGTGAAAAAATACCTTTGTCCTTCCGGATCATAATTAACGTAAAATTCATGATCATCAATATTATTATGCATATCAGCGTTAGAATTATTTGATACGAAAATGTTTAAAACTTCGATTTCATCAATTGTTCAATTCGTTTGTTTTGAGCATGATTTATTTGATTATCTTCCTGCAAATGGCAAAAATGATCTTACTAACCTCAAAATTTCATTCGTAAGACGGCTTCACTAAATTTGTCAATTTTCTACCGCAGTCTATTTCTTGTGACTAACTTTAGAGATATTAATTATTCAACAAGTTTTCCAAGATTAAAACTTTTAGTTTTGACATAAATGATGAAAATTAAGGCTTATCAGTTGACTAACCGAAATTTCATTTGAAAATCACTATATCAAATTAGTGATAAGAAACCTCATCATGAATCATCTCTACCTAACAGAAAAAATGAAAAATAATCCCCATCTTCCTTCTCTTAGATAATTTCTAAGGAATGAAACAGAGTGCAGAAGACATGGAAACAATTTCTGTATCTTTTCAAGATCAAATCAGATCCTCTCTGCTCCACAATATATATTTCATCTGGTTGTGAAAATTGATCTTTCATTTTTTTTTTTTTGTAATTTCAGTGCAACTGAAAAGACTTTTTTTTTTTCAGAAGGTCCATAGGATCTCCCATAAATTCAAAAAGGCTTCTTGAATCAAAAACATTTCTAATTAGCAAAATTGATTAATAAAAAAGAGAGACACTGATGAGTTTCAAATGTGACGTTATCACGCACGTCTAATGCTTCGATCGTACACGTATGAAAGCGTGATAGTTTGATTAAATCATGCATATTAGCATATGGGAAGGAATTCGCCCAAATAATTAATAGTATAATTTTGAATATAAAATCCGAAATTTTGCTGCAAAAACAAATCCAAGTGGAAATAAATATTCAGACATGACTTTTTTTCATCATCGTCTGGGAAAATGAATTTCTGCGAACAATTTGATAATTTCATTTTAACACAATTGCTGTAAAATAAATTATCAAAAAAAAGAAGGGAAAATTTTTTATGGCTAATGACATGAAAAAATAAATTTCTATGGCTAGTCACTTGGCAGTTGACCCGGATTATATCCATGAGGTAAAGATATGAAAATCGAAAATAGGGAAGAACAACTGTAGGTAAATATTTTTAAAAATTTACCCAAATTGACGATGATAAGAATGGCTATATTGTCCACCAAATTACATTACATATAATACTGTTTGTTACTGATATTGATTATTCTCGTCGATGAAGTGTCTTTATTTAATTCAGTTAGTTCATTGTTTCGATATAAAAATCTAACTAATGGTTTCAACTTTCGCTCCTAACTTCTGTTGCTGAAGTTTGCGAATTTTATCGAGCAAATGATTTTTGCCAAAATCGATTATTTCTAATCAAAATTTTTCCGTATTAAACGATAGTTCGTTGTACTCAATGAAAAGTTGTATACTGATTTATTTATAATTCTTCGGCAATGTCAATAAAATACATAAATCGCTATAAATTCTACTTTGGCACAGGATTTTACTGTTTCTTCTGTTTTGGAACTTTCGAACAAGTTAAGGAAAATAATGGCATTGATAAATTTTAGCCGACCAGATTTAAATATTTTAATCAACAGGAGCAAGACGAGTAGTGAATAGACATAACTAATTTTAACTAATCATAATCAATATCAGCCATGATCGTGATTGCTTACGGAGAAAAAGGATCATATCAGTGGGATGAGAAATTCAAAAAAAAAAAAAAAAAAAAAAAGAAAAAAAAAATTAAAATTGCATCAATGAACAGAGATAGAAAGTTGTGTTTTGTTTCAATGGTAGGTGGTACTTCACAAAGAGTACCGCTTCAACATTTCGTAAAAACAATACCGGTTTTCGATTAAATTGTAGTGCGACTTCAGTCATTGATTCTATTTTAAGATAATGTTCCATATGTTTGACCTTTCGTTTCCTGATCACTCCATCTACACTATTTCTTAGTACTATTATTTATAATTACAAATATAATTCAATGATTTATTAAAAGTACAAAAATACATAACACATCACTCTTTAAAATCATTAAAATGAAGGATAGATGAATTATCGCAGCTTATCACTTTGATTCAATCATAAAGAAAACAAGACTATCCATTAAACATAATTGAGCTTAAGTTTGCCACTTAACCTTTCCCAGATTTGTTAGTAATTTTCCGGTTATGAACTATGCGTAGTTTTGGACATACACCCCCATTATAAATATTGGAAATCAGGAAAGAAAGTGATTCGTAAAAGCAGGAAATTAGTTTGTAGTGAAGGCGAAAGTTGAATAACAAAAATTCCAAAAATAGCTTTTATAGAAAGAATCGTTTGAAAATTGAAATTTTTTCCAATCAAAAGTTTTCTTCACCGCAGTTTTTTTCTCCTCCCAAAAAAAATTATAAGTACCAACAGGGAAGTAAAATTCAAATGAATTGTTGTAAATCAATTCGGATTTATTCTGGAGTGAAAAACAAATGACGATGAGCAGTATGGCTTTTTCATTTCTTTGAGAAATCAAATTAATTTGAAGTTTTGTTTTTTTAATTTGTTAAAAGTAAGTTTTTTTTTTTTTTTAATTGATTCGTCAAAGCTTCTTCTAATTTTAAGGTTTTCTTTTTTTTTTTCGATTGAAAAGTGATTTTAGAATTAGACATTCTCTTTCTCAAACGTTTAGATTAGGCGTAAACTAGAATTTCAAATGCTAGTGGGATATAAGTAACTATTCAGAAATTGTTATAACACGTTTGCATGCTTTGAATAATGTCCAAAAAAGCTGTCAAGTCTAACTTATGGCTTGGATGAATGTTGCTAAACATGCAGAATATGCATGTCACGTAATCATACAAACAAACTATCACTCATTTTGTAAAATATTTCAAGAAATAGTTTCGAAGTAGTTAATGAAATTGTCTCGATTGCAAATTCAATCACATCTAAATACTTGGAGGTATTTCAATATTTTTTCTCTTCCGAATTTGAAGTTGACTATAGATACTTACATTTGAAATTAAAAATCAATATTTTGGATAAAAATAACAGAATTAAAAACTTTAATGTTATTGATAACGCCAACATTTCCTGCATGATCGTCGTATAATTCATCTTTCCGCAACAACAATTAATCAATATCTTTAGCACGTCAATGCTTTTGCAGTTAAATTTATAGCGAAAAAGAATGAAATCACATTTTTTCATTTTTTGCTTTAGAAAAGAATTTCCTGAGTCTTTTTATTAATGCTTTAATTATGCCAACCTAAAGTTCAAAACTTCGTGGTTAATGCTGCACTGATGAAATATTAAATGAAAAAGACTGTATCGCCGAACGAATCAGTTAATAGAAGGAGTATTGATAAAAATATTCATCTTAAAAGAATTCAGTGCTACTGATTTCATATCTGATAAAATGTTGTCCTTGACTGCATCGTAAACATCAGTACTCAGCGACTTCAGAAACGTAAACATGAGATCAGAACTCCCGTTTTAAGACTTTCATGGTTAATTTTTAATTACCGTTCTAGAACTTTCACTTTCAATTTAGTAGGTCATAATGAAAATGAAGTTTTAAGGATAGAAAAGTTCCAAAAGATTAAAATTCTGATTTGAAATAGACGAAAAAATGATTGCAAATGGGATTTAATTATTCTGCAAACGTTTGGAGTATAATACTCCGTGATTGATTGACGAATACAAGTGTGGAGCATTGAGTAAATGAAAGATTTTGAAAATAGCTGAGTGAACAAATGATTGTTGAGTAACTAGTTAAGATGATTTTTATTATAAGTGAATTGCACTAATACTTTTTCTTAATCTGACTGAAATATAAAATCCAACTAAAATTCATTAAAATAACAAAAACATTCAAAACAATGTTCTTTGAGCAAATTTTTACACCATTATTTCAGCTGATTGTTCCCGTTTGATCTTAAATTTATCAGAACAATCTAAAAGGATGTAATGCTACAGAAGATTCTGATCACTTCTATCAAATTCTTTTTTTTATTAAGATATGATCATGGTGCATATTTAACCAGATTTACAAGATGTTACCTAAAGAGTGGCAAAAAGTCGATCTGTACTGTCAGAATGAACGATAGTTTGATAATGATTGATGATATCTAAGAAGTTTCATTAGGATTCTCGATAAAAGGTTGCGGAATAAATGATTTTGTATATAATGACTGATCGGATGAATTAATAAAAACAGCAAGTTTACGCTTTTTTTTCTTTTTTTTTTAAGGTTTTGTGCAAGTTCTCCACAAAAACTACCTTTCGTTAAAAATGCACAAAAAAAGCACGCAAAAAAATGCTGTCTAGATCTCGAAAAATTGCCAATTGCTGAGATAAAATCCAATCCTAAAAATGACTTACTGTCTGGAAAACATAGAAATTTTAAATTACCTCTTTAAAATTATATCCAAGATGATATTTTCAAAAGTACAATCATGAATTCAAGAAACTGTCAATGCGGCTCCATTCATCTTGTTTATCAAATTTTATATTAAATGTTAGTTAATTGTCAAATGTTATTAAATGTTATATTAAAGATGCAACAAGTATTACCATAAAGCTCCGTAGTTTCAGAAAATTTAAAAACTTCGCGTCATTACATACACATATTACTTTACTCGAGAAAAGTATTTTGAAATTATAATTTCGCTGCTCCATCCAATTACCCTCACTTCATTTCAGATTGTCCTGATTCAACTTTTAGTGTCGATATTATGGAATATGGGAAAAACATTGCAGAACTCGTTACTTAAATTTCACGCATTGTTCTCGGTTAATTCCCTTCTGCATCACTTTCGCCATTTTTATTTTCATTTTACAGTATATACTGGTTTATCTCAAATAGTTGCACGATTTTTTATTACACAATTTCTCCAGAGAAATATGAAATTTCAAGGTTCATTTGCTGAACAATCATATTCATTCGTATCCTTCAACCCTTGATGGACTAGACACTCCGTAACTCACACCTTTCAGTAAATTTTTTTAAAAAATTTACTAACTGTTCAAGACTCAAAAAGTAATGAAACCTCCAAACTTCTTCATGCCATATTTTCTATAAAACATGCAAAATTTTAATTTCAGCTCACAAACTTAAATTATTAAGAGGTCATTCAAATGATTACATCAAATCAAGATCACATCAATTTTGCATACAATGAAATATAATCATCGCAGAGATAAATAAATATAATTTCCAATTTCTATACATATACACAAATTAAAGTTATAAAAATATACTAAAACATCGGAAATTTTCACATGAAAATATGTGAGGTAGTCATCACAAACAATTTGCATCGCAATAAATTGTTCGCAACATTATTTCGGCTGTTATGGGAAAACAAGCAATGACATATATTTACATTCTTTAGGAAAAGTTCAAAAAGTTCTTGAAAAGAAAAACTGATTTCTACAAACAAGAAACAAGAAACATGCGAATAATGCGATTCACATCCGTTTGGCATTATTATTTACAGTGAATTAATAAAAATAAAATGTAATAATTCAATATAAGATAGGCCCGCAACGCACTTTCTAGAAAAATATAACAACAAACAATAGTATGGACAGCATTCATCTCGTAAACATATGGAAAATTTGTGGAAGAAACAGTTTAAAATTGCTCCAAAGAAGCTTACATTCTGCACAAATAACCTTTATATTATTGTGACATAATATGCTGTTATGAAATCTATTTGTTCTTAATTTGAGACTGAATTTCAAAAATTTTCGAAAAATTTTAAAGTTCAAACAAATTGCCTCATCTAATCCATAATGGGCAAGAATTGAAATTGATCGTATCCGTTCATTTGCATTCTTCTTTAGCAAGCGTAAGTCATTCACAAACACATTAGCACACATTAAATAATTTAGGTTGAGCAAGTTTTATAGATGTCAATTACCATATTAAAGTTGAATTTCAAGTTATTTACTAGAGCTGGAAGGTCATAGTCTTTCGGCTTATCTTTTTCCACTATTTTTCACAGATATACTTAGACATGGTTCTATTTATTTCAACAAATTAGATTGTGATACATATCAACCATATTAGAGTTCAGTAATTAACTGGATAAAACCTAACAGTTTCAAATCTTCGCTTCATCAGCAGATTCGCAGCTGTTAACAAGTAAAGTACGCATCATGTATCTTGGGATTCAGAAAATAATTGACATAATTTAAAGGTTTGCATTACTTAGCAACAATAACAGTTTCAAGGATATGTTGCAATTACTGCTTCCAAACTCATAACAAAGGAACGAAGGGTGAACAGAAAGCGCAGATAATCACAGAAAAAATGAACCCGATCAATCAATTATCTTACAAGTGATTGAATAAAATCATAAAAATCGATTAACTGAAATCGCTATCAACATTTGTAAAGAAATACCTCAACAATGCGTATTATGAATGCAATCAGAAGAACCGTAAAAGCGAAAGTTGATGTAATGTTGCACAGCGATTTCCATAATAATGATTTTTCATCACATTCAGATAATGAATTATTAGCAGTTGAAGCATGAAAACAGTGATATCTACGACATATTCTCTTCTTGATTGATGATGTTAACCTAGAAATAAATGTATTTTTACAACTATGAATTTTCATGCCTTAAAGCAATTTTAATAGAAGATAAAACTGATAAGAACAGTAATGAAAGCAAAATCTGAGCATCACTTAACAGTTGAAATCATGACAAACCGTTTCGAGGATTTGATTAAGTGCAGATTTCCTCGATACAATGAATTGCGCGATGAAGTGTAGAATCGATACCTCATTCTTTTTTTTGCTTTTCTTGATTTCATTTTTAATAGCCACTTTCTTCCTAGATCAGTTGATTTACAAATTCATCATAACTGCATATATTATCTTCCAGCGGTAAATTATTGTCATTACAAAAGATATCAAAAGTGATTGGTTATAAGCGTTACAATAATGATTCAAAAATAAGTATAAAGTAAGTTTAAAAATAAGTGTCTTAATGAACAACAAATGGGCTATCGTTATTCGTAAGTAAAGTAGATCAACTTTCTGCCAACTAATATCATTCAACAGGAAATGACATTGCTGACAATGATAAAGGCTTCATTTCATATTACGATACAATGATGTATCTTTCGAAGCATATGAAAGTTTTCTGCGCCCACAGAGATAAGGAGATTACTTTGTAGAAAGCAAATACTTTAAAAAACCATTTAAATTGATTACTGCATTATCATTTCTAAAAACATTTTATGCTACAAACAACATGAAATTCAAAAAAAAAAAAAAAAAAGAAAAGAAAACTGACTATGAGTAGGCATTTCCCATGGTTTTGTTAGTTCGGAATATGTTGCCAAATTTAGAATATCTTCATGGGGACTGCAAAAAAAAAAAGAAATTTTCTGCAAAATTAGAGCAAAAAATTATGAAATAAATATGAATAGTTGTGTAGAAATCGGTAAATAATCTTATATGAGCAGTAAATATTGAAAGATAAATCATAAATATAGAAACAAATAATATACGTTAAGAGGACCAACAGTTTACAGATAATTTTATAAAACAAAGGTAAACTTAATGAACTATCATTCCATCCATTATTATTATCATTACATCAAAAGGAAAGGAATTGGTCCTTTTAAGAATAGTACTTCCTGAAATGTCTGCTAATGACATAGTCATGAATGTTAGCATTTTTGGTGTTCATATACTTTTACGATACCACTGGAGGTAGATTTTTATATTCATAGAACTGCGATTTGTCACTTTACAAAACAATATTTTCCCACTTATTACCTATTTCAACTTCAATTTTTTCACTACCTGTGCTCTCTTTTAGGAAAGATTACAGGTAAAAAATGAACAATCGACAATTTACTTGGACATGCATGATGATACGCTTGGTTGTCTCGAAAATGCACATCGCTCCAATAGCTGTCTTGAAATGTTGAAGGGAGTTTCTTGAAGACCATTCGCTAATCTTTCACAAGAGCCTTCCATCATTGTCGAATTCGTATGATTACTGACTGAAACGAAAGGTTAAGAAATAATTGAAAACTTCTTTAAATGTTCTTTAAAATCTTTGCCTATTGTTTCTTCTGCATTCTTTCAAAAGAAGCATCATTTAATTAACATTACGTCATCGCCAGTTTTACATTTCTTTATCGCTGTATATCAGGATTAAGTTTCCAGTATCATCCACAGAAAGCTATTTCTTGATGAAAATTTCAAATGATACAGATAGGATACACATCTGCATTTTCAAATATCTACCATTTTAAACAAAAATGTTATCAGTTTTTAAAAAGGCATACATCCCGTTGGAAATGTCAAAAGAGATCGAGTAAGCAAATTCCATTGTTTTGCAGACTGCGAACACTGCGCTGCTGTAGTTTCCGATCTAAAATAATGGAAACTGATGAAATCACAATCAAATGTTACATAATATCTATTATTGTAATCATTTATAACTGTTTTTCTAATTGATATTTCGTTACTCGATATTTTGCCATTAGCGATATTTTGATATTTTGTTTTTCTAATCGAAATATTCCCATAAATACATTTGTGAAAGAAAGATCATTAGCGACATTGTTTATGACTTTTTGTGAGGTTAAAAACAGTTCAGAAAAAATTGCAAGATCAGCAACAATAACTGATAACAGCGATAAGAAGCAAATGAATCAAGTACAAACCTCGTAATCAGTATTGGAATTTTGCTGTTGCTATGGCTTTTTTTATGGACATTGTCTCCTTCGTATTGAGAGAAAGGTAATGTATCAATTTGGCTGATCATCATCCAGTTCTTATGGTCGTCGTAAAATTTCTCATAACATGAATTCCATATCCGATTTTTAAACTTCTGCCGCACAATGCTATTATTTTCAACAAAATTGAATCGATTATTTCTTTTTGTTGTACTTTCGGTCTGATATTGATGTCGAGAACAGCTATTGGCAGCAATACTCTGCATGAACGATAATGCTTTCTCAAAATCATTTTTAGATTTTCCACTCAAATTATCAGTACTGTGATCGACTCCAACTACTGTTGACAATTCGCAACCTTGATACGGTATATTATCAGGATTATCTGGCACAGGTGAATAGGGGATAAGAAATTCAGCATCTGTCTTAGTTACAAGAGAAGTTCCTGGGATAACAGCATGGCTTGAAAGATATGAAGAATCTTCTTGAACACATGAGCAATTGGGAGTTAATAATGAAAATTGGCATAAATCGAGTGAATACTGTTGACGTAAAAAATTCAAAGCAAATAAATTAAGTGAGAGATGATTCTGTTGCGACACATGCTTGGGTAACATCTCCAAATCTACATCTGACTGTCTTTTCCTTTCACCAAACTTCGAACTTTCGGATAAAGACGAGTGCCGTCGTTCGGAGATGTTATCACTCTTCCAAGCGCGCTGCGGGCTCGTACGTTTTTTGAATGTGCTGATGAAATTCTGAAAAAAAAAAAAAAAAGTGGAAGATTTAAGAGCTTTTTGATGCGGATCAATTGCTAATGATTGTTTAAAAAAGCATTCCTTTAGGCATGCTTATTTATCAGTCAGGTTTATCAATCATGAATTTGCTACTTACAACTTATCTTAATCATATTTCACTATTCACTGAAACGGAGTAACCTAGTCCCAACATTCTCATGTTGCCAGCAGTAAATATGGAAAAAAAATTGCAAAAGCGCTAATGACCTAGATAACGAAGAATTTCTGGACATCGACCAATTTGAAACAGAAATCCGATTGGCTTGATTTGAATCTCGCAGCACAGGAATTCTTGAGATATCAACAACAAAATTCTGTTCTGGTTCTTCGTCATACACTGCTAGATTGATGCTATCCTGAAATTCCTAGAAAATCAAAGAAAATATTTATATTTTTCGCGTAAAATGACATTTTTTCAGAAAAATCATACCTGTGAACCAGCTTCGATTTCTGAACTTTCATATAACTTTGTTCGCCTTTCTAGCTTTTCAAGCGCAGTGAATGTTAATATATTTTCACCACAAAAACGCAGAACCTAAGAACATCTATTTAAGATGAGGATAATAACGAAATTACTTCCAAATTTACAGTTTGTTTACAAGATTCATGACAAAAGAACTCTGCGATCTAGCAATTTCCGAAAAAGTAAAAATATTTAACAAACTCACTCCTTCTAAAATCATGGTATCAGTTTCGTCCGAATAACTAGTCGATTTTAATCGGTCACATTCTGACTGCATGTTCAACCGTTGTCGCAACCTAGTCAGATACATTCGCTCGTAGTCGCATATAGGTCGTCTCATGCCAGGTACCGACATCTATAATGTTAAGTGCTTACTGTCACTTGTTCTGCATAAATTGGATGCCATTTCACGGACAAAAATTCAGGTTAAACGCAGCGCAGACAATTCATTTCCGCCTGAATTACTTGATAACTCTATGATTTCTTGTGTTTTTTTTTCCGAATTTCTCTAGAATCTTTAATCACATATAAGTTCAATATTCATCTACAAAAAATAAAAGTATACCTACCAAATACATGCCTGTTTCTTACCGGTCGATTGTTAAGAAGATCTTGAGTAACAGAATCAACGTTAGTCGAGGTATCACTGACGCCCAATCCAGAATCAGCACCACCTGAACGACATAACTCTTCAGATGCAGTGCTTCTGGGCCGACTCTGTCCAACTTTCAAAAGTTTCCAAGTATCCTCATCCTCATCCCAATACGCTCGTTCACATAGACGATCACGAACATCTTGTGGCACAAAATTTTCCACAATTAGTAACCTAAACAAGATAATAGTATTGAGAACATGTATATTTTAATTCTGGTCTCAACAAAGTTTGATTTAAAAACTTTCTTTCATAATATACAAAACGATTCACTAGAATGCTAATATTTTGCTGACATGTCGCAGCTGAAAAGCTTACTTAAGTTTTAGCTCTTTATTAATTTCGGTAACCGAATTTTCCAAGTCTTGCCTCTCCTGTGAATGACTTGCGGTGGCGTCATTGATTTCTGAACGAACCTGAACAATTTAATTTTTAGATTTATTTATCGCAATAATTTCTTTTCACTCTGAGACTTGGTAAACTTCCACAACAGATCAAAAAAATAAATAAATAAATAAATAAAAAACAACATACCTGCTGGAGCTTGGAATATAACTTTTTTAGCTTCTTTGTTTTTATTTCAACTTCCTGCCTCAAATTACTGAATGTTTCATGTATTTCGGCTGTACTATCTTCCTGTGCTTCCAATTGTTGCAAAATTTCGCGTTCTTTTCTCTTAAAACTTTCTTTTACAGTCCATCACAAAGACTAGATTGAAAAATTCAAAAATAATTACATATTCATAAATAAAATAGTTCAAGTCATTGATTAGTTTGCCATAAGTTTATTTGTAATAAAGCATTATTTGAAACCTTTTGTTCAGCTAATTGCCTTCTCCGCTGTTCCAATAATTTTTGCTGTTCACGAGTTTTATCCAATAAATTGCTATCACCAGAAAGAAGTTTACTTTGCATTGCTCGAATTTTTGCAGCTACAGCAATTTGCGCCTCATGCTCCCTTTCCAGCCGCTCTGCTCTTTCTTCCAAATCGGCAAGTATTTTCCGTTTTTCCTTCAAAGTCATATTTCAGACTTGTATTTCGAATAAAAAATGAACTGTGTTCAGTTTACATTGCGTAGCTGTTGTCATACTTAAGCAGTAAATAAAATTGATTAATTACTACCTCGGCAATAATGTTTGAATTAGAAATGATAGTTTGTCTTTCATCTTCCAAACGTCTCTGTTGTTCATTATGATATTCTTCATTTGGAACACCTGCAAAATCATCTCATTAGATGTAAGTGACTTATCATTAAATAAAATATTTGATAAGGAAATTTTGCATTTTCCTGCCAACCTTCGTCATCACTTTCGTTCTTTCCGTCCACATACACCTTCTTTTCTTTTTTATGGGCACGTTTTTCCAAAATTTCTCGAAGCCTTGCGATCTCATCCTTAACAAAATATTTCGCTATAATAAGAATCAAATAAAACTAATTGAATTGTGAAGTCAAAAAAAAGAATTAAAGAGTTTTTTTTTTTTTTTTTTTTTTTTTTTTTTTAAACAATAATTCAACAATACAACATTTTCCTGAATGATTAGTTCGCATTTAATGCTTAAGCACATATTGCAATATTAAGGAAAACCTGAAATTCACGAAGAAGTGCATCTTTAGGATCTTCATTGATCCTCGGTTGATTATTGATTTTTTTTGCACGATTTGCATATCTTAAGGTAGACAAAGTTTCCTCGTAATTGTACGATGCAGGTCCAATATTAGCAACCATCACAGTTTTTGAATTACCACCTAATGAATCTGAAACCAATTCTATACAAACGTTCTTCATATTGACTCTTTTATCAACATAATCATCAATTAAAGAGATAATTGAATGGGTGATATGACCATACATATAAAGAACAGATAAGAAATCTGAAATAGCTGTTTCGCTAACGTATATCAACGATGCCATTTATTGATGTCTAACGACTTCGATGATTTCCGATAATAAAACTATTTCAGCATATTCAACTAATACCTTGCAACAAACGTGTTAATTTCGAATCTCTGTACGGTACATGCGTACTTTTTCCACCAGTTAATGCTGATATAACATTGCCAAGAGCGGAAAGCGACAAGTTGATTTTTGTTGCTTCTTTGAAGCGTTCACCTTGCGATCCCGTTTTTGATTGACGCTCACTACCTGCCAAGTCTACCAAATTCAACCTTCCAACCCTAGAAAAGGCCCAATTTTTATAATTTTTGTTTATCCTTTCCCCAAAGAATGAAAAACTCAACTGCTTACCTTATGTGATTTTGGCCATCTAAACCAGGTTCGCTACATTCCACTGTTACCATAAAAATTGCATGTGAACGGCTACTATGTTCGTTCATATTTGTTCTCCTAAAAATTCAACATTTCAATTATTGAAGGGTAAATTCATTGACTGAAGCAATTTGAACACTTTCTTCCTCATTTTCTAAATGATAATATCAAAAAAAAAAACATCCATTTTTGATAAAGCGTAACATTTTGACATCCAAATTAAAACCATACATTTCCCATTTTCGAGTAAAATGTGTTGTGGAAAAAAAAGGTAAAAAAAAAGGTAAAAAAAGAAAGAAGAAAAAGTACTACACGAACCCGACTGTACGATTTCCATGGCCAACCGACATAACATGCTCAATTTCTTCGACAGATTTTGTTACAAATGATGAAAGATCTTTCACATAAACACCAACATCCGGACGTTCCTTCAATTCTAGACGTATTTTCGGATCTCTAGCTAATAAGTCACGGATTTCTTCCTGAAATTAAAGAAAAAAAAAAGACAGATTAAATCTTTCTTATTCTTCCCCTATTCTTGACTAATTTCATTGAGTTTTGGTATAATTTATTAAACAAAAAACAAAGTAAAATAGATCTATTTTTGATAGATGTAATTGCACTTAGTGAGTCTTTCGGAACTGTCATATCATGTTATTCATTTAATAAAGCATTTCTGCAACAGAAAATCCTAGAAAAACAAAAAGAAAATTTTACAAACCTGGTAAATTTCCAAATAACTTGCTCGCACAAGATATTGCTGATTCCGTGATTGTGCTATGTGCTGGAAAATATGATGATATGCGTTCGGTATCACGCCCCGCAATTCAGGATCGTCGTGAACACCTGGATAATGCATCCGTCATATCCAAACCAGAATACGTATTGTCCACTTTGTCTTTTTTTTTTTTTTTTTTTTTTTTGCGGTAATATTTGGAATAAAAATATTTCAATCCTCAAATAACTGAAGCGAATCGGCATATCATGTTAGTCACCTAAGGATACCAACTATTTCTATCAGATGGGTATTATCACATAACTGTATGACGAGCTTGGAAAAAGATTATTCGTTTTACACATATTATTCAGCAGTCACACTCAATGCCTATTGAAGCAGCAGATGTTAACTGTTCATTTTGATTGATAATTTTGATTACGAAAAATATTGCACCTTGGAGTACATTGCATTGGGTAGTATTATTTTCTTATTTCCCTATGCTTCAAGACACTTGACATATTTTAGAATATTCTGGAAGCCTATTTCACATGTTAGTAATTATGTTTCAGCAAAAAATCGCAAATTTTCAAAGTGACGTCGAACCTTCCATTGTGAACGTTTTCCCTGTTCCTGTCTGGCCGTATGCAAAAATCGTTCCGTTGAATCCTTCGAGTACAGAATCCACAAGATGGCGAAATGTTTCATCGTAAAGATCAAGCTGCTTAGACCTTAAAAATACAAAAAAAAAAAAAAAGGAAAGAATGAATTTCTGTGAATTGTAAAAAGTAAAAAACTTTCAATAGTAACTCATTTAGAGCAATTTTTCTGAACTGAAAAAAAAAAAAGAAATCCATCTTTTTATTTTCGATTTTAATATTCCTCGTTCATAAATTACGAGAAGATTTGCGGCTATTAAAAAATTTCGAATTTGAATAAATGCTGTGTTATTTAAATTTTCATAATAAATGCCTACCGTGGATCATAAACTGAATCGAATGTAAATACTTTCGAAGGCTCGTTTGGTTCTTTCGGATTGCGTAATTCAACTACACCACGATTTGTTTGAATATCAACAATACTAAAATTAAAAAAGATTAAGCATCAAAAGCGAAAATTATACGTACTGAAAATATGTTTGTAAATCTTAAAATAATTATTGAAATTCTTGAAATACATTAGCATCGCCAGCAATGAAAAGCTAAACCAACTGATACGTTAAAGATAATATTCAGAAATAAATTTTATATATATGTACTATTCATCAAGAATAATAGAACATCACACTAAATCGATTTATTTTGTTTCAAACTAATTGTTAAGTATTAGCGGTTATTTACCTTTGATAACCATCAGATATTTCAGAAGCCGTTAATGGACGACAACGAATGATCACCTTGACTGCTTCTGATTTTACGGTGGTGGTACGCGGTCTAGGTGATGCGGACACCATAACCGCTCCCAAAACTCTTAAATTTTAAATTTGGTTGGAGTTAATTAATGGATGATAACGACTTGAAATATCAGTAATAAATTCAATTCATTATATATCAATGTTTCGCTAACTTAATGTGCTATTAGAAGCCAGGATAGGCAAAAAGCAGAGCAACCTAAAATGAGATTAAACAATAATCTTCATAGAAAAAAGTGATTTTTGTGAAAAATTTAAATCATTGAAATAGCAATCATCGGTTCACCCATTTGAGAAAGAAAAAAGTAAGAAATTATTTGTTTTGCTGGTAAGATATCATTGCCATGGAAACTTTACGATTTGCAGCTTATTACTAAGCTTATCTCGTTTTTTCCTCTCAATTTTTCATTTAATTTCAAAATGCACTAACTTTATATTGCCCTTCTTGTCTCTCTATTGCATCATAACATGAAAGCAAATCCGAAACCAATCAAGTTGTAAACTCTGAAATGAAATTTGACTTTTTACAATTTTAGAAAAATATTGAACTTTTAAGATGTTCTCAAGTCTATATATGAAGCGAAATATTGGTGAAGTTTTTTTTTCTTTTTCTTTTTTTCCACTATTTTAGAATGTTTTTCTCTTCTTATTGTTGCCGTAAAGTTAATATCATAGTTAAGTCGAACTCGATTTTATTCATGCCCCTTTTACATTGAAATCAATAAAAAATTTTATGAACTTTGGTGTTTTTTTAAATTTGTTAAACACATCACTTTCAAGTTTCATAGCGAAAAATTTAGATGCCTGTTCTATCATCTTGAAAATTTAGAATTTTTCAAGCATTTTGAATGTTTCAAAAAGAGCTTCAAAAAAAAACACCACCTTAGATCAAACTACTACTATAAACAGGACCCAACTCTTGATGAATGTCTGCAACTGTTAATCACTATCGGGAAATAAGCCCATAATAATTATTCCAGATGAAGTCGGTAGAAATTACTTTTAACCAGTGCTTTTAGACCTCACATTTTAACAAGTGATAATTGCAAGTAAAAACGCGACTACTCGGCCAATCCGTAAGAAAATGGTATTTAACCAGGATGAAGATGATAGGTTGAAAATAACGCCAAGAAAATTAAGAAGGATAAGCCTAACATATCGCATGCTAATATCGCGAAGAATTGCAACAAAAAATTTAAATATTCTTGATCTTGCTTAATATGCTTAATCTCTTGTTAGAACCAGGCGCGATTATCACATTAACTTATTTCATGTTCAATTTGAATCAATCGGTAAAATCTTTACCAGTTCTGAAATAAGTCGTACCAATAGTATTCTGTTGTATTCCTATATTCTTTCGTTACTTAATTCCTATAGTTTCAGACAATTTTCCTGTTTCGTAATTCCTGAAAATGATATACAATGATCACATATCTTTATATTTTATCAATTATATCGATGATCACGGTGCACAACAATTATCAATTAGAATTGCAGAATATCGACGGACAGCGGCATTGTTATCAACATTCACTGATAATTTTTGAACTTATCGAAAAACAAATTTAAACTCATTTTCAGTACGCATGCATATTTTGTTTAAAAACGATTTTATATTGAAAGTATAACATTACCGTGAAAAATATACCATACATACAAAGGATTAATTGATAAAACATCCAAAAGTTTGTATAAGGATGGGAATTTAATGCAATATAAGTATATTTGAAAGAAATACATCGACAGTTCTTACGGGATTGTTTTAATATTTAATTAAGAGAAGCGGACCACTTTTTTAGAAAAAAGTTAAGATTGTTCTCTATAGATTTGAATTTTTTCTTATTATTGGCTTTTTTCGTTGCTCTAAAATGTAATAAATATATTGGAATATCAAATATCTTGCTATTTCAAATTTTCTTTTCCCATCAAACGGTAATAACTCTTAATGAAAGCATTTGAAAAGAGCGTAACACCCAGTCTACCTGGGAGTTTTTTTGGATTCATGTCAAATAGGTCAGTTAAACCCATAAACTACGCAAGTTATAATATGGCGAAGCGCAAATATCACTGGAAAAATAAAAACATTAAAGAAAAAAGTACTTTTTCCCTCCTCTATAGTAAATGTCAAAAATGATTAACTGCCGTGTCGCGATAAATTTATTTGCTTTCCCCATTGCTGCTTGCAAAGGCCGAATAATCTGCTAAGTGGATAAAAAATTAATCTAATTTTTGCATTTAAGAAATAAACAAGAAACTATTTTGTCGACAAACTAAACAGCCTTTACTACCTGTCATTTCTTATTTCAAAATACGACAGTATTACGAACAGTTGGCAAAATGATAGGAAGGACTAATGGAAGAAATTAAAAATTAACTCAATTTTATCAAATGTTAGCAAATGAGGGCAAAAACAATCAGTTTAAACAATAATCAATAGAAATCGGTTTTTGTAATGCTTCTCCTCACATAAAATCATGTCAATTCCGCCAATACAAAATTAACAACAGTTAGACAAAATATAATAAAGAATTTTCGGAATTTTCGGACAATTTAAATTGTTTTCTCAGGAATATGCTCTGCGGATCAGCCGACTCAGATTAGATGATGTAAATCATCGACGCCCTAATTTATAAACAAAAGATTAAGTAAGTAAACTTTTACAATAGAAGACGAATTAATTGAAATAGTTACATTAAGTTGATAGAATGAATTTTTTCAGAAGACTCGTATATATCACATCCTGGATTCCATCGAATCACCACTAAAGCTAAACCAAATGAACAAAAAAAAAAAAAATTCTTTGAACAGGAAATTAATCAGAATCTGCAAATTTTTAGCATATGTAAGATCCTGTTTAAACACCACTTTATTTTATATATTTCAGCATCATAATACATGGATCTTTTGAGCTATTAAACATAGATAAAGTACCTCATAAATTAGATTAAATTAATTGGTACAAATCGATCCCCATGTTTTTGCTCTCATATTACTAAGCACTTAAAGTATACCGGAAATATGTTTCAGTTGTAATTACATTCTGTTGAAATGCAATATTTCTGACGATGAAGGTAACTGATACTAATAATTGATGCACACAGAATTGCAATATCTGAAGATGGGAATAACATATGTGGACGATTTGTAATAAATACATCGAAAATGACAACCACTTATGTAATGGATGCTTTTGAAGGATCCGAAAGATGAAAAACTTCATTTACATCCTATTTTGCCATATTCATTTATAAAGCATTCTTTAATTCAAACTTCACTAATTAGAGTAAATTTTTGCAATATATATTTTTGAAGAATTGGAAAAACTTTTCTGAATAATATGGCATATTGATACAAGAAAATGAAAATTTTCTGAAATCAATGATAAATTCTAGCCATAACTATCTAAATGATACACAAAGAGACAGCGTAAGAAATGTAAAAAATGAAATATTTATATGGAGAAATCGATAATTTCCAATTAAGAAAAATGGAAGAGAAATGGAAAAACAATTAATCAGGTGTGGAATAATAACTAATGAAATATATTATTGAATCTAATAGGCGAAAATATATGACGATATTCATATTCCATGGAACATCATCATTTTGCATTTTTGTCGCAATTTTTTACGAATACAATTAGAGGAAATTTTTTAAGCTAAAATCAGTTGACCTAATTTGTCCTAGTTTAATGAAAAAACTGTACTAGAACTTCGTAAAATTAAATAATAACCTTAAGTTATTATTTAATTTTACGAAGTTCTAGTTTTAATTTTGATATGCTGAAAATGAAAAATCTGATTAAGACTAAAATGACCGAATTAGAAATAATTGTGGACTAACTTTGTTTATTGTGGAAAAACTAAAAAGATTAAGTAAAGATTATATTCATCAGTTAAGTAAAGGATTAGGAAACTAATCGCTTTTATATAAATCAAGATATTGCGGAAATCGAAATCACATTTTTCAAAGTATTTCAATCATTTTATTCGCTACAATTGATATCAGACATTTGAAAAAAATATTATGAATTCAAGATTTTTTTAAATCGAAAACTGAGAAAGTGGCGAATGATGTTTAACGGAAACATTGGGAAGGAATTGTACATAGCATAAAGCAGATGAAGTATACGCTTCCAAGATGGTAACATTCATTAATTAACCTTAGTTACACAGCTGTAAGTAGATTTAATTGTTGACCATGGGAGGCAAGAGGCGGAAGAATTGCAGTTAGCAACTGCGAGCACAGCACCACCACTTTCAGTTCGTAAAATCGAAGGATGAAAGAATCGATAAGCATAGGCAGGCTTCAAAGCTGAAAATGGATGGATGGTTTTGCAATCGCGCAACTTTAGTTTAGTGTTAAATAGCTGCGCTTAATGTGAATGACATGCAAAAGTAAAATAAATCTTTTCGAAGTTGGCATTTTTAACACTCGTAACGCTCCACCATTATCATCCTTCTTGGTCAGTTGGAATCAAAAAAAAAAAATAAGTGAATGATGAAGATTTCGAAAACTTTTTAAATCTGAATATTGATTGAAACATACGTGATAACTTATGAACGACTAAGCTATGCATTGACATGCCTATCACTAGTAGCCAAGTTTCACTCCTTAACAACACCAATCACTTGATTATCTCAATATAAGAAGTATCACTCCTTAAACTAAGGATCACTGTAAGTATCACCAAGTATCAACCCAATCACTTGATCATCTACTTTAATTCAGCCGTTTGTTAAAAATCATTTAAAATAATGCGGTACTATCTATCTACTCGATGTTCTGAAATTAAAGCGCGTTGTCTGTATCATGTAATAAAATTGTACAGTTTTAATTCCGTAGCTTCAGGACGAGCCAAATCTTATTTTATAATGTGGTGTAACTTTTTACATTATTTCGAACCTTTTAATATGTTTTGAAAAGATTGCCAACCAGTCATAATAGTTGCGTAATTTTTGTGAATTTAATTTCGTGGAATTTAATTTAATAGAATTTGATTTAGTGGAATTCAAATTTAATGAAATTTAAATAAATGCGAAATACATAAGACTGGAGGAGTAATTCATAATTCATGATATTTAAATAAATGCAAAGTTTAGTGGGATTTAAATAAATGCAAAATAAACAAGATTGGAGAAGCAATTCATAATTCATATCTTAATTCATACCTTAATTTCGGAATAATTAAAATAACTCATACTTCAGTTCATAATTCATACCTTGATTCCGGTTAATTGTCAAGAAAACATCGGCAAATTTGACAGAAGCAACAATAACTTCCAATTTTTTGGAATTTCTAGATCTATAAATTTCTAGATCTTTTGTTAACTCATAATTTCATATAAACAAATTAACATAAAGTCCCTTTTAGATGTTGTAAAATTTGCTGAATATAAGCAAATTAAAAAACATTCTGCAAAAATGATCTTCGGGCATATTAGTTAATTAACTGCAAAGTTACATCTTTCCATGCTAATCGTCAATTTTTGAAAGAAAATGAAATGATCTAAAGATTCAAATGTCTATAGCATCTTAGAATAGTCTCATCAGAAATTAGAATGTATCAAATTGATGACAAAAACGAGTGAAAAATATCGATGCAAAAAAGAAAACATTTATAAGTGATTCATCCATTCCCTTTAATGAAAACCTGTTACAACTCGGCACCTATACACAACTTTATAAACTTTTTCATCAATGCTTATCTGATTTTGAAGAGGAAAAAGAAACTTAATCCGGTACATGGCAATGCAATGGAAATTTGTGCATGCTGTTTATAATCAGTCTTCAAATCAATGCAGCTCCAAGCCAGTTGAATATTTATGTCTCCTGAAAACTGGTTCGAAACAACTTCATAATATACAAGCATACATGCATCGATAGGTGTGCCTCCACAGGCTCTAGCAGGTATTTTGAAGCGATGTTGCCACAATAACAATTGTTTTCTTGCTTTTCTTGGTGTTTCATGTAAGTTTCATTGTTCATCCATTCTCATTACAATACTCATTACTTTTTAGTTTGTCCCCAATACTTAATGAGCTCATTTCATTCGATATGGCAAAATGTTTGTACAGTTAAACCTCTCTTACTATACTGTTGTAATTTATTTGTTTCACTCTTAATTTCTAATTCACAAATTTCTTAGCTTATGAACCTCAGAATTTTATTAAATCTTGAACATGTTATTGCGGTGGGGTTTGTTTCATATGAACTCGTAAATTAAAAAGAATGCTTCGGAAAACCAAAAAATTTTTAATTTCACGAGAAAAGAATCATAAAAACACGAATAATGTGATATGTAATAGGCACAACTTAATATTATCAACCAAAGGCATGCAATAGTCACCAACGATAACTGTGATAAGATAGAACAATATTTTAAAATATTCAGCAGGCGATTTTCATCAAGTGCTAAAAGGCAGTAAAGACGTTGCTCACCATGAAAGAACAATCGATTATATGATCAATACGATGATAAAGTGGATGAAATAGTGAGAAATTAAGTTCGAATTGTGATCTATTTTTTTGGAAGACAGCACGGAGTCACCAAATTATCCAACTTCTTCCAATAAAATATCATGAAAATAAAGCAGAACGTAACGCATCGCTCTCATGGATTTCTAGTAGTACTTCCGTCCCAGAATTGAAAGGTATAGAAACATTACCATCCAAAACAATATGAGCATTTGTACATCTTGATCTAACTCGTATCCTTTTAGCGAAACCATGCTTTATTCCAACTGGGAATGTTGCACTGAATACTGGATCCCGAATTGTGAATGCTATTGCTAAAAATAACACTACATTATTTAAATTACATTTTTCTTGCAGTTACTATGAAAAAGATTAGGAAAATTCTGCAATGTAATGTTGATTGACAAATCAGTAGGCTATCGCTGGGCTGCATTTTTTTCAAAGACAATAATTTGCCTTTTGTAAACTGGGTTTAATCTATAATGTACCACCCACTACTGATTCATACGTTATTCCTATATACCAGAATTGGTATACTGATGGTAGCCATAATTTAATTAAAAACGTACTTGTACATTGCGGATCGAAAAGTAACTTCTCATTGAAGCGCTTGCATATTTCCTGAGTGATAGCGTCCTTAGGATTAATAGTATGCAAATTCATGTCTGCCATTATGGATAACAATTCCCCAACATGTTGCTCCGAAACACGATTGATGTTGTAATTCCTAAATCAAGAATTGCTCTTTAAAATTTTAACATTCTAATTGTAGCAACGAATGCGTCATATAGGATGATTACAAAGTTCTTGAAAAGTATGCTTTCTCTTACTTCTCATAGCCATCTCATCACTTAATTTATATTATTTCATGCATTCAAGAAAAAGTCCTTTCGCTTTTATTTTTTCTTATATCAAATGGTTAATCCCGCAAAGCGATAACAAAAGCTATTCTTTTCTTTTGAATGTTTGCATCACTTCATGTATTCAACAATGAAACTGAATGTTAATGTCCTCCTCTGATGCCATCCTACTGAAAGTCTAGGAAATGAATGACTGTAAAAAATTCTAAAACACAAGCTATGTTCAACAAATAATTATACTTCTAATTTTCAATAAAAGTGGCGAATTTTACATAGTAATATCATTGCTTTTATAATAAAGTTATTGTTAAAAAACTACTTTATAAATAAATAATTTTACAAGAAATCCCACCCAGAAAAATTAACCTATTTCTCAATCCCTAAACATTCTACCATTTCCTTTTCATGATATGAAAAGAATCACCGGAAATGTCCAATCATTCATGTATCGACTTTCTGAAAGAGCGAAATACAGGCTAACATGATAAATGCTATATATAGGGAAATCAAAATGCATAACCAAGATAAATTTTATTAACCATGATGTAGAGCCCGTTCCAGTGCAAGCTATCATACCAGAGCTTTTTTGACGTACCATGGGACCATCGTCAATTTGAACATCATAATAGCTAACTCGAGAAGCATGACTTTCACCGATGAACACATCATTAAGAGCTAGCAGTGGATACTCTGCATCGCAATCACTTTGTAAAAACAACCTAAGAAAAAATGTAAAAGTTTACTACAAAAATGAGTTAATGTCTGCCAATTAAAATAAAGAAATGAAGGCAGAAATTAAAATACTCAATGTTATAGAAAGAACCTTTTTAGATATGAACACATCATTAAGAGGCAGAAATGATATTATGGGTCAAAGATGAAGCTTAAAAAGAAAAAAAAAAGAGAAAAGGGAAAAAAATTAAAGAAAATTTTAAAGGAATAACGATAAGATAATGCGATGAACGTAACACCACGGACATCCTTCTGAAAAAATTTAAGCGAAACCTTCCTAGATTTTTAAGAAACGAGAATTTGGAGCTTGTCTACCAATACTGATTCCGTTGTAATAGATTTGTGACAGAATCATTTTGGAGAGAACAGTTATGAATGAATACATTAAATACGTGAAAGGATTCTCTGCCGGATTTCAAACAGATGCTAACCAAAGTTTTAATATTAAAGTGGTAGTGAGTTACATGCAATATACTTACACAATATTTTGCCAAAGTTCATATATAATTGAAAATTTCACATCAATAGCACATGAAAATGATCACGGTTTGCATTTCTGAGATTTCAGTTGTGCTAACTGAAATTTCAGAATGCATTTTTTTTTCTCACGTATTGATGAGAAATTTCTCGTCTGCATTAGAAATGCGCATGGGAATCATTCGAAAAAAGTCAGTCAGATCAGATTAATAGATGAAATGCTTTAGTGAAACAAAGTAATAAAAAAATCGTTGAAAAAAGTAAAATAGAAAAAAAAAAAAAAAAAAGGAAAGAGGACTACCGAGCTTCACGTAATTTGTCGCTCGTCTCATAACATTCTTCATCAGATTCTTCATTATTTTTGTTATTTTCTACCCATTTCAATATCGTAACACGTATTCTTTGTCTCCACATCCACCTTCAAATAACAAATATTTAAGTTATATAGTAAAATATGTCAATATTGTAACTGGAAAAGCAATAAGTTTCACAATAGTGAATTTTCAAATTTTGAAAAAAAAAAAAAGTATATCGAAAAAATCCTTTTCAAAAAATGTCAAGACTTAATTGTGAAAAAGGATCAAGAAATAGATAAATAAAAAATAAGGTCTCGAACGATTAAGAGCCCACCAATATGGTATAACCAAACGGTATGGCACTGCTAAATAATACTGCACCTGCACTCGCCCTTGAGCAATTTGTCGATTACTTCACCAACTGGCTGTGTTCCTTTTCTTGTTATACACAAATAACCTTCGGATCTATACATTTATAATATTTAATAACAACTTTCGAACATTTTTTTTTTCAATAAGTCTGAATTCTTCGAATCCCATTACTTATCTAAAATCGAATTACGCTGGAGTACAAATCACAAAGTATGCAAAATACTCGGATTCTTTTTTAACTGTAGCAGCCAGCTGTTAAATATTATACATCAGCTGAACTGTAATAAAGCAGCTTTCATACTTCAGGTTACAAATGTATTTACATGGAAAAGTCTTATGTATGCATTTGCTACCGCTGCAGCCCTGCTTGTTAAATATCATTAGAGCTAAACTTCGTCATACTTCGCAGCTGTATTATTCACCTACAGAAACCATAAAAATATAGATTGAATTTGGAAAAGAAAAACGGAAGGCAGCGACCACAAGAAATATCATTAAAATACCCCAATGGATCGGTATTGAAGCCGATGACAGCTCGATAATCACGTATTTTCTGAGCAGCGACCAAAAAAGTACCATCACCTCCCGCCGAAAACACAGCATCTGCATGGGCTATTACTTCCACTGTGTATTCGCTTCGCGTTACAACTTCCACTTTAATTCCCCGATTTCTAAAAGGACCTAGGATAGATTGCTAATACAGGGTTGAATTCATACTAAAAACAATTTAGTTTAATTTTAAGGATGACATATTTTAGCAATGTAACGTTGTAGACTTCCGAAGGATATGTCCATCAGAAATAGACTACGCTCAGCTTAGAGACAGACTTGAGAAATATCATTACAATGTTGAACCGAATTGTAATTCTAGTGGATTGAGAAATGGATGAAGTTAGAATTATTTAATCATGCAATAAAAACATATAGTATTACAAAAAAGGGAAGAGATGTACGACAAGCAATCTCATTTTATTTTGTTCCTAAAACTATGTATCTACTTTTTACTATTTTCTTTTTCTTGATTAGAAACCAACTTACAATCGACTAACTGCAAGTTGTAAAATAAAACAGTCACTTACTCAAGATATTGGCGCATAGCACGAACATAATTCTGCTGCTCAATGCGCTTCTTTTTCATTTCCTCATAATTCCAGCCTCTTCTTTTTAACTGAAAAAACTTGACAAATTAGAACAATAATTAACAAACAAAATATAATGAAAATGCAGGGACAAATATAAAATCCTTACACATTTCAAAATGATTAACGAATTTTATAGAATCAATAAAAATTTAAACTGATACCTAGAACGTAACTAACAACTCTTTCCTTAAATCTTCTTATTTAATATAGTACTTATGAAACTGATCAAATCTCAAACCAATGCGTAAAACTGAGTGCTATTCAGGTGTAGGTGTTTCTGCCTCTCATAGTCCAGTCTGGTTGTCTTTGATAAAATCACGACATGTTTCGGCAAAAATATCAGTCCGGAATACGTCCTTGAATTCTGAAGTGATATTTTTTTTTTTTTTTTTTAAAATAAAAACGCACTCATTATCTTTTCTCTCTCTCTCAAAAAAGAAAAATATATATATATCAGGAAAGAGTAACAATGGATTAAGAATATACAAATAAGAGAAATTTACATTTTTTATGCACAAATTATTGCAGCCTTCTTCATACTGCAAAACAATGTTGTTAATAGTTGTTTCACCAGCTACCATTTTCGTATGCTATTTAATTAGAATAACTGAAAGATCTTATAAAGTTATACCAGTCATGTAAGTTACATGATACATAAGCGACATTTCAGAAATAATTTTAAATATTGATTCTAGACCAAGAAGTACTTATAATTTCTTAGCTAATCATGAGCAAGTTTCTCTTGAAATCCATTTCTTCGATCAAAACGATAAAGCTAACAATATTATACATAAATTCACATTTCAGTAATAAGTATGATTACAACAATAATAAACCATTCTTATATGCCCTTACAATCGCTAATTTTTCAAAAACTACAGAAAGCGAATGTGTCTTGATATCTGTATTTATTAGAAGATCCAACCGCACTCGAACACAAGTAAACCTTAATATAAAAACTGATTCGAAAATATAAAAACGAATTAGCTGAGAACATACTATACTGCAGTCAATAAAGACTTACGAAGAAAAATCGTTTTAGTATATATCATAAACTTAATAAGTTCCTTTTTTCCCAGCTTCTCCGCCTCATCCTTCTCTTCGAACTTATTACAGAAACAAAAAGAAAAATGCTACATCAATCGAATGATCTTAGAAATAGTATTACAACATGCATTAGTTTGAATTCTAGCTTCTTTCTTTTTTTTCCACAATTATTAAAGTTTATTGTTTTAAATTAATCGTTTTACCATATTTTTATCAATAGTAGATATTGAATTTGATAAAGAAAATCTCTTCTTTCGCTCTATAAATTTATTTCTTCAATATGGTATTGCCAAATACGTTAGAATCGGTCAAATCTTTAGTTCTTTTTCGAAACAAGAATAGTTGTGAAATGATTTGGAAATGCAATTGTCTCTGTAGCCACTTCACTGATATTACAATAAACAGTACAAAGGGAAAGGCAGTAAGAAAAAAACGAGTTTGAATAATATATCCTTTTTTAAATTCCTCAAGTAAATATCCTGCATCTAATCGTTTCTTTAAAGAATGGACAATTCAGTAAACAAACTGTTAAAACTAGTTTTACAGCTAAACTCATGCAAATCTCATTTTTTTAAATGCATATTAGTGGTTTTTGATGCATATTAAAAACTGTCAATAAGTGCCCAAATTTATATAGCTTTCGGAGCAGAATTTTTAGCAAGATACAATAACGTATCGCAGAGAAACAAATGATATTTTAAATTTGTAAAGATTCATAACACATAAATTTGATCTGGAATGTTTCCAAAGCAAAAGAGACTTAATGATTCCGTACATATAAAATAATATCAAGAAAAGGCCATTTTTTCTAAAAATCTCAATAACAGTTCAACGTTAATTTGGAATACCTTCGAAGTGTAACTAAAATAAGTCAAAGGGTCATTAAAAATAATTATGCTGGTATGTTAGTAGGTATGGCAGCTATAATTGATACTTTATGCAAAAAAAAAAAAAAAAAAAAAAAAAAAACCACAAAAAAAAAAAAAAAAAAAAAAAAAAAAAAAAAAAATCCACCAATAAAAATGATGAAAAATTATTAAAGTGTCTAGCAAAACATGAAGTCCCTTGCAATGGAGCGAAAGAAGGAAATCCTATGACCGAGCTATAAATACCTTTTCTATAAGTTAATTTAAAAACATAACGGAAACAACTGACAAGCTAATAACTGAATTGTTGCAATGGTAGGAATTTATCGATAATTGTATGCATCAATTTCAAACACGGAATATAGATATTCTCAGGTAAAACAGATACAAATAAGTAGGTATCACTGTTCTTAAGTGAAGTGATCTTTGCAATTCATTCATTTAAACTTCAGGGGATATTAGAAATGACGTTATCAAGCCTACTATAAATAACCTACATATGAAGCTTCATGTTTATGAATTCCCTTTTTTTTAGTTGGAGAATTCGGTAATCACAGGAATTTGCTACAATTCTTTATATTCGAGCATGATAATCCTATGTTGTCTTGTGAAACATTAATAAAGTACCGCGAAGTTGAAAAGTACAAGAATTTAATACGAAAAATGATGAAAAACTATCATAAACTTCAGATAAATTTTTGACGATGATGACTTGCAAAACATCTGTCACCCGCTAGAAAACCCATACAAGAAAAATATTTTTTATGGAGTCATCAAATTGAAATAACCAATTCTCATGATGAAATGTTCGAGTGGGGAGTGATAGAAAACCTTTATTATAAGCCAGTTTTTGAAATCAGCGACCTTGATTTGGTATTTCATCATTTTGTTGAGAAATTCGATTCCATTAGAAATTTTTTTTCGCATTGGAAAATAAAATTCTACTGGAATCAAATTTCTCAACAAAATGATGAAATATCAAATCAAGAATCTACAAACGCTTATTTACAAACAACTGCGTGATGAGGATGAAAAATGATTTGTAACAAATCCACCTACTACCAAACACATATTTTTTATCGTATGCTTTGGATAGGAGTACATCGGCATATTTCATACGAATAAATTATATGACTTAATTAACGTTATCATTGTGTTCATGACAGATAAAATTCAATTCTCAGATTCTGAACTAGAACAATTAATTAACAAGTTATTATAACATTATTATTAGTCATTCATGACTCTTTCCATTCATCCTTATATTTTCATTACGATTATTATTCAATGAAATTATTTTTTGAATCAGTAATATACTGTTGATAGATATTTCTCTTTCTCAAATGAAAGAGAATGCACGTAAAAATGACATTCTTACATGACAATATGCTCTGATATATTCACAATACTGATAACAAAGAAGGCAATGCCATTTAAAAACACAATAATGGATGCTGTAACACTGACACTAAATGGGGCAAACAACATTTCTACCATAAAAATCACTTTACGAACGAATACTTTCGAATAAATATTTACAAAGAAAATAATATGATTGACAGCACGTTCCATAACTTTAACTGAATAATGAATGTTTTCCTACGGATACGATGTGACAGTAAAGGAGAAATTATAAATTATTTAGCTATAAGAAAAAGATCTCATTCGCCAAGTTTTCTATAATTAGTCTCAAATATGACTCGAATAACATCGAAAAAAGAGACACAAAAAAAAAAAAAAAACTTTGCATACTCATTTCTTCACAAGCAAGAACAAAAAATGTGTAAGGACAGCAAATCAACAGTCCTATAAAAAGTAAATGCATCGAAGTGGTTATTGATTTCTAATGAAAGTGAAAACTGAAAATAATGTCATTTTAAACGAAAGTGCTGCATGTACAGTAGATCCAAGAAAACATGAGTATGATAAATTGCGGATTGAAATGAAAAAGGAGGAGATGGATTCAAAAAGAGGAATATAAACCCGTTCCAAAAGATCCATACAAGATCCCACCCTTCCAAACTCTCAATATAAAAATATTTTAAGTAGGAGTATTGATACACATCGTCAGTCAAGATGTATTATTACTGGAATATTTTCTTTTGTTTCATTTTCGTTTCACTGACTAATGCTGCTAGTGTCCACTGGCGTAAGTTAATTGCTTTTCAAAATCAGTATTTGATGCAATTCGTACCTAAGTTTAAGCATGTGAAATAAAGTTTTTATAACCGTTTCTAGTTGCTATTATGAAACTTTGAAACAGTCACATCTTGAACGAAGAATAAGGCTGTCCTAACAAAGTCTTTAGCATTAAATTTAAGTGAATTGATAACTACTTCATAAAATTCAAAATGTAAGTCTGAAAACTATGTTAGGCCAAAGTTGTCCAAATAAAAACCAAGTATGCATGCAGTTGGATTTAGAATGGCGAGATCTTATATGCGTCACAAACAACGGAACAGCTCCAGACAAAATCAGCAAAGAACCTGCATCCTGCAATATAGCTTTGCGCGAAACGGGAGTCGAGGACGATCCAAAAGATACATGGAGACTTGCGCCAGGAAACGATTCTGTTTGCTTTGAAGTAATATCTTTTAAAATCATCAACTTCTGTCAAATGCTCTCAAGAAATTTAAATTCTACATGCAAAAGATACATATAAAAATGTTCTATTTTCAACAGAATTGATGTTTCTATCTAATAATATTGAACAGTCAATCAAATTAATACTTTTTCAAAGGAAGCAATAAATGGAAGTGTACGTAGTTATTGTGATCTGCTGTGCCCGAGGGCTGATACCGTATATCTAATTAAACGAACACCGCCAACGCATCGGTTATGCTTCGCACACATAACCTTTCACAAAGAGAAACGTGGCGAAAAGTGGTACTTATGGCTAAGTGAGGTAAATTCTGAGTTTTGCACCTGAAAATTTGGAAATGTAATACATTTAAGAAAATGAGCATGGTAGACATTCACTCCTCGAAAGAAACCGATGATCTTAATGAGAAATATCCATCATTAGGATTAGTGAAAAATCATCACAAAGAAAAAAAAAAAAGAAAGAAAAATAGCCATTTCAGCAATGCCGTTACTCTACAATAACGTTTACGCTTCGATGTGAATTTAATTTCGATCGCGCAGAATTCCCGGCTGATGAGGAGATATTCAAGGAGCTGAGAAAGGCATGATATGATACAAAAATTTCACTTGTTTCTCTTGTGTAATCTTGAAGAAACCCTATCGAATCTTACTGATCCTGAATTACACTTTCACCTAACTTAAATAAAAGGTAAAACCCACAATAAATCACACCACTTAACTACCCGGCAGCCACCAGTATTCCAGGATTTTCGAGTATAGACAGTAAAAAATTCATAGCAAGTCATTTCGGCTGGGACACAATGAAATTTCTATTCCGTCTTCTTACTATTCGCAAAATTTGTTTTCTCCTGATCTTTAGAATTTGAAATTTTTGCAAGAAATGCTGTTACCTAATAATAATGGTTGATAAATGAGATGGCGATTTGGTTGGTCATTTCACTCCAGATAATAATTTTAGAAATCCAATGCGGCTGTTTTTTCTCTTTGAAATTTCAAATTTCCCTGCTATTTAACTCAATTTTTTTCAATTTATTCCCATTCTCTCTCATTCCTACTAACAGTAGAGTAACTTCTCAGTGGAGATTGCGGCCATGTAATTTCCCTAAAATGCCTCAATGTTTGAACATTAAGTTCTGTTTAAATTTAAACTTCTAGGACTTTCAGAAAAGAGACTGATATTTGTGTAATTTTTTCTTTTTCGAATAATTTTTCTAAATCATCTAAAGAAAGTTATTTAGTGATAATATCTTCACTACCACTTACACTTTTTTTTTTTTAGATCACGAGTAATCTTCAATTTAAACTTCATTTGAAAGAGAAATTTTGCACTTCGGATATTTGTGGTTTAATTTTTTTTTTTTTATTGGCCATTTTCATTAACTTTCGTTAGCAGCTTTAGTAAATTTGGATATAAAGAAGAGCATTTCTGATCGAACTTGGTTTTGCTTTATTATTTTAAATATTTAACAAACTTTGAGACAGAAGAAAATGCAAGTTTTCACCTTTTTTTCATCTTTGATTTGAAGTTCAGAAACTGAATTTAGCAACTTTTAACAAAAAGAAATATCCCTTCTTGTCAGATCTCTGAATTTTTTTCTCAACTATAATAATGGATATTTGAAACACTCTTAAAATAATTTTCTTATAACAATTACTAATAGCAACTGAAAGAAAGCTATTCGAAATGCGAAATAAAGCGTGAAAAATTAGGTGTATAAGTGAAATATCCAAGAAAAGTGTGATGTAATCAGTCAGCAGTTCGGTAATCTTTTTTTCTAATAGAGTCTTGAGGAAGTGGAAGAAATATATAGCCGTCTTTCTGAAGTTTCATAGAACATTTAAAAAAAAGTCGTAAAAATCCAAAGTTAGAAATATAACATCTCGCTAGCTCAACTATTTACATCAATCAACATGACTGGTTTTGCAAGTTACGACGATAACAATTTCAACGATAATATTATATACGGATATTCTGCAACATCATAAAAGAAGTAACTATTGTTGTTTCAAAATTTCATGTTGAATATCTGCTGATCTATGTTGAGTGCCCACTGCTTATACTTATTACTTTCGGAATTAATTGATAATAAAATCTACATGAAAGTATTAATCGAAATTTGTCGAAATGCAAGAAATACGCGGAAAATGTACGTAAAAAAGTATAAAAAATCTCATGTCCTATTATATTGTGATAATAATGAAAAAAAGCTATGAAGTTATTTTTGGAGACGGATGAAGTTTGACGGAATTTCCGATAATTCCAACCTATTTAGGTTAGAATTGAAGCAAAAAAAAAGAAAAAAAAAAAGAAAAACAGAAATTTGCATCATTTTTTTTTGACGTAACTTTAACATAGCAGTTCTTGTTTATGATCTCAATCACACGTCGTACACTATCGAAAATCATGTATTTCGTTCGATCATTTATTTGAAAACATCGGCCAGCAAAACTGCCAATAAAAGATTCAGCGGCATAATTTAATTCCTCCTTATCTGTATTTGTCAAAAATTTATCATCTCTGTATGGTGAAAAAATTTCCATTGTTTATACAGCTTCTTAATTATTACATCCTAAAAATGTTTCCATCGAACTTGACAACTCATAAAATTGTTTACATCTTGAAATGCTTTTAACTAGCATGCTTGCAAAAAGAATTTCTGTCCCCGAGAGGACTGAAAGAGGTGCTTCAGGATGCGAACAATTTTTTGAAAATAGGGCAATCTAAAGGAAACATTTTGTACCACTCAATTATATCTTCAATCGAATAAAAATCCGACAGCGGTAAATAATTAGTTACACAAAGTCTCTGATTTTGGTATATTCATTCGTTTGTTTCATCGCTAAAATCCGTGAAAAAAAAAGTGAAGCAGAACGATATTAGAAAGACCGAATATACTTGAAAATATTTCATCGATGCAATTTTTGAACATTTTAAAAACCGTATTATCAGTGGATTGAGACATCAATTCGTTTGAGCTAAATAGCACATGAAGTTTTGCTAAGATATGAATTCACTGAGAAACTAACTTTTTAGTTTGTCAAAAAATAAAACTGAAATGATTGATTTGATTTGTATTTTTCGGAAAAGAGGATGAACGCTTGTCCTGATTAGTTATATGAAGAGACTCGAGATAACGACGGTGCGTAAGGAATTTCAGGCTTGTTTACTGATTGCAATAGGTTAATTAAGTATGGAGGTTAATCAAATATTTAATTGTGCTTGTTTGGCTTAATGCAGAGTAGCACGATAGATGCCATATTACGTATCGATCTGAATTTCGAATAGATACTCTTTTCTCTCTTTCTCTCTTTTAAGGCATATTGAACATCGAAGCGAGCCTAAGCTATTCGATGCACGCCGTTTATTCCTAGATGGGTTGGCTGTACTTCCCTTCTGCCCTCAGCTCGGATAACCTGTTGGCTTACGGGCCTATGCTTGCAAACTTATCATGCCAAGCCTATCTTTCATGGCCTAATTTCTTCCCAAGTAAAGACAATTATGGTGTGGACCAACCAACCATCTCAGGCTCAATGCGACACTTACGCTTCAACTCATGTATCCATCCTGTTGTTATGATTCATCAAATCAATCACTTCATTTTCCACTTTCTTTCTATTCGTTCCGTTCCATTACTTAATTTATTACTTGTACAGTGAGATATGATATGATTTGAACTTCTGTTTATTTCTTGCCATCTATTAATATCGTATTGTTAATAATTATTTTGCACTGTCACTGCCATTGAAGACAACAGTTAATTAGTGAAGATTACCACTGAAATTAAGCCCATTAAGCAGTTTTCAAAAATTATGATTGCATTAAATGTAACTGACCCTGGCTTAACTACAAAGCTAGGAAGTAGCCAAGCTGTTAAGCTTTTACTACTAATTCTTCTCTCTTCGCTTATTTTGACAAAATTTTATTTGTTTTTACAAATTTTAGACCGATTAAAAAAACTATCAGTCATATCTAATGCGGTTAGATTTCTTGTCCTGATTAAATTTACGGTAAATCATTGGGCATCTATCGAGTCATATACTATAAGTTTATATCATTTTAAATATTTCCAATCGAAAATATTTTTGCAGAGAAAATCTCCGTTTATTTATTTTGTGCAGCGACATAACCAACATCTACCGCCTTAATAATATAAAATGATTTTTTTTGATTTTTTTTAAAATTCACAATTCGAAAATATTGTTTGTTTTCGAAAAATAATCCTTTCAAAATTGATTGCAGCAATGTGTGTATGTGACAATAAAAACATGCCACTCATAAATTCCCTTCGAGTCTTTCGCTATAATTGAACAAAATTGAGCACTAATTTTTTAAACAGAGACATTCCGTCTCAAAACGAATGCTTTTTTCTTGAGTATTTTTCAGAATTCGTGGATTAAATATTTAAACGGTATTAAGTTATTTAATAAAATGAACAAATGAACTGAAAATAAAGCACTTTTCTTTTTTTTTTTGGTTTAGTTCAAGAATGTTTATCTTCCCATTTTACAGGATCTCTTTTCCTTCCCTTAATCCTAAACTTTTGAGCTTTGTCACACTCGTTCTTCACTGATTACAAATTCCTGTCTCACTTTGATAACTTGCTGTACATTGTTTCTTTTCTGATATTTCCATTTACTTTGAAAATAATGTCCTGAAATATTCGCAATAGATCAAAATGAAACATTTCCCGTGACTTTCAAAATATATATTAGTAAGAAATGAGGACTTTACAAAGTTATATTAAATTAATGCTTGTATTCTAAAATGATCAAGAAATGCGGACTTTTTTTTGCATGACGTTAGTAACAATGATTTCCTAATTGATCTCAGAATTTCTTATATCACATTTTCTATCACTAATTATTCAAATTCGAAGTTTTACAATCCGTATTTATATGAATTCAAAGATCCGCTGATACTGTTGCTGTATAGATTTGATAATGTATAATGGTGACAATATTTGCTAATGGATTGTACAAATATTAGTAGCAAACAAAAAATGATCGAATGAAATAGAATCAACTGCATACAGAAAGAAGCATTTACATTAGCAATGAATTATAGCGAATGAATGATAATAAATTAAATTTTAATCAATGAAATTGAGTTCGAATAAAAATACTTTTATTGATTTTTATATTTGGTTGTCTTTTATAAATTCATCAAGCAAGTATTACAATATGTAGGAATTAATAGAGACATAAGAAGTGCATTTGTATTAAGGATTTTTACTTCATTTGAAATCCCAGCATCATAAGTATGGAAATTAGGATTATTTCCGATTGTAAAGATGGAAAATTGATGTTAAGTAATAGTTGCATGAAATGTGGTACTGTTGAATCATTTAGGAGTTGTGTTTTGAAATAACTTTGATTTCGGATACTTGCAGAATCATCACAATGATTTGAGATTGTGAAGCAAGTGCAAATTTGAATATATCCTGCATAAGCGTGCTAAGCACATCATCAATTGCGTATTATAATTTTTTTCGTGTTTGTTCAATTTAATTGCTTGCTTTACTCCATCTCTATTTTAACCAAAGACATTAGTATTCATAGACCGAATGATTATAATCATTTCTTTACTTTGCTGCAAGATAACTTAACTTACTACATGATGCAAGATAACTTAACTTACTACATGATTACCTTTGCTTATTTCTCTCATATTAATAAGTTATTGAAAAATCTGACTCCCAGAAATTTCTGATTCAGAACACTTTTCATAAAACTTTCGAAACTAAGCAATCCAAAAATTCATCACTCAACAAATTCCTGACATTTTTTTGTTTCTGAAATGCCTATAAAAGAGCTTGAATGACGCTAAGCATTTATGATAAAAGAATTCTTTTTCTCAGAAACTTCCTGGATCACTAATTAATATCACTTACACTTGAAATTTCATCTCTCCTTGCAATAAATTTTTGACACTTTTTTTTTTTTGAAATACTTGTAAAAGAGTTTGAACTGATTATATTTCAAAAAATTTGTTCGTTTTTACTGAGTGTAAAAAAAATTCTATCAAAAGAAGGGAATTTTTAATCTCCTTCTTTTGCACTGTTACTTAAGTTGAACCATTTATTGCAATGGCAACACTGTAATCCGGAATCACAAATTATTTGAAAATGAGAGTTGAATGAGAAAAAATTAAATTTCTTTCTTTCTCCTCGTATGCCATTTTAAAAATTTAAACCATGAATTTTACCTAATAGACTTTTTACTGCTAACAAGTCTGCTACAAATTCACCAGTTGTATTTTCGCTAATTTATTACAGATATCTAGAGAGTAGTGAAAAGTTTAAGTCGTCGAAATCATTTTTTTTTTTTTTTCTTCAAATATCCAAAAAGTGCTAGGCCAAACAAAATTGTTGACAATCAGTTACACAAAGTCATAGGCCATGGATGTTAGCACCTCGACATACCAAACGGCATCGATAATTTTGTCTTAAGCTGATTAGGCAGATATCAGGCAGCTTTCGTTAATAGTACCAACCAAAGTAATTTTATTTTTATTATAAACTTTCATAAACATCATCTAATTCTCATCGCCTTTTCCTATTTTTGAATTTTTTTCATCGAATCTTGTTCAACTTCTGCATTTCTTGTTATGCTCGAAACTGATTGCTTTTTGATGCGTAGATTACATTGTTTTGTAATTGTGAATAGATCAGATTACAGATACAAATGCTTGGAGCATCAAGTAGTGAAGAAGACGATGATGATAATTTAATCAATGATAACGATGATGCATCAGAAGTTTGCTTTTTTTCTTTTTTTCAATAAAAATTGACGCCCTTCATAAAGTAACTGAAAACATTTGTTGAAGATTTTTAATTTTAAAAGTTTTGGTGTAAAAAAAGAAGTGCTTCTACTTGTAGATTCTTTGTCTTCGGCGTCATCAGTTTCTATTATCAAGTTCTCCACGTTCCATGTCTCCAGCTCCATCAGATTCCGCTTCGCAAGCCAATTCATTGCATCGTGGCGATTCATTACACAGAAAAAGAAAAGACTCTGCTGCATCTTATGGTGCAATGATAATCAAAACGGTACCATAGTTTCCGAATATCTAGAAATTTAGTGAAATTCGTTACTTATTATCTTAAACTTCTTAGATCATTCTGGTATGGTCAAACATCCTCAACTTTGTTTCAGAGCCAAAGTAGGCAAGTAACTCCGCAACTTGTTTCCAAACCGATTTTCAACCAATCTTCACAAGAAATCTCCGATGATGATGATGATTTTGCATCAAATGAGCAAACTACGCCAGCACATGCAGCTATTGATTCTACTGCCGAAATAAGCAAAGAAGAAGAGGAAAAGTTGAAGTGAGCATTTTATTTTGCTTTGCTCAATCCATTCACTTATTTGCAATTGCATAAATATAATCAAGACTTATACAATATGTATGACTATGGCTTGATGATTGAATAATATAGTTTTGGCTGATTTTGATGGAAAATGAATACTTTGAGGTGTTAAAAAAGAAATAATTTCTTTCTTCAGTGAATTTTATATACATTGTAGGGCACTGAAAAGTTGAATTTTTCTTTTCAAAATAATACTGTGTAGTGATAACATACTAACTAAAGAAGCTATTTTAAAAAATATTAATTTTCATAAAGTTAAAAATTCAAATACATAATCTAAATAAATCAAAATAGAAATGTTTGTTGTTCATTTCCAAACAACGTTTCAAATTCCTCATCGATTAATTGCAAATTTTACAACAACGTTGCATTCGAGTAGGCATGTGTTTTTATATAGATATGCTTACTTTTTTCTTTTTTTTTTTTCACATATCACATCTGTGACAGGTGAAAATAAGTAATCGGGCTGAATTTATTGACTAAGCCTACTTCCTGCATTGTTTTGATTTTGACACAACGTTTCATGTTCTTCACCGATTGATTTAAAATTTTGATACAACGTTGCATTCGAATAGACGAGTATTTAAAATTTTTTAGAGATCCAAAATTCTGAACAAACGAATATTTACATTTTTTCGCTTGACAGGATCCAGCTATTTATAATATATTGTGAATAATTTATGCTTCCAGAAATTCAACTTTGATATTTATTAATAATTTAGGTTTATTTCTGAGTTTGCATATTGCATGATCAATAGACACACTTATAAATCAGTTAAATTACAGAGCTGAGGTTGAAGAAGAGGAACATAAAGAAAAATTAAAGCTGTATGTTTTTATTGCAAAATGTATTGCCTATCATTTCAATGCAAAACAACCCACCGATATGACAAGGCGACGACAGCTCAAGGTCTTGGCTTTCTTTTTTATATCATAAGGTTCTTTTATAATAATGATTTGATAGGAATATAATGACTACAATAAATCAGGAAATGGAGTTTTGATTTTTTTAACTCATTGCTGAAGTGAAATCGAAAAGTATATCAAGCAATGCACGATTTTAAGATCTTCAAATTACTATTGTTATTCTATTTTTAGGTTACGAGGCAAGAATTGTCAAGGATTAAAGATCGTTTTCGGTCATTTTTGGGAGGCGAGATACAGATTGGAGCAGATGAAGCATTTACAAAAACAGTTGAATCGTACTTCGAGGTTTAAGAGGATATTTCGCTCTGTAGAATATTTTAGTTTTTTCTTTATACTGATCGGCTGTCAATTTCGCCTTCGATAATTATACTATCGATGTGCAGAAATTAAAAAGAAAAAAAAGGTGGAATGCAATTAATCTTATGAGTTTTTGCAGGTTTTCTTAAAGTCTGAACGAGTGCTGAAGGTTGTCCAAGCTGGCGGTTTTTGTCATTTAGATTTCAGAGAGGTACATTAATTTTTGTATCAGTTAAATCGGAGCTTGACGGAGCTTCATGACATACCAATGATAAATCAATTTGCCGTTTACAATTACAGAAGCCATAAAATAGTAGATTATGATGTCATGAGGAGGTCATTTATAACAGAGAAAATTTGTTAATATAATGTGTTTCATTCTATGTATAATAGGTTTTCTGTTGTGAGCTATTTTGTTAACACTAGTTCTAAAATAAGTTCTAAATTAATTATATCATTGTGAAAAAAATAAAGCTCAGGACATTATACCGAATAAATATCTTTCGAATTTTAATTTTACTAGACTTTTTCGATAGTAAGCCTCAGCGTTTCAGATTTTTCGATGCAACGCGGAAAAAAGACTTAAAACGTTAACAGAACTGGATGATGCATCAAAGGAAACGATGCTCAATAATTGGTTGACCAAGTTCGATACGATTATGCGTGGAGATGAGGATGCGATTCAGTCAAGACAAGCAAGGTCAGTTTAGCTTCGCAGTTTTCACTTCTCGGTAATTGATTTAATTTAAGAATGTTCGCTATCATTCTATTATGATCAAAATCAGAACTAAAAATTGTTCATATCTAGTGCAGTTTTTTGTTTTTGGTTTCTCCAGGTCATTAAATGAACTGATTGAAAATTTCCAAAAACGCAGTAACACAATTACAGAAATCGCTTGCGTGGGATGAATCAATCCAATGCAGGTTTGACACTTCTCAAGGATCAACTATACGATATTTTCCAGCAAATTTTATCTGTTAAGAAATTCGAACATCAGATAATATTCAATGCCTTGCAGGTAACTGGTTTAATTCGAAATTTTTTAATACCAAGGAGCAAACCAACTTTTAGTGACAGCTCTGAATTTTGCAAAATTTTTATTAGTTGTATCGTTACTGATTTTTTCGAAGTATAAAAATGTGTTTCATGCGCTCAGCTGGACAATCCGGATGAGCAAGCAGCAGCTATTCGGCGTGAAGTTGCGACAAGAGAGGAAGCACTGCGAGATATGTCAAGAGTAAGTTTTGAACTTTGTCCTATTTCTTGAATGCTAATGAAGCAATAGATTTCTTCTGCTTCCGCCCCATATTTATCATTTGTAAGCGTAAACCTATTCGTACTTTCTCGGCCCATTACGTCAATAAAACAGTCAGCTTGCTATGCTAATACAAACCAGAATTACTTCTGATCTCTTCGTTCTAAAAATAATCTGCATGCTAGCCAGAATTTGTCTAATTTAACGCTTCTCTCAAAAACTTGAACAAGATATGTGTAGTATAAGTTTTCTTTTGACCGGCTAATATATATTAAATAAATATTGAACTTCTTTAACTTTGTAAGTAAATCCATTCATTCTGTAAAAAAATGTGAGAAAATATTCTATAGATGAAGAAACTGATGCCTAAATTTGTGGTGAAAGATATGGAAACTCTATTTATTGACGAAACACGTCAGTCCATCAATCTGCTTATCAGTAATTTGGAATCAGTACCTGTTACTCCACGAGGTCAAGGTGTTATTTCAAGAAAAAAGGATTCCAAGGGAAGAAACAGGTGAAGAGCATTCTGTTATCCATTTTCATTATTCTTGTTCCATTTCATTTTATATGTTGTGAATGAGTTTTTTCTAATTCTCACCATTTTCCATAAAGTACGAATTATGATTAATACCAAGATGAGAATTTTCATTAATATCAAGATAGATTTTCAAATGTTATTCGGTTCTCGTTCACAAAATCATTATCTTCCTACTAACATACTTTATGGACTTTTTTTATATTTGATATATGTTTTTCATGTATATCATAAATTCTAAGAATTCAATCTAAACACATTTTCCAGTTCCTTTTTCTAAAATCCGGAGATCCTTGGCATTTTAGTATCCTTGAATGCTTAACATTGAAATTACTTTATTAATTCGTTAAGCTTAAGTGGTCCTAGTTTTCTTGATATGCTTAAATTTGATTCTATAAATCAAACATCAAAACTGCTTCCTAAGATAACTTATAGAAATTTCAATCTTTAAGCGTAGTAAAACTTAAATTTTCAGTGCCTCTTCGAAAGCTAAAAGGTCGGTTTAGTTTTATTGATAACGTTCTTCTAATATCGATGCTTTTTAAAGAATGGCGATTTGATTGCTTATCTTTTAAATGTACATTTTATTGCACTTATTCAGATATCATAACATTTAAATATTGTAATTATATTGTGGTATACTTCATTTTTTTATACTTCACCTATATTGAATTATACTTGAGGTGCGCTTAAGTTCAGTGATAATGCATTAGACTGATTTATGCATTTCTATTTGTAAAAACAGGATTTAGGAAATTATTTTTTTCCAACTTAGTGAATTTCGGATTCTTCCCAAAACAAGAAAGTAATAGTTTGAAGTTTTCCAGCTTCAGATGTTGTTGTGCTGTACTTCGCAGTGCCCACTCCTGCTTCAAGTTGTTCATTGAAATATCGATTAGAAAGCATTAATTTGACTATTTTAGATCGCGCAGCATCGAAGATCTCTCCCTTTTCAACAGGTTTGTATTCTTCATTCTGCTTTATATAGATTTCATTTTCAAAGTTAATGTAACTTTCATTTTTTGTAGTTTTTTTTTTACTCTTTACACAGCACAAAACGATTTTACATGCTTTTCTTTTTTTTCCTGTTGCGCTAAAATCTTGAGTAATTGTTATATGGAAGACAAATACGTTCGGAGCAATGAAGGTATTTTATTGTTAGCTTTTCAAGCGGTATTTCTGGTTTGTTTGATTTATTCTCGATTTAGCTCCGAAGAGCTTACCTCAAATTAAAATATGGAACTGGAGCTTTGTATTAGCTATTCATGGTATGAAATAATAGTTTAGCACATTTTGCATTTTTGTTAATAGTTTCACCATTAAGACGTAAGCATCGAATACTAAAGATTAAGAATATGCGAGATTAATTATATGCAAAAGATAAATAAGCCTAATAGTTGGATCAAAGATCGAAGCTTTTAGTAAATAAATATGAAATCATTCGAGTAATAAGGGATTTCTCTCAAAGTATACTTCCTTTACAATCAACAGAATGTGATTCTTTTTGAATGGATTGCTTAACTCCACGGTTTCTCCTGTTTCAGCCTTTCTTTTTGTTGAGCCTTAAATATTTTATGAAAGAGTGAAATGGAGTGTTTTTTATTCTTCTCCACTTCTGAAACAAAAACATAATATGTATGATTGTTAGTCCAATGCAAAAAAAGCAATGATAAATTGTGATTTTTGCATTCCTGCTAAAAAATTTGCCATTATCATATGCTGCTATATAGCTTTGCCTTTAGATGCTTTATAAATTGTTTTATTTGCACTTTTATAACAACATTTTATTTCCAAGATACGTAAAACAGTATTTAGCTTGAAACGACGTACTAGTACAAGTTCACTGAATAAAGCTGACAGTGACGACGATGTATCATTGACTAAAAATGATGTCATTCTCACTTTCAATATGGAGGTGAATTTTTAGTAATTTTACCTAATTTATTTACATGATGTCAAAAAATTTGGTCTCATTAGCCTGAATTATTTCAAGATTATACACTTTTTATGATGGAAACTTGAATGAGAAGCATTTGCAATGACATACAGTCACTATTTTCGTAGGAATGACCAACATATCAAATAGTTGAATTTGCAAAGAAATTTTTTAAACATAATTGTTTTTTGTTTGAATTCCTGTTATAAATTATTCATATTTAGAATTATCATTTCACAGGTCATCGTGATGGAAGTACAGAATTTGAAGACAGTCGCATCAAATAAACTTGTATACTGTACGATGGAAGTTGATGGATGTCCAAAATTGCAAACTGATCGTGCAGAAGCTTCAAAATCATCGTATGCTTTAATAAATTTTCCTGTTTTTATACACTTCATGCTCAAATGATGATTTCGTGATAAGTTCTGGCAAGTACACCAATAAACATCACTTTCATTATGTCTGTAATAATTTACCATTCGAAGATGAGTTTTTCGAATGTATTCCATTACATAAATGTCGTTAATCTAATCTAATTTTATAGGCAGATTGGTTTGACGGTAATTCTTAAATCTTCTAGTCTTATGTGTAACCGGGTTAATTACTCTATTACCTGCGTAATAAGTAAACGTTTGAATCATTGTGTTATTAATTTTTAGTTGGGATACGCAAGGCGATTTCACAACGAAACATCCTCTTCCAACTGTCAAGGTAAAACTGTATACGGAAGTGAAGAGTTTAGTTGCTTTCGAGGATAAGGAACTCGGAAAAGTAATTCTTATTCTGAAAAGTTCTGAAGAATTCTTAAATCGATTATAAAGAATTTTTAAAACAATAATCCATATTCTTGCAGATGTGCATGAAATAAGGAGAAATATTAGAGTTGGGCATCAAAAATTGCAAATTTTTTAGTGATAAAAACTATGCTTTAATGTTATTTGCTAAATTTGAATTTCATAACGATATAAGAATCTCGACTACTTCCATAAAATTGTTTTTTCTTTGCAACTGGATAATTTTTTTTAAACACCAATTTTCTAATGCGAATCAACATAGTCCTCTTGGCTTTTGCATTTTCGTTGAAACGACGTAAATAGCTTACCTTTTTCTTCTCTTTTTTTTTTCCTCTTGTCATAACAAAATATTCCTATCATATGTCAACTTATCTTTTATATTCAGGTTATCATAAGACCAACACCGAATTGCTCAAGGACACCTGAATGGTACAATATGACAGTGCCAAAGAACAGTCTGGATACAGATCTTAAAATTAGGATAGCTATTCGGGTTGAAAAACCTCCTAATTTAAAATATTGTGGATATTGTTACGCTCTTGGAAGGATAGCTTGGAAAAAATGGAAGAAACGGTTTTTTTGTTTGGTACAGGTAGGCGTGATTTATCATTTATATCACTTTAAATCAATTAGTCTGAAGGAAATGGAGATGAAGAGAGTTCTGTCTTCCACTTTATTTAGAATATGTTGTTTCTCTCTAGCTCATTATTATTCAATATGCTCATTCATAACTTGATGCGTATTAATGTTTAATAAGTATGAGATTAAATAAAATGGCATTTTGTAACTGTAGGTTTCCATTAAACTTGAAAATTCTCATGTTTAGGTTTCACAGTATGCATTCGCGATGTGCAGTTATCGTGAGAAGAAGACCGATCCAGCGGAATTTATTCAACTAGATGGATTTACAATAGATTATATGCCAGAACCAGATCCAGGTTTGTGATTTCAAAAAAGAAATGGGAAAAGAAAATCAAAGATTAATGCCACGAAAATATTTCATAATCGTTCGTTAACGAAATAATACTTCTGTCGGCAACTTTTTTTCTTCAATCCCTTTTCTGGCCTATGATAGTACTATGAGAAGGTTTAATTGTTAGAGTAAAGCTAGAATCATATCATCGCCAATATAGGAACTGATCATTTTTCAGATCTGTATAGTCAAGGTGGTAAATATTTTTTCACAGCAATCAAAGAAGGGGATGAATTGAAGTTTGCAACAAATGACGAAAATGAAAGGCATTTATGGGTGCAGGTAAGAATTTTTGCTCAAACAAATGATCATGCAGGAAGGAGATTTCGTTAATCAATCCGGTTTTTTTGACTTATTTAAGAAAGAGAAGTTTTCTATATGTTGAATAACATACATTTTATTCATCGAATAAAAATAATTTTGTCACGAATTCCTTCTAGTAAGCGGCAAATAAACTTATGTAGCTTGATTGACTTGCACGAATTTTGCTTGTTAATAAAAGTCCACTGTATAGAGTTTTATCCAAACTTGAACTATCAACTAAAATATGAAATTAAATTAAGTATTTTGGGTTTTGGCAAAATTGATGTTAAGTAGATAAGTAGAATTATTCAGCTGTTTACTTATCATACCAATTGATAAGAATGTAAAATTGAGTGAATATGCGACATGAAATCGGCAGATGAGAATTGGAAGCATCGTCCCTGCTATTGCTACGGGAACCTGGATCCGATTTGAACGAAAGATAACTACATGCATTTGCGGATATGTATAGGATAAACAAAACCAGGAAGCATTTTTATGTTGCTAAGCAGCACACGAAAGCAATAATGAAAAAAGAAAGAGATGAACTTACATAACAGAAAAATAGATGAACTTTCTGTCATTAATCCAGCATAATGCATCCCCGATCATCGTGATACATAGGGAAAAAGTGGAATCGATATTGATTGAATGATTGATAAGATTATCATTCATACATACAGCGTTCACCATGAAGATGATCGAATGACTGATAAGATTATCATTCAAACTTCTAGCGTTCACCATGATAGTGATCGAATGAGAACTTGCATAATGAACGTTGCATGCATTATGAAAGGCGACTTGATGCATGAACTGAATGCGCCGTAATATGATTTTCTGGAATTTTGTTCTCTTGGATGCATTACGATAAGAATGTTATAAATAATGATTACAGTGTACTGCTGCTCGGTTGCGCATTGATATTATTGATACGACTGGTATTCCAATATTTCTGTTGCAGAAAAAAAAAGGTACTGCAATGATACAATGCTGGAATGGACTGAGCACTTAAACGAGAAATGACCTCATTTGCATGTTTAAGAATGACCTGATTGACATGCTTTTTCAAATCTTCGCCTTGACTGCAATCAGATAAAAACAGTTATCATAGTGGCAAAGAAACTGAATTTCTTGCTAATTAGAATGACTTTATCTAAAGCATAGCAAAAGGGCAGTTTTCCTTGCAAATGTGAACGAGAGAGTTGGAAATTTTGAACAACTGAGCTTTAAGGTTCTTCTGGTGCTCTGTCATTTTATTGTTGACAACAATAGTTATATCATCAGGATAGAAACAGTGACCGAAAGCCGAGAAATCATGGTTTCCATTATTTGTTGAGAATTTCGCAATGCTGATTTCACGTCGAATGTTAGCCGATCGTTGATGCGTGTTAGGTGATGTTTCTATGTAACAGTGTTAAATAATTGATTGCTCATCTGTTGAAACTTTCGTTTCACGAGACAAGCGATAGAATATCATCTGTGACTAAGTTTTGGTGCTGAGTGATTTCTATGGATTCTGTGAATAATTGTATTTGAAAACAAGCATCGAAAAAATCAGTGTAAGATGAACGACAGCACCAAGTGTTGAAAAATGTATCATCAGAAGTGAAGAGTTTAACGATGCATCAAGAACACCATATTGACGTTAGTAAGAAAATCCGAACAAATTAGAATATCACCGCTGCTATGATTGAAGTGGGCCAAAACGAGTAATGGAATTTGGAAATAACTCGTGTTTCTCCAAATTTTCTGACTCACTTTCTTCTAAAGGTAGGAAGCATAAAAGATGATTTAGACAGAAAAGAGATGAAACACTTCAAAGCAAAACTGCTCTAAAATATTTGCATCTTCGAAGTTTATTGCCGAAAATGGTAGAGAATGGATTCGGATGAACTTTTCCGGATTAGAAATGGATAGAGGATGGAAAGTTGAATAGGAAAAGTTTGTCTTGAAGCTTGACGAACAAATGGTCAAAAAGATTTGATACTGTAATCCATTCCGCTATCATAATTGCTATAACTAGAACTGGAAAGTTAGCACAGGCTAGATAAGAACATTGAATTGAAGCATTTTAACTCGTTTTGCCTTACTCACAATGAGATTTCTGGAAAATGAGAAAATTTTATGGATTTAAATGAAACACTGGTTTTCTAGGCCACTTAGGTTTACGTCCATTTGCAAGTTTTCGGAATTTCCATAAACAAAAAAGGCATTTATTCAAATCAGAGAAAATTCTTTCTTTATGACGACCAATCTTCTTATGTTTGGAATAGGTGTGATCCTTCTATGAACAATCACATTCATATATGCATAGCTTTTTGGGTCTTCATGTGGATCGAATTATCGATTTAGGTTAAAACTTGGCGACAAATGAGCAAGGTCATTAATGAGGAAAGTTCACTTTTCTGTCATATCTCGGATATGCAAACAGTTAAATAAGGACTAGTACAGATAGGAATAATGATATCATCCTCCCTTTCGATTTTTTTGACCACTTTTTGACCGTGCATTTCGGCTCTTTAGAGGGCTAAAATTACATTTCAAATGATTCTAAAAATGGACCCTAGTTGAAACCGTTCACTTCGACGACTAATTTTTCCGCTACGAAAGAAATCTTCACGAATTGCTTGTTCATTTGAAGCAGTTGTGATGATTGGTGAAAAGATTTCGAATGTGATATCTCAAGGAATCACATGACAAGATGAAAGCTACATATTTCTCATGGATATGAGCTGATAATTCGCATAGCAGTTATCGGAGAACAACAACATTATCCATCAGTTACTCTCGACTTTGAATAGATCCTCGTAACAAAAGTGCTCAAGTTTGTCGTTTTCAGAGAATTAAGATTCAGCTGATTCAATACTGTTCTGTAAGTAACCAACCACTTTTTTAAGTGATTTTCTTGAGTTAGGAAAATCCGTGATCGCAGAATCATTATAATGCTGATCCATGGCTATGTAGTATGCGGTTATATTTATGAATAGATTAGAAAGAATATCAAGCAATTATTACAGTGAACAAAGAAAATGCCAAAGTTATATAATATCGCGAAGAAGATGAACCTTTTTTTGGTCGCAAAATAATGTAGAAAATTTGATATGTTCCAGACATTTATTTAAGTTTTCATCCAGTAATTGTTTTTATGAATGTTGTTTTAAAAAATAAAAACTCAACACCAAGTAAAACAAAAATCAAATGATCTTACTTAAAAATAGTTTAAAATAGTTCATATTTAAAATTCAGGCATTATACCGAGCAACAGGTCAAGCATATAAACCAGTACCTCCAAAGCAGTCATCAGTGGTACCGTCAAAAGCGCAAGGTTTTGCTGATAAAGCTAGTAAACATGGCATGGACGAGTTGATTCAAGCGGATCCGATCAATTTTGATCATGATCATCTTTTTTGCAAATTGCAATCGCTTACTTTGGATTTTCAACTAAATGAACCGATATGCTCATTAGTAAGTCATTCTTTTATTGAATAATTTAAAACCACAAAGAAGCAATGGCTTTTTTTTTTCTGAAGTTCCGAATAAGTTAGTGCTTCGTAAAAAAGCAAATTATAAGCTAAAACGTTTAAAATTGTTTTGCAGGGTTGGTTTTCACCTGGACAGGTATTTGTGTTAGACGAATATTGTGCCCGGTATATGGTTCGTGGTTGCCATCGGCATGTTTCATTTCTCAATGACTTGCTCAACAAGACTGATGAAGGATTCCTTATAGATCCTACACTTATGCATTATTCATTTGCTTTTTGTGCTTCTCATGTTCATGGCAGTAGGTATCAGTTTTATTACTCATTTATCATTCGTATATTTGGCAAGAAATGAATTCAGTTTTGTTGATTCTTCAAGATTACCTATAATCGGTACTGAGCAGATTCTATATAAGGATGTCATACTTTGTTGTTTAAAAGAGCCAAATATGTCTCTTCTATGAGAAAGTTTTGGTTTAGCTTTAAATTATTTGCATCAATGTATCCCTTGTAGTTTATTGACGGTGCAAACTGTTTAGGTCCAAAACGATTAGCATTTGGCATATCTTAGATTTGCTAAAATTTCTAGAAAAATTTCCATCGTTCGTTGAATAATCCGATTGCAACCATTCTCATGCAACTGAGAATTATCCAAAATGAATTTTGAAATGTTTAGTAAAGAAACTGGAATAACATAATTTAAAATCTTTTAATTGTATTTCAAAATTCAGTCACATTTTGTGCGCAAATATGATCTATTTACAAATGTAAAAAATATATCACGCCTTAATACGGTAAAATAATTGTGCATTAATGTTGAGATATTTCAGAATCGTCTTTTTAGACTGATTTATGTGGGCTTTTCATCAAAATTCTTTGCATTTAGATTATTTCACATTCTTTTGGTTTCAGGCCAGATGGAGTGGGAACAGTTACATTAGAAGAGAAAGAAAAATTTCAGGATGTTAAAGAAAGATTAAGAACGCTACTTGAAAAGCAGATCACAAATTTTAGGTATGATTTCGTTTGATCTGCATTTTTCACTGAACCATTCCATACATGACATTAGTTATAAATACAAAAACACGGATATAGAATAGCGATTAGTTTGCTGTTGAATAAATAGAAAATTTTTGCAGGTATTGTTTTCCTTTTGGTCGACCTGAAGGGGCATTGAAAGGAACGTTATCGTTACTTGAAAGGGTTAGTATAATTTCCTTTAATTATCTTTTTTTTTTTATCTTTTTCTGTTTATGGTTATTTTCATTCGACAGCATATATCAATGTTTGATAGTAGCTATGATCTAACATGTTATATAGGTCCTAATGAAAGACGTTGTTTCACCGGTGCCTCCAGAAGAAGTTCGAAACGTCATCAGAAAATGCCTTCAAGATGCAGCCTTAGTCAACTATACTCGAATCTGCAATGAAGCGAAGCTTGAGCGTGAGGTTTTACACCAAGGTTACTCCAACAGACAGTTATGCGTTTTGCATGCAGTGCGATTTTCAAAAGCATGCTTTAGTCATTAACGCAGAAAATTTATTAGGAAGAATATTTCATGAATTCAGTGAATCTTGCTGAAAACACGGATGATATAGTTTTGTTCAGGACATTTTTTTTTCTTTTTTTATAATAAAAGGCTTCCTTTGTGCGATAACAAAACTTGCTTCTTGGATTTTCGAAAGCGTTCGTTCTTATATACGTTATCACTAGATTACTTGTTAGAATAGAGAAATGATTTAGAAAGATTGGAAAATATGCATGAGTTAATGGTGGGATATTTTTTGTTTGTTAAATGCAAACAGTTATAATACCTTTATTGCACAAATTTAGGATCGAAAAGATTTTCTCGATATGCACAGAATGTGTAAACTAATACAAACTTACCGCATATTTCTCGATACAGTCATAACAGTGATAAAATTTTAGAGCGTATGGGTATAGATGTTAGTCCTCAGCAGAGGATTGAAGACATGATACGGGTTACAGAATATTGCATTGATTTGTTACGAGAAACCGAAGAGCATCATGGTGATGTATGCTTTTTTTCATTTTATTTGAAAAATTGTTTCTTTTTTTCAAGTTACTTTAGTTTGCGTGTTATTGCTTTTATACAAATTTTTAAAAGCACGTGATTTGCCTGCAGGCATTCACTTGGTTCAGTGATCTTCTTGCTGACCATTCAGAAATCTTTTGGTCACTTTATTCGGTGGATTTGGATGCAGCGTTGAATGTGCAACCTCCAGACTCGTGGGATTCATTTCCGTTGTTCCAACTATTGAATGATTTTTTGAGTAACAATCGTAAGTTGCGATAGTTACCTTTGGCAGGCAATTTTTTAAAGATTTTCTTACAACATTATAAGGCTGTTAAATCGGTTTGGTTGAATATTTATTATTTGGTAATCGATTCACTGTTAAGATCCGTGGAGGAATAGTTTGTATTGTATGGAGGGATCCACAGAGCAAATTATATCGCTTGATTTTCTTCATCTTATTTTTAAAATTATCATTTCTAATGATATAAAAAAATACTATCCATAGACAATGCCTGATGAGTACAGAATCATTGTAATCACTCTCACATCAAAGTTTCTGTTATTGTTGCTATTCAGGTTAGCAACAAAGATTTATATTACTGTTAAGTCCAAATACAAGAATGCATTACATATTTAGCACCTCATCGGATCTTGATAATTCAGTGAGCTGAAAAGTAAATTTTGTATATGTGGATGTGTTACAAAAACTATATCTGAGTAGCGATATAGACTGATTACTTCTATTCACGATCATCTGGAGAAAGCATATGTGAAAATCGTTTTCTAAGCTTTTATTTTATACACTTCTTTATTTATAGCTCATCTCAGAAATGGCATTTTTCATACAAAATTGATCCAGCAGTTCTCAACTAAAGTGGTACGTTATGTCGACTTGATGGAGCAATCAATAGCGCAGTCTATCGAGAGGGGTTTCTCACGAGAAAGATGGGGAGTTCGCAAGTAAGCTTGTAATTTTTTGTTTATGAAAAAACGTGTTTTGATTTAACGTATTGACATAACTTCAACTTGATATCTGTTGTATTTCTTGCATCTATCAAACACCCAAATATAATTTCATATATTTAAAATTCTTTTAGAGATGGTTGTGCAACATCTGAAGATACTTACTGGAAACTAGATGCTTTACAATTTTTCATACATGATTTGAATTGGCCGGAAGAAGAGTTTTCGAAATATTTGCAAATTAGAATGAAAGCCTTAGCAAGTGAAATGATCAGCAAATGCACCAATTGGTATGTTTTAAGCTGGGCAAAAATAGCTAACATGATTTTGATATGCTTTATTCTGCTACAATAATTTGAATTGTTTCAGTACTTACCAATATTTTGATTCGTACATGCAACGCGCGCGAAAATCAACAGATTATATTCTGCCTTCAGAAGTTTGCGTTATGATCAACGTAATCTTCTCATCGAAATCTCGAGCGGCTAAAATGGCAATAGATTCGGGAGAAGTGTGTTTATCTATTTTATTCAGTAAATAAATAAGTTGAAATCCTTTATTGAACACTGGCAACTTTGCATGTTCTTCAGTCGACTGAATCGACAAAACAGCTCACAGATATTTTTTTTACTTCCAAAAATCCAGTATTAAAATTTTGAATCAAATCAGTTCACAAGTCTATCCATCTAATTTTCGCTATACGTAGGTTTTTCAGTTAATTAGGTAAGGCAGGTTGTGTGAATCAGAATCTTTTTTATGGATCATTTTTATAAGGGACATTGGGAGTTTTATTTTCAATAAATTTTTTGTGAAAGTTTTGAGTAGTTGCTGTTCTTTCCTTCGTTTTGGACTTTAACAGATAAAGAAATCTTATTTTGACTTTCATCATCAATTTTTATTTTTAGTACAAATATCAATCGAAATTGGATGAAACCTTGGACACTATGCTGAAAGATATGGAAACATGTATTGAAGACAAGGTACAATCTTGGTTCATAACGTAAAGTATTTACAAAATTTTATGAATGCAGAGAAATAATTTTCAGCAGTCAGACCAACAAGTAGATTACGAAACGATTCATTCAGTATTCTGAGCTTCCTTCTGGATCCACTTATAGTCATAACTGATGTAATTGATTGGACTACAGAAGATCTTAAATTGATGGCAAAATTTTGACAGTTCACCCTTTTTTTTTTCTTTGAGATCCAATCTAATAAATAAAAAAAATTTATTTTAAATAACTAAAATGTAATATGATTGTTTTAGCTATTGTCTGTTTTGGAATATGTTCTCTCCCGATTGGCTCGTTATGACGAGGGAAATCCGATCGGCGCGATTCTCTCCATTGCAGTATATTTTTGCAATTCAATTTTACTAAAACTTTTTTGCCAGAAATTTTGTGGTAAATTTACATTTTTTTCCGAGAATTATTTTAGCCAAAGCCGACAACCATCTTCAACAAAATGAAAAATATAGTTGGTGATCAAGGAATTGTTGGTAATTTGACGGGTAGCGTTGCATCACCGCCACAAAACGCGGTATTTTTGTGAAATTATATTTTATACGTCTGTGAAATGCACAAATTTTAAAGGAAAATGGAGAAGCTATCCTTTGTTTTATAAGTTAGAATTATTCAGTTTCAGAAACCGATTGTAAGTCAACCTCAAAACTCAGGTCATTATGGACATTCTTATGTAAATTTCATGCGGGTATGTACGGAACAGTTGAGGCAGGTTGTAATCGACGAGCTATGGGTAAATGCTCTATTTGAAGTAAGTCATTTAATTTCTTCACTTTACGAAGGCAAAAATTGGTGGCAGGAATATGGCAAGGAAATTGGGGCAAAATGTATAAAACAAATACTTAATAAATTTTTCTGATTTGAGCAAGTAAATTACCTTCTTATTGGAAGATTTTTGCAGCTATAATGAAGACAAAAAGACTTATTTTTGCTAACCTATCAGCTGTGGAGTTTTTGAGAAGGAATTTTTTAAATATGGATCTTGGTGACTGGAATATGGTTTTTTTTATTTTTTTATTTTTTTTTTAGCATTGGTACGAGGGGCAGATGAAAATGATTAATGACTGGCTGACCGAGAGGCTCCAGCAGTCCCTCTCGCCGTATCAGTTAACGTGTCTTTCTTTCATGGTCAAGGTAAAGTTAATTGAACAATAGATATTAGTTCTCAATTTTTTTTCTCTTATCAGGATTAGTAGTTAATAATTAACGGTATACTATTTTTGCGATAAATGAACATGTCACTTGTAGTCTTTTTGACTTTTGCAATACGACTATTGAAGCAAAACACTGGCGAATATGATCTACATGAAATTCATTACTACGTGTAATAATTTCTAGAAAATATATTCCGATTCGGAGTTACAAGGTGTTGATGATGAACGACTCAATAGCAAAATTTATCAGTCGATAACGAGAAGGCTGCAAATTGAAGAGGCAAACTGTGCATTGAATGACAATGCTTCCGGGCATGCAAACACATCGATCAGCAATCATGCACTTATCGATAACGCCACTCAAGCAGTTACGAATGTCAGTAGTTTGGTGGAGGGCGCCAGTGCCAAAATGTTTTCTCTTTTCAAATAAATTGGTTATGAAGATGTAAAAATTGATTTGAATAATTCGCTTAAACTAGTAACAAGAAAGTTTGTCAGCTTCAGAATTCTTTCAATTTTGGGCCATAAAAAGCATGAATACAACTGGGTTATCATTGTTACTAGGAATTCCTTGGTCAACTAAAGAACTGAACACATGGATTAAGAGGAGTAATAGGATTGAATACTGAGGTGGATTTGGGATATCGTCCGCCTCTTCAACTTGATGATAACACTAATATCATCAGCTCAGTGTAGCCTTCGAATTGACGTAACAAAATTTCTGCACAATCACTCCGCCATCAGCCAAACACTGTTATGCAAAAGAGGGAGGCATTAGATAGAGTGTTACAAGAATGAAATACTTTGTATGGGAGCAAGCCTCTACTTAAACATGATGTTTCCGTTGAAATCAGTAACTTTCCTTTTACTGGTTAAAAGAGGAGGTAACTCCTCTTCTCATAAATTATGAATGGTCTTCGACTATTTCGACAATATTTCGAAAAGTCGTCTTGGTCCGACAGCGTCTGCATATCTCAAATGCGTTTATTACAAACCTTATTTTTCTTAAAATGCATCATCACCATCTATCCTCCAACGATTTAATTTTATTCCACGTAAATATATATGAATTCTAGCGATAATAGCTAAATAAAGATGTAAAAGACATGAGATGAAATAAACACTATAAGAGCAAATTTACAGAATTACTAAAGGAATGGATAAGTGTTACCAAGTTAGTTTGATTTCCAAGTCAAAATCACCAAAGCAAGCTTGTAAGGATGACAAGCAAATGATTCCTAATGAAATGAAACGGTCATTTAAAAAACATTTGATCGGAATAATTATAATCATGAATGGATGGAATGGAAGCCAAAATACCTGACCTCGGAAAGTATGGAAATGACGATGACACATCTCACACAACAAAGGATGTCAAAAATGGAAAGTGAAGCAGTGGAATCATGCATGTCTTATTTATAGCATCTATCTATAAGTTCATTCAGTGAACTATCTTCGGCAGAAGAATCACTATCAGAAATATCAAATCTACCATCACTTTTGTCCACCAAAACTACGTAGTCACCGTTCCGTATTTTGCTCTGTCCAGCGGTTTCGCGGTTGACTTCTGAATTTGCACAACTTGAGAATTGCTTTATGGCATTAAGACGTATTGTAACCCTGACAGTACGTATAACCATAATCAGTGCAATGTAGGCAAAGAGAAATGAAACACAAACGACTACAAAAAGCACTACTGCTGTAGAACAAATATAAATGGAGAAAGTAATAATACAAGGAAAAATGAGGCCTCCGAGGGATATACCGATAGCATATAGTAGACTTAGTGAGAGATAGCTTGATAATTCCTGTTCAGCTAGCCAACAAAATAAGAAAGGTGACAACGGTCCCAAAGATAAGCCTGCAATATTAAATTCGTGCATCATTTAAATATTTAGCAATTGCCTTTCCCACAGCCTTTTTAGTAGTGTGCATCTACAGTGGCACTTTCTTGGCTCATGAAATAAAATACGACTCAGTAAATAGAAAAACTGAAATTTTGGGATTGAAACTAACCTAAAATAAACATTGTGCAAAGTACAGCAAAAAGTGAACGCGCACTTGCAGCAACATATCCAGCAACTGCTGCAGAAAAAAACACGAAATTTGACAAGCGACCGATGTTAATAAATTTAGTCCTACAACATATCTGATTTAAGTCAGACATTAGAAATGCAGTAAAGATGCTTTCATAAATGCAAAGGATTGATTAAAGACTGTTTATCGAAATATGAACTTAAAAACTCACATTAATACGAATAGCACCCTCACTGTAACAATGCCGAGCCAGAAAGCTGATGTAAGAAAAAGACCATTTCGTTGAGAAAAACTTAATTCTGGTCTGAATAAAGCATAGAAAGTCAAGCTTTCTCCAACAACTCGTTCGATACCACCCGCCAACAAAAAAAACAAGACAGAATAAGTACGCCATGAAATTGCCATTTTCTTCAAATCCGTAAATAGATTTGGAGACGCCTAAAGCCACGAAATATATTTTATAGATGTTGCAAATAAAAGAGGAAATTCTAATCTCTTAAACAAAAAACGCAATTTAATTCAGAATATTCTGCACAGATGCACAACAGTTTTAAGCATCGCAAAGAATTTACGTAAGGCACCAAAATTGTGAAGAGAAGTACTACGAGGTTCGCAATCACTTTTCTCCTCTCACCTCTTCCAGCAAATAGTTCAACTAAACACATCTTCAATAAATTCCTTTTAACAGTTGTTACAAGGCTAGATTTCCAGTATGATATTCCTGATTTATGTTAACCAAAGTTACTAGAAACTTGCAAAACAAAACAAAATTGATTACAAAACATCAACAAAAGCCATATAAAACTTGCAGAAAGTTCTTTAATACAACCTCTACGATTTGCAAACTGGATACTTTGATAGAATTGCCATTACAGATAGAAGCAATGAAACATAATGATAAATAGCAGAGACCCAAAAATGTCGCCAGGGCATACACTATATGAAAATTTTGAAATGGACCAAACTGAAATACACGATATATGCCACAATAAATATGAAATGAAAGTGAAGAAAAATAGACTTACTTCCTGTTCTAAACTCTCCAACATCCAGAAATTTTTGAGTGGTATGGTGCCAACATTCCAGTTCAGTCCCGAAAATGAAAAAGATACATCACTGAATATGAAATTAGCAGTAACACTGTTTGTTTTTGTCAGAGAATAAAATACGCCGGCTGTGTTACTAACGGTTATCGTTTCGGTTTGATCCATGCTTCTTGCAGTTCCTTTATCATTTTTTCCCAGATAAGGAAATGATGATGTATGGAAGATACTACTAACATAAGCGGCACTTGTATTAGAATGCGCAAAGTTATTTTGATTTCGTGTGGGTTCTTGAACACCGGAATATCTAAACGACGACTTCATTTAATTCCACAGCAATTGACAGCTCTGCTGAATTTTTGGTTCGGGGAAAAAAAATCTTAGTGCTTCATTCCCCTGCTAAATTAGTTGCAAATTCTAATAAGAAATTCAAGTTCCAATAATAAACTTACTCGTTGGAATATAAAGAACCATTTGTGACCAAACTCTGTCTTTCTTCCTTGGATTTCATACGTTCTATAGCCTCTTTTCGTTTTTGCACATTTTCTTGAGTTTTAGGTTCTGCAATCAATTCAACTCCAACAACATGGTCAGGCCTTAAACACAATTAAAACCAGAATGTGAATTAATATACACACAACAAAGGCTACAATACATCAGTTCTTTATTCTCCTTTCTCAAGCAAATTTAGAAAAAAACAAAAGGACCAATATTTCTAAAATTTTCAGAATACGAGTTTTAGAGCCATAATCCAAAAAAAAAAAAAAACCTTAATCCAATCTCCTAAATGAGGAAAGATCTTTTAGAAAAGATCACTATCCCATGCAATCTTGATGCTAGAGGTTATAGAATTAAATATGTATAAGAAATCCTAACATAAAAATTGCCTCAAAGACTTTGAAGTGGCCAATTCGTTTGAAATACTGGATTTAAAGAATATATCATCGCCAGACTGTTCCGATAACAAATTCATTTCCCGCTTCATAAGCAAATGATTATTAAACACATTATGATTATCTGGCAATTTACTGAAATGTGAATATGGAACAGCAGCACCAGAAAGGATGAAAGTACTTAATAGTGACATTAGAAATATTCCAGCTGCAAAGAGTGCATGCATAGCAAATACTGCTCGCGTTCCAAAATCACTCTCACACAAAATTATCAGACCACCTGGAAAAGTGAAGGGAAACATATCATGAAAATATATGATCATAAAAAAGGTTTTATCATCGGACTGTACATCATTACCGATTACCGAGTATATTTCGGCATATTATGAAAGAAATAAAATAGCACAACACAAACCTCTAAAAATTGTCCCGTGAAAACACCCCGATATGAGCGAATACAAGTAAGCAATCAATGCAGTTTTAGAAAATCCTAATAAAGCCGTAATTATGATTGTTCCAAATAATGAAAAGAGTAACAACAATATTGGATTCATCCATGAAAACAATCGACTCACTAAAACAATTAAAAAATACTTTTTTTTTTAAATAAAAAGTTTTTGCAAGCGAAATTGCAAATGTCGATTTAGAACTTAATTAAAAATATGGAAATTGCTAGAATTTTAAAGAAAAAGTTACCAATGGAGCATCCTACGAGAAACCCAAAAGCTGTAATACATAAAAAAAAAACGACAAACAAGGAATTACTGGCATAAATATTGACAATCATGTTCGGCATTGTGATGCCTTGAACAGAAGTTGAAATACCCTGCAAAGTATCATACCGATACCATGAAAATTACATTAATACTGCAACTGTAAAACAATAAGCTAGTCGACAACTTCAGAAAGATCGCAGCTGTGAATTCTGTAATCGCAAATGAGCAATTGGAGGAAGTATATACAGACACCTTCCTCTGGAAACACTAATTCCTCAACTTTTATGATTCGCTACAAGAGTTAGCGTTAATGCTTTTATGTTTTACTTCACATTTTAAAAAGATAATTTACTAGTGCAATGAATAAAAAAGAGAGGAGCACATCTCGCCAGGTAATTTCATTACTTCTTCGCCTCATAATTGTTTTTTGCTGCTGAGCGCTTCCCAATAATCTGTTCTATAATGAAAAAGTTGACGTTTATGTCTAAAAAATAGTCGTTATCACAAATCTCAGCATGCTTTATTTCCTGATTAATTGACAGTCTAAAAGCTTCGAACTCAAAATCTATAGAATGGCGGTAATCGTAATCAGCTCTGATGTATCCAAAATGTAAACCAAACTTTTTTCTTTTATCGGAAAAACACTCACATAAACAATATTTGAGTCATTTTCCTCATCGTCTGTAGATGTGCAAATTTCATCAGCCTTTGAATTCCGAAACATAAATCCAAACGACATCCTCTTCTTTTTTAAATCATTGTGCTGACTTTCCTGACTTGACGTTAGCACTGGAAAAAAAAATAGATATAATAAAGAACATAATAAAAAGCAGCAAAATGAATATAACAAAATAACAAACAAAACTGCATCATGCCGATCTTAATAAACGTTTCACATTTCCATACTCACCACCATAAAGTAATAGAAAGAAACAATCCTCACCATTATCCATGTCTCTGTACATGCAAAACAAAGTCTCTACACCCCTGGTTGAATTTATAGGCTTCTTGAAAATGGAATTATTTTACATATTACTATGCTAAAATTTGATTACAGCTGCCACCATAATCTTATATTTGCAATGATTGTACATAACAAGAAAATATCCGCTGCAAACCATAGATTCCAAACTTCCCGGCATGTTTCGAAGTATATTACAAACAGGGTTAAGTGTGCGAATAAATTCCTATATCTCTTATTCAAAAACATCGACCGATGGGATGTTTCTACAGATATGATTCTAAAACACAGATAATTATATGAAGATTACTCACCGCCTAATTTGGACAAAATTTCTGCTTCCTCATTGACAAGTAACATCGCAATGATCTGCACAGCAAGATCTACAATGAAAGATAAGATTAGATGGGATACAAAAATCCGCAAAGAATCGGCAGAACAGATATTATGAATTATGAGAAAATGAAAAATACGAGTTCAGATTCGAAATATATGGGCAAGAAAGATCTCCAAGTACATATCGTAGCTGCTTTCAACAGTGACAGAAAGCGTTATAGCATAATCATATTTCTTAACAATCTGCTTGAATAGAGCTGGACTTTACCAAATGCAATGCTCACTGCCAAAAAACTTGAAAGAATACAAGTAAAATAATTACTGTAAGAATTATGATCAAAATAGTGACGTTGCCACAATAATGCAGCTATGCAGAGAGACCGAGAATAACGAAATAGCGATGTCTGTCGTCATAAATGGAAGAAATGATTAATCCAGCTTCATTGTAAGGTACTTCCATAGAATATTATTTCTTTAAAGAAAAATATTATAAACAACTGTTGAAATTATTTGAAAAATTATTGCAAATTATGATGTCAGCGCCTTTCCGCATAATTCTATTATATGTGCATGTGCACTCACGGTCATTATTTCATTATGCGATAACTCCGCAAAATGTACTAAATCGCGACAAAAAGAGGCTATATAAACTTACATCAATGTGACAATGCAGAACACCAAATGTCCCCTTCCCTTCTTTTCTCCTTACTATCATCATACGCAGTAAGCATCAAAGATTGAAACTAGATTTGTTCATAATAAAACTTGGCGAGTAGCCAAAAGTTATCGTCTCTCATTGTTATAAGGAGAGATGTGGGTAGGAGAAAGGAAGGTTTATTGATCCGATAGTGTAAAATGGAACAAATAGAGATGCGACAGGCAATTCTCTACTGAACATTGCACTGCTTCATTGTGTGTGTTGGCGATCAATGTGTGTGTGCATGTGGGTATGTGTGTATGTGTGTCTGTGTGTCTGTGTCGTAGTGACGGCACCCTTTCATCTTCATATTATACCGAGCAATACTTTTTGGTTAGAGTCATCGTTGGCATATGTGTTGGAGTTACGAAATTAAGTGAATGCATGCATGTGAGCAGCACAAGATTATTGATCTTCCCGCTTTTCATCTGGGATACCAGAAAGGTATGATATGATATCTTTATTCGATGAGAGATGATCATCTCTCGTTGCAAATGATAATCAGACAATCAACAAGGAAGCAAGCTTGCTCTTAGCAGCTAAGTTTTTAAATGGGCTTCATTTTACTGGACATATTTAGCTTCATACGCAGGACACTCGATGATGAAAATTCCCACCAACAGATATTTCTTTTTATAAATTCGCATTTTTACTGCTTTGATTGATCATTGATCCCGAAATGATAAGATTTTATGAACGTAGATGTGTGTTAACGAAGTAATTGATAGTTGAAGAAGCATGTATCATACATGGAAAACTGATAAATGATTTATCAGTACAGCTTTATTGCTGTAATGATCAAGGGACATCCTTTAAATCAGTTTAAAAATAAAACGTTTATCTCAAGGTCAACTTGCAGAATTACATACATCTAGGATGAATAATGCATATCTTCAGGAAACGATTATTTTTCCGCATATAATAATACACATGTAGCAGCCGTTTACTGGCTTTGATTTAGCATTGCTTAAATATTATTTATATGGAGCTGTAAGTTAAAGTTTATAAAGTTCCATATTTGTCCTTTCAAGCTAAAGGCTTGAAAGACAAATTTATATCTCTGTTTGTTTATATCTATATGTCAACCTGCTAAGTATCGGAAGAAGTGAATGATCAGCTGATGAGCAAATCACATTCAAATCATATCAATATGATAATTATTTCGATCCGCCTTATTTTTCAAATTTCTCATGAAATAATTCTAGTAAGGATTATGTAAAAGTCATACATTAGATAAAAAATGACTGTCTCCTCCTATATTTGTTTTGTTTTGTAACTATTTTTGATGTTACTTTTCGTACTTTAAGTGCAATCTATCTTCCTTTTGTTTTGCTTTGCCGTCTCTTGAAATGATATTTCTGCACATTTGAATTCTCAATGTATCAAAAAGACATGAAAGCAGACAAAATGACTTTTATCAATTAATTTCTATTCATTCAGACTCCATTTTATTCCTCCTTTGACAAATAAGCAAGTTATCGGTTCACAAATCAAGCATGTTATGTTTGAAAACTTCTATCAATTGTCAGGCCTCACTATCTTTATTTTTCCTCTATCTTCCTCTCTCTCTCTCTCTCTCTCTCCTTTAAGTTGATTATTCACAAACTATGAAATATGATTGAGTTTGATAACAAAGACACATGTGTCTAACTGTATTATCCACTCTTTATAAACGGATCAGCTGTAGTTATTGAGTGATTGGCTATATCTGTATCTGAGGGAGGAATGGGTGAAGAAGCATTGAACCATTGCAGTTTTTGAGGTCAGGACTGTAAATGTGTTTGTGGATTCTAGGATTCACAAGCAATCTTGAGGCTCTTCTCAGTTTAATTTTTACCTTCTATCGATTCTCTGATCTTAGTGTCTTTTACCTGTAGTTGCTTCTGAAAGGAAGTTCGGTGTGTGCGTGGGAGGGAAGAATGGACAGGTGGGCGGAGGATAAGGACTACTTACTAATGCTACTGATGTGCAGTTAAAATGTGTCACGCGCGTGTGTTGCAAAGCATTGTATTAGATGTTGGTACGACGAACGACAAGACACAGGGTGTATAGAAAGTTTGCCAGCCGCAGCACACACTGTTCTGCCACTGACTGCACTGCAAGTGTTTCTGTGTATGTATGTATGTGTGATGAAGTATCTGTGTGAGCTGTGCGTGAGTATTGCGTCTGTATGTGTGCGAGTCGCATCGCGGAAGTAGTTTATTAGAATAACTTTTATGCTTGCCAATTCACTACGCTCTTATTGCAAATTGTACTGAAAGTAATTGCGCCATCAACTTCAACAATGTTCTCTTTTTTCAACAGATTTTCGTAAAAATTGGCATTAGTTTGAACAATCTTTCAACAACTTACAAAATCGATTTTATGAAGAGGAGATCGACATCACTTTTTTATGCTGGTTCCGGAACCAAGAATCATGTCCTCTGAGCAATGCTGATGATGCGAAACCCTTCCCTACCCCCTCCCCCCCCAACCTATCGAAAAGCGCGTTCGTTTTCAGTGACCGATACCTTTTGGTCACTACTTATCAATCTATTTCATCAAATCATAGGAAGTTGTCTTTTCGAAATATTTCTCAAAGAGAGAAAATTAGGAAAAAATACAGGCGAGCAAGAGTAGAAAGAAAAGACGGAAGATGGGAAATAATGAAGATGCATGAAAAACGAACCACAGTTTTTCATCCCAGCGTTAAGCTTATAAAGAAGTGCGCGCAGACTAATTTTGTTTTATATTGTACTAAAAAAGTTATGCCTTCATTGAGACATGGAGATTAAGGTTTCAGAAGTTTGAAAGGATGTGGGATGTGTTTGCTTTGACCTCCAGGATAGCAAAGAGATCGTCGACAGCACATCCAGTGAATGAACTATGCAACATGATGTAAAAGTAGGCATAGCTAATTCAAGCAATAACCTTATCTGGAAGACAGGTATACCGAATACTGTTAATAGGTTGCAAAAATGGAATCTTAGCAATGTGTGAAGTTATAAAATGAATTTGCAGTTAAGTTTCAGTATGATATTGTTTTGTAGTAGTGAATTCCATCCATGCATGACACAGATTTCCCTCGGAATCTTTGGAATCTTCCGAAAGAGAGACAGAGGAATCACTAATGCATAATCAATCACTACTTGGCAATTACCGCTTATCAGACGCTAATGAGAGGGGCAGAGGAGAGGAAGATGGACATGAAATGTCTTCGAGCGGTCATTCCTGTCGCTGTGATCACATCACTATGCCTTACTTATTCATGCTGTTTGCACCATCTATCGTCCACTGCCAGATAAACAACAACTCTTCTGCTTATCTTCCTTATCATACCAATTCGTGCTCTCTTGTCATATCAAGTACACACATACAGACATACATACATACTACCTCAGCATCTCAGTTGGCTAATAATGTGGAGTTGAAATTATTCAATAATAGAAATAATAGGAGCAGTCAAGAATCGATGTGGTAGACAGAGTGAGAAATTAGGGAATAGGAGAGATGAGTGATGCAGTGCATCTACGGTACGGAAGAGAAGAGAGAGAGCATGGAGTGAGAGGAAATCGATCAATTCTGTTGGAATGGATGGACAATAGCGTTTGTGAATAAGAGACAAGAGCAATAAGTGGTGTGAGAGAGAAAATGGAGATCAGAGAAATGCAGAGAATCAAGGTAGTCCCATAAATTGCATGTTAGACGGGGACGGAAAAAAGGAAGAGTGGCAGAGTCTTGTGGAGGACATCGATGTGCCATTGCTCTATTGACGATGCGACGCTGTAAAGACTACAGCTTGGATGTGTGTACGTTGGAGGCTAAAGTTAATGCAAAAGTTATGCGTTGATTTCTACGTGTAGTATCAATAAGAGTCCCTTCTCGGCAAGTATTACGAGTTAAATGACGCAAAAACCGAATCATCATCTCTCTTTTCCTCACTAACTCACCTATGTTTACAACTGCAGTATTTATATTTATATTATGCAGACAAGAAGATTGCTTCGCAAATATCAAGATTTCATAGTTTATTCAGGAAATTTGAATTGGGGTTGTTTATATTCAACAAATGAGTATCGTCCGCAGATTGATTTTGTTGCTTTTCATTCGACAGTTTTACTCTGTGCATTTTTGTAACTATGACAGCTTGAAGGAGAAGATATCGCCCTTCCCCTCCCTAGAGAAGGAGTAAAATTATGAAATTAATCTACAATAAGCCAGCTATATTATACTTAACTATTACTTAAGGTATGAAAGCGCATCACATACATCCATTGATCATTCAGATGCAGGATGCATATCGTGGGCGGGATAGGGGCGGGGTTTGGAGCTATGGGCGCGGCTTTTGTCGCGAAATGTCAAGTTTTGCACTTGAGCTTGTCGAATGAAACAATTGTACGGTCTCTGTGCACTGTTTGAGATGGAAGATGGGGCTGTGTTGCAAGTGGCGGTGTTGAAGTCAGTAATTTGCTATCCCATCGGTAATTATTTCTGCTGTTCATTAAAAATTCCCCAAAGATGAATAAAGATATGACATGGTCAGTGCAGACAGGGCTGCTCGTGAATAGAATACAGCTTTGAACATTCATTTATATATTGAGAAGCACACCACTCATACATCCTTTAACTCAATCTTGCAATTTGATAGAGATGATAGCTAGCCAAAGGCATTATGAGTTTATTTTTTCCGGTAAACGTGTCGTATTTCCTTTCATGACTGTTTTTCCGGGGATTTTAATGCACTCACTATTATTAACCTCGAGATTCTAGAGGTATCCTTTTCCCTTCAACTTTGTATTCCCATGTTCCAAGTATTAACTTTGAATATAGCCTAATCATAAAGTTTTTTGTATAGCATCTGCTGCAGTAGCACATACGCAGATACGAAAGTTTTGGAAAATTTTTACAACATCCTTTTAATTACATTTCTTCCGGAAAAATGCAACGAATTGCATGGATATCCAGTACATGGATTTTATAGTTATCGAAGGTAGCATATAAAGTGAAATTTTAACATTTCCATCCACATTTTTATTAAACTGTGAAAGCATTTTTCATAGACACCTCTTATGAACTTCCTTCTGGAAGGAAATCTCCTGACAATATTTAAGCTCGAGAAAATAGGTAGGGTTGGGGGGAAGAGGGAATTTTCAGAGAGCTAGAAAAATCTAACAAGTTTATAAAATGGAACTATTTAAGTGATGTTTGAGTGGAATCAATACAGCCACTAATTAAAAATTTTTTTTATGTAAGCATTCTTCCTCATGCAATAACAAGGTGAATGGTGTCACTGCAGATGAAACAGTTCATCACATTGAAATAATTTCGAGAGAAATTCTTTTTTGTTTCGAAAGTAGCGATGAATTTATTAGAACAGGTTTAGCCTTGCTTTCAGCGTGATATTTATGTAGGAGCATCTTTTTATGAGAACTTGAGGTTTTCGTTTCTAGAATTTCACTTTTTGTCTAAAGATGAGCGATGATCATTTTGAGTTAATTATTTGGGGATCATAAGGGGTACTATAAGTATTCAAAATAGACATTTATACTAACCTATAAACATATGCTTTGTCTTATTTAAAGAGTTGGAACCTTAATATTTGCGTGAACTGACTGTATAGACGTTACATTCATTCAACGATAGTAAATTATAACGATGTTATTGATTTTAGAATAACGCCAAAAATGAAAGTTTGCAGTATTCACAATTGACAGTTAATTAATATCACATGTCGGCAGTTCAGGATTAAGCGCAGCTATAGTGAGCCGGGATTTGAAAATAGGAATATCCAGAATTTTATCGAACACTTAAAGTACTTCACGAACTGAGGATTGGGCATAAATCATCCCACAGGTTGGGACTTCGTCAAGGCGATTCTTTTTTTCAAAGGATTTGCTACTCATTATGGGTATAATTGAAACCATGATTTTCATCGTCTTCAGGCCTATCCTTGTTTATCTTAATTGCTTTGAAAAAAGTAACTTCTCAAAAATTTGATGTCTTAAATTTTTTGTTTTTTTTTTTTTTTTTTGCTAATTTCAGCTCTCCATTTTTGTTTCTGGCAGAATATTGGCCAACTTCCACCTATGTAATTAGCGAATCTGCAACCATGGGAAAATTCTTAGACATCACAGCATCATTTTTTTTTAGTCAACATCATTTCACATTACTGAATTAACTGCCACATATTCCGTCAAAAATGTTCTTATTCGTATTCCTGAAAAATTTACCCGGTAATAGCTCTGCTTCTCAAAATACCTGTTTCATCACTTTCGATGAAATCGCGGTGTTCTAGATTGTTGTGCAGAAACGCTGACTTCGGTTCATGTGAATTTTTGGAAAAAAAAAAGAAAACAAACTGCCTTCGAATCCTTTTTTGAGATACAATAAGTGTAAATTACCAGTGAATCATACCTATATTTGTCGCGGAAGACCGGTTGTCATTTTGAAAAATTCGACGGATTAAGGAGAGTTGTAAGAAAGTAATAAGCAAGATGTTGTTATCATCGTGAACCTAATAAATCATTTTTGTATGAAGTTGAGCATTTCAATATAGTTTAGGACCATATGTATTTTATTCATCACTTTTGACCTTGTCCTTTTTCTGAATTCATTGTTGTTTAATAAGGGAATAAGAATGTCAGTTTTTGAAAAGGAAAAGAAAACAGATGTGCACTTGGGTTAACCAACCTAAGATAAAGTTTACGCTATATTAATTTTGAAGAGTAACAGTCGAAATATGTACATCTCTCTGATTGTGCATGATATAATATATTCTGATAATAGATGCTCACTAAACAATACAAAGCAGCCTTGTGGTATTTTTGTGATCATTTGCTGAGGAAGTGAAATTCATTTTGTGTATTTACTCCCACTTTTATGACATTTCTTCAACTTTATTTTCAATCTTGGGGAATAATTTCACACATTCTTATTTCATATCAGTCGTTCATTCTCTCTATTTACTCCTATCTCTCTGAATTCCACCCCACAATCACGAAATCAACTATTATTACATGTGAAAGAGGATACTCTGAGAATACCAAGCCGTTTTGACATTAATAATCACTATTGTGGATCATAAACAGAAGACGTACGGTTGCATTTATTCAGTATAACTTTAAAGATCGCGTAAATCTTTTGACAAATCATTCGGCATAAGCTGTTTGAGCGAGCCATTTTTCTGAGATGAAATTCAGCCTTCGTAAAGTTTTTAACATGATCTTCTTCAACAACTTGAAATAGAAAGATCTCTATTCATTGAAATAATTTAATCGAAAACTTAGACGAAGCCATGATCAATTCCTATTGCTAATTTTATATTTTGCATGTTTTCTTACGCGTTTTCGAATGGCATATTTTCATATGGATTTGAGATTATTGTTTGACAGAAAAAAGTGATGCGTTAACAATGGTCGATGTTGCTATGGCTGGTTCCTTGGAAGAATACGAATTTTCGGGAGCAGTAAGGGAAGACGTCGAAATGGAAAGCAAAAACATGGCAGAAGTAGAAGTAGAAGATGGTGAACTACCAGAAGAAGGTGAAATCTGCGATGACGAAGATGTTGAAGGTTGTTCTTGTTGCCGATATTTCTCGGAAGTTAAAGTATCTAAAATATTGTGATAGGTGGTGTAATATTCCATTTGTAATGTGTGTGATTTATAATTTAAATTCATCCAGAACAGCTTCGGCATGATATTTATATGAATTTTGTTCAGGGCGCGATCATGAAACAACAGAAAATAGAGAAACAGTGCAAGCTATATCTCCGAATATGTCTTTGAATCAACCGCCTTTACGCAAACCGCGTGATTTCGACAAAGAAGTGGCGGTACGCATAAAAAATCATTCAACATGCAAAAACAAACATATGAACGAACAGTAATAAAATAACTGATGAAAAAGAAGGAAAAATGATTATGATGATGATGATGATGACTGGAGATGTCTGAAAAACAAGCAGATGGTGGAGAATGCATGCAAATGCAGCATACGCAACAAATATATTACAGTGTATTTTATAGTTGGTTGTAGTAGTCCTTGCTGACCTGCCAAAAACTGCTCACAAAATTATAGTTACCATAATTTTTATGAAGAAGGCGACATTTCCTAATCAATAATGTCACTTCAGTAGTGTTCAAACTTGGATTTATTTTTGCTTAAAACTCCGCTTGCATTTGAGAACTTTTTTTTGACAATGTGTACTATTTAGACCCTTATGCTACTTCTGTCCTACCCGAGCAATCTGAAATAGGTAATTTCGTTTTTGCAGTCAACGTTTAAGGGTTAGTAAATAGCACTTTTAGCTCGCTCGTGTATCTTTTTGGAGCTATTTCGGATACGTCCTGAGATTAAATGGGCAGGAAAAATGTGCCTGGTTTGGAAATCATTTTTCAAATTTGTGGTTCAAATGATATGTTCACATTTTTATTAAACCGAGAAATATTTGTAGCAAAGATGTTTTAAGTTCAGACTTTGAAATGTGAGATTCTTTAAATTCGAACCAATACTACTACAATCTGAAACAGCAAAATTTAGAATGCGAGAGGTGCTGAAAGTAGCATGCTTAGCTCCTGGATGACTGGCGTAAAACAGCGTGCAAAGCAGGGAATCACAACAATTGCATCTCCAACAGTTGATGCAAATGAAGAATATTATGGGTACGGCAGTAACTCGCCAAATGATGGGACAGGAGACAAAGATTACAGGAATCGAGGAGGGGATTCAGCTGATAAGGTATAATTACTTTAATTTATATTCGTTTTGTAGAATAGTGTCCGAAGGGAGGCTTTTGTTTCTTTGAGTAGTATTTACTCTATTAAACATTTTTTAATTGTTTATGATGCTAACGAAATTCACAACATCACAGTTTTGTAAGCCAGTGAGGAAAAAATAGCTTTCTTATCAAAAGTAATATTACTCTCGTTTTGCTCTAACATCGTTTTCTTTAGATTTTGGTAAATATCAATTAAGCATAGTTTCTGATATATATGCTTTTAACTTCTGAGATAATATTTTAAGGATTACCGTTGGATACGAGATGAAGATGGACACAGAGGATCTGGCGATGTGAATGAATTTGGCGATAGCGATTACAGAGGTGGATCACCAAAATTGGAAAGACGGTCAGCATTCACTTTAGGAAATAATTCAGGAAATATTATCAGTATTTAATAAAAATTCATCATGATCTCGAATGTTTCTGGTAGTTGCAGTTTGGTTAAAGATGTAATGTTTCAAGTTTTGAAGTATAAATTTAGATTTCTATTTGAAAAACAGACCATCTTTTTTTGTAGCCGTCGACGCTCCATAAGTCCAACATACGGTGGTCCCAAACGTCCAAGACATTCGCCACCAGTGCGAGGTTGTTATCGTGGAAGAGGTTTTCGAGGACGCTGGGGCGAACGTCAGATTTGTAAATTCTTCCGTGAAGGGTACTGTAGGGACGTAAGTAATCTTGATTTGTTTAAATTATCTAAGCCTTTTCAAATATTAAGTAATTTTTGGAAAACTGAAGTTTTTTATCATTATATTTCCCTTGATTAGAAGAATTACAGAGATGCTAAAGCACGAAAAATTGTGAAAAAATTACTTATGAAATTCTAGGGTGACAACTGTTCGTATTCTCATGATGCTGCAGATTCTGGCCGCAAGGCTGAACTATGCAAATTTTATCAACAAGGCTTTTGTAAAAAAGGTCTTCAATGTCCTTTATTGCATGGAGAGTATCCATGTAAAGCTTTTCATAAAGGAGAATGCTCGAAAGATCCATGCCAGTTTTCACATTTGCCTCTCAACAATTTTACACAGCCAATATTCGACCAGGTTAGTTGTTTCCCAAAGTGAACTAAGGTTGTCATATCGAAAGGTTTTTTCATTAAATTAGTTAATATATTTTTTCAGATGATGAAAGACGATGAGTTAGCATCACGTATAGCTATTCCGCAAGGACCTTTGAAGCGACGGGTTTTACTTCCTGGTGGACCGAGTTCTTCACCTGGTGCTCAACCAACAGTACCGACAATTGTTACAGTGACTGCAGATGGCGGCATAACAGGAGGCGTGATACCTCCACCTGCTGTTGTTGTTCCAACTTTATCATCGGCAACGCCGCCGGTTACCATCGCTCAACCTCAACTCGTCATACCGCCACCTTTGGCAGCTAATCCAACTCCTTATCCTGCTTTCTTTCCGCATCATTCAGTTCCAGCTACGGCTGTCGTGAATTCAGCATCATTAAGTGGTGCTGTCCCTGGATTAACACCTCCTCAGCCTGCTCAAAACGCAACGGCTATTCTGCAGCAATATTCGGTTTGTTTTCCAGTATAGTAATGCAATTGAAGCAGTTGTAGTTGACAGCTAATTAATTTAAGCGTTTTACTTTTAAAATATGATCGGTATATCTGTTTAGGCGAGTGTTGACAAACGAAATTCATTGGAAGATGAGGAAGATAATTCATTCAACATCAACAAAATGCTGGAACAGATAACAGCTAAAGTGAAAAAGGACAATTCTATAGATGGTTTGTAGTTGTTATTGATTTTTTCTATTTCTTTGAAGAATAAAACTGGGATTCGTTCTCTTCACCTTTGTTTTGCTAATTTTCAATAAGAAATAAACAGTATGGATAAAATTTTCCAGAATCTCCAGCAAGTCCACCTATGTTTAATCCAGATGCAGTCGCTAACGAAAATGCCTTGACTATTCCGGAAACAAATATTCTTGCATGGAAACTACATCCAGTCGATGACATACCAAGTCCTCAAACGAATATTGATTCTCAAATATTGCAGGTATGTAGGAACTGGATAAATCTTTTGTTAATATGCAGAAGATAATAACATTGCTTCTTTTTCATTTCATTTGTCGGTTTTGAAATTTGGAAATTATTATCATGTTGATGTTAATTGTAGATGTCATTAACTGATGCTGGTCTTCGCAACGATCCGCGTATTAAGAAAGCGCTAGCATCACAGTTTGATGCATTTACGAATTCGTTGATGAATGCCGCACCACCGCCATTACCGCAACCAACTCAAATATTTGTTCAGCAATCGAATGCTGCTGCAAGTACATCTGCTACCCAGTCCACTGTTCTTTCTATTCTTGCAAAAGAAGAATCAAGGTTAATTGTGTTTTCGAAATGTGATTTAATTAAAAGTAATGTAATTTTATTCTGCCATGAAGACAAAAGTTAAGTAACAATAGAAGTATGACAATATGCAGGTCGATATTTATTGAGCTCTAATACACCGAATTTTAATACGTAGTTTATTGCTGTTGTAGTGAATAGTTCATTGCAGTGCATCGAGATTAGCTGATCCAAGAATGTCGACTGTTAGTCGTGATCCGCGTAAGAGGACAGCAGTCAGTGATCCACGTGTAACAACTGTTAGTGATTCACGCTTGGTTTCAGTGACGACTCCTGCATTGGATCCACGTCTTGTTCCGGTAGATTATTGTTTAAACACTTTTTCACCCTAGTAAAATTAGACTAGAAGATTTAACTACTTTCGACATGCAATTTCTGGTAAAATATTGATGTAATGTAGTGTAAATCTTATTTGACAGCAAAATACGTTTGCACACCTGCTATACACTGATTTTGTTCGTTTTTTCTAACTTGAAAGATCTCTTCTCTTTATGTTTTAGCCTAATAACATAATTCAAATGGGACAAATACCGTCAACATCTACGTCAAGAGTTGGAGTTGATAATTTATATGGGACAGCAGTGCAGACAACAACTCAAAATCGTGATCAAGATCATCGTTTGCATTCATCTGGTTACGAAAATAATCATATGGAAGAACACAGTACGGAGCGGGTTGGTAGTTATGAAAGTCGTCGTGGTTCGGGAGGTAATTGGATGCCACAGATTCGTGCTGCTGTTGATCCACGTCAAGTAAAAAGGTCAGTAGTTTCAATAAAGATTTTGATTTATATATACACAGCTGAGATAATAAAGTTTCAAAGTTAATCGTTTTCATTAAGTTGATATACTTCATGTTCTTCATTCTTTTTTGATCTGTAAGTACATTCATTAGAAATAGAGTAGTTTCGGCACAAAATTATTAACTTCTAAGCATTGTATCAAACTATTTTTTAAAGGTATATAATTGGTGGATACAGAAATGAACTTAACAACAATCAAGATCGTGATGAAAGGGCAGTGAATCGCGCAAGAGGAGAAGGAACCAAGTCACCGTCAAATAATTCTGTCACACCAAGTGCGACTACCATACCTCAGGCTCCTCTTTCTCTGCGAGAAAAAAGGAAAAACAATGAATATGAAAGTCCGCTAAGCAGAATTCCGGAAAAAACTCGGTGGACATAAAAGCGTTGAGGAATAGAAGGGATTTCTTTTTGTAGATCTCATTCAAGCCGTATGCTGTTTAAGCTGTTTTCGTATAGCTCTTCATCTTTTTTTTCATAAAGTAATTTTTTTCAAATTAATTGAACTTTAATAGTACTTAATATCCATTATTGAAGCTGTGTTTTTTTTTTTTTTTTTCATAATTTTTAATCAATGCATTAATATTGAAAGCAATACATTGAGAATTAGTGATCCTAATTACGTTTTAGTATGGTTTTTCATGTACTGGATTCCATATTAAATGACAGTTGAGAATTCCTAATAGTTAGCCACTTTTGTCACCTTGTTCGCTTAGTTCTTCGTTCATAACTTTTACTGAGGATAAATGGCTATATTGATTACGTCTTATAAAGATATCACTCACCATCTCTTATAAAGAGATGGTGAGTGATATTAGTGATAGTATTGCACTGTAGACTCTCTCATCTTTTTATTTACCTAAGACATTCACCTCAAAGGTCAAGTGAAGAGCATTCAAGTGTTGAACCTATTTTATTAATATTCATCCAGCTTACCGTATGTTACGGTCTTCATTTATGCTGTTGGTAACTAGCATTCTTTTAAAATGCAGTTCAAAAATCTGTTTTTTGCTTTTGATTTTAATCATTCATAAGTCTCGTATTGAGGCTGCCTTTTAGTAGTCCCAACATCGGGTTTGTTCGATACAATTGGCCTTACTGGAATCTCACCAGCTGTTTGTAAGCAACATAGGCCGTGATGCGAAATGCTTTTTCTTTCATAATTGTTGTTTTTAGCTGATTTGAGCTTCTTTTCGATGATATCAAATATTGTATATGATTGTGAGAAATCTTGCGAATGCATCACTGCTGCGGCTGTTGCTGTGCATTACTACTGTACAGGCCTTAGGTGTTCTGATTATATCTTACATGTTATTCTTAATTGTAATCTTTTTCTAATGATTATATTTTTTTCGTCGTTTAGACGTTCTTGTGTATTTCAAGTTAATTAGCATGTTTGTACAAATCACCTACAACCCACCAGCAAGTGATTTAACAACATTAATTTTGACAGCTGATATCTTGAATTCTTTTCGGGAGATAGTTAAGGGAGCGAAATTGCAGAGTCCGTTTCATTAGATTTTCTATGAGATATATGCCCAATCGCAAATTTTCTCAAATCCTCTTTTATATTCTCAAGTTTTCTTTCATATTCTCTTTTATATTCTCAAATTTTTTTTTATTTATTCTTATTCTTTTCGTATTTCTAATCATTTGTTATTGCGCTTTGAATTTTTTTGAAATACTTTGAGCTTTTTTTGCTTAAAAATGTTTCATGATATTAAAATTTCATGAGCATTTTTACTTCGGTACAGTTTTTGCAGTTCATTTCGAATCACATAGATTGAAATTTGGATAATTTCAGTCATTTTCATATGAGGAATAGTTCTCTTTTTACGTAATGTTCAATGTTCAATGAGGAATAGTGAGTTCTCTTTTTCCGAACTGCATGTGGAAAATTTTTGCCAATGATTGCTTAAGCGTTTGATCTTGGCTGTAGAATTGCAATAGCATTAAATTTTCAACATCATTTTTTTTTTAAATGTTGTCTTCTGAAAGACGGGTTCTCTGTAATTTTAATTACTCGATATTCGCAGTGAGAGATTGTGGCTGGCTTTTGTACCTGACACAGTATGCATTCTTTCAACATTTTATAAAATGTATGAATTTAATCGATTGTAAATGCAAAAGCAACAATAAATGAACTTCGCTTTGCTAAAAATAATTCTTTCTCTATTTTCTCGAAATTGGAGCGAAGGTTAAGTTGAGTGTTGCGAGGAATTTGAGCTGAAAAATTTAATTCACATTTTCATGGTTATCACTTTTATGCATTAATTGAGATATGGGTTGATGTTACCTCGAGAATTTTTCGACTCAAATTCCTCGAAACAATAATTTGTTACGTGATGCAGGCATGTTACACGATACAAAATTTATAAAATCATAAATTGCGGAGGGGAATGTTGGTGTCACAGATTTCTGCTACGAATTGTACTTTTGAAATTGGCCAAGCTGGTTTTCATTTTATTTATGTGACGAAAAGAAGAATTAATAAAGTTTGGAAATCGACACGATTTAAACATTTGGAACAGTCCTATTTCCGAAATATTGATTACGGATTGGACCTGTATTGTTGCAGTTGAGGTTCAAATTAGTTTTCAACTGATATATTGTAGTTCAGGGTCTTAATGGTTAGGAGTAATAAATTTCGTGCAAAGATTTTTGGTTATCATTGTTATAATTTTTAATATATTATAAAAAACTGACTGCGTAGTGTTTGTGTAATCAATTGTATGCAAATTGTACATTTAACTATCAGTAAGAATAATAAAGGGATTTATGTTCCATCCTTATCATAGATCTCGAATGGTGTAGTCGACGATAATAAAAAAAAGCAGCCAGAACTCAATCTTCCCGGCTAATCCAGTTGCACAGTAACTATTAGTAGAATTTATAATAAGAAAATCTTGATAAAAGAGCTTTTCGAATGGCCAAGCAAAAACTACTCGAATTATTAAATTGAACTTTGCACCAACAAAGGGAATTCCATCCTCGCTTCCGGTACATTATGAGCGGAAATAGTGAGTTGAAGAGATTAATGAAAGTTTAATGGGCAAAATTGGTTCATGATTTTTCGATGTATTTTCAGGTTAAGAAGGAACGTCTCATTCTCTTCATCCAATTTAAAAGTAAAAGTAACAATTTTTAGCAGTTATGCTGCGAATCGATAATATTTGTTACTTTGCCAAATTCATTAGTTCTTGAAGCGTTGATCATGAAAAATAAAATTTTAATAAGAAAATGTGATAAATGCATTCACATTCCTGTCATACAACAACTGATGTAATAAATTTTGATTTCTTTGAAAAATAGATGAAGTGACTATTACTACTTGATTGTCTTGTACTAGTACCCTCAGGGAATATTGGTTGGGAGGAGCCTTCTTTTATACATCCTATTGGAAGGCCTATTTGTTTCCTAGAGTAGTAGTTATGACACAAAATATCCAAGCCATCATCCAACTGCTCATCGATTCGTTTCCCGTCACACCTGTTTACCATCCTTTCAATCTCCCTCATTTTAATTTTTTAATTTAAACTTTCAGTCATATTTGCTAGATCTATAAGCGATTAAAATATATGCATTCATCTATGCATGTATGTCTCTTCTGCTCATCATAATTGTTCTTATTCAACTAGATGATAGGTACGAACTGTTGATGGTTGTTTTCCATAGTACAATCAATTTGTAAACATTTTAAATTAATACTTTGACAGAAAATATCTCCGAAAATGAGATTGCTTGTGTGATTTGCTTTGTTGATTCCTGTCCTGTTTTTGTCTTTAATGACGGATCTCATTTAATACTCTCAATCACTTTTTAATTTGCTTGATACACTTGTGTCGCTTTTTCTTTCTGATAGTGACAAAATAATAAGTTGAATTCTGTTCTTCCGTTCTCACAGTTTCTTCAATTTTGTTGTTTATTCACTTGGTAACGAGCCTCAAACTTGGGTAATTAAACCTTTATTATGATTAATTTATAAATCAACATACGCAGCAATTATTACAACAATTAAATTAACAATACAATTCCGATAATATCATGAAGAGATTATAATGTAAAAAAAGAGGAGGGGGGAGATAGGTTTTGTGAAGAAGAATTGGTTTATCACCAGCTGGTCCACTCGACCGAGTTGATGGCAGATTGTTGGTTGAAATGATTTTGTAGTCAGGACCCTCATTCTTCCTGGATGGAGGATCCTAGTATCATTTCGTAGAGACAAGAAAGATCCTTTGTTGTCTCGGAAGTATGTGCCTTTGATGCACATGAGATTGTGCTTGTAGTTAGTTGATGATAAGAGAGAGATTTTTAAAGCTCATTAACTGAATAGACAAAAAATGATTCTACAATCAACTACATGAGATATGCAATGTAAAAATTTTAAACAAAGGGGTCACTGATCTTTTTTTTTTTTTTTTTTTTATCTCGCAATTTCAGCAACAACTTGAATCTTTGATACTGTCTTTTCTTTCGACACATTATTCCACTATTGATCCTTGATCAAATGATAAGTTGAGAGCAAAAAATGTTGTTCAAAAAAATCATATTATTGCACAATAGAAGAAAATTGCTGACACACCCTTATCCTGTCAGAATAAACGATCGAAACGCATCCTGTCTCGTTTTCAAGACTCGCTAAGATTACCCATTTTTCAATGTATTGCTATCGATATTGCTGAGATAAGAGCGAAAGCTCGGCATCACTACTATTTAAATCTCCTGTCCTAAAGACTAATTGGTTTCATTCAAATCTTTCATTTCCACTGCATTCAGTTCTTCTCAGGACTTGGTGGAATAATCATGCTCATCCTTTTCAGTATCACTTAGCATCCAACATTCAACTATTATTAGAGGTCAAGTTTTCGTCGTGTTTTCTTCATAATTTCGACATATTCAGATTACTCATTCGGGATCTAAATCTGCGATGGATCACTTTTGCAAACATTGAGTAGTGCTTGCAACAGCAAGATTTTATTAAATTTCTTGAATTAGTCATCGTTTTTTACTCGAGTTTTTTCTGGCATTGTCTTTCATCATCATCTTCCATCTGCTTATATCTAATACATGACAGTAAGAAATGCTTAAATTTTATTTCATTTGAATTATTCTAGGAAATTGTTTAATTCTCTTCCAAAACCTTTAAGCATACATTTCAAGTCTAAACTCAGATCAGCAACTATATGTATTTCTGTTTAAAAAAAAAATACATGGATCTTTATCAGCAAATTGTACCATATCATCATTATTACTGAATATCTTGCTTTATGCGATATGAGAAAAATCGTATATTTTGATTGAATTAAGTCACTGCGAAAATTCGCGAAATCGTACATTTATTGATTCGCGAATCTTCAATGCTTTTCATTTAATGATTATAAATCGATGAACCCACAACGGATCGATTTAAGATTTCCTAAAATTGAAGAATTGAGCGAATAATAACTTAAGTCAGCAATTTGTCCAAGTATGCAATTAGTTACTGTCTTATATTTACAATTATTCTCATTAGAATCCTTTACATCCGGTATTTTGTTATTTTAAAAGACTTGTCTTGATTTGTCAAATTCCAACAAACTTGTCACCGGAAAGTATTCAATAAATTAATTTTACAGCCCATACTGGCATAACTATGCAACTCATTCCTTTCTTCTTTACCCTGATTCGATGATTATCATAAGTTAGTTGCTGGGAAGCTTTCGTCATATACAAATTTATTCTCTAGCTTTTAGAAAGGTTAAGTTGGATGCATCGACTAATTACTTATCTTCCGCTAGCTGGCAAAATTTGGGTTCAAAGATTATTTTGTTTTCAACGAATAGTCGGCAAAAGGAATAGGAAGAGATGCTATAAGACATGAAGCACACGAAAGCAGGAATATTTGGTTGTAAAAGTGAAATTAAATGTGGATAGTTTGGCGTCACCAAACTTTTCCCAACCTATTTGTTGTACATTACACCATATTTTCTAAGCTGACCTCCTGCAACAATGTTTGCATCACTTTCATGCATTATTTATATAGCGTCACGCTTGCTGCAATGAAAATTTCATTTCAACTCAGCAAATGACAAGCAAGCATCATGTGAGGTATATTTTCGTGAAACTCATTGCTGATCTGAATAGCACATCAATAAAAACAGCTGTGGAAGTAGTGATTGCCAACAAGTTTTAACAAAATGTAAATGTTGGCACATTCGACAGCCACTATTTATAACAATTTTTGCTTCAACAGCCAGCCAACTGTTGTTAGCTCAGCTCACCTTGCTAGTATCTTCTATTTTTAAGCTGCACATTTTCATACCATTTTTATTTTATCTGGAGAACAATTTAATTTTCGATTTTTTTGATTCTCTTTTTTTTTTTCTCTTTTAAATGTATTTTTTTATTTGCATCAATTCTGATGATTCAATACCCTATCGATTATAGCTAATTGATGTATAGGTGAGTGAATGGCTACGCTCATACATAAATATTTATTTATAATCTGTGTATGTATATGTATATGCATGTTTATTTCGGGATAAAATCATCTATTATAAACATGAAAGTAAGCTAAAAGCAATGAAACGATTTCTCTTTTCAATTTCGAAAAGTTAGCAAATGATCGATTCCATGTATATTTATTTCTTCCTACCTGTAAAGCACCTTTATTTAAAGTTACAAAACCAATCTTTTGACATCATTCTAATATTGCTACTCTTTGTCTTCTTGTGCTGCTATTTCATCGTTAACGAACGCTTTCATACATTGAAAAGTTTAATATTTACCAAAAGACAGATGAGCATTTATCTATACCTCTTATTCATCGAGCTTCGAGATAAACGAGAGATTTAGATGATAAGGATGATAAAGATAGGAGGAGAGAAAGAGGAATTGAACATTTCTCAAATATCAAAGCATGAAAACCATCTGGTAGCTACCACACCAACTTGCAATCACCGCGGATACATCGCATTCCTTCATATCAACCTGGCTTATCATTCGCCACTATCAAAATAACGCCACGTATTGCAGCGCTATATTGCCCCACTAATAGCGGAAAAAAGGGTAGTTATTGCTTCGGGTAGTTTATTGCTTATCATTATGTTATTTGTGATCGTTGCAGCATTTTCGACATGCTCCACTGATTGGTGGTGATCACGAGATAACAAGTTATGGTTTATTTTTATTGGCGATAGTTTTACTGAATTCATTGCGCTCTTCTCTTTATCATTTAATTTCAAACAAAACTTTTTGTAATGTTTTCAGATAATCTCTGTTTCTTTTTCTCTTCAAACCATATTCATTGATTTTCTCACTTACCAGCTTTCTCAAATTTTTAACCATTAATACGAACAAATTTTGACCTTCATTTCTCTATTATCAATCTAATGAATGAAATTTTTGCTCTTCCATATCTATACTGATCTAGTCTGATTGCTCCTCAAAATACTACAAAAATAACCATAATTTTCCAAGTTATGTTAAGTTATTAAAATTGGCTTCGCATAGAAAGGCTTGTTTACTACGCTGTTTAAAGTTTGGGCTTTTTCAATTTTGATGCAAATACAATTAAGCGTAGCGTGCATGATAAAGAAACAGCATTACTTTCGAAGTCCGATAGTTTGTTGAATATCTTTGATCATGTGAATTCCAGCATAGGTGGAAGTAGTCATAATCATTAGTAACCAGAGCCCATTAAGCATCGTATTCATTATGCAATCTGGAAATTTTCTCATTTGAGCTCATACAAAAGTTTTTCGTGAGCTGTACAAAGTTACTATATCACATCGAGAAGGAATGTTCCAGAAATTTACATTTGTTGATTTTTATCATTTCAAAAAAAATGACAAAAGGTTTCTATCCATCCACTTGATCTTCGCTTCTTCGATTATTGTAGTTATTCTGTGTGTTTTCCAAAAATTCCCAATGCTCTTCTCTTTCAACGAAAATTTTATTTTGTATGCCTGTTGAATTGAACAGAAACAAATAAGGTCTCCATTTATCACTAATTTGAGAAGTCATAAATTCAGCTTATTTTAATTGGTAGCATCTTTACCAAATTTTGATCTCATGATTGTTCAGTCCATTTTATGTCTAAACGAATGTATTTATTTGTTTACGTAATCATATGTTAGAATCTACATTTACCAAAAATTCAGAAACAGTGGAAGCTTTTATGGATTCGCTCTGTTGATGTTGTTCATTACCATTTGATAATTTAGCAAATCTTGACTATTTTAGTTATTTCCACAATAAATGCCTTTTGTTCATATCAATGACACACCGCTCAATTGAATTATTTACAGAGTGTCGTTTTCAAATCATTAAATTCGATCTTTGATTCTCAGATGAAAAAAGTATTTTCGTCCTTCAAAAAATTGATTTTGGGGTGGTGATTTATTTTATAAAAACAGAATCAAGTTAAGAAATCGTTGTCGTAATTTTTTGTAAAATCAACGGAATTCAGTAACCAAGGCAAACAGTAGTTCTCCATGTTCTTTTGTATTGCCATCCAGAATCATTCGAAAGAAATGTAATTATTGAGATGATGTTGATCATAATAACACTGATGTTGTTGAAATGTAATTAATCAGATTGTTCACAGCAACATTATTCTCCCATTACCATCAGTCTAAGAATGAAAAATACCGATACTTTATTTATACAGTTTTAATTTTCCATTTTCCACTTTTTTTACTGAAAAAATTTCTTCGAAGATCCTAATGTTCGAGCTAAGTTACATAATTTATAAACTAAGAAGTATAAATGTGGAAATTGCAAGGAAGAAATAGCAAGAAGTGGCTATCATAATGACTGGTTGATAGGGGTTTAATTTAGCTTAACCCTTGAACTTCTGACCATAGATTTAAACTGAAATGAAAATAAGAAATAATGAAACAGCAGCAGCATTTTTGATGGCGTAATTTTCAAAATAGCTAAGTAATTTTTAAAAATTATCTACTTGTTTTCCCACTGCAAAAATAACTGTGATGTTTGGCGACATATTTTCCTTCTTTAATAGTAAATGTGAATTTCTGCCTTAACTAAATGCACTTTTGCTTAATTAATCGGAATGATTAGCAAAAAGATTTTTTTCATTTGAAATTGTTCATTTTAACATTACTTTGATTTTGAGGTCAAATTAACTGAAAATGATTAATGGTAGTAGCACTGATCCAATCATTTAAGGCGGATATAACAGGTACAGCAATGTTCAAATATATTAGGCCTTTAAAATAAAGAATTATTTTTATATTATCGAGTGGATTTAATTCATGTGAAAGAAATTAAATGAATAACTTTCCAGTTAAAAGTTTTTAAACATTTTTCTAGAATTTTGTTATTTTAATGAGATTGTTAGAATTTTGTTTTCACCGCCAATCTCAGTTAATTTATATATCGACACTAAAGATGATTTCGCTCTACAGCATTAATCGCAATTATTTCTAAATATTTTGTTTTCTTTCACAAACTTTCTTGCAATCCACCAATTTTCCAATAATTAAGTTCAGAATTAGCTTTTCAGTTATTATAAAATCCAGATAGGTTAGAAGCAGTAACCTCTTCAACATGCTTTTGTCGTGCTTTAATCTTATTGCCAACTTGTAAGCAAACACCAGTTTTTCTAAACCGAGGTTTTTATGCAGTTTGGAAGATGATGTGTTGGCAAAATTTTCAAAAATCTGTGTTTAGCGTAAAAATCATTTGATTTAATTAGTTGATAATTGCTTCAAATTTGTTTGAAATTGTTTTAAAATTAAAAAAAAATAATTGTTCTATAAATGAGAACCGTCTTTTAAAATAGCGAAAAAAAAAAAGGAATTCACAGAAAGCATGCTGAAATCGAATTTGACTTTTAGCTACTTTATTCATTATAACTTTTTGCTCTGATATCGTTGTAGCTGTAACTGTTATGGTAATGGTGCTGTTTCTGTTTTCATTATATTTGGCAGAACATGAAATCATAACCGGTTTCATTTCTTTTATTTCCATGCTCTCTTCATTTTACTTTTTTTTTGTTTGTACTGATTATTATTTTGATTTGTTTATATTTTCAATTTTTCTCCTGACCGGTCTGTCAGTCTTGATGAATAGTTCTGGAACTATTGGGTGTTTTTCGCAATACTTAAATGTAGAATTTTAGATGCAATTTGTAGTAACTTCTTCAAAAACCAGATACCTCGTTGTTGTTTAAGTTGATAACGAACTGGGGTGATTCCTGATATTTCAATATATTTCATGGAATAATATCTTAATTGTACATGTCTCTAGAATATCAGGTGTTAGATGATAAAGGACTATAAATTTTGGCAGTTAATATTATTAATCTTTTTCAATGTCTGATGTTCTGTTATGTCAATATTAGGGAATGTACTGTAGTGAACGTTTGGTTAATCCAGTAATTTTATTACTTGTCCGCGTTTTTTTTTTTTTTTTAATCGGAAAATGGATAGCTGTGTGAAAAACAAAGGATTACTGCGTGTCATTATCTTTCGTTTGCAGACATGGCCCATTTTTGTATCGAGTGAACTATTTGGGTTTCAGCTCGGTAATCGAAAAAATATTTGGTTATTTTTGGGAGGGTGGCCACACGGAAGGTAATGTTGGATGGGCAAATCTCTATTGCTTCAAGTGCTGTACGAAGAATATGTAGCAGTTCTAATTCAGAGGATTTCTCTGAAGATAATTATGGTGCTTCTTTCTATTGAATATAATTTTTCGAATGCTATTGTAGTAACTGTAGTGAATTGATTTGGGTAATATTACGTTAATTTCCAGGCTCAAAACATTCGGTAGCAAGAGCAGCAGATAGATGTTACGTATAAATAAGGATGTGATGCAAGTGATCAGTAACACGTATTCACGGAAATGTTTCTGACTTTGGTAGTGAATTGAAATTAGGCACTTTGTTGTGGTGGTCGAAATACTTGCTTTTAAAAATCTTACTGAAAAATTTCAGGGAATGAGGGACGTGCTCCATTATTGAGTGGTGTTCTATCGTCAGCCGATAATGCCGTTAAAATCGATCTCAACCTCTCCGATATTATCATTCAGACATCAAACAGTTCTGCTGATAAATTTCCAAGAGAGCGTTGTAAAGCTGCCGTTAGTTTTATCATTATTTATTTAATAATAATTTACAATATTTTCTATAATTTACGGTAGTGTTAACAAGCGCAGTTGCAAATGATGAGAAAAATAATGAAAAAGAGTTTAATTGAATAGAATTAAGTCGTGAATAATTCGTATGGGTGCTGCTTTAAAATATCTTTCACGAAAGATTAAGTATAAGGCTTTTCATTTAAATCAATAATTAATCGGAAATGGAAATTGAAGATATCAGTGGGTTTGCTGATAACAGCGGCAATATGCAATGATCTCGTATTATCGTTCATCCATGAAAAGGTACCCCAAGAACCGCCCTTGCCAGATGCTATATTCGCTCACACTCCTTACATTCCATGGGCATTAATATTGTCCGAATATCTTATGCTTGCTTCACTAACATGTATGGTTGCACTAACTATTATACATAGGCATCGCTGGATTGTACTTAGGTTCGTTGATTTCTATTATTTAATTATTTATCATTTTAGAGAAATCTAAAAGGTCACTTATTCCGGAAACTTATAGAAAAAGTAAAACAAGAAAAAGAAAAAATAAATAAATAACCCAAAGTAACTGTTCCGATTTTGTTGTGTCTTGCAGAAGAATCGCTGTCATCACGTCATTATTATATTTTGGACGTTGCCTAACAATGCTCGTGACACAAGTACCTATTGCAGATCCTAATTATTATTGTTCACCACGTCTAAGTGTAAGTTTTTTTTTTTTTTCTGCTTTTATGTTTTTGTTCAGACTTCTATTATAGTTTTAAAATTGAACAATAATATTTTATTTTTTCAAGTAGTTTTTCTTTTATTTCCTTTCCATCATTGGGCAATGCATTTTGTCAACAGTGCAATCTAGAAGTATTAACATTTTAGATTTAAGGATTTTGATTTTATCATTCATTTTCACTTATTTATGATTTCTGTCATGTTTTACTTAGTTTAGGGCGCTGACTATACTCTAAGGAATATAGTTCTTAGAGCGATGCGAATCGGAAGTGGTGCTGGCTTGATAATCAACGGAAAGCATACACTTTGTGGTGATTACATCTACAGCGGCCACACAGTTGTTCTTGTCATTACTTGCTTATTTATCACAGAATGTAAGTTCTTGGATAATTTTTGTTAAGTAAGGTAGGAACAAACCAAAAGTTTTCCAGATTCAAATTTCATCGGTTCATCATGAGTTCACAAAGATTTTAATCATTCAAAGGAAAAATTAAATGTATTGATAAAATTGTTTTTTTTTTCTTGCTTATTTTCATGCCTTATGACAAACCAGGAATCATCCTTTGAGAAACTGCCAATTTCCCCTTCATTAAACAATTAATTTAGACAGTCCACGACGTTGGAAACCACTACATTTCTTTTCAATAATGGTCTCAACTGCTGGTGTTATATTACTACTGATATCGCGTGCTCATTACACGATTGATGTTATCATATCATACTGGGTAACTACGCGGATTTTCTGGACTTATCATACATTGGCTGCCATCCCAAGTCTTCGAGTATGTTTTTATTGTTCCTAATGGAATTTATCATTTCTACTCCATTTTTTAAGGTTGAAAAGCAAATTTAAATGAACAAGATTAGTTTTTCTTATCTTCATCATATACTTTTTGCAAGTGCATATTGAATGAAACATTTTTTCTCAGAATGCCAGCTCTCACTATAATCACTTATCAAAACTTTATTGGTATCGATTATTTTTATTCATGGAGGGAAATTTGCACAGACCGGTACCGAGAAGGTATTATTTTCATGCGTGATGGAGATAAATTTTTCATCATTATTGCCATTGATGTTCCTGAAAATAAAATTATACTTCCGTTTCATTCGGGACTCATCCGAAATAAATAACTATCAAATCAATCAGCTTGAACGAAGTGTTCCGAAAGAATTTTAATTTCCTTTCTTTACTTTCGTCTGGATCTTCATTCCTTCACTACTTATTGTAATATCATGATTAAACATCAGTAAATTGCCAGATTTGAAAAGATCTCTTTAAAGGTTTGATTGGCCTTTTCCTCGGATGCGATTTGGTACACGGATTACTTGCAAAACAAATTTATCATAAAAAATTAGTTTTTGACAAACAAGGATGAGCATCAAATAACAAAGGAGATCGCCGAAAATTAGGTGTGGATGGAATTTATAGCAGATACACTGTGGACGAAAAACTTATAATTGCGATGTTATTATGTACTAATAATTTGACATGTAATTCCTTCATTTCAAAAATTTAAATTATATTATGTCTTGTAAGCATGAAAATTCTGCCATTTGTTTCTCCTTATACAACTTTAAGCTCGATTCAAACTAAAATTTTATTAAGAGGATCAAGTCAATTTTTGATGACTTCATATTTCAATTTTCTTTTCAAAATTAGCTTAGTTATTTCTATCAAGAATTAAAACGGGAGAACTCTCCCACTGTGAAATTTCTTCAAATTTATACCTTTTTCTACACGCGTTCACCATATACTAACTTTCCATTTGTTCTTTCTCCATACCTCTTTCTCAATAAGCATCAACCAGGAAAGTTTTTTTGTGTTTTCTAAATCTAATTAATTTATGCAACAGAATAATCTCAAACGTCTTAGATATTACAAATTGAAATTTATTCAGTACTTGCCAAAACCATATTGTGTCAAATTGTTGATGTACACTGTTAGTATTATTGTTCGTTATTTGCTCAGCTCATAAAAATCACGAATTCATAGTCGTTCAAATGCGTGTTATTACTTATATTTTCAAAGTGAAATGCTGCTAACTGACGCTCATTTTCTTTTACTTCACTCTTTGAGCTTTTCTTTAAATTGTAATTTCAGGAGCTTTATTTTTGTACTTGAGTTGATCGACTGAGAAATATGTTCGACGTTTTTTTGCATTTTTTTGCATTTGCATTTTTTTTTTTTCCTGCAGCCCCAGCTAAAATTAAATGAGATTGCAGAAGTGCATACTTTAATATGATCCCTACTTATTTTTTCTTTACGTAAATTATACCTTTATCTGAACAAGCATTCTTCTCATGCGTGATTAATAAATATTTTTATAGTCCCTTTCCTAGCTACAAAACGGAAATTTCGAGAAATAGAAATATGATACTTGAACTTTTCAATTATTAATATCAGTACGCGGTTTTCTTCCTTAATACGTTTACTCTACTTTTTTTTTCAATATTCGATCCCCTTATATCGTATTTTCATTCATTTTATTCGTTGTCACTTTCTTGATTTTTATGTTTGCTAAGTCAATTCCATAGCGTTCCATGTAAAACGAATAAAATAAAAACTACTGTTATTGTAGCTATTCAAAATGTCAAAAATTCGCTTTTTGGAAAATTAGTTTAATGAAGCTTAAGTCGCAAATATCTAAGCGGAAGTCTTTAAACAATTAATTTCTATTTGTATAGTAATTCATTTGATGAGTTACTTAGTATTTATGGATTTGAGATGCTTTTGAAATATCTTCATAGCTTAAAAATTTAACTCGTATTTCTAGATTACATCTAAGCCTATACTTATTTTGGACATTTTAATTTCATCATTAGGATACTTGTGCGTCCATTTCAAAATTCTTTTTTTCTCTCAAATTAAAATTATATTGCAGGTAAGGATTTTCGTTTTAAACAAATTTCGTTACAGTCAGTGTTAATGCTAAAATATTAGGAACTTCAAATCACAAGATACTGAATTCATTTTTCATTTATAATTTTATATCAAAAGCCCATTTTACTCAAAGGAACATTGAAACTTCTAAGGAAAAAATTTTCAAGAATTTTTAAATAAATTTTTCTCAATGATAAAAACTGAATAAAAATGCTTAAGTGGTCAGTAAGATTGCCGAATAAAACTCAATCGAAACGAATACATCTAAAATAGATTGTTTTTCGATATTATCTTTAGCATAAGAACAGCCCAAATTTCATTTATATTTTCATTGACGACTTCCACTAGTTATGATAATCAAGCAGTTAATTGTCTTCAAGATTCTCAATAATTTTGAAAAACACCTTAGCAGTAGTGGACTGACTGTGATAGTAGCGAAGAGTGATACAATTTTTTCCTGAATAATAATCTTCAATATCGCAAGTAGTTGCAGCATTAAATTTCCCACTAATCAAAATAATAAATCACAGAAAATTGTATTCTATAAGATAACTGAGATTTTAAAATCTATTATTAGAATAATAAATGATCGAAAATTATATTCTTTAAAAGCTGCAAAAACTGATATATTTTTAGAACATAGAAGGGAAAAACAAACAGCTCTAGCAAATCACAGTAACAAAATGAATAAGCATGACTTCAATTTGTAAAAAACATTAAATATTGGAAAATTCCGGCAACGCTACATGCCATGTTCCACTTAAATTAAAGCTATAATTCTAGAATGGATAGTGTCCGTGCATCATCTACAACTTAAAAGAAAATAAAAAATGCAATGCAGCAGTATCCACTTAAAATGAAGTGCCACGCAGTGTTTACATTACTTTAAGGCGTGAAAATCATGAAAATTAAAAGCTGTAAACTTGGCTTAGTAAGCAACAGATATTCTCCATGGTTTCTCCGTATTACGTTGATTTGCATTCTGAATATAGTATTCGGTTGCATCATATGTTCGATTATGTTGTTGCAACATTTCATCCCCATAATCGGAATACGGTCGCTGCTGTTGTGGTTTCTGCTGCTGTTGCTTAATCATTTTTTCATTACTATTACTACGATAAGAGTTGCCACATTTTGCTCCTACTTTTGTAATATTATCATTGAGATTCATATTGCTACTACTTTCCTGAAAATATAGGAATTGATCAGTGATTGGGAGAATGGAAGTTTCTTAACCATATATAAAACATTTTCTGGAAAACTTCAAAGAACCATCCATTCTGTTGTTCCACCATTTCCATGCGGATAGTGGAAACAAAAAAAAAGAGAATAAATTAATATATATATATATATATATATATATATATATATATATATATATATATATATATATATATAATAACTGCTACGTTTTTAGATGAAAAATTGCAAGACTCCTTAGATAAATATGATTATATTATACATAACTTTAATGCGCATTTCTTGCTTTATATATATATTGCTAATGACTTATTAATTATTGTCTATTCTATGTTTATTTTATAATACGGAAATGATGTTTAGACAAAAAGCAAAGTCCTAAATTGCATTTAAACAATCGGAGAATACTTATGGAATTTTATTATTTTGTTTGAGTAGAGATTGTTACGGATAATTAACTCGACTGAATAATCAACAGCTCACATTGTAGCGTTGTGGACATCGATCGAACTTAGTAGCAGTTGCAACAGGAGCATTACTTGAATGAATACCACCATATCGGCTTGAATTTTGTGAGATATCTACAGAGATTGGATTGTATCTTCGGTAATCGGACTGAAGTATGTACACATTAGTACGGGGAGTCGATCGTGAACGATAACGATTCGCAGCCTGGCAAAGAAGAACATTGCTATATGAACATATATATTTATAGTTGACTTTAAAAACAAATTTGATCGTTGCTAATAATCTAGAAATATAACAAAACCTTCTGTTCATCAACTTTTCGTTCATTTCGAAAAGCTTCAGTATCGAACATTGCTGCTTTGGAACGAACATCAGAATGTATTTGGCTGAGTTCTTTCCGAGATTCGCATTCCCCGAATACTTCAAGTGATTTTGTAGTGGTAGTGTACTTCGGTGAAACAATCATCGCTGCCTCACTTTTACCCGTCCTGGACTGATCCAAATCCATTCCGAAGTATTGCACTGGTAGTTGCTGTTGTCGTTGTAGCTGGTGACCAGAATCTACCAGAAACAAAAATTATACAAATAAAAGACAAAAATAATAAAGATACAATGAATAATCACTCTGAAGTCATTAAAAATTGTTCATTAACTTCAAAAAAAAAAAAAAAAAAAAAAAAAAAAAAAAAAAAAAAAAAAAAAAAAGGAAAAAAAAAAAAAAAAAAAAAAAAAAAAAAGAAAAAAAGAAAAAAGACAGTGAAATAAAATGGAATATATACGAACTCAAATTCAAAGCGATATATAAATCCAGAAAAATGATGGAAATGCAGCGAAACCTTCTCTCACGAAAGCAATTTCTCGTTCAAGGCGATTTTCGACATCATTCACCCAGCTGAAGTCAATATCGCTGACTTCGGTCTTCATATTCGAACTCTGCGTTAGTGAACTGATCGTGGAACCATAATCCGCACTTCTATAAATTTAAAGATTGAAATCCCACGGCAAGAAGCATTTGACAGAACAAATATAATACATTTAAAGTCCTCAGCAAAAATATCCCTTGAAAATCATAAAACAAATAAATGGAAAAAAAAAGGTATTTAACAACACATTTCTTCCATTTAAAAATTTGTACTACTGATGAAACAGATCAAAATGAACTTTTTGAGTGGAAAATATCCCAAATGTGTTTGCTGCGTAGCTTGATTCTGAATCGCTGTTCCAGAAGCCGAATTATATGGTTGGGACGGATTTGAAGCTGTCTCGTCAGTTGAAAATACCTGAATAAAATTCGAAAATCGCATATGCTTCTAAATTTTATAATTCGAAATTCTGAAGTGTAAATCAGTGGACAAATTTCAACCGTCAAAACCTATATGGATAATTTGATAATTTTTAAAACAAATTTAAACGAATTACTTACTGAAATGTAACTGAAATACAAAACGAGATAACCTTGTCGTCGTCGGTTGAATCAGTGGCATTTTTGGAGAATGATTGAATATTATTCTTCTCTGGAACTTTCTCGGCTTCTAGTGTTATTTTAACAGGTATATTACGTTCCGAAGAGATATCGCCATTGTTATTTGCATTACAATCACTATACTGATTATTTGTATTGGAAGCACTGGTACCATTTCGATACCCATAATTTCGTTCATCGCAATCGTAGGATGTTGCTGCTTTAGAGAGATGACTACATTCGTTGCTCGTTGCAGTTTTTTTGGATTCTTTCTGGAAATAGTTTATATCCGCTGAATGAGGACCAATTTCACATTTTCTAACTTCACTATTCGTTTCCTCATCAATTCCATGCTGCATAGTAGCTGATGGTCCTCCCTTGGCAACCAGATTCCACTGCTGCAACCACTTAGATGTTCCACTTAATCCAGCATCATTCCTAGACACTCGTATTCGCTGCAAATGTTGATTCGATGAATTCTTCAACTGTACTGGTGATGGTGTTTGATGGTGTAACGACGATGAATGATCGGTAGTTGACGTTAGACGACTTCGATCAGATGTATTCGTGGATGGAGCCGAATGGATCATTTGTATATCTGATACAGCAAAACCATTTGAGCAGCTGCTTAAATGTAATCTATATAAATAAAAACAATCAACCAAAGCATTTAATCAGTACCGTCTTCAATCTAAATTTTAAAAATAAAAAAAAAAAAATTTTTTTTGAAGTAAACAAAAGAAGAACAAATTCAAAGGCTATTGTGAATTATGTCAATCGATTAACCTGCTAAAAGATGATTTCAGTGGACCAGAAGGCATATCAGAAGCAGTTTCACTGTATGTTTGATTTTTCATCACTTTCCTGCATTCCTTCCAGTTATGCTTCTGTGTTACTGGAACATCTACATAACTATCCAGAACTTGTCTGCAATACTCGACAGGTAAATATTGTGATAAAATTTTCCAAAATTTGTTTAATTCTCAAAATGACAAATTATAATTGTCCGAATTCGATGCCACTGACTTCTTTGGACGTATTACAGGTTTCTGCTTAACATGCTACATATCACAATCATTTCAGTATGTGCAAAAAAAGAAAAAAAAAATTTCCCATAATGTAAAAAATGCAATACAAATAAATAGAAATGAAACTTAATATCCAAAACCATAATTTATTATTTTTCATCAATTAATGATATTGGATTCGGAAGAAAGAATGAAAATTTTTGAACTTTTTTGAGGACATGAGAATATCATTCAAGGTGAATAAACTCAAATTTCATGTTTTTGCACTGCCTAATGATTTTCTTGTAAAAATAGTATGAAATGGCTTGACAGATGATTTAAATATTTTCATGTTCAAGCAAAAATTTTTTGTTGAAAATAAAGAGAAATCATTACTGGCAAAGAGGAAAAGAGAGGAAAAAGGAAAGGGAACAATCGCCATAAAATTCTATACAAAAAGGTTCTTCTCAATGCATTAATACGTATGTATTTTGGAATGCATGTAATTTGCTGATGGTTTTATGCATTCGCCCTTGAAATAGAAGCAAATCTCTCATCTCGATGTTTGCACTATCGTGTCTGAATTCTAATTCATCTATTAATTTAAATTGCATTCACTGTTACTAATTTAACGAGTGGTTTACCTAAAATTCACGGTATCAGATAATATCTGATCAATTAACTACTCAATCCGTAAGTAATGATAATGACATAATGATACTGTTACAATCTAAGTAGGCATTTATTTAGTAAATGAATCACTTGAAAATTTTTTCCACGAAATGCTTAAATAAATTAATATTTCAAAAAAAAAAAAAAGAATTAAACCTTGACAGATTGTCGACAGAAAAGGCACGAGAATATTGTAGCAAAGGTGTTACTGATGCATGAGGTGGAATAATATTCGGGGGAATGGAGCCCATTTTTTTCAACATTTTTTTCTGCTTTTTTTGCCATTTTTTGAATTGCTTTAAAGTTGGTGGCGGAACGGATATGACTGTTGGCATCGGAAGTACTGTAGATGGTGGTGCTCCAGGTGGACCATCCATGAAGAAAGCTTCGTTAAGTGATAAACGAGAATTTCCAATTTTCCAGTTCTGTAAACTAGTCCAATTAATCTGAACACATATTTTGGAACAAAATGAACTGTTTTGCAATAAAAATTAGTAAATAAATGAAATATGACACCATGCGTGCACCAGCATTTCTGTCTAAAAACCTTTCATTTAAACTTTTCTCCCTCACCAATCCAGAAAAAAAAAAAAAAAAAAAAAAAAGAAACTAATCAATTATACCGGTGCGATATAGCTATGCAATGTATATTCGTTTGTTCCCTTCTCTCATCAAGTTTATCAATATCGATTAAAAAAAAAATGAAATTTCGAGCAATGAATGATTTAGAGAAACAAGTTTTCTGTGTATGCGTTCATATGTGTAAATAATATGCGTATGTGGTATTTGCATACTACCAGTGCCCTGACAGCAATCCTTGATGGTTGCTGACGATGTATTTAACAAATTACGATTTCCTTCCAATAGTTACAAGGAAATTTTCCGATAAGAATATAAATATCAGGCCTTTTCCGGAAAGTGGATTTTGATTTATGTCTTAAGCATAGATTGCATAGAGTAAAATTTAAAAATAAGCTATATAGATTCATGCATCAGAATATATAGAGCTTATTTTTAGATTTTCCCAATGCAATGGTCATGGATAAATGGAATCCAAAATAGATTATCGGACATTCATGCTGAATTTAATTACATTCTGTAATTTAAATTTAATCCACTAAGCTTCAGATGAATTTCACAGACAAAAATACAGAAGACAAAATTGAGAGAAAAAAAAAACTAGATAAGTAGGAGTGTAAAAATTCCGATAATTTATTGTGCAAAAAAAATTCCTCAATTAAAAAATGCAATTTCAACAGATTATCAAAGAAAGCGAGCGTAAATTTCGAATATCTTTACGAATGCAGTAATAAAAAAACAGGACAACTATAAAGATTACTGTTGACCTGATCAGAAAAATTATCTTGACTTACAATAAGGTAGCCTAACAATCTTGTCAAAAAGCAGTTTTAGGTTTTATTAAACAGTGATATAAAAACCATGAGTGAAAACATTTACCGGAAGATTTCGAGAAAGGAGAATATGTTTAAAAGTTGAAAAAAAAAAAAAAAAAAAGTATTCTTATTCAAAAAATGAAGAAAACCGAATAAGAATTTTCAACATCTTTACCACCTTTGTCACTTATCTACTTTCTGCTCATAGAAATGTTATTTTATTAATATTTTTCTGTATATAAAAAATCGCAAAAATTTGCTGTTTTTTAAAAGGTCTAAATATAATTATAGTCGATGAAAAGATATAAATTATTCAGAAGTGATGAAGTGATGAAAAAACTGGTATTTCATGAAAAGAGTGACGAAAAAAAAGTTCAGATTTAAAATCGTTTTTAATGTAAAATGCCAGCAAAAACTTAAAAATTAGTAAGATTCCAATAAGTCAACAATAACACTGTTGTATCAAAATCGTTCAAAAAAAAAAAAAAAAAAAAATATATCAAACCAATTTCATAAAAACCGCAACAATTATGAATTCAAAAATCCACTATGCGTCTAAATTTAAACAGCTTAAAATTTATTAGATTCTAAGCGACTTATATGAATAAACTCCGATCCTAAAGATAAAAAAGATTAACAGTACTGATAATTAGACTATATAATGCTAATAACTAAGCTATTTCTAAAATATCAATGAATTGTTTTGTATGTATAGAGCATCAAACAATTGAAGCAAGAAGCTCATATATAATTTGATGATTAATTGATTCGGTTGTTTGGAGAAAAAGAGATCGCACAAAATAAAAAAACTAAATATGAAAATTTAAAAAAAAATCGAATGATTAATATAAGTTTCATTTGGTATCAAAATGTCTAATTATTTTGTTAACTATTTAAATCCCCAATTTTGATAAATAAACATATCCTCTCATTTTGTTCTAATAATCTTTATTGAGAAAGGAACTACAATCTACTATATTTTTAGCATCATGCAAAGTAGAAGGATTCACATAACATTTCTGGCAAATAATTCAGAACTTCGAATTTAATTTAGCTAAACCAGAAAAGTTTATTAATTATGCAGCGTCCAAAATTAATTTGCGTGGAATTGTTCTGAAGTCCAAAGCATTTTTAACACACCACTTTCAGTTTGCAAAGCAAACAACATAAAGCATTAAATAAATTACAATAATATGAGTTTCAATAAAGGATCTTTTCTCCTATTTTCTTTAAAAAGGACAGGCCAAGAGAGAAAGCGAAAGAGAGGAGATGGAATTGAAACGGTTACTTTCGGATCAATTTATTAAAATGATGCAATTCCCGGATCAGTTTCTGAATAACCGGAAAATGTAAAAAGATCAAATGATATCACTAACATTTGCTCGCCATCGTTCGGAATCAGCTGAACTGGTCATATATCCAGAATCGGTACCGCCAAAGTGTTGCAGTGAACTGATTGACTGATGAAAAGCAGGTACTCCATATGGTTGTGCGATGAAAGGTGCTGTGTAGTAATGTGTACCGTGCTTTGGGACATTTTTTGAATCTGATCCTGAACCTGATCCTGATCGCAACAGATACGGAGGTATCTGCGACGACGATGACGACTTATTCCCCATTCCCTTAGCTGCCCAATCACGTCAACACAAACCGCCACACAAACTGAAGCACCGTCGAATTGTGGTCCTTCTTGTCTTCAATGATGCTACCTGTCGTATCCTCCCTTTCCTATGACTGTAATGACCGTCTCTCTCTCTCTCTCTCTCTTCTTTCTCTCTTGAGAATGTCCCCTCCGTTCGATATACTGTGTTTGTGACACAAATTGCAGTGGTGATTCCTTGACACTGTTCGATGCGACCCGTTAAGATGTGATGGTCGATGTTGCATGTCGCACTCCCCCCACCACTCTTCACCTTCTACCCCAACTCTCTTCAGTTCATCTCCTATAATTATCACTGAACTTACTAAAGTAATTGGCAAGCCGCCTAAACTATATCTTTTTTTTCTCAACTCTCAATTATAGTTTTAACATTTTAGTTCGATCATTCATTTCAGTTTTACCTGTAAATTACTCCAAATATTCGTTCAATTGTTGGATTCAAAAAATATTTTTGCGATAATTTTACTTTTTTTCAATTCAATCACAGCGAAAAAATGTGAAAACGAACACTTCTGCACTCGTCATTTAATGTCGTGATAATGTTGTTTAGGTTTTGGAAGATCAAATTGGAAATGAATGAGCAGACATGCAGTGGTATGCACACCTGTGCAATATTGATTTGTTTTAACATGACATTTTATTAGCAACAAAAATGAAGAATGGTTGCTGGGATTGAGGATGAAAAATCATTGAGCGTATACTGTTGCCATTATCAAATAATCACTAACAGACAACAACAGATAGAGGTCAAACCAAATGACCTCGATATGTCCACTATGGTAAATGAATATTATTATTGATATGGTACTCTGCATTAATGGATTGATTGTCCAGCACTGAATTTCCTTTTTTATTTTATTTTTTCAACTTTTCAGAAAATTGCAGTACATTGTGTCACTACTGAATACATAAAATGTTTTCAACACATAACATTCTTTTAAAAGAAACATTTGTCGAGCTACTCGATGTAAAATATGATAGACTGTCAATTACAACTATTCACTAAAAATTTTTGCAAATTACCAATGGAAAAATTCAATTTAGTTCGAAAATAAAAAAAGTTAGTTTAAAAGAAATCAATATAAAATTTTATAACGGAAAATCAACATGATAGATTGTCATTGCAATTAATTAATTATTGTGATGATAATCTGGGGCATTAAATGTCAAAGAGTGCTTTTTTTTATGATTATCAAGAAGACATCAAATAATTTGCATCAAATTGTTATCCTTGGCAATCGTTGCTACAATTCGTTATCTTACTTGAATTTCATGCTTCAATAAAATATAAAATTTCATAGTAAAAAATCAATATTCTGTGCAAATTTTTGGATATGTTGCGAAAAAAAAATTAATTACACATTAAATCAAGGAATTCCAGCAAAATATAATGGGTTTTTCATTACAAAATTACCAGTTAATTAATAAATTATGATAAGTTTCGTAGTTAATTAGTAAAAAGAATTGCAGTAGAAAGAGAAAGATACTCATATTCAAATAATGTGAGCTTCGTATTGCTATACTGTCACTTCGTTCACAAAGAATATCGAATTGAAACATAATTTCTCGTAATTTAAGTAATATAGTACAAAATCAAAAATAAATTAGATTTGCTAAATACAAAATCGCACTAAAAACAGAATCTCACCAGCAATAAATCAGTATTTGCCTTAAAAATAAATTGCTGAGAATTTAAGTTAATAATAAACTGTAAGTTCATTGCAATAAATATATTACATTTTTGCAAATAAATTCCAAAAAAAAAAAGATCAATAAATGTGATTTGATCGCAAGTATGAAACATAGTTGATTCATTTATGAAACATTAAATAGTTTCCGAAATAGTGTTCAAGTTTCGCGAATCATCTGAAAAATTTGCAAAAAAGCGTCTAAATGAAAGGAATTGATGGTAGTATTACATTGATATCACTTCACACACTGTATTGTATCATTAATTTGTCGTTTGAGGAACGAGAGAGAGGAAAAAAAAACGATAATTTCAAGTTTTCATCATTCCTCCAAAACTGTTCTCATAATTATCATGATAATAATAGCAATGAACTGGTCACAAATACATATCTGCTAAAACCGGTCATTTTGTACGCTATATCTTCTATTCACGAACACCATTTTACTACTGACAATATGAATATTCATTGCAATCAAATAGATGAACTATTTATAACGATGCAAAAAAATGCCGAAAATTTTTCAACGAGCAATTATTCACAATTAAGCAAGAATAATCGAAATGTCCACAGACTTGTTTTCTTCTCATTTCATCGGTCATACTTTCATACCTTTCTTCATTCTTGGAATTGAAAACAATGATAGCAGTGACCTTTCTCTTAGAACCAAATAACTGATAATATAAGACAAAAAACACTTTCTATTTTACTTTTTTTTTTTTTTTTTAGAAGTAACTGATTGTGAATTTGCTTCGAAAGCAAAAGCAGGAAAGGTTGTCCGTAAGGTTTTTGGAGAAAATAAATAGCAAAATATCAATTCTTCTAAACTAGTTGATGCTGTGCATTACATTCATTTATGTACATTGATTAATTAAATAAATGAAATCGATTTAGGAACGAAATCGGATTAAATGAAGATTGAATGTCGAAATATGATTTTCACCCGAAATATATCAATTTCTTTTTCTTAGTGGCTCGAAAATTAGTTTTATTTTCTGTGAAGTTGTCATTTTGAAATATTTCAACATATTTTTCAGTTCTTAATTTCAACATATGCAACAAATAGACGCTTTAGAAAAGCAATTTTATTTTGTCACAATGCACATAATTTGTTTTTTGCTTAATTTAATTTTTTCTTGAACTGTGATTTAAGATAGATTGTCACTGTATAGCTTGATAATGATAAAATAGAAACATTGTATTCAATATGAATTTGAATTAATATTTCACAACATAACGATTTTCCATGATACCATCATTCAATCGTAACCGAACAAAGAACTTTTTTTGGATCTTACTTTATATCGACAAGCGCATCTTACTAGGGTTTTTAATTAGACTGAAATATTTGCGTTAATTAGTTGTCACTTCTATTCGTCGTATCTAAAGTACGAGGAATAGAAGTAGTAATTAATTTTGAGAATAAATAAGGCTTTGTAAAAGTTTTTGAGAAATTGAACAGCTGAAAAAACAATAAATGAATTATCCAATCAAAAGGAAAAAATGGAACGATTGTAAAATCCTTTCATATATTAGAGCTTTATTCAACTGTATATCTGAAAATAGGTTTATCGCAATTTACTCATGATTAGAAGCCGAAATGCTAACCTTCGATTGAGAAACAATTGGAAATAAATTGTTCAATAAATGATCGTCGCGCAAGGATGTAATATCTACTCGAAAGGTAAAATTATCCAAAGATAAATACTTGAAGAAGGTAACTTAAAAATGATATTCTTAAGTTTTAATATTGGCAGGCTACTACGCTTCGCAAAACTTTTACACGAATCTTTTCCAGAATTCAGCAATTTCTTCTGAATCTTTTTACTGTGTCATTTGAGAATTTCGCTACAAGTGCTTCTCGAAGTATCTTGGAAAGCATTAAAAAAAAAGCGGTGGATCGATTTTTCAAAGTTATGCAATTTCAACAGGAAGAAAAATCAAAGAAGAGAACGTGAAATGAGCTATTCAAATTCCTTTATCAATTTCCATTAATTAAATACTGCGTTTTTTTTCTTTTTTTTTGAATTGTTCTCAAGAATGTTGCAGATTCAAATCCGACAGTATTACTGGAATATTCAAAAACTTTCAAATTGATTCCATGTAACAAAATGATTAGTAATGAACATGTCTTTCCAAAATGTAATATATGTAGAGTTTTATGGTCGTCAGTTTAATTATTTTTTAAATAGTCTGTGCAAAATCAAACATAATCAATTGATGGTTAGGCGTGATCCACCACATAATGTTTACCCCGTGAGACTATGAAATTCAAATCACTGCTGACTTGATCACTCATAGATTATCAACTAAATAACTTGTCGGCGGATAATCTCGCCAGTTTCAGAAGAAAAAAAACCAATCATATGAGCTTTTTACAATGCCACCGTAGTGGTCAGTTGTTTAAATTACTGCAGTCAATGGACAGCTTCTTTAAGTTTTTGAATGGTGACACAAAAGCTCTATCAAAATGCTAAAGTACTATGATTTCAAATATTTCGCACTGTCTTTCAAAATTCAGAAAGTAAGATTATTGACATGATGACATTTTCAGTGACACTGTGTGGCTGTTACCGGTTTTTCATAGTACCTGCTTGGAAAATAAACGATAAGCAGCAGCTACATTGCTTACCTGGTTAATCACGAGTAATGCAAAAGCAAACTAAAGAAAGAAACTCTTATTTGTTGCAAAAAAGTTTATTATAAAAGTTTTAGTTTTAGTTTTAATTTTTTCAAAGAAATCGTTTATAAAAGTGCTGGAAATATTTTTAAGTCTAATAATTTGAATGGTTTAAAAAAAACTTCGAACCATTAGTTTGATTTTGAAAATGATGGTTTTAATGAGTAAGATGCTAAATGGAATCTTGCAGTTCTTAATGGTTCATTATTTGATCCTAGATTCTGTAATCCAGGATCAAATAATGAACTGTTAAGAATTATTGAGAATTCTGTAATTTCATTCACTGTCAAAAATATTCAACAGAATCTAAACTTTGTTATATTTACGACAAAAATGAAAAAGAAAGGCAAACAGAAAAGAATAATTCATAAATTATAAAATATTATTCATTCAGCTGAAACTTAATTTCATATTAATATAAAAAATTGTGATTTCAATGCAAAATGTTGAGGAACTGGGAACAGAAAGGAAACAAAACTGGAATGAAATCCAAAATGTGAATGTTTAATAACAATACAGGTTATATACATGAACTTGTTTTGTTTACTGTTAATAAATTATTCGTATTTTTCAGTTATTAATAGGATTGCTGAATCTGATTGGAAGCTGCAATTTTATCACGAAACCATTGGAACCAAAAGGCAAGAAGCCATTAATTTTCCTATTTTTTTCTTTTTTAGCATTTTGTATGCCAATATAATTTTTTATTCAAGCTTCAAATAAATTACTTGAATTCTAATTTTCCTTGAAAATACGATGTTACGCATTTCTGGTTGTCATGTTGAATGAGCTTTTTTTAGGATTAAATTGAATTAATTCGTGTAAATGCCTCATGTAGGTGTCTTTTCTTCATTTAAAATTTTCGTCTGCTTTTTCCCTCTGGAAATATTGATTCTTTTTTTTTTTTTTTAGTGATTTTCTGCAACAGCAAAGCTTTTATTGTCTTTCAACAAAAGGTCAAGGGAAGTTATATCAAAAAAAAAGAAATGGATGAACGGTGTATTCAATTTTGACAATATTATTTCATGTGTTATCAACAATTTTTATTTGTTAGAAGATTATTTTCTTGTCTTGTAATAACAGATGAAACATCTTTTTCTCGGTTTTTACTTCCATACTGAATTTTAAAGTCTTCTTTTAAAACTTTTTTTTGTCTTAAAAACCAGCAAATAAACAGAAAAAGCAATCTCACAAGAATTATTCACAATTCACAACTAAACTGCTTTTGTACCATCCATTTATGTATGATCTCTGTAATTTGATTTGCTTTTTTTTTTTTTTCGTCGATATTTCAATAATTCTTCATTTATATGGAATGATCATAAAATTTTGAACCTTCTATTCTCACCCGTAATAAGCAAGCACTCATTAATAGACTGAGTTGCTTCTTTTTTTTTCCTTTTATTTAAAATTAAAAAGTGATTTAAATAATATCGAAACAAAATGTGCCCTTAATAAATGCAAGAAATTCGCACAAAACATATGCTATAGTCAGTATCTGATCAATTACTAAAGTTGGAGAAATAATCCAGTTCTATGAACTCTTCCGGACTATTTACTTGAATTTTTATTTACCCAGTCTTTATTCATTCATTTAAAAGTACTAATTCTGGGTTGGAAATCTCAAATTAGCCATCTTGTAGAAATCTTCGTTAAAATGCTGAATATTTTCTTAAAAAAATGTCATTCCTGCTAAAATATCATGCCATATATATATATATCTAACTTTGAAGTCAGTTATCGAAACACTTCAAATATAGAATGTTTTCATCACTTGTACTTCTCATTTACATGCAAGCACTAAACTTCATTCACAGTTCAGGATATCAGCGTATCGGATTTGATAATCTAGGATATTTGGTAATACTTTGAACTGTACTCTCTAGTCGAAAAAGTAGGTTCTTTTTAAGATGATTGGTACTTTCAAAATATAATAATTCCAATGTCACATTTTATAGGATCTTGTTTCTGAATTATCTTTTAATGAATTACTTCAATTGGAAGTGGATGATATTTTCAACAATTCATTTGTCATCAAATGAACGAAGTTACGAAAGCAATTAAATTCAGATTTGTAAGAATTTTTGCACATTTTTGCTTCTTTCTGCTTCAGTCAGAATGAACAGCTTTAATCGTTTTAGATCTTTCAGAAGTTCTACGAAAGGATCGATAAGAATGAAATTTTAGTATAATTTTCAAGGCGCTATCGATGGCGAACTGAAAGATTAACAATAGTACTTGATGAATGCTCATCCCAGTCCCAATTTCAATTCGTTCGCATGAATAAAAACCAAAAGAGATTGATTCTTTCAGAGATAATTAGCAATCCGATGTAAGCATGTATGATTGAACAGTGGAGAAAAAGTAACAAAATTCTTTTTTTTTTTTTTCGTTTTTACAACTCTAGTATAAGTCAAATTTGAAATAGTACGACTAGTACTGCTCATAGTAGTAGATTAACAATGCTGCATAATGCTTTTATCTTCTGGTAGCTCTAGTATATTGTCTGTATCAAGATTTCAGTTCTATTAACGATCAATTAAATCTTTAGGATTAATTTCAGTAAGATTTACATCTTAAAGTATTTCAATTTTAGAAATCATAAAATATTAAATTCTGTAAAATGAATTAGATTTGAAAGGCTGAAAATTTGTCGAACCAAAAAAGTTTTCGATTTGCTAGCAAGTAAGTAAAATCATATTAAAGACTTATGATAAGGACCTCCGATTCTTCAAGACGACGACAATAATTATTTTTCAAATTCAAATGAGAAAGTTAACACACAAAATAAATGTTTCGAATTGTTTCGTGGAAGTCAGATATTCCTGATTTTAGTTTTGTTCTGGTTAAAAATATGCTGTATAACAAATCGGAAATGAAATAAAAGCAAATGGTGTTCAAATTTGAAATTATATAATCGATGCGGATCCAGTCAGTCCATAGCTAATGTTTGAAAAGTATAAGAGAGATATAAATTAGTGAACTGAATTTAAAAATACACAATCAAAAAAATGTTTGCTTTCCGATAATCAATTAAGAAATGAAAATTCTTAAAGAAATTTCACAATTTGTCATTAAGACATTAATATATTGGCAATCAACAATGACAAGGATGCAATTAATGGATAGAAAAATGTGTTACAAGCTTCTTCTTGTAAATCATGATAATATTTTTGCATGTCTAAAAAATTTTAGGAAATTCATAGAGACATCAGGAACAATGTTACTTCTGCAAAATTTTTGATTTAATTTATAGAAAATTCAATACTATGTTGATTTTTCTAAAATTAGATTAAACTAAATTAAAGGCTGAATCAAACTTCTACAGACACAGAAACTACTTAAAGATGAAAAAATTGGCAAAAAATTAGCCAGAAATTAGAAAAAAATAACTGAAATTAGAATTAAAACTTATAAATTAAAAGTGGACTGGAATTAAGCAAAAATAAAGATATACATGTTCGCTGAAAATTAATTCATTCACTAAAATTTTATTCTGATTCTCTTTTTTAATTTCTAATCCATCATTTATATCTTGTAGCAATCACCTTATCAGCCTTTTTAAGCGAATTAGCTAGAATAAAAAATGCTTCACACCTGCATGCATTGAATTTTTATTCGCAAATTCATCTATCATCGAACCTGAAGATCTGACTATAGACGAAAGATCGATTTCATAACTATTGCTGAATTGGCCACAAGACATAGTTTTGTGACTTTTCTGCTTTCCTGTCAAATCCTTAACTTTTGAGGATTTTGACTGAATAATCGTCCGTTTATCTCCAACGGAGCTTTCGACTTCGTTTAGGTTTTAATGTTAAGGATTATTTCCAGAAATTAAGCGCGAAAATATGGCTGCGAAGAATGTTCGAATCTTATGGTAATTTAGTTATCGTACTTGTGCTTATATCTAAGAAATATTAATAAATTACTCGTAATAAGTTAAGAATTTTGCTTAGTGGAAATATTTCTCGATTCTTGTGTTTAAATTCAAATAATCTTTAATGTCATTTGTCTTTGGTTGCTCGTTCAGGGACTATTCCGCTTCATTTCTACATTTCTAGTCCACAAGATACTAGAAGCGAATTTTTGAAATATCTGTGAAGTTCCTTTCAATATATCTACTGTTTTCAGTTAGCTCTGTGCCGTTAGAACTGGAACTTATTTTAGGACAAATCATTCTATTACGAATTTAATAAGAGTTTTCTGTTATACAACATAATTATTACTACATTGTAATGATCAACACAAGACATGATAGAGTTAGAATGCATATCTTTGACAAGATGAATCCAATACCAATTAAGGACCGTGAATTTTAATATTGATTGGCTATTCAATCATCTGTATCGAATATCAGAAATACAAAACGGTTGTTTTCCTCTCCGGGATAATAATGCAATGAAACAAATTTAGGAAAGATAAAGGGGGTGAACTGTTAGGAGGGGATTCTCCCTGAAAATGCAAATCTCTGAACTGTGTTACTTCTCGAATCAACTCAGGAAAGGTGAATTGTTGAAGAATTCAGGAAGTACTGACTATAAAACCCGTAGAATATGGCAGAGAGAGAAAAAATTGTGATTTAAAAGAGGTTACATAATCAGTTCAAAGAAAAAAATGAATTGTTGAAGAATTCAGAAAATACTGATTATGGTTCTAGAATGGCAATATATCGATCCAAACATGCATTAGAAAAGATCTGAATAACGTATAACTGATATCAGTTGCACTCTGTTTAACATTTTCAAGAAATTATCTCCATATAGACACTATGTCTGGTGAGTTTTTATTATATGGAAAAAAATAGCTTAAAAGAGATAACTGATCGAATCAGATAAATTTGGAGTGGAATAGTATTGGAGAAATTCAAAGAATAAGTTAACAAATAAGCATCCATGAAAAATTCGTAGAGACTCTAGCGAAATTATTTTTGGCATCTGCGACTTATTCTGATAGTTAACATGAGTTTTTGAATGAAAATTTGGTTACAAAAAGATAAATTGAATTAAAAATTGAATTAAATTATTACTCTCATGAAATTTGTTTCATAACATCGTCACTATGGTCCTGATAATGATTCTTCCATTATCAGGACTATAGTATGATGTTATGAAACAAAAATTTGAAAAATTGAAAAATTGAAAAGAAAATTAAAAAAATATGCTAATTTTCCAAACTTCGGAACATGACAAGAGTCTCTCAACATCAACAAGTGTTTCATAGTATTTCAATTTTTTCTTTTTCAATTCTCACCACGTTGTGATTTTATTTTGAAATTCTTTGCTCGCATCCATGAATAATTGTAAGATCAATAGAAGGTGACTAACTGCTGAGAAAGCCTTTAATCAATAAATCATCCTTGCATAATTTCAAAGTTTATGGATCAAACCGTTTAACCTCTGCGAATACATATTCTTATTTTGTGTGTAGTCGAAATTGGTCATTTATGTTCGTTTTCGCTTGATATGTTCTCAAACATAGATGAGTCAAAGATAGCAATTTATATCGGCCTATCTTTGTCATGCTGAATGAAAATGAAATAAAGCAAAAAACCTGGAAGCGGATTCATCCAGAAACTGTTCTGAATATATGTTTATAAAATCGATGAAAGTCTTGGCCAAATTTATCACTAGTTTTATTTTTACTATGCCCTGTTAAAAAGAGAATATGTCAAAAGTTTGTCTGATTAAGAAAATGATTTGATGACTAATATTGGTTCATTGTTACTGTCACAGTACATCTGAACTCACTTTGATCGCGGCTAAATTTTCGTCCATTGAGATGAAGTATTATCCAACTTCATCAATATTTCAACTTTAACATTTCCGAATAATATTTGAAGTGCAGCCTATTGAGGATAACAAAGTGATCAGATCTAAGTTAACTTCGAAAAACTTCAAAAGAACTTCGCGCAATCAATTCATAAATGGGAATAGATAGGTGTAATTAGTAAGCATTTATAAATCATTTTTTTCTCTCTCTTTAACTTTAGAATTTCGTTCTTTGATTTTGAAATTTCCTGAATGCATTAGTCTTTGATGTTTGTAGACTATAGCTGATAGCATGGGAAATCATGTGACGGATTATCATATCACGAAACCATCAAAAGAATTTGCGTAATAATTAAAATTTAGATTGAAATATCTATCGATGGATCTTTTTGGCTGTAACGTTGATCGCTATTATCAATAATCTTTTGAGTTCACAAAACTAGAAAACAGGTGATGGAAGGATTTATTCAATTTTTGTCTTTTAATCAGTGAAATTTCAGAATTAAAGTCGAAAATAGCGAAATCGATAAACAGTCAACAGAAAAGTCTTCAAAAATAGTCGAGAATACATTGAAAAAACTTTATCAGTTAATATGAAAACAATGTAATCGAATTTTATGAAAATAGAAGTGCGCAGTGATCAATAAATGATGGTAAAGTGAAGGAAGGAACCGGTCAGTAATGCTATCGAGTCCTGAACTGGGGATATGCTTTATTTGTTTTTAATGCAGTGGTGTCCAGTGGTGCAAAAGCCCTACTACCTTCTGGTGGTATGGATCATCGGACTATTTAAATATACCTGAGCAATCCCGTCAGTGCACACCACCTGGTCTCTTCAGACTTCTCAACATTTGTGTACTTACCGACCCATCTAACCTATCCATAGTTTTGTCTTCGGAGCTAACATTTGAACTTCCCTCTCTTCAACGTTGACAAAAGTTTCATTTCATTCAGTTGATGTATTAGGCATTTCTTCGAAATATCATTCTTTTCTGCTTTTATCGCATAATTTGCAAAAGTTATTACAACCTTTTACTGATGTTTGTAGTGTAACATAAAAAGCTCATTAAAGTATCGATCAATGAGTAGATTTGAATGATTTTCTGAATGATCGATTTATGGATGAACTCAACTTGTCGAGTACTTCATGTAACCTTAAACATGGAATTGTTTCAAATACTTCCTTTCGACAAAAATGATTACAGTTTCTTGTATTGTGTGTAGGTATAAAAGATAACAAAAGGTGGAGAAAGGAAAGTTTTGCCAATTAATTTGTTACAAGTTGAGTGGAACTGATGAATAAAGTTTGTTTTACTAGTAAAATGCGCATTTACAAGCAACATTGTGTAGCAATGTTTTAAACGACTGATTGTTGATATACAGGCTTAAAAATGTGAAATTTAAAGCTTTATCAAAAGCGCTTCTATTGATAATTGGAATCTATCCATAGCATGCATCATCTCAATCTATTAATTTAGCAGGAATGAACATTTCTGCTTTTTTCGAATGATTGAAAAGTACGTATTTGAATTTTCGATGATTCCAGCTACATCTAAAAGAATGTCAGCTTTCTGTAAATGAAAACTTGCCTGTCATTCAAATAAAATAGTCTTTGCTAGCGAATTCTTTATAATCAAAGTTCATAATTGAGTTTTTTGGTTGCTGCTCACTCACTACAAGTTGTTTACCCAAATGTTGTCAAATATTGTTTTTGAATTTATTTCAGCTGTTTTGTAATGATTAGCAATTTGTATCATTGCAAGAAACAAGTTTTCAGAAAATAGAAACAAACTTTTTCCAGAAAAGGATCAAAAAGGTTCATTTTTATATTTCGAAAAAAGTTGTAATGATGTCTTCTTCGATTAGAGAGGAGGCTACTAAAGCAAACTCCTTTCCAGTCCAAAAAGTTTTGGCAATATGTAATACACATATCTTATCTTTTAGCTAACAGTTTACATCTTATAACTGAACAACTTGACAACTTTTGAAATTATTGATGCTTAGGACTTAAGACTTTTACTTTGATAATAAAATCTAAAATGCTTAAAATTTAAAGTTTTACTATTAAAATAAAAATCAGAATTCGAATTTCAAAATTTGGAAGACAGGTAATTTTAAAGATGAATTGTTTATTTCAATTCCGAAACTAAAAATACAAATTGCAAAAATCAAATGAGCTGAAATAAATTATGACGCTCATATGGTTACTACAGACTTCATAAAAAAATCAGTGGATAAAAAGTTACGCGGAAATTTCTAGTAACAGAAAATCTGAACCGCTTCATTGATTTAGAATTCTTCCTTTTTTTCATAATCGCAATGACGGTTCTATTTTTTAAATATCATTTCGCTTTTTTGTGTGTATTTCGATGCTTTTCAATTTTCCTCATCTTTTACGAATTTGCAATATATTTTTATGTGGCAAAAGATAAAAAATAACGAATTGAAATCTTTATTGCAGTCCAGTTCACTTCCATTTTTTCCACTTATTTGATCATGAATTCTGACTCTTGAAGTTCCTACACAAGCATATTTGAGTATATATGTATCTGCATTCGAATTATTTTGTGAGTAAAATTAATTTTACATAAACTTGTCGATACTAGCACTGTCAAGGTGTCATTTGTTTGTTACGCATTGAAATGTTTTTTTTTTTTTAGAAATTTATAACTTTTGGCTTATGGTAATGAATCCAACAAATCGGTAATTTATAATGCTAACTTATTTTGATCAATTATCCTGTTCCAGCTTCTTTGATACAATATTTCATTAGACGAAATATTCGCTCAATCCATCCATTGGAAAATTCCGGAACATTGACGGAAAAAAAAAAAGTTTTCTAAGAGATTTTTCTGTTCCTTTATCCAAATCAATTTGAAAATATTTCTCTAAAAACCTATTTATGTAAATGTATTTAGCAGATGGGTTTTATTGGTCATTTCCTGCTTGTCTTATTTGTTAAGTTCAGCTATGTTTGTGCCCCTTAAAAGAAGTAGGCAATGGTCCTCACCACTTGAGGTAACTGGCTATTATCCTTCGACTCTTATAAAAGAGAATCTTGCCCTTACACAAATATTACTAATTCATATGTTAAGGAAAATTATTATTCCGGAAATATCAATCTTTTTTTTACAGTTGGCAATATTTACCGATTTTTGTACTTCCAAACTTTCGTCACAAAATTTCGTGAAAAAAAAAAAAAACGAAAGTACTTTTTGCGGTTTGACTTGGTGCTGCTGTTTATCTTGTTGAATTTATATAATGATCTGATTTTATAAACTTCTAAATTAACTTGAATATTTTGCATTCAGATCAGAGCATAATGATCTATTTTAAATAAACTTGGATATATTTTCTTCAAGAAGATACAGTATTTTACATTTAGCTCACAGGTGACATCATGTTTGTCATTGCAACTTAGGAATACCTTACAAGAATTCCTGAACCTGAGCAAATCAAATAAGCGTTAGATACAAGAAAAAATTTACATCTATTACCCATGCAAACTTTCATTCGAGTAGTAAATCGTTAAAATTCTGTAATGCTTCATTTTTAACGCTCTAATTTAAATGCTCTGATCCAGCTTAACTTATTGCTTAATTCTGGATTCAGTATCATTCTTCTGCTATTATTTTTGAGAAATTACATTGCTCTAAGCTAGAAAAACAGGAAAAAAAATGATCGAACAATATTTTCTTGACATGGAAAATTTAATCGTGATTTTTAAATATTTGCTCTTATCAATCATTACTGTTACCATAAATTATTCCAGACGTTTATGAGATATTACTAGTGATTTTTGTGGCGCATATTCGTGAAAATTTTCGGTATCTAAAGCTTATCTTCTGATTTTGTTCTTCTCAAGATTTACTGTTTCTCATGTTTTGGAAAATTTGTGAAATTTGCCTCGTTTTTGTTAGGTAAAAAAGACTTTGTATTGATGAAAAATGATGTGTAGTTTCAATATTTTGCAACTGCTCCAAATTTCTTTACTATTTGTCGACACAATGTCACAAACGATGATGACACCGCATTCATTACAAATGATTCAGGACAATATTAAAATGCCATCTCTACATCCGCCGACATTGAAGGTTACTTTTTTTTTTTGTTTTTTTTCCAAAGTCTCTCTTATTCGCTAATTACCATACGAAATTTTTTGCAATTGATGAGAAAAACAATTTTAAAGATTGAAAAACTTTCATCGCTTTACTTCTAACCAAATCACTTTCTAGATAGAAACTACAGCTTACTTTATTGTTGTTAAAATTCATTGTTTCACTTCTTTAACTAAGCGAGTGCAAGTACTCAAATGCAAGTTTTACGAATGAATTGCAGACCTCATCTTATGAAGGTTATATAGAAGAATCAGCAGAAATGGGTACCATAGTTCGAGTTTCCCCTTCTGCATTTTCAAATTCACTTCAAATCACTGTTTACGATGATGATCTGGTATTATTTCTGCAACTATTTAAGTAGAAAACTATTTTAGTTTTAATTTTTACATCTAGAAACTTCAGTTCAAACAAAAACTATTTACTTTCCGCATATAAATCACTTTTTTTTTTCATTTTTTCGTAAGAAAAAAAAAAAAAACAAGAAACATTCCATAACATTTTTATATTTTTATTTTTTGCTTATAGAAGCCTGGTATGCCTCCAGCTGTTTATGAATACATTCTGACAGGACTAGGCTCATCTATATTTGCTGTTGACCAAAGAGGCTATGTCTACTTAAATGTACCATATATTAATGCTGATCCTCCAAATCCAACAACATATCAGCTTCATGTCAGCAATTTCTTTTAATATTTTAAATTCCTTTATTCGAAAAAAGAAATTCATAATTAATGAAAATTTTGGAGTCATTTTTGATAAATCATTAAATTAATTAACGAAGAAACACTTAAAGATAGAAGCTCGAGAAGTAAATACAACTCCAATTCGTAGTAGCGAACCAATATCAGTGATAATACATGTTATGGATGTCAACGATAATCCGCCGCGCTTCAGTTCCGCTTTTTATATGGCCAATGTCAGTGCCAAAGGAACCGATCGTCCTGTTATAAAGGTTATATTAGATTTCTTCTTCAATATTTTGACTTTTAAAAACAAAGATCAATAAGTTGAAATATTTTTGCTTAATTTAGGTTCATGCAACGGACAATGATGCTGGTAAAAATGCGCAAATAACTTACCATTTGGTATCAGTAAGTGATGGAGCCTATAATAACTTTTGGTACGACAGTAACGCTCATCAGTTAAATGCTGTTGGAAATTTGAAAGCTGGTGAACAATATGAAGTTAGCATAGATGTAAATTAAATAATACAAATGATAATCTGAACGATTTTTCATAATTTTAATTGAATTTTTAATCAGTAATTTGCCGATGAAAATTCAATACGTGCAATTTGTATTGTTGAATGATCAAACTGAAAGCTCTTGGTTTTAAATTAGGATTTTAATTGCCACTTTGACGATGCAATAAGAAATATGTTCATGACCATAGAAATACAACTTTACAAACGTGTCAGGTCAATTTTCTAAAGTTTCAGCCATTGCTTCGAGCATTAAATTTCAGGTTGTACTGAAAGCAGTTGATGGTGGCGGCCTTTCAAGTCAAACAGTAATAATTGTTTACGCTGTACCTGATAATTTTCAAGAAGGAACAGCACTTGACCAGAGAAAAACATTATCCGGACGGAATCAGATAGCCGGTTTACCCAACTTTTTAGTTACCAAGTCTCCAATTGCATCTACTATATCTGGTAACTGCCGGATATGATTATGCAAGAATTGCTTTAATATATATTTTAAACAGTGATTGTTATGTCACAAATCTTAAAAAACCTCGTCTTATCATGAAAAATCGAACTGAATCAATATGGTTGTTAGCATGGTTGAAAAAGTATTGAAAAATCCTCACTTTTTATAAAGGACTACATTTTGGGTAAAGTAACCTTTCAAAAAAATGCTGTCAAGCGCTTGGCTAGCGGTCAGCTTTTAATATTTGGGGCATCGAAAAATAAGTTACGAAAAACGATGCAACTTGAGCAGTCCTCATGATAATAATTTATAAATATGACAGAAATGGCAAATCAATATTTAGAACAGATCATCTATGATCAGTGATCGACAAGCTTAGGTTAAGCATGCTTTAAAAAATATTATTTCAAATAAACGAAGAAATCTTCTGAAAATCTGAAAGGTGGTGCAAAAGTTAATCAGTTTACATAGATTTTTTTAGAAAGTGTCGATTCACCTGAAACGATTCAAACTTACGTTATTCAAATAAGCGAAGCAACTTCACCGTACTCCATTATTCTCACACTTGGAGTAAGTTTCGAAGGAAAATTATACCCAAAAATTTTCTTTGTTGCAAAATGCTTTGCTTCTGAAATAGTTGAAACAATATATTTGGAAAAGTGTTGCAGGATGATTCGACAAAAGGACAAATGTATCATACGATCACCGGTGGAAACAAGGACAAAAAATTTGCCATTAATAGCGAAATGTAATTTATATAATATTAAAAAGAAAAAGTGAAATTGAAGAATGAAATGTCTTGTCAAACTTTGCCTAGTGCTATCTTTGTAAATCAATATAGATTGATAATTTCTTCTTTATAAAGAATGGAATTTGAACTTATTTTATTCCAGTGGGGCTTTAATTACTGTGAATTCGTTTGATAGAGAAGAAACGTCGCTTTACAATTTACAAATCGAAACACGTTCGCTAAATTTAGATCAACATTTGTACTGGACCATTGTCCAGGTTGCTATCATGGTATGTTCATTAATTAATATGTGTATGAGAGATGGATATATATATTTACATTTTTTTAAGACTTGAAAAGTGTTTAAAACGAATGAAGTTGCGGCGGCTTTCTTATTTTGATTTTTTACATTTTTAATCTGAACAAAATCCCAATACTATACCAATTTTTATGAAATGCCTTGTTTAGGATATCAATGATAATGCGCCAGTATTCACTGATCCTCAACCGGTGAGATTACGTGTTAAAATCAATGATGTACTCAAACTTGCACCAAATATGTATGTGGGACAAGTGAACGTAGAAGATCCAGATGACAGCGTTAACGGACAAATTAAACTCAGAATCGTACCTCCTATGGATAAGTACGTGATTACATAACAGTATCATCTATGGTTACATATTTGTCGAACATTTTTGCAAAAATTTAAAATATTCATGAGAGATGGTCAAGTTCAGTTCCATTATATTTCCACCATTACACCAATTTTCGACAAGGCTGTTGTCCAGTTTTGCTTATGCTGCTAGACCGAAATATGATGAGCATCTCTAATCAAGTGATCAAAACTAATATTTCAGATTATTTTCAATAAATGATAACGGTGCTGTAATGATAAATGGTGATCTGCTGAATGGACACTTTGGTGAACATCGAATGACTATTATTGCTACTGATCAAGGTGATCCACCTCATGAAACTCGTGCCAATCTGGTCATCAATATTGAAAATGCTCTACAAAATGTTTCATCGAATTTTGTTAGTTTTAGTTGCCGTAAAACATTCAGCCATGAAAATCATATATCACTTAATAACAAGATCAAAAACTATGATTTCCAGCAGTTCTTGGAAACGATTCAAGCAACTTATGACTAGAACTATGTGATCTTATTCTTTGACTTCAATCTAGCAAATCGCGCTCTTCATCTTCAACATTATTCAGCCCATTTTTGACTACAGATTTAAATTTGTACATATCATTCTGCAAACTGGAAAATAAACAAAATCCTTTTAATTCAGTCATTAAAAAAAAAAAAAAATTGCATGTGTAAATAGAAATGCCTAATTACAAAAAATTATTCAAAATTTTAAACTATATTAAATATGTAATGAAATAATTGGTAGGTTCAGCTGTCAACAGAATCGAGTAGTTTGGAGCGAATGAATTCCACTTCGAATAGTACCAGTTCTCTGAAAAATGTACAATTCACATTTGATTCTGTAATACCAGGTATCTATCTCTTCACAGGTCAATATTTCAAAAATATTTGTACACAGCGCGAAACGTTTGACAGGAAAAAATTCGAGATAATTTCATAGCAGAATTTGATCATCAGCATCAGGGGATAGAGATTGTGGAGAATTACATCAAATTTATTGATAAACACATCATCAGAAATCGTTGTTACAGCAACCATGCAAACAGCAACAGAAAATCGAACGCCACGATTTGCCCCCGTGTTTGACCCTTCTGAAATTACGGTTATTGTGAAAGAAAATCAAGCAAACATTGAACTCGTCAAGCTTCATGCTTATTATATGGATAATAAACCTGGAAGCATCACATATGTCATGCTTACAGGTGATACATCACTTTTCAAGTAAGCGTTTGGCCTTTCATGATTCTTCTTAAACAAATATAACGAAAATTCGTTATTTTACTGTATGTGATCAACTTTAAGAATGGAAATTTGATCCGAGCTTTTACTAAATCTGTGAAACTTTATAATTTTATGTTTCAAAAAAAAAAAAAAGAAAAAGAAAAGAAGAAGAAAAGCGTTTGCTTCAGCATTGACATAGATGCGTGAATTTTAAATCAAAACTTGAAACCACTTCACTGCTTAATATAGATATTTCATCTTTATTTTAAAGCCTCAATGGGTCAGCATTTCCACTTGTCAAACATAGAATCAATTACTGTCTGGTTATTTATTAACGAATTTTCGTCGCGCCAACAAGATTATATGAATTTTTAACCGAAAAAAAAAAAAGAAAAAAAATTCCATAAGAATTAAAAGAAAATTTGAATGATCGACACTGTCGTTGCAGTGTAAACAGTTTCACCGGATCTCTTCATCTGCTGCGTCCACTAGATGTGGAGGAAGAAACGTCGCATGAAATTCGTGTTGGCACTGCCGAGGTTTGATTTTTCCTTTCGTTAGTAGAACTGTAGTACTTTGTTAAAGTTCATTTGATCCTGGAAATATTTCGTCTAATCCTGGAGAAATATATTTCAGGCGGCTGTGTTGCTCACCGACCCGAACTTTCCGAATACAGCCCTGATTGTTGTGAATGTTGTCGATGTCAATGATTGGATACCAAACTTTGAACTTGATAACTATCAATTTAAGGTGAATGCAGATGCCAAACTCGGCACCGCTATTGGCCAAATTGTGGCTTATGACGAAGACAGAAGCGCAAGTTTTTTTTTTTTTTTTAAATTATTTTTACTCCGATTTGTTGAATTATCATAGGTTTGTCTCTGTATTAATTTTTTTATGAATAGGTCGTTATTTAAAAAAAAAAAAAAAATCTGAGGGTGTTTTTGTTTCAGATCGTTGCCTTAATTTTCAGTGGAATGATTGTAAGCGTTTACATGTTCGAGGAATATTTCAAGAGAAAACAATGTATACTCAAACTTTTAGAGGAAAGATTCAACCGGAAAATTTGAAATAAGGCAAATAGCATCCAATCTCGAAACTGTAATATTTCAGGTACCGAATAACGAAGTTCGTTACCGGATCAAAGGAAACAAGAATAATGAATCATACATCAATATAGATCCGAAAACTGGTTTATTGACTGTCAAGAAAGACCTTCGTCTACTTGCAAATAAAAAAATCTCGGTAACTTATCATACTTAATTTGCAAATTTATAACCCATGTTTAGATTCCTAAATATCTTTTTCCCATAATTGCTAGAATAGACATACTTCTGAGAACTCATCATTTCAGTTAAATATAGAAGCAGAAGATGGTGGTACACCGAAAAAGTCTAGCGAAACGGTTGCTTTAATTGATGTTGAACCTGAAGGAACTGCAACTTTCACGGAAACATCATTAACGTTTGATAGAATGCCTTCTAGCAATAAACTACAATTCTCACAACGGAATTACTCGTGAGTTCGCTGTAGATATATAAATGAGTATTTGAATAAAAAAACTGTCAATATGTGAAAGGAACTCTGTTCGCTTTTCTTAAATTTAAAGATCAGTTTAGTTCCTGAAATACATTTCAGTACTTCTCTTTCGGAATCAATCCATCCGCCACATTTATTGCTTGTTTTACCGGTTCTTAACAAGTCAGCAAATGAGCGTTTCTCAACAACTTGTTCAATTATTTCTGGTAATTACAAAGGTAAATTAAAATTGTTCTTATTTGGCGATCAATTTCTAGTTGCAATATACATCACATCATTTAAACTATAAAGGTTAGAAAATTGTAGGAGTCTTTAGCATTTCAACCGATCGCGAAGGTAACTGTGAACTTCGAACTCAAGCAGTACTAGATCGAGAAACAGTGGACCACTATCAATTAAACATAAGCGTAAAAACGGAACAACAAGTGGACTATGCAATTGTACAAGTAACTGTTCTTGATACCAACGACAATGCACCAAAATTCATTTATAAGAACGATGAATTTAATGGATATTTTGCAGCTTTATCCACTGATGCCTCTTCATTTACCTATGTCACAACAGTGCAGGTAATCTTGCTAATATGATAGAAAGCATCCAATTTTTCATCCCAAAATTCAGAGAGAACACCAAAATTTTTAAAAGAAATGACGGTTATTAAATTTCCAGCTTACGCATTTCAACTATTTTCAACAGTTCTATTACTTACGTATAAAATCAATGATGAACAGTTACCTATTGTTACCTACTATCTCAAATGCCAAATTTTCACTTAAATTCCTGATTCAGGCTGAGGATGCCGATTTAGAAAACAGTAGTGTTGTTGTGTATTCATTGGATCCGTTTTCGATGGACTCGAAATATTTTATGGCCAACTTGACAGGGGAAATCCAAACGAAAATGAGTGTATCACAAATGATAGAAGATAGTCAGAAAAATTACTTTAATTTCCGAGTGAGCTGTTTTTATTCATTTTTTATGTGCTGATTGTCTGACATTTAACCAGTCATTTTTGTATGGAAAAAATTGATCCTTTCTGTTGACCAGAAGTGCTGGTTGATGATATGGATGCGTTTTATTAGGATTTCAATAAATGCTGTACTAGAAGGTAATCAGGCAGTGATGATGACTCTTTTTTGGTGAAAGATCAAGTGAAATGCTTTAGAGCTTTTTGTCATTTCAACCATTCTTTTAGATCGTTGTAGGTTGCGCAATTAATTAACTTTTCGTCAAACTCATAATTTGACAAAGTAAAGAGTTATTATTTTGTGAAGTAAGAAAAGATTTAATTTCAAAGCAGTTATTTTTTTTTTTTTTTTGATTGATCAGCTCATGAGGTAACCATTTATTGAGCTGTTTCATTTTTCCAATTTTCTTCAAATGCCAAAAACTATCGTACAGTAATGTTGATTTTTCGGGAACTTCTCTTATAATTTGAAAAAATCCGTTTCGAAATTTGCTGTCAATCCTATGACCGGTCACTATACTATTCATTTTCAAGCCATTCATTTTTTAACGGAACTTGAACCACAAATACATTTATCAGCAGTTTTTAGATCTAATTCATTGTTGATATTGCTTTCAGTGTTTTATGCTGACCTGACCTACTTTGACTTCAAATGAAAAAATTAACATTACAAAATGAAGATGAAGATTTCAAGTTCTTTTAGTGAACCATTTTGCTGCCATATTGGCAAATGTTATCCTTCTGATTAATTTGTCTAAATGACCAACTGGAATAGTGAAAATACTTTGAGGTGATCGCTTGTGACTCTCCTCTTACTGGAAAGAAACTATGTTCTAAAGCGGAGGTATTCGTGAATATAATCAGTGAATCAAATCGATTCATTCTATCAGTTCTCAATACCGATCCACGACATCTTAAAACTGCTGAGAGGGTAAAACTTATTTCAATTTGTTTATGACATTGCAAAATAAAGATTTCAGATTTCATTAATAACTTTTTTAGTAACTGTTTTGTTGCCATGATGTTGAATGTTATTCTTATACATCGTTATTATATTAACGAAATTCCTTCAAAATGCTGATAGAATAAGAGAGATGGGAATTTATCTTAGTTATTTGTAGGAGATTGCAAAAATATTACGTGAATTCACTGATCCATGTAAGCTGCTTCTTTTGGAAAATATGGAAGAAAATCAAGATAACATAAAAAAGCCAAAACATGTCGATATGTACTGGTATGCCGTGAATCCAATGACGAAAAGAAGCTGCAAAGTTGAAGAGTACAGGTGAGAGCATAATGCTAACAATTCGCTGAAAAATGAGCAAATTCATTATGTATTTCCAGCAAACTTTTCGATAACTCAACAATAAGAACAGTTGCTGCAAAACTGAAGCCGCGAATTGTCATTGGAGAAATTCGTGATAACATAAAAAGTGTGGTTGACGAAAATGTCCTTCTTTTAACAAATTTCAAAACTGCTTCTGTTGGTTGGTGTTTTACCTTAAATTTTTTATACCATCTCATTTTGCAATGGTTACGAATCCAGTAGATAATGTTACTTGTCTCATGCTTTTGAAAAAAGTATGCTTAGAATGGATCTAATCGTTTTGAATATTAGGAGTTCTTACCGCAATGTTTGCAGTAATGATTGTATTAGCAATGACGATAGCAATTGGAGCATTAATTGGAATATGCGCCATATGTTTGTGTTACATACGACATTCAAAACATGAATATCCGAATATTAATCAAATTCCAAAATTTGGTACTATCTTTTTACCAAATCCACCAGGTGGAAATTCTCATGACATGCTTTATGAAACGCAGGTATGCTATTTTGATCTATTCAGAGAAATTTTTAACAAATCGGATAGGAACAAAGTATGTCTGAACTTATTCAAAGAAAATTTAACTTTTTGTGAAATTAATAAAAAAAATTTTCCCATTTAGTACTGTTGCACTTTTGTACAACATTAAACAAATTTTACTATCAGATGCTTGAAATGCCAATCGGTGAGGAGGACGGTATAATGAAACCGGTAGGAAATGGAAGCGGAATATCACATGGAATATTGTGTTCCAAGAGCTATGATATGGATCAAGATCAGAGTTATCAGACTTATTCTCAGGATGTATTGATTGGTGGGAGAAAATTTTCCGTTGAAGAAAACATGCATGCAATTAATGAACGAAACCGGCCACAACCGCAAAAGAACAAGTACGTTCAGTTTTAATAAATCGCTAATTTAATTTTAAAAATCATGCAATTAAATGTCTCTAATATAGCAGACCTAATTTTTTTGATCTCTTGCAACGTTTGCAAAGCAAATTGATTGCCACTTCGAAAAATCACTCTTCAGAATTTCTCTGAAAATTTTTTCCAGGAAGATGCAAGGAATAATGATACCTGCGCCAGATTATCCCACGGATCAAAAGAAAAGTGTTTTTTAGCAATTATATCCATTTTTTTTTTCACTTTGTTCTAATATTTGGACAGGTTTCTGAATGATTTTGGGATTTATTTATCAATTTAATTGATTTATTACTTCAACTTACTGTTTTTATAATCATACATTGATATTTTCTTAATGTATAACTAAGAAATTGTTAACGAAGTTAGCTCGAGATAGCGAATCTTATTTTTTATAATTTTTAATTCTCAAATCGATTGAACCTGAAATCATTCACTTCAATATAAAGTCTCATGCTCCAATAATTTTATCGCATGTTGTTTTTCGTTCTCTGTTTTGCTAATGTTGAAACTTTTCGGAACTCTTCAGTTTGCCTTCGTCGTTTTTTTTTAAACGCTATTTTTTTGTTACTATTTCAGTCTCTGAAACATTGAAACAAATTTCAAACTTAATTTTGACGCTTGAAAGTTGAAAAAATAATCAGAAAATTGTAAGTCTCGCAACAGAGCAGATATATGCAGTTTTTGATGTCTTGGCAAAATATATTGTTAAATTTTTATGGTGATGGCATTCCTTTGAAGAGCAATTGTTGATAGAAGAAATGGCTAAAAATTTTTCTGCTCCATCAGTGATAATTTTCAAAATTTGTGGAAATTTGGTGCAATTAATTGGTAGTACCACAGATACATAATGCGCTGATTACTGATAAAAGTTTATCTTAGCGATGTTGGCTATATTTGGTGAGGAATGATATATGATATGCTAAATTCATTTCATCTTTTAATGAGTCATGTTGCATATTTTCAAATTATTGCTTTCGCAACAAAAAAAAAAAAAAAAACTCTCTCAGCCACCGTATTCTAAGACAATGCGATTTACTTAGCTGACGGCAGTATAGTATAAACGAAGAGAACATATGGATGTCAAATTTATTAAATGCTTTCAAACTGTACATAGATGTCGTTTAATAAGTACTTTATGCTTATGTTGATTTCCATTTCTTTCAGACTAATATGAAAAGTTGCTCATGTGAAATTAAAAAATTCTTGCACTGAAAATGAAGTTTCTTGAAATATAAAGTGTGAAATTTTATGAAAATTTCAGATCCACAAAAACTGTAGTATTTAATAATCTCAAAAATGAAACAATACTTCAAAGGTAAATCACGAAAATCAAATTTTGAAATTCTGAAAAAATCGTTCAAAAATGAATACTTCGAGAGTAAAAGTGAAGTCTGCAAGATTTAAAAGGTAATCAATTGAAGATTAAAACTGAAAAAGAACAGCATCGTATAGAATTATGAAATATATGTATACTTCATACTTCATATGTATATGTACAAGATATTTTTGCAGTTTTTAGACAAAAAAACAATTGATGAAATGATAATTGGAAGGGTACGATATGCACTATTGTACATCTTCTGTCCTTTCATCTTTCTTCTCACTTTTTTGCTCTCCTTTATGCTCATCCTTAGCCGGTCGAAACTTGTTTTTACATATTGCGATTATCAATCCGATGCATATGAGTATGACCCAATACAGTGTAACGCCTCCCAATAAGACTGTAAAAATACACGACTTTTTCCAATTTTCAATCTGTGAACTTTTTTAAATCATCTATACTAGCAACTTTTGTGACTTAATTCAATTCAAGGTACACTAGGTCATAAATAGCAGTAATAGCAACAAACCGTAGAATTCAGTGCGTTTGTATATAGGTATCATTGTTGAATTAGTCATGGGCAGTAATGTTACATCAGCATCTTCATAAATTGTGGGATTTTTGAAACTAAAGTCTTCATTTCGTTCGTTTTTTCTCTTTATTTTCAATACTTTTCCTTCGGGTACATCTTTTAATCTATACTACATTTCCAATCATTATCCATCAATGAATCATATAATTCATTTCTTAGATTACAATCGTAATTTTGACTTAGCAGTGACTAATTAGTTCAGTCTATTTTAACTCCGGACCAAATCTTTTTCGAAGAAATGGTAAGCATCGAGTGGGAATTCCAGGAAGTTCTTAAAACTTGTCAATCTCGAACATCAACCGATTAGTTGGAAATAATTTCAAGTTTTTGCATGACTACTTTTCATACAAAATAATTTGTAAGTTATTTGTTCATTCTAATCATTGGGAAAAAAAAAGTGTGGATAATCATGATCATAGTTTAGGTTTATTTTTGTTCAAATGAAATAGCAGAAGATGCAGCTTTCTTTTGAGTTATGAGGATACTTACATTTTTTTTTCATGCCAAATAAAATCACCAGAATCGCTCCTTTCCACATTTCTTGTCGTATATGCTGAATATAAGAAGCAATTGATTTGATAATAACATGTACATCAAAGAAATATTTAGTATCTGAATTTTTGTGAAAAGCTGAATTGATCATTACATCAACAAATTTTAAGAATGTTTCTATCACAACAAATCGGAGTTATATTTTGAGAATTTCAGTGAGGCCTTCAAATTCTTCTGACATCCGTTTCCTTTGAATGAAATGATTATCAATCTGTCAAAAATGAAACTGAAAACATAACAGCAGGAAAAAGAAACAAGCAAAGCAACCACATCCTTGTAAAGCAAATGAGTAAAGTGTTATTAGTGAGAAAAATTCCAGATTTTTATGATAAGCATAACTTAGTTTCATAACTTTATTTTGAGAAAAGAATCTCAACGCTTCATATTAACAATTTACTCAGAAATTTGTCAATAATTATAGCAAAGTGATTCCCGAAATATTCTTTGGATATCTCTTTTGTGAGGATGTATCTAGAAACTTTAAACACAAAGTTTCAAATGCAAAATTTTACTTGAATCTATCTCAAAAAAAGAAAACAAAGTTAAGTAACAGTCAGCATTATAACTTAACGATTTAAAAAATAATAGTTTCTCCTTATTTATAAGATCTCACAGAACAAACCAGTTTAAGAGAATGAATTGAATTCCTCGAATTACCTTCTGATTTCTACGCTGATATCATTAAAAAAATTGTACAATAATCATTTTATTACATAATTATTTTATGTAAACTCCATTAACGGTGGTATAGCTTTATCAACACAGCGTGCAGGCTCCCAAAAAATGCTGAATAATGATCTGTGTCGGTTATAAAGATTCCGAACTTGAACTGACCCTGCTCCAAAATCCGAATCCTTTAAATCCATTCGGTGCAGTGGTAATTGGAGCCATGGATCAACAGATCAAGTTCGAGTTCTGTTTGCAGCTCGAAATTCTTACACCGACACAGCAGCAGTTTTACAACGGCACAGATCAACGCAGCAAGAGCAGCAAAAATCGACAATCAAGGAATTCTCTAGTGATAAAGGAAAGAATAATCCAATGATTAATTTGCTTGGATATTCTCAAATAATTGCTTGTACCATACAGGAAGAATCGTTCTTCTTTCAATCAATAAAAATTTTTAATGAAGAATTCGTCTCTGTCACATCAACAGTAAATGCAACTTTTCTCATACATTTTTCGTGCAGGAAATTTCTCAAGCATCAAACTGTTCTTGTTCAAAATAATTTATGTGGGAGTTTGATATTAAAAAAAAGCTACTTTTGAACAGTTGCCGAATTTCACAAACAGTATAGAAGTGTCTGCTTGTCTATCTATGTATGTATTTGCTGTCTGAAATCATTTATCCCGAATTCACAAAAAATTATTCAGAAAAACTTCCTTTACTCGTAACTCTTAAAAATTTATCAGGCAACAAAGCATTTAATTTAATATTCACAACTAATCGATCATTAACATACGATATACGCCACTGAGATAAATGTGATAGCTAAAATTATGGATAGTAAAACAAATGTGTTTGAAGTGGCGTTAAAATTGCACATCGAAATTTCGTTCATGATTGATAATCAATCGATAAACTGAAATATTTTCATTCGTCTCATTCAGAATTACGCCTGCTATGAAAAGTCCTGCTAAAATTTAATTTTTCTACTTCTAATCTTCAAACATCAAAGTTACTCATTTCGTAAGAGCTGAAAAAAAAGTTTCAGAAATCTCAGAAGGTCGACAGTATTCTTATTTTGAAGGTTAATTTAAATTTATTTTTTAACCTCTTGCTGCTTGAGTAGTTGATGATCGTTAAAGAAAAACGTATATGTGTTTCGTTGAATTGTGGAGATGGTATTATGTATAGTTCATGAGCGAATAACTGGTCCAAGAATAGAAATAAAGGCAGTTCGAAAACTATCATTTATCAATGCATATAAGATGGGATTTATGCATGCAGATGTCATTCCAGTTAAATGACAAAACAAATACCTAAAATAAAATTGAACTGTTGGTGAGGGAAGACGATGATTATTGCATTGATCCATGAGCCTGCCTTCTTGAACTGTGATTCTACAGCAGGTAAGGTGATAAATGATAACTCAGAATATTTTTTAACGAACAAAATATACCTGTATTGAGAGAATTCGATTACTTCGAGAACATTAAGGACATTGTAAGCATTCATTGGGAACCATGTTACTGCATAAATCAGTACCAATAGTAATAGCAATAATAAAGCTTTTCTGAAAATCTCCATTCATTTGATGGTAACTCCTCTGACTGAACATTATCATTATACACAAAAAAGATTTTTCTCCTTGAAATTTGAAAAATAGAATCCATTTAGTCAATCGGAATAAGCACATAAAATGTTTTGTATTATTATTCTAGTGCTCAACAAAACATCACAAATGGAACGAAAAATTATTGAAATGAAATTATTCAAAATTACAAATTCAACCAAATACTTTGGATAAAATTGTTCAGCTCTTCAGTTTTTTTTTTTTTTTTTTTTTTTTTTGTGGAATTAGTTATCTAGAAAAAAGTTCACCTATTTCTTTGTAGCATAACTTGTCGACGCTTCTGATCTACCGTTGTACTCGTTTTGATACGTTTGTTAATAGCGGAACCAATTTGTGAATAGCTGAGTGCTAAAGCTGTAAGCGGAAGCAAGTATTGGATGGCCAGTACTGAAAGCGTGTACGTACGCCTTGAAAATGGCAATCGATGCCAGGCCTTCTCGATACACGTCTGCGGTCGCTTACGTCCACATATATAAAGCTAAAAATTATCATTAAATTTAAGTTAGCACATCGAAGTTGCATTTTTATTTAGTGGAGAAAGGTTAGAATAGAGCGCTCCAATCTGTCCCCACCAATTTTACTATCAACAAAAGAAATGGTTATAATACAAGAAGATGAGTTGAAATTTTTTATACTTCCTTTTTTTTTTTTGGTATTATTTTTATTTTTTATAGCAGTTCACCGGATAATTTCACGATTTTTATTTAGTTGTAGCCGAACATACTGGAAAGTAATTGCAATATCATGAATTCTTTCAGTTAGAAAACAAAAAAAACCAAAAAGAATTATCTGCTACGAAAACTAACGATAATCTCAAGATCTCGAATTTACTGAATAAAGTCAATGCTATTTAACGTTCATCAACTAAAAAATTTTAACTTTTGTAAAATTTAAATAGAATTTATTTTGTGAGCAAATATTTTAATCCCTTCTTGAAGTACCATCGCGTCAATGTAGGGCTGATTCCACGGTTCAAGTGTGAAATCTTCAGTAGTAACAGCAAAAAAGTAGGGCGCTGCAATCACAAGCGATGTTAGCCAAACGATACAGTAACACATAACTGGAGCTGTTGCAGCAAACTTCCTGTAAATATATAAGCTTGTTTCAAAAATGCTGAATAATTTGATTTTGCAACTTTCAAATTTCTAAATGAATACGTATCATATCAATACTTACCATTTAAATGGACATGAGGTCAATACGAAGCGATCCATAGCAATTAGCACAAGTGTCATGCATGATACAAACATATTTACAGCTTGCACCGAAGCTAACTAAAATAATGGAAGAAATTTATTCATGAATAAATTCACATTTTAGTATTAAATTTTAAGCAGTTAAATGAACTGAAATTGCTGACTAGCAAGTAAAAAAATTCGTCGAAGATAAATTAAAATTAACTGTTTTTGTTCTTTGTAATAGCCGTTTATAGGGCAAAGTTCATTACGGTATAGGGTCAATAAGTCGGAAGGAGAAATAATTCCGACTATAATCATTGCTCAAAAATCACGTCATTCTCTTTAATTAGCAAAGAATCTGGTATCAAATAAAGATGTTTTTTCGACTTTTTGTTTTTCATCTATCACTTACCTAGATCTTCAATCTATAATATTTAATCTTTTAATTCCCCTTATTTTTCAGTAACCTTCAAGAACCAACCGCTTGGCAAGCAAAACTTCCAAATGGCCAAAACAGATTTCTTGTAAGATAAAGTGTAACAGGCGCGGTGACAACACATAATAAAAGATCTGACGCAGCCAAATTTGCAATAAAGTAATTGCGTAAATTACGTATATGTGAAGTTCGTAAGAATGCAGCCAAAACAAATAAATTGGCTAATGTTCCAAAACTGCACAGCAGACCGTATAATAGTAAAACGTAATTCTCTCCTCGATGCTGCCATAAAAAACTATTCTGAAATTTGTGTAGAATTTGACCAAAATTGAATATCACTTAAATTCTTTAGCTATTAGTATATTTGAAGCAAAGTTTTGAAAATCAAAAAAATAAAAAAAGAAAGGAAATTATGTTTCCATCGATATGCCTTAGAAATTGGTTGAAGTAGTTGCTCACGTTTTCAGTTTGAAGTCTAAGTTTGAAAGAAACTTTTAAGCAAGTATAAAAAGATTCATTCAGCAGGTATTGTCTTCACTTTTTTTATGACACGAATTTGAATACATCGACGCAAGAAGTTGAAAGCAGAAGTGTAATTTTTGCCTGGACTGGTATTTAATAGCAAAATCGCAGCACGTATTTATTGAAACTATCATTTATAAAATTTCAGTTTATAAATTTGTGAGTCAAATTTAATCGATGATTATTTTATATAAATTTCCACAAAAGCTAATATCTGAATTTTGAATTCTTCAACTCGCTTTTTTCAAAGTTCTGAAGCTAGCATATGAATGAGTGCTCCGGTATTCATGCTTGAAGGCAGTATTATGGACGAAACTTTTAGCTTTTTCAAATAAATTTCATATTTGTCAAAACTAATATTTCTTATGATATCATTGCCCTTTCAGTATTATGATATCATTGTCCTTCCATTTCTATTCAATTAAAAATTCCTTGATATCAAATAAATTCAGACTGCAAAAACTACTACTTAAGTAAAGCATAGTTTGAATAAGCAGGAGAAATTGATGACATCCAAGTTAATCCGAAAAATATCGTTTATCAAATTTTCATTATAAAATATATTTCATAAAAGAGAGTGATTTCTCAAAAAAAAAAAAAAACATTGAAGATTGGCTCGATGAAATTTAATCGTGATGTTCATTCAGCAAAAAGAATCTTTGACATAATATTAGTAATATTGTATCATATTTTCCATCTTAATTAGTGATTCCGAATTATAAATTCATCAGCTGATTGAATCTATCAATCATTTGCGACATAAAGCTTTTAGTTTACATATTTCAGAAAAATTAAAAGAGATTTTAAAATAAGAAATTTATTATTTGCTTCTTTGAACAAGAAAATTAAAGAGACAATCGGTCAAACTAGTGAGCTAATTTAATAATATTTCAATCAGATATCTGAAGAACTGCTTCAAATTAATTCTCCGATAAAATTAGCATCTTTCGAGTTGGTGAATTTACAAAATCAATTAACTGTTTAATGTAATCTTTTTCACAATTCCCATTTATCACACACAGAACTGTGTAGAAATCGTTATTATCGCGAATTTCTATTACTTTAAAACAGCTTAGGAGAAAAAAAGAGATAAGAAATCCTGGTAAAAGCAGAAAATCTCTGGCTATTTTATCATGCTAGTCCGGATATTGATGTCTTCGACTGTCACAGAGGACAGCTCATTGAAGTCTCAGCCTTTCTCTGTTTGTTTCTCTTTCAGACTCTAATTTCAAATATTTCATAAATATTACAGATAAATTCTGATTCTGAATTAAAATGCAAAAAATGAAAAGAAATTTACCTGAATGTTATAAATTTCATCCAATTCATTACAGTTTATATCCGACCAATTGTTCGCAAACCATTTTTTAAGAATATCAACATTGGCATCATTTTTCCCTTCAATGTATTACACTTAATTTGCAAAACCTTTTTATCGCCGAATTATTAGGTTCATAAACTGAAGCAAATTGTGATTTACATAAGCTAAAGCAAATCGGATCATATTTGATTGCTCATGGGTAATGAATGCTGTTGTAATATAAACTTATTAAATATGAAGAACATTATGAAAATGAACCTCGGAGCATTTATTGTGATAGAAACCAAGACACAGTATGTCGGTTCAATAAAAATGCTATGACGGAAATCGAAGCAATTGAAATTCAAAAATATGACAAAAAGAACAGCGGCGACATTTTGCAGAACTGAAAAAAAAGTTTCATATAGCACTTCAAAACTTCAACCACTTCACTTCAAATCACCTTGTTTAACTTCATTGATTCTCACACATCACTTTTCTCAGATGTCGGCATGTTGGTGGGAAATTTCTTATGAAGATGAGACAATGTACAAAATAAAGAAAATGTTGAAGATTTCAGATTATTGCATTTATAAAAGTATGTAATAATTAAAAAATATGCAAATTTCATCACCTATCATTCGTTATTGCTGAAATCATATTTCATGCAACAGTTTGATTGTCTCAATAATAATTACCTGTATAAATAATTAAATCCATCATTCAAGAATAAAAACAAAAATAAAAAATAAAAACAAATAAGTAGAAAAGTAAAAAAAACAAAAATAAGAATAAAGTATTCAGAAACAAAAATGAATATTGTTGTTGTTTATAGGAAAAAAAAATTGAGTGCCTGCAGTTATCATAAGAAAATTTTGCACTACTCTCAGATATTTGTAATTGATATACTACGTGACAGTCGAGTAGAAATATTTAGTGTTCTTAAAAATCATCATCATACTATCCTATATGTATATTTATTTATCTTCGGTGCATTTTCAAAACATGAGATGTCGAAGTTCTTTTCATCTAGTGATCAATCATGTTCAATTTTTCTCTTTGGAAATGTGATTTGCTTAACTTATTTACATAATTATTAATAATTTCAGCAAATTGTCACTAGGACTTCTTGCTCTTAAACGTTCAATGTATTAATATTTTTGAGTTTCATCAGGTAAGTTGTATAGTTGATCGAGTCAGTTTCATTAAAATAATATGTGCACAATAACAGAATGCCAACTGAAGAATGATTTAAAATTCACAATTTACAGTAAGCTAGTCCATTCAAGTAAGTTTTCTCGTCCATATAGTGGATATTAACATATTCGTATAAAAAAAACGGGCAATTTTATAAAAAATATGAAGACACGAACAGAATTAGCAAAAAGAGTGCACAATTAAAAGCAAGGAAATTAACGTGTTGGCATAATAATATTGCAAAATATTTGCTTGTCCTGAAACCAAAGCATTTCTAAAAAAATCTCTAACAAAATATTTATTATTTTCATTAAAATATAGTCCTTTAGTATGACTAAATTTTCATGTCATTTCAACTTCAAACAGGAGAAAAAAACAAAAAAAAAAAAAAACAAAAGCAAAAGTGAATAACAGAATCAATAGAATTCAGAAGAGCGAACAGCTCCTTATTAATTGCAAATAAAAAAGATGAAGCCAATATAATTATATCAGATTTATTTATTAACTAGCTGAACCCGACCAGCCTTAGCGTGGCCGACTCCCGCTATTCTATACAAATAAAAATGTGAATGCTTGTTTGTTCAAAATCTTAAAATCTCCGAAAGTTCTTAAACACATGCTTTATTTATACAAAAGCATGCGTCTGTTAGAATGCAACGTTTTATGAAGATTTCAGGTCAATCGATGAAGAACTTGAAGCATTGTATGGCAAGGAACAACGAATATTTACATTTGTATTTATGTAGGTTAGCAATAATATCATTGTTCTTTCCATAAAAATGCTGCTCTTTATCTCATTTCTCAGTTTTTTTTCTTTATGGAAAGAAGAAAGATTTTATTGCTAATCTATATTGGCAAATGTTCGTTGCCATATTGTGTTAGTTCGTAATTTAATTCAGCTGAATTACGAAATGACATTATTTATATGGCTGTATGAGGACATAACAATTCTCCTAACCTACCTTTTCTTTTTTTTCTTTTTTTGATATTCGATAACGATCAAAACTGATCTTGCAAAATAATAATTGATCAACTGACTATCCTAGATGATACTTTAAAAATATCTTAACAAATTATTAAGAAACTATTATAAAAATTTTTTCGTAAAAGATACTTGAAGTAATAAATAGAAAAAGACATAAATTTTTTTTTTTAAATAACGTCTCATAAGTTTTCTACTGCTACTTTTGGAGATGAAACAGATTTTGAAATTAGAAAGCGTTTAATCACGGCTTCAATTAAAAGCTTTTTTGAATGCAGATTTTTTATTAATTGTGAAATCATGAAGCAAATTATATATGATATGCAAATTTTCTCCTTCTTTCTCTTCCATGCCTGACATGATTTCTATTCGCAACGGATCATGATACTGGATCATAATAACATATCGTCCAATTCTCCATTTTAAATAACAAACAAAAATGAAACATACATACTGAGTGTTTGATTAATTAAGATCAAAAAAAGAAAGAAAATCAGCAGCGCAATATAAATAGTTGAAAACTTTGAGACTTTTTGATAATTATGAAAGTGAAGATTTCATAAAATTAAATGCTTTATTAAAAATTGATAGATTAAATTATTAAATTATTTATTAAAGATCGACTAAATATTTATTAAAATGAAATTTAATTAATATGTTAGAAAAAGGAACATTAGAGTAGATTAATAGCCCTGATTTACTACATGCAGGGACAGAGAATAGTTACTGAGAGAAATGAAATATTGCAACAGGAGAAAAATCTATAAATTGAAGAATGCGAAATAATATTAAGAATTTTTGAGGATTTGGCTAAATAATCGTTTAGTGCGAGAAAAAGAGGCGCCGATCAACTTGCAATTGCTAGAGGCTAACGTTTAAAGTGCTGAACTTTTGGAAAGGATCTTTTAACAGAATAAAAGAGATAATTAAATCTATGATGAGATAAATTACTCATTCAGACTTACTTCAAGTTCAAAAGTCGTTACTTTACACTTCATGCTATATATAGTCTTCAGACAAAGTTGCAGTGTTATGCTGTTGCAAATAATCTATAGCAAAAGAATTCATCAGAGATGTGCAATCCCTAAAACAGGACTTTGCAATTAAATGAATTTTAAGGGGACTATTTCAAAATGTGAATATGCTTATAATTAACGTCTCAAAACTGCGAAATTCGATAGCAAGAAATTGAATGAAAAATAAGCATTCTAATAAATTTTTAGAATATTACAGCTTTCAGGAGGAAAGGAAAAACTAGGAAACTTCATCAGTTCTAAAACGAAGCTCCTAAAGATAGAAATGGTGGAGAAAAGCAAAAATACCGAATTGTTTTCGATTCTGTATATTCATTAAAAAAAGAGCCAAAACAAATAAAAATTTGGAGTTTAAGGAAATTAAAGTGGTGGAGTTTGAGAAAAAATAAAAGAATCAAAAACTAAAAGAAAAAATCGATTTTCTCGATAAAATATCGCATCATAGATTAATTTAAAGTAACATTTAAGTAAATTGCAAAAATTATAAAAAATTAAATTGAGACATTAGCAACTTCTCAGAGAATATATGAATCGGTATATGATGCATTGAACTAATTTTAATTTCGCCGAACATATATTTATATTTATATTTCATTTTATTTATTTTATTTTATATGATTTAGTTATTTCACATTTTATTTACATATTGTATTATTCGTTTCTTATATATTTTAGATACATGCTTATATATATATATATATATATATATATATATAGTATAATTTATTCTTTTTGGTCACAATCAGATATATACATCTGTTGTTAAAATAAAAGCCTTAAGTTTCCTTATTTCTATTAAATGAATGCAACAATTTTTTCTCATCATTAATCTCGAAATGAATATTTCTTATTCCAAGAGCAAAAATTGTCTCATTCTTAAAAAGGAAAAAAAAAATCTTTGAAAATGTTTCTAAAAATTTTCAGGAGAGATGAACGCTTCGTACTTTTTTATGGCCTTATTCAATTTTCGTTTTTCTCCGTATTAAAATAATACATTGTAAAATTTTACTTTTGCAAAAAAAAACAAATCATCGACATCCTAATAGTATGCGAAGAAAGAAAATGTTTTACAAGTAAACAAAATACAGAATAAAATAAGACGAAATAGGAGCATAAATTATAAGCAGAATTTTGCAGGAAAAAATGATACTTGCTGAATGAAATAGATGAAAGGAAATCTACTTGGTACATCAGCTGTTATAAGTAGCAGCTGATGTTTCAAGTGATTGTTTGCCTTTGATCTCGTGCGATTTTTAGGCAGAAATGGAATGAAATAAAATTGAAATTTTCTGCAGCTATTTGATTCATTATTTAATGAAATGGTATCAACAGTAAGTTGAATTTCTTCGAAAAAGCAACAAAATGTTTTTTCGGATTTCTGAAAACTAATTATTGATTTTGAAAGACATTACATTCAAATTGAAAGTAACTTAATTTCATCCCTAATCCAATCAAATTTAATCCGAGATTTTTTCATTAAAAATTAATCTTAGGATTCGTTCTATGATAATTAGGGCAATCAAGCATTTTAAAATTTTGAATTCGTCTTTGTAAGGACATGATTAGTATCGTAATTGATTAAAACCAATCAGAAACAATTTATAGCAAGAATTGTTCAAAATTATCGTAGCAAGTGTACTAAAACTTGTTATTAAGAACCGAATAATTTCATCCTGATAATTTAAAAACCATCTGGAATTCATTGATTATGTTATCATATAGTATCATTTCAGTCAATTAAGCACTTAACTGTTACTCCCTACATCAATAATTAATTTCCTTTCTCCAATTTTTCCACAACATTTAAAACTATCTATCTAATCTGATAGTGATCAACCTGATTTTGAATGTTGCAAAGCTTTTGCACTCTTTATGTCTCATTTTCTATCTCCTCATTTGGATATATTATCTAAATTTATTGGAACTGAATTGCTGCAAAGTTTTACTGTCGAAAAGCATATGTTGAAAAGAACAACCTTTTAGATCAATTTCAACTTCAATAAAATACTCAAATTGCTTCCATAACACTTATTGAAGTGGAAAATAAATTTTAAGAACTGCAATAAATTTATCAAGTAAAATTTTGTTGCTCAATATTGTTTATCATTAAGTTAATTTAGTTTCAGTTTGAAAAATTTGCAATGATATGATCAAAAATCAGTACTCGTTGTAGTCGCCAAAAATAAATGGGGAAACGATGAATTTTGTTGCAAAATCCAAGAAAATGTCTGCTAATCAATTTAGGAACAGGAACAAGCATCAACCATTACTGATACATTACCAATAATTTCTTGGCAAACTACAACCTATGATTGATTCAAGATGTATGATCCGTCAAATCGAATTTTTTTTTTTTTTTGTTTAGCATTTTTCACATTCCCCTGCTTTTCTCAGAACCGAAGAACTATAAATTTCAAAACTATTATATTTTCTTAGTAATAAACAAAATGAGATATCAAAAAAAATAAAAATAAAATAAGGGATTGCAACTTCTTATTGAATGAAATCGAAGATGACTGACCAATGATATAACGACTGACCAGTTTTACGTGAAATGAGAATTCCCAGTTATTCGTCAGGCGATCTCAGCGAGGCGTTTGCCTCAACTTCTTCAAGTAAAAATGAGGAGTAACGGAGGATGAAATGCTTAGTATGCAAAAATTCCATTACAGCTCATTGAAGAACTACGCAATATGTCATATGAAGAGAATTTGAAATGAAATTTGAGGATTGCAATTTTTGAGGATAACGAAGTAGAAGTCAATTTGGTGGAATTGATTGGCAGTGAAATGATCTCCAACAGCAGTTCTAATTGTGAATGTTGTGATAAGATGAATAAAAATTAGTGAAATATGAAACGTGTTTAATCTAAGGAAAGAAAGACTTTGGAGAATTTGAACTATTTGCACCAATAATGATATCAACTTTATGAAAATTTACCGATCTCTGGTGTTGTGTGGTCAATTAATCCTAAATGATAATCCATTAATTTCAATAAATGTTCAAATATATAAGAAGTGTAGAAATGATACTATGATATTCCCTCATGTAGATTTACAGATCTATAGCTAATCATCCGTCATTTCGGATTAATATTAGGGTATTGTAAGAAAAAGAGCTATTTGGTAGTACCACTGAATTATAGTGATACATGTGCTCAGTAGCAAAACAGGTTAATGATATAGCGTTGAAGCATTTTTAAATTGTAGGAAATTTTTTGTTCCTAAAACTATTCATACAATTTGCACTCTATACATCAGATTCGCAGATGCTTTCGTAACTGTCCTTCTAACATTTGTGCTTAAGAATCAAAGTTGTGTAGTTGTCTTTTCATTTCTAAGTTGCTTCATATTAAATAGTTCAAATTTATTCATTCTACTGTACCTGATCATTTAAATTGACATTTATTACAAAATGTCGCACAACATTCAAGACAAATTGTCATTTGCATTCGGATTTACTTTTTCCTGCATAGGAAACTCTTGTTGAAAATTCATTCAGTCACAATGGTGATTAGCTGAAAGAATCCCATGAAAAGAAGAAAAACATATTTTATTTTACAGTAAGCAATAGAAAGAATTGGAGAAGTCTACACAGAGAAGTACACATACATGCTCATTGATCTCATCCAGAGAAGATAATTTGCATAATCATTCTGAAGACTAAAAAATTCATTTAAGAATTAAAATTTCGTAAATGTGAATATTAATCGTTGAAGTAATTGAATGAACGAATTCTTCGGTTTGCTTTTCATCTCTTACAAATAGAACGGTTTTTGGATTTCGCTTGATATAGTTTCAGGAATTCCTCTTCCAGCGTTTTATTTTGGAATGGATACTACTTTTGTGACTGTTAATACAATTCTCTATTAATCTGGATGAGGAATTAGTCATCTTATCCGCGACATGTCAACAATGCAAATAGATAATTTTGAATAAATGACGCAGAGCAATAAAATTTGAATCTACAGATAAAAATATGAATTATAATATCTTGCAAGAAGAGATCAAAAATTAGATACTGACAGTAGTCGTGTCGGGTCCTTAAATTCTACAACCTCTCTTGATTTCTTTTAAAAACCAATTTATTATAAAAATGAAAAAAATAAATGATGATTCTTCATATTTTCAATAGTACGTATCAACGTACTGAACTTTAAAATAGGATTATACAGGCTTGCAGTCATGTATGCTATATTTTTATTGTCACTAGGGTAACGTGTTTAAGACCAGCTGCGTAATATGATGCGTCAGAAATTTTTGCAAATTAAGATCATGATAATTTATCAGCATGAACGAGCAGAAAGAAGAATTATTGAGTACAGAGTATGGCGATAAATGTATCTAACAATCTAAAGAAATTTTGCAATACAAGATGGTTTGACAAATCACTTAACATATTTGTGTATTATGCATGATGCATAGATTGATTCCTTTGTATTTCTCAATATCCAGAAAATTATCATTTTGAATGATTGTTGTTATTTCTTTATCAAAAAATTGAGTTTTGCTGAACCGATTGAAATTTTAAATAATATGATAATGAAGTTACAGCGATGTTATAAAAATAAGTGACTGCTCGTTTGGGAAAGCAAAATTAAAATCATTTTCAAAAAGTTAAATGTTCCTTCTCAAGGACATGCTTCTGCAGAGGTGAATGAGTGTAATCTGGGTTTTGCAGCAACACCATGATTATATCCCTCATTTGTTGTCGTTCAGGCAAAGAAATATGATTGTAAGTAATCTTGGCCGAGTTAAATTAAATGAAATAATATATCACTTCCGGAACTTGTCAATTACATTGCGAAAAATCATGATAAAACTAAAACATCAGACTTCACTGAAAGATGTTGTATTTCATAAAGTTAAGTTATCAGTCAAGTGCCAGAAACTTGCTGAATACTGCGTTGAGTTATTGGATGAGTTAACAGTCAACTTACTGAATACTTAAGAAGAAAAAGAATCTGCGAAAGCATTGCGCTAAATTAATTGAAAAATAGATGATATGAGCTTAACTTATTCTAAAGTTTCATTGATGACAATAAAGTGAAGCTGAGAATTATCCTTTTTGCATACATTACTATATTCTTTGAAACGCTCATAATTGCGTCTTTTTCTTCCTTTTTTTTTTTTTTTTTTTTTTTTTTTCAGAAATAATTTTCAGCATCGCGGTAAGTCCGGTAAATCAGGCATCGCAAGCAAATAAAAAGGATGAACTTGAAAAAACGATCAATCTTTTGACAGAACAGATCAAGCAATACGGTCAAAGAATCAATGAGCTGCAAGCATCGTTCGAAAAGCAGAACAGAAAATATTTTCAACAGCGTTCGTTCGCTAAAAGATGCCAAAGTGACACTGGACTTTCAAACATATTAAAGTTTTTCATAATCGATTCCAACTCCATAATTTTTATGAGAATATGTGCAAACTGCAACTGCAATCAATTCAATCTATTTGCATGCTTGCTTGCTTTCTTATGGTTGTCGTTCACCACGCAGATTATAATTTGAATCGAATAAGGTCGCCGTAGACCCATAAATGAATATAATATTATTTTTTTTATTCATAATCGATGAAATTATAGATATTTTTGGTTTTTCATTTTGCAAAATGGAAAATGACTCCCGATATGCCTCTACTCACATTGTTGATGTTTCCGAAAATTGCATAGTTGGATTAATTTATGGGCCTTTAAACAACAAACGCTAGATCTTGAAAAGCAAAAAATTTCGGAAGAATTAAACGGGAAGATTAAACAACAAAAATTTGATTACAAAGAACTGAAAAATTTGCTAAAGGAAGGGAAGTACAATCAATGCAAATCATACCGCCTGTAGCAGTTTATATTATCAGTCGATTTTTTTTATGCTGGAGGAGTAATTTTGATTTGTTGTGAACATCTTTGGAAAAGAATGAACTATTTACAGAAAGAAAACCTAGAAAAATTCTACATTATCATAGAAAGAAATTATTATTATAGAAACAGAAATTGATGCGTGTTAATAATAAATTTTTGCGAATTATTTTCGAGAAATGGAGCAAATAAAAGAGGCAATCTCGAAAGAAAAAAACATGTGATGGTTCCGCGATTGCCAGAAAGTCTGGAAAACACATGAGACATCATGAGAATAACAGAAGTTCGAAAGAACAAGTCTTAGTGAAATAATTATGTTGGTTAGATCCATAGTATATTTATTCAAGTCGACCAAAGATGTTTGCGAAGGAAACTGATCAAATGAAATAGGTGAAGAATTTATATATGTAATTTCAGGGAGCTTTTTTTAGTAACAAATTTTTCAACTTGATTCGAAAAAAGTATGGGCAGCAAGCCGAGATTGTTAACAGATTTCGCCTTAGAGATGTGACAAAACTGTACTCAGTGTAATTTATTTCAGTAATAACGAAATTGATGTTTTGAGTAATTTTGGCAATTAGAGTAACTTCATGATTTTACACATTGTTATTTTATCATAACTGAATTGTTAATTTCTGTCTCCATATATGCTTAAAAAGCCTACATGAGCTTTTTTGAAGCATATTCGTAGGCATTTTTTTTTTTTTTTACTACCCGCTAGCTTTTTCTTATTTTTGTCTCTTGTTTCTCATACCAATACTAAATACAGAAACTGTGATATTTGATAATATTTATTCAGAATCTTTGACATTTGATAATATTTATTCAGAAACTTTGACATTTGGAATATTTATTCAGAAACTTTGTCAACTGATTTAAGAAGATATGGTGTAAAATATATTCAAATGAATTAATTTGAAATCATTTGATTTTCAATAACATCCATTGACTTAATCAGCATCATTATTTTTATTGAGTTATTATATATTAACTTTTCTCATAAATCTCGTGTAGGCGTTTTAAGCATCTATAGAAACAAAAATTAAAAATATTATACATACATTTAATATTTTCATTTTCCAACCTTTTTGTTTTGATTGCGATATTAATCAAACATATTGACTTCAAAATTGCTTAAATTTTTTCTTGTCAACGTATCTGTCTAATTTTGTAATATTTAACTTTAATAAATAATAATCTAGGACGAAAATGACATTTATTAGGCTTTAATTCAGCTTCATCATGGATTTTGGTCTGATGAATTTTTTTTTTGAAGATATCGAGTTATTTAAACAGGAAGAGATGTGATTTGAATATTATTTTGTTAAAAAATTTAATTTTCAAGAAACTGTCCGGAATTCCTACACCAGATGCAAATATGGACGAGAAACGGAAGTTCCCTACCTACATCCGCTTTTGCTTTCTAGTTCTTCTATAATAGCTCGGCAAGATAGGAGCATCTGTCTGAACTGTTGGAAAAAAGAAAGGAAAGGCTCGGTGGAGGACAGTTACGATTTTCAAAATAATCATCGCTGCAAGTCCCTTTTTGCTTGAACATCAGATAGTTTGTAAAGGATTCACTGAGGCATTAAATTGGCCATTGCGTGAATATGAATTTTTTCTGTGAGCCTATTTTTCATCTTGCGTCTCATTTTTTATCGTGACACTTTTCAAGGATACTGTAGTGCGCATGAGATGTATTGGAATATGAATGCTATTCCCAACATGCCATCAGCTCTATTCCCGACCAGAACCTTTCATATATTCCAGTTTTCCAACATTGGAAAGGTGAATTTCTGCTGCAAACCTTCATTAGGATTTCACAAAGTTGTCGGCGGTGGTAAGAAACGAATCATATAGTAATAGTTGTTTCATAAAATGTTTTAAAATTCACAAAAAATACCGGCAGAATTCATTCGAAATTGATTACTTTCTTTTATAATATTTTCGTCACTTAATCAATATCCTCGTTTTGGTTTTCTTTTCTTCGATCTTATTTTCCTGGCGAGAAGAAGGCTTTAAAAAAAAAGGTATAAAATTTATAATCCCATTCCAAGGAACTGTTTCTGATAACTATAACAATGGAATTTATTTTTAGATTGACGTTCGTTCACGCTGATTTTTGCTGGTAGAAATAGAAATGCTGTTAATCAAAACAAAATTCTTCTTCTTCTTTAACTATAACCGTAAAAAGAATACAAGCTACAATTTTAAGAAATTGATCAAAAAAGGAAATTGTTGTAAATTAAATTTTTAAATTAAATTCTGTCATTTTGACTTTCTGTGATGATATCTCAAAGTTGTAATTTGTGATGGTAAATGAGCTGTCTATTCAAATTCATATGATAAGTTCGGAAAAATGGTAGAGAATTATTGGATTTATGAACACTATAAATTCATTGTTGCCGTGCCTCATTCGATGCTATTCAATTATATTTCCATTTAATGAAAATGAAATTTAATATCAAATATATAAATTTAAATATTCTCGGAGGTAAAATTTGAAATATATTTGAATTCAAGTTATTTTGAATGATATAAAATATAAAAAAATGATAGTTTCAATAGTTTTCGTTCAAGCTGATTATTCGGAGTAATTTGATTTGTAAATCCGTCAAAGCAAATAATGGAATAATAATAGCCAACGCACGTATACAAATAATCCGCTCATGAACAGTACAATAACATATAATAACATGAATTGTGTACTGAAGCATAAATTATACAAACAGGATTACTGATGACTGTCTTGGGAGGGAATGTAATGGTAGGGAGGGAACAGGGAACCGGACCGGAACATTCGACGACTAATAAGGATTGGTTCAAACCAGCCAACCACTAATTGACTTCCTTTAAATTCCCTCAATTCCCTCTTCCAAGTTCCTTCTCTTCTAGGGTTGCATTAATAACCTCTTTGTCAACTGCTTGGCCGAACGACAAAAGGCAAAAATCAGGTGATTTTCACTTACCGTAACCTCCGGCCGTTTCTGGACTGCCAAAGATAATTGATTTCATTTCCTTCTTTTCCAGCTGCGTTACTTCCAAGATAGTGCCAATGCGTATCGCTCTGCTTCTCTGACTTGCGTATACGAAGCGTATTTATAAAAATATATAAATGAATCGTTGAAATATCGAATTGCTAAAAACAGTAAGTAAACTAATTTCTGTAAAGAATTATTGGATGAATTTATAATTAAAATATGCAAAGCAATGAAGAAACTTTCCTTTGTATCGTAGTCGGTTGCAATACTTTTAAAAGATTAATGCATATCATCTGGAAGATTAATCAAAGAACACAGATAGATGAAGAAGAGTTAAAAAAGTAGTCGGATGAACATCGTAATTAACCTATGAGTTGAAATTTAAATTAAAAAACTGAAATATGAGTTGAAACTTAAATTAAAATTTAAAATGATTAAGAAATATCAGTTTAGTGCGATTTGCACTATTGCGTTGGATATTTGACAGCAAGTATTTCTACATGATAAAATTACACAATTTTATAGTATAAAAAGACTTAAACTTAATTAACTAGAAAAAACAAAACTCTCCGTTTGATTGTTTATTCTTGTAATTGTTTAGTTCTTAAATTCACAAAATTTACTGGTGAATTTTCACAAAATTTTGCAGATGATTAGTATATTTTAAACTTGAATTAATGAAAGAAAAACAAAAAAAAAAAAAAAGAAATTCAGAATATGCAATAACAAATGATGATAAGTTTGCAAGCTGATTAAGCGAAGCTCATTAAATATTGTTGAGGGAAGATATAGAAATTTATGGAAGAGGCAATTTGTTGAAGGCTGATGATCGTCTCTGCGTACATCAGCATTGTTCGTGCTTACACGCTTCTGCGATCAAATATAATCTCGAAACAACAATTAATGTCTACTCCGTCAATGAATAGTCCTTTTCAATGCGGGAGTAACCTGTTTTACTGTGTCTTGTTGGGGTAACTTTCTGCATTCCAAACTCTAATGAACTATCTGCAGATCCAGAAAATTATGGAAGCAAGATTTTCCATTTTTTGCGGTAACTCAACTGTTTAGAATCAAATGCGATAAGCATAAAAATGGAATCAATTTTTTCATATGTAGTATTTGTTGTGGCCACAAAAAAGTGGTTGTGGATATTATTAAAATATGTGACGTAAAGATTATTAATTCGAAAGTCTTTTTGGTTCAGACTGAGCAGTTTTCATGCCACAAATATTTATCTTTCCCATTTTTTAATAAAACAGCCATTTCAACTTTTTCCCTGAACTGTTTATTACAGATTTGATCCACTTTTCTTAGACTGTCATAACACACGGAAATAAATTTATATTGCAGTTCGTTGCAAACTTTTGCATAACAATTTTTCCACTTTTCTGGTACATGCAAATCTATTACTCTTTGCAGTAATTGTTTGGTTATATCCAAGCGAGGAATAGTATTCTATAACAGTTCCAGGAAGTGTTCGCAAAATTTAACTCAACAATTGATACATTGGATGTAACTTTGTTTTGGAAAAAATAATAATGAAGTTGAGTTAAACTTCGCAATTCAACATTTTAACATCATATTTTTGTCAAGTGTGTAATATAGGAAAGAAATAGATATTTCAGTGTATTATTACTATTATTATTATTGCTCATAAATTCTCATAACTGAGCACCCAAAAATGACGGAGTAAGTGACTTTTTTGTGGATGAACGATCACTTTCCACATGAACGATTCACGACGACGACCAGCGAAATCTTTTCTGGTCTCAGCGATCAAGCATTCTGGATTTTATATGTTGGTTGTCTTCACTGTTTGTGTATGTATACATGCGCTGCTATCTGTGCTGTCAGTTGAACAGAATTTTAACTGAAACTTCGGAAAAAAAAGAAGAAAAAACTTAACGATGTGGGTTCGGAGGCGGTAGTTCGATATATGATCACCATATAATGAAGACGTCACTTGTTGTCAAAGTCCTTTAAGTCTCCGCCCAACAAAAGAATTGGGTATCAGGAGGAACGGGAGGGTGAAGGAATTGTTGAAAAAGATTTGCTGTAAATTTGAAAATGATTTTAGTGGCAACTATTTGCCTCGTCTGAACAACAGTATTTCTATTATTAGCGCTGTTGTTATTATTGTTATTTTATATCAACTTTTTCATTTGCACTCACATATGGATAGATATGATGATATCCATATCTATACAGGTAGATGAAGCAATAAGATGAATTGTGTATTCTTCACACCTTTCCACAATTCTTTGTTCTAAGTGTACATTGGAGTTCATCTACTCATCACTCAAATTTTTATTACCTCATTTTAAGCTTAAACAAATATCGCCATGAATTTTTTTTTTTTCTATTTTTATTTCTCTAAAGAAATAACTTAGGGAACTTGCAATATCGGGTAAGCCATGGATCTAATGCACATATCAAGAAAAAATAAAGTTAGAGCTACTGAGATAGCAGAAGCTATATATATATATGGTGTAAAAACTTTCTGCAATTTTCAAAGTTTTGCTTCCCAAAAGCATATCGAGAATAGAAGAAGAAGAAATGATACAATGTCAGTTGAGTGTGCTTGCCAATATTAGGTAGAGGAAGAGGATTTGTTGCGCATGAGTTGTTCGGTGTGAATAAGTCATGCAGCCTAGGTTGGTAAAGCCATACAGCCTAGGTTGGTACAGACGGAGGAAATATATTAGAACAATGCACTAGGCCTTCGTGCATGACAAATGTTCTTTTCCATATTCACTTTATTGTCGCACCACCTTGAATATGGAATTTTGGAAAGCGGTAGGCTCAAGCAACCTGTTGTTTGATATGCTTCATTACTCGCAGCAATGGCACCATACTGGTAACATGCTCTTTAACTAATATGAAAGTCCATACTTTTCTGGAATAAAAGTGGCACCAGTAATTGCAGATAGCAAAATTGGCTTGACAAAGTTCATCTGTCTGGTTTAATTCCGACGACACTGTTGTAACATCGATCTCATTGATTTGAAACGTCTAATTACTTTTTCGACAATCAGTATATTCTACCAAAAATTTGGATATTTTCAGGATATATTGTTGCTGCACATTAATTCTTTAATTTATGGCCGATTTTAACAAGTAATCTACGGTGTAGTTCAATATCTTATAGTACCGTGATGAACTGATTTGATTATGGTGGTGGTTGCAGCAGTGCAGTGCAGTGCAGTGCAGTCAACCGAAGGTAACTTTCATGAGATCATTAGCTTTGAATGTGCATTTCAAAGCGGGTGTATAAACTGTTGTTATGTAATTGTGCGTGAATATAGAGAGCAGATGCAGCTGCATTAGCAGCAATTGTAAAATTCATGAAATATGGAAGGAAACAGTATGAACTTTAAGAACAATCATATAGCAATGTGATGTTTTTGAATGTTTAATTACGCCCAAAATGTGGCGCATCTCCGAAAAATTCTCGAAAAAGTACTGTTTGTTTCTGATATGCAAGAGCCAAGATGTTATGGCTTTTCCCTTCAGTAAAACGTATGGGCCATTTGAAAATCAAATGTATTAGGCGCGAATCAACTATCCCAAAAATTATTAATTTCGTCAAAAAGCAAGCATTTTTCATTCTTTACAGTTTTAAGCAAGCATTTTTCATTCTTTACAGTTTTAAGTTGTTTGGCGAAGAAGACTTTCACCTTGTAAAGAACAAATAGAAAAATTCGCTAGAGATCCTAAGTTATTTTTGCAGAATTTTTGCTGAATCCAATATTTTTTTTTTTTTTTTTTTTTTTTTTGGGCTTACTTTTATATTTATTACACTTAATCATCCTCGGTATTCCAATTGGCCATATTTTCAAGAATGTATCATAATTTAATTAGATATTTTTATGGAATAAATTATTTCTATTTACTCTGATTACAGATCCTCTATCTCTTTACGCTATTTGCCTTCTAAATCGAATATTATATTTCGTACTGAATATTTTGAAATTTTATAATTTATTTCCAATGAAAGAGATATACAAAGCAAATAAAATTTTCTAGAATCATAGAATAACACGTCTATATTAGTCAGCGCGATTTAACAACTGAGTTAGCAGAATCATTCAACTTTCTGTAACAGCAAATTTTTTATAATTGATTTGCTTAAGATCAATTAAACAAGATCAATCACATAACTAATATTATATATTGGTAGTTAGCAAAATAATTCTGATAATTCTGGAAGTCACAGACTTGTATCACATGTTTCGTAAAAATGCCCATTGCAAAATTTAACAGCTAAAAAGAGTTTTTTTAAAAGCGCATTATAGCTTACCATCTCATTTTAGTTATTCCCCAAAAACCTCATAAAATCAGACTGATGGAATTCTAAAACAGAAATGTGATGCCATAATTAATCAAGTCGGGATAGGAAGCAGAGTGTAAATTTCTCAACTTTTTTGTTTTGACAAATTTTTCCGCTGTTCATAAAGTAACATAGACACATAAGTTAGAATTGAGGATTCGGTTTTGACTTGATTATCCTTATCGGAATTAAAGTCGTAAGATAAGACTAATGTTATATACTGCAAGATTCACTCTTCAATTATCACACTGATTGATAAAGCACATCATCTATGCTTTCCTTCCATTTGTTCAAAATATTGAATGATCATCGATTTGTGAAGGAATTTAAGAACTATCTAGAAATTGTATTTTCATCAAAGACACATACATTAAAAAAAGAAACATTGAAACACTATTAATAACATATAATACATTGAATGCAATAAAAGTTATGCAGTTTTGTATAGCATTATTTGGAAAAATTGCAAAGCTAAAAAATTACTGCTGTCTGATGTCAGATGAAATGATTGAACTTCAACTAGCTATCTAATATCACATTAAAATAATTAAATTTCGATTTGTTTGGCTCTATTTATTTTTTATTCTTTTGCTCGATCTTTTCTCACTAATCAAAATATATGCAAAGAAGAATTAATTCAGAGCTCTCAGTAAAAATAATTAGATTTAGCTGAAAAGTGATGACACGAAGCATTTCCTCATAATTTAGAATTTTTACTAAATTATAGTTATTTCGCTAGAGTAACAAAATAGTATTTCATCATGATAGTATCAGAACTCATAATTTCCTGAATCAATCAAAACCCCAATCATTCAAGTTTTATAATTCTTAACATTCGTACTGTGCGAAAAGAGATTATTGACATTTCAGACAAGATTTGTTGCAGTACAAATTTTGATCTGTGATTTACTTGAAAATACTGAAATTCTCATTGTTTCTAAAAGTTACAATCTTCACTCTCTATTCAAAGTAATATATTCAGAAAATCAGTTCTTTCTTAACTTGAAGATGAAGCGCATGAAAATTATGCACATAAGTTTTTAAGTTCTTTCACGTGGCACAGTAAAATTTGACCAAAGGATCAACCTGAAGGATAATTATATTAGATTAATATATAAAAAATAAATGCTTCGGTAAAATTAAACTTGTTGAAATTTGCTATGAATCATATTCGTTCATTTTCTGAACGCTAAAAATCACAGTGTCTAATTATCGCTTTTTCCCGTAATCCAATTATTGTATTTCAATATACATACATTATATTTGGTAAGATTAAATATGTTAAATACATATTATAACATTTACTGCTTTAGATAAAAGTTATATCCAACACTTACAGCATTTCAAATTTTATTCTGCAAATATAAGAATAAAAAACCTGGAACTTCTTTCCATTCACTTTCTAGCCTCTTCTTCGTTCCTAACGAATAAATTTTCAAATCAGGATAGCAAAATTGTTTGTAATATTGTCAATGACTGAATATCGTTTATTCGCCAAAATGATCATTGATATTGATTACCTTTGCCAGAGCGTGATACTATTTGTGATAAGCTTTATTTCATATTTAGTATACTTTTTGAAAAAAAATGAATTTCGATTAAATTAGGTAAATCATAAAGTATAATATAAGATTTTGTAATTTTTATTCCGTCCATTTTGAAGCACTTTTTGACAGAATTACAATAGTAATATCACATATAATGGTATCTCAAATTTCATTTGAGAAGTTGCATATAATTTAGTCATAATATTTCAGGTTGCTATAAATTCCCGCACTGGGAATTTGTTTTAGTAGCCAAAACAAATTCTAAATGATACACTTTTTCCAAATTGCTTTAATGTTAGCCTATTATTCTTAAACGACCAGTGCATTGGAGATGATATTTAAATTTGACTTTTCAAAAACCAACGAATTTGTCTTCCATTTTACCAAGTTATTTTGCCCAGTATTGTTTACTTTCTACTCCATTTTAGAATATTGGAGTATGCTTATCAGTAAAAAATCAGGCTGTATCCCCATTATTTGATGCATGACATTTTAAAAGGTACAATTTACGTCATTTGTGTCCTTTATACAATGATGCTACTATCATTTACTTCAACATTTGCTTTAGGACGATAAAATTCCCCCTAGAAAAGTTTATTTAGCAACCTCCTCCACTACCGTTTTTTTTTAATTTTTTCTACTGTTTCGTAATTTTTATGCAGAAAACTCAAATTTAATCATCAATAAATTAAAATAGAGAATAAATTTTCAAATAAATAAGAAAATGGTTGAGAGAATTTTTTGACTTTAAATTATTTGACAACTTCTTTGCAAAAATGACAGTAAAATACTCAATATTTTACCAGATAAAAATTCCTCATCAAAAATTTGAAATATTTTCATTCTTAATTTGAATGAAAAAGTGCCGAAAATAAATCTTATTGTAATTATCATTTGGGTATTATTTAAGTGAACTATTGCAGATTGTAAATTGCTCTGAAAATATTGCATGATTCATAAAAATTTTTGCGACATGTCAGATAGTTAAAAGGAGAATTTAAAGTTCATGACAGGTCCAGAAAATGATAAGGTAGGTTTAGATGCCAACAAGTAGCGGATTATCTCCCCTCAACCAGCATATTTATAGGCTTGCAACAATATTCGAAAAGATGCATGCCATTTTTTGCGTGGCATGCACTAATTGCTTGGCCAACGATCGCATGAACTGTACACCAAAGGGATGCGATTGAGCAATTACTGAAAAGAATTCTTGAATTAGTGGTAAGGCCAGTGAACCGGAACAATAACTAGCTTCATGGTAATAGTGACCTGTTTCAACTAGCGGATGCACTAGGAAATCGACCGGTACAATAACAATTGTCTTGTTATAATAATTTGCATATTACTTCCTGGTAATAATACCATTTGCAGTTTTGGCTACTTCTCTCTCCTTTCACTTTTTCTCCTTTCTCACTCTTTCTTTCTTCATTTTATAAGAATTTTCTCAAACCTTTTTTGTTTTTGTTCAATTTCAAAATGAATGAGTGAAAATCACATTCTATTTGCGCGTAGGATGCTGCGTGTTACTCTGTTGCAAGCTATTGCTGCAACTTGGAAGATTAGCCAAGCTGTCAAATTGCTACCTGCTCTACCACTATCTTATGACACATTTTTAACATCTGACCTTTTTATTTAGAAACCATTCATTATTTTCGATATTCCGAAAAGCTTTTGACAATTCTGATATTTAGCTGTTAAAATGCGAAAATTTCGGTGATCAATTGATAAAGCATTGATATATCTATCGATATTCAAGTTTATCAATTTATTCGACATTAATTTTTCAGTTCATTCAATCAATTTGTCTAGAAAATACTGAGTTTGATTTTTTTTCTTTTTTTGAGGTTAGTAAATTTTTATTGTAACATGACTGAGATGACGAGAATAGCAAAATATTGAGGTGTTATTTGGTGCTGGGAGCAATTTGTCAATGTTCGTCATATGTCATAGTGAGTGCTTATTTGTTTGATGGGAACCTGATAAGAAATGATTGGAGTACCTTGACACAATTACGTCAAACTGTGACATGCAGATAAGCAATCAAGATACTGAGGGCATGAAGCCTACCTTACGTATTCTATAACTTCACGGTTTACCTGCATAACTCAGATTCAGTTATCACTAGAATCGAATTATCGTGCTAATGATTTTCATGACTGAAATCATTCTTTAAAACATACGATATAGAAAATCGTGATACTGGAATTCAAAATTTGTTTGAAAACTATTAATATTCTAGAGTTGAACTATTGACAGTGTAAGAGGATGTGTACTACTTACTGGTCACTACTTAAATCAACCAATTTAGCATTTTTTGGACAAAATAAGCATAGTTTATGTAAATGTCGGATCTCTTTGTTTTTGCTTATAAGTCGCTATTTTCCGTATCAACTGTTAGTTATTCATTCCAAAATCTACGCGCTTGAAATAAGCTGCAAATTTTTCTCTTTAAATAAAAAAATCCCTAGATTAAAAAAGACAATTTGAGTCCCAAAACATGATCGAACTTTCAATTAGAAGTGAAATTTGAACAAAATTCGTTTAACTTTAATTTCAATAATTAATCTCTATAGACAGTCATTTTTCATTTTGAGTGATGAATTGTGGGAATTTCTTTTATTGCATTTGCTAAATACTTTCATACAAGCAATTTATGAAAAGTTCATTGCTATATGACATATCAGTTTGGCATTGGGATTGGCGTTTGTCCCTAGACACAGTATGAACTGCAATCAACGAATCATATGCAACAAGACATAGTTTCCATGTATCTGTCAATCAATCTAACTTAAATTATTCAGATTGATTAACTAGCCATTCGTATGTGACATTTCCAAACTTGAAACCTGCCATTTTATCTGCAATAAGAAGTTTCAAGAATTTAGACTTTTTAATAATCTATTTATTAACAAGTTAGTTCTTGTCATTTTCGATCAAAGATCAAAAACTGCATTACTATCACAAATAACATATTAATATCAAAATTGATAAGCTTGCACTGATATAACTTGTATGTAAATTATCTCCCTCCTAAATATATTTTATTTTCTTGAATAAAATTTTTTAAATTTGTTAGTTTTAGCTGAAAAATTATGTAAGAAATCAATGCTTACACTTGGTAAAAAAGGGATGAACAAAACAAGTGAGTAGTATGGATGAAACATCCAGAATGCCATTCCACAAGCCTATTCGATTGGAAAGAGAGAGGAAGAAGAATTATGGATGAACTTAGATTAGAAGGATTAGCATTTGAGCTCGTTATTAGCATTGTAATGTACCTCTCACCATTGCTATATGCCTTCTCAACTCAATACTACCAACCTATCTAGGTTGCATATTCCATGTGTGTATCTAATTGATGCTCGGCATAATTAGAACAAATTACGCTTTAAATTTAAATGAATATCTATCTGTTTTAAGAAAAAATTTTCATAATTCGTCTTCAAATTATAAAAGGCAGAAAAAAAAAAATCGCTTTTGACTAGAATTCCAGGAGTTCAATTCATTATTATTTTCAGTAGTTAGTCGACGAATTTTTAAGAAGAAAGTTGAAGTTCAAGAAAAGTGTGAATCTGATGATACTTTGTCAAAATTGCTGCAGATTGCAAGTGCTTAGTACTAGATTTTTAAGTTTGCCTCAAAAACTGAATAATGAAGAATCTTTACTTTTTATTTAATAAAGGTCACTTTAATAATTTGAAAACAAATATTCAAGTTTAAATTTATTCTTATGCAAATTATTCCTGTAATTATGTGCAGTAAATAGCTAAAATCGTTTTCATAAACAGTTTAAAAAGTGAAAAGAAAATGAATTGTTCATCCATGAAAATGACGAGAAATTCAATGATGCTGAATCCATTTTTCCATATCAGAGCAGTGTAATTATCCAGTTATTGATTATTTAATTTACAAGATCTGTCAAAACTACAAATTTATGGAGAGTAATGTTGATGGTGAAGATTTCTATGTCATATTGTAAAGGATCAGAATATTCCTGTGGATTTAACACGGCTGCAGTTCAAAATTGCCATAGAATTAATATCACTGCAGTTCAAAGTGCAGTTAGTTTGCTTTAGTCGTTCATCTATTAAACTATCTCGAAAAACTATGATATCCTATATGCAAAATTGTCGTAATCATTTTGATACTACAAGCATTTTACTGCCAGAAGTAGGAAATTTGGAAACTTATATTTAAAAATTAGGAAGCATTATGTGATTTGCAGTTTGCAAGCATCTCAGAAATGAAACTTGCTTGAAACTTGCTCTTTTGCTTGAATCACTGGAACGATATAATTAAAAGCAGTGCTGCTAAGAATGCTTGTTGAAATAAATTTGGGAACAATTAATGCTTTCAGGATATAATAAATATTTGAAATAAGATAGGATAGAGTCATATTTAAGCCAAGAAAAAACTTTGTTTGACTATTTCTAAAATATTTGGAGTTAGTAATAGGTACAGAACTTATCAATTTATAAATTTTTAGCGAAGAGGGTGATGGAAAGCAGCAGAGAAGGAGAGACTGAGCAAAAGTGACATTCAACCCAATCTATGCACCATTTCATTGATTTAGTGAATTTTTTTCTAATTTTGAAAAAATTTGTGGATTAATAGAATTCCACTGCCACTACTTTATATGTAACAGACTGTTGGAGCGAATATTTTTTCAAATTTTCTAACAAAATTGATATATAATAACAAAATAAATGTGACACCATATGGAAGATATGGATGGTCAAGAATGATGATTACTTGAAAAGGTCGAATAGGCCGTATAGGAATTGTAAATTTAATGGAATTGATATTATTAATTCGATTACACTCATAAGTTATCATCACTTAAATATCCTAACGGGTAGCACTGGATGAGGATAGTGGCAATGCAAAAAGAGATGAGAGGACACACACTTTCCAAGTGTACGCAATTTAGAGCATTAGAAGTAGAAAGCCCGCAGATACGGTAACTCTCTGCAACTGATTGGTCTGTCTCACCTTCATTGATCTGCTCTATTGGCTCGCCCAAACATAAATACTGAACGTTCCCGTCCCAAACAAACCCGTGGAAAGACTTTGCTTTCAAAACTGAAAACTTACGTTGGAGGCGCTGCGGCTTGCGCTGCGTACACATGCATATATATGTGCAATTGCTGCCTGTGACACGGAAAAGAAGGCAAAATTTGTAGACATCACATACATGCACATGCACACATACACACACACACACACACACACACACACACACACGCACACACACACACAAACACACACGCATATATACAACATATACATACACATCGAATGATGCAAGACGGTGCGTTGGAAACAAGCCTTTTTTGGATATTCACGCAAAAGTGTTTCAACTCTGCTTTTCTGATATATCCTGGTAAATCTTTTCAACTAATTAATTCAGTAACTAAACTTCTTTCTAAGCCTCAAAGTACGAGGAAAATTTGTAGAATGATTTCATCGAAGAGGTTTGCAGCAAGATAAGATGGAAAGAAATGCAATCGTCTAGTGGAAGTTGTTTCCAAGTACCGAATGATGATAATGCCCTGTTTGATAGGTTTTGCCTTTTTGAACCGTGGAATAGTTCTGCTATTTTGTCGCAAAAAAATGGTGCATTTGCGAATAATAAATATAAATGTAGGAAGAAAAGGATAAAACTGCAACCCTTCAGTGCAGTTGGTGAAGCAGAAACAACTGCACAGCTCACATACAGACATCGAATATACGCCTGATTAGGCCCGTCGCCTCTCGCGTGTCGGTTCACTTAATTTTCAGAGAAATCATTTGATTTCACGCGTGAACTGCCACCCCTTTCCATTTCTCCTAAATACACAAATCATCAGTGGCAGCAGCAGGAGGAGCAGGAATAAGTAGCATCATCATCATCATCTTCAGCGTCATTCCTATTTTACCAGCTAACCGCTTCCATCTTCGTCAGAATCCTCTACCTGGATATTTTGCCCAAAGCTATCCAGAATCCATGATATCGCTTTTTATCTTGCAATCGGTATTACCAACTGATAGCACGAATTATACATCTATGCTTATGATGACGATATCATGCTCTTTCTCAGTTCAACAATATACCATGATTTTTGTTGAACAAAGAACGACATGATCAAATCAGTTCTACACTATTATCTAGCGTTGAGAAATCTGAATTACATGCAGTAATCTCGTTTCTAACGGTTAAATCTATAATCATTTGTGAAATTCATGAAGAACTTCTGAATATACTCATTATTATCTTATTTCATTTTTTATGGAAAAAACTTGCTCGTAAATACTCTTCTTATGCTTTAGAATATTTTTCAAAAATAAATATATCTCGTAAATTAAACTTTGTGTAAGTTCAGAAAGCATTTTCCTCTTTCATACGAAAATTCGAAAAACTAATATTAATTTAAAGCATCAGTAATAGTCAGATAAATTTGTCAGTTTCTTATCATCTGAAAAATCATTATTATAGTAGAGACCAATTATACTTGCTTCTGCCACTATTCTGCAAGGAATTATATTTAACTGTATTATGAAGTTTCATATTTACAGTATAATTTCGCGACTTGGAACAAAATGTGTCAGGTTGTTTTGAAATATTCTTGTGCATCACTTACTATCCTCAAAAACTGTCAAAGGTCACAACAAAAGCCAGTTGTAATCATAATGATATATTTTGACAAATGCTCTCGTACACTTGCATTCTGTATCATATGTGCGTTACATTGGTGAAAAACACAATTAATCATCTTATTTTCTACTTTTGGTTAATTTTGGTTTGAACACTTTGATCACTTTCGATCGAAGTGATTCTAAATTATTTAATGAATCTATTTATTTTGAAAAATTACCTTAGAAATTTTGAAATATGCAAAAATGATAATTTTTATCGTTGCCACAGGCAGAATCAGGCTGTGATCGATAAGTAAGCAGTAGCTAACGTGAAGTGATCACTATCCTGTATTTATCCGTTGCTCTCACCTGAGCTGCACACTTTCGTTATTCAAATAATGCGCTTATGCATCAATTCCTCCTGACAAGTATTCATTTCGATAAAATTAAATTACGCTGAATTCCTTGCTAATAAACTATGAATATGTATGAATACCACCTAATAATCGAGCTAATTTTCATCCCAAGAGATTATAAAATGTTGAAACTTCATCAGTCAAGATTTGATCTTTCTTACCGTATCTTTCAGGTGATTGGAAAGGAAGTGATTGAGTGTTTGTAGTAGCTACAGCAACTGCACAGGCTGTGGTTACTTCGATAACAGCAGCCTGTCGGCGTGGTGTTCAATCGATGTCTTATGTTGCTTTTACAGCTGAACATGACCAGAACGTAATGCCGTGCAATCGAGGTGAGTATTTCATTTAAATCTTTTCTTTTCTTGGGAAAAAAAAAAAAAGGTATTTCTTTTCATACTTGAATCCTGGAAAAACAGATTTTCTTGCTTGAATTCTGGAAAAACCGATTTTCTTTCATCCTGGAAAAACAGATTTTCTTGGATCCATCCATCAACAATAAATTCAATTTTGTGATTTACCAATTGCTGATTTCAGTTTGCAAATTTACCCTTTTTATGCAATTGCTTGCTATTTTTTCCTATTTCCAAACATAATTTAAATTCCTTGAACTTTTTCAAGCATCAATTTCATTTTTGTGCAAAGTTTTTATGGATATTTCGTTTACCGAAAATTACAGACGCATTGAAAATGCCATATCTTCTTATTCTTGAAATTCCCAATGCAAAAATAGAAAAAGTAGATTGTAATTTGTTTTTTTTTCCTGTAACTTCAAGTATTACTTAATCTATTGCGTGATTCAATTCAATTTTATCATCAAGTACTCATCCAGAAGTTTTGAATTCCAATGGCTTTCCTTACAAATATCTGTAGAATTATTCAACATTGAAAGTAGGCTCATTACTTATTACTTTATTCTTGCTCTGTGGATCTCTTCCTAAGAATAACTCAATCAGCTAATTGCGTAAGTCTTCAAATTAGCTTCTACATATAAATATGAGAGACTGCATGATATAAAGAGAGAGAGTTAACTTCTTCGTTTGCATTATTTAAACTAGGTGTCAGTCACAGCATCACAGAATTAATTTAATTTTGATATTCTCTCGGGTATTCATCTCACCGTCTATTCATTTCTTTCCTTTTCACCAAATGACATTCATAGACCGATAATACTTATAGAATTTTAACTTATAGAAAAACAAAATTTCAAATGAACACTTGAAAACTTCTCAAAAAATGCATAGCTTTTAAAAAAATGACAAAGCCCTTTTTGTAATCCATGAATCTGTCATCAGAACCAGAAAACTTTTTATTCTATCATTATCAGTGGTTGCTTACTTTGTTCAAGGCTCTTATAAAGTTTCGAATGGACGATCTTATAGATTATAATTTGTTTTGTTTTACTGAATTGCTACTCTTTGAAATTATTCGTAATTTAGTTATACAGTAAATCAATTTTACTATTTATAATATATACCGCACAATAGGTATTCCCTATCTCGAAAAAATTCGTTTTGAAAATTACGCTGAATGTTGTCTCTCCTACATGATACACTCAGTATCAATGTTTGCCTCGGATAATCGTAGATTTAGATTAATTAGATTATTAGATTTTAGAAAGCATGATGACTGAATGCTCAATTTCTTAATGATATTTATATTGTTTTCTTCCATTTATGTCATCTTTTATTATATATTTTTACATCAATAATTTTGTTTTCTGATTTTTTTCCAACTGGATTAGCCTCATTTTTCATCATTTGAAACATTCTTGATTTATGATGGCTCATTTGATTGGGCTTATTTCATTATGAAAAGCCATATAATTATGAAAAATTGGAAGCATCATGGAACCAGTCTTTATTTTTTTCTTCAAATTTGTGCTATTCCAATATACTGGGCGAATATATCAAACGCATGACATTCTTTTGATCTTCAGCTTTAAGCAAAAAGATTTTAAGCAGAATTTATTTTTTGACTCTTTTATTTCTCCTTCTCCTGCTCTCTTTAAAAATGCAAATGTATCATTTCAAAATTTCAAATAGATTAGTTTTATTCAAAAAAAAACTAGTTAGTTGGAACTTAAGAGCAAATTTTTTCAAGCAAAAGAGTGGGAATGAATAATTTGGGCATTTTTGAGAGGTTATTTTATTGTGAAAACTGAATATTTGACAAAAACCGTTACGAATGAGGAATTTAACGACGTACGGAAATGATAGGTTACGTCCTAAGAAGAACTATCCATGAACTGCATCGTTAACGAATTGCCAATTGTCCATTCAGCAGTATTTTCGACAATTCACATAAATCACAAACCAGTTTTTATTGGTTATTCAAAAACTTTTCGAATTTAAGTTGAAATGCACTTAATTCAAATCTCATTCAGAAGCCTAGATCTACAAAGAGACTTTATCAGGCATAGGACCAGAGAAATTGGTTTGATATAGTTAAAAATTGAATTTAAAATACATATTTATGCATTTGCGAGCAAATTTATGATAAAATTATATTTTCTTAGCTCTTATAAAATCCAAAAACGAGATTTCGTTCAATTAACAAGATGAGAGAATAAGAATTTACTTAACAAATAGTTCTTGGAAGAGCTTGTATGAAATTTTCTCTATTAAATGAAAGTAATACAATGGTATGGATGTAGTAATTTCTTGCTTTCAATCTTTAAAGAGAATTGAATTCTTAAAATTTATCTGGTAGAGAGTAAACATGAATCTTAGTCATTAATTTTTTTTTTCTTTTGAAATTTTCCAACTCCAGATTGACTGCATAATTTTATTTCATTGGTCTAAAATTTTGCATCAATCTTTTCCATTTTCTAAGCCATCATAATAAACAAAAAGCTGATTCGAAGAGCAGAAGCCAATCATACACTGCATTCCAAGTTTCTTGTTTATGTCAGAAATAACTAGCCTCACCTATAATTTTCACTCTGCCTCATCATTCTACCTTTCCTTTCTCTTTTATATTATCGATCTAATCGATGTTTGCTATCTGAAGCAGTTATTAATGTTTATTATGAGATTTCAAATTTCAACTGATAGAAAAGCATGTGAAATTTTGGCATGTTTTGCTAGAACTAATTGATTGACTTCTGACTACTGGTTGATGAAATGATTGAATTGAATGGTCGAAGAAATGTTCATTAGCGATATCGTTAAAATTGAAAAGTGATGAGTGGAAGACAGCAATAGCAATGTTTGATATGTTTCTACAAAATGTGAGAACATGATGAATGGTCGTTGCAACTGATCATACGGTTGTTACTAACTGTTTTTCCCTCCTCATCTTCAAACCGACTAATTTTCCTGTTTTTACCCTAAAATTTACGACGATAACAATGATTTTTGTGATACGGGAAGGAGGAGGAGGTATTGATGGTGGTAGTTGAACGAGTTTGCCCTTCTAGCATCAACTGTTGGCCAGCGTATCGGAGACACTTTGACAACGAACCATCATCATCCCATATCGCGCTTTGTTAGACATCGCAGCAATTCATCATTCAAATTGAAAAAAATGAAACGAAAAAAAAAAAATCATGAATTTGTACAAAGAAATCGAAGTTTTTTGTAAGCTTTTTTACGTTTTATTTTTGTCCAATTTTTTTCCAAGCAAATGTAAATTAGACTGAATTGTTGTGCTATTTCGATTTTCACTATCAAATTAAGATAAATTTTCTCTAAAAATTTAAAATTTTTACTTATTAAATCAAGAATAATTCAGGCAAAGTGTTGTTTTTGCATGTAAAAACTGCAAATTGAATTTTTATTTTTCGCATTATTAAAGCAAATTTTGTGGGGGTATTTAAAGTATCATAGTGCTGAAAGAAATTATTGCTAGCCGAACATGAAACAGAACTGGTACCATAAGATCTCAGAATTATTTCAGAAAGACAAATTTAGCTTGATGTGTTGTTACCCGCATCTTAGTAATACCAAGTAATCTAGTGAATGGCACCTTTGGTCTATTTTGATGATTCGATAATAAAAAAGAAACAACATTTAGATAGGTCATGTTGATTGGTTACTGTATGATGATGATGTTGAAAGTATAGGTGTGAAAAATAGGGATGAATTGGATTGTGTGAATTGGAGTGGGGCCATTATGAAGGGTGATATGTAAATAATGGGAAGGATATCTGGATAGAATTTGGGTTTGAAAGGTATGTCGGTGAAGTGAAAGGTAAAGGAGAGATACGGCTCAAAGGGGGAAGAAAGGCCATTATGATGATTGAGCTGAGCTTCCCTTCCAGTAATAGATTGGAGTTGTTTCATTGAAAATAGAACCATTGGTGGTGATGATAGATATCCAATACTATCAAACAAGGACAGAGCCCTAAAATTAAATACCTCTTTGGCCTAAGTCTCCTTTTCAATACTTTTCAAAATTGTATTGCTTCAACTTCAATTATTCTGTTTTATTTGCACATTGCCTCTCCGAAGTATAGTCTCCATTTTTGAGTATCCAGAGTTTCAAACAATTTCTATGAGTGAATAAATTGCACAATAAAAAATACAAATGCGGAAGCTATTGCAATTTTCCTAAAATGTGTAAATATTAAACTTATTCATCAGCGGAAAAGTATTATTATTATTACATGACTGATGTAATCATATAAGAAAAAAACTCCATGACTTTTTTTTAAATCAAATTTGGGCGATAAAATTTACATCAGCGAATTATAAAAATTATTGAATTTTTTACCATGGAAAAATATTCACCAATTATTCAAATTGATTTAGCTAATAATTTTTTAAGGATTGTAAATATCCGGCATTCATACCTGAATTATTTTAGCACGCGGAAAATCCTGGAAAAGTCAGAAAAATTCATGATTTTCTTGGCAAGCTACAGATTACTCAATTATCAAGATTAATTGGAATAATTAATTGAGATGGGTAATTGGTTAACTTCAACATCGGATTTTTCCAGGCATTGACTAATCGTCTGTCATTCATTGCGATGCGTTATTGTTGCATTTTGCGGAGATAAACACAAGGGTCAATTAAAACACGCTTTATAGGCAATTGGAAATATTTATTAACCGCTACCGTAATCCACTTAAGAAGACTAAAAGTTCCCTTCTTGTGGAGATATACTTGTTCTTCAATAAATTTTATGGCCAATACAATCATTTCTTGAAAATTTCTTGCAATTATGTTAGTAAAACAAGTAATTGAAATAAAAAACAAATTAGAACTTGCTTAATAATGGTTAGAACTTGTTTAATAAACGAATTTTGAAGTATATTTCCACAAACTTCTTTGTAGTAAATATTTACAGCTGTTTTGAAGTTCATTTTCACTTACAAGATATGATTTAAGAATAATGATTCAAATTAGGTATAGCTTTTGAGCTAAAATAGTTCATAAATACTAATACATTTAATATGAAATTTATATTCAGAAAATTTTGTGAAGATTTTTTCAATGATCTATATTTTGATTCATGATGTGAAATTTTTCGTTATTTTACTATTCTTACACTGGGAGTCTTTAAGCTAATCTTTTTTTCAACTTTTTCAAACTTGGATTAAATTAAAATTAAAAGGTTATTGGTTTTTTCTTAAATAAGAGATCATTAGAGGTTTATGTAAGCATCTCAAGCATCAACAAATTTGCAGTGAAGAAATTTATGAGTGATGACATCTGTTTATGCACGCTTACAGTAAATGATGGTTTTGCAGTGATTGCATTGCATGCATTGCATGATGAAAAATACTTCGTCCAATTTTTTGCTGCAAGCGGACAGTTAGCTCACTGAGAAATGATTGATGAGAGCTTCTGAGATCGCGTTACGTAGAGAAATCGGGCCCCCTACGGCTAGGCAAGATTCCATGGCGGCTACTGTTTTCAAACTGACCCATCATCATCATCACTGAGATCTTTGTAATAAACCATAAGGGCTATATTATTTGCCGTCTAAACCGAAAATTAATTTGATAAAATGCGATAATACCCAATTATTTGCAATTTGAATTTTACTTGGCTCTTTTTCCTAATTTCATTTTTTGTTTGACACTATAGATTTGCTATTGGAAACGATTAATCAAGGAAATGCATGATATGTTTTGTTTAATCGAATTTCGTAGATTTCTGATTCGGGCTTTATTTACAGCTATTAATTTCATTAAATTTTATCAGAATGAGCAGTACTCTCCACCTCTTCAGCATGTTTCGCATTCTGATGGTCGTGGCGATCACTCATCAGCCACAACTAGCATTTACTTTCCGAAAAAGATTTGTGATTACGATTTATGATAACGTCTTGTTTCATCCAACTTTCTGTTAAGAATCACCGGCAATCATTGCATTCTCGACTTGTTTGAACGTACTGAGAATGATGTCTTGTCATGCTTCAAAAACATCGAGTCGTCATCACTCTGAGGTCACGACGAGCTGTGTTGGTGAATTTTTATTTGTAATTACTGAATTTAAAACTAATTAAAATCATTTAAAAACTTTAATTCTATTGAATTCGAGAAAGCTGATAATACAAACAAAATCGGCCGTGATTCTTTTAGTTAATTTCTAATTGATCAAAATTTTATCTTTTATAATCTATCTACCAAAAATTTCTGAAAATGAAAAAGCGAATTTTGATACAAATGATTACGCTCTTTTTTTTTTTTTTCTTTCACTTTTAATTCATCCGAAGATGTCGCTTCAATACAAAAGATAATTATATGTTTGATGAATGTACTTGAAAATTTTAAATATTACAATCGTAAGATTTAAAATTAGTTGGTAGCATAGACGATATTGATAAGTCAGTTCTAATTGGACAATAAATTCGTTACCGTTTGCGAATTAATTGGAGCTCAATGAGAGGATCAAAAAGATGAAACATATGGCAGATTGAACGAGCTGTTCGCTTCAGGGATTAGTCGTCCAAATCCTAAAATAATGCTAATTTTGTTCGGAGCGGTATCTCTATGCTTCCGACATGAAGAAGTGCCTCTACTTCTTCTTGTATTATTGTGTAAAATCCATGATCTGGGGGTTTACAAATATCACAAAAATTATTGCCAATTATGCCTTAAAAAACGAAATTCCATTCCCAACAAGTTGCATTTCGAATGCCCATATACCCCAAGTTCTAAATGTTGCATTATCTTTGAATGATGTTGGTTGGAAGTTTTTTCATTACTATGCCTTAAAAACTGGCGGAAGAATAACTTCAATTAAAAATAATGGGAAGATTAATAGAAGGATAATTTCAAATGAAATTTCAAGAAGTAAGATTAAAAAGAAAGATTAAGTAAGATTAAAAACATTCGAAGACCAAATTTAGCATGTTTGAATGCTCGAAAAAGTATGGATATTTGGAATTAAATTTAATAAAATTACTTCCTTTGTAAGCTTATCTATTTTTCTTTTTTTTTTTTATTGAGTTAATTTGAAATGAGTAGAAAGAAAATATAATTTGAGATAATAATCAAGAAAATAGACTGTATAGAGAGAATAATAGGAAAGAAATGCGAAGAAGTGGCAGTGACCCGTTAAAGTTAATCCCATTTAGTGCTATAAAGGGACATAGTGTTACCTTGATGTCTTCTCCCACATTATTATTGTATTTCATCAATTTATATTTGTTGTGGTGGAATAATTGGCAATCCTGAAGAGTACTTTTCTGACAGTAAATTATCCAGTAATTAATCAAAACTTACTGCAAAAAAAGAAAAGACTGAAATGTTATCCCCCAAAAAATAAACTTGAAATTTATAAAAGTTGGATATAAATTGCACTAAATGAGATTATTTTTATTATATTTAATATTCATATTAAATAATAAAAGGGACGGATTATATTTGCAAAGTACACAGAAACATCATGTTTTTGACTTCACTTTTTCCGGAATTTTGTTCCGAAAGTTTACTAGGATTTTTCATTCGCAGCTAATGATATATTGGTATATTTCAGCAGTATGATTAATAAGTATGCATACGATAAAAATAGCATAAGTACTTTGATCTATTTTAGCTGATACAAAATCTTCTAGAAATTTGCTTCTAATTATACTTTAACTACAAATTATTAGGAAAAAATGAAACCATCTGCATTCTGGGAGATAATAATATATATAAACCTTATTCTTCAAGCAAAGGCGCAATAATCGCAGTTATAACTGGTGATCAGGAATTTCCGGCACAATTTATATTAGCGTATTAGAAGAATCAATAATTTTTCAACGTTATTTTAACAGCAATAATAGTGCTCTTTTGCATATTTACAGCTTTGAAAAAAGAAATTCGAAAAAAAAATTTCGCGGATTCAGTTAAAATTTGGTAATTGTTTCAATCATAAAAGAATATAGTAGAAAAGGTGAATTACATTATTACTGTGTGTTTATTTATCTGTCGATCTATTCGTTTATAAAATGACTCAGAACAGATATTGTTAATTCATAACTTGATGAAGTAATAAACAAGCTGTCAATTATCTTCCCTCTCTCTCTGAATTGTAGTTTTAAATAATTATTCAGCATTTATTCATTTTCCAAACTTTCAGCACTGAAATGAAATCTTCATAAGTGCAACAAATTGGATTACCATTTTATATCAAAATCTTTACGATGCACATTGCAGATTCTGGACACACAGGTGTAAATCAACTCGGTGGAGTATTTGTTAATGGTCGACCATTACCTGATTCTACACGTCAAAAAATCGTTGATTTGGCACATCAAGGAGCTCGACCATGCGATATTTCGAGGATTTTGCAAGTCTCTAATGGGTAAACATGTGGTTTCTCGTATTTTTTAAAACTTAGGCTTTTACTTGCAGGAAATGTGGTCAGCAATTTGAACTTATAATTGTTAGATATTGTCAAAACATGAAAAAGTATGTTCACGGAAGCTTCAAGTTAATTCCCGAGAATAAATTGAAGCTTCTTCGTTGGTTATGGTATATAAGATCAGACAAGCGATGTATTGCATTGAATAATTGGACAGTTACAAATATAAAATTTCAACGGAATATTTTACCAGTGAAATCGTTTAGAAAAAATTTGTAAATACTATAATATGAAGGGTGCAATGAGACAGTTTCGTTCAAACTGATAGAACCACTAAAACTGCATTTTCTGTTTCTTTGAAAAGAACATTTATATTATTATCATACGGTACTTTTCTAGACTTTATAATGCCTTACAAGTTAAAAATCCTAGGGTTAAAAGAGCTTTAGAATTCATGTTTTTGGTGACTAAATGAAGTTCGCTTTTTTTCACTTCCCAACAACTTCAATGATCAATTGTTCTTTATTAGCAGTAATTTGATTAATGCCTGAACAGTCTAAGTTTTCTAATTTTAATTCAAAAATTTTTTAGTTGCGTGTCGAAAATTCTATGTCGATATTACGAGTCGGGTACAATTAGGCCACGAGCAATCGGTGGCTCGAAACCTCGTGTTGCAACAGTTAGTGTATGCGATAAAATTGAAAGTTACAAACGCGAACAACCATCTATTTTTGCTTGGGAAATACGGGATAAATTACTACACGAAAAAGTGTGCTCTCCCGATACAATACCTAGCGTAAGTTTTGCAATTTTTTATCAATTAATATTTCATGAAATTAGAATTGTTAATTTCAGAATTCCCTTTATATATTATATTTCTCTCAAAATTTAAAGACTAAATTCTTATGCAACAGATATTTTCGGTTTGAATTAGAAAAATTAGGAAAATCTTTTCGATTTTAATTAACTTATTATTGTCACAAATTTTCGCAAACAATAACTCAATTATTTAATTTCAAGAAATGCAATATCGAGTTTTGAATTACTCCATCTTCGATATATGTTGAGTTAAGTCCTCATATTTAAACTTATTCCACAAAAGTTGAAGGGCTTGTTTCTACTTTGCAAGTTTTTTTCCCTCAAAAAAGTTTGTAACACAAGATTCAAATTTCCCGCCCTAGTGTAGATAACAATTACATTAAGCCGACTTCGTTTTGCGGGAAATTTCAGTATTAACTAAATGAATAGACCAATTAATTTCGAATCAATCTAAAATTTCACAATATCATTGTAATTAATAAGGTAAGTGATGAAAAAAAAACAAATTATTTATCATACAATTTTTAAATCGATGAGTTTTCTTTTGATTACCTTTGTTGAAACACTTTTCTTCAAATTTCTTATACATTAATTTTGTGGCATACAGCTATAAAAATACAGCAACGAACCAAGTTTAAAGTTCTTTGAAATGGAAATGTGATTGGTTGAAAAAACTGCAATGAAATTCTTGCTCGATTGTCGAATTTACCATTCGAACTTGTTTATAATAAAACAGGCGTGTATGAAAAAATTGAAACAAGACTGCTAAAATTTTTCGAGAATGAGACAGCTGAAGTTATAACTATCAAAAATCATAGTAAGCTACTAAATTACTTTATATTATCATCCAGAAAACGAAACTGATTAGTCGCCTGATTTAGATTTTAATGGTACCACTACTTTCAAACACTTTTATTGCTTGAAACAGAATAATTTTTAAAAAAATTGATAGGATGGCTGCAATGCTTGCTGTGAAAGTTCCGATCTTTAGTGTTCCAAATAGAGGCATTCCTCTTAGCATATCAGATTTCAAATTAAATACTGAGAGCCAGTAATGAAATGACTTAAAAAATACAAAATCAAGATAAAAAGAAAACTTTTAGAGAGTTTTATAGCAAGAAGTGCAATTGCAATGCATACTTTATGTTTTGATGAACAGTTAAATTTTATGATTTCAACTATTTTTAATTAATTTAAAATTCAGTCCCTTTGGATTTCTTTGGATTAAGCAATCCAACTAAATTCATGGAATTTTCAGATTAAAATTATCAGTGGATATACTGGTTTATTACCCTATATTAATTATTTTGCTTTATCACTGAAGCTAAAAAAAAATATGGATAAAAGAATAGAAAAATGGAATTGTGTGAATAAAAAATAGCTTTATTACTTCAAATAAACGAAAATTTTATAATGGAAATCGGAATTCGAAAAATTGTTCTCTCTATGAGTTAGCAAAGTTAGTAAGTGATATTCGACAAACAACCAGGAAATGTTATTGATGTCACAATTTGTTAAGACTAAAAAAATTTGAAGTATTTCTCTAGAAATAGTACAGTGAATTAGCATTCCATAAATAGTCAGGCATCATTTTTATTATGATCAGCAACTGGTATCATAAAGTTCAAAATCTTTACATCCACGTTTCCCACTTTGCAATTTTTCAATTTAGGAATTTATTATTTTCTTGTCTAAGAAATAAAACGTATTGATAGAAAAATTTTGGAATTTCTAACAAAGAAATCAATGAAATGATTAAAGTAATCCATCCTTTTCTTTTATTTATGAATAGAATACATAAATGTCTAAAAAGAATTTGTAAATCACTTTTTAAAACTGGCACATAAAATAAAAGGGAACTAGCCCTTAAGTTTGAGTGTACATATTTCTGAGCAGAGCCATTTTGAAATACATTTCGGTAATTTTTTTTTTTTTTTTAATTTTTTAAGTTCAAACTTTACAGTAACCTTACTTTAGATTTTCGTTTCTTACTTCCTTTTTCTTTTCCCTTTCTTCCATTTTTCTCCTTATTCTCCTTTTCTTCCTCTCTTCCTTTACTTTTACAATGTTAACTGTTAACCATGAATAACTGTTCTTATCTAAATAGCAAAATCACTAACAAACTATTATAAAGCAGGATAAATTAATTCGAAAAGCATGAGATAGCATGAAGCCACAATACGAACTCAGTAGTACTACAACAGATTATAATTAATATTAATATTGTGTGATGTTTCAAGAAAACAAACTTCTATATTGTAAATGAATATTTGTAAATTTCTGCGGCTCAGTGAGAATGAAAAGTTTATAAGACTATTCATAATTTTTTGCTCAAAAAATAGAAGCTGAAAAATAATGGATTTTTTAGTATTAAAATTTTCAAATTATTGAAATTGCCAACTCCGTTTAAAATTATCAGTTTCTTCGATAATTTGGAGTTGCAAGATTCCCTTAATTTTATTACATTTTTAAGTGATTATATTGAAAAGTGAAGTCTGGAAAGGTGCAAATGTATTTGACCATTTTTCTTTCAAATGCAAGGAATCCGTGTTTACAGAAAAAATGAACAGAGATTACTATAAACATTCTTGGCCACATTGAACTTATCTTAAAAAAAATGCAACCTTTAGAATGTGATTGCTGCATTCTAGAGGTTGTAAATTTTATGATAAGTTGAATAAAATATTTCATTCCAAATATTCCACTTGGAATATCTCACAAATATTTCATTCCCCACTTGTTGGTTCATACTATCACTTGATTATTCGAAGTTTTGAGTAAGAATGATCGTGTGATGGAATAACTATTTCAGCGCACAATTAGTCATAAAAAAGTTTTTTATTGCAATTGCTAAACGCTCAACGCAGTTGGAAGGAAAAAAAAGAAGAGTTAAAATACGGGTAGTTGTGTGCATGTGTGTATTTCAAAATTGGTGACCTCGATAGTGAGGATGTGACATACTTGTTTCACTCCATCTTTCACTGATTAACATGAGATAAGCTTTAGCACGAGTAGCAGTACATTTTAAGTGCCATTCTAGCTCACGGAAAAATATTTCAACTGTGATTTCATATCATGATAATCCATCCATCATTAGGTGGTGCTATATTTGATAACAAGATCCAATTTTTGGTTAACATTTCAAAGTTTCTATCGTAATAATCAGTTCATTATCTTAATCATGTAAATAGTGAGATGAATAAGCTATTTTAAAACATTATCTTTGAAAAACTCTCAAATTCCATTATTAAATACTTTTGGACCTGCAGGTTTTGTTTTGCCTTCACTCCGAAATCATCCGTTCAGAGTAATAGTTCTTGACTATGGCAAATTTTACTTATTTTACAGTAAACCTTTTTCGATTTTACAGGTATCATCGATTAACAGAGTACTGCGAAATTTAGCTGCAAAGAAGGAACAGCAAGCGATGCAAAATGATTTTTACGATCGAGCATTGCGATACTCGTCCACCCAATGGTACAATCAATGGCCAATGGGTGTACCTAGTGCTGTTGGTTTAGCGCAATTACCACCACTGACGCAAGCTAATCATATCGATAAGAAAGATTCTGGTAGGCTTCAGCAATTTTTCTATTTATAGAAGCATTCGGAAGAACTGTTAGTTTAGTATGTTAAAAGAAAAATGACACATTTAACTAATGAAGTTTGAGAGATTTCTTTAACTATCTTAGATATTTTAAAGTAATAAATAATCATTCACCACGTCGATTAATACTAAATTTCTATACCTTTCATCTGCAAATATCACGCTTTTTATCATATAGGCTTTTATCGCTTTATCACTTTTGATCATGAATTATGGTTCATCAATTTCTTTTTTACTGCTGATGAAAATTTTGTTACATCAGTGAATTGGAAGCAATTTAGTTTCAGAATATGTAGGCATTGCATGTATGTAAGTATTTTGTGTGTGTGTCTGTGTACGGGTATGTATGTATGTGTTAAATCAGTGATGCCCGACAACGCCTGACATATGTCATCTCTAATTAATGTCCATTCTAAACAATTAAACTTCACTACTCTTTTTTTTTGAGTTCAATCAACAAAAAAGAGAAAAAACGGTCAGAAGTGACATTCCTTCACAATTCAAAAGAGCGAAACTTTTCATCTAGAGCTAACGATTAGAATGCATCCTTTTTTTTTTTTTTTCGAAAGTAACGCAGGTATCGTATACACTCATGCAGTAATTATCCCGAACACATTTAGCATTTAGCTCTTTTTTTTAAAATGATTAATGGACTTCGATAAGAGCAAAATTAAAAATTGAAAATTCCAAACAAGAAGTACATATCCATCAGTGATATCGACAGCCGTTTAATGATGAAATATTTCAAACGTGAAATGCCATATTTCATTTAATACATCTAATATACGACGAAACATTTCCACGCTGCATTTCCAAGCAACTGAAGCTTTATTACCATTTTTGATACCCACAGTAACGGAATCAGAATCCAGCAAAGAAGTCAAAATATTGAACGAAGAAAGTCATCAGTAAGCTAAATAAAGAAGGAATTATTTTGAAACATCCATTATTGTTTGATGTATTTTGTAAGTAATCGATACGCTTAAAGAAAATGAATGTCAATGAATAGGAAAATTCTCTTGATCAATGAAAGCATAAAACTTGTGCTCTCTGCGAGACATGGAAGTTCAACGATTTTTCAGATTTTTGCATACTACTTTCCATTAAAAATAAGGCGCTAGAAAATTACATTAATACGCATCAGTTCATTTGCATTGATATGTTAGTTTTTCATCAAATAATTTACTATACCCCTAATTAGGGCTTTAATTATTTTAAGATTTGATGCAATCATCAAGATTCCATATAGATTCATGATATATCATTTTAGTAGGATGCATGTACTCTTAGCATTAAACTTGAAGTTAGGTTCACGAAGTTCTGATATTATTGTAAGTACCATTAAAAAATTTTCAAGAAGCTTTTCATTATCGATGAAATATTTTCTTATCGTATTTTTCACTTACAAAGAGGGCCGAAAATCAACCACAAAAGCAGCAGTTAGAAGTTTGAGGACACGCAGTGCAATTGTTTGATATAGATAGTTGATGACATTTCGATGCTTTGCTGTCAGTTTAAATTTCAAAATTTACCGAAAAATATTCAAAGCTTTTGCCAAACAATGCATTGGCAAACAACATTTATCCTCGAAATTTCACCAGTTGAAATGTGCTTCCTCAAAAAGTTGAAAAAAAAAAGAAAATTTAAAAAAAAAAGAAATTTTTTAATAAACGTCTTTATGAAATAATTTAAAACTAAAAGATAAAGTCAAGGAATCAAGTTTCTCTTATCCTAAAATTTGCGAAATATTTGAAATCTTATCAAAATCTAATATTTGTTTTATTGTTTCATTTAATTTTAAAATATCTTAGTTAAATTTGAAATGTAAATTTCGTATGAAATTCCACTTGCATCCAATTGAAATAAGTCAGGAAAAGATTCAGTCTAGTATGAATTTTTTCTGATGATTAGCTTTTTTGAACTGGTTAAAAATTCTGTTTTAAAGGACTATGAAAGTTTGAGAAAAAAAAATTAACAGGGTAACTATTTTTTTGAAAATTCATTTATATTAAATAAAATATTCAATTATTTGAGAATTCATTTATATTAGATAAGATTTAGCAAGTTTTTCATCATTATCATTGCTTTTAAGCTTAAACATCTTATCTGAACTCGCGGAATGCTTGAATATTGCTGTATGAAATTTCAACCGTTAAATTGGAAATCATAATGATGTTGTTTCTGAATTTGATTTACCGGTAACCGCTAACAAGATAAAATTTCAAGACACTGATCATTTTTGATCGAAATTCAGTGATTTCAAACCTTTTCATTGTTTTTTTCGTAAACGATGATGACACTTGAAATTAGCCAACATAAATGACTGTTGATGGTGTATTGGATGACCTTACTGGAATTTCTTGGTTGGCAGCTCCATCAAATCCCACACTCAATGATTTGGCATCAGATAAGATTGCACCGAACAATGCGAACTGTAACACTCCATTGCCATTATTGCATTTCATAGTTACAATCCGCTAATCCCGCACAAAAATCATGGAAAGTATTTCTTTCAGCTCATTTGCACTCTTGTCATATCATATCATCCTTTCTTAGGCATTCTCTCAATTTCTGGATATCACAGTTTCTATCAATTTGATTTACGTTTTGTATAACTGAAACTGAAGAAGCATCCAAAAAGATTTAACGGATAAATTAGTAAACGATACGAATGAAGCTAAAAAGATTGCAGTGAAGGCATATACTTCAATGATTCTCTGTTCAGGTAATGTGATTCATATTCAGTCTATTAAGAGCTGATTATATAGGAAATTTATCCAGACTAAATTTTCTCAATTCCTCTGATCTCGGATAGTTTTTCGAATCAGCTTCAAATTTTTAGTTTCTCCTTTGAAATATCGTAAAATTTCAATTTGCTCAGAATATGAGATTTTTATTTGTTCAAAATTCACAGTTTTCTATTTATGGAAATTTCAGATTTCAGTTGTCCAAAATTGTTGCTAATTCAATTTAAAATTTGTGTTGCAGTTTGAACAAAACAATAAAATCAACAGTATCGGTGAAACAAATTAAAATTTGCAGCAAACTTACATCTACCACTTCTTTCGATGGCAAGAAGAGTTGATGAGACACGTCAAGTGGAAGATGTTCAGTGGATCGTGCGCGCATGCGTATGCAGTCGTCATAAGGGAACGTGTGTTTGTTTGTGTGTGTATGTGCATGAATTTGTTTGTGTATGTGTGTATGTGTGTGTGTGTGTGTGTGTGTGTGTGTGTGTGTGTGTGTGTATGTGTGTGTTTGTGAGTCATTCTGTCATACCATATGATGGAAACTTGTTTCCTTTCCTGTTCCAACATTCCCTGAATTTAAATAGCATAAAGTGGCATCTGCATCCTTATAAGTCTTCTAACTTTCTCATTTAATTGGACATTTGTACTTAAGTAATTTTTTTCTTTGCAAGTAATCTTTGTTCTGCGTTATGGAAGTTTCTTGGCCCGTACTCCAGAAATAATGTTGAGGATTGCAGAAAATTATTAAACTTCGCATTCTAGATAAGAGATTGTGCATTCTCGCTGATTCTAAGAATAGTATGAACGGATTAGTTTTTACGATTCACTTCAAGTTACGATTACGTTACGTTATTACGTTACGATTAGTTTTACGATTCGATTCGCTTCAACTCTACCATTGGAAAGAATTTATCAATACTTAGACTGCTTTTACAATTTATATAGTTAAGGCTTGATTCTTGTCAATTGGTAGCTTTAGCATCACTTCATATAATTTAGTAGATGTGAAAAACATTCCAGAAAAAAAAAATAAAACCTACAGGAATTATAAAGCATACAAATTGAAAGTTCATTTAATTGTAATTGGGCATCATTTTTTCATTTTGTTAAAATGTTCAATTTATTGCAACTGAAAAGATGATTTCAATTTACATAAGCCGTGTTGCTAATACACGTATTCTTTATGTACAGCTCAAACCGATAATGGAAAATCAATTTTGCGAAAACAAGTTGTAAATGCGCGACAATTGATCAATTTGGATTAATTTTCGAGTCAGGTTTGAAGAAACATTCCCGCGAATCAGATCCAACTTTTTAAAATATGCTTAAACAGAATGCAAAATTTTGCTACCATTTAAAATCCACTTTCTTCCAACGAATTTTACAGAGGGCCATGAATGCGCTTGTACGGATGCTCTGTCAACTCCCACTGTAAGGTGGATCAATCATGTCATCATTGTCAGGTAGGCCAAGGAAGAAATGGTCTTGAGGAAATGAAATTTAGTTGATTGAACAAATGTATTTGAATGATATACACATGTCTGGACTGAATATAAGATCGAATTATATTTTAGATATACTTTCTTGGGATAATTTTAAGCCTGAGCATTCCGGGAAATGCAAGAGAAAAAAAACATAAGGAATGAAGAACATCATTAATTTGAAATTGAATTTAATTGTTTTTGGCGAAATTTGCTTTCATGCTAGAAAGGTAAGAGGGATGTGCCCATTAAATAATTTTTATTAGTAGGTGTGCGAAAATAAAGGGAAAGAAGAGGAGGTGGATGAGGAAATGAAAGAAAGGTTAAAATGGATACATACATCTACATACATACGCACACATACACACACACACACACACACACACACACACACACACACACACACACACACACACACACTCTAAACCAGACGTGGAATCTATTGTAGCAAATTGTTCTTTTCAAGTAACGGCAATAAGTGGACTCTTTGCGGTTCAAAATGGGATCTGCGACCGTCCCACTTAGCAGTGTATTTCTTCTTCCTCTTCTTCTGATCTAGAACAATGTGATTGACGTACACTCCGATCATTAAAATCAACATTAATTCGGACGAATATGCGACGCAAAAAGCCAAATGTTGTGCGACTTTTGTCGCATAAAAACGCAATAAACAGATATACCAAACACAGTATAGCTCGTTGATAATTATTTCATATAGATACGAAATAGGGCGAACGGGAAAATTAAATTTGGATCGATCCAAGTCCAAGGACATATTTGATGATGATGATGATGATGATGATGTAAACGATCGTTTAGAGTCATAAAAAGATTTGGTTATTTTTGTTTATTCTAATCGAAGTTTACATTGCCAAAATCATCAAAAGATAAATCAATAGTTCGATCTATATCTTTGATGGACAGATCAGGAATAAGTGTGTATGCCATCATCAACAAAGCCATCGAACAAACAACAACTCTTGGGTCGCAGAAGAATGAGATATGCAGGTTGTCTTGTCTTGCTTACTCGTACTGATGGATTCCTGAATGTCAGAAGTGATAACTTCGTGGGATTCTGATTGAGCTCGGTGTCGAGAAGTGGAGAGCGACGATGATGACATCGCTTTCCTTCTTCAATTCATCTCCCGTCAAATTCAACGGAAAATTAATGGAGGAAGTGTGTCGAAATGTCATTGCGGAGACTGTTCACAACATAATTATTAGCCAGTACATACACTCTTACGCACAGCTCTATAATTGCCAACGCCAATGTTGGGATTTTTTTTTTTTTTGGGAGAAATGCTGCTGTATGAATTGAACAATAGCAAGAACTTCGAGATTCAGGAAGGTTCACATCGAGGTATCATCATCGTTATCACAAAATGATAATGCTATCGCGGTATCACCGCCAGGTTACTGATTAGAAGGAGCGAAGAACATGATCGCCATCGGCGGTGAAGTCAGTGAGTCTATCTATCAATCAGCCAGTCAGTTATTCACTCAGTTAGTCAGTCATTCAGTCAGTCACTTTCTCTCACCAAAGCAATCCATCATTGTTTGTATGGGAGCGTAGCTCATATCGTATCCATCAACCGGGAGAAGTGTATGTTGGCAAACTACCGTATCCCCCGCGGAGGCCCCGATATCTGCAGCCGGAAATTATTTTTGGTTGCTTTACACGTCCCATGCGTTCTCTCGCCTTTTCCCGTGCCTTTCGTCTTTTTTGGAAGAAGAGTGAAGTCAGATGATATTTTCAAGAGGCACTTTCAGTAATTCATTGTGATATTTCCCTTCTATTCCATTTACCTGTTTTGCTCCTCGCGATACGACCGCTGTCACCAAACTTGACATTCCTGAAACTCACACACTACTTCGACGGTAGGCCTGGAATCTGTTTGTTTATTAACGGCCCAATTGCCTGTTACTCAGTACCTGGGTCTGGCTCCCAAACAGCATTCAGCCGCTACTTCCATATATTCGTTACAAATGCAGAGTGAGTTTCGTTCTTCGTACATCACTTATTCTTCATTATTATTTTTATTTTTACTTTTACCTCTCAACGAACAACTTTAGTTAACTTAAATTTCATCCTAACTTTTCATTTAAATCCAGGTCTTTTCTCATTGTACTACGTACAAGAAAATAACTAGGCTAAATTATCCAATCACACTGAGCAGCATCATTTTCGGAGGCTTTATGGTTCACATTCGAACATCGAATTTCTTAATATTTTTCTTCAATACATTACGGTTATATTTCCATTCTAATACTATGAGTAAGATTTAAATTTAAAAATTATTATTAACTTGATTGAATCGTACAACTGTGCAAGCTGAGCGTTATCAACTTTCTTTACTTGGCAAGCTTTAATTTATTTCAAAAATGCGGAAGCAGAGATCTGGATTTGTTGAGTGATACCTAAAGACATTAGTAGGAAGGACTTGGAAGAAAAGATGATGTTGTTCTTGAAAAATTAAGAAATGTTTATTTTTATGAAAGGCATAAATGATTTAATTATGATGTTAAACAAACAATTTGAGTTTTACAATTGAAATTGTCACATTGAGTATTTGATCGCGTGTTTTAAATCACTGATTCGATTAAATTGTTAAAATGCAGAATATAAACACACCCTTACACATTCAAAAGATTCTTTGTATACAAACAAACCCATCAGTTACTGTGAACACTTCTATTACTACTATCATCATTGTTACTACCACAATAATTACTACAATTATTGTTTTTATTATTACTAATACTATTTCAAACAATATTGTTGATAAAATATCTATCTTATCACTTTCTGAATTCATTTCAACCACTAATTCTCTTCTACAATAACATTTAGTTGTTGAAAGCTTCCTACAAATCTTATTTCTTTGACAACTATCTTTTTTTTTATTGATCTTTTAGTTCATAAGCAATTAGCAAAAGTTTTTATTGCTTGTTACTCATTATGACATAAATCATATTTTAGATAAGAAGATGGGATAACACAAATTCTTCAAAATTTTTGCGGTATTTGGATGGTGGAATTATTGTTTTTTCCTAATGATAAATCAATTATATACTTAAATAGACAAGAAAATGAATCAAAATAGACTGCATTAACCTCATTCTAGTTATAATCAAATTGCAAATTGAAATTGAAAGTAAAGAGAAGATCTCTGTTGGATTTTTCTAGTTTCTGATTGGTTAATTCAGTACAATATTTGATTTTCATTACGCATGAACTTTTGATATGATGTGAAAATTTAGTTAATCATTTCAATTCGATCACCAAGAATCAAATCTTCATAACTCATATTTTCACTAAGGTTCTCTTTTATTTCTTCTTTGTTGTCAATTTTGCATTACTATATTGATGGCCAAGAAATCCAAATGAACTGTCAGTGATTTGATGCCATGATTCAAGTTCCTAGCAGTAAATACTTCGACTTTGCTACAAAAATTTCAGACACGTACGGATCGCTCTCAAGTAGTTAAGAAACTTTTCGCTGGATTTTTAGTTTAGGGCATATCATTAACTCAAAAATTATCGATAAATTTGGTACTATCTAAAAGAAAACTTGGAAGCAACACAAGTTTATTTTTTTCCTAGTAAAAATTGATTGCGAATGAAAATATTTTCGAAGTAATATCCCAAAATTAAGATTTGAGAAAACTATGATTTTTTTTTTTTTTTTTTTAAATAATTATGTTGTCAATTATTAGGTAAGATTCTAATGAATGAATTATCGAAAGCAAGCAAATATGTAGCATAGGTTACTTGGCGAGCGGTTAGTGATTAAAAGATGAAAGCATTTCATTTCGAAACGGAAACGATCGGATTCATCAATTCAGTTTTTAAGCTTATTATTATTTTTCAGTTTGTAACCTAACTCTCGCAACATCGAAAACTGTTATTAAATGAAATTTGCATGTTGAACTGTTCATATCCATAATATATATAGCAATAACTTGAAGTATAAGATACTAAAAGGGGTAAATTCAGATTTGTGACTGCAATTGAGGGTTTTGAGTGAGATGCGTTGCGATGAGAGCGATTGCATGTCCGCGATAACTATTCATATCTAATCAATCAAGTTGACACATTCCTTGATGATGTGGCTGTTACTGTCTTTAGTAATGACTTTTAACTTGAATGCAACTTGTCATTGCCTCGTATTTCCGTAAAGCTTTAGAAAAGAATGAAACAACTGTAAAATTGATGAAAAGAGAAAATTTTTAAATCTTCTGGGTATCTCTCGTTCATGAGCTTTTCTATAAATAGCAATCCAAGCTTGTTAGTTGTTTCATGTTTCATCATCAGCATCATGTGTCAACTTTGAATATGACTAGTTTTTCCATAAAAATATGGATTTGGAAGGAAAAGCAACAAATTTGTTTATTCTGTCCGTTGAAAATAAAATTATTGAAGTAAATAATGAACATTAAATTTCAAAATAAACTGGTAATGAAGCAGAAAAATGATAAAATGTGATGCAATGAATAGCATTATAGTATAACCATCGATCGTTTATTACAACAACAAAGTTTGATTTGGTCACAGGGCAGTTAGTTTGATCATGCGGGGCGGGGAAAAGATCAGAGGGAAGGGAGAAAGGGAAAAAGAAGAGGTACAACCCATCGTACATCACTGATTTGCTGTGATATAGTACTATCATCCATTCTCCCAATATGAATTTGAACTTTTCACACACGATGCTCCCCTTAAACCCTCTTCTACCCCTCCCCATCCCTTAGCCTCATCCATCTTTACAACAAAACTTTGTCGTAGTCTGTCGCTCGCTAATTTATGTTCATTCGTAAATATACCGAATATTTGTTATCAGTTGATTGTTGCGTGCTTCGATTATTTTACTTTCAAATTCTCCCTGGCTGCTATTTTCGTCCAATTTTTAAAACCATATAATGCATAATCGTTCAACAGTTGCAGTGGAAGGAACTATTGAGAAATTGAATAAATTTGGTAGGCATCCATTCATTCTTTACTACATCCAAAACTACTTTTTTTTTTTCGAAGAACATCGAATATTGGAAATGAACTGTCAATATCATTGATTATTTCTAGCATACGTATTTTCGATGCTTAATATTTAATTACTGAGCTCTTTCTTTCTTTTTTTTCTTCGGAATATGAGGAAGTAAGTCAAATCTTTTTATCCTCACTTCAAAAATTACTAATGATGAAAAAAGAACCCTGAAATTCTGGGTGCTTAAGTGGTTTGAACTTTTGAATTTTTGAACTTTTGAACTTTCTTTTGCAACATTTTCTGTGGAAGTAAAATAATCTAGTGAAATAATCCGTTACTTCAAATATCATAGGCATTGATATTTGAAACCTCCTCATACGGACTTTTAACAATTATTCCTTGATAGTTATAATATTACGTCAAATTTTGATATGGATATTTGATCGCACTACAGAGGTTGCAAAAGTTTGGTAGTGTCGAAGCATGACAGGGAATATTGCAGGATGCTTCAAGAAAGCCGGGAAAGTATTGTATTAGTTAGCACCAGGAAATCCTAATTATCGACAACAACTTAAACAGGAGATGAATTAAACGAAACATTCTACTGGTTGGAATCTTGAGTCTCTTTCAGAAGATTCGTGCGATCATGTCTAATATGCGCACTGGTACATCATCGAAAGACGCGCTATAATGAATTTCTGGACATTTCACACAATATTAATGGAAGTAACCACGATGATCTGATTTACCAATAAACAACCTACTGTGGCATCGCTATAAAAAGTTATTCATACTTCGTGAAGGGTACCACAAAGAGGGATGAAAAATGACATCTCTCGAAATAAGGTATTTCCCGATCACTGAATCAAGATTCACAAATTTAGAACTATTGGTACCGTAACAGATGCAACGCGCATCGATCCAGGTGATGATGATGGATGATCATGCTATTTTGAGCTCATTAATCAGCAGCACCACAACCAATGCCATCCATATTTAATTATCAGAAGCAATGACAAGAAGAGGGAGGGGTAGAGAAGAGATTGGTGACAGTTCATTTCTTTATCAATATGATTTCTACTTCTGTTCATTTATTCATCAACAGCAGGAAGGGAACAAAATAAATTGTTTCGATTGTTATCAATATAAATTTTGGAATTTGTCTGCCCTTGTTTTTACTTCATTTTACATATTAATTTTATCACTCCTACTAGCTATTTCTTCCATACATGAACACAAGGTGACATGCACATACTATTTTCAGCATTCCTAAACGAATAATTAGAACTTTGAAACATAAATAAACTTTGCTGATTAAACCATTAGTAAATTATACTGCTAATAACCAATGGTGTGATAAACATTTTAAACTCATATAAGTAGTGAAATTGAATTCTCGAAAAGCAATTCACTATCATGATAAAATTTGCTCGTTCATTTCTCAAAGGTATAATGTAAGTGAAGATATAAAGAACCTATATGAGAAGTTTACTAAAACTGATAATTTTACGTTTAATAACTAGAAGATATAATAGTTCACCTTTTCTTCTACTTTACGCCTTCTCATTAAATGCTTCAACTGAATTGAGAAAAAACATTAATTAAACTTAATAAAACTGTCCGAGAATCCAAATTCTTAAAGTGAGAAGTAATCTAGAAATAATTGTTAGAGTGAAGTAATTTGCCAAAAAATTAATATACGAATTCACAAGAACTGCCATCCTTCCGAAAGATGTGAAATGACTTTTTAGATATGACTTACATACAAAACATACGTACTATACATATTTTCAACAATACTTGATATTAGGAATGCATTTTATTTGATTTTTTCTAATTTTGTAAATTAGTATCATTATAAAATTTCCAAGCATTATTCTTAGATTTGAGTTGTTGTAGATGAGGATCAGAAGCCACCCAATGATCCGGACGAAGATGCAGCTGCAAGAATGCGGCTAAAACGTAAATTGCAGCGGAATCGTACTTCTTTCAGTCAAGAACAAATTGAAGCCTTAGAAAAAGGTTTTTTGCATATAATTCTGCTGAAAATGCATACAATGCAAAATTGATATTTGTCTCAAAAGTATGAAAAATAATTAGTAAGAATTAAAAAAAATTTACACAGCAATTAGTTTTACAGAAGATTATTTACCGAAAACTGATTATTTTCCATATTCTTTTGACTTTTCGTAATATTTCAAATACCATTTCACAAATCCTAATCTGTATTACATATTTTTTCAAATCTGTGTTGATATTTTTTCCTACTCTTCCCTTGGTTATATTCAAGTTATTTCAGAATTCGAGAGGACACACTATCCAGATGTTTTTGCTCGCGAAAGATTGGCTACAAAGATCGGTTTACCTGAAGCACGTATACAGGTATGATCATACCGATATTCATTATATAAGATCCCATCTTTCTTTGTTCTATAAGAAATGCATTAGTCTTATCACATGCATATTGCATAGATTTTTCTTATCGATAAGCTAAAAACAGATTTGATATTAATTGGGAGACAGTTGAAATGGATGAAATAATTTAATATCAAATTGTGAAAAAAAAAAAAAAAAAAAAAGGGCAGAATCAAAGGATTGTGCTAGCACAATAGATTCTGAATAGTTCTTGGAATCGTGGAAACAGATTTCATTGATAATAATAAATTTTACAGTACCTAAACTATTTAAGATTATCTCCTCTTTAATTACTAACAATTTTTTTGATTGAAGTGCATAAATGGTGTTATTGGTTTAGCTTTTCATTTTACTTCTAAAGTATTTACTAAGTACTTTAGTTGCAAAATGAAAAGCTAGATCAATAATATCATTTTTTCTGGAAATTTTCACTCACAACTTCTTAAAATCTTTTTTTCTTTATAAATTTTAAATTATAAATTTTAAACAATTGAAAGAAAAAGTCTGATGACTATCTTCTGAATGATGCATCAACATTTCATTACCGTATACAACACTCGTCACCATCTGCTGCGTTGCCATGGTTTTCTCATTATGACGAAATCAAAAACGAAGGCGTCAGGGAAGGAAAGAAGGACAGATTCCCGCCTATTAAAAAATTGAAATGATAATTTCTCAGCCTACCTCGATAGAATGTATTCAAATTAATGAAGAAAAAGAACGAGAGTATCTTTGATTTGAAACTTTCAAAATTCTCTTTTGCAAATACTCCACCGACTCAAGATTTACCATTTCTATCTTTTTTGGTACCATTACAGTATCATCACAGCATGTGCTCAAAATGTTACATTCAAGAAATCTAGATTTTTCAACCGATGATTTATTTCATCAGTTCTTGAACTCCCCCTGCACTTTTTTACTGTTTGCGTATAAAGCAAGAAAAATTGGAAATATGAAAAAACTTGAAAGACAAATTCTGAAAATGATTTGTTTCTTGAAAATATCGAGAAAATCGAAAAAGGTAACCATACAAAGACATGAATAAAAACTTTTTGGTTTAAACAACGACATGCGATTTGTACATGTATACATGTTATTTTATATATATATATATATATATATATATATATATATAATATATATATATATGGAATAAATTATTTCCCAATACAATTAATTATTTCTATATTATGAAATATATTCTTCCATTTTTTGACTAATTTTATTTGCATTGATACAGGTTGCAATTATTTACTTCGAAGTTCAAAAAACTAGTTTACTTGACCTGTTAAGTAAATTGGATTTTTTTAAAAAACTAAAATGTTTGATGATTATTGATTAATGTTTCATTAATGTTAAATGATTTTTTTAAAAAACAGTTATGCAGTTTAATGAGTTCGTTCACAATCTGAAATGAAGTGTATTCAGTTTTACAGTGAAAAATTCCCACTATACATATTCTTACATTCTATTCAAATAAAAATAATTCTATTTTTATCTCTCTTTAGTCAAGATCCAATCTTTCGTGATAAGGAAATCGACTTCAAAAATCTCATTTAATTAAAATCTATTGAATAATGTTTCAATTTTGTGGGGGTAAAAAATTATAATTATTTTTCATGTATGCAGATATCATATTATAGTAGATGATATTTTCTCGATTGTTTACTAATGATATAACATTGAAAAAACTTCCATCATTTGCTAGTAAAAATTAAACTTCTGAAAAACAAAACCTAGCGATAAATTTATCTCGCAAACTTTTCTTCTTCAAAATACTTCAAAATGGTGTATATTTTTAACTTATTTTAAACTTTTGATCTAAGTTCTTTATAAATCAAGAAGTTATTTTCTATTTCCGATGAAGGGAACATTGAAAAATGTAAATATTAGAATACCTATTTTGACCTTTTATATCTACTAATAATTCTCATAAATTGTTAACCACAGCAGGTTAAAACCACAAAACACATCAAAGATACCTAGATGGCAAGTGAAGTAGCTTATAAAATTTGGAAATCGATCAAACTCCCAAACAATCTTGATGGTTTTGAGGATTTAACTGCCGTTAATATTTCTTCATTCTTTTCTGTTTTATAATCCAATTTAATTGCTTTCATCAGTGACTGTAGTAGAATTTTACTTCTAATTTTTATTTGAAAATGGGCAATTACAGGTATGGTTTTCGAACAGGAGAGCCAAATGGCGTCGTGAAGAAAAATTAAGGAATCAAAAGCGACCGCCAGGTATGGATACAACAATGACATCAGCTAATTCCAATGTCAGTGCTAATAGTGCTGCCGGTAGTTCCGGCTCAACGCAAGGTCAGTTATCGTAGTCTTTGATTGAAAAATTATTCCTTTTTCTAAACAGAAAAGAAAAGTTATTGAGAGCCCAGGGTTCAATAGATGAATGTTTTCTGTATACATTTGAGTTCGATGCTAATCATATAAAATGCTTAGATACGATAAATATATTACTCATATTTTCTTCTTTATGAACATTTTCCTAGCCAACCTCTCTCATCATCTTACTTTTCAAATAATTCACTTTGACATTTATTCGTAAGGTAACCTATTTATTACGAAAAAAAATTGCTCGATTTAAAATATATTTTATTGCGAAGACTCATTTGCAGCAAATTTGAAAGTATTGTCCATAAAATATGATAGTAATTTTTGAAATGAATTAAATTACAGGTAGCTTATTGAATCCTGGAAGCACGGGTACACCTTTGGGTAGTAGTCCAACGGCTACACCAGCAAGGTTTAATAATCCGGTTATTAGCAGCAGCTTTGCTCCTCCTAGCACACAAATGTATCCTTTGCCACAGCCTACAATGGATCCTTATAGGTAAATTCATCTAAGCCTATTTTAGATTTTTATGTAAATTTTATTCAAACATTTGTATCATCTAATTTTAGAACAAAAAATGAAATTTATGGAATTTCGCACAAATATTAGTCGAAATATCTTCCAAACATTATTCTAAAGTTTCAGCTTTGCAAATGCTGGATTAGGAATGGGAGCTCCACAACATCCGTCCGATTTTAGTTCTTATCATATGTTTTCTAGCACTGGAAGGTCGCCATATGATGCTTTTCATGTGAGTCTTCTTTATTATCAAATTTCATTTGCAGAAATATAAAAAAAACGAGTTCAAAATCGCGACATTTGCCTACTTTCACCTTGCAATTTTTAGTTCCGAAGTTATTTAATCAAAATTAAAAAAATAAAATATCGGCTGACTCTTTTCTCATTCTCTCACGACAGATTTATTATATTCACCGAAATAGTCATTTTTTAACTTATACCATAAAATTCGTTAATTGAAGAGTGGTTTTTCGCTTGGATTTTTAAACTTAAATCAACTGTCTAGCAATTCGGAAATTTTGAACTAGCACTTAATATCATGAAATCTTTCAGCCATATGCTCGAACAGTTCAACCAGGTGCACCGCCAACATTTGCTTCTACAATGAACCATTCTTCAATTTCCAACGTTGGTGGTATGTTCTGAGCTCTTTTATTTTCAAAAACTCATTAAAACTTTCAATCCCACAAGAATCGGTATGATTCATTAGTCGATTTCCGATTGCAGAAATATTAGAGTTCATCAGATGTCTTTTTAAAAAATTGATTGAAAATCATTTCTTAGATCTCTTTTCGTACATTACATATTCAATATTTGAATTCTTCTTTCGATGGGTATCTATTGGAAGTAAGGACAATGTCAAATCTTTGAATGTCAAAATTTGCTTAATTAGATATTCAAAAATTTCTGAAAATGAAATTTTGATAAATTGAAATTATTATTAGTAAGGATACAATTTTATGACTGCGATAAAACTCTCATGAAACGACACTAATTCACCATAAAAACAATTTTTTTGAAGCAAAATAGAGATAAAACTTTCTTTTCTATCAAAATTTACTTTTATGATTTTAATTTGCTTTCATAGATTAATATTTAATAAAGACACGAAATTTAAAAAAAGAATTTTGAGTCATTTTTCAGTTCAGTGATTTAAGAATCCCGGCATAACTGATTTACTTCGATTTTGCTTTTGATTCCGAGCGAAATCGAAATCTAAATATGAGATATGTTTCGTCTATTCTTTTATGTTTTCACTCTCAGCATCATTAACTTTAATATTTAGCTTTCAACTCTAATTAAAAACAGATAACAGTCAATATAAAACTTTGGATGAGAATATTATTGAATTAAGTAATCAGAATAAAGGCGATATGCAAGAGAAAGAAGAAAATGGTTCTTGCAAAACAAAACAAATATTTGAGAAAATATTTGAAAAGCGACACAAACTAATTCTTCGAAGAAATTATCAGAATTTTTAAAAATTTCTCAAAAAAGAGTTCTGGAATACTTAGCAAAAAAGAACGATTGTGCGACAACATATGCCGGCATTAAAACTTTTAGTGAGAAATAGTCGGCAAAAGGTCTTTGATGTTGAACTGTAGTTGTTGTCATTTATCAAGAAGTAAAAATTAATGGGTAAAAAGGCATCTGGGTATATGTGCTTTTTTGTCAAACACTTCATTTTTAACAATTGCGTACTTCATTTTAAATTATGTTTCCAAGAAATGGTTCGAGAAACCGCACTATCGGTGTATGTCAAGCATGTTTCTCAAAATAATGTCCAGTTGTAAACGATTTCCATTCATTAATGTGCAGTCTTATCAAGAGTTCCTCAAGCACAGATAATATTGTATGATCATATGCATATTTTTCATTTCTTGATTGAAATTTTATAAATTTATCACCAGAGAAATTCTGTTAAAATTTTAATCAACTTTCTCATCATATAACTTTTGGAAATTTGAAACTGTATTGTTATAAAACAACATCTTAACATTTTGATTTTTTGATTCTGTGCATATCAAACTATCATTTATATTTTCTTTTAGTTAATCAGAAAAAGTTTCTAATGAATCTTCGTTCTTAATAGTGTAAAAGTCATCGCTTGACTGCCAAGACAGAATTTCTTTCTTATCACATAGAAATAAAAAACAATTCCAACTGCTGTCTGATCTTTTGCAAATCATCTTTTACGATTATGGCAATGGTTTTTTGAAAGTATGCGATGAGAATTCTTTCCACTGTGTGACACAATAAATGTCCACACTCATCTTCCTTTTCAAAAAATTTCAATTTTTTCATTAAAGAAAATTGAAAATCGGCCGCACACTATATTGATGATGACTGGTAGCCATAAATATATATATATATATATATATATATATATATTGAAATGATCCCACCTAAAAATTTTATCATTGATTGGAATCCATGAAAACCAAACATTATCACTACTTTCCAAAACTAGATGACTATGGATTCATGAAGATCATCAAGTTATTCACTGAAGCTTTACATGTCATCAAGATACGGCTTGCATGACCTCTACATTAATGAGTTCATGAGTTAGTCTTTTGAACCGTTTCATTCTATTAACCGACCAGTCGGTCATTCTGATAGGAAATTGCAGCCGGCAAAATACAACAATCATTTTTCAATTTGTATGATTTCGCTGAAAATAATCTTCTTGCAGCTTTGATTCTGTTCGAAAATTAGTCTTCTAATAAATTGTAAAGAAGTCTGATTAAGTGGAAGGTCAAAGAAAAGGAATATGAATCATAAGTTTTGCTTTACAATAAACATTTGCGAAGAATTCGCTTTTTTCATTTGGCAATTCATTCTGGAAATAATATCGTAATATTTGAAATGGATCATGAAAGAAACTTGACTTGGAAAAAATGAAATTTCAATGCTATAGGTCTTGGAGCAGGCATGGGTTTACCGGTTTCTGTCTTATCAACAATCGATCAAGCAATTCCGTCGCAGCAGCCGCCACGATTTGATGATTTAACAGACGCGCATCATGATCCGCAGTACTGGCGTACCAATTTTTCATCCTAAAATAGTTCTGGTACTCATCCTAGGTTTTGAATAAATGGATCGAGTAATTTTGCGCTTTATATCATTCGCAGTTCATATCTTAGTGAACTTTTTTCTGGTATTAGGCTTGAATTGTTCTAAATTGTATAAATTTGTGTTTATGGCTGGAAAAATCATTTTAAAATATTTAATGCGCCAAATTTTTGCCATGGAGAAAGTGAATCTGATTTTGCAACTTTATTCCTTTACTAAATGATATCTTCGAAGAAAGATGCTCTTTATTATCTTTGGCAAACAATTTAAGAATTCGATCAAAAAAAATTTTTTTTTTACATAAATGTTGTTAAAAGCAGCTTTATATGCTCGCTTCCATGCTTCAACAATTTATTAGCGACTGATCAATTTTACACTTTTTTTTTTTTTTTTTTTGTGGCTGCGGATTATTTGTGTTTTAATATTTTAATTTTTTTTAAATTATAATGATCTGTTATCAATGTTCAAGAATTGAGCGCAGAATTCTTCTGATATTTTCACTAATCTGATATATTGGGACAGGTAAATTATTTAGCTTCTCATATATTTCCAGAAATTTATAATTGAGCTTAAGTTAACCAATTATAGGTGTAGATTTATGCTGTGTATATCATAAGTACGGTAATGAGAGAATTAGAATTGCAGAGAAAGGAGTAATTGCTACTTCTGATTTTTGTTTTAAAAAGTCATCATTTTCAATTTAATAAGTAATTTTCTCTTGAAAACCAAGTTTTCGATTCAATTCAAACAAAAATGAAATATTGGAGATCCGACTGAGAATTAAGTAATAAAATGTATTATGGCGAAGCATTCTTCCAAAACTTGAAATTTTAGAGAATTCTTTTTGAACTGAGTATGTTAGAAATATTTCTCGCTAGATTGTTAAAAAGTTTCTTGCAAAATGAAATGTAAGTTTTGATCATATTGACTTTGATCTCCAGTGGTCAAAACTGTTCAGCATAATTTCTAGTTGTTTTCTTTATCTTAGTGAATTGGTTCGCTGCAGTGATACATTTTAAATGTTTTTTTGTCTCTCATGTATTATATGGGTTTCAAATTTTAATGTTTTTGTCTCACTTTATTAAAATGTATATGTAGACCATTTCAAGTCAGTATAGTACTTCATTATATGAAATTGTGCATTTCAACCACTGTAACGATTACTTTTATTGAATAACAATAAAATAATTTTTGTTGAGCAAAAAAACTTAATTTAATAAATTCCTAACTTTTTAAATTTTAAATTTGATATGAAATTCTTGGTAAGACAAAATTGTATAAAGCAACTCAGCTCATTCTAATATGAAAAGTTCTGGATTTAGACTTATAATCTAGAAAAATTCGTCAATTACAAGAATTCATATAGCATCGTTACTTTTTGCATATGTAATGAACATTTTATTTCAGGACATTTCTAAAAAAAATCCTGTTCTGATCATTATTATCCAATCAATCCACTATAAGTTTTCGCAAATCTTTTTCAATGACATACAAATAACGTTGGCTATTTTGCCCATCTAGCGAAAATCTTCTAATAACGAAATATCCGGACAATTTCTGGATGTCGAAAAATGATATCTTGCATTCACTTTCGTTAAGATTTTTTCTCATTTGCTAATTCAAAAGCTCAGATGCTGCTATAAAACCCAACATTGCATGTTTAGTTGTGAAATTGCATAAAGCCAAAATTATGTCAATGTTTGATGATTTACGTTGTACAAATTAGGAAAATTCTGTAGTTATTATTTTATATAAAATTAATATTTTACTGGTAAGCAAGCAAAGTCAAGATATTGCAAATTTGACGTTTGGATAAATTTTCAGCTCGAATTTATTAGATATAAGCTCAATTTTTTTGAAAATTTTGTGAAGTATTTATTTATCTTGTAAAGTATTCATTTTTTCTCATTAGTGTTTTTTACTTTATAAAATATTCATAATTGATTTCGAGAATCTAAAATGATGCGTAACACAATATTGATTAATTATGATTGAACGAGAGCTTGAAATAAATCTCAGAGATTAATCAACACTTGAAATTTCATTCATGAATTTAGAAAAGTGCAAAAGATAGTTTATATGATAATTAAAAAGGCAAGCAAAACTAATCAATAGTAAACATAGTTTACAATATCAAACGACAAAACAATAAATAATATAAAAAAAAAAAAAAATAAATAAACGGATTACAAAAAGAAGTACGAGATCTACAAAAAAATTTGTTTGGCATCAAGGCGTCACAAATCTGTGACAATTATCATTATTGAAATAGTATTATAGAATTTCGCATTTCGATTTTTCAGCCCAAGGATTGCATCGCTTATCAACCGGATTCACTAACGGATCATTCTCCTGTTGTCCTTCAATATATCGCTTTATCCTGAAATAATTCACTTTCATTATTTTATCACTGCAGTAATCACAAAAATAAATCACTATGAAATCAGACTTTTTAATGATTTTGGAGTTGAATTTGAAAAAAAAAAAAAAAAAAAGATTTTTCCACTTTTATAATCTGGTTTCTAGTTTCAAAAATCATCAAACTTTTGAGCAACCAAGTCTTTCACTGAATATATGTTATTAGTAAAGTTAAAATTTCTTTCTTCTAAAAAATTTGATCTTAGTTAAAAAAGTTATTGTGTCAATATTCCACCCACTAATGCGTCTAGATTTATTTACAAATATCTTTTTTATTTGAATTAGATAATTTTTATTCTAATCAATGCTTACATGAATTCATAGATGTCTCTATTGAGTTCTTATGGGAGCATTCTAACTGAATTCCGCATACTTACGTACCTATTACTAATTCAGTTATGACAATATAAAATGAGTGGTATTATTAATTTGGCTTGGAATATATTTATACAGTAATATATGTAATAATACAAATACTGACCTTTTTCTTGATTGCTCTATTACTTGTAAAAAACATATGTAATACTATTAATAAATGTTACTTTTCATGTTGAAATTCTGGCCTTGTGATTTAGTAAAACTCAGTTGCAGAGTCAAGTCAAACTTTAAAAAAAAAGCATATTTCAAACTAGTTTGGTCAAGTTTAAAATAATTTTAAAAAATCAGAAGCTTTATATAAGATACGCAAGTTATTTTCACAGAATTTTGCAGAAAAGTAGAAATAGAAATACGCATTACAAGAAATCCTGCTTATCATTAAAATTTTGAAAAATTATGAAAAATAAATTAAGGTTAGATAAAATATGATTAAGCAGAAAAAAGAACCGAAAATAGCTAATTCAAAACGAACTCATTGGCTGATTGTGACACAGGTAATCTCTGAATATTTAGCTGGTGTCGTAAACTTTCTACACTGCGTTGCATATCACCTTTATCCATTTCACCAAGATATGCAACAAAATGCTTGAGAGGCTCTGAAAATAAATTTGCCATAGTATATCCTTGTCTGAAGTTGTTTATAGCAAAACAAGCGACGATATTTGATGAAGAAAATAAATGCTCAGGATTATTGCACGAAACTGTTAACTATTCTTTAGAAATACTTTTAAAGATTTAATCCTAATCGGCAATTTAAAAAGCTTTTTACATGTCTATCAAGATTGAAAAACACTAGCAGCACTGCATTTTTCCTATATAGCATAAATATTCTGAATTAAACATACATTTGAAGTAATTTCAGCATATTTAGTAATAATTTTCTCGAATATCTTAATAAATCTTGCAAATATTTGCATTAATGTTATCAAAAATTAATGAATTTTCAAAAAACTCTGGAAAAGTTAGCTTTCGAAGAAACAGCTGCCTTCTTTTGAAATAAAAATGATGAATAATCCTTCTGGCAAGCTTCAAAAATTAATGCATAATGGCAGATAAACATTTAGGAAAATTCCGCAAGATCTTCCGATGAATACAATCTATGTTTGTAGCTACATACTATACAATACCTCTTAACGGACTACATTTTTCCGAATAATTTAATAAACATTTCAGTTCAGAATATAACTTCTCCGATATGAAAAATCAATTCCATCGAATTCACAAATGAAAAAAAAAAACACCCAAGACAGTCTCGGTGATAATAAACTTGACAAGTTTTAAATGCCTTATTTTAATTTTTGGCATATAATAATTCTAATTTGTTGGAAAACTTAGAATTGATAAGATAGTAAAATATGAATTGATGGAATAGTAAAATACAAGTGCCACATTTTAATACAAAATTAAATCGCGAAAAGCCAATTCATATTACATAAAAAGAATATTCCAATATGAAAACTTCGATTCCAATTGAATGAATTTATTTTTGCTTTTACTAGTTCAACAGTCACAGTGACCATCAGTAATGAGCAGGTTTCTAGAGAATTTTAACACCTTCAGAGAGAAAAGAACATTTTTCTTTAATCAAAATAATTAAGCAATGATAACGATTTTTTCGTTTCGCTAGATTTCTTAAAATTCTAGCCACATTTAAAACAAATCATCAAAATGATAAATAATATAGATAAAAGTTGTATGATGTATATGTTCTTATACGGCTTAAATATAAACGCCGTCAAGTTTAACAAAATCAAGTAAAGTTCAAAGTACAAAACAAATTAAATTGACCTTAATTTCTAGGCTCCTCACAAGTAAACTATGCCACTCTCTGGCCCAATAATTTTTGTGCCAGGCAGCTATTTCGATTGTATTCTTTCAAGGATTCATAAAAATGAAAAAGTTACAATCAATGGATATATGAATGATTTTAAATGTGGAACAATGATAACAAACTGATTTAAATTTGGCTCTAAACTTAAATCATAAGTCTAATGCACTCTTATATAATAGAAGATAATAGAATATCAAAGATCACGTGATAAAATATTGGATAAAATCATACCCATGCTTCAGGATATAATAGTTGAGAAAACAATATAATTTTTTCACTGATTGAATGGAAGCAATATGGGCTGTTAAACTATCCTTTACTTGGAACAAGCTACAGATAGCTCGATTTGTTAACCATTATCAGTCATTCACTCCAACTATTTCAAATGAACACAACCCACCAAAAATATTATCCTTTCCCTGTAGCATACATGCTCTCATCGTTGATAAAAATGATATCGTATCAAAAGGCTCATTTTATAGCTAGGAGCAACTTAAGTATGAGAGTAAGTTGCACGACAGTACTTCACTAATACAATATCTAAAGCACATAAAAGTTCAATAGATATTAAATCATCCGTGATATCGATAGCTTAGCATAAGGCATTACTTGTATTTGCGTCAGCTTTCGCCGACGTATTAAAAAGATCGAAAATTTTCTTATCTATCTAGCGAGAATGGGAAAAAATAGTGTTGCCGACAACTGTTGCAAAACAACTTAATCGGTTAGCTTCCAAAGATTTACAAAAGTAGCATTCATTTTCCTGGACCTCAATTTCAACAGATTGTTTTCGATCCGCAATATCCCGCATACTCCACCTACTTCTTCCACCTTTATTCGAAGAAATTACCGGCAACCTCTTCGAATAAATGTGACTTTTAAATGGTATGTCATTCAGAAGCTATCAGAACAAACTGCCAAAGCCAACACAAGAAAACCAGTTCTAATTTTCTAAAAATTTGCTTTCAAGATTGCAAAATATTTATGAAACAACATGTTATGTCACCACTCCAAAAATGATAGGTTCTATTATGTTTGCAAAACGATGCAAGTCTGATATCGATAATAATCTTCCTTTCTTCTTTCTTCTCCTCTCCAACTTTTTACCCATATTCAATTGTTGTCCTCCATTTGTTTGCATGAGAAAATTTTTCTCTCTTTTGAATCTTTCTTGATCAAGACCAAAATAACAAGAATACTCCACTTATTGCACCATTCATTATAAACAATCATGTCAACGAGTAATCTTCCAATAATTAAAAAAAATGCAATTCGACTGATGAAACTTGTTACATTTCAAATATTCCATTAATAGTACACAGTTTCAAGACTTTACTTTTTGATCTGATCACTGTAGCAAGAGGACTAAATTTTTCGTAGATTGGTGGTCAATATTACAAATGAAAATTGAAAACGCAAAAATTTCTTGCGAAAAAAAAAAAAAAAAAAGAAAAACAGAATTTGCAACAATTAATGCAGAAGGCAAGATCTCATTTTTTCAGCACAGCAAAGCAGGAAGTGAAATGAAGCTGCAGTAGGAAAAGTGAGGCAAATGCCATTATATTGAGCAAAGAGGCACCTGGTACCATTGCATTGTAAAAAGTTGAGGCTTAGACTTAGATAACATGTCATCGTCCCTGCAACTTCTCCTCACACATTCATCCATGCATTGTTTATTTTAAACAATAAGCATTAGAAAGTGAGAAATTTGTGAATTTTGAGTTGAATAATATAGCAGATAGAGGACAGAAGAAGAAGACCTTCTGAATCACATCAATGGAAGCACGTAGGAGGAAAGGGATTGATGATTGTGTGTCGCAGCAGACTACTCGCAATACAAGCATGATCGAGAGTCGAAGGAAGCTTCTCTAGAAGTACTACTGGGCTGTTGGTCTTTCATGCCAGTCATTCATTCACTGGTCCAGAAGCTCATCAACTTCTTTGCCGAGTCGAGAAAGCCCAGAGGGTTCTATTTTATCTGTGCCACCCTGAAAATACAATCTTCCATGCATAATGCATCATGCATCACTCCATCCATCCATCTGTTCTTCTTGTCTCATGCACCATCATTTTGTCTATCCGTTCCATCTATCCATCTATCTATCTATCTATCCATCTATCTATCTATCTATCTATCTATCTGTTTTCCATCTATCTTACCTACCCATCCGTTCCATCTATCTATCTAAGTGTAATAAAATATACTAAAATCTAATTTAATCAATAAATAAATCAAAACATTCCCATCTGTTTCTCTCTACTTCAACATACACAACATCAAATCTATCAAGTCTATCTGAACTATCTATCTATCTATCTACCCATCCATCCATCCATCCATCCATCCATCCAAACTCCAATGCGACCAACAAAAGCAACAAATCCACAGTCCACAGCAAGGGTAAGAAGAAGAGAAGGAAGATCGATTTTTAGTACGATGAAAAGTAGCTACGTAGAAAGAGGAGAAATTGCAATACCCATCTTGAATAACATGTGTTTTCTTGGCCAGGTCCCCGAGTGAAATATCCCATTTTTCTTCTTTTGACTGCTTTCCTCTGGCTGTGTTGTTTCCATTCCTTACACTTTTAGTCCCAATTTTTCTGAAAGTAATCAAAACTAGCATAATATTTATTTTCTGATATTAACATAGTATATGTGTGTGTGTGTGATCTTGGAGCGCATCGATTGCTAGTAATTTTGCTTCTACACCTTATTGAAAATGGATTACCGAGAAAACTGATTACCGAAATATATAATACTTCCCTCTTTATGATCACCATAATTCAATATATAATAAAGAGGTTTTTACTGCATGTGAACTGCAGTTAGTATCTTCATGAATTCTCAAAATCGAAATCAATTATTAAAATTAATAGATCAAAAATCCGATTGGTTAACTTTTGAAATGGATTTTCCTTTGGTTTATCTTAATCCGATGGCTTATCCTCTCAAATCCATTCTTATTTTCTCACATTTCAGATGATATTCTTATTTTTCAGATCATGTTTTTTTACAGGACTGTTCCTTAAGGAATTTTTTCCATGTCCGTGAAATCGTGTGCTACCTGTGCTATGTTAATCTTGAAATCATATAATTTTGATCAGTAAATTTCTTTGTATTTCCAGGTGCATTTCGCTCACAAGTATTCAATTGAATTACTGATCACAGCAATTAATTAATGTATGGATTCAGCGACATCTCCATAGTTCACTACATATTTGATGATATAGAAAAAAGTCCAATTACCCCATTGGCTTTGTGATTCCACCATGTTTACTCCAGAATCCCATTTCTCATTAGCTCTGGAATGAAATGACATGTATATTTTCATTGAATTAAAAACTTCGCTCACAAATTCTTACAGATCTTCGATTTCCAAAGATTGCAAAAATTATTTCGAGATGCATGTATAAGATTTATAAAGGCAATTCTTTCACTAATTACATTTATTCATTGTTTCAAAAATCTACCTGGCACACGTTGTTATGGCCTCGGCAGAAGTGAATTATGGCCAAAGCGTGTTTCGAGATGCTTTCAGCAAGTCCGTAACACACATTGCCAAATGTTATTTAATGAAATTAAAATGTGCAAGCAATTCAAAAATTATCAACTGTTTAATGAGCTGAGGATTGAACACAGTACTTTGATGATTGGCCGAAAAATCTTTCACGGTTGATAATATTACACATTTTCGTCTAATGTCTTCCTCCAATAAAAATAGCGTATTGAATAACTAAAAGTTTTTGTTGATTTGTTATGGATGATTCAATACCGTTTATGTTGGAGAGAAATTTGAAAATTTGGGCACTTTTCTGAGCTCAAAGGTGAAAAAACATCAATATTGATTGAAAAAAGAAAATCTGATTTCTCAGAGTATGAAAAACTTTTTCCAATAGAAGAATTCATTCTTTGCTTCACAAACTGTAAGAAATGCAGTTAGGTTGCTATAAAAGTTCACACTGTTTCTTATTTCTTATAGATTACTGTATTATTTTTTTTATAAGTTATATACTTATTATAGATTATTATATTACTTTATTAAAGATTATATACTTGTTTATCATTTCATAGCAGTCATTCCTGTCTGCTGAAAGATTTAAGTATTTTTGAAGATAAATTATTAAAAGTTTCCAACATTTGAAATATTTTTCCGACATTTTTGACGCTTATTTTATCACAGAAACATTTCGAGCTTTGCAACTATAAAAGCACTTCCTATTATTCACTGCAAGGCAAAAATTGTTTTAATGCAATTTTTCTACGTTATTCCAGAATGTTTTGATGTGTCGCTTTCGGATATTGCAATCTTTGTGTCAAGCAGTTCCAAATAACTTTGAATTAAACTGCACTTATGCGCATATTTACATGAAAAGACAAAAGAATCAAGTAAAGCCAAATGGAAGTAGCTTTCACCGAATAAAATATGGATCATCAACTTGCTTCGGAATAAACCTAAAAAAAAAAAAAAAAAAAAAAAAAAAAAAAGATTAGCAAGTTGACAAGAAGAACAAGATATAAATGATTTTTTTTTAGAGGAAAAACTTTAGAATGAATGCTAGTTGAAGATTCAAAAAAACAATATTGCAATATCGGAGGAAAACATAATACAGGAAAAGACACAAATTATTCAATTGTCAGCGTGTTGAAATATAAGGACCTCGAAACAGAATGCTTTTGTCCAATCTGACCTTTCCCATTTCCCTTATAATCTATCGGGTCAGCTGTTACAATTTCAGTGAATCTTTGGCGAATAATCAATCTATACTGGAGCCATTAAAATTCTGCATTACTTTTTGCAAAGTTAGCTTAAATGCTACGAACTTCTCCTATGCAATTCTGAAATTCAATTATCATGCTCAAATTTTGTAAATATGAAACATCCACTGCTGAACATTTTCATGAGCACCGGTTACTGCTTGGAATCATTTTTGTCCGATTTCTTAATGGCATTATTTTGGTTTCATAGCACTTTGTTTTAAAAGCTACAATTTAATTTTACAATCGTAAAAAAATGAGAAATTTGACTTGATTTAAATTTGAATTTGACCTAAATTTACATAAATTCGAATTATTCTACAGAATATCGTAATTTCTAGTTTAGCTTAACATTTCAAAGTGGTTTTTGGGTATCATTTTTAGTGTGACCTGTAGATTTTATAAAAATCCCCAGTGATTGTAAAATAATATAATATTAGATTCATTTTGCGCGAGACAGGAAAATTTGCAGAAAAAAAGAGCAGAGGATAAAAAAAAAATTACCAGTGTTATGAATAGTCTGTCCCTTTTCAACTCCCCCAATTTTTCGTATTGCTAAAAGATTAACAGTAGGAAAATGCTGACCACTTAATCTTGTTCCGCCTGGTCACTCCTTTCGCTATTAAATGACAGATTTATATTTACTTTGCAACAAAGATGGTTCCTGTGGTAGTAGCAAAGTCACCGTTTCATTTTTTATTAATCACGATCTGTACGTGAATTTATTGTTTACATATTTGAAATTTAGATACCCAATGAACATTCTTCACTCAAACTTTACCAGCATTACCTCCATTTCACACACAAACCAAGTTTATTCTATGGGTAAAAAAAATAATTCCGTTACTTATTCAATTTCATTCATATCTTAAATGAAAATTTATGTTTGAAGTAGTTCAACAGCTACTCTTCCTTTTCCATCCGCTTCCTTCTTCTGCAGCTAGCTAAGTTCAAATGAAATGATCCAGATGATACCTTTGTCCGATAGCGATCTCATATTCCTACATCTCTTTTTTCCGTTCCCATTTATTTATTTATTTTTTTTACAAGTTTTTAATAACAAAACTATCTACATTAAATAAAAATGCTACATATGAGTACATATATAAATTCATTATTTACCACCTCTATTCTAAAACTTTCAAAGTTTTATTTGCTTTTATTGTGCAAATTTGTCAACTGATTTCTCAATTATTTGAACTGACTAAATCAATTTCAATTCTTCCAACGAAATTCACTTGGTCTCTTTCTTAACACTGAATACTGAATAAAATTTTTACCTTCTATTTTTTTTTTTTTTTTTTTTTTGCTAAATTTTCAGAGTTGTAGTGCTTGCAAGTTTCACTGAGAATTATTTTTGAGTTTTACTTCTATGTTGGAAGTATCTCTTTAAATTCTCAAAAAAATGAATATTATTCCTAGATAAGAAATAGTGATGGATGCTGCGATTACTGAAACAACGACTGCCACTTCAACATTTCTTGGCCGAATTCTACAGGTACTTCATTTGACAAAAAAAAAAAAAAAAAAAAAAAAAAGGGAAAGAAAAAGAAAAAAAGCGTTATCTTAAAAATAAATGGTGGAGTTACCGGAATTATTGTAATACTTCTTAATTTGTTCATCCGTTTCATCATGACATATATCTTTTATAACATACAAAAACTAATCTGATAACATCATTAAGAATCGGCAAAACTCATCTACACTCAATTATTTAATTTTTTATTCTTGTTGTAAGTCCATTAGAATGATCATTCGAAGATATCTGGTAGGAAATCAGAACAATAACTTATTGTAGGTTGTTACTGAACAATTCATGCTCTTATATGAATCACTCTCATGATTACTGAAATATCAAATCAGGTTACTTAGTCATTCCTACTCCCATAATCTGATTTGAATCTGATTTTTTTATCTCCTTTAATCCCAACTGAAATGCTTTCACAATTAAGAAACTGAGTAGCCTACACAAATGTCATTTCTTACCACAAAAAACGATGACCTTTTTATCGTCGAGCTCATGCTGTTTCCGTTTTTGCTTTTGTTCTGAAAAATGCAAAAGCACTTGTCTTACCATCTTTAAGTTAACTTAAGTAAAGAATTCTTTTTCCAAAAATCAATCTTATTAGATCAGTTGTGTAGACCGAAGTTCAAGTTTTGGAAAGATATGGATATATACAAAATTTTCTCTTTTTATATTTAAAAAAAAAAAAAACAAAACAATTGGGTTAAGAACCACTAAAATTATCAGCATCTTCCATTCAAATATTGATTTTAGAGGAGAATTATTTTGGAAGAAGTGATTAGAACACATAATCGACTGCATATTTATAATGCAGGTTTTTCCGTCTAGCATAATTGATTATGACCTGTTCAGGTTGCTTTGGGAATATTCATGACATCCTCGAATTTACTACCGTATAATTCAAACGAAACTGATCTGGCTAAAGTTGGCTACAATTGTACATTCGATAATCCGTGTAGATGGTTTTCTGAAGGAACCACAGTAGATCGTTGGCGATTAGCTCATGGTAAACCGGAAACACTTTTATGGCTTGCCTCTACGGGTACTATTCAGCGACCAGGTTTCTTATTTCCTTCCAAGTTGCGTTTACTCGCCATAAAATTGAAACAAAATAGTGTTCTGCTAAGTTGCTAAAAAAATTAAACAGATATTTCCAAACTGCTCACTGTATATTAATTTTTTTTTTTTTTTTTACTGCAAAATAGTTGCCCGCACATTATTTAAGCTGAACTATTTGCACTGATTGAACTTCACGGACAACAAGCAGATCGTTTTTTAAGCGATCAAATACCATGTCAAGATGGCAATGCGACATTGTCGTTTACTTACTGGATAGTTGGTATGATTATTTTTCAACATTCAAATAAATTTGGTTGAAATCGTTCTGTTTTTTTTTAAACATGTAAGAAGTTCTCAGAATAAATGATTTTTTTAGCCTAAATTTCAAATTATAGGTGACGCCAAGCTAGAAGTTTGTTTGATCGATTCATTGGACAAAAAATTCAATTGTACGGATATGCTGAGCACACAACCTATTCCAAGAAAAGTGTTGCTTCCAATACCGCAAGTACAGGAACCATTTCGAGTAATATCTCTAAAATTCAATTTAATTTGCATTTTAATTTTCACTAAAATCTTTTGCAATCAGTTTATTCCTTCATATTTATACTGATCATTTGCTTATGTCATAGATCGCTATTATTCCGAATATGGCGTTTGGAATGATCGCAATAGATGATATCGGATACGATGGAATACCATGTCAACGAAAAATATCAACTGATACTTCAGTATCCATTGCGGAAAGTGAAATGCTCAATTCTTTTCAAGTATGACTATCGAAAATTATTTGGAATTTCTTGCAAATTTTTGAAAATTTCAGAAAATTATCTTCGATCTTTGTTTGAAAATCATTCAAATTGACAAAATATATCGTTCCTCTCCAATTATTTTTTGAAAAAATTGTTAGTTATACAAATATAGGAATTTATTTCATCTGAAAATGCAGTAAAATTTGAATTATCACTACATTGTTTACCGTTTTCTGTGCCAAATTAGTCTTAAAGAACGAAATATTAGCATTTGTAGCAAGCATAAAAGAATATTTCAACGAAAAATGAATTGTAATTTTGCTAAAAAATTCAAAATAATGCTAATTTTTTTCAATATCAATTCATAATTCTCAATTTAAACCTCATTTAAAACACAATTCTCGTCAGTTTTTGACAATATCTTAGCCTTTAGACACATATAAAATTATGAAGTAGTATTTGCGAGAATGTAATATTTTCAGAATACTCTATATTGATTGCAATTTTACTCTTAATTTATAATTTTCTAACTATTTAAATCGCAAAAGTTGTACCGATTTTTAAATATAAAGTAATTGATTAAAAGGAACTATAAATTATTTATCTCAATAACTGATTAAAAGAAGGAACTGTAATCTTGATAAGCAGTTAATTGTGATTGAACGGATAGCGTAAAAGTTATGAATATTCGTGTTTTCTCTTCGAATTCTTTTGAATTTTAAGTTAAAATTGAGAAAGATATTTCTACAGAAATATAGGAAACAGTTCAATAGGAATTACAAGCAACAAAAAAAAAGACGGGAATTAAACTTATAAGATGCGTATGATGTATGCTAAGTTTTAGCTTAATTATAAGAATACCTATTTTATAGTTTAAACATCTGATAATAATTCTTATGGATTAAATAGTATTTTAACATTCAAAGTCTGCAAAATGAATTCTTTGTTTTATTGGGATGAAAGTATATTTAGAAACTCTTCGATAATTTACGCAAAAGCGGATATTTTTATTTTGAAAGATTTAATTTGAAAAACAGAAACTTGATATATCGAATTAGATGACGTTATTCGCCATTTAAAATATTTTTTTAGGTTTTAATTAAAACAAATAACATGATTTGATTAAAAGAAGAAGATATTCATTTCATTAAATTATATTATTTTGGTTAAAAATAGAGAGTGAGGTAAGAGTTATGTAATTGGAATGAGAATGAACTGGATGGAGTAATACTGCAATTGAAAAATCTCTAGGCTGTTAAAGATCCTGATTAACCGCTTGACCTACATTTGAATTCTACATTTGCTAATTTTTATGAGTATCAATTGTTGAGTTTGATGCAAAACATACAAAAAGCAAAAAGACTACTATCAGTCTGGTAGTTTTGATTGTTGTACCTTTGTCTGAAATCAACGACATCGGAGAAAAATTTCCATCTTTAACAGAAATAATTAATAAAAAAATTTCGGTGTATTGTTTGAAAGATCGAAAAAAAAACAATTTTGTTTCATTTTTTGCAGAATTTGTCTTGCTTGTAGATAGCAAAAAATTCCTTGCGATTTTCCTAGCTATTCAACTAAAAATGCATGAAATATGAATATTTGCGAAAACCTAATCGTATTTGAATGACTTCAAATGTCATCCTGTTTAGATGACCACCGAAAGAATAACAGTTGATGCAGAAAGCGTAGATATCACCAGAACTTTACCGACGGAACTTACGTAAGTCTATCATTTTTTTTCTTTTTTTTGCAATTTTAATGTGAATACAAAAAAATTTAACAACACTTCTTACGGTTTTACATTTTGATTTAAGCCCGGAAACTCAATCAATAGAACCATTCGATCTACTAATTATTGGAAGCAAAACAACTCCATTCTTCGATCATCGCAGAGGACGCATCATTGCCAATAACACGATGCTGTTCTGCGATTTTACTAACGATTTTCTTTGCCTTTGGGGTCCTGAAAGTGGCAAATGGGGAATCATTCAAGAAGGTTTTTTTTTTTTAAATATTTTTTGAAAATTTCACAGCCTTTTGCGAATGAAACGAACTGCAATTTAAATTTTTCATTAATTTTTTTATATTGAACTCTGTAACACAATGTGACATAATGATTAGAAAGGTCATTACTATCAGGAAAATCAATCAATATCTCATTCAGTTCATTAATCAAGAATTATTGTTAGCTATGATTGCTGTGTTAGGAAAGGATAAGAGACAAGAAGCAATGTTTCATGTGCTTTGATTTAGCAACTTTTGTTCGATTCTTTGGATTCTCTTCAAAGATGACGAGAGCTAGTAAAACTTAGTTTTTTTTTTCTTTTTTTTTGTGGATCCGAAGTTAATACAGGTGCGATACCTTCGTTAACTGTACCAGCTAATTATCCAACTCCGATTTATCCTGTAGCTATTGTTATCCAAGGAACAGCAATGTTGACAAGTGACCCGTTGAAATGCCAAACTGATTCAGGAAAGGTGACATATTTTTAATTAAAGAAGTCGTTTACTTTTCAACATAATTTCGAAGGAATTTTTCACTGGTTCTACAAAAGAATGAATTTTTGCAGTCTTGACTGTCAAAACATTATTTTATGCCCTTTAACGTGCATCGTGTATTGTGAATACATCATTATTATTCCAGAAAATTTATCAAGGAATTCAAAATTATTATGGATGACATGAACTTCTTGATCGCTTCATTTCAAATATCTAAAGTCTCGTAAAATTTATAATTTAGCTAAAGTTTCGACATTGGACGAACGGTTCGCCAACTATACAAGCATGTATAATTGGCTACGGAATTGGAAGCAAAAAAGTAGAATGCATGAGAGCAAGTCAGAATCCTGAAACTGCTGATGATAAATCTCTTCTTGTTTTCGATTTCAAACAGCCAGTTCTAGAACCATTCACGGTTTCTGTTTGATTTTATACTGAAAATATAACCTTGGAAGAATCTGAAAAACAGAATAAATATTTATATTGCAGCTTAATATCGTTCCACAATGGGACAATACAGCACGGAATCAATACTTGATTATTGATGAGATTGCTTATCTTGGAAGTTGTGATATAGAAAAGCTCAACAAGAAAGTCAGTGAAGGATCTTTAACCGAGCAAACTGGCAATATTATTTGGTAATAACATGAGCGATTTTTATTGGTATGGAATTTCTATATTTTTAATACTACATCGTAATTCCCAGGACAAAACCGAAAAGTTATGAAAATTTGGTCTGGATTATGGAAAAACAGAAAACTGAATCTTCCCAAAAGAAGCAAGATGACAAAGCTTCAAAAAATACATCCGTTCCAATAACAAACTATTCGGAATGGATAACTTTGCTACCTGCCACAACTTCTAATCAGTTATCACCTGACTCTACTCATTCGAACTATTGTAAATTACTCAACTGTAACTTCGAAGGTTCGTTGGTGTTCTCATTCTCATCGAGTATATATTATCCACAAATAAATCTAGATTTGTTCCTAAAAATCATTAAGTATGTTTAATTTTAATTGACAACTCAATAGTTCATATATTTCCAGGATGAATTTATAAAATGACTCGAACTAAGTGCAAAATATAAGTGATTGTTAGGTTGTCACAGCGATAGTTCTATAAATTAGTTTTTAAAACTTGACTTAAATCGTCTTGACAAAATTCTGAATAAGGAAAATAGGAGAAGTATAATGATATAAGTAACAGCAAGATGAGTCGAAGTAATGTATTTGAAATACAAAATGGGAAAAAATGATAATATGTACTAAGCTAAAAATAAGTAAAACCAGAAGAGAAAAAAATGCATAAAAGTGATATGCTTCTTATTGGAATTGAGTAAGTAAGTAACTTATTGGCATTGAGTAAGTAAGTGAAACTCTAAATAGGTTTTTAAATGATATTTTACTAAAATGAAATTGCCAATAAATCATTTTAATTTAATAGAAGATGTTACTTATAGAAAACGCATGTAATTACTTGAATCATGGTCTCACCAAGGTTCCATGGATGTTGCGAAGTCATGGAACTACCATTTCAAAGTCCGTTGATATACCTCCATGTAAGTTTATTTCTTTTTGCTACAACTTTGTGGAGTAATGAATTTTGGTCTTGTTAATTTGGGGCAAAAAAAGTCACAAGCAAGTGCAAATCTCGAGAATCAATCGAGACAAGCTGATGATTCATCAATATCAAGAATAGCTTTTGAATACACACGTAAAAACAAAATATTTTACCTCGGCAAATTGCAATAGTAAATGAGAACTAAGAATTCTCATGAAAATATATCAGGGAGGTAAGTTCTATTAGCTTATAAACGTTTATCAAATTTCGAGAAGCATAATTAAAAGTTCTCTTCTAATTGATAAATTTCAGTTCCATCAAAGAATCAATTCATCAGCACAAAATTACCTCCTAATCAGTACGCCATATTAGAGTCACCACGATTCAATGTTACATCTGAAACAATTACCGTGTTATTCCAGTATTATAGGTAATTCACAACGGTATTTCACTTCACAATTTTTAGTAATTGTTTGAAATTGAATGAACAATAAAATCTATTCTATAGGTCATCATTTTCTGCAATTATTCGATTATGTTTGGATAACTGTTCTGTCCATATGAACGAAAAGGCATCAACTTTTGTCCAGTGTCCATTGTTGAACCTGGAAACACAGCTATCCAAAAAAATGCGCGGATGGTATACCGCTAGAATCCAGCTTCCGCCGGGCACTATTCGTGTTAGCTTATTTTCATTTTCCAATAAATTTTCGTCTAATTAATCAATTATTGTCTTGAGCATTATAATCGGAATGGTTCTTTATTATTTGAAAAAATTTTTTTCATTTTACAAGACCTCTTTTTTTTTTAATTTTACAAGACTAATTTAATAAAGATTATTCAACTTCAAGTATATTGCTGCTTTACAGTTTTATTTGGTAGCGCATAATTCAAACAAATCGATTATTGATACAATGGTGGCCATAGACAACATTAAGCTATCATCATGTGGTCCGGAAAAAGATGCTATGATCGATATGAATAATACTTCTTATCAGAAGTCGCCAGGCTCATTCGTATATTTTAACAAAACTAATCCATAATTAAGACATATATTTGTTGGATATTTGTTGCACTGTTGAAATGTATTTTATAAAGGGAACATGTTGATATATCAGAGAGGCAAGAGAGGAATGGGAGATGAACAGGCGCAGGATAAGTTGTTTTGATTCCTTGATAACAAAACTGCTGAAAATTGAGAGGAAGGAAATTCATTTCATATATTTTATGCATTTTTTCTAGGCTATTTTTTTGTATAAAACGTATCTGAAATTCTTATAATTCTAGACAGCCATCTTCATTCGAAGTTTTTTCCAAAATAATCGAATTTAATAGAGCGAAAATTAGTATTTTTAAAATTTTGAAATGAAAAAGATCTTGCAACTACAAGGATATCCAGTATCATTTTCATCAAAATCAAATTATCATGCTCAGTCTTCTACTTACTTTTATTTCACATAGCAATTCATAATAAGATAAAAAAAGAAGTGATAAAGAGCGGGGTTTTCATTCAAACTCTTTTGCCCGTGTCCTCTAAAAACTTTTTATGTTGAAAAAAAAAAAGTGACAAATAAAGAAAAAAACGTTCTTTGCATGGAATAAATGTTTATGTTAATAATTTTACTGTCACCATTTCTTCGGTTTTTTTGTTCGCTTATCTGAATTTAATAAAAATAAGTAACTGATTGAATACAAATTATTATGAGGAAGATAAAACTGTGGATTTATTATGCAAAAAACCCACAGAAATTTAGAGATATCAGACCATTATTTCAGATTCTAATACTGATATTTTTGATATCAAAGCCTATATTATTTGCAAATATATGCTCCAGTAATCTAAATCAATTGAGCTTCGGACCCTTGACATCGAAAAAATGAGATCGTTCATTATCTCCGTTCAATTTACCCAGGTTAGTCTCACGCAAATGAGGAAAATGATATGAAGTTGCGGCAATAATATGAAAATAAAATAAAATTTTGAAAACTTATAATTAACTAAATTACAACTGCATTAAAGTTCTACAATATAGCATTTTCGACATTTAAACAATAATTGTATACTACATTATAAGAATCGCACGAATCATTAAAAGTAGATTTGATAAGGGCTTAAAAATCATAAACTGAGCATTTTTCATTCCAAACTTCAGTTGAAAAGTTGGAACCAACTAATTCAAGAGTTTTTGATTCATGAAGTTTCCTAGGCAGTAAAAATCAAAAACTCTAACTTTTTCCAATATTACTTGTTACGGTACCATCTCATTTAATAGGTAATAACCGACTGAAGTGATCTGTGGATGTCAGAGACAAAAAGATTAATTAGTTAAGATCTTTAATTAATTAGTTAAAAAGTATGCCAAGTCGTGGAGATTGGCTCCTTAATATAGTGGTATTATTGCAAATGTTTATTCATAAAAACAGATTTGTACTCTTATAAAGGAACAGAAACATAGAAAAGTAGCTGAAATATATGACCAGATTTACTCTCAAATAGTATCCTTCTGTTTAAAGTTCTTTTCGAGATACCATACTAATGCGCGTGTCAAAAAGCGATCAAATTTCCGGTGGAAAGAGGTCATCAGGCATTTCGTGATGATTGTATTAGAAAAATCAACACTTACAATCTTTCCAGAGGAAATGCTGATAAGACCAGACGAAACTGATAAGGCTGACAAGACTAGTGAATAGCATCTACGGTACCCAACAACTTCTGCAGATGGTGAAACATCTGATAATATCCCGTTGGGTTTGGGATCAACTTTCGAAAACACATGTTTGTGAGTGATATGCAGTGTGCTGATGATGAGGATGTTGTTTGGTGAGTTGGATACTAGCGATGTAGTGAACTTTTCTTGAAAGCTGCATTTCCTTGCTCTAGAGTGGAGGAAAGTAAATTTCATGTTAGATTTCAGGTAATTACCGGCGGATAATCTGTGGAAAGCCGTAAAATGTCATCGTCAGAACCGAGCTCAGGTGGCACCAAAGGAGAAAATGGTCGGACTATGAAACCGACGAACAAAGGAACATCATCCCTTCAGGATTCCCGGAATGAACCAACTTCTTCATACGCCACTACTCTGTGTCATCAGTCTTCAAAGCATTCTTGTGATCTTCATATCGGTAACACTCATTTTTGTTTTTCTTCAACTTCAATAAATGTTGCTAACATTATCAAGCGCATGCGTTAAATAATATATTTCTGATAACATAGATATTGTGAAAACATAAGCTCAGACAAGTGTGAAACGTTTGAAACATAATAATTGAAGTTGTACGATGACCAATAATCAATATAAAATGTGACTGTAATGTTTATGTTTACGATTCTTATGCCGCTGTGAAAAATGTACAGATTTGATGCTGTGTAAGTTTTATTGATAGGAGAAAGGATATTTCATATTTAACTATTTCATATGAAAAACTTTTGTTGAATTAAATATGTTAGTGTCAGTTTTGGTGATAACTGTGTTTATAATTGATGTTACTGTCAGGAAGTGTACATCAGCAGAATGATGCAACTACTGCGGCTAATTGTATTCGTGCTGCCTCAAACTTATCAATTGATCCAAACGCCACTCTTCCGCTGGGAAATATGAACCAGAATGATGTGCATTTTGTAGATGTAAGTTCAGAAAAATGAATATTTAAAATTAACTTTGAGCTATTGAAAAGTGTTATCTTACGAGATATGATTATAGTTTGGGAGTACATGAATCTTGTTCCACGTATGTGTGCTGTATTTTCCAGAGATATTATTATAGATATAATATATAATATATATTGTGTAATATATATATTATATATTATATATTCTCAGGAATTTTTTTTTTTTTTTGACATTTACAGTGGAGATTATTTTACTTAGATTCTATACAAGTTCATATAATCCAAATCATTAAAAGCAGTAATGTGCAAGTCATAGTTTTATTATTCAATAATTCTAAAAATTAGGATTTATCGGATTCGTGTGTGGAAGGTGCATCATTAGAAATTGAAAATGGTTATCCACTCGTTGCTGATCTGCAGCAGCTTCGCCTACAAAATCATATCCATGTATCGATTGATGATATTATTGAACAGCAGGCTTCTCATTCGGTACTTCAGACTTGAGTTTTTGTTAATTTCAATAAAGACTTGTTTCTTTAGATTTTTATATTTTTATGTATTAAATTGCTGGCATCATATAATGCATAGGAGACAGTGGATAACATCGCAGATGAGCAGCGAAACTTGCTGGATGATACAAATATTAGAAGTTCTGAATTCTCTGAAAGAACAAATGGAACCGTTGATAACATTGCAACAGGAGCGGGACAAGTTATCGGGTTATTTGATATGTTTATATGCTGCTAATATCCTGCGTAAAAGACCAATACAGTAACTTTGTGGAACTTGAAAATTCAGTTACGTAATTTAATTCATCGAACTTGAAAACTGAGTTACGTAATTCAGTTCATTTTTTCTCACTTTTGATACATGTCTTTTTATGAAGAGGACTTCCAGATCACTTCATGATGTAACATCTGTCGTTCACAACGCACCATCTATTCTTGCTTCGATGAATAGACGTTTGGTTGATGTTCAAGATGGTTAGTATTTTAAATATAAGATATTTCGTTGATGCTCATTTTGTTATGTATGAGTATTTCTTTATCAACAGTGTGAAATGGAACTTGTTTGATGTGCCTTCGGGATATCAGTGTTTGTGAACTGAAAGATAATATGTGATTTGCACAGGTACGGATGGTAATTTTGGACCGGAAATTCCAGATATTCAAGCAGCATCTTATTCTATGAATACTGAACGTAGGGGCTACAACGATCAATTAGGTAGTTGTTAGATCTTTCAGTATTAAAAATATCATTATAAATTTATTATGCATAGTATTGGTCGAGATTTTTTATTTTTAAATTTCATAAAATATAATATAACTAGTTATAAATGAATAAATTAACAGATTCATGCCAATATCCACTGCACAATGCTATCGCTGTGGGACGTGCTGTAAACGACACTTCGAGAATCGAAGATACTATGGCAAGTAAATGGTCATTGATGTTAGATTTTGTTTTAATTTTTTTTTCTGGAATTAAAGCAGCAAATCTTTATATTATTTGAATGCATGTAAACAATGGTTGAATGCGTGAGTTTTTTGGTACCATAAAAATTAGGCGATTATTTTGATCGAAATGGAGCTGCTGGAATATCATATATGGGCTGGCAAGCATCGAAAAGTACGTTGAAGGAACGTTTTGCTTTTTTATATTGCAACGAAATTCTTGCTGATGTTTGGTTTGTTGTTGGCCGCGGCGAATTAACGCAGGTATGTTTTGGGATACTTTTTCATGCACTATAAAGAATTGTTGGCTCTTTTGTTATGCAGATGCCTCGAGAATCCTGCATGATTTTATATACATATGTCGATTTTCTTTTTCAGAGAATTCCTGCGCATAAATTCATACTGATTGCTGGTTCAGCTGTTTTTGATGCAATGTTTAACGGTGGGCTAGCGAACAGTGGGATCGGTAAATCTTAGATAAAATTTATTAAAGAAATTTGCAAATTTCATTAAAATTACGTATGAAATATTTGGGAATCAATTTATACTTCTCTTGCTACTGGAAATAAACTGCTATTTGCAGCAGTAGAAACGAATAGTGTGGAAGGTAGCCAAGATATTGACTTGCCTGATGTCGAACCTGGAGCTTTTTTGGCTTTGCTCAAATTTCTTTACACAGACGAAGTTTCTTTTGGACCAGAAATTGTAATGACAACTCTGTATACAGGCATGCATTCTTAAAACTCCATTTATTGACTATGGTGAAAAATAATGTATAATAAACTACACTATGACGTATTACTTTCCTAAGCAGTGGAAATTTTAAATGTCTTTTGCTAAATCTATAGAAGTTGATGAGCTAAGCAAGTGCATTCACCATTTTTATAAGAAGGGTTTAAGAAACTAATATTTCTAGACTTCTTTATTCAGTATTTTTCTGCAGCCAAAAAGTATGCAGTGCCCGCTATGGAGCTCGCTTGTGTTGATTTTCTGAAACGAAATCTTGGTGCTGATAATGCTTTTATGTTGCTAACTCAGGCACGATTGTTCGATGAGCCGCAGTTAGCTAGCCTTTGCTTAGATATAATTGACAGAAATACGATTGAAGCTTTGAATGCGGAAGGTAAATTATTTATTCTTTTCTGTTGGCGCGAATATTAATGCATTTACTTTTCAGTAAACAGTTTGAAGTAATCGGGTCATTTATATTGGAGTAAAACGACCTATATTGAGTGCAAGCTTAATGTTTCAGGTTTCACAGAAATTGATTTGGATACACTTTGTGTAGTTTTGAAGCGAAATACTTTGCGAGTTCGTGAAGCACCATTATTTCTCGCAGTACTTCGATGGAGTGTGGAAGAGTGTCGCCGTCGAAACTTGATCGTTAATGCAGATAATCAGCGAATAGTGCTTGGCAGAGCTTTACATATGATACGCTTTCCGTTGATGACAATTGACGAATTTGCCCAGCATGCTGGTAAATATATTCATCTTAAAGCTGAAAGAAACAAGAGTTTAATTTTTTGATTTGACGTGAAAAACTTCACTGCGTAAATTTACTGAGGAAAAATTTTCAGCTCAAACAGGTATACTAACTGATCGTGAATTGGTCAGCCTTTTTCTGTATTTTACGGTGAATCCTAAACCGCAGATTGAATTTCTGGATGTTCCACGTTGCTGCGTATTTGGTAAAGAAGTAGTAGTTAGTCGTTTCCAACGCGTTGAAGGACGGTGGGGATATAGCGGCACACCAGATCGTATTAAGTAAGTTCTGTTTCCATGTTTAATTTTTGTTTCAAATAGCATGTAATGACAAACCGGAATCTTTGTAGATGCTGGTTTCCAAGATCTTCGCTTTTTTCATATAGCCTTTTAGTGTGCTATAATAATTTCTCAGAATTTATAAAACTTAAAATATGCATTTTTGAATCATTTAGAATTTCTTGTCCTTTTATTTTACATAAAAGAACTTCAGCTACAAAAAAGTCTTGGATTTCTATATGAATGAAGCTTAAAACAAATCAGTTTTCCGTAATACTTTTGTATTTTCCCTACATTTCTTCATTGTATTCTATTGATGATGAAGTCAGTAGTAGTTAATCTCTTTCATTCCATTTATAAAATTCTTTAGATCAACTACATAATTAAGGAAACATACTTAATATATGTTTACACAGAAAACTATATTTGCCGAGTTCTAGATTTACTGTTGATAGAAGGATCTATGTTATTGGTTTCGGTTTGCATGGCTCAATTCACGGTCCTCATGAATACCAAGTCACTATTCAGGTGAGCTTTTTTTCTTTTACTTTTCAATGATTAATAAGGAAATATATTTCTCGTGATTTTATGCAAATAAATTTATTCTTTCGATTATAATTCAAGATTCTTCATTGTGGCACGGGGAAAATTTTGGCAAGTAATGATACATCATTTTCCTGTGATGGATCATGTGGGACATTCCGAGTGTTGTTTAGGGAACCTGTGGAAATCAGCCCCTGTGTTACGTATATCGCTTCTGCACGCTTGAAGGTAAGATGTTTACCAGATTTTTGTCCTGTAAGATATCAGCTTCTCAACATTTTTAACTAGTTTCGTTGATTTTTGTTACCTTTTTAAAATTCGATATACTCCTCTGTAAAATTTTTCAGGGCCCCGATTCTCATTATGGCACCAAAGGTTTGCGGCGTATTGTTCATCAGTCCCCTTCAACTGGAGTCATAACTTTTCAGTTTACTTATGCTGCTGGTAATAATAATGGTACATCTGTCGAAGATGGGCAAATCCCAGAAATCATATTCTGCACAAAAATTATTTAATTTTCCAAGTAATAACTGATTCCAATGTACACAAATTCGTATTAAGCATTTATTCTCAATTCTTTTGTTTACTTGAACTTAGATTTGGCTTTTTCTAACATTTCTATTTTCATGTCATTCTCGTAATTTATGATTTCAGTTCTTGTAAATTCTTCACCTTGTAGATTGTCACTGCTTTACTTTCATTTTACATTTTGCTGACTTTAATTAATAAAGGCTATATGAATCAATAAAGTACATGAGAAATTTTCATCACATCTACAAATGAATCCTCGTGTCTAAAAAGCTTAATCTACACTAATTAGATTGCTGAAGATTTTATAGGAATTGATACTTGTAATTCATCTGCACTTAACCTAGCACTTTTCCCAGACAGCGAGCATTTACTTTGTTGTAATTGGTGATTTTGCTTTGGAGCTATACTAGAGTTGTGGTCCTATCTCAAAGCTGTTATTTATGGTTTCAAGGATTTTTATGTTTTACATTTACGTTTATCTTCTCTATTTTCTATATCAGTAGAACTAGTGTATTCGTTTATCTCCATTTACGAGATCAGTAGTTATTATTTTAATATCAGCGCAATTGCACTTTGTGCTTATGTGACTGATTACTTCGTGTATTATTATGTAGTTCTTTTTATAGGATTTTATTCTGAAGGAGATTTTCTCACAATTCTACCTCATCATTTTGAAGAATATGGATATTCAAATTCAGTAACAGTATAAGCCAATTCATAAGCTTTGAGGAGGAAATTGAACCATTTGAAGTTGATTTTGATGGTTATTAGATGATTCGAAAATAGTGGTTCACTTGTTCATATACTACTGTTGTAAATGGGTTCAAATAAGTGCCGGCTGAAAATTACATCAAATTTCCAAGATACTGATGAGAATATATTGAGAATCTAGGTCGGTTTTACAATGGAGTATTTCTATGGCATAGTTTATACGATTTTTTTTTAACTGAAAGGAATAGCTGAGTCCACTTGTTGCCTATCCGATTGTTTAAAGTGACTGTAAATTATTTCGAATTACTCCGCATTCCTCAAATTTTAAAAATAAAGCGGAACTACCGCCAAAATAAAAATTCTAACCTAAGTAACCTTGTTATAAGAGCATGCGACTATATTAAGGGATGGAATATTGAGGAGCATGAAGGTTGACGGATATTTCGAAAACAGGTGCAAACGTTAGTTCTCAGACTATCCATTTAAATCTTAAAAGTAAATAAATTGTTAGTTAATTATTTGTTTTCACTAATCCAACTTTTCAGCCTGCTCAGGATTCCCGCATATATACTCTGCTGTATTTCAAATTCTTTACGATTGCCATTCTTTCGCTGTATTCTATTATTTATTCGTTACTCAGTTCGTTCTCACTGCGTAAAAAACGGTCACACACAAACTCATTACAATATACAAATTTTTATACACTTGTTACGTACAGGTATTACTTTGAGTAAGAAAGTGCATTTCAAGGGCGTTAGAAGCGATAAGAGTGTGCATCATCTCTCCTCACGTCAATCAAATTTTATGTTTATGTTTTCTATTCAAATCTGTCATTTGAATAGAAATTATTTGAAGAATAACATGAATTAATGGAATGAATGATAGCTTTGAGTTATACACTTTTTTTTTTCTCTTAGAGGACTATGTGGAAATGTCTTGCATATTTGAAATGAGTTACAAGTTGAAATTAGTGTTGGTTGGATGGATGCACTGGAGATGTTCACTTTACTGATTATGAACATATTTCGCCTCATGTCATATCTCTGTGATACATTTGGCGATTGTAGTACTCTATAAAATAGCTTATATTTGATAAGTATTCAAGCTCAGTTATTATTTTTGTTTTAACGCACTCTAAGATATTGAAATTGTTATTCATGAAGACTTAATAAAAGTTGACCTCAGTTACTCCCATTGTTCATTAATGTTTTATCGCTGTTGTTTCTCCTTAAATTTATCAGTAATTCTAACTACCAATCATTTCTTTTTCCATAAAATCTAAAAGTAATCCCAATTTGTTACAGTCCAATTTAATACGTCCAATTTATTACTATTCTGATCATAGTTGTTGCTCACAAAAAGCATAAAATTTTGTCCGTCTGCAATAATATCAGTCTCGGATAATTATCAGGTGCTGAGAGTTTTCGATAAATGAGAACAGGTGTTTTTTTCGAAATATCTGCGATTATTGTAGATAAAATAACTCTGGTACTTTTCAAGGTCTCACCACTCATGTTGGAAAATGATTTGAAGCATTTTAAGAAACTACCATAATTTCCTGTAATATCCACGAAAATTCGAACAATTTCTCGGCTGACTACACATTCTTTGACTTTGAAGAATTATTCATGTATATATTTAGGACCAAGTAAACATGCAAATATTGTATGTCTCTCCAGAATATCATGTAGTAGAAGTTTCACAATGTTCCGAATATACAGTGTTTGCATGCAGCGAAATTCATGTATGCGACGTTTGTCGCTGTTTCCAGTTCAACATTTCCCTATACATAGGCAGAGTACATTTTAATAATTGTGCATCAACCGAGATAGTGCGTTAATGTATTTTTCAATGTTTTAAAACTCTGAAGCCATTAAATGCAAAAAAAACTGCTGATTTCGCTAATTTGATACATTGTCAGCTTTTATGAAATTATGCAGAAAAAAAACAAGGGAAACGTCTCCAAAAATTTTTGACCTGTATCATCCCAGAACGAAAACGGATATATATATCTGACCTTTGTATTACATTAAAAATTACATTAAAAAAAGAAAGAAATCCAAATTTAATCCGCAATCAAGGAGCAAACTTTCGAAAAATCAATTTTCAGCGAAACACAAGTGAATTTTTTCTATATATAGTTAGTTATTCAAGTTACCTACCAGAAAATAGTAATCAAAATACATCACACCATCACCCCGATTCCCTATGCGCTCATCTCAGTTTTTGTCAAAGAACCACCCTCTAGGATATTTCTAGCTTTAGCTGACTACTTCTATCACATACATGTGCAATGTATATAACTTCTTGGAGACCAGAGTCTAAGACAGGCTTCACCTTTCTTCCCAAAGTTCGGAAAATATAATCGTTTTTTCGTAACACAATAACTTGCAGTGCAGATAATTCCAAATACGAGAACAAAGGATAAATAAAGGAATTTTATTTTAAGCAACATTCTACAGATATGTCAGAAATTTAAAGATATTGTGAACAATATTCTCTCAGACTTTCGTTATCGAAAACTCGTGGCATCGTGTTTTATCTTTTGCCACCGACAAGACTTCTAGCTTGAAATGTATAGCTAAGTTTAATGTAGAAATGTTGCTAATGATCTTCGTCTGTTTAATATTTTTGGCGATGATATCTTACAATCATAAAAATAAACAAAAAAATTTCTATAAAGAGAAAATATGCCTTGTGAATCTTTCCACCTAACGCCTATGAATCTTCTACCTTAAGGCTCGAATAAGTTGAATTTTGCAACTTGGTTGACATTAACTTTTCCTTTAAACATATATTATGAAGTATTGCACAAATGTTACATCAAAAATCAATTAAATCATAATGTTTACACAAATAAAAATAGAAAACCTCGTCGTATAAAGAAAAAAACTTCAAGTCGTTTGAATATGAATTCATCTATACATGCTATCGGATCTTTTACGTACGATCGTTGACCTTTTTGAAGTATTCCTTGGACTCCTTGATTCCAGGTTTAATTGTTGGTTTATCATCAGACCAATTCGCTGGACATACTTCACCATGTTTCTCCACAAACTGAAAGGCTTTCAGCGTTCGAAGTGCTTCATCCACACTACGACCAACCGGAAGGTCATTCACCAGAGAATGACGAATTTCGCCATTTGGATCAATTAAGAACAAACCTCTAGAACAAGAAAAAATGTTGAGATTTAATACTAAAAGAAATAAATTCTCAATTTTGTTTAAGAAATAATTATTTGTAATTATGAACAAATTTCAAAATATTCTATACAAAGTGTTAAGATAGGGATCTTACCGATATGAGATACCCGCTTCATGATCAAGCACACCGAATGCATTCGCTATATCTTTATTAAAGTCTGCAAGCACTGGAATCTGCAAGAAAACTTTCTGATCTACATGAAAGTATTTAATGAAAAAAAAAAAATGGATGAATAACTTGTTAAAATTCAGTAGATAAAACGTGAACCTGCATATCACCGAGACCACCTTCACTACGCGGAGTCTGCGTCCAAGCTAGATGTGAGAAATGAGAGTCGCATGAACATGCAATCAATTCTGCGTTTAATTTCCGAAACTCCGAACATCGATCATTGAAGGCAATAATCTCAGTTGGACAAACGAATGTACTGAAAGCAATATTAATTCCACGATCAAGATCAAGAATTAATGAATTAATAAACTTATTGTTTGCTCAATTCATTTACGGAGAAAAAACTTTTGCGCACTCAGAGTCAAACCAAGGATCATCGCGCCATAGGCTGAAACAACGCCATTGTGCCACTGCATTGGCCATAATAGAAATCCTACAAATCCAGGAAGTCACCGGAAAAAAAATACAAATTTCGAAGAAAGGATAGAAAAAGACTAACTAACAAGTCAAGAGGATAGAAAAACATTATCAGCCATTTTCCTTTGTAATCTTTAAGGCTAATTGTTTTAAAATCGCCATTCACAACTGCTGTACCCTGAAACAGTGAATATAATTGCAAAATGGTTGCGCATAAAAAGATTAATTTTTAATCTCGAAATACTGTCCACAACAAAACAAGAAAAGAAAAATTGATAAAAATAAATGTATAAAGATAAAAAATGTACAGAAAAATCAGGAGCTTTGTTTTTTGGACCCAATGGTCGAACGCCAGCTAACGCAACAGAGGAGGTGCAAAACCGAGAAGTTAAAATTCGATGAAATGGAGATGCGGCTGCCTAAAAACTAGTTAGTATAATATCATGAGTTTTTTCATTAGTTCTCAAAAGATTAAAGAAAATAGGCCCATAAGAATATGATTAAAAAAACGAACAAATAGAAACAATTGTAACACTCACTAATACTGAACGAATCATTTTGCTCGATTTATTTAACTTTCTCCCTGTAACAGATTTTACAAAAAATTAGAAAGATACTAGTTACAAAATACGTCAACAATATATATGATACTTCATTATTTGCTACAGCACAACTTACTTCACCATCATCTGTTTGCTCTACAATCTTTGACAAAACTGTTGCATTTAAGGGACAAAAAATGAGCATATTCCAACTTAACAATGCTGGCACATTATACGTTAGCCTAATTACCCTTGACGAAAATTTTCCTGAATGCACAACACTATTATGGGAATCCTAACTATTGGTGTGTGACCTTGTCAAATACCGATGGTTCGCTTTTACCAATTTCTACTTCTTTGGAAATTTTTTTTTAATTATTGAAATAAAGTTTCCATTACTGAGTCATTTTATTACAAGTCATAAAAGTAAAAATCTAATTATCAAAGAGTGCACATAATGATACGTCCACGCAGTTCTTTGAAATTTTCATTTACCAAAGCAAATATTTTGAAATAGGCTGGGATTTTAAATAGGTTGCAACATAAGCTTCAGAGAGAATAACCCGCTATCAAAAGTTAATTCAATTTTTCAGATAGAAACCGGTAAAATGACGAAGTCGATACATTAAAAACATTTGAATCAATTGTTTGCATCAATTCAAGCAATTCCCGAGAAATTGAAAAAGTAGCAGACATTGAATGGTAGAAACTCCAGAGAAATTCTCAGACATTCTAGAGAACATCCGCATCACTCCAACCTGACTTCACACTTCCACCACACTAACTTTCCTACTGTTCTCACCAGTCCACCCCCTTACTCTTTTGAGTTATTGTCCGCAACTCTTATTGTTCTCTGTTGCCTCTTTAGTCACACAATCTTTATTCTCAACCAATCTTCTAATAAGCGGAATTTGGCCAATACTAAATAAGTAGACGTAAGATTCTGGGAGATTTGGGCATTCCGAGATATGGCATTTGCAGTTATGTGGCCTGGCTGGGATATCGCCCTTCAAGGCTTATAAAAGTTATTTTGTAAAGTTTGGGAAGTAGATAATCTTGCTACGTTGGCGTGTGCTATCTGTGCAAGCGTGAAAATGATCATACCTATCGTTACTTTGATTACAAAATATTTCAACTGACCGTATGTTATGAATTGCAAAGAAAAGAATGGTATATACTAATTTCAGATTTTGAAAATTAAATTCAAATGTTGCATATCTGCTAAGCATTTTTTGCATGAAGTACTTTTCAGTGTTTTATGAGAAAAGATTCGATGTTATGTCTAGTTGATTTCCAAAAATCAGCTATCAAACACATAGCAACGAGCGAAATAAGGCATGCTGACCTTTAGTAGCAGTAAGACTGACATAGCTGGCATTGATAAGGTTTGCATTTTTTTTTCCGTACAAGTTAGTAGAACTCATACAATGCAGCACACTTCATGGTGATGCGTAGCTGAAGGTCGTATACTAGTTATTCGGGTGGTTGTATAAAAAAAAATTTCATTAACCATTCATTCAGTTTACTTGCTGATTATCCTGTTGTATTTGCTATAACGTGATCAATATCCCTGTTTACTTCTATGCAGTCTTTCGTTTATGTGTAATGTTGGAAATGGAAATTTCGTCTTTCTGTATTTTCTGCAATAGCTAATCCAGTATATAGAGCAAAATCAAAAGGTGGAAAAGATACTTTTGATTTACTAACATTTTATTCTTCTTGCCCTCGAGCATCATCTTAATGGCTTTGTTTACAATTATTTTTATAAAAATCCGTTTCATAACGGATTCCGATTAAAATGCTTTTTCTGTAATAAAGATTATGGGAGATTTTTCTAGGAACACGTTCAGAAAATAATCAATGAAAATACCAGCCCAGATTTTGAGGGGCATTCTAAGAAAAAGAAAGAGAGAATCGATGCAAGGATAAAACGTTATAACGACATTATGGCTAAATTTACTCCACATCAGATTCTCCAAGCTCAAACTGAAGTTAGTTTTATTTACCTTTAAAGTTCATATAAGTATTCCATACACTTATGGTTATGGTGCACTTTTAGCGGATCATTTCTTACGATGCACTATAGCCTACACAGTTTAGATGGACGATTTGGTGGCCGTACTGGAAAAAGAACGTGATCTTTCCCATTATGTTGTTCATGTTGATATGGATGCATTTTATGCAGCTGTTGAAATGAGAGATGATCCTTCATTGCGCAATATTCCAATGGCCGTTGGTTCGAACTCAATGCTTGTATGTGTATTAATTCTTTTGATTCGTATATATATGCTTACAGCAAATTCAGTATTTGTATTTTTGCGGAAAATTCAAAATAAACAAAATACAACAAATCCCTATACCTACTCAAAATAAAACAAAGTCAACACTAGAATACTCTATATTAAAATCTCTAACTCATTCTCACATTCGAAAAATCAAGTAGAGTATGATGCAAATCAATTAGAACTAAACAAAAAAAAAAGGAATAATAATAAATATCAAAATAAAAGATAAAGACTTTTATTAAATAACAAAAAATCAACAAATAAGCAGAAAAAGCAATTTCATAAGAATAAATTTGAGCACAAGCCCACATTCTATCAATAAATGAGCAGTTTGTGTTTCAAAGCAATTCTAATGCAGAATAGATGTAACACTTTATGAAATGTGTTTTTCATCAGTTAATTTCTTTACTTTATATATGCCAGTGGAGTTAACAGTTTTTTTGTGATGTATAGTTGTAATTCCTACGGGTAGTTCTTCTATTAACTTCTGGAATGCACTATATCTCCTTTCATTAACCAGCTGAAATTATTTTTTATATATTGTTAAAGTATGAAATAAATTTTGCATCTTATGCTACATCATTTTTCAAACAGAGAAATAGACATTTCGAGAACATTGTTATATGAATGTTGATTATGACTGCCAGTTCTACCTTCTTTTTTTCTTTCAGAGTACTGCAAATTATGCCGCTCGTCGTTTTGGAATCTGTTCTGCTATGCCTGGTTTTATTGCTAAGAAGTTATGTCCCCAATTGAAAATCGTTCATGGTAATCCAGACAAATATCGAGAAGCAAGTTCAGTGGTCAGTATTTTCGGATATTTGAAGAATTTTGAATTTGGGGAAGTAAAATGGTTTGGTAAAATAGCCAGAAGTTTTCAGCACTTAATTTTTAGGCTAGGAAAATATTCAGTGAATATGATCCTGATTTTACAATGGCTGGCTTGGATGAAGCATATATCGATTTAACTGCCTACATCCAAAATCGATTTCGCACTGGCTCAGGTATACAGTTGATTAATTGTATCGTTGATGATTCTTCCTACATTTATTTTAATGATATATTTTGCAGCCGAATACGAACGAATTCGATATATGGGTGAGTGCGTTTGTCGACTTCCTTTAGTTGCGGAAAATGAGATGAGCGACTTGGTTGATGCTGAAATTACTGAAGAGATGTGCACAAAATGTAAAAAACTTCGTAAATGTGTGCGGGATCGTATCACTTTCGGAGTAGATGTTGATGAAGTACGTGTTTCACAGTTTCTTTTCTGTTCAATATCATTCAAAAATAAGATTACTGGATGAAACAATTTTGCAGATTGTTCGAGAAATGCGATTCAGAGTAGAACAAGCTGTGGGTTTGACTTGCAGTGCAGGTAGAGTTAGTGGTTATAGTCTCTTAGTTCTTGCTAAGTTCAGCAGTTTGTTCTGCGTGAGGAAAAATATTATGTGTGGAGATAGATGTATGTACTAACGTTAGATGTGTGATATGAAGGCGAAACTTAGGTTTAATCAGTTTAAAGAGCAACTAGCTGATAACTTGGAGTGAATAGACGAAATTTCGTACTTAGATGTGATTTATACTCCTGCTGTTATTTAAAATTGCAACAGTTATAATTATATTAAAAGAGAATAAAATATATTTTCTGTCATTTTTTCAATAAGCCAACAAATATTGTAGGAATCGCACCAAATTCCCTGTTAGCCAAAGTGTGTTCTGATATCAATAAACCAAACGGACAGTATCGTCTGATGAATGAAAGAGAAGCTATTTTAACTTTCTTGAAGGACCTTCCAATACGTAAGGTAATTTTATACATACACTGAATTTAGTACTAGAATTATTCTTGTTATTTTATTTTCTATTGCTATCAAAAACTATTTCGATATCAATAAAGACTTTCGTGTTTAATGTTTTAGATAAACGGGATTGGGCCTGTAACGGAAGCAGTTCTAAAAGGGATAGGTTTAGAAAAATGTGGTGATTTATATGAACGGCGTGGAATAATCAGTTTGCTTTTCCCACAATCCAATTACGAATATTTCTTGCGAATTGCTCTTGGTATATCTTACGTGTTCAGCGCTGACCGAAGATCAAAACGGAAAAGCATCAGTACAGAAAGAACATTTCATCCTACTGGAGATCTTAAAATTCTTCTCGAGGTAATACTGTGCAGATATTTTTAATTGTGCTTAAAGTTCAAAAGACTTATAAATTGCGAATTTAGAGGAAAGTAGTGAAATCTGAGTATTCTATACTAATGTTAAATTTTCACGACTAGAAAATCTCACTTATATTGATGGCTTTTTATACCTCACAGACGTTGGAGAGCCTCTGCAACGAACTTATTGATTCTTTACTCGATCACAGAATTCGAGGAGGGCGCGCAGTTACTGTAAAGATGAAGTTTTCGACGTTTGATGTAATTACAAGATGCTGCAGGTAATAAATAACTCGGCACCATGTTTTTTTCTTCTTGCTATTGTGCTTTCATGATCAACTTCAAGTCTTCGTAAAGAGTAAGGCAAATTTTATATATATTTTTTTTTTATATATCAGATCTTTGAAATTACTATAAAATTGCTGATTGTGTAGTTTTTCAGCGTTGATTACCTGATTTTTGATGCAGATCGTTTATTTGCTTTATGTTCAAAGTTTCTACGCCGCGAAATGCATAGTGGCAGATATTTGCGATTACTTGGAGTACGGTTAGCACGCCTGGTTTTCGAAGACGAGAAGGCATATTTTCAAAACTTTGCGTTTATAATTGTTATGTGGATTGTTTTCTCTTTTTTTTCATGTTGTATTTTTTCAGGCTGAAATGTCAAATCCACTTTGCTCATTCTGGGAACGAAGAAAAAAGGAATTGACAGCAATGGAATATATTAATGATGCGTCAAATGATAGTCTTTTATTCCCAGCTTTAAAATTTGATAACAATTTCAATAATGCAGACGGATTAGATGATGTCTTACAAGAAGTGGTTCATGTGGATGAACTACAACCTTGCCCAATTTGCAAAGTGGCATTGCCGAGAGAGCTGGATTTGGTGAATCAACATATTGACGAATGTTTGAATAGGTTAAAAAGTTGTTTTGAGAAGCTTTTAAATACTTCTTAAGTATCTCTTTCTGATTAGAAATATTACGAATATTTCCGCAGCTTTTTAATTTTTGGAGTCGTATAATTTCAATTTTTTTAAATATTTAAAATTTTGGAACTAAAACCAACATGAACATTAGTCACTTGTTGCATAATCTATTTTCAGACAAGCAATAAATGAACTACAGGACGCTCAAAAAACTAATAAAGCGACGGTGAAACGTGAAAACTCGAAAGATAAGATGCTGAAGAAAAGGCCGGTGAAGACAAAAGTACCAAACAAGATATCAAAGAATTCGTTAGAAAATTATTTTATTAGAAGACCGATGAATATGTGATTAATATTCATCGTTGATTCGATCAAAGATGCCTTTTTTCCCATTGCTTGTAAATTATAACAATGACTGAGTTGATTAAAAAGAAATGACGAAAAGCAGTAATTCTACTAGATAAATGAAGAAAAATGATTGTATATTTTGTGGTATTCGGGCAATAAACTCTGTTGAAAACATTTCAAATAAAGAGATGCTGTTATTTTATCCAGGGTGAGTAAAAAAATTACTTTTTCATAAAGAGTTCCAAGTTGGAACATTTCCAGAAATTGGAAACTATTAATAACTGTAGAAGGGAAAGATTGTAATTTACCTGCATAAAAAACTGAATTCAATCGTTTTGAGCTCAAGAAGAGAATGGCGAGCAAGATATTATGAAAGGGCCTTAGAAACTGTGATAGAACAAAGTGCTGCTCATGATACCAACCATGATATCGATAGTCATTATTGTATTGTTGTCCTCATTAAATGCTTACTGCACTTCGTCTCAGGCTTGAAAATAGGTCCGTTCAATCGTACAGCTACCTAGCTATTCATCCAGTGAAAAAGAAGCAAGTGGCTAATTTTGCGCTTCTCTACTTTCCGTCTCATTTTTAATGAAATGAAAATGGGTTGCCTTAAAGTACTAGAAACATTACAACTGAATTCGTAATGACCGACCTTAAAAGAGCCTGGAATGCAAATATGATTTGTCTAATTTTCTGCCATCGAAAAAAATGTTCTGAGAACCTGCTCATGCACAGAATAATTTTTCCAATATGTATGGGTGCAAGAAATATGGTAAAACGATGCCCACAAGCACGGCGAAAAAGGCGACGCAGTAAATAGGTATCAAACAACAGCTGCTGAGTTTGAAAACGAAATTTCCGCTGTTCGGTTTGACTTCATTAGCAAGCTGGATTAAATTCCAGACGAACTACAAATGCAGATAAACCAACATTACTGCGAAGTTGATTCTGCCATAATGTAGGAGGCACTACCGAAGCCTGATGTAATACTGTAACGTTCCGGGTCACAGTAAAATATCAGGTGTACCAAATCGCGTTGCAGATAGGTAACTCGAATTTTACCACATATCTAGATGGCAGCAATTCACTGATACCTCGAAAAACAATGCATGCTTATACATTACCTACCAGAAAGATACGACGCAATTTCATGTTTTTCGTCACACATTTTAAAATGCAGGTTTTATTTCTGAAAATATGAGTGCCAAAACAGAGAAGTATAAAACATATTTTGTACTGAAAAGAGAGTCAAAGATGTGACAAAGAGATAAACTGCCATGAAAAACGGTCAACACAGTAATTACACCAATGTAGAGTAATCGGGTCGCAAAAGAACTTTTGCAAAAAAACGATCACAACAGTGGTATATACCTAAAGCACTTAAATTTGTTTATCGAGAAATGGCACGGTCAACACGAAGCTGACGACCCATAAATTCCGCATGGTTCATACTTCCAACAGCTTGCTCTGCTGCCGCTTCCGTTTCGAATTCGCAAAAACCGAAACCACGCGGACGCCCTGTATCCCGATCCAGCACTATGCGCACGCTGGTTACCGGACCAACTTGCCAGAAGAAATTTGCGACATCCTCTTCTCTTGCGCTGTACGGCAAGTTTCCAACTAAAAAATTGTTCAAAAATCCAATAATACAGTCAAAAAAGTGCAGCAGATAAAACTTTTATTCTTGGTTTAAACAAAATTTACGAAAAAGTCGATGTGTGTGATTTTGAACCGGCCCACAGAAAAAAAATTGCTATGAAATCCTGAAGCCAGAGCATAAAGCAATCTGCATCCTAGCTTGTGTCAAACATCATTTGAATTGATGAGCAATTAAAAGCCTCAGTTTCTTATCAAGTATTTTTTGCGAATCATATCGAGAGGATGCAGCACTTACGATAGAGTTTATTTACTAGAACGTTTGAAACCACTCTCTCGAAATATTTCGGTCTCTCTCGAAATATTTCGGTACTTCTAAATCTTTTACATACTTTTCGATAAATTATCTACTCACAGCTTTAGTGAATTGTTCCCTACTTATCACTTAAATTCCTGCACTGTTATAGATAAATATATTGATGGACTTCATAAAAAATCAGAAGAACAGCTTTTTGAATTTCTGCATTTTAGATATAATTCGTAATGAAAGAAAAAAAAAAGTATGTGAGAAAGGAAGAAAAATGAAACTGACCAAATACTGAACGAGACATGATCTGGAACCGAACGTGAGACCTTTACAGGAGACAACAACGACCCGAAAACTAGAAGGAAAAAATTTTGAATAGAAGCGATTATAAGAAGGTATGACCAAAAAAAAAAGCTCGCAGCAAATGGGAGATCCGATAGGATGTAAGAAAACACCTAACAAAGTATGCCTAAAGAGTAAGGCATGCTATCAAGTTAATCTCCCGTATCCCTAAAAAGCAACTCAAGTACAATTCAGGTGACACTAAGTCTATAATCTCCAACAACCAACCAAAGACTGATACGCTCCCGAAAAACCAACCAGACGAGACCACCACCACCACCACTTGCAAAGCCTAAAAATGGCGAATGAATGAGTGAATGCAAAGAGGGGTGCGATAAGCTATCGATCGATCGATTGTCTGAAAGACGCTATCCGCCTACTGCTCGCTCTCTCTGCTATTGTTTCGCAGTCTGACTGCGAGAGAGATGAGAAAGAGTGTGGATGAAGGGTACAGACGGACAGCTCGCTGTAACAGACACGCACACATATAGTAGGCATAGAATGGATGGGTGGATGTCTGGGTGGAGTGGTCGGGATGGCTAGGTAGAGAAGGCGAGATAAGTCGTAGCAGCAGACACATATGAAAAGGCGCTACATCCTGAGCAAGAAATGCACTGAAATTTACGGCCAGATCTGTACTTTAATTGAAGGGTTTTGTTGTGCCTGTGATTGGGATTTTTGTGGGAGGTCAAGTAGGTAATTATGTTTGTGCGTGGGAAGTCACGTAAGGAGTGTTCTCGTGTGTGAGAAGTCACGTAGGAAGTTTTTTATTCGTGTGTAAAAAAGGTCACGTAGAAAGTTCCATTTGTGTATGAAAAGTCACGTAGAAAGTTTCATTTGTGTATGAAAAGTTACGTAGAAAGTTTCATCTGTGTATGAAAAGTCACGTGGATAGTTTCATTTTTATATGAAAAATCACGTAGGAGGTGTAATTCGTATATGAAAAGTCACGTAAACAGTTTCGTTCATGTATAAAAAGTCACGTAGGGAGTGTGATTCTTATATGAAATGTTACGTAGGAAATTTTATTCTGTGTCATAGTATATAATGCAGAACTCGGAATGGCGGAGTAGACATATATATATATGATAGCCGAACCTTCAAACAATGTACGGATTTTTCGTTCAAATAGTTGCAGTCAAAAGAAGTGTGGAAAGTGCTAAAGATTTTTTAACTTAATTTTTTCTACAAATTTATAACTTTAAGGCATATCATGATATTTCTAATGCCACATATGCTGGGAATCATTCATTATGGATTCAATTAAATTTACTGAAAGTAGTATAGGTGTGATAGTATACATACACTAGTGTGGTATATTCTGCAGCTGATGGACAAGATGATTAAACCACGAACAATTAAAGAAAAGCATATGATCTGGATGAGCTAAGTATATCATGCATCCAATATAAGATGCATTATGACTTATCTTTCATGATCAAACGGCCATCTCCTTCTGCTTCACATTCCCGTCTGGTCAATTGATTCAACAATTACCTATTTTTACAGACAGGATATGCATCAGCATGCCTTTTTCTTTCTTTGCATATCAGTAGTTGAGCGCAATAACGCTAGATGAGAGGAATGAAGGAGGGGACTTTTTCGGTAATCAGACACTCGTCACATTTATTCCATTTTTAAGCCTACTAATCAACACTGTGAGAACAAATGTTTAGGAGCCGCATTTCTTCAAGAAATCAAAATTGATTGGAAGACACATACATACTGATAACGTGGAAAAAATAAAGCGGGTAGGAAATATTATATTCTGACTTTCATCACCGTAATGTGACGATAGCAGCAATCCAAGTTATCCATAGTTCGAGGCTTCCCAAAAAATCTCCATGCTCAGAACAAATAATTTTTTTTCTTTTTTTTTTTTACCAAAACAATTGATAATCAAATCTTTATTCATTATCTGCAATTTTACTCGATAAGCTGGCCTTCAAACGATAGTAAAATGTTAATTTTAGTACAGCTTCTTTCGCTTTTCTAAGTTCATTTGTTTCAATGCTGTTCTTAAATTCTTTTCCTAACATATTGATCTTAGTTTCCACTTCATTCAATAAAATCTTCAGTTCCTTCGGATCATTGTTCGTTACTACTAGTTCATTCAGTTCCATCATTTCTACCAAGAAGTCCGTGCTGTCTATTACATCTGGAAATAATATCACCAATTATTCAACTACGATTAAATTTCGGATTTTCAGAAAAACAGGAAAAATTGAATAGAGGAAAAAAATTGTATAAACTGAGATTGAGTCCAGCAATAATCGAAAAAAAAAAAAAATTGTGAGAAAATTAAATTACCTTCATTATCTAATGATTCCCCTTTCAATGTGAGCAGGTATTTCGCCCTCTCTAACGGTTCGATCAATGTTTTATATGCTTCATTGAGATATCGTGAGCAATTTTCAGATATTTTTTTCTCCTCCTACAAAATAAGTGAACTGTCATGAACATAAGATGGCAGAATTTAACTCAGTCGGTGAATTCTGAGGCGGAGAAATTAAAATGAGAAAATGCTAACTGAGTCGTCCGTGAAACTGATATGAAATCTTAGGGTTTTCAGCTTGTCTTGACTAAGATGACTGCTTGATCAGGTTTTTTTAAATTCTCAACGATAGGAATTGAATAATTGTCCCGCCCACAAAAAAAGGAAGTATTTTTGCTTCAAGATAATAGAAATACAAATGAAAATTTTTTCCCTTTTTGAAGACGCAAATGAATTAAATTATCGAAATGCACAGTATATTTGCAAAAGTGTATGAAAGCAACAATGTTTCTTATAGAATACGATTTAAAATGTTACTTGAGAACATTTTGAAAACTTGTCAGGATGAACAACTGACTGTAGTTTGAGGAAATTTATCTTCAGTAACGAAAGGTCAACATCAAAATCAGGAAGCAGCCCCAAATAATCGAAATAATTTTTGTCTTCAGTTGGTTGGATGGCTGAACACATTGGACAGAAAAATTTTTCCTGCAACAAGCAATATCCAATTTATTAATGCGTAAAAAGATATCGTTTACGAGTTATTACATCAAATGTTTATAAAATTCTTCGGTTCAATAGATCTTATTTGCTTTTCCTTTCCTACGTTTCTGCATAATGAAATCTTAGAACTATAAAATAATACGAGCGAATCAAAAAATAATTCCATCTAAGCAGATAAATAATTAACAAAGATGAAGAACTTGGTCTCTGACTTACTTGACTGTCAATATTATTTGTCTAAAGTCGAGTGCAAAAAATACCGAGAAATATGAAATACGATAAACAAGGAAATTGAAGGGAAAGCTATCATCAGAACGCTAAATCCCTTTACACTTTGAAATATCTTCGGTTGCTTTCCTCCTGCCATCTCGTACTACATACCATTTTTTAAAAGAATGGAAACGTACCTTCAAACAGTCAATAGCTTTATGACATTTCCAACAATCCAGAGCTCTAGCGCATTCTTTTCTGATTTTACTGGAAAAGCAACAAACCGCCATTTATGACTTGAATATGGCCTGCATACCCAATTTAAATTTTCAAATAAATTGGCAATTATCAAGAAAATGAAAAGCAAATACTCACCAGAAATTACGCAAGGGAAGAGCTTGTTTTAATCGGAACAAGTACATCTCCGAAAAAGATAAGTTCACACTTCAAACTTTTTTCGAAGTGTGACTCGGTTACAATTTTTCAAAACACTGAAAAACCGAGACACAGAGATAATGATTTAAAAATAGACTCATACCATCTCAACAACATATGAGCCACGACACTACACAATGCTATAGGATACCAGCCAAAATTATATGCTTAGAAAATTTATCAATCTCCACGACAGTTTTACTCTGGTCAAATCTTTTGTTACATCTTACATCTTCTTCAGAAAATGAGAGCTACCTAATGGATTTCTTCCTACATAAATATTAGAAATCTTGAAAGTCTCCAAAATTGTTCAGCATATCACAGAGTAGTCAACCAAAAGCACATGAACGAATTTATTTCCAAATCAAAATTATGTTAATCAAATTAACATAATCAAAATTATTAAAATCGGCAAGGAGTGCAATGCCCTGCCATTTCAGTGGCATTCAAAATGAGGGATGGACAATAGTTTTTGTGGAATTTATTTTCTAAGTGATTCATAAAACAGCATGAAACTGGAAATTCAAATTATGTCAATAAAAACAAGAAAAAATTACTATAGTGTTATCATTCAAATATATTTTCTGCCACATTTGAATGACAACACACTATAGTAAATGAAAATAACTCACGTAGCGAAGATAATAAAAAATACCATAGAGATCAACAAAAACAAACAGAAGCAACTGGGAAAATCACTTGTTGGCATAATTGACATACATCGACTGCGAAGGTGTTATCTTGAAATTGTTCAAACCGGCACGAGCTGACGTTGCTTCAGCTTCCGTCTCGAATTCAACAAATGCAATATCTGGCCTATTTGGAATACGCCTGATGTCTTTCAGACCAGGGTAGCTGTAAAAAGAACGTAGAAAATTTCTTTCGACTGCGGCACTTCAACAGACTCTGCATATATTATTCAAAAATTTTGAGAACTACTTTCATATTAACTGGGTATTTCAACGTAACTGTTGAACTTTCAAGAATAACCCTAATAAGAAGTTTCCAATAAAAACGATTTAATGTACTTTTGGGAGTTGTCTTACTTCACTTTTTGAAAACAAGGAAGATGAACTTGAACAAATACAAATCAATATTAAAACTTACGGATTAAAAAGAAGAGAAAGCATTTGCTCTGTTGTCTCTTCAGGTAAATTTGTACAAAATAGGATTTTATTTGGTGGATTTGCCTTTTCCGGAACTTCAGTTTTCCCAGTAGGGGCTTTATCCATACGCATCTAGAATGAAATTAAATCAGTGGTTACACTATGTATTTGAACTTTCTCTCTCTCCCTCTTTCCATACAGACATATATATATATATATATCTAACAGGAACAAACTAATGATTATATCCAGAAAATCAAATGTCACCAAAATTTAACCTTTTTACTTTCCTTTACATGACCTGATTTTTTGCGTTTTTCTCCAGCACTCTGTTTGGCAAGGAGGTGCTTTTTTGGACGATCTATATAAGTACCTTTCGCTTTCGCAATGACGTCAGAGTCCTCTCGCGCAAATTGTATACGCTGCAAACTATTTAAATATTCTGGTGTCCCAGATTTGATTAACTGAAGAGCTAAAATGTTTGGAAGTGGAGAGTGACAAACGAGGATAAATACAAACTTGTTATACCAGTGATGTCTAAAATTGAAAGGTTTCCAAACAAAAATGGAAACAGAAAAATTACAAAAATATGAAAAATAATGACCCTTAAGATCAGTCAAAAGAAGGTTTGACTAAACCAATTGTAAATAAATCAAACCTACCATAGGCTTGTCATAAAATGGGAAGCCTTGCATCGCACGCAAGGCATTCGTTGCTGAACTTATTTCCTTGAATATCACGTGTGCCTGTAGAAATTTATGCATTAATTACCAAAGAAGAGGTAAACGACAAGATTTTAACATAATTACATCTAAATGCAGAATTCACTTCTCACAGATAAGTTCAAAGAGAGAAATAAAAAATTTTGTTGATGGTGACACCACCCATTCCTAAAAGTTTAACAAAATAAGACAAACCTGTCCCCGCATTTTCAGTGTTTTGAATGCCATTATATCAATGATCTGCCCGAACTGCGAAAAAATCGCATAAAGGGCTTTTTTGAGCTCTGAAAAATTTATCCATCACATTGCAAGTACAAATTATCTTTTCCACATGACAACTTCCGTAATTCTGGTAAATCTACTTGAAATCGTTAGGCTCGATTAGAGCTAATCGGAAGAGTTGATCAAAGTGCAAAACCAACCTTCCTTCTTCGTTTTCTCATTAAGATTATTGATATAAATGGTATGGTTTGGCTTTACATCCATGGCGAAGAGATCTGAAACTAGCCAAATCACAATAATCTCAAAGAAATACGCTCTCTTCTCTTCATTCTCTAGATATGAACCAAGGGACCCGTAATCACTACCAGGTAAAAATCTTATCACCCCGAAGAATTGATAAAACATAATGTTATCTTACTCCTATCCTCAGCCATTTCATAGAGAGATATCCTCGTTATGAAACTCACTGATCTCATGCATAGATATTTGCTTAAGAAATCTATATGTGATAAGAAAATTGTTGAATGAATTATAAAAATTTAGCATCCGAAACGTATCGCTGTTAAAGAATGGGAAACGCATTCAAACCAATAATACTAAACTGCGGTTGTTTCTCTATAAGATAATTTGCAGGAGTTTTAATTTCTGCAATATGTGGCAGTTGTGCATTATTCCAGTCAGATCTTTCTTTTTAGTGTTATTCAATCACTCAGGGCACTACACTATCTTTCCTGATGATTATACCATTGAATATCGAAAAATGTCGAGGAATTCGTCTCTCTCTCTCTCAAAAAAAAAAAAAAGACTATTTGCCCAGTATTTTGCCTCCTTTTGCATACAAACAACGCACAATATGATCCCACCAAATTATCTGAGCAAAATCAAAAGTTTAAAGACTACTTATCTCCATTGTTTCAAAATGGAAATGTTCATTACTAACTATTCCAAAGAGCGCTTATGTCATGGCAAATGAGAAATCTTTTGTACAAGAAGTTTGTCGTCTTGAGAAAAGTAATTTCATTTCGAGGCTATTCTATTACTCGAGATGTTGCTGTAAGGTTTCAGGTTTGGAGCTTCGATTGACCTAGTTTTGTGATAGTGAGGATGTGGGATTCATTATGTAGTTACTTTTATTTCAGGTAGACAGATAGATTCAGCTAAAGTGAAAATATATGGTATTCTTATTAAGGACGTTTGAATATCGCATTTCTTCTGGACGTGTTGCATCAAAGTTTTAACTGCTGAAATCAAGATGGTTAGTGAAGCTGTTAGTGAATCAGGAACAGAATAATAAAGTAACAGTAGACTCGCTGTGATATGTCAAACCTTCGATATTTCAAAACTAATTCGCCGGGATCTGCCAAATGCAGCTCGTACACTTTTCCCGACTTTTTGCATTTACTTAATGTAAACCTACTTTTGTTTCCACTTTTTTTTTAGCCCAATTGGACACACGTTTTCTGGGGCGCCTGTTTTTGGTGTTATCCGTTATATGTTCTTGCCAATTTACATCGTGTGGAAGTTATCAAATATGATATATATGGAAATTTAATACAAAACAAGGTGAACTCGCCACTTTAATTTTAGATAAGATTTTGGACTTTTAAAGCGCATTACGGAGTAATTCAAGCTTTGCAATGTAACAAATCAACCAACGTATTTATGTTTATAGGCTTGCTTCAGATTTCAGGGAATGCGCTTTAATAGCGCCTCGTCCTATCATGTTAATCTATTTCAGGCAGTAGCTGAATACTGGTGGCGTTACCCCTCCAAAAAAAGTGCCCGGCAGTAGATGTCTAATCCTCGACTGCAGAAATGTCCATCGTTCATTACACAGTGGCAAAAACTCGTCCATGCACGCAAAAAAACCACTGCACAACTCAAGATGCACACAGCGTGACTTTGCAGAACTTCAAGTTTATACTTCTACATACTTCGTTTCAGTAAACTTTAGCACCATTGACTTTTTACAGCGCTCATCAAACCCATTAAGTGTCGTCCGGAATGTACTGTAAGCCAAAACTGTTCGAAATCCTACTAAAGCTCAAACCTCACATTCTTTTGGAAGTGTTTTCAATCAGCTCCCGTAATTAGTTTTCTCAAACTTCTTAAATCCTGGCTGTGCATCACGAGCCCGTCCCCATGGCAGCTTGCCAAAGAACAGAACCTGCACCAATCCAAACGCAAAATAACATATTCGTCAAATAATGAAGTGAACAGAGGCCACAGCAACTCCAGGCTGTTACTATTGTCACGCAACAGATCCCTTTATGTTTCAAGCATTCCTCGAAATTTAAAGATTTTAACTTGAAACAAATCAAGATGCAACCTTTTCCTGAATGAGATTTGCATACAAAACACCATAATATTTAACATACAAACAATAACATGAAACGTACAAACACATTGCAGATGGCAATTGAAAATGTGATATAGCTTATACACAATAGAAAACGTACAAATCAATATATCAGCAAAATACACTCAAAATAATCAATGATAATGACGTTTAAACAATCAATCCACTATGAATAATTAAAATACTTCAGGACGTGAACAATTAATTATAAAATAGTTCTTACATTAATTAACAAGTACGACAAACTCACAAAAAATCTTGATTCTCGCGGTGCAAAACGAAGAACACATTTATCAATAGTTCAATAACAACATGTTTAAACACACAAATGTAAGATGAAATAGGTAGCGAGAAATTAATGACACACAAATTGCTCTCAGCCCAAATGAATTTCACTTCATCCCACCAAAATTATTTTGGGCACTATCCCGATCAGCGACATTCATTCCTAACTCAAACGCAAAAATCATGACTGCGTTTCGCATGTAACTACTGCACAGCTAAGTAAACAGAATATTGAGACGTGATGTAAAACACAATCAGGAGAAATAACATTTTCTTTCAAGTACACCGGATACCGAGCAATGTCTCCTCAGTTGTCGTTCACAATGATATCATCAACGTCTCTCTCTCTGGCTTGAGCAATCTGCGACCCAAAAAGTTAGACCTTCCTTGCTCCTAAACATATTTGATTGAAGAAAATCCTTAATTTCATCATTAATTTCACTAAACTCCAAAGCGGAAAAACCACAAAGAAGTTGTTCTTCCGGAACTCTTAAAATATCTGGTCTTTCGAGATCATTTGCTCCTAAACATATTTGGCTGAAGAAAATCCTTAACTTCATCATTAATTTCACTAAACTCCAAAGCGGAGAAACCACAAAGAAGTTGTTCTTCCGGAACTCTTAAAATATCTGGTCTTTCGAGATCATTCTAATTTTAATTCCAGATAAGAGTGAATCAAAGCTCCTATGTTTGAAGAAAGGTTTTAAAGTCTGACTCAGTCAACAGTATATTACAAAAGCATCTCATTTAATAAGATTTTCTTATCAGAACAAGAAAGTTCACTAAAAATATCAGGAAATCCTGGAAGGAATGACTATCCATGAATATGGCTGCTTCTCATAGACATTTAACCACTTTTGGCTCTGGGTCCGGATAAATCCTTGTTGAGCAGCTACATTCCAGTAAGCATGGAGAAAAGTAGTTATAAAAGCTACCATTACAAAACATTCACAAAAAACGTTCATGGGAAAAAAGAGCAAAGAGTAATGCTTCATTAACTTGAATTTTATTATGTGGAAGAGGTGCATAACCAAAACTTCTGTTATTAGCATGCTGGAAACAAAAAAAAAAAAAAAACATCCAAATAAGGTTTTCTGTTAATGAAAGATGCTACTTTTGGCATTTTAATGAAACAACTGTTAATTAGCAACAATATACTTCCACCACCAAAAACGAAAAGAAAAAGAAATTAGGAATGTCTGAGCAAATTTAGAATCAGAAAGCCACTACTAAACTATATTTAATAAGACTGTTTCAGTATATTCTAGATCTTCACACTTCTCAAATTCGTTCCGTTGCTCAATGCTTCCCTGATTCTTTCGCACGACCTTTAAATATAGTAAATATGGAAGTTACAGTATAACGATCAAAATATGATACTACGAAAATATTTAATTTCACCCAAACAATGCAAGACTATTGATCCATTAATTACCGAATTCTATATTTATTCAACAATTAATTTTTAATTCCAACGTATCTTAATTCCTAGTATAATTCAGCTTAGGCCTGCATACATTATACAAAATTAATCCTCCTAAGAATCTTTAGTAGCAAACAAACCTGTTGCATGCGTCGCCTATGTTCATCGATTCTATGAAGTATAAACCTGTACTGTGAATCATGCTTTTCATAGGAGCACATGTTCACAAAGGTCTCCGTCTCAAAGGATATTACATACAGTATAAGAGAGCTTCACTTCCTCAGTCTTTCTGTCTGGCACTACTTTTTTTTCCAGACTGCCAAAAGTTACAACACAGTATTCCAATCATATAACATCCCTTGAGACTTGAAACATGACAGCGTTTATGATAATGGCATTGGATCGAAAATGTAAGTGCAATTCATGCGCGACCTCCTCGTTTTCATTTTCATCATTTCCAAGCACTATTATCCCAAATTTCGGGATAATCTGCCCAGATCTGTGGCCCAACATCCCTTCAAATTTCCTTACTTTCCAATTTACATCTTTAGACTCCTGAATTATCGATCCAAACTTGACCACATCTTCTTTTTTCTGTTCGTTACTTATCCTCTCAGAGAAGGACGGAAAATCTGCGAGCAAAAGAATCGGTTAGCACAAAATTAGAAAATAACCGAGCGAAAGGTAATTGTGCCATAAAGATATTATGTTTATGAAAATTGTGTCCCAATCTACAAAACATGCAATCAAACATGCAATCAAACAAGACAAAATATGTTTGTGAAATTTCAGATCCATTTTCAAGATTCAGATTTGTTTCCAAAAACACTAGAACCAAGAAGCATGCAATCGCTAGTTTTTGTCATAAAACTCACAAGCTAAGCATGAACATAGCTACTACTACTACTACTAAGCAAAGCGATGTCTCTCTGTCTAAGACAAATGAATTGAAATACAAACACATCAAAATTACCAGATGCTGAGCTGGCTGCACTGCTCAAAGCAGAATTTTGCGCAGGATTTTTAGGATGTACAGTGTTCAAATGTACTTCAAGTTTACTGTAGCTACTGCATTTGAAGGCACAAACATCGCAGCTATACATAATTTCAGCAGAACATAGTTTTACTTGATGATCCGTCACCAAATGTTGCAGCATATTGAACGCATATTGCTGAAAAAAAAAAAGAAAAATTCATTATTCTAAATAAACTTAAATCACTTAAACTAGATCTTAAAATTAAGATACCCATAAATGGTGGTTAATGAAACAGTTATCAATTTAAAATTAAACAGTAAGCAAAACTGAATAATAAGAAACAATATTACCTTCCCGCAATGCTTGCAACGCCCACCATCTTCCTTTTTCTGTGCTTTTGTTAAGAGATCAGAAGTAACGAGGCCATGTGCCATGACAAGATGTCGTTCTAATCCTTCATATGTCCAGAATCTATCACGACAACGACTGCATGCCAGTGGTGCACCCTTCAACAGCTGATTTTTCATATTTCTTAATTAGCAATAAAATATATATCCGATGAGTAAAGCTTAAAATGTAAAAAATTATAGATACATCTCAATGGAAACAACAGACCGCATTAACTATAAAACGCTTGCTTACCTGTTGCATATCAGCTGATGTTTTCCCTCGCATCTGTTTATGAAAGAGCTGCAAGTGTGTCAGATACCGATCCCTATCCTGGACATTCTGATCACAGATTTCACAAACATTGCTATTATGTCCAGAGGATATAGTTCCACCTAGTTGTGTACGCGATGTTGGTGCCTGCAATCAAGAAAACCAATAGATTTTTGTCCATAGTTCATCATGTTTCATCTTTAATATTCCGACTTTAAATTTCATTCACCTGAAAAAAAAGGAGGAAAAAATCGGAAGATATGAAGAAATATGAACTTTATGTTACAGACCAAAAGATCACATCACAACACTTCTGTACTTCAAACAAACGCGGGATTATTCGAGGTCTGTTTTAGGAAAATCGGATCTAACATTTTGGTTCCGCCCAAATTGTCTTCCACTTTAATTTATAACAATTTTAAAGACAATCCTTCGTCAAATAATTTTGATAAGCACAGAAAAATCCTCGTCATCTTCATCTTAAAAAGAAAGCTAAAAAGAACAGTACAGGAACAATTCGTTAGCTTGGTAGACAAAGACTACGAGAGTTATTTTGAACCAGAAACATATCCGAATGGCTTCATGGGTAATCCATGATCAATATAATGATGCGATTTCCCTTCTATGTAATCCAAGCAACCGATCTTTACCAATACCGTAATGCTTGCATAACAAAAATATATATATGAGATTATCCATAACTTGAACATGTTTTCTGAAAATACAAAAAAAAAAAAAATATACTTGCGGTGGTGCCCTAATACGTCCGGCAAGTGAAGCAGCCGCATGTTGAGCTACAGTTGGTCCACGGATCCCGGCAGCTACCCCACGCTGGGAGAATAAAGACAATCCTGGAGTACGCATTCCACTAACAGCAGCACGCTGCAACTGCTGCTGCATCGCTGAAAAGTATCACAATTGACAAATCAAAGTAAACAGGGCTTTAAAAATCTATTCAAGATTGGAAAGTAAGAACTGGAATGCTAGAGTGATATCCGGATAAAACATCGCAGAACGACTATAAATATTTCTGATTCGACAAGCAAAATATTTTCTTACCAGCCAAAAGACTCGGATTTCCTATTAACGAAGACATCTTTGCCTGCTGCTGATGATGAACTACCGCTTGCGCTGCTCTTATCCTTTGCTACAAATTCTTTTTATTATTCAACACAACCAAATACAAATGTAGAAAAAGTACTACCAGTCTTACCAGTCTTTCGTTTTATTTTCAAGACTGTAGAATGAGAATATCTTTCTAGAATTGAACATCAAAATGTATTTAATGCCCATATAGACTTGACTTGCACATAAATTATGTTTTGAAAGAAAGAAAAAAAAAAAAACCTTGACCCTCAAATGGTACCTGCTGTAAAAGGAGTGCAGCTTGCTGTTGCTGTGCTACCAAAAGTGCTGAATTAGTCACGGCAGTCTGACTACGTCGTTGCTGTAACTGTTGTTGTTGCTGTTGTGCCAGCTGAGCTCGTTGCAATTTCTGAAATAATTCAAAAAATAATCGACAGAAGAAATGATTACTAGAGATAGAATCCTACTATAATTTCCAAAAAATATGTAAAAATAATGAAAGATCGATGCATCCTGAAAAACAACCATGAAACTTAAAATATTGTCATTCGTCCAAGAATAAGAAAATTATAAACAAACCTCCACTTGCTGCCGCTGTGCCACCTGTTGTTGCTGCAATATTGTTGGATCAACAGGAGGCTTATCCCATAACCAGTGATTGATGGCACTAACGTCTTGCGGATGCTTTGGTGCCATTATCAGACTGGAATGCAAGCTGGATGATGGGAATGAGAAATCCTTGGAAATCATCATAGAGAATGCCAATTCTGTTGGTTCATTCACATAAATAGGATCAAAAACACAACATTTCTAGGTTAAACCAAAAATCTGGACTCACCGAACTCTATTTAGATCTCTTCGACACATTTTCAGGTGTTGGTCTCGTTGTCCTTTATACATAAAGTCTTCGTTACAACACGGACAAGGGTTTCGAGGGATAGCTTCTTCCTTTCCAGCTATCAGATCGTGTTCTCTTCTGAACTTCGTAAAATCAGATTAAAATTCTTTAATTCCATAATCCTAATGACAGGATGAACAAAAAACGTACAGATAATGCTGCGAAATCATATTTTCATTGGTGAAGAATTCAGGACAAAGCGCACACTGATATTTCCTTCCATCAAAGTGCGGTGTCTGTCGATGCACCGAAAGAATGATTCGTGATTCAGTTCGGAAATTACACAGCTGACAAGTATATTGTTTCAGTTTATACGGTTCATTTTTCTTCCGCAAGGCTTCCCATACTGGCTTAAGCTGCTGTGCAACCTTAAATATAACTTATATGTTTCAAATCTTTAATTAAAAATATAAATGCCATCATGAGTTATACAGATAAAGAGTTCGTACATTTCCTGTCCTGTGTTTTTCTTCTATAGAGTTCATACATTCATTTCTGTACCAAGTACAGAAATGAATGTACGAAATCTATATAAGAAAAACACAGGACCTTCCACTTGGAATCATAGAATGAATATGAACAAACCTGTTTATATGTTTCCATATTTTTCGGAGTTTCAGGTAAATTTTTTGCATGGACGATATCAGAATATGTTGATTCCTGGACAAGATCTTGTCCAATGTCCATCAGCAACTTGGTCATATGAGGAGCAGGGTGTCCCAATTTCAACAAATGTCGTTCGCGTTTTTCAGCTTCGGAAAGCTTTGGTCTTTCGTCGCCGAACATTCGTCCGATTACTTTTGACAAAGGTGCATCAGGATCATGTTCGATCAGCAAATCCACAACCTGCAAAGAATTTAGCGCCTCTGTGGGCTAAATATTTCGATGATCTTCTTGAATCACTGAAGCACTTCAGTTTTATTTCAAAATACTTGGATTTCGCCAAGTTTTTAATAAACTAATTAGTACACAGTTCTAATAAATGCAAGAAAATACCTGCGATGGTGGAAAACTAATGGTATTTGGCAATACCAACTGCTTATCCAGTATGAGTTTCCGGACTGACAAAGGTTCACGTTGTACTTGAATATTGATAGCTCCTAATAATGCATCCAAAACTTTCCTGCAATAAAAATGAAGCAAGGATAAATACTAAGGACACAAAACATGCACTCACTGATCTTTAAGAATCACTGGATAGCTCCTCTTGAACTGACCAAACTATTAAATTAACAATCTTTTGCCTATCAATTCTACTTATCTCATAAAATCACTAAAGATTTTCTCATAATCAGAAAAGCTCGTCAAATATCTTTCAGGTGCTAATAGCTCAACAGCCTCTTAACAGAAATAAAGCAACCGTAGTAATATATCCTTAAATCGATGGCCGATTCAAGCACTTACCTTTCAACATTCGTATTTTTATCGATTGCATCTTTGACATAGGCTTCTAACTTGTTCAATAAAGCTTCACCGCTTGTCAATTCTGGTTTCTTTTCCCCTGTCTAAAATGCATTTGATATAAAATCTAGTAAATATTTTGAAAAAAGTTATTTTTTATTTTCCCATAATATGATACGCAGCTCTGAAAGAGATGCAACTGAACCTGAGTATCTGGATCGTCTGGCACCGGTGACTTTGCTTTTTTCTTTTTCGCAGGTGGCTCATCACTTGAATCAGGTTCATCATGGTCGTCATCTAGCTCTGCAAAATTAAGCATTCTATATATAAAGTTTAACCGTGGTAACAGTAGTAATTCGATAGTCTGTTATCCAAAAATGTAGACGAGAATTGATGGAAAGTTTGGAAGCAAGGTACACATTCGAATCATTAAATTCTTGTTATGTAACATAACAAGAATGTCAAAAAATTGTTCTTTTACTACAAAGAGGGAGCTGGCAATGAAGAAAAAAAAAATATAACAGGTAAAAACAAATATGAACTGGAACAAATGAGATTTGAATCACGATAAATCTTTATAAAGACAGCACTTTCTATTACAGTTGAGATGACAATAATGTAGAATTTAGCACACCGCTTACCTATGCATTCCACAGCTGTCGATTTATTAGTACTACTTCCGGTGAATAGCGGTGTCTTACCATTCCCTTTATTTCCGCAAAGATCATTTTCAATTACAATATCCTTTTCTATCATATCCAACCCATTACAATCTGTAAAATCTATGTCGACGATCATCCCCGTAAAATTGTTTTAAAATAGAGCGCAACATATGACAAACTTAAGAAAATGGTTTATAATATGCTATGCAATAAAATTCACAAAAGACTAGTCAAGATGAACACTTTAGAACGATTCTAAAAACGAACCCTTTTTATCAATGCTGCTGACATAACCATTTTCACCGGAGAAAGTCGGCCTGGTGCAGTCACCATTAATCCTGTCATGCTGATGCTGTTCTTCATTGTCTACAGCCTTTTCACTGGCCCAAATACCGTTTTTGATTGCTTCTACTGACATATCCAAATAATTTTTCGAATTGTCATTTGAGATCGAATTGTTCTGAGCATTCTTTAACGACGACTGCAAAATAGAAAATGGATAAAAGTATCAGAGTTTTTGAATTTAACGACCCTGCGAAACAAATCAAGATCATAGCAGCACATTCCGTACAAATAAAAGTGCAAGACAAGTGATAATGGTAGTCGACTGTATTCCAGCCTACAAATGATAAGTTCCCTATCATTTATTTAAAGCAAACGAAGATTCAGAATAAGTTACAATTATAAACCAAGTCAATTTTGAAATCTTTCGAAAAGTTAAAAACTACTTGTAAAGAAGAATCCACGTCAATACCAGCTGATGCATGCAGTTCGTTCTCAATCACTGTACAATTGTTAGCTGTCGACTCATCGTCCAATGTAATCATTTTGCAGCATGCACCGCGAGAATAGAACGACTGAAGAATTACGAACTGAAAACATACATCCTGTATTTATAATATGTCAATCCGAAGCAGGACCCCGCGAACGTAACATCTTGGATACAATTGAAAAAAAAAAAAAAAAAAAGAAAAGAAAAAGAAAAAAAGGAACATTAAGCGGAGAACTTCAGATTAACGAATGCAAGCAAGCCTTTCAACTCCAGCGAATTTCGTCGAAAGCGCTTGGAATGAAACAGCTATAATGAACATCGAAGTGAAAACTGCATTTGACAGCTGAAATATCATCCAATATCCAATTCCAAAAAGTGATCCCTCAAGTCCAGCACTAGCTTCACATCATAGCAATATGTTCAATCATGTAAATGGAGAGAACGAAAAATATCCCGCACGCCTAAAAACCGAAGATCAAGGCCGGTCCGAAATATTTCTATGTTTGTGGTCACTCAACACCATTTCTATAGAAGCTAGAAAAACGATACACAATCCAGCTTTATTTTCCAGATAAATTTCCACGTTGGGAGCGAATAACTAAAATTTTAAAGATCAAGGAAACTGCCTAAGTAGGTCCTCAGGATAACAGAAGATGCTGCATAAAAACAGACTTCAAGTCAGGATAGCAGTTTTGGATGGATGTCTCTGCACCAACTCAATTAGAAGGGATGGTAGTCCTACAAGTTACGTGAAAAAAGAAAACTCGAAACTTCATAAGTACAGTAAAATACTCCCAAACATTCAAGCCTAAAGGTCTGCAAAATGTGCCTAGTAGCAGCAGAATCGAGGGACGAAAATTGTTAGAAGAGGATCCCGGTCGACATTCGCAATCCGTTCGGTTTCGGTGGGTACAGCTGCCGCGTGCGAATTCAGGCAGTTGCCGCATGCGAGAGCGTCTATATATCGATCGATCCCAGAGCAACATATACCCCTTCACCACAATATATATTGACGGTGGCGGTCCACGTCAACTCAACACCAAAACCCACTCGACAGCATTTAAAAAGGAAAAATCTGACCGTGGTTAACTGGAAATCCCTAGTATCAACCCATTTACGAGAAATCTGCGAAATCCAAGAACTTATCAAAGATGAGACATAAAAGTCTAGGAAGTCTTCGAAATTTTCAGGCTTCTAGTCAGTGGACCAATATCTTTAGCAGGAATGCATCTTTCACCTCGAACTTGTGGAATACAAAATTAATCTGCATGAAATGAACATTCTAGAAAGAGGTAAGATCTGCAGAGTACAGATTTTTTTTTTCAAATCCAAATTTGTTATTTACAAAACGATCTGGAAGTCGTGCCACAATATTCCCGAAGAAAACGGAGTAGCTTCGAAAAATGAACGCTCAGCGGTTAGCGACATTTTGCACCATAAGTTTCAATGTAATAACCAATTATACGGTTACTTTTCTAGCCACTCTTCCAGCCTATCTACTCCTATTAGCACATATTTGTCTTCTACAATAAGGGTTAAATTCCGTCTAAATATCTGATTAATTTTTTAAGATTTGAAACATCTCGACTAAAGGAGATCCATAAAACTTTTGAATTAAGATTGATGATGTTAGAATCCAATGTTTCAGTCTATATCCACCATTATTCCAATCAATATTTCCATTTTTTAAAAAAAAGAGAAACCATATTTCACAATAAACTCTTCCAGCTGTTTAAGAGATCCTAGTAACACATTGCTAAGTGTTCAAGTGACAGTCCAGACTGGTCAGCTAAAAAGTTAGTGCTATGTTTGATTTCATAATAGTAAAAATAAAATAGGTCAAAATTTTCAATAACTAAAATGCAGGCTTCACTTGCTTTTAATCTTGTTAAGTTCATTTATTTATAGGGCTCGGTGCTGGGCGGAAGATGTTAAGACTTTCGGAAGAATTTTTCGATGTTACACAGTGCATAATTCTGCCGAACTCCGTTGGCGCTCACTGTTAATATTCAAATTTCAAATGCGAGCACGACACTTTTGGAACAAAAAAAAGTACAACAGATTTGCCTGATAAGTAATGTAAAGAGTCAGTATGCATATTTGCTTTTCAGCTAGTCTCTAACCGTTTATGTTTCATGCCCGTCATATGCATACACACATACGCAAACATACATACATACATACATACATACATACACACATACATACATACATACATACATGCATACACCACATACATGACAGCTTTGAATTTACAGATTTTGTCCGTAGCAGAGCCTTAACCTAGAATCAAAAGGATTGTTACCTTCCGATTTCCCAGGTCTCTACAATTCACGCCAATTTTGCATTATCTTCTCACAAAACATTTCTTCACTTGTATCTGGAAATGAAAATCCTTGAGACTACCCAAGGTTAAAAAACTTCTTAATTCATTTAATACAATCAATGAATTGCCACTTCACACCAGAAACTCAATGAGAAATAAAGCATTGAGACAGACATTTGCGTGACCGCAGCCTACACCACGTACGTGAATCTACTTTACACACGTCCGTCTCCGTACAACATACACGCTCTCCCCAACGCAAAAACCAGCCTACGCTGATACAGACGACGATACGCAGCACCGGTACCGACCGACCGAACAAATTGACATTCGCAGGCAACGCCTGAACAATTGATGTAGGTCTTGCCATACCACCTCTTCTTCGTTTGCCTTCGCCGCATCGTCGCGCGACATCAAGATATCAGTATCGCAGTAGTTGTGTGAACGTCACTGGATAGACAAAGGAAGCACGGCGATACTACCGCTGATGGGTCTCTCTGGTTATGTTCCACAGTTCCCATCTGCTTTAGTGCTTCTCCTCGAGATAGTAGCCAAAGGTAAAGGGGTCATGTTACAGACTAGTGGTACTTTGATACTGAGAATACCTGATTTCTGAAAATTTTGAGAAACTCGGAGCTTTAGCTTCGGAGAAAATATAAATTTACTTAAAGTTCAGAAGGCCGCCAAAACTAACACTTTGCGGACGAGCTGTATTTGACATCGAAAGTGTGTAAGAAATCAGTGCTTCCCGAATAGAACCCTGAGACAACTGCACATTTGGGCCAGAAGGCCAAATCGGGGGTAGCGCGACGGTTCGAAGGTTGAAGTTCATGACGCGCAACAACAATAAAAATCAATAAAAACATATTGTAAAACGGGGGGGGAGGGGGGGGAGAGATGCTGATCTGTTTAGTCCTATGCAGTGTTGTTCTTGTTATGCATTAATATAAGAATTGGTTTAGAAATCATAGGACTTCCAAATTAGTCGAAGGAATTGATAGTTGAAAGAGTTCTAAAAACAGTAGAATATCCTCTCAATGATAAGCCATAGCAACAGATCAGGAAAGATTCATAGACCCCACCTGGCCCTTTTTTTTTTTTTTTTTTTTTTTTGTCAAATGGGCTCAAATTTACAATTATATGAAGCCGTGATGATTAATCGACACATTTGGATGTTAAGCGAAATTCGTTCCATCGCATCATTCCACTGCTAGATTGACCATTTCGAAGAGGAAAGAATTTTGATCACTTTTCTTAAAAATTCCTTTAAAATGTCAGAAAATTGAACTCTCACTATTACCAAACACTAGAAACTACTAAGATTAAGGCAGAAATAGCTGGAAGGAACCGGATGACAGACTAGTATACAGAGGGATATCGCGGTCGATTAAAATGCGATACATTCTTACGCAGAACATCGTACAAGCGGTACATGAAGGTTGTGATAAAAAATAAAGTTCACCTAATTTAGTAACGCTGGGACAACGCTGAGTTTATATGTGTGCTTCAGAAGAGGGTAAGAATAAGGAAATAGAAAGACGAAATAATTAGTGACTTCACATCGAGAAACAGGTATCTGGAGCGTCGTTGTTTTATGATTGTCAATTCGGAAGAAAGCACTTTTGGATAGAAGTCATCACAGGCGACGATTACTGAAAATCGATCGTAAAGATAGATACTCCCTTACGGACTGTAATATCTATACTACAGAACATAATTCATCGCTTACATGATGCTGCTGCTTTTCAAGAATAAAAATCAGTGTTGTTTGATTTATGCTTTTATGTCGAATGTTTTTGGTAAACCGGTAAATATAGAGATTTTTTTACTCGAAATCAAAATTTTTACTAATGCAAGTTTACCATCGTCATAGTCTGTTTAATAAAATCAAAAACAACTATAAATTGTCATGCAACATGTTTCATTGAAAGTACCACGCAGCTTTCTCTATCCATGTCATCATAACTTGAATAGTACAATTTGCTGCACGTATATTTTGCAAAATTTTCATTAAAAAATCGATGCATAGATAGCTTAAGTAATGGATAACTTAAACAAGATGGTCCAACTGCTCAGGCTTAGTAAGTAAAAAGTTCTAGTTGCACTACAACTAAAAACAACTTATATACACCACGTAACCGAATAGCTATGAACAATGCAGAAATCATTTATATGCAAATTTTTCATGATAACTTTTAGACGTATGCCTCAGGTGGGATGACTGCTTATCAAACAAAATCAATCATGAATATATTCATGAGATCACAATATAAATATTGTAACAAATCATTTGATCTTAGTGCTCGTTAAGCTATGGTGATAAAACGCAGATATTGTGTCGTTCGAACTGAAATCGGTAGATACTTATGACATCCATGTAAGATTCCATGTCTGTGAATAATCAAGCATCATCAAAAATATGCAGAAAATTTCTCCTAAGCAAGTATATGATACAGCGTCCCCTTTAGTAAACCCATTAAAACGCAAAGAGCGCTGAGCCTTGTTTACACTAGAGCATATTCTGCTGTTCCTTCTATTCATCATTCGGGAGCATGGGACCTTCAGAATCACGTACGTTAAGTTCCAGTAATTTTTGCATTTTGAATTTTCCATGATATCGCATTTCAGCATACGAGCGGTCTTAAAACGAGTTGGCGAGTGGCCAAATTTTTCGTACACTCAAAGCTGGAGTTTGATTGGGTAGATGATGTTGGTGTCTGGGACGTGTTAGTGGCGTAACTTGATTCCGTTGGAGGAGTGACAGATCTTCAGGTGTTACAGTCACCTGCTGATGGGTACTTTAGAGCGGTCGCGGAGATCATGAAGTATAGGAGAACAGAGAATTCGCATTTGTCGAGATCGCCTAGTTCTTCATTTTCATGCAAACTCTCTCGAATTCCGGATGATAAATCCAAACGACTGATGAACGGTGAGTTCTTTCATGTCCTTTCTTTTCATTGTGGGAAGCCAATTCATTATTCACTAGACTTACTGTACGAGTAATATTGTGCTCTACCTTTAAAAAATTTAAAATCGCTCTATCGTGCGAGATTTTCTTGTTGTTATGTCAACTGTATTCATAACTTAAAGCGGGTTGGCATCATCATTAATAACTGAGATTTTTGGAGAAAGATTTATTGACAATGACTCATTTAAATTTAACATATTGATGATTGTCATTAAATTACAATGAATTTGCTTCAGGCAGCTCGTATTAATTCATTTTTCAGTAGACATGCCCGAAAATTGTTTTAATTTTCATGTTCTAACAGCTTGTAACCGTGTACTTCTTTTCTTTTATTTTTCATGCAGGCGCATTATCTCCATTACATACAAGGCGTGGACCTCTGAATGATTTGGTGACGCCAACTCCTGATTTTGCCGAATTTAATTACTTGCAAGAATGCCCCAAACTGCTAGCCGTTACAAGTGATGAAGACTGCCAGAATGTCGCTGTTGCCTTCTCTGACTTGGTTTTTCTTAACTTTATAAAGTTAATAGATACTGCTGTTGCCATTAGTATGAATTTGACGTAAAACTTTTCTTCTAATGCATGACTGTAGACGGCTTCCGTACAATAGTACAGATATCCAAAATTTCCGTGCCCTTCAGTTACTATTATACACAATTTCAGGATAAATTGCAAATAGAGTTAGAGCAAATATTAGTACACACAACGGATCATCAGAAGAAAATTTGCGGAGAGATTACCTTTCTCACTACTGGCGATTATCCTTCCGATGATATCTCTAACAGGCTGATGCCTGTATATGAGCTTAAAACTTCAGAATCTCTGCCCAGTTGCAGTAAAGAAATTGAGAAAGAACCGTGAGCCAATTTTTGCGGAGATTTATTTAGTGAAAAAATCCGTGCGATCGCGCGACAGAAATAATATGGATTTTTGAAAATTCTTCTCTTCTAGCATTATTTATTGAGAATATTCGTTGTTTTTAATGACCGATGTTAAATTTTTTTCGATTCAGAATAGTGGAAGACCTATGCACGGATGGTGAAATAAATTGGCTAGATGAAAGTTTTGATGTGTGGCCACCAATAAATTTATCTCAAAAGTTCTGGGTTTTCGCTCGCGAATATCTCGACCCTGTAGATGAAGAATACTTGCAACAGTGGTGGTCAAATATTGTTCATCTTTTTATTAATGATGATATTTCAAAGTCGATGTCTCAATTATGTCCAAGTAATTCTGTCCATATATCTTAAATTTCTAGATGGCTGCAAAACAATTTTTTTTTTTAGCTCACTAACACAATGGCAGATAATCCTAGGTCTTTTTCAGCTAATTGAAATTTGGAATATTGAAGATGCCGAGTTAACTTTGCTTCATTTAGGAAAGTTAAATTTTAAAGACATGTAGTTCATTTTCGGACATGTCTGGGATAATGAATTTTTCACTGAGATTCAAAATTTTCGAAATTTTCGAGAAATTTTGCCGATTGTTCGATGTTATGATTCATTTTAGCTTGCTAGGAAGAGGAGAGACATGGATACAGAGTAGGAAAATGAGTTATTGTTAACACGGGAAATAAAAGTTGGTAGATTGGGTAAGCTGTATTGAATCTGACACTAGTCAATATTTCGAAACTTTTTGTAAGCAAATATTATTTTAATGCATTATATTATAGCGATGGAGAAAAAAAGTACTAGCTGTGACACTCTACTGCACGATCAAAAAACCAGCTCTTTGCCATCTTATTCGAAATGGGATACCTCAACATCGCTTTCCCGGAACAAGTGAGAACACTTAGTTTTTTAGATTCTAAGACATCGATTTCTTTATCTCGTTTGGTTTTTAATTCCAAAAAAATTCGATTTTTTTTTTTTCAAATTTGGCTCCTATAATAAATTTAAGTAATTATATTTCAATACTTATGCTTAATTCCAGGTCTTTCATATCCACTAAAAATATCTCTTCACCCATAAGGTTGAAACTGCTTAACAACGATTCGTCGCCACCACCGAATAAAATAGCAAGGTAGTCAATCTAATCGGATTTCGTGGGAAGAGAAAAGTTCGGTTTTCCCATTTTTGCTGTTTATAATCACAAGTTTCTCTTAGATATGAAAAAAGATCCCCGTCACAGTCGTCCGGAAAAACTGTATCATTACTCGATGATCTCGTCAGCGCGTATGTTGGTGGAAAAAATGATAACTTAGATAATCATTATAATGGCGTGCTCCCGAAATTGGATAAGAAAAATTGTTCTAGTAAGATTTCTGTTTGTAATTTAGAACAGTTATTTTGACATAAAATTAAAACCTTGAGGTTATATATATTGGAGGGAAAATTAAAGCTAATGCTTGTAGAACGAGACCGAAAAGATCATTGTCGACGTGGATTCTAAACCAGTTATACTCACAACACTTTCTTTTTATTCTTGAAAAAACTTCACATTTTTAGAGAAAGATTCAGTCTCATTGGTTCAGCTAGAAAGTAACGATTGGATGATAAAAAATGAAGAGGCTGAAAGGGAGGGCATACTTCGAGTTGCTCATTCAAATGGTCTCGCAACTGAGGAAAATGGTTCCGCCAGTTGTGGAGATACATTAGAAATGCTAAATTATGCTTTAGCCGATTACCTCAGTAAATTTGGTAATAATGTGAATTGTTTTACCATTTTTAAAAAAATTCAAACGGAATAATTCTCTTGTTAAATTTGATGAATAAACTCCTCAATTTCCAGATAAAGAACTTGATGCAAATAAATGTAGCAAAGTAATCCAAGAAATCATCGGGCCGGAAGATGTAGAAGAATTAGTGAGGAAATGTGCATCCGGTAAAAAACATAATAGTGAGGTTAGCCGTTATGGTTCATTTAATTAAGAAGTGCACGACTTCCTTGGCTAGAAGTATTCATTATTCTACTGGTTTGTTTATTTGTGCATTTCGATCATAATATTTTCTAATACAGGATGAAGTATCTGCAGCCTTGAAGAAATTGCAAGCGGAGCTCACTGAAAAAATGATACCATGGCGTAGTATGGTTGCTAAAATTTGGCATCGCTTGCTCGCGGAGTATTTGCGAGTAAAATTAGAGCAAACACTTGACAAAGCTGATCAGGAAGTTAGTCTGCTAAGGATTTTTTTCTAATCTTGTCAGATCTTTTAAAGGATTTTTATCGTTGTAGTATCTGATTATAAGTTACTATAATGTATTCTTTCTACTTAACTGACTCCTAATTTCAAAGTTTCTTTGAAAATATCCAAAATACTTGGCTTATATGAGAAATATTCTGCAGATGTTTGAAGTATATGATAAATATTATTCCGAATTTCCAAGACGGCGACCAATGAACGGGCAGGAACGGGAAGAATGTCGTTGTGTTTTGCAACGGAGGAATGACGTAGCCCAAGCATACTATGGCAAAGAGTATGCTGCTTTAAGCAAATGGAAACGTAAGCGTTAGGATTTAATTAGTAATTTTCAATAAAAAGTATATTGCCGGTTTAAGAAAGAGGCTCCTACTGTACCCGTGTCTTCATCATTTTCAGTTTTATTGTACCCTCAAGCCACAGATGTTCCAAACTCTGTGTCTTTTTTTTTTTTTTTTTTCTTGATTTTAATCATTGTTGAAACTGCCATTTGACAAAAGCAAAGTATGCTGTGGTTTTTGTACCTCAATAGTCATTGTAGATAAGTTTCATTTATTAGCAATGATGCATTCTACATAAGTTATTAGTAATATCAACTGCATATGATGGTATATTTGAAATGCGAAGTCTTGTCCCTTATTTTGGTAAGCTTGATGTACTTTCCACTGCTACGGGAAATTATTCGTCTCTGTAGAGACATAGGAAACACAGCAAGGAGAAACACTAAAAAGAGGAAATCTCAAAGGCAAGTTCAAATAGCATTTGAAATTATATTCCTTTCTTTCTTCCCTTATTATACTTAGTCCTCATATTTCTTTAAGATGTTCTGTCTGTGGTTGGATGATTGGTTTGAATTAGTTTATGATTTTTCTCCTTTTTTGGGGTTACTTTTGGAATATTTTTGAAACTTCTATATAGTAAACAAATAGAATTTTTAGATAAGGTAGGTTCTGTCAAGGATCTGAAATCCGACTTATGTCCGAAAAACAAGAATTTGGATAAGAATAGCGAATATAAGATGTGTCTTATAAAAAATATCAAGTTCTGCAGTGAGTATGAAATTGAAGTTAGATGAAATTTTGGTTCAGGCTTGTTTCTCTAAAACTTGGGAAGCTTTGGTGGTCGGTTAGGATTGATTAGTGTTCTGTCATAGCAGTTGACGATTTGGCGGGAACCATCATATTCCAAGGATACAATCAATGCTTGAAACATTTCGAAATCAGAATATTCTTAGAAACTTGCTAGAGATTACAGGAAGTATTTAGTCAGAAATCTCTATGATTTGTTAGTGTCACGATCTTGGAAGATATCCCTGAATGGAATGGTAATAAAATTTAGTCTTGAAATTATACTCAAATGAAGATTTGTAGTATCTAATGTGATTAACACCGTGAACGAATCTGGCCCATCCCATAAACTTTTTGTAGATTGAGTATAGTTTTTTAACGTATTTCTCTGCTTCAATGTGTTCATATTCATGCCGAGTGCATTCTTATGTAAGTTTGAGAATTTTTTGTTTGTTTTCCAGGATCATTGTGCGGAATACATAGTAATCTTGGAAAGTAGATAAAAAAGGGAGGAGTGGTGTAGGTCTAAGTGGAAGTGGGAAACTTTCAGCGAGTTCATAGGGAAGACGAAGGGAACACGACACCGGAAAGATTAGTGCAAACATTGTATTATATAAAAATCTCTGTCCAGGAATTTTATTGTAAATTATGCATTATTGTTTTTCCCACGTAAGTTGCTCTTTGCGAGCTTTGTAGTTGTATTTATCGCATGTTTTCGTGAATAATATGTTGTACAATTTTTTGAAATTGTTTATTGTTTCATCGTCTCATTGTGATATATTTTTTGACAATTTTATGCTTAATTATTTCTGAACTTTCGAATTGTACAGTTCATGTTGAAGAATTTGCATCTTATAAGGATTCCTGAAGTGCATTTGGATACAAGACCTTTAGAATAAAATTTTATGTATTTGAATTTTATTAGAAGTTGTACTTTATTCGCTGTAAAAATCCCGTCACCATTTGATCAGCTTTAAATTAAATGAAAATATAAACAGCAGCACAGAGCGTATTTGGCGAAATTTTCGTAAAGGCACTTAGGTTAGCGTTTTATACTTGCAACCGGCTGGAAACTTTCGCAGATTTTTTGTGGATTGAATGAAATTTAATTCACCGAGATTTAACGCAAATGTCGTTCGAAAGAATACTATAGTTTCTCGCTTTTTTTTTGTGTGTGCCACTGTCATTGTTTTGCGATAGCATTTAGTCACAGGAAATGAGATGTTCTTGATGTGATTACACTACAGTTCGAAATAAATGTTAAAAACTTGCACAAGTTAAGTCATCAGTTAAAATTCATTGAAGTTTGGGTGGAATCGTAGTGAAGTCTGAGCATTGGTTGCGACAGCTGTTGTTGGTTAGTGCTTCAGTTTTCTAAAATAGTTTTAATTTTTCAACTTTAAGTTAACTAAAAACGATGAAAACCTCAACATTATAAGCGGAAGATTTGGAGTGGCTTTCTGTTTGGTAGAACGCGGAATAAAGGAAAGCGCCATCCCAGTTTGGTGTGAGGATTTCGAGCCAGTTTCAAATTGAGATTGATTCTTGGTATTGGTTAGGATTTCTGCGTATGTTTTCATTTCAGAGTTTGCATTGATATTTGTTTGTACGAGTATACCTTTAAGAGGAGATTTGTTAGTGTGATTTCTATTGTTTGCGAATCTAGTAGTCTTCGCACATCCATCCGCTTTCATCATGAGAGCTGTGGATTTCGTCTTTCCGGAAAGTTCCTTTGCCAGAATGACTGTCGAAGACGGATCGCAGTAGCTTCTATAAGTATCACTTCCCGACTGTATCAACTTTCCTAGGCCCTGAAATTCATTTATATTCAATTTATGTGCAATTGATATTATAATCCTGACCAAAACATGTGATGGCTTCCTAAAATTCGATAATTTTTTTAGCCATAAACATAGATTCATAATGTGTTTTAAGATTAAAAGCCTGTAAATGACCTCAGGATGATCAGCCGTAATCATTCTTTCGCAAGTACCATTCCGTTTCTGTATATATCGCAGAAATAGAAATATCATTGCTCCGATAAATGAGAAACACACAAGTCCAATAGTCATATTGCGTAAATCCATTATATAATCAGTCATACGGTGCATATCATCTGCTATCTTAAGATGAATTTTCGATAGAATTTACGCATTTTAAGCACTTTTTTGATGAAGCTCAAGTTGAGTTATTCCTTGCAAAAAGTTGATTTCTTGTTAGGTTTACCATTGAAGAGACATAAAAAAAAATGTTTGTAAAAATTCTATCTATCGGTTTTAAATATCCTTTAACCTTTTTATCTCCTTTTTAGCATTATCTTGAATCATTCAATCTGGAGTTTTTTTTCTTATGGAAATCAAAATTTCAGTAGACGATAAATTTATTTTTGAATATATAAATAACGCAATATCTTCTTTTTTTTTTTACAGAAGTTACCGGAAAATTAAAAACAATTTTTTTAGAATGACGTGCATACCTGTATTATTTTCGGTACACCCTTGAAGAAAATGTAATTCATATCCGGAAAAGTGTCGTCCATTTGATGATGATCCTTTTTATCACCAGAGGACATTTCAAATTGTTGTTCCTCCAAGTAGCTATTATTTGCACCTATGCGTACAATTATATATCAAACAGCAACGAAATGAAAGAATTAGCAATTATCACTGCATAGTAATGTTGATACAACGATGATTGATAAGATAACAATAATAATCAACAACATTATTATAGAACCTGAACACTTCGTAGCAGATGTTGCACATTAGTTGTGTGTGTATGTGTGTAATATGCATGGGAATGTAATGTATATAAATTCCACAAAGGTATAAATTCCAAAACCTTTGACATCCATCGCTAAGAAATGACCTTTGACAAATGCTATGACATCTTTTCTACTAATGATACTTTAATTCACTAAAAGTTAATTAATGATAAATATGTCTGTAGCTTTCAGATGCTATTATTTTGCATATATACAAAGGATGATTTGTTTTTCTTCTTGCTTTCTTTGTTAAATATTCGAAGTAAAGAGTATAAGTGCTGATACTGTATATCTGTTAAACTATTAAACCATCGAACTTATTCGATTATACTTTTGATTTTGGGGATCCGTCGTGAAGAAAATCAAAATTTCTCAAGCTGAAACAACAAAAGTGTGCGAAATTTTTGTAAAGTCAGATTATTCAATCGGCTTAGCAATAAAATATGCATGGTCCGTGAAGAATGAAGAGAGAGAATGATAAAAGAATTTCAAGATTATATTATCATTCATTGCACAGAAGCTGAAAAAGAGTATGGAGAACCAGGCCATTATTTATTAGTTTTGCAAATGAAACATTTCAGTTTTACAAAATTTATTTCAAAAAAAGTATGCGGTCAAAATTTTTCGATGAAACGTGCGAGAATCTTTATTTTTCTCCACATTTTTTCTCTGTTATTAAATATCGGCCGCTCATCGAATCAGACAGGACAAAAGCATTTTTTGGTGAAAATAATTTCCCCCTATCTCACAAATTGTCGAAAGTATTAGAACTGATTGTAACTTTGATAATGAATGAAAAAATATTTTTAGCTATCAAAAAAAGAAAAAAACTATATTGCAATAATTTAAAGCCGAGTAAAAAAGACCAAAGTTCTTATTATCAATTTTTTTTTTTATCAAGACGCAAACAATGAAGTTTGCTCCGACTAGCAAAGATTTCATTTTTAATCAACTGTATATACCTTTTTAAACTACAAAAAGAACAAAATTAAATATGAGAAATCTTTCAAGTGCATTTTGTCAATTTTCAATATTTTTGTATCAATTTTTAATGTAGTTTTGAACAGCAGTTTAAAAATTTTTCAATCCTATTTTGTAAATTGCTAGCAACCGTTCAAAAATCCATTTTATGCTTGGTTTTTTTTTTGTGCACCCTGACGATTAAAGTTTGGCAAATTAAGATTCGCTAAAACTTACTAAATGTTTCATCTTTATTTTCAACTAAACTTTAAATGATTGGAAATAGCGTAATGGAATTATCAAAGAATGGAAGAAAAGATTTTTCGTCCATCTATAATACCTGTAATACCCGAATTATTATCTTCAGAGACAAAGTTGAGCATATCGAGAATTATTTTATAATAAATGATCTTTCCAATATTTTTTTCTTCGTTTCCACATATATCTCGAATTAATCAAAGATCAAAACAATAAAAGTTTGTTATGTTACCATGCACATTTTGTTTACTTCCATTCTTCCTTACTACTTTAACATTGTAAAATGATGTCGATAAAATAATCAAAATATTTCCGCTAACGATTTATAAAATCAGAATTCGAAGGAAGTTAAGTCAGAGAAGGTTTATTATCTTATTTTCTTAAATTAAAGCTGCTTTTATTAAAAGAAATAGAATGACCTTTCAGAAATATGCTGTTATTTGCAAACTTTAATTCCTGAAACCGAGTGAATTAGTGATTCAATGATTTATTGTTTCAGACATTGTTCACCTGAATAATTGATGCTAAGCGAAATAATTTGCTACTTCATAGCAAGTACGCTTCTGATTAGTAATCATGCTTGTAGCAAACCTTGTAATTGCCAATAAGTGCCCGACTCTGAAAACAAAGAACATTTCTTTAGATATTACGATAAGGTTATGAAATTGTTGCGATTAATTAACGCAATTAATGAATTTATGAAATTCTCGCAATAATTTTGAAAAAATATGTGGGAAATATCAATGTATAAAGTCTACAGTAGAATTTAATTGGTAGCTGGATTGAATGCTTAATATACATCATTATGTCGATAATTAAATTATTTGCTCTAACACAACACTAAGCAAAATAGTGATAAACGTATTAAACTTTGACTTTTTTTTTTTTCAGAGTTATTTAAAATAGTATTACAATTTTTCTTTGAGATTTGTGAAGTTCATGATTTTAATACTTAGAAGTCTTGTAGATCTTCAAAGCTATAAAAACTGATCAATGAGATTTATTCAAATTTTTGAATCCAACTCTTCCAGCTATTTTTCTGCTAAAGATTTGACGAGAATACTTCATAATGAGCTTTGTAGAAAAAAAAAAAAGTGAATTGTTACTTTCTTCCGTCCCAAAAAGAGGATGTAATGTTTTCAGTTAGTTACAGAAAATTCATAATATTTCGAAAATAGAATTTCTCAACAAGTAGGATGCGGATGATGCAAAAATTTTTTAGTCTTGCTAATATAGTAGGAAAATTTGCTACACGCTTATGGACGAATTTTCTTGTTTGAAATGGATGGAAAAATGCAGCATAATATTTTAATTTATGTAGTTGAGCGTTATCTGAATCTCTCTTGAGGATAACAAATCACTGTCTTATCGTTTGGGATTCTTAAATTTCTATTTTAAGGCGACGTTTTGCCTTCATCTTTTTATTTTATATTTTTATTTTTACTTTTTTTTTTTTTGTTTCCCCAAATTTTATCACTATTTTCTGTTCCTTTCAAGTTAGTTAAAATAATCATTTTCATGATAAAATAGCTGAAAAAATGACTTTGATTCTGTTATCATTGGTATTCCCTAAAAATGCAACAATGACAAGATAATCAAAAAACTAATATCCGTGTTTTATAAGCCTACAAGGTTTGAGACAATAAAGAAGACGCCTGACTTCTGCACTTTATCTGTTAATGATAAACATTTAATCACTGATATCAATGACCAACATTTAATAGCTTGATACCAATCAGTTTTTAAGTCGAAATATAGTTGCATAAGAAAGTTGTATCATTCGCGGCAATGAGAGGAATAGAAAATAGAATAGTCTTCACAAAAATTCAAATTCATCTGAGTTAATGTTTACGATTGATTTAATTTAAATTTAAAGTGATGTAGTGAAGCAGTCAACATTTTTTTGAAATTGAATTCATTCAAAAGTCAATGATTTATATGAGCACGAAAGTTCTAATATGTCTGTAAAATTTCTTATATTGTCCGATAAATTTAGAACCATTTTCGATTTACATGCAAACTAAAAAAAAGAAGACTCCTTTTTTTAAGTTTTGCTTTCTGTCTTTCATTGCTTAAAAATAATTCTCAACTATTTAAAAAAAAATTCACAAATTTTGAAAATCGAAATTTTTTCTATGCGCTCACAAAATCATTTGCGAAAATTTTTGTGAGATTTAAAAATGAGATACACGTAAAATTTGGGATAAAATACATTTAATTTAAAGACAAACTTTCAGAAATTTCTACACACTTGGCAATTTGTGTTCATCTGTTCACATTTCACTTGTCATTCGTGATTGAATGTCGAAAACATTTTAAATTAAATTTAACGCAATGGCTGTCAGATTTAGTACCAACTTAGTATTTTGATTTGAGCTTGGAAAAATTCAATCGTTAGCAAAATGTGTCTCTAAAATTTAGCTCTTATTATAGGAAGCTGCTTTCAAAATTTATGCAAAAATAATTTGTTTTTTTGTTTGAAATGTTTGGTTTTCGACACATTTATTTTAGGTATCAAATTTATATTTTCACTTCTATTGATTAAAATTAAAATGAATATTGAAGATCTATTGAATTTTCATCAGGAAAAAAAATGGTTGTTTTCAAGTAATCTAAAAATTGATTTGAAATCATTCTGGTAGATGTTGCATTAATTAATATTTTTAATTATGCTAAATCCTACTTTTACTCCATCCACAACCACACGCCTCCCAGTCACTTATGTGAAATCTTAATCTTTTCCTTTTAATAGAAGTTATGTATTTTCAGAATTTTTTTTTTTTTTTCTTATGCTAAAATTCAAGGAGGAAGAGTGCATGTAGAGCGGAGACGGTGAATCATTAAAGACATTCCTCAAGCAGTTAAAATTCCAAAAATTTGTTTCGGATTGCTGATCATGCAATTGTGTAGCGAAGTTAAACGGTGATTAAATTCTAAAAGATGCGATGTGAAGTACTTTCAACTCTCCACTTTTCAAGTATATTTAAAATTCAAAAGAATGACCTATTTCGAAAAACGTTTTTCTTAATTCTAACAACATTATTTTCTAACTTTTGAAAGCTTTTTCATTAGATTCAATCTTGTCGTTTCCTCCAATTTTCTTCTTCTTCCGTCACATTTCTCTCGCTGCATAAATTCATATTGTCGTTCAGTTCACCCAGAATTTAAGAAAAACATCCGAAGACTAGATGCTCAAAGTAATACAAAGCTAGTCGTAAGTTAATCAATCATTAGCTGAAGTACTTCGAAATTTATTTTTAATATTTTTTCATCTCTAAATTATTCCAGCAAAAAAAGATTGTTAACTCAAGTTTAGTTACTTGTAATTTCTTATTCTATTTTCAAACTATTTCTGAATAATTCGAATATTAATGACTTCTATCTATCTGTTAGAGAAGGTTAAAGATGCATCAATTATTATCAAAAGAGAGAGCAAAATTATCACTAAAGGAGCAAAACTCAAGTCACAGCTCAAATCTTCAGGGCTGAAATCTTCAGGGCCAAATTCATTACGCAGAAAACCCATGTATTCAGTAAAAAATTTCATCGTTGAACTATTGCCTCTCACCTTAAAAGGTGAATAAAGATCAGGGATTAAATAACAAAACTAAAACTTAAGTTGAAATTAGCTGATGAATCAGATAAATTATCACAAAATGCTCCGAACACTTATCATCTGATTTGGCCTTAGATGTTTTGTCTTTTGATAGCATTATACATGATGATAACAATCCCTGAGTTTTCCAATTCAATTATCATTATCATACGTAAGTACAGGTTAAATTTGTCAAGTGAGTTCAGTGGCAAGTTTTCAGTCAAATTCTCTTGTATTAATTTATACAGCTGAATATTTTATCACTTTTATTATTTTAATAATTTCGTTTTCTTCTTTCCATAGTACTATTATTTTCTTTTTATCATCAGTATCTGTTAGCAATAAAGTTTTAAACAAAAGCAATCAATGAGATTTAAACGTGTTCAAACATGAAATAAATACGATAAGACCATTCCAAAAAGAGCTTTTAATATTCAAATGATATGTTCAAAAACCATTCATAGAAAGTTTAAGTTTTTATTCCAGAATAACATCTCAACAGATTACTTTCTAGAAAGTATGACAAAAACATCAAATGCCTCTCAAAGCCAAATTTTTATTCAGTAATTTTTGATCTCTTTAATTGTATTAATAATTATCGAATGAAAAATTCATTTTGATAAAATCGTAAGAAAAGATTCGGAATTCTCAAAACTGCTGAATGATATTGAATAAAACAATGAAAGTCATCTGTACGTATGACAGAGTATCTTGTAACGCAGAATTCTAGAAGTTTTATTGAAAAAAGAAAAAACATTCCATCGACTTGAGTATCACTACAAATTATTAGATAAAGATTTCATGAGGAAGAAATCCTCTTTTGATAAGTAATCATAAAAAAGAATCGTATATCATTTTGATTCAATTGATTTGGTATTTTTACACAAATGATTGTGAATTATATATTTTAATGACATTAAATTGAATCAAAATCGTTTTCTAAAGCAGCATCGAGATGAGCATGTGATCTTTTTTGTGATGGAATTGTGATGGATTCATGAAATTCAGAATGATCAGAAAATAATTAATTAATAGGTCTTCTATCGGACATTTGATATCAGCAAGAAGAGCAAGTATATAATAACTGAAATATTCTGGAGATGGAGAAGCTTGCGTAGAAAACAATTATTTTTGAAAATAAGCGAGCAAATCATTTGAAGAGTATTTAAGAGGTATTTAACTAAGATGCAGTAAGAATGCATGCATGAATTTTAGGATTCTAGTAAACTTCTTTTCTGCTAGCTTTAACTTTGCGAGATAAATCACCGCTTAAAAAACGTATTTCGTACCTAAGTTTTTGATTTAACATAAATAAGGCTCACTTATAGATGTAGTAATTTTAAATTTTCTAAATTTATCCCAACCTGGTAATCTAACCTAAAATAGTAACTTAAACCCAACTTAGTAAACCTAACCAACTTGACCTAATTTAGTGAATCTAATATAACCTAGTGACTTAGCGTAACTTAATCTAATTAATTACCTATCTGATATGTCTTGAAACACTGACCAAGGAGTCTAGCATAGACGCAAGTTATTGGGTAGTAAACCTATTAATAGAAGCATAATGAAAATAAAGAATATCTTCAGTATAATTGATATGTGATCTATATATATATATATTACATATATATATATATATATATATATATATATATATGTAAAAAATATATATATGGCGTAACATAATCCTGTTCTTCCTCTCCGTATCATAATGAATTTTCATTTGCAAAAAAAAAGGAAAAATAGCATAATTTTTTTTTTTTATTTTATTTTTTTTGAATGGATGAAGACAATTACCACTTCGAAAGTGAGACATTTTTAAATTATACAGGGATGATGTTCTCTCCAAGTGTGTATGTTTTTTTTTTTTTTTGTTTAAATAAAGTCAAAGCTTTCTCCGACAAACAAAATTAATGGGTTGCTTTGCTGTTATTCAGAAATTCATCATATCTCATGCCATTTGTGTCGTTTGAAATGAAGGCGAATAACGATTTGAAAAGCCAATGAAAACGCGCTGCTATTAGTTTAGTATTTAATCTTTCGGTCAAGAAGTATTATTACATCTTGCATGCCATTTGCATACAGCATGCGTGACATCATCAATTTTTGATCATTTGCATTAAGAAAATGGCCAGATGATGGAGTGAGCATTGAAGGATTTAGAAAGGTCTCGAGACTAATAAGTTTGTGGGATGGAGAAAGAGGTAAGATTAGTGTGTTCTACAAACAAGTGGCTAAATGATTATCCAGAATCTATCTCGTTCGAGCATATATATGAAGTTTATTTACTACCTGCATCAATTACGGATTGTTTTGATCACACGTCATGCCATCAGTTGTCAACACAATTAATAAGTCGCCTGTTTTAATCTATCAGCCATGTTAATTAAACAGCTGAAAAATGATGAATAACATGTAAACATACTCATACTATTATATGAAATATGCTATAGATTAAGAATTATGATGAAATATCACGCAACACTACTACTACTATCACTATCAGTAGTATCAACAAATTATGATTCGAGAATAATGGCAAAAATATTGATAACGAAGCTGCAAAAGTGCAACTTGAAAAGTATACAAAATATGAGAACATTTAAATGATGCAAATGCATCACTCAAGCATATGAATCGATTCTTCTATTCATGGAAACCTTAGCTTGTAAAATGTTGCTCCATTTTTTTTTTTTTTTTATGCTTCTTGAAAAAAAATTAATGAATGGAATTTTTTGCTGTTTATTTGATTCATTAAGCTATTTATTTCCAAAATTCTGAAATCCCGTTTTGCGAAACTGCGTGTGAATTTCACTCTCGCCATTACAACTCAAAGAATTTAATCAACAAATGGCTAAGGCTTAAGGCAATCCATATTATTAAGTAAAAGCCGTATTAACTAGGACTAAACGCTCAAAATGCTCATTTAATTAGATTTTTTATTTGGTTTTGTTGCCTGGAACATCATCTTTCGAATTACTAATGACTAAAAGTTATCTTCTTTTTTTTTTTTCCACTTCCTTTTTGTTCCACTCACTCAGGTCAAATTTAATTCGTGCAAACTGTCATATTATTTTATTAATATTTCTTTTAATTTTTCTTATTTCAATGTTTTGGCAACTTCCGTATCAAGATATCTAAGTTTTTCTCACAAAATTTTCGCGATAATTTTTTGACATTGAAAGATACTAACTCCATATGTCAGCAAAGATTAATTGATATCTTCAAAATTTTTATTTAATTTTTTTCATTTCTTGGAGGGAAAAACTTCCCAATTAATTGGTATATAAAGAATTATAAAATCATATTTGGTACTTCTAGAGTTTGCAGAAAAATTTATATTTCTCTTATTCGGCATTGCTAAGAAATACAAAATTGAAAAACAAATAATATTTATTTAGATAGTTTTCCCTTCTTTTTTGTAATTTACCTGTTCATTTGAATTTATTCGTGTCGATTCATCTATTTCTTGTAATCAAAAATAACTGATTTCCTTTGAGCTATGCAGAACTCAACACCATTTCAGAAACTGTATAAAATATTGATATTTGTTTTTCAAGAATTCCTTTCTGTTTATAATCTCGTGTAATTAAATTTTTTTCTCTCCCAATACTACCTACTAATTATAAAGTTTAGATATGGCTCTTGTCCTTTTGAGTTTCTAGAGTAAATCAATTCCACTGGATGATTCCGTCAGTTAGTGTATAATGAAATAATTTCTGATTTGGAATTTTACAGAGCAGTCAGGATTGCTGTAGAACTGGACAAGAATGAAACTTATTGTAAAATTTTAGTATTAATTATGCCTTTATTTACAAAAATTTTTTTCCACCTTTCAGAATCTCAATGAATTGGTCAATCTAGTCGCCAGATCTAAAAAAAAAAAAAAAAAAAAAAAAAAAAAAAAAAAAAAAAAAAAAAAAAAAAAAAAAAAATTTAAAATTTGTAAATCTAAATCTTAATATATGCAATTCTCTTCTCATTTCATGGTCTTTCTTTTTCAAAAATGATATATTGGATATGTATATTTTTGTTTAACTTCGAGCTAGCACGCTCACTTTTTAAAATTTCATTTTCAGTTTCGTGCGCCGTTCAGTATCCGATTTTTGCTCTCACATTATAGAAATATTTTAAATTTTTCCTCTTATTTCTTACTTGCTACAGTGATCGATGGTTGATTAATTCCTAAGATATAAAAGTTTTATATTATCAATAATTGATGAGCTTCATTGAGTTATTTGACAATGATTGATTACTGAAATTCGTCTTCACTTTGATTTTCAATCTTTTTTTGTCATGTCTTTCAACATCTGTTATTGGTTCATGCCGATTAATGTGTTTCAAATTAATTACCTCAAATTTTCACTTAAAATCAAGATTTTTGCATTAGAAGCACAGCCTGATCACGGAGTGGATTTAATAATGTTTTGGCATCGGTTTCTTGGGAGATCCATAAGTAGTGTTATTCGGTAATTAGTTATGATACTGAAAGGGATTTGTTATATAAGGCAGTCGAAATATTCTGGCAAAAATTTCATATGAGCTAGAAAACCAGAGTGGAACTAATATTCATCTTCATCTAGTCTTCAGATTTTTAATTTACGATGCATTCTACTCAAACAATAAGGAGTAATTTTTGAACAAAGCTTATTATCAAAATTATTTTCAGGATGAAAACGTAGAATTAAAAAATCAAGAATTCCGGGAAGGCAAATCTACGGTGAAAACTGGAAACTGGTATTTTTGTACTGGTTTCACTTTTATCCTGCAGAATTTGTTAATATAAATTATAAATTCTTTTTTATTGTAATAGAAATTTGATCTCAGCTTCTAACAGTGGCTTTGATATTGTAATACGCCTGGAAATTACTATAAGTCTCGTTTGTGTGTATTATATCTAAAGTTCGAAATAATAAACTTCGAAATGTTTTTAAGGAATTTGAAATTGCAAGTTTGGGAATCAACCAGTGGCGACACTTTTTTTTTTTCTTTCCAGCATTATATTGTGCTGCGTTTCTAGTGCAAGACATTTATTTTGAGCTGGAATGAAAAACTATTTAAAGAATTAAGATCGAGAATGAGAATTAATTTGAGTCAAGTCGCAATTTATAACTTAATTACAGCATGTTTATCATGAAATATCGCTTAATTATAGCGATAATATGAGCTACATAATAGAACTCAACAAAAGTTTCTATTTCGTCTTAATTTGAAATCGTCGATTTCTTTGCTGTGAAAAGATGATAAACGTTTCTCGTGTTAAAAGCCATAATCATGTTTTTTAATTAAAACCAGAATTATCTTAACTTTACAATATTTTACACACTAGTTTAACTCAGTATTCATTTATCTGAATAGCTTCTTTAAATTATCAGACTTTTTCGCAATTATTATCTTTAAGTTTAATTTACAAATGTCTCACAACTTCTCTATTATTTCAAAATTGAGTGTTTCGAAATGAAAAGAATTTGTAACGATCAGTGATAGAATATTTTCCTTCCAGTTTCATGAATATTCTCTCATTTATTACATAAACATCTGATATATTTTGCTATTTCTTTCTTCGGAAAACCAAAATATTGTTTTGTAAAGTTAATATCGATGATTATACCAAAATGATGATAGGACGATTCAAGTGATTACTTGGAGTTCGTGTGATTTGATGAGATTTGCAATGCAAACCTAACTATAAATAAGTCTTGAGGAATAGGTGCTTGAGATGGATAATGTTGAGCCTATAATTGGCAAAAGGCCCGTTAGTAGTGTCGGTTGCCTTCTTGATCTTTTTCTGAAGGCTTTGTCGGCTTTCCAAGATAAAAAAGACATCATTTTACATAACTGATGGGAAATCAATGAGTTTTATGGATGAAAATGCCAAGGCTTTTCCCTTCTCAATGCTCTAAGGCTTTTCAACTATAAATATTACCGTGTGCTATTTTTTAAAGTAAGCTTGCTTTTACGCGTTTTTTTTTTTTATTTTTTTTTTGCCATTGCTATCCTTTTTTGTTTTCGTTGAAAAATCATACAACCGAAAATCGTCTTCTTTTTCTATCCCTTTTTCCACTTCATTGCATGAAAACTTTTCATCCATGAGCGTGGCAAGTTCATTCAATTAATCTGCTCACTGCCCTACTCTTCTTTTGACTTCCTTTCATTCCGTCAAACTGGCACAAAAACTGATAAATTGATCCCCATTCATTTCAGCCTAAGCAAATTTGAATCATTAAATAGTTTGTACTAATATTATATACACTCTTATCTTTGAATTGAATTAAACTTCTATCCTTTTTTGGACGATAAACACATTTTCCCACTTTCAAAACTATTACCATTACAGTATTTCATATGTTCGTATATTAAAAATTTATATCATGTAAAAAGATCAACCCGTGTCACTCTAAAACTTTTCCTCTTTTGTTTGACAAAGTTTCTATCGACTTGATATTTTTGATGAGAGAAGTATCATCCTATATACATTTAAAGAAGTATCGGAATTTTTTTAATTAGACAAGTTAAAAATGAAAATATTCTGTTTTGGTTTACTTGATCGATTTGTCACCAGGTGCAGAGATAGTAATTAGAACTATTAATTAATGAGTTAATAAGCATGTCACAAAGTCCTTTTCACAAGACTCTTCAAGTTAATAACTTTTCAAATTTCTGGAAAGTCCGAAAATAATTCCGATAATATAAGTGAATTCAATAGAGAATTACTTATAAAGAAACATTCGCTGTCCGGATTTGTTGTCTGTCTCGATAATAGCTGACGATATTGGTAAAGAAAAAGATTTGTTGAAAAAAACACCGTTATATTATTTCGAAAAGGAAAGCAAATAAAAAAGGTGAAAAAAGCAATCATTCTTTCAGTTGTTTAAAAAAGAAAATGCACAAATTTATTCTCCAAAATGTCATCAAATTTAAGAGGACACAATTTGACAAATCGCTAGTTTTAGAATAAAAGTTTTTTTTGGAATTCAAAATTTCATATTCTGACATTTTTTCAAATGCAGCATGTTTTTATCATTCCTATAATTCTTTTCATTCAGTCTGATTCATTTTAATTTATATTCTAATTTCATATTATTGCCAAGAGTAACTTTTGTAGTTTTTTTTCAGCTGGCATGAGCAGTGAGTCTACACATTCAATAAATAGTAATATGCATTTATGAAGATAATAATAGCTCGGTCAAGAATCAATCAATTTCTAGTTCAAGATCTAAGCAATTCTGATTCATTTTCAGATAGAAGCATGAAATCATTTTATGATTTTTTTTTTTTTTTTCATCCATTTCAAATATTTTTCTCATTTGTTTGTTTATTCTTTAGCAATGAAAGGAGGCAGAAGAGTGATACAACTGAGGGATTTAATTCGTTTCAAAATATTTTCAAGTGAATCGGTAGTAAAGGTTCCTGTTGCTCGTTGTCCTTGCTTTGCTCAAGGAAGACAGGATTAGAGGAATCGTTGGTTGATTACTTTTGAAGGAATCCTTAAAGTAGTCAACGATTAGTAAGAACGAGACAATTTATGCATTGCTCGAAATTCCAATGCCATAATTTGCATGCTTTTAAAATTTCTTCAAATATAAAATTTTCTCGTTTCAAGATTATGTCTGATTATTCAAATCTTTAGAATTTATTTAGAAATCTTAATAGGCATTTGACTTCTTTTTATTTATACGTTAGAAAAGCAAGTCCAATTGCATCTCTTTTCCAATCGAATAAATTGAAAAAAAAAAAAAAAAAAAGAAAACCTCCATTCTTGTTCTTCAAAATTTTTCGAAAAATTTTATGTAGAACTAACTTTCATCTTTTGGCAGCTTTATTTAAAAGAATGAGATGAAATGCTATTGCATATTTATTTTTTGTTATTCTTTCAAAAATTAGAAATCTAATTAATTGGCTTTGTTTTTCACATTTTCTAAAACTCCACAATCATTCCTTAGTCATTTCAAAGTTTAAATTATGCAAGTTTGAACATCTTAGCGTACTATGATGTCTGCTCTTAAAGCATTAAATGTCATCAACACTTAACTGTTTCAACTCGTACGCACTAAACCTCGAAGTTTTTAGGACATATCTTTTCTCTCTAGTGCAAATATAATGGAGTCTTGTGAAAAATTTAATAGTATTTGCACTTCGTTATTGTCATTTTATCGAAGAAAAGTTCCTGCAGAAAAAAGTCACTTCTCCCATTAAGAGCCACAACTTTGCTGTTTAGCTTATTTTCCTGAAACGGTTTTTTGGTTCTATCCGTTCTAGGAAAATAAACTAAACAACAAAGTTGTGGCTTTTAATGGGAGAAGTGAGTTTTTTTTCTTTCTGTCCCTTAATGAAGCCTTATTCAGTTTCCAATTTCCTGCTTCCTCTCCTTCTTCTTCCTTTCCTAGGCTAATTAATCCTTGATTCTACAACAATCTCTTCTTTCATCCTTTCGAATGCTTCAATCTTTTTTTTCTGGATCTTAAAATTTACTTCACACTTGAGTTTCCACAATTTATTCAATAATAATTTAGATTTCTTTTTTATGAAAACTCTAATTGCATTACATAATTTTAAGTTGATTAGGTTAGATTCATTTTCAACTTCACGTTAGCTTCACTAGTCTTCAATTTTTTCAGATTCCCGGAATCTCCATCGTCCATTAAATTCATTGCCGATCACTGTTAAACATCTTGTAAAGCTTATGGATTCAAGTTATTTATAGTTTTATAGTATTTCTCGTTATCATTCCATGCTTTTAATATTTACTTTTTATCAAACATAAAATGCACATTAACTCCTAATTTTCAATGACATTGTTACTCAAGTTACGAAGATTCTAGTTACTATAAAGTTCTTTAAAATACTGAATCATTTAAGCTCTAAATTCTTAAACTGAAGTTTTTTTTAAGTTAAGTAACATTACCATTTCGCAATCATTAAAATTGATTTGGCATCAAAGTATTCTGCAAATGCGTAATTTGATTCCTCAGCCGGTGTGTTTTGATTTTTCAGATATTTCCGCTATAAAAACTTAAATACATATCACAAATAAAAATTCAATTATCTGAAATTTTTCTTAGTTTTACCTAATCGTAATCTTTTTTTATTTGATCTTCTAGTACGCTAAAGATAAAGACTGTTCAGTGTGACAGAAGCATTCTTGAACATCTAATTGAACTTTCAATTTAAAATTAACAATATATTTCCCATGTCTTTTAACATGAGTTGTCATGGTTTTTTACTTCTTTTTCTGATAAAATAATATCCAACTATTGTAGGAAGAAATTACAATTCAAAAGTTAACAGATAATCAATAACTCTAAGGGAAAATGACTTGTTTCAGTTTTGTCGATAACATCTTATCACTGATGATAGTTTGAAGCTGCGAAATCTATTTTTAGGTTTCTCGTTTTTTCATATATTGACCACGTTCCAAAGGAATTAATGTATTGGTGTTGTCAATAGCAAATTAATTAACATGTATAGAAGACTATAAGATAATTATTGGAAGATTGCTGCCAATGTATACTGTACTTCATTTCAACTGAACTATTCCGCTCTATCAAGTCGGCACAGTATCATTCCACCGCTGAAGTGGTGTGCAGCAATTTGCAGGTGCGTTATGCACCTTTCATCAATCTTTGCATGGCTACTTGCAATTTCAACGACCGTTGTCAGTGCAGTTAAATGCTATTGTACAGATGATCATTGTGTACCGTATGGCGTGTGTGAAAGTACGATATGTTTGGTTGGAATACTCAAAAGTTCCAACTCAGTCATTCGAACATGCGGCACCGATATGATTGGCTGCCGACGAAATGTTGGAAGGTTTGCTTTCTTATTTCAAATTTTTGGGAGGTACGGTTACAGAAGGCAAAGCAGAAATATCCATGGGGCGGCATTCATTCAGAATGAGCAGAAAGAGTAATGTTGCTCCGAAAAAGAAAAAATGAATGTAATTCAAATACTGAATACCGAAAATGCGCAAAAAAAAAGGAAAAAAAAAAAAAAACTTGTTTTAATTTTCAACCGATCATACAGTACGCCTAAAACAAATGTCATTTTGATCAACATAACATTACGCATATCAGAATGATTATGTTCTTAAGAATTGCTGAAGATGATGGATTAACTTCTCATTATGTTCTGTGATAAAGCATTAGTACAATCGTGCTTGAAACAGAAATTTCACATGCACATGCAAAACTGCATGCATTGCATTTTCATAAGATTACACTGTTGACTAATTGTTAGCAAACGTGAACATTCCAATGTAATTGTGAATTATAAACTTTATAAAATAACTGTTTAGTTTTAACATTGGCTAACATATTCAATTCACTACCAAATATTCCTACAAATGTATCCTGGCAGAAACTTTTGCATTTTTTACCATCTACACATGCACTTCGTTACAATTTTTGCTAAATTTATGTCTTAAGATAAAAATTTGAAATAAATACGTGCACGGTTCATCTATGAACTCGCATTCCAAAAATATTTGCGTCTAATAGCATACATCAACATTTGGGTGACATTTTTTTGTGGCTTTTTCTTGTTGCAATACGACTCAAGTTTTACTAGCATTAGCGCCTTAGTTCTATCAGCACGTTATCAGAACTGAAATGATATCTATTACATTATATCTTGTGTTATTCATACATCTGTAGTTATTTGTTTAACACAGGCAAGTATTCTCAAAGAAAATGACCATACCAGATTCTGTTATCACTTCAACATATTATTTTAACACAAAACTTTAGCACATTTTAACAAGTCTGTTAACATTTTAACATATTGTTGAAGTATTTTCTCCGTTTACTTAGAGCTTTTGGGAATTGATCTAGCTATTATTTGATAGTGTAGTAATATTATCTCTTCACTGATATAGGAAGATTAGATGGATTTTATGAAAAGCAAAATACTGAACTCTAAGAAGTGAAACTTAGAGTCCTTATACTTTCAAAAATTTTATACCAATAATTATCAATTTACCATCTTCAGGTGGCTTGATCTCTGCGCTTGCGATAAACCTCTGTGTAACACATTTTCATATCTCAGGAGTAATGCTAAACGTGAAGAAGAAGTACCCAGTGGTGATTCTCTCATTTTTAATCGTATACACAGGTAACCAATCAGATATCTCATAAACTGATAAACTGTTATCTTCAAACATATAGTTTGCTTCTTTGTACAAATATCCATAAATTAAATGATCAAATAATAGTAAATTTAACGAAATTGATGAAAAAGTGATAAGAGTGCAATATTAGTGAAAGAAAAAAAGTTTTCAGCTCATCGCCAGGTATTCTTATTTTGAACATAAGAGACAACTTAAAACTTACAAACAACTTTTTCCCAACAAGTTTCTAATAAACAATATTCTTTAATAAGCCATTTACAGTTACAATCAGTAATAAATTTTGGTTTAGGAATTCCACTGTAATTTTGGAATCTAACATTTGTTTGCATATTTCAGTGTAGATTCGAATCCATCACATCCGGAACCAGATGCTCCATTATCCACTCGTACATCTCTCCTCACAATACTTCTTGTTGGTGTACCATTAGCAGTTGGAGCTGCTACCGTGGTTGTCGTTGCCTTCAATTATTACTGCCACCTGTGTTGATTTCTTACATTCATCATTTATCAGTCTTTTTTACTAGCAGTTGGTCTATTCACATGAAAAATTGCGATATGTTTCTCCGGAATTTTTAGGATTTTTGTGAATTCAGGCAAGTTCAGACTTTGCATTTTTCCCAATCCAAATTTGATTTTGACTACTTCTTGCTCTATGTCACTTCTTACTGCCACTTCAAACGTTTTTCATTTCAATATTTTTTACACATTCCACTCTCAATAGCAGGAGAAAATGATGCCTCCAAAAATTTTATGAAATTGGAAATTTGAATGAGTAATTGAAAATTAATTTTTTGCAATCGAACATGTAGAATTAAAGTTAAAGAATAATTTTAAAAAAAAAAGTGTGTGCTTCTATTTAGGCACGAAGAAACTTGTTTTTGGCACCTCTTGCTATTTTGGAACATCTATCAAGTTCGAAAAGGATTTAATAATTTATTTCATTTCTCCATTGCAAAGTCCGTTGATCCAATGACGACGCTTAAAATGCTCAATGTGAATATTGTGATATTTGTTTTATGTGTGATAATATTTTCAGATGCTATGCTATTTCACCGTTTCTGACAGGTGTAAACTTCGAAAATTCTCAAATGAATTTCGATAAACTAAATTGTGTTTGTATCAAATTTCTTTTATGGATTAACAAATAGAGTTAGCTTATATTTTTTAAAAACTAAAATTTTTTCGAAATAGCTTATTCTTCTGCACCGTCCGTAATTCGTATTCTGTTGATGTTAGCTGATAAGAAAGAAGAAGCTGTAGAAATATTTTAGACTAATTTGTTGCTTGTGTTTCGAAATATGTTTTGTAAAGTACTGCTGTATTATGTTTTAAGATGAATCACAAAAAGACTGTATCATATAAACTGTATGCAGAAAATCTAAAAAAACAATCGAATTTATCCAGAAATCGTAAATTCTTGTCTGAATATGTTTAATAGTTCCTTTTGAAAAAAGTATCAAAGATAAAATGAATGGAAAGAAAAAATAAATAAATCACATTATGTGCATTATTATGTTTTCGTCTTGCTACAAAACATTATTTTTAGTTTAAAAAATTGCTGAAAATTCACAAGAAGTGGAGTTCGGAAATCTTTATGAATGGAATGAATATATTATCCTCAACCTATACATTCTCCTAATGATGAACGAAAAACCAAAAATTTGTGTAACTCAAACCGAAATGTTAAAAACTTATGAACAGTCAGCAAGACGAAAATAAATTTCGGAGATAAAAGTGTTACTTTCAATTCATGGAATTCTGAACGTTGAAAAGAGATCACGCAGAAATGTGAATTACTTAAAAATTTGTTGATATAACAATATTTTTGGAGCGAAAGAAATTTTTAATAACTAGCTGGACACGAAATGTAAATGTTCAGTTTGTTCAAAATCTTAAATTTCCCAAAATTCTTAAACACACGCCTGTTCCAATCCAATCGTTATGTCAAAATTTCAAAGCAATCGGTGAAGAACTTGAAAAGTTGTGTGGCAATGAACAACGAATATTTACATTTTTATTTAAACAGATTCCCACAATACAACATCTTACTTATCATGAAATCAAGTATTTTCGGAAAATTATTTTCTAATTTACTTTTGTAATGAAAAGAGGGAAGCAAGCAAACCGGAACGCATGATCATGACTTTCAACTATAGAGATATTATATTGAGAAAAATAAAAAGTAAAATAATGTAAACTACAGAGTTAAGCAAATTCGCACTCTTTTAAAATTAAATTCCAAACAAAACTTGATTTTTTTGCAGAATTTTAAAAGAAATTTCAAAAAACTGAACTTTTTCAATATGAAAAACTTGGGAAGTTGCTTTTAATGGTTGGCAGTTTCTTCGAAATACACTTTGAAATAGTTCAATGTATTTTTCAGACACTCTTAATGGGGAAATGCAAGTACGTAATGAACAAGAAATCGGTTATACTGTTTATCAATAATCATAAACTAATTTGCTGGTCATAATTCGGTGTAAGCCGTACATTGATTATATCAGCAGTCCAAACTCCTGACATTATCCCTGTTTTTCCCAATATAAAGGATGGTATTAGAACATATTCGCAACTGATCTTCAAGAAATTGCAAGCATTTTTATAAACGAAACTGTGGACTACTTTGGATTTAATAAGGCTACTTTAGTTGCACATTTCCTTCTATATCTATCTATTTTACCCTAGTATGACGAATGGCTTCCTACAAATTAGAGGATATCATCTCTTTAGAAGGAACGCCACAAAAATTTCCAATACAGAATAGGATAAGAGGAGTTATCTAAAGATTTCTTTTAAAAAAATTAAAAAACACTTCTTTGAAACTGCAAATGTTGTAGCAAATGGTGAATAATGCTGCATGGATTATAATATTGTTTAAATAAGATGTGGGCAAGTATGTTATTCACATTGCCGGCCATGTCACAAAATATGTAAAACTCATCATCTGCAAAATGATTAATAGAAGCAATCATGCTCATACATAGGATGCTAAACGATGAATGATTTTTTTTTCACATAAAAAAAGGGCAGAACAAATTTCTTATTTCACTGCATTTGCAATAAAAAATTGAATCAACAAGAAAAAAAAAGGAAAAACTAAATTTGGAAACAAATAATTCAATTAATGAGCAATATATTTTCAATACATCTTTAAATAAAATAAGCTGTAGTAGAATAATTTTACAAAAATCATTGTAGTATTGTTCAGATTAACATATTACAACTAGATTCATTGAAGAACTAAAATATTTCACTTAAAACAGTTTCAAATGTTTGACATGTTGTTCGACAAAACTTTTGAATTGTGGTTTGAGAGCAATACACACAGCCATCCTGTCTTCCGTCCATAAATAATAATCAACATTACTATCCTGTAGTCTCTTTTCGAAATTTCGTAATTCATTTTCGTTCGGTACCTATAAAATTGCAATTTGTTATTCACTATTCGAAATCTACATTGCGCCCATTAATTTCCCCTTATATTCATGTACGGCATAGTAAAGAAAGAAGTAGACTGGGAAAACTTAAAACAAAACAACGATCAAAACACATAAAAATATAAAGGAGAACTTTAAATATTATACAGTTATATTTTTATACTGAACTAAAATAAAATAATGAAAATAAATGAAATTTGCGTATGTGACTCGGCAGGACGCCGAATACGCGACTCTCAAGGAATCACACATAAATCCATCTTTCAACTGGAGACACTAATGTTTCATTGTAACAGAATGAAAATAATACCTTCAGTGTAACCTTTCTCAAATGAGAGATATCTTTCATGTATTCCATCACTTCGCTATCTTCACGAAATGTCCATATGCACGCAGTTGCTGCATGTGCAGCTTGCGTTGCAACTGCACCGATCGACCACTTCAAATCAGTGATAAGATCGGACCTCAATATCAGGTACATTATCCGTGCATCAAAACCGGGCATTTTCTGCAAGCAAGTGCATAGTAAGCATGTCCATGGATTTTTCATATAATTCATGTAATATTTGGTTATCACTTCACAAGGACATCACTGATTTAGGAAAGTTTAGTATTCTGTATTCATCTTTCAAACTCTTCCAAATCTTTCGCAAGTCGTTATTCTACGATTATAACTAATTATCACTAAACAGCTTCTGTTCTGACGTTCCACAGTATAGCCAGCGGTAAAATAGAACTGTCTTAGTTCCTTAATTCAGGTCCTGTTCTTCCCCTGATGGCGAAGTATCCCAAATACAAAAAGCAAAAACGGTATGAAATTAACTGAACTTGAAGTGCACTGAATACCAAAAATCTAACAAGAAATTTACTTTAACCACTGACAAAACAAAAGACAATAACACGGAAGAGACAATAAATTGCATGATGATACAACCAATATATCCATTTCGATAAAAAACTTCGAAACAATTTCGAACATGGAATCCCTTTTTTAAATGATTTTCTAATATGTCATGTATTCGAATCATATTTATCCACATATCCAATCAATGCTTTCCAGCCACCCCCTTCTAAAGTCTTTTTGAATTCTTAAAAAAAAAAAAAAAAAAAGAAAAAAGGGAAAATCAGAACGAAAGATTGTGCATTCGAAAAAAAAAAAAAAAAAAACATTCAAAAACAACGGCAAAAAACAAAACATGTATCAATGTCTACAGACTGTAACTCATTTACTTATATAAAATTCTACGAAAAATCTGGTGAATTAGGGAGTACAAAAACAAAAGATTGCGATTTTCTTTTAACAACAATCGGTTAAGCCACCAAATTATGAGTTTTTTTCTAGAAACGCTTGGCAACACCTCAAACATTGTTCATAAACCTGAAAATATGATCAACAATAGTAATCTGGAACAACTTAAAAACATAACATCTTTTATAACAATTAAATAAATAAAATTTAACATTACTTAAAAACCTAAGTTAAATTGACATATGAATATCATGATATAATAATAAACAAACAAAATTATGGATGAAATATTAATGAATTACCTTTTCAAACATTTGCATTCCGCGACTATAGAAAGGGTCCGGTACGATTAAAACGCCCTCCGGATCATAACTGCCCAAATATTCAACAACTGCTTTGCCTTTTTCATTTCCTCGTAAATTCTTCAGATCTCTAAGAAAGTTACAGTGGTAGCAAATATGTATAAAAGAGTTGTGCAAATTAATCTGAAAAGCGATGCCGATATTATCTTTTGCCTACTCTAATGTAAAGAGGTAAGAAGTTCCAAAAACTATCTCATTAATGTAATGGTATTTATCTCATAAAAATAATACAGAAATTTGATGTTGCTGGGGCTCTCTGAAAATGCACAAAGAACGGATCAGGAAAAAAGAATAACAAATAACATTTTTCCTACTAAACAACTTCCATTATTCATATAATTCGAATTTTCTCCGCTCCTCCTCCTCTCCTTTTCTACTTACTTTTTGTCTACGACATTCCAATTTCTCTCCATTACGATAAGATTATTTTTTCTCAGCAAAAAGCATTAAACTTACTCCATGTTATCTTCGTCCATACCAAATATATAGTCGAAATCATGGAAATCAGTAACAGTCACCTAAAAATTTTTATATCGGAAAATATACTTTTTAGATGAAAAACCGGACATTACAACAGCGTGCAAAATCTCTCCTCCAAGGATGTCGCAAATTTTAAAATAATAAGAAATAAATTGAAACAACCTGGCGAACTCTATGTTTGTATTCTGTTATCCCATGTTCAGCCAGTGTTGCCATAGTTCTTTTATCCGGAGTTTTACCCACATGAAAGTTGATAATCGCAGCACTATCCACAATCCATTTATCCAAAAGACCTTTCTTCTTGATGAGATCCAAAAAAACTCCTTCGGCCATCGGTGACCGACAAATATTGCCTACATTAGGAATTTAACTTAAGTGATCACAAGTTCGCAACATTCTTTTTAAAAGATGAAACATTCGCTTATGGGATGAGGAATTTTAATAATGGATTACCCACATTTAATCCGCGAGTGCTGCTTATTATCTGTTAGAACCAGGTATATAGCAACAATAGCTATCTTTCTGGCTTTTTCGTCAAGAATGTAAAACTAACAAGTTGCCAAGATAAGAAAGTTGTAGCATTAACATAAGCTTTAATTCCATTTCCTATATTGCAATGAATATATATTTGCTCATGACGTTGTGAAAAAATATGTGCTTACCTAAACATACAAAAAGGACACTTTTCTTCGAACAATCAGCGTCCGTCATTGCCTCTTTTACCTGAAATAAAATACCGTCGTAACCAGTCAGGCAACTTATGTGATTGCAAAAAGCGAATAAATAGTCAAATTCAAAGAATGCTAGTGAAAGCTGGTTTAAGGCTTACGTAGATTTAGAATTTACCAGTGAGTATAAATGAAATTTATGCCGATAAGTTTTAAACTGAATTCGAATAAATTAAATGCCGACGACCAACATTACTTTAAATATGATGTCAGGAAGACCTAATCCTAATGTTTTTCGGCAGCTAAACGGAATTTGCTTTTCAAATAATTACTTTAATCCGGCTCAGTCAAACCATTACAGCAAACAGAAGAATGTCCAGACAACATGAATTCCAGCTGAAAATCTCTGTACCATTAACAGTGATGACCATATCACTGTAGCGTTGGTGGTTTCTTATGGACCTTGTACAATTCATGAACATACGTGAAATGAACATTGTGGAAGAGAATCCTAAACTGATGGCTCAGTTCACAGAAGCGACAAAACACGACACGAAAAGGTGGTTGACCTGAGGAAGGGTATTCCGTCTTAGGTCCATCTACAGCTACGATTCTTTGAACTCTTCAAATTAACGAGACAGAATGTTTAAAAAAGAGAGACAGATTTACATCTGATTCGTGCCTGGCAGTATTTCTTTATTTCCTTCAGTTTATTGTCGAAGTATTATGTAAAAAATTGAACGCTTTTTTCTCTTTCGCTAGGATCAGTAGCCTGAATAAGCCAAGCCGTCTCCGAAGTTACTTTCTTCCAAGAGGGCAATCTTTTACTATGCAATCCCAAAAGTTACCCGAGAAAAACCGGGTCACTGAACTTCTCGAAATATTCTCTAGCCTTTCTATCGGAATGTACGTATCCATAAAGAGTCTGCGTTATCCCAGATGATGATGATGCTTTAAAGGTCGTAAAGGTCGATTTATAGCATCATTTGGTTGTTTGGTTCCATCTCATAAATCGTTTTGTCTCAGTTAACAACAGACGCCACCCTGCCTGCTGTTGCCCATCTACTCATCCGACCAATAAATAGCAATTATTGATCGATTTTTAGGGGGCAACTTCTGCGTGAAGCCCTCTCTCCTTCCCTTCCTTCCTCCATCTGACGTCTTTTACTCGGCTCTGTCTGCTGCTTCTGCGCTTATGCTCATTCCACATCCACATCCAGACGCAGTTGACGGCTAACTGATCTGTCTATCTATCCATCTGGTCGATCAAGTCTAGTCGAAATGGGTTAGTCAAGTTTTCTTTTTTTGAAAAGTTTCATTTCAGTCGGCCGGGGCAATAATTATTCCATCTAGTCGATCGAGTCTAGTCTATGCGATCAAAATGGGTTAGTTTAGCTTTCTTTTTAAAGTTTTATTTTATTCGAATTAATGAAGTGATAATTGTTTACTTTTAAACTAGAAATAAATGATCAACAATCATTAACCGTATGAATGTCTTGCTTCTCTTCTCCCGTCATTTGCTAAGAAAAATTGATAGTAATGGCCATTAAGTTAAGGTTTACTTAATTATTTGCTTTCAAACTAGAAATGGTCAACAGTAGGTGTTTTGCTCTTTTTCTCCTTTCATTTGCTGAAAATAAAAACTGATAGTTATGGCAAGGAAACCATTAATTTAAGTTGGAACACATCGAAATGTGTCTCAATTCAATTCTAATAATCTTATCTCAATTCAGTTCTAATAATCTTATCATTCAGGTAAAAAATCACCATTACGAAGTTCATGTTTAATTACAACACAGATATATCATTGAGGAAATGAAAATGCATGGTAGTTTATTGACTGCATCGCATACCTTTACTTGTTTCATATCAGTACTTTTTGTAAAGTTACGAAAGTTATATTGATTGTTTTTCAGGAAAAAAATGTTATGTATGCAGGAAGAAGTGTACTGGCGAAATTTTGAAGGCAGAAGGCGAAAAATATATCCACATTTCATGTTTTAAATGTTCGAGTAAGTTATTAGCTTCATTCATTCTATTTTAGAGACAAAATCTTCAATGTGTTTTTGTCATAGCATCCTTGTAAATGCAGAGAATATGAAAGTGACGGTTTGTTAAAGTAAGAGCTGTCTCTATACTTTCTTGAATTGAAAAGACATATATCCGAAATTGCCGTTAATAAAATAGGTTTCCCGAAACGCAGAGCTTCCCTTTTTTTTTTTTTTACAAAAAGAGTTTTATTAATTAAAATAATATATACAATAAAATTAGGACCGACGAAGCGCGTATGGCTCCATTATTATAGTGTAATAACTTTCTAGAAATGCATGGTGAATGTTAGTTATTTTGTGAATTGGAGCTTTAAATAGACTTTTTCGTTTTGACTGATTGTCATATCTGGAAACATCGTGGATAAGAGAATTGAGTAACTATTCATAGTTGCTTTTTGCTTTTTTAAAAAATAAGCTGATTTCTAGACAGAAGCAGCTATTCCTTAGTAAGTGATGAGGTTTCTATATGTATCTTTCACATGGTTTGAAACGAATAGATTATAGGGAATATTTTCCAAGTTGTTCGTTTGTTTTGAGGCAAAAAAGTTGCTTGAAGATTTGAAGTTAGCATACGCACACAAATGCAAAAAGATCCCTTTATTTTGTGAAGAAATGGAAAAACCGAAGTAATAATTTCTTCATTTCGTTTCTCAACATTTTGCCAGTTTGTTATTTGCGATAAGTTGCCGTTTTCAAAATGATTTAGATCCCTTCGTGGATTATTCCGTGCGACATATGTTGCCTAGAAAATTTAGGTCAGTATGAAATGTTATATAGTCTTCAACAAGAGAATTTATAGTAAGTTTTGTCTATATTTAAAATACTTTAATGGGTTTCTTAGGGTTCACCTAATTTTCTTTTTCTATTTCATATGCCTGAAAGCGTTATTTCATTATTTTTTCTGATTTTACAGAATTTTTGAATTTATTCGGAAACCAAATAGTTCATTTCCTGAGATTTCTGATCAGTTCTCATTTTCTTCAACAATCTTTATATTAACCAAATTCGAAAATATTTTTTAGAGTGCTCAAGGTCACTGAGGGAAACTGGCTATTACACGGGTTCAGAAGGGCAGTTTTTGTGTGCGGAGGATTTTCGAGCTTTATCAGTGCCTTTAAAAGTGAAAGCTGACTACCAAAGTCTGAAACACGTTGATGAAACTTCCTTGTCACCAGCGTCCCCGATTACTCCACCAACGCAACCCTCGCCTCCCCTCGCCTCTCCTGCAGGTATTTTACAGTTTCGTCAAGTTAATTATGGTTTTATTTAAAATCACTTTGCTTATTGCTGTTTCTTTTCTGTGACCTACCATGAGTTTGATTATTTTTAGTCTGTCAGAGTAAGAATTTATATCAGGCTAAATTTCAAAGCTTTTCAGGATGTGCATTTTGTGGACAGCTATTGCAGAGTGGTCAGGTGTTGCTGGCACTTGGAGAACAGTGGCACGTTTGGTGTTTCAAATGTTCTGAATGTGCTACTGTACTTCAAGGTGAATACATGACACATGATGGTAAACCACTTTGCATTCGAGATTACAATACGAAATATGGTGTTCGGTGTTATGAGTGTGATAAGTATATTGCTGGGAAAGTATTGCAGGTGGATATTTTAGCGAATTTTCCAATTATTTTGAAGTATTCGTCTTTTGCAAAGAAGTTAGAAATTTTGAAACTTCACTAATACTTGTTCAGTACATAAACCTTTATATGATCACGAATTGTAGTGGTAGTGTGGTAATAGGAGTTGATTTATTTTGCTCACAGTTAAGAATCACTTCAGATTTATTCAACTTTCAATATTGATAATGTTGTAAGTATAGTATTCTATGTATAGAGCTTTAGGCTGGAGGTTATAAATTTCATCCAACTTGTGCTCGTTGTTCACGTTGTGGTGAACGCTTTGGTGATGGACAGGAAATGTATATGCAAGGTGATGAAATCTGGCATCCGGGTTGCGAACATACAAAAGTGACAGAAAATATTGCAGTAAGTCATTTCGATATGTTTTGTACTTATGTTACTGAATTAAGTCATTTCCAGTTCGAGTGTTATGGGTTAGATTAATCATCTTGCTTCTACTTCTTGTCGTAATGTTCTGGTGGATCATGAAACAACCGAGCAGTCTCGTCTTTTTTTTTTTTTTTTATTAAAATATAGAGAGAATGAAAATAATCTTTAAATAATTGTCGATTCGATGCTTACTTCCTGCATGCTGCTGTGATCTCCTATGTACTGATTACAACGTTCATTTTCACTTACCTCACCTTGGAATCTAAATAAGTTAGTATAAAGTGCTGGGCTTGAACAAATATTCCAAATTACCACAGTTAAAAAAAAAATGTTATGAGGTAATTAATATCGAACATCTCAAAATAATTAGTTTCGGAACCCTTTATACCGATTCAGTATATCCACTTGACTCAAATTTCATGTTTCCAGCCAATAGTTCACGCAGGCGATGCTCGTGAAGAGCCAAAATATCATTCGCATTTTGGTCAGCATTTGACGTATATGTATCTCTTGCCAGAAGCTGAGCAAACATATTTGAAGCAACCAATCCCACCCCATCCACCACAGCCCGCGCAGTTTCATACTCCTCAGGGTAAGTACATTTGATTTAAATTCATATTCCTGAAATATATTTCTGTTGTGCTTCCAGTTAGAATCTGCATATGACTTTGCGTATCTGCATCAACAAGAGATATTTTTATGTTATTGTTTTCCAGGTCCAATTAAAATCCGGAAATCACGGCTTTCAATGTTGAAAACAGGAATGCAACGATTAAGTGCGTTTTGTTTTTCTTATGTGGCTAGAATTTTAAACATAAGTCATTTAAGACAATCCGTAAAAGCCTTGTAACCTTTTTCATTATTATTTGTTACATGCTGCTAGAAAGATCGAAGTCAATTTAATCCTCGGAATTTTTGCTTTAGCTGAAGATCTCGAGAAAAATACTCCACGTCCGCGATCGCCGCATATGGATAATGAGGAACCAATTGAAATGGCCCATTACCCGGCCGGGCATGCTCCGGAACCTGGCATTGTTCCAGCAATTGAACGAGCGGATTTCCCAGCGCCACCGTACCCTTATGCAGTCGACGGTTTCTTTTTTTTTTTTTTCTGTTTTCCTTTTGGATAAGTAGGGATGAATTGGAAATTTGTAAAGATTGGTAGTACTTCAACAGTGGCAAAGTTCCCGTTGCAGTTGAAAAAAGTGAATTTTCCAGCTCTTTGCTTTTCACACTGCAACTGTTGTTCCCGGAGCGAAAGTTCAGTTGAAAGCTCTGGACTGGTGCCTAGAATTAGTTGAGAGAAAAACTTAAATTGATTGGTTGGGATTTTTGAAGAAAAAAATTTTGCGATGAAGTAAAAAACATTGCTCATGTATTTTTGCTCAGAGCTCAAAAAAAAAAACAAAAAGAAAAAAAAATCGCAACTCCAATTTGTTTAATTAGTGGATTGATTTAATCATTAAATTTTATTTCTGAAATTATCCATGATTCCAATTCCGCATTTATTTTGAGGTCTTGTCATTTAAAACTTCAATTTCAGTTTTCTTTTTTCTGTAGAATATATAAAATCATTTTGAATCTGAAGTGAGGGATAGGTATTTCATTTTTCATGTCGGTTTTTAAGGACAAAATATGCTTCTCATTAAGTAGAAGTAATACTATGTCCGTGAATTGTTTCTACTGATTTTTTTAAATGCAAGTTTTAAGATATTAAGCGCCGTCTTTCGTGGTCATCTGTTGAAAATGACGATGACGAAGATGATTACGATGAATCAGATCGAATAGATGATGAAAAGCTACGGCGAGCGGTGGAACAGTTAGATACGTATGACAAAGATTCGTCAATTGCTCGTGTTATCAAACAAAATCTCGAAGAAGTGCACAAGAAACAAAGGTTTATTTTGACACAAAAGTTTTTACCCATCTCTCCAAAGTCACCTAGTTTGTAATTCGTCGTAGTAAAATCGGTTCAAATTAATTTCTTGTCTATATATAATGATTTTCTCTTGAATATTTATTGGGAAATTCTATATTTCCATTTTCAAGCAAATTTAGTGAAAAGAGTTACTTTTTTGCTATGGTTTTCGGTTGTGTAATGGATACTGGGTTCATCCGCTCATCTGCTTTTTTTTTCTTTTTTTTTTCTTTTATTTTTTATCATTAGTAATTGTACGCTGCTTATAACTGTCAATTACTATTCAGATTGCCACTGCATTGGGATCCGAGGAATGCAAGCCGTACACCGTCTGCCAAGAAGATGCCGCATTTGCGATTTCGCTACGACACTCCAGTGAATGCATGTAGGTTTATGTTTGAAGTATTTTTTCTGCTCTTGCAAACTAAAATAACTCTTTTTAAATTCTATGCTTAAAAAATGCATAATTTATTTAGCTCCTTCGCGTCATGTGAATCGACCGAAACCATGGGTTTATTGGCAGAGACAAACAGATAGAGCGGCGACGACATCAATACCTTTCTTCCACATTCCGAGATCATACGCTGATATGGCTGGTCGATCAGCTACGCTACCAGATGGTTATCACTATGGTCAAAATGTTTCCCCAGACGGTCTCAATACAACAATTAGCTCCCATTTTTCTGATCGTAAGTTTAAGCTTTTGAAATTAAGTTTTTTTAGTTTTATATCTATATTCACATTCCGTATGGTAACCTATATCCTTTATCACTGGCAATACTGGTGATAAATATAAGTATATATATATATATATGGAGAGAGAGAGAGAGAGAGAAGGAGAAGGAGAAGGAAGAGAGGAGAGAGTATAAGAACTCTCTGAGTTTAATTATTCATCATAGATATTGTCGAATACCAATTATGACATCATAATAGACCATGGATTAGCTGTCTTCTTCATATCGTAATGCAGGTTACGCGCAAAAAGTTTCCATTAAAGTTTGCAAAATCATCTCTAACTTTCTAGAAATATGCAGAAAAGAGATTCCAATCATATTTCTGTTCTAGTTTCTAAACTTTTCAACATTTTACCGTCGATATTTCTTCAGAATCGCTGGTTGGACACAGTGGCACTTTGCCAGATGACTATCGTACTTGTACTATAAATGGTGGTGGTACAGGTGAGAATCGTGGTAGTTTGAGAAGTTCATTACCAGATATGAGTAAACCAGCAAAAATCTATCCATTGAACGTGTTACAAACATCCAACAAGAAATTACCGGATGATGTGGATCGCGCGCATCTAGAGCGACACCTGAACAGAAATCAGTTTGAAGAAACGTTCAATATGAGTCCAATTGAGTTCTACAAGTTACCCGAATGGAAAAGAATTAATTTGAAACGGAAAGCGAAACTCTTCTAGAATTTTTATCTAGTAATCAGTGGCGGGGCTTTTTTTTTCTTTTCAAAAAAAGTTAAAAAAGTAAAGTGTTGTTGTTTCATTTTTTCTTAGGCTTTTGCTTTGCTGTGTTAGACGAATGTGTTTTCCATTAGAAATTATTGATTTTTTGTTTCTTGTAATGAGTGCATTTAATTTATTCTTGAGATATTGGTGTGCTCATTTTGATCATCTTTTTCTGAATTCAGTCTAACTGAATTCTATAATTTGGTCGATTTTTTCCAAAATTCAAAATCATTGAAGTAATGAGCACACTTCTAGTTATTTTCCGCTCTGTTGATAATGGATGATTTTCGAGTTCTTGTCATATATTGTTTCAGTTCTAACAAATTTGCTTTAATCCAGAAGTATTGTTCTGCTTTTTTTCTGTGCTATATTTGATTGTCTTTGGGCACTAGTTTTAATTTGTATCATTTGATGGTGTAAGATCAAAAATATGTCCCTTCTTTGTCTATTAGTTTTCGGTCAAAATGATTGAGATTATCATTTGAAATATGGTGTCGGTGCAGTGACGAATTGCAGCAGAATTCTCATACTTCCTCCATTAAATATTAGAAGTCTTCAAGAGTTTGGGTGGGTTGAATATTGAAAAGGAATTTGATACTTGAAATTGATTTGGATAAGAATTTGGGACTAGTAAATAGGACTTGTAGCACTGCAGTAGTAGTTAGATTCAGTAAGGATGGAAGTGCTGGACACACCATCAAACAATATCTTAAAGATCTCCGACTACTACGATAACTTTCAGTTCTTGTTAAGAAATGTTTCGTGCACATGATTGACTTCGACAGCAGATTCTTTGGAGACTGAAACCTCTGCGATGGATGAGAAGGGTTATGCTATGATTAATGAATGCGATGGCTAAATTATTACAGGATAGAAGTACATGTTTTTTTGATTCCTTCAGCTTTCTATTGTCAGATTTCTGGAAACTTTAAAGATTTTCAACAGTGCGAAAAATTAACCTCACAACAACAGTAGTAGCGGATGAAATTGTGAGCATATTTATTGAGTATGGGTGATTTTATTTGTGTGCTTTTGTTGCGTGTCCATTGCTGGTATTCAAATTCATTTACGTTCCACATGCCAAATATTTGCGCTTTGAAAGGAGTGTCTGTTTGCGGTAATGTAGTGATATTTATGAGAAATAAAGAAACTGTGCAATCAGATTCTTCCAAATTTGATCAAACGAGTGGTAGTATGCAACTAACCTAAATGCTTTTTCACTATGACAAGTAATATTTTTGAGAAAGTTAAAGACAGTGATTGATGAGTTCCACAATTCGAGTTTCAGGATGACCCGTGAATCGATCTGACTACTTCTATCGAACTCGTGACGTAGTTCACTACAGATTACCGAATTGAAATATTAAATTAAAACAAAAAGGTGGAATGGGGAATTGGACTTTATCCATAGTTAAGGATGATTAAGTGTCAGAATGCCGGATGTTTCAACTGAAATTCGTTTTAAGGGGAAAACGATTCGGAAGAGATAAAAGGCACAGGCTGGTATTGCAATTAGAAGTATTTATTTATTGTTTCCCTTCTAATTTTTATTCGAATGAGCCGCAAAAATTCCTTTGTGTAACCGAGAGTAAGCAGTGCGAATTTCCAAGGAAAATCCAAGCTTCAGGAAATGTTCGCAGATTTTGAAAATCAAAAAAGCGTACAGCACAGATTTCGAATTCTTTCATGTGAGTTCCAGGATGCTATAGAGTAAGGAAACGCATAACACATGCGCTTCTTTTGCGGTATCTGGAAATTAGCCGCAAACTAATACACCATTATAATCATTATTACTATAGAAAAGATTGACTTTGAGACTCCATGGCATTGTTATATATTCATTAAAGATCCTTCAAGTTTGGAATTTCAAGGAAGATTTTAGGTATACTATGGCTTATTTTTTTCCCTTTTTATTCTTTTCGATCCGTTTCTCCTCCCTTTTATCATTCACATGTCGCCAGTATCTGTTGGAAAAACTGAGATAATTTATGAAATGAATGTGTCTAAATGAAGTATTTGTACTGTAGAATATTTCTCAAATTCATCACTTAAAATGAATATAAATGAATGTTACGATGTCTGCTGTAATGAATTATTCATCTAATTCTCATCTTTGTTTCCGATTACAAAACATGTCTTCAGTAGTTAAATACCAGAAACTAATTCACATGTAAATGTTTCCGGTCTGATAACTAAGCTTTTGTGCAATGTGTAGAATACTGTAAAAATCTTCCCATCGGATAACCAAACCTATGCAATGTTTGGAATGCTGTAGAGCAAATTCCACTATAAAAAGCGTTTTTCGATTCATTTGGGATCAGTGCTGTAATTCATAGCCAATTAAATCCTTTCCAAACGACAAGCTATCAAGTTCTTACTAAATCTTCCTTTAGAGGACAACGAAGAAGAACATCCGACTTTACCAATAGTATTTTTTGATATCCTTTAATTAATGTTCTTTAATCAATTTATTGATCACCATTTCCTTAATTTATTGATTGGAATATGTTATACGCCTTATAATTTGTCCCAATCAATAAATTCATCCCAACAAACATCAAAGTAAAGATTTCTCGACAACATCACCCCAACCCACAACTTGTTCTCTGATAGAAATTCGCAAATTCCGAATCTCTTTATGCTGAGAACTAAAACATCGTTAAGTACCATTAGGTTCCGGAGAAACTTTCATTCATGTAAATCATTGCAGACGAGAACTGAAATCCACTTGCACTCGCCATAATTTCAATCCTTAATGCTACCACTACTTTTCTTATTTCTTCCTACTCTCACATAAGACAAAACGTGAAGTCTGAGAGTGACGTCTAGAGTTTCGAAAAAATTCAAAAAATGAGTAGAATGATCACTAAAGTGAATAACTCAGTTTATTTACTTGTTTATGCATTATTCCGCAGCTGCTTCTATTATTAAGCCACTCTGCTTCAAAATAATTGGCATTAATCCTATCATTGATTCCCCAACAAATTAATTATAGTGGGCATAATGATGCCCCTAATATCAGTAGAGAGTCTGTGAACAAGCATGTTCCAAAAAAATCCCTTTTTCCCTTTCTTGGCAAGCTTGCCAAAAAGGTTGTTTTCCATGACATTATGGTAAAAAAAAATCGTTTTCCTGCCAAACAAAGCACAACATCTGAAATCCAGAAACAATTTTTTTATTCCTGGATATTCCCAAATGTTGAAATTCAATCTGCAAATGACGTAAAATCTAACTTTCGAAAATCGCAACAACCGCTGTGGGCAGCATGCACTAGGATTCTCGTAGACTATTTTAAATCAAGAAGTGATAGAGTTATTGCATTCTATGAACAGTTGGAAATAACAAGGCTTTAACTGTATTACTGTTATTCCAGCGATTGTGATGTTTTACAGGACATTATATTTAGGATCCTGAACCTGCACAGGGTGTTATATTTTCATCGAAGATCCGAAGTATCACAAGATAGCCTAACGATAAGTTCTTTCGACTTACAACAGTCGTCAAAATAATTCATGCATTTGGTTAAATGAATAGAAATGAGTGGGTGATACCAAATGTCTCACGTACATTAATTCAGGCTTCGGTCAAAAGTTTTTCTTGAGTTCCCGCCACTGCTTTCTATGACAAAAAGACCAATTTTATACTGGATCTTTTCAATTCTCTACTAATTTTTGTCGACCAGCACACCGTATTATAACTGTCATCCAGTTTTTATTCCTGTGAAACTGTCAATATTTTTGAAGTAGAATTCAGGTTGACTCTAAAGTTCAGTAGAATTTTTAGGGAATGATTTTGGATGTTCGTAAGTAATAAAGATATGTGGATGGGCTGAAAATATAATAACATTAAAATTTTCCATGTCTACTACATAATACCTTGATGAGATACCAAATTCATAATATGTATGGTAAAATTTCAACCTCAAGGTATAAAAATCGATGAGACGCGCAATGATTATTCTCCAATACAGAAATGAGAAATTGATAAGAAACCGTGCATCCACTTTTAAAAAGAAGTAAACCAATATTATTTGAATAAACCCAAGAAATCATCAAGTGATTAGTAAATACTCTTAATTTAAATTACATCTTTCTCTAAAACACAGAAAGCTGGGTATTTCCTCTGAATTCCACATTTTACCGGAGTTGAATGAAATATCAAAACATTTACATGGTGCGCAAGAATTTTCCAGGTATTCACTGTTTTAAAGTATAGTAATAAATAGATTGTTTATGGAATTTCGAAAAATCTACTCCAAAACGATTAATTAAAACCCAATCTATCCAATGAGAACAGTGGAGTGGTTTTACCACTACCGAGATGTGTATTAAAGAAAAATTTGAAAACAATCTAATCCATATGTTAAAAACTAAAGGCACATTCAAGTATTTAAAACTCTGCAAGAAAACAAAGACATTTTTATAAAATATAAGCACTGAAGACGCGATTCTTGATAACGAAAAGACTAAGCGGGAAGCTCCAGATTTCCGCGTCCTCGAATCACTAAATAGGAAATAATTATAAGATTAATTACGTAAAAAAAAATTATTAAAACTCAAAAAAGTCTCGAAATGCAATTCATGGGCTAGATTTCGGAAATTATACGAAATAAATCAGGTAGGAAGTTACGAGGCACAACAAAAAGGAAATAAAACAAATTTATGCAAAACTGTCTGCAATAAAAAATGACATTTGATAAAAGAAAAAAAAAAAGTTTGCCGAAAAAAGCTAACTTCGAAACATTACCTCTTGTAACATACAGATAGAAAAAATCGGCATAAAGTACAGTCTGTAAAACACCGGCAACAGCTGCAATTGGATCCAAATAACCCACACTGTAATAACGATACAGCCAATTCAAGACATACAAAGCTCGATATGCTCCCAATGCAAACAAATAATGAGCGGTGATTGTTTCTGCACTCCCGGTACGTGAAAGCATGAACAACTGCGGCATGATGGCAACTGCTTCCAAATATATGGAAAACGACCAAGCAATCTAGTTAACATCAAAGAAATAAGGCACCAGAGCTTAAATTTTAAAAATATTGGTTTTCCACTTATTTTAGAGATAGTCTCCTAACTGGAAGTCTAATTGGAACTGAAAGTAGAGAAGAAGTACATACTGCAAATAAACTCGGCTTGCCATTTTCCAGACAACTTCATTATTTATTAAACCATAGTAAATAACGCTGCCAATTTTGAAATTCATTAGTATTCATAATCTAAATATCTAGGAAGTGAATGATCAAACATAACGCTTCTTTTCTTTCGGAATGTAACTTAAAAGTCCACAACCGTTACTTTTCTTGACTTTATTGTTTCGTCACACTATTTTACAATACTGATTTTAGTTGCTTTATTCACTGTATTTCGTCTTGATTTTGACTGATACCGTACATGTCTCAAGTTTATCCTCTCAAGCTGAGAATATTTCTAATAACTCGCCATAAATTATTGGTTCTTTGGTCCATTGCCCCCCTCTCTGCAATCCTAAAATCAAATCGTCAAAATCAAACTTAATCTCAAGAAATTATTGATGCTACTTCATTAACACAAATCCCAAGCTGCATTACAGATTGATGCAATCCCAGAATACTAATTTTCTGAAATATGAAAAAGCAGAATTAACCTCCATAAATGAAAAATGATGGTTGATGAGAAAAGCAAGCGCTATTGCTGGAATAATCAAGAACTCTATCCGAAATGTATCGTGACTCCTGAAATCATGATGAACTGGGGAATGTTTCGGAGAAATTAACTCATGAAAATATAGTTCGAGGTAAGGGAAAAATTTCTAAACGATTAGGGGCAAAGGAAAATCTAATTAAAAATAACAAGACAGGTAACGTTTCCGAAATAACATTGTGAAAATTTGCTAAAAAAATCATTGAAAACACAAATTCACTGATTTTAACAACATTCATTCAAAATAAGAAAAATAGTCCTAAAAAAAAAAAAAAAAAAAAAAAAAAAAAATGAAAAAAAAATGAAAAAAGGAAATCCTACCGGTCATAAGTCGCTCTGAACTTGAAAAACATCAGATAAACAGTTCCATACGAAGTTACGAGGAAAAAGATCTGAAAACAGGCAACTTTCTGACGGCATAGTCTTGATGACAGATGATTTTACTTATTATAAAAATAAATGTTTTAGAAGAAATACGAGTTTAAAATAAACTAATGTAACGAATGAAAAAATAATACTAAAAGGGCAAAAAAGTTTATTAATATAAATTTTTGCCCATACAACATACATTTATAATACTTTGTTTCAGGCAAACCTAGAAAGTAAAATTGAGTCACAACTGTCGCAAAATACTCCACTACCACCATTTCACTTCTATTCCCCTAACTTATGCGATTTTCATTTTCTTAGTGATGATTCTTTCTATTGCTACGGGTATAAATAAAAAAAAAAAAAAAAAAGAACTATCCAGTGCACAATTGATCAAGTCATAATGGATCATCCTATTTATCACTGATAATTATTAGCAATAATTTCAGTAAGCATCATAAAGAAAAATTTTATCCATTTGTCAGCCATAATAATTCCTTTAACTATCATCTAATCTTAATAAATTTAAATTCAATAAAGTAACTTTTACAGGTTTGTTGCCAATAATTAGATCTATATACCTTCATAATTGTATTATAAATTGAAATGAAATAGAAGAGATCTAAATAACGCGATGTGAAGACAAATGCATATAAAAGCTGAGATTTTCCAGAAAGTCCTGAAATCACTTCGTTTCTTTTGATATATAGTAACATCAGAAGTCCATAGCATTTTAATAAATTGATGTGAAAAAATTTCGATTATGTTAAAGATGCTCCCATTTCCAAGATCTTTTAATTTAAACTGTTAAAAGAACAAACCTGCACAAGAGCGTGTTCTCCATATATTCACGATCAATATTACAATAGCAATAAGATGCGAAGAATCACCAGCGATACGAAATATGTTCATTGCAGTCACCAAATGATAAGATTTCTATGACCCAGCCTATGAGAACGTTTTGCACAAGGTTATCTGCTGACACCTTGCTTCACAACCTGATAATAGAGACTTCTGATATGTGGATAAAGCAGGAATCAAAAATTTTTGAAAAACAACCATTTTCTCAAGCGCTCATCGTAATAAGAGCAGGACATAAATAATCCGATAACCCATAGCTACAAATAATTTTAACAAAAGCACCAATCCCTTCCGAATGAATTAGAAATTAAAAAATAAATTTAAACATACGTAGGAAGAAGAAACTAGGATCACCCTGCCAATAAAACAACGACGACAACGCAACGTGTCAACTGGTATATCCAAAAAATCCATCTCCCATTCAATTAAATTCCACATCATTACTGAGGAACGAATGCAAATTTTCGATCCCAACAATTTGAAAGAGATACTGAAAAAACTGTACTTTTATTCTGAGGGATTGAATATAAAGGGGTGAGATGGAGAGAGAGGAACTTCATATTTTCATCGATTAAAACAGTTCACCTAAATGATAAAGATTTGAAATTCTCAAAAGTATTTTAAATCTTAAACCAAATTCCGAAAATATCGGGTTTGAAATTTTATTTAAAATAAAATTAATTATGTACAAAGAATGGTGAATTGATCGATATAATATTGATTTAAAGTATATATACATTACAAATATCTGATTTCTGAACGACACTCGATCTGTGTGTTGTAGTAACTTGTCGAAAAAGAAAAAAAAAAGTTGCAGGAAAGGTAACACATTATTTGCTACTTATTTCCCTTTGCTTAATAAACCTAAGTTTGAATGCCAAACTAAACTCCAATCAATTTTCAAATCGAACTTATTGTTTATCAATAATTGGTAATCTTAAATTATTTTAAAACGATTTCCAACTTATCTAAAATAGCAACAATATAGTCCCATAGATTTTAACAAACTCAGAACAAGTACAATAGTGATAAAATAAATGCGTGATACTAGGGCATCACGCATTTATCTTATCACTATTCAGGTCACTATAGCATGAAAAGTGCATGAATTACTGCATGTTGACAATCATGCAATAGTCGTACTGGTTACAGATATCCTTCCAGTCTGGAAACAGATAGATGGATAATAATATCGACCACCATAAATTTCATACCAAGCGGTTCGGAAATTAAATTCTTTTTTATATTTATATTTTCAAATTATACATCCTACTTCAAATGCACTATAAAGAGAATAAAACTCGAAGGTTACCAATCGATAAACTCATCAACCATTATGTTCCACTACTGCAACCTATCCATTCTTTTTTTAGTATCAAACGATGTGTATAAAGAGAGAAATAAACAGCATTATTCATATGGAAAGATATGTAGGTTTGATTAGAATTTATTGAAAGCATAAGAGATGAGCCAAAGAATGATACTTTTAGAGAAGACATCGCATTTTTTTACATCAATTGATGAACTGCTTTAATTTGTACAAAACAAATTTGTCTTTTTGAAATTTACAGCGGTTGGTCGATACTTCCCACAGATTAGAGTGCATAAATAAGCAAGAATACACTCCTTTGAACATAAAATTTTGAAAATAATATTCTTAAGCTGTAAAAATTTAGAATAATTGGAGGAATGCCAAGAAAAATCAATTTTTTTTCGGTGGTAGCACGTTCCTGCTGTTATGGGTCATAAAATGTTTTTGCAGATATTATACGGTTATTTGGATGTATGGAAATCCGAAATCAAAGATAGTAGAAATATTGATGGATTAACTTTGTTTGGTCAACGAGTGAATGTACAAATAGTACTAAGCTAAAAACGTCATGTCCTGTAAAATCACAAAAACAAAATTTTCTTCAATTCTCGTTTGGTATCTCTGACCAAAATGAATTAAAGAGAAGTCGAAACAGGAAAAAATTCGTAAAACACAGGACAAAGAATGGAAAAAATTTGCTGGAAAGAGCACGCGGTAAGTAAGTTACAAAAACTAATTAACTGAAGTTAATTTCAATCTACTTTCTAGCCACTGCTTAATTAATTAAACTTGCTGTTCTGTTCATAAGAATTACAGCAAATTCACTTTTCTATTGCATAGCTCTTAAGCAGAATGAATGCACCACTTTGACAAAGTTGATTGATTTCCTTCCAGTTCAACTCAAATTCTAGAATAAAGTGCATTTTAAAATCTGTTATGACGGTATGAATATATCATCATGTGCTGCCTGCTTATCACGTGTTATTCTGTTTTCCTTTATCACCCGATTTGTCATATGTTCTTCCAGTTTACCATAAAGATAGCCTTATTTACGTTAAATCGAGTAAACAATCTTCTTGTCTGTCGTAAAATTTGCATTTCTTGGTCTTTAGAAGTTTTTCATTCAAACCACCTAAAGTACATTTGAAATCCATTTCATTCGAATTCATTTGTTTCAGTCTATCTGTCATTCTATTTAATTCGAGTTCAAATTGTACTTAACGTAAGAAAAGATACAAAACAGTTGTTATTTGAAATTCTTAATATTAATTGGAAATTAAATTACTCAAGTTGAGAGTTTACGCTTCAACAAGCATATTTCTCCATCTAAATTCACTCTCGACTTTATTTTGAAGTTTGCTTAACGATGACTTATGGTATATTCGCCATCTTCCCAAACTGGCTGTATACTAGAATCGCGCATGATTGGAGTGCATTTATAGTTGGATGAAGTTTTGCAATCGCGCACGAGTATCTAAATCCTGCAGTGAATGTTGTTTGGCGCTGAGCCAAATTGTCAGCTGATTTTTCATCAGTAAATACTGCAAAGTTTGCTTGTGTGTGTGTGTGTGTGTGTATTTGGTGGAGGAAGGGGTGCGTCGTGTTTTGTTTACATTTTCTCCAAATTCTCTGAATGTAATCCCTTCCATGGATGGTGGCCATGGATGTTGTCCGCCCAACACTTAATAACTCCGAGAAACCGAATCACTTACAGTAAGCACTTTCCGTTTTTACTTCTCACTTGATTCTTCTATTGAGCTTGTACATGTTTAGAAAGATAATAAGAATGAATGAAAGTACTTTTTAATTAGTCGTCTTATCGTTCTTCCTTATCTCATTTTGTTTGGTTCAATTTTATTTTAAGTGTAATTTATGAGATATCTAAGCGGGTGTGAACTTCTAGATACGTCATTTCTAAGCTGTCCCCATTGACTGGACTGCATGTAACTTTTTCTTATATTTTGTTGACAAAAAAAATATGCCATTGGTGTTGTTCCAGTCATGGAAATAGATCTGTTAGCTTACGCATTCGTCGATTGGTTTCATTTTTTTTTTTTAGTTATCTTCGTGATTTTCGAGTGGAAGCATGTCCTCATTTTAAGCAGCACCAGTGCCAACAACATCGTCCATATACTTGTTTTAATTGGCATTTTGCTAATCAGCGAAGACGTCGTCCTGTAAGACGATCGGATGGTACTTTCAACTATTCGGCCGATGTGTATTGTGATAAATATGATGAAAATACTGGTATCTGTCCGGATGGAGATAGGTGTGTTTAAGAAGTTTGTTGAAATTTGGCTCATTTATTTGAAGTACGATTGAATTTCTTAAATTATTGATATTTAAAAAATGGCAATTTAGATAGTGAAATCAGTAACTACAGCCATATATTTTATTTGAATCGCTTTTGTTTACAGTTGTAGTTTTTTACACCGCGTAGCGGGAGATGTAGAACGCAAATATCATCTACGGTATTATAAAACGGCTATGTGTGTACATCCAACAGATGCACGCGGTATTTGTGCGAAAAACGGTCCTCACTGTGCGTTTGCGCACAGTGTTCAGGATCTTCGACAGGCCGTGCATGACTCTCAGGAAAGTCAAAATGGCACCTTATTAGATCCAGAAAATCGCGAAAGAACTAGTTTCGTTATAGAAGATCCTCTTTGGCACGGTAATGTATTTTTATTTTGAATTTTTATGGACATTCTTTTTCTAACTTTTGCCTTGTCATTGATGTTCTTTTGTACTTTAACATGTTACTAAAATTTTCAAAGCATAGTGATTTTGCTGTCTTAAAGTGGAGTGTTTATAGACCAAGTTCATGTTTTGTCATGTTATAAAACTGAACAGTGCAAAAAACCAGCTCGCCTTTGCCGCCAAGGTTATGCTTGTCCATTTTACCACAACTCGAAAGATCGTCGAAGACCGCCAGCTGTGCATAAGTACCGGTGAGGATCTGTTTACTTGATTTTTTACGAATATTAAAAATTATTGGGAATGATTTTAAATTCATAGTGACCGATATTAAACGTTATTTAGGATATTTCTATCCTTTTTGCATCAAATTTCATTAAGATCAACTCCTTGTCCAACAGCAAAATCAGCAGACGAGTGGTTAGAACCAGAACAGTGTGAGAATGGCGACGATTGTGGATACTGTCATACAAGGACCGAGCAACAGTTTCATCCTGAAATATACAAGTCAACTAAGTGTAATGATATGCTTGATCATGGTTATTGTCCACGTGCCGTGTTTTGCGCATTTGCGCACCACGACTCAGAGTTGCATGTACAACGTGCACCATATTATCGGCCCAGTAACAATCCAGATGCAACCGTACCACTGAAACAGTCCAACAGTTCTACCAGTTCAGGGAACGCAGAACCGGGTGCTTCTCCTACGGCTCGACCAGGTAATATTAGAATAATATAATCTTTCGCTCCTATATAGTTTTTTTCAGTCTCTTTTATTTAATTTAAATTATCCTTTAATTAAACACATTTGTAATCATTTCAGAAAATCATGTATTGCAAACAGCAACGTCAGCCACAACACCCACGTATTCAGTAAGGATTTTCTTCTGTGATATATATTTTCCTCATTTTGATAAGGAATAGCAAGAAGTTAAACGAGATTTTAGGCAGTTCTGAAACAAAGACAAGCGCCGGGAAAGACTGTATCATCGGTTGGTGGCGACGAGGGACCTCAAAGCAGTTATCCAAAAGCGCCAGGATTTGAACGTGTTCAAATTTCGGCAAGTCCATCTATAATTTCCTAGTCTTCGAATTGTATTTGGCATTTACATCTATCATTTTTCGTTGGCTAATCTGTTTAAACCTAATATTTCCTTTCTATTTGAGATTTTTTAGCCTCAGCGTGTAGCCGATAGTGCCATTGGTCGAATACGAACTTCTTCATTGAATATGGGACAATTAGATTTAGGTAAATTTACTTTTCATTGATGTAATCCTAACCGATACTGTTTCTTTTCATTTAAAGTTTGTTGTAAATGGTAAAAATTTTTATACCATTTTTTATAACATTTTTTATACCGATTTTTATACCATTTACATATAAATTTTCACACCATTTAAATGATATAAATTTTAGAATAAATTTTTTTGAATCAAAATTAACGATCGACATTATAATGATTGCTAGATTATTTGAATAAAGGAAAAATTTTTTTAAGGATATTCAGTAACAAGCGCTAATGAAGCTTTAGTATCATCGTTGCCCACTTTCTCATCATTGAATGCGATGGCCCGATCCACGTCAGATGCACCAATGCGTGTGCTACCGGCAGCGATTGATGAACTTTCTTTGGATGAATTATCAAGCAATGCACTCTCTCCAATATCTGAACAAAAGGAACATAAATTCTTACCTGATTTTTTCACCAATCCGCGTAAGCTTTTTTCACTTTTCTTTTATTTTAGGTGTTATTACTTGATTCGGAATCTTTGAAATTTGATCTTGTTAATGTGGACAATATAGGATATAAATATTGCACCGATTTGATATCACAGCATTTGTTGCTTAAATAATCGAACACCAGGGAAAATCTTACGCCATTTTCTAAAAACTAATGGATTCAGGCAAAAATTTGCAAATCCTAATTACTTTAGTTTATTGGAAATATGTGTACTTATATCGTTAAAAATATGATATTACTATTTACCTTATATTTACTAATTTGAGTCTGATATTTTGGACTGGAATTTTTGGTTATTAAAAATATAGTGAACTGTCCTGCATCTTATGGTATTAAGTATGAGGTTAGACATTTCATCTTGCTCAGAAATAAGGTTTCACATTATTTTTATGGATTAACCAGAAGTAATAAAAGGAAATGCGGAATCGTTTTTTTTTTTTTTTTTTTAGCTATGACGTCCTCTTCTTCACCAATGCAAATTCCCAATTCAAACTCTCCATTCGGCTCTCCACCGTTAGCTTCCCTTGGCGAACCATTGTTTCAGCAAAATAAATTGACTATCGATTTACCTTCAGCAGCTTCACCATTAAAAGGATTAATGGGATTACCGGGATCGTTAGGTTCAGGTATGTTTCGCTGTTTTGTGGTATTTATGTGCTAATTAGATTTAATCGCGAATATATTTATACGTATTAGTTATTTTCCATGACTTTGTACATCTAACATTTGATTATTACTAATTCTAGAACCATCCCGTCCTAGTATAGAGGACGGGTTTCTGCTTTAATTTTGTTTATTATCAGTGTTCATTGACTTGTGTTGTGAAAAATCAGTGTTGCTATTTTAAAATATCTTAATGATACTTCCACAACTTCTTATTAAAAGTACTTACAAATATCTGCTTTTCTTGATTTTTTCTTTTTCTGTTAGAATTGAAAATTATTAAACATTAATTTTTAGACAGCACAAATTCCTAGTTTTTTTTTTGTAAGACAACACAATTTCCGTTTTAATTATTGGTCTTTCCAGATCTTTTGAAAACGGACTTGTCCATGCCGCAACATGAGATGAGCAAAGAAGAGTTACAAAAAGAATTGAAGAGAAAAAGTGAGGAGCTCGTGGCCCATCATCAAAAATTAACCGCATGGGAAGAAGGTTTGAAACAAGCACGTCAGGCGTGCGAAGCATGGAAAAAAGATGCTGAGTATTATCGTCGTGTTGCGGAACAAGCAGAGGTTGACAAGTCAAAAGCGCTTTATGAACGGGACCAGGTTGTTGTTGTGCTGCTTTCAAAATTCATACAGTTTTCTTAACTCAGTTATAAATTAATCTTAGTTTTGTAATTATTAAAAAATATTCTTTTCGTTTTATGAAGACAAGGTCATTAAAGGTTCACTAGAACTATGCTTTCTGTTTGCAGACTATTTTGTTTTTATAGGCACTATTACAACTTGATTTGCTCAAGCGTGAATTGCGAGTGAATACAGCAATTCGACCGCCATCACCGATAGACACTTTACAAAATTTCTCATCTCTAGGATCATTCAATTTGTTTGTGCCGGTGAGTTTCCGTGTAGTTAATTATTAAGGAGTAAAGGATAATTTTATTTAATATCTAAAGTTTTTTTGCTAATTGGTTTTTGACACAACAGTAGTTCCTTGAAACTCGTTTATTTTAATAACTGCTTAATCTTTATGAATTAGTCGAGTTTGTGAATGTTTTTATTGACATTATTCCAGTATCCTCTGCTTTTAACATTTTTTCGAAATTTATAATATTTTTATAGATTGAAACCGATGTTCAGAATGAAAGCGGCGGTCCGGTATGTGCACGTTGTGGGCGCGAAAAAAAGGCTGACTCTAGGAATCCTTCTTGCCGCCTTTGCTGTAGCTGACTTTTACAAAATTTCCTTATATGTAATCATAGGGAAGTAATCTTGTTTTTTACATGTTCTACATACTTTTTTCTTCCTGCCCCATTTTTGGTTAAGTAATACATTTAAATCCTTAGCTTTTTTGTGAAGTTGCGCGGTGCTTTTTTCTTTTATTTTCATATTTTATTCAAGTTGTATTTGAAAATTTTCCAAACTTGTTCATCTGTTCCCAATTATATTTTCAAAAAGATGTTCTTACTTTTGTGACAAGCTTTATTGTACATAGGTTTTCAAATAGGGCATTTATCATTCATCATTCGCTTTGTAATGCTGCGGTCAGAATTTAATTTTACTGTAGTCGAGTAATTCCGGTATTTCTTGATCAGGCAGGATTTTGTATAGCATCTTTGGAGTCGAAAAATATCTAAAAGCGTATTAACTAGGCTAGCTTTTTCAGACCGTCAGTGTTATGTAACAGATTTACGTCCGTATTTTAAAAGTCTACTTATTCACTTATGCTGATCCTAAAACAGTTGTAATGATTTATAGAAATGTGGGATTCACTAAATGTGGTGTCGGGAATCCAGCAAATCAGAAGAATGTTCTTTCGTAGTATAATTTTAACTGCCATCAAATATTGGAAATGAAAAGCTATTAAGAGCCTTAATAAAGTTTTAGATATAAAATTAGGTCTTGCCTGTTTACAGCTGATTAATATGTGCAAAAATGTATGTCCTCTTCATGTACAAAAATGTATGTCCAGATTTCGTATAGTTGTTGAAGAGGATATTTGTTATAATAAAACGTTGTCCCGTGTAATACATAGATTCTTCCACTTCATGAATCTTGAGCACAGTGAATCCATTTCTTTCCTTATCCGCTGGTTTTAAATAACAGTTCGAGATTTGATGGGTCCCGAAATCCCGACCAGAATCATTTACAGTATACCGTACTAATATATGTAGCCTATTGTATTTATATGATTTTCGCTAAAATTGCACAGTAAAGGATAATAACACAAACACTAGAGGTCGAAACATCACAATTTATATTAAGATCGTCAGTTAAATGCACACAATAAAAAGTTTACCGTGTTCAGTAGGCAGCTAATACGCCCTCCGTGATAACATTAAGATACAAAATATGAGATATATACAAATAATGATACCTAAATTAGATAGACTATTTGGTTTGAAAATCCTGTCTAACTGTATTTACTAATGGAAGAATACAGTACTGACTTGCTGAATGATTTAAATGAATAGTTAAGATCTTCGGGATCTTTTTAATACTGTGTAAAAACAATGGTATCCGTTAATGCTCCTTTCTTGGTTTTAATTCATTTCGATTCACAAACCAATTGAGTCCGATTACTGCGATGAAAGGAAGTCCCAATTGTGCAATACATGTAGACGATTGGATGACCGCAGTATACATCAACACCGCCACAGAAATGTAATGCTGCAACTCAGAGCAAATATTAAAGATAGCAAAAAACTTTGCAAACTAGACTAAATTCAACATTTTTAGTTAAAGTTCACTAATAAATTAAAATCAATTTTAATTTTAAATGAAGAAACTGGACCTCGGCCGACGGACAGAATTTCCAACTGGAAATAATGAGAATACTAACAAATAGAATCTCAGAAATTCGAGATATTTCTAATACAGTGACTATCAATCATAAAACGATATTGAGAGGAACCCATGTGAGAAAATTTTCTAACCGAAATATGGGGAAATAATTTCTCAAAATAAGAAAGAACGATTATAACATTAGGAATTCCAGGGATCTGCGACTTTTTTTGACACTAAAGCAGTTAGGGTGCAGCATAATACAAAGGCATTTTGATAAGAACCAATAATTTTTAAGAAAAGTTAGAAATTCACTAATAATCTTAGAATTTTTCACGTGATTTCTCATAATTTTATAAATTCTCATTCTTTTTAAATAAGGTAAAAATCGCTGTAGATGGACGCCGTTATTTCAACTATATCAAACATGATGAACACAATTACAGAAATAAGTAAGAATACAGATCTGAATTAAAGATAAAATCAGTGTTCCAAAAAATCTGAAATAATTTGCAAAAAAAATCTGTCCATCCAATTTCGCTATACTTTTTTTTGAAAAAATAAACTAACATAATGAAACATACCATCCTGAAGAAATGAATTTTGCCCACCAAAAGTCGAATAAACTTCAAGAAAATTATGCAGTATGCCGGAATACGTGTCGGATCTTCATGAACAGCAAATAAACCATATCTAATTATATTCCAAACTGAACAGATGCCGAATGGTGCATAAACCAAAATGGCATAAAGATGAAGAACAACCAAGAGAACTGATTGCGAAAAAGAAGAAATACCAATAGTTCTTGAAAATATTGCTGTTTTCAGAAACTGCTGAAAAAGAAACATAAAACAATGATCAAACAAAAATTTTGAACTACATCAAAAGTTGAAGAAATTTAAAATGTGGGGAAGTATACCTTTGCACGAAACCTCTTTCGCTATTTATAACATTCCTGAAAGGACTGATGCGAAATCATTATTCCACTACATTTCAGTTAATACGACTTACCAATAAACTAGAAATAATAATTATTAGAAGCGGGAAAAAACCATTGTATAAATAATTTATAAATAATGATACTGCAATAACTGCAATGTCAATAAAATAAAGCCATCTTGATTCCACAGATCTGAAATGAATCCTAGAACTTATCATGATTGCCAATTTTATAATGCTAAAAAATATAAAAAGGTAGATCCGTTATTCAAATTTCGAACTAATCAGGCCATTGTGCAAGATATTTTAACGACTTCACCGGCAACAATCAACTGAAGCTATAAGCTGTAAATAAGACGACGAAAAATAATATCTTACATGGTTTAATTAAATGGAAGTAGAAACTTGTCAAAAATAAAAGAACATTTTAAAAATTATTATATGACAATGGAATCTAATTTTTTGTTTTACTCCATCACAATAGTTTTGATCAACTGATCGATGCTTATTCATGTAGGAAAAACCCGAAAATTAATATAAACAAGGAGTGTTAAAGGTCAAAAAGAGCGTAATTTCAAGTGTATCAACAGGCCGATAACGGTAGGGTAAACATGTTTCCCGCCAAACGCTCCAACTAACAGGTAAACAAAGTGAGATCATGAGGTGCCAAATTGGAGATCAGGAAAGAAGGAGGGATTCCGAGAGGATATATAAAGATCGGATTTGAAGCAGAAACACACTCTTATTCCACAAGTAGGTTAAAGAGAAGCATTCTTATTCCATGATTGGTGAAGGAGCGCCAATGTTTCTACAAAAGTTGTCTACAAGGGTTTTCTACCGACACCATTGTATAACGACCGTAGCGATAGTTCGATTCGGATCGATACGACAATCAACAATCAAGGAGCAGTACTCACTTCTACGAACAACAAAGGAAAGAAACCCAGTAATATGTCATTTGAATATTTTCGAATTGTTGTTTGTCTGTAATTGTTCCCCTTTTAATAAATATCCTTTTCTAACAAGAATTGTCGTATTCGCAAAAATTATTTTCACGACAATTCATATACATATCCGAAAATACATACATGAACATATAAATAAATACACGTATGTAACATATCAGACCACATCCAACAAGTGTTCCTTATTAAAATTGTAATTTCGGAAAATGAACTAACCACCTTTTCAAATATATGCCTTTTATTGATCGAATAAATAAATCCGCTAGCTTCTGTAGAATGAAAGTAAAACACAAAATCAACAAAGACGAGATCAATAAAGTAAACCAATCAACTCTGCAAATATAAAAATACAAATGGTATTTGTGGAAAAAAAAAATTCCTTCATATTTCTCAGTAAAAGTGTTTGCTGATATTAAAATGGTGAGCGATGAATTTTTTAATTCAAAATTTATTCATTAAAAAAACTAACAAATTATTCCAATAAATGATGGACATGTGACAGATCAAAATGAAGCATATTATTTTACAGTCTCGGATAGTCGAATAATACTTCTCTGAAAATGATAGTGGGGACAATTTTTTTTTCCCATCAACACTCTGCACAAAAAATGTGCCAGTATTGTACTTTCGTTTGGTTGGGATGATACTAAATAATTTAAAACGACATACCAATTAAACTGGAAACCAATAATGCACTGAGGATATATATACTTAACATGTACGGGACGATGGATCCATACATTCGAAGCATCTCAAATTTAGAAAACGAAAAATAATAAAAATGAAAAAGTTTGCAAACTTGACTCTAACAATAGCATTTGCCTACTTATTTTGCAAATGGTTCAAATCGAATGCATAAAAATAATGTAAAATTGCTATTCCAAACAGTCAAAAAAAAATTTAATATAATTTGCAACTTTATATGGTGTGATTATATACAAACATACCACAATCAGTGTATCCAAATAACTGATACTGAGACGTGCATGGAAGCGGCAGCGTTGATTTAATATGAAAAATACTTCAGCCTTTATTTCTTCCATATTAAGTAAATGTCCAACTATTTGAAGTTCTTTGCTGCCGACAAGACTACTTATACGTCGTAGATCCTGACCTCGAAATTCAACTTTTGCGAACCATTCTATTAAAAACTGAACTCACAACAATCTTTGCAACTTTCTAACTGGATTAAATTAATTCCAAAGCTAGTAAACTATAACGTATATAAACTAAATTATTCAACAAATCACACAAAGTTCTCAGTAATAGAAGGGGAATAATGAAGAAAATCATGCCTAATTTAGAAGTCGTTGTCCAAGTTCAAAAATTGAACGGTGTTATTCCACTACAGCAGAAAACATTTTTCGGGTTTTGTTGACAATGAATAGCGATGTATAACTAATTTTTTTTTTTTTTTTCTTTTGCAAATTTAGGAAGGATCAATGGAAACTAGCCATCTGCATGTCTGTTTTTTTTTTTTTCTTTTGCAAATTTAGGAAGGATCAATGGAAACTAGCCATCTGTATGTCTGCATGATTCTAATTCAAGTGATATGACGACGGCGGCAACTGGAGTTCCGAAATAAACTGGCAAGAACACAACAGGCTCATGACCATCAAAATCGGCTTTCCATAAGGATGTGAAGCAACTTTTCAATAGTGATAGTAATCCAATATGCACAACCTAAAATATATTTTAATTTGTTTCAAATCTAATTCAAAGCTGAATCTAATAAGACTTGTTCTTCACGAGAAAATACCAAAAAACTCGACATTTGTTATAATGGAACCAAATTTCAACACAAGTTTCCAAAATTATGCAAAAATTCCAGGAAGTGGAAAAGTTTTATATCTTAATGCCATGAATATTCCTGAATTGCCTTCCAATTAAAATACTCGATACTCAAACGAATGTATAAAAATTTGATTTCATACAGAATCAAACTTTGCTGAATCCTCTCGAAGTGCAACGGCTTTGAAAAACTCCTGAGATTTCACATGTACCGAAATCTGTTCTGTAACACTCGAATGAACAAGTGTATAAAACGATTGTCCCCAACTATTCAAAGAATAAATAGGTTCTCCGGATGATGTCCATAATGAGCTTTCAATACTCCTTTCAATGAACAACCAGCTATTCTTCGGAAATGACAGGACAAATTCTTCCAGATCTTCGTTATTATTTTTTACCTGAGAGGAAAACGAGTTTAAATATGTTTGAATTCATAAGTTTATGAATATAGTCATGATAACTAAAATTTATGGCACTTAAATGTAGAAGGCATAACAATAACTCTAATCATGACCATCACAACATTTTTAATATTATGACGATCATAATTACAATTGGCCATTATGATCGGAGATGAAAGAGCAGTAAAAATGACAAGTAATGTGCATTATACACTATAGAATAATGGATTTAATGAAAACAAAATTATTAATAATTAATTGTTTGCATTTACATCTGCTGTCTGTTATATTCATTCAATAATTTATAAGGAGTATCATAGTTAAATATACATTTATTATACCTACAAAAATTGACTCATTCCTGATGACAATTTCGGTACTTGTGTCAACTCTCATACGTGTTAGCTCCCTGAGAAGTCCATCAGCATCAAAAAGTTGTTTTACAATGCTATCAGCACGTTTATGAAACGAATTTGGGTCGTAAGCATATTCAATCATTAGACGCGAGATATATCTAAATAACAATTCAGAAACAGTTTCAAAAATTAGACTAATTTAGAACATGTTACTGAATTTGGTTCCTTATTATTTCTTTATAAAATCGATTAAAATACCTTCTATGTTCTGGATATTACAGAGCAGGACAATTACTACTGACAAGCTATGATAGATAAATGACACAAATTTGAATAACAAACCTAACCAACTGGTTACACCAAACAATACACAAATGATCGGTTTCTAACTCAATGCCATCAACAGCGATAGTTGAAACATGGCGAATACCATTATCGAGAGTAAAATGTTCTGGCACAAGATGATCCTTCAAACCACCCGAAACTGATAAGACTAAGAGATTGGCCAATTCTTTTTTATGCTTTCTCCAACTATCATGCATTCGGTCATATATATTTTTCAAATACCAATCAAAAACCATTGCTAAAAAAATATGAATGTGAGCTACGCAAATGATGCATCAAAAATGTAACACAGTCAAAAACTAATTAAATCAAGATTTTTGATTGATATTTCAAAGCTATTGCTAGCTTTTTTTTTTTTCAATACAGTACAATTATTTATTAGAAAGCATACGTGCATCTTTGTGTGGCGTACCCAAAGTTACAATAAATGCAATTCGGCTAAGATTGAAATGAACACTAAGCAATAGCGATCGTATAACAATCCCACCCATTGAATGACCAACAAATATGATACCATGCGGTGGGGGTGAATACATACCCCAAATATGTCTTACCGCTAACTCAAGATATTTGATTTGTCGTTCCAAATACATGCCTGATAGACCTGACAATTCCTAAAATCATAAAACCTCGAAAAAAATGTTTCATAAACTTTAATAAATAACAATATCTTTAACAATCAGTATCAAATTTCAAGCTAAACTGAGTTCCTCTCCCCCTTGACGTGCATAACGTTAATTCACCATTCATATTTATATATGAATTATTAGAAGTAAATATCCTACAAGTAGAAGTAGATTTCATAGGAAAGAACCTCATTGAAATCAATAGCAAAAACATCGAATGTGAACGGCAAATTTCTACTTTCCGTCTTGTTGTGGAGTACCGACCCTAGAGAACGAACTTGTTTGGAAGAACCTGCATTGCCAGGAACAAAAATGACGGGAATTCCACTAACTTGTTCGGTTCTCCTGCAATAAAATGGAATTAAACCAAAAATAGCTTTTACGTAATTTTGAGCAAAATTCTAATAAATTAACTGGCATTTTAAAGGATCAAACATACATGTAATTGAAAGCATATTCTCCTTCCCCATATAAAATCGTAGAGTAGCCACTGAAATCATTCGAAAACGGATATCTAATATCTTCAGTTTGATCATGTTTCAACTGTGTGAGATCAATATCAATGAGCTATAATGCCAAATTCATTATAGCACTTCTAAATTCAACAAATAAATTACAAATTAAATAACAAACATTCCTGAAAATCTCTGGAATGCATACCATGAAACTTATAACTCGATACATGTAAGTCATCTCACACTGATTTATTCGCATCCAAGGTCGATTTCCAATCATGTATAATAAATGAAATATGGCCGCTATGAAAATCGCAAATAACAGATTCTTGATATGTAGCTTCATTGTCCCGTGGATTTTTAATTACTTAAAAAGCTTTAACTTAAACTTACTTTAATTGGAATTTCAATAGAAAGAGGATGCAAAACGACTACACAATACTTACAAAGTCGTGGAATCAAAATAAAAAATCTGACAGTCAATGGACTACGGATCCAATGAATATACTTACAGCTTGAAATGATATCATATATTTCAAGAAATTCTGAATAGATATCAATACGAACAATCCTGAATAGAATGACAAGTCATAGCGAACATCTCCAATTTTATACTCCAATTTCAATCATACTAGCGAAAATCAAAATCGATGATGCGCGGATTTATACGGCCTCTTATTGATCTATGAAATTTCTACGAATTCCATTCGTGGAAATTTCAGAAATTTTACACTTTTACTTTGTGACATTTCATAAATTGCTATCGCAATAATTTCTCCTTATTTCTATTCACAAATCACTTACTCAGTTTGCAATCAATTTTTCCATAAACGACGAAAAACACGAAATGTACGAAATGCTGTGAATTGTCTGAATATCGACTGACTAACATCACATCGACTCATAAAAATGCGATGGGCGATGATTCGCTAACATTTTTTGACTTTTGAATTTCTATTTCTATATTATTTTTTAAAAAGTTTTAAGAATATCCTAATAATTATCGAAGTTTTCGTAGAAGATAATGAAATATTTACGAAAAGTTACTATGCTGAATTGTTCAACTTAAACTATTTTTAATATTCGATGAATCTTGGAATGTTGCAGATCTACTGATCGAACTTTAGAATTTAAAAAAAAGCTTTCACTTCCATAATTCGATTGAAAGCAATGCAGTTTGGAATCCATGATTTCAATCCAAAAGTTAATGCCGGATCTTTTGAAAAATGAAAAGAACGATCGATCCATTTTTCAGGAAAATCCTACTGAAATACAACATAAAACTTAAGCCAAAGAGAAATATAGTAGGAGAACACTATACGTGCGAGTAATTAAAAAAAATTATTTTATTTGCATTTTAATTATGGAAATTATTTACGACAGTGGTAAAATTTTTGCATTATTAAAGTGGAATTTATATTTAAATGTAATATAGATGGAAATGAATAAGCTGAGTAAAATGTGAAAAAGGAAAAAGATAAAACAATGGAAACATCAAGCAATTGATAAACTATTTGATCGAATTTTGTAATCAAGATGAAATCAAGTAAAGGTACTTTTCATTTCAAACTGTATTTTAGCAAAATGAAGCAAATTAAGTTGATTTTAACATCCCAAATTCGCACTACTTTTTTTTTTACATGTCAATGTGAAAAAGATTCTGCAAAGAGTTCTTTGACAAGTTAGCCGGACATAAGTACTCATTTATATGGCTCCCAATTACTGTCTATTAGATACCGTACTTGTTATTATGGATATAAAAAGGGAAAACTTTCGTGTGCTGTAATGAAAAGGTAACAATTAAAGGAGATGTGAAGTGATGTTCAACATTTTAAACTACTATATTTCTTTTTATTAAACGGCAATCAACATAGCTGATTGAGAATGATGAATAGTACCCGCAAACATGTAATATTACAAAAAAAAAAGTGGAATGTGAAGATCATCAGAAAAAAAGGACATGAAAAAAAAAATTATTGTTCCGTAGTTTAAAGTATATTTCTCTGTATGAAACAACAATTAACGTCGCTGATGAGAATGATGAATACTGCTGACAAACATGTAATGTTGTGAAAAAAAAGATAAACTCATATACGGCTCGTCATAAAATTCATAAAGATCACTAAATCCATAAAAATATCAAAAATCGCTAAATTCATAAAGATCCGATTTTGATACATAAGTACGGATAATTTACTCTGTCATGCACTCACTTCTGAAATATAATATCGCGAGAAAAGCTGATTTTAAATCGTGAATATTCTTAAAAGCAAGAAGTCATCTTTTGAATCGCTGTTACATTTACATTTTCTCCTTTTTTTTTTTTTTTTTTTGATTAAGATTATTTATTCGTTCTCTTGAAAATTTGTAACATTTGAAAAATTTGGAAAATTTTACAATAAAAGTCAAGTGATTTTAGCTTCTGAACATATCCTGAGAAATTTAAGATGATGAATTTTTGAATGGACTAATTCTAAAAACAAAAGTTTATTCTTCTCATGCAATCAGCGATGTTATTGGAGTATTTCTGGTAAAAGTATTTACTACTTCAATCATAAATATAGTAGGAAATACATCTGTTTGAATCTATTATCTTTTTGGGACAATATAATTGTATTATTTTGGCTTGTTTTGGGGCCAATTTTTGTAGTGCGCTGAAATGTAGCTAAAGATTTCATAAAAACTGATGAAAAATATTTTAAAAAATCTGTCGTAGCAATTATGACAAAATTATTTTTACAGAAACATCACGTTGATTTTTTGACTTCAACCGCAACATATTTTTGGCTGAATAATTTTTCGACAATTATTTCTCCATTTTATTAACACAGGCTGCAGACTCCTCTGAATTCGATATAGTTGTATTTATGAAAAAATATTCAATTTAATTGAAATCTAAAATTTGAAAAAATACCAAGAATTACTTCTTACATTTGAATTGCTTAAATCTCATTCGAAGAGTGATTCATTTGCTTTAAATGTGTTGCTTATTTATAATGTCGCATGAAATCATACATTTTAAAATGCTTAAATTTGGCAGGATTAAAGTTTTCGTCATAATTGGTTCTTTAAATTCGTCATAATCAATGAATGAATAAAAAACAAAGCAAAGGAAAATGAATATCAATCAAATCGATCGATGAGTGTAACTAGAAAAAAAAAAGCAACTCTTACTTGCTGTCATATTTTTTGAAATAATCTGTACTTGTGATTACTTTCTCTTTCCGATACACTGAAAAGTCCTCAAGAATTTGTATAAATCTATAAAAAACTTTATTATTTCTTGAAATCAACTATTTCGAATACGATTTTCTGTTTCGAATCTTTCACCATCTTTAGACGTTAAATATTTCAGGTTGTGAAGTGCATTTCGTTCATCTCGGCTATGTTTCGTATTATTTTCTGAACTTCGATCTTACAAATTGCTTTCAAAATAATTTCAAAATTTTTATTCTTTGCGATCTCATTGGCGTCTAAAATTCTCACTTCATTTTTTTCCTTTAATCGAAATTCGGGATAAAATCACAACTAATAAAGACGTTGTTTTCAGTTCTACGTCAGAAAAAATCGTATTGCTTAATTAAAATAAAACCTGATGGGCTAATTGTTGGTCACATATATCAGTTTCTAAATCCTTCCCGGATTTTTGAAACTCTCTAATTGATAATTTTGTTTCAAAGTAGCAATCCGTAAAAATGTTATTGGTCCTCATATATAGGCGACATTATGATTATTGCTTCACTAATCACATGATAAATTTAATGTTTTTCTCTCGGCAGAGAAAGAAATTTTTGGGATCGAGTTTCATCTGCATTCATTCAGTTCTGAATAAGATATCATCCAAATCAGTCTTAGAGATTGTAATCAACGAATAATTTTTTTAGTTCAGAACAAACAGTCCCTCATATGTTTTGAAAGTAATATCTGATTGCTGGACACTTAAAAAAGATTTATCAATTCGCTGTGCATTATAAGTTTGAACACCCAATATGTCCATCACAGCGAAAAGATTTCAGTTCGAGCACTGGAAATTATAATATAAAGGCGTCATTTGCATAATCCACTACATTTTCCGGGTCTAGAAGCTCAATGGTTCCAATTCAGTCTTAAACCATAAGCATAAGTATTTTTCTAACTGATAAATGGAGATAATAATAGAAGAGAAAAAGACGGAAAAAGAAGAATGTTACAACCAGCATCACATTCCGGTTTCTGTAATAATTTGTCTAATTCGAAAATTAGTTTGTAAAAACCAACGGCGCAATTTATTGCATGAGAATATCTCCCCTAGCATAAGCATCAGGACTTTGCAGTGTCATCACATGCCGAAAGTGATAATTCAATAACTCCATGCGTATGGGTACACTTTCCTGCAGTGATTACTTTTGGCATATTTTCTTTGTTCTAAATGCAGGAGCGGAATCTACAGAACTGTTCATTATAATAATTTTGCAGATTTCATTCGTAACTTACAACACTGAAATTCTTTTACTTATTCTTTAACTGAGTTACATAGTCCAGTCGTTGGTTCATAGTTTCGCATTCTTCATCGAACTAAATTTTTGAAAAATGTCTTTGTTTTACCTGAACAAATTATAAAAAGAAGCGCTTTATGTTCCAATGTTATTAAATGAAAGCAATATTCACTCTAAAATTAAAATGTCATCACAAACTGAACTGCCCACAAAACAGAAGAAATAACTTTGATTTTCAACCTTCGCCTGGTCAACTGCAAAACTGAATGATTTCGCACCTCATATGGACCTTATCACTATCCGAAATCATTTTTGCGTTATGTGTAATAACACTTCTATTAATACCAGATTGCAAAATTCAATATTAGATTTTTTTCTTATTATGCAAAGAAACACTGACGTAAGAAATGATTCATGCTGATATACAAAGACAGATAAAAGAAAAGAAACGCGACCCTGTGAGGTAGATATAAAGAATAACGAAATAATCATATAAAATGTATAACAATTGGAAAAAAAAAATTGTGAATTTTTGTGAATAGAAAATAACAAATACAGATACGATAAGTTTCAAAGAAACTTCATTCGACAACTGCTCACAATTGTAAAAAAAAACCCAACATTATAAATTGATCAAAAATTTGTTAATAAATATTACAAAATTATACATGATTTAAAGGATTGCTAATGAGTAAATAAAAAGCATCCAGATAAAAAAAAAAATATACAAGAGAAACGCGACAAGGTCAATCTGTGCATTTCAAAAAATGAAACAGAATCTGTATAAGCGTACTTACTACTTTTCCATCATATTAGGGTTTTTTTTTTTTTTTTTTTATCCGGATTTTTTTATTTGTTTGGTAAAGATTTTTGCGGCGAACCTCCGGTTATTAATATTTTAATTTGCAGTGAAAAATTTTTCCAACAGCTGCAAATCAGCTGTTGAGTAAACAACCCATAACAGGTTAATGAAATTTTTCCTTGAATATGTAGATTGTAATCGGCAAGAATGATTTGAAACTCGATTTCGATTAATTTAGATTATGTCACTGTACAATTTATGCCGAAACAGTATCAGTTGTATAATTGAATAAGGCTAAACGATGTCTCAGTTGCGAAGTTCGAGAGATTGGATCTTGAGCAATCACCAACTGCAGATCTCGCATAGTAACTCTTTTTGTACGAGGGCGATGAGTCTGCATAGGAAGTATAAAAATAAAAACGAAGAGGTGAGGATTTCGTATATATGAAATAAGCTATATTTAATCAAAGATACCCTATTGGAATATGGAATATGATTAATAGAAATAGAAGCCAAATTACCAGGAAATTCAGAGATAAACTCCAGAAAAATACCTTTTCCTTCTATCAAAATGCATACCTGAAGTGAAACTCCAGCAGATATTGGTTGATCGAACGGATTATTCGTTTCGGACCAAGGTTTCTTGTTTATCTTTCCTCCACCTAATGCTGCTATTGCGGCAGCATTGGCATCACGATTTCGTGCAGCTTCTTGATCAGCTCTTTGCAACTTGAAAAATAATATCGAGAAAATCAAATAATTGAATTGAATCCCTCTGTGTAAATATGAATGTATAATTCAAGTAAGGACCTTTTAACGTTATAACGAATAAATGAGTAAGCGAATTCCAACTAATCATTTACTAACCTGTTTTGCTTTTTCAACCAGAGTGTCTTTGTCCTTTCCTTTAGTTTTACTGAGCCGAATTAATGCTTCTTTTTCACGATTCTCTCTTCTTTCATATTCTAAACGTTCTAATTCTTCCACAAAACGAAGCTGTCGGCGAGTATCATCAATTGCCTAGAAAATCAAACAGTATTCGAAAATAAATAGATGACAGTAATCAAACAATTCGTACAGCCAATAAGATAAGTACGAAATTAGCATACGCGATAGTAGGGATGATTTCGAAGAGGTTCCACACGGTGTTCCGCTGCAATAGCTAATTTGGCAAGCATTACCCGCAATCTAAATTCCGCGGCCTGAGAAATCATCGCGATCACTTCATCTTGAGGAATACCTCCATCAGGCATTGCTCGTTGGATTTTCCTGAGTTAATTAAACTGTCAAAATGAAGGAAATTCACCTTATCCATACGCATATACGAGATGAATAAATGAATCCATGAAAGCAGAAACGAAAATTATTTAATTATAATGATAAATCAAGCGAGAGAACTGAAATTTCAAACGTGAAAAAACTCACCGAGCAATGACATCCCCATTTAGGAGTTTATACTGTGTTTGGCTTGCAGGTAATGTTCGAACTTCAATTTCACTAGACGATTCTTCTGCTGAATATTCTTCTGTTGAACTTCCTTCCGCTTTCGTATAACCTCCTGTACCGCCGTTAATCATTGCTGGCTGCGGGACGAGATTTGAGGATCTCTTCAATGAACTATTATTCATCAAATTCAAACCATAGGAAACAGTAATAAGTCTGTCTTATAACAAATTTTGGTAGACAAACGTTTTTGAAAAAAATCTGATACCTAATTTTGACTTCGAAAACAGAATTTAACAACTGGGATTAGAAATGATGATGCTAACACTAAAAACTGAAATGAAAAATGAAGACGAGCGATAAAATATACCTGTGGCATGTAAGAATTTTCATTATTTGTCCGTTGCGTATTTGTATCCCACGTGGAAGGTTGAGACATGTCGGGAAGTGGCGGCTGCTGAGGAACATTGGCACCGATTCCTTCAATAATAACTTCACCCTTTTGTAATGCTGCCCTCAGCGCTGGTAAAGTCTTAAATAAAACAATATTAGTTGAACGGTTTCGTCAAATAATATCTAAATAAAAAAAGAGCATCTGAAATAATTGGTTATTCTCTCATCATGGTAACTGAACTGAAGACTCTGAAGTTTTCATCATGAAAAGCTATGCAAGGATACATTTGCCGTACAGTTTAACATCAAGAGATGAACAGAAAACGATCGGATAGTATCGGGATATTCATGTTCTATTTCTGCAAAATACTTCAAAATGCTTGCTTCTATAATCAAAAAAAAAAAAAATGGGAGAAATTATTTCAAAGTAAATTCTACAAAAGTGATACCCTCTGAAGAAATGGAAGTAGATGTGGCTGTGCTTGAGAGCGCAGAGCTTCCTGAAGGCGACTAGTAAACACCTCCGGAGGCATTGAACCATAGATTACCAGCTGGAAAGCAAATACTACGAAGAATTACTTTAAAAATATGCCTAAATATTGAATCATAATATCATAAGTTATCCATATTGTTTATAATTTAAAAAATATTAAATAGCTCAGACGAAAGAATTCCTTCTTATATTCTTTACCGCCTTTCTAAATATTCGGAAAAGTTATGTGTAAAGCAATAATCTTTTCAACATGAAATCACCTTAACAAGTTCGGTTACCCGCATGGCAGTTTGCTGCCCCTGTTGCTGATCAGGTTGCTGCGACAGGTGTATAAGCGTTTTGAAGAACCGCGCACATTTTGAAACCATGCTTGCTTGCTCGGCTGCATTAGCATTACGCATCTGAGTTTGTTGAGCTTGGCCACTGTTACCTTAAAAATCTACTCAATTGAATGCTAATGAAAAATAAAATTTATCCAATTTCCTAGTTACGCCATGCGTAATTCTATTTCAGTCAATGATTTCAGGATAGAAATTTTTACATCATCAGCCAAATAATGTAACAAACAAATATAAAAAATTAACGGAAATTCTGAATTAGTCATTCGCAAGCCAGAACCATTCAAAAATCAAAAATTAAACTTTAAAAAGTGGATTCTTAAAACCCTATTCAATTAAAAAGTCTGCTACCTTGGTTCAACATGACATACTGCACGGGACGTAATTGCATGTCTTGACTGCTTACCTGCGAAACAAAGGATGGCGTTGGAGCCTGAATTAAATACTTCTAGAATATATGAGTTTTTGAAATTCTCAACTCACATTAAGAATAAAATTTGAACAAAAGACAGCAAAAAATTGAAAATTCACCAGTCTTCACCATACAAAAGTAATTCATTGCACCGATACTGAATAGTCTGGTGAAGTAAACAAATATGAATCGCTGCAGCAGTCCTTTATTTTATTTTGTATGTCGTTTATTTTACTAATTAGATTTATGGTATTACCGAGGAAGTTATGCTTGTACTTCTAGGAACATTTGCTCGACCATTTTCGCCCAAAACAGGTCCTGGAACGATTCGGAAACGTGGTCCATTACTCGTTGTTGCAACCGGAGAAGGGGATACTGTTTCGCTCATAAAATACTGAAAATACCAGAAAGTTGTTTACAAAAAACAAATGTAACTTCTCTTCCGATACTTAGTATTTTTCTCTGGTAGCTAGGGTGAAGGCCACGATGAAGTGTTAGCAATTTTACGGTTAACAGCTGATTTTGCATTTTCTGTCTTACTAAATATGCCTGTTTTTCAACTTCCTAGCACTTTATGGTAATGCGAAAAAAATTCTACATTATCAAGACAAAAAGGACTTTAGTGTGCCAGGTACCAAACCATCTTCGTTTACGTATGAACTGGGAAGTACGGTTTACTTGACCCTTGGTAGAGATGTTTTTTTCGGACAATTTGAAATTACTAGGAATATTTTCCGAGTGCTTCAACAACACTCAGCATTATTCGCTGTCGTAGCAAGATGGTGTGGTAGAATTGGAATTTCCTGGCAGATTGCAATCACATGCAAATAAACAATGAATGAATAAATGAAAGCTGACAAATGCAAAACACAACGATCTTGGATATGCATTGATAATTTGGCTTAGCAATCCGAATTCAATTCACAAATATCGCGCTTTTATAAGTATTTAAAAAGTCAGCTAAAACCTTTCGAGTTATGAATTCGATTCACATAGTATAGACAACCAACTGATCTAATGCAAGAGTTCAGAATTGAAAAACAGAAGTTAAGAAATAAGTGTCAAGATTTTTTCTGCAGTCGAGCCATCGAGTCGTATTCCTTTCAGTAAAAAACTTTTCACTTTTTCAGAAAATTTTAGAAAAAACTAATTACCTGCCGGTAAAACAGAGGCAAAAATCCCGACATGTAATAATCATGCAAGTTATCCATGATATCAAATACGAGCAGACCATACATGAATAATTTAAAGAAATATGGCTTCATTCAGTTAACATCAAAATTATGCAAATTTTGGCAGCAACTTAGACAAAATCTCCTTTGATGCAAATTTCTCAATGAGTTTAAGAAAATTGCAAAATACTGTAACATTGACTGTTCAAAACCGATCTTTCACGAAAATTGAGAACGCTTTCAATGTAAAGCAAACTAAAACTTCTACTCTGCAATCAACTGCTTTTTTTGACGGATTACTTCGTCCGATTGGACAATTTCTATCATTTACTCGTAATATTCTTTATGATGTTAATAATCTAACATAACCACAAGCCACTTTACAAACAATGGGATATGGACAAATGAAGCAGTGGCCATACCGTCCCACCCTGTTAAAGAACTTTTCAAGTAAACAACTACCCGACTTGTTTAATTAATTAAATAAGCGCGAATTCAACATGATCTCTTGCAGCAACATATTTAAGAACGTCCACTGTGAATAACGATTTCTGAAATAAAAAAAAAAAATAAAACTTAGAATAACTCATCTAGACTGCTTTTAAATTGCGGCATAACATCTTGACAACGACAAAAGTGACATTCACTGATAAGTAATTTTACTTCTCTTTTAAGTATTTACGTTTCATTTTAATCATGATACATCAAAATTTATGCCAACTACCACATATATATATATATATATATATGATTTAAATAAACTAGGTAACATTAATTTTTGCAGTGCTGCGAAAACATAAAATCGGCTCATGAGAGAACACTTTGACATATCTAGATGAGCTTATTGCAAAAATATGAGAAGTATTCAGAAATATCGGCGAATATGCATGCACATGGAGTGGTCATTTATCATTCTGAGCAACAGTGCATCAATGGAACTGTTAGGAAAAAAAAAAGCTTCATTCAATGGATCAAATAGAGAATAACAATAAACTGGAATTCATCATTTCCGGATAATAAATAACAGGCATTTTAGACGTTATTCATTTTACTGTTGAAGGCAATTAACTGAAGTTTAGGAAACCGAACAGGTGATTGCATCATGCATACGATGTAATACTACAGTCTCAAACTTTCCAGCCGACTAGTTAACAGCTGTAGACTTCTTTGCTAGAAATCTGTTACTCTGTATAGCAAACAATAGTGAGTCAGACTTACATGCTGTTGTTACAATGCTTCGAAACTCAAAAACAGATGGAAACTTTGCACAGTACATTATTACCGCGAAAAAATGCAACAGATTTTTACATATTTGTTTCGCAGTATGTCTGAGCCAGATTTAAATAAGTTTAGACGTAATTAGTGAAGTTACAAATTTCTTCCGATACTTTCAAAAATTTTATTTCAATTGTGAATAAATGTTTATCTCTCAAGAATCACGTGTAACAAAAGTGCTGATTATCCGGAAAATTCAACAGTTGGAAATTAGGCGCAGAAATCTCAAGAATGACATCGTAGCTACTTCCATCCGAAATTCATACACCGTTGATTGAATTCTAAACATGAAGACGAAAAAAAAGCCGACTCATTTAGAAGTCGTATGCAACCGCGGCCCGGTAAATACCACTACACGTGCATAGTGTAAACCAAGTGCGTCAATGATTTCGATTACAGCATAAAAGGTCAAAAGATCAAAAGGAGATCATTTACCCGTTGCTGTAAAAGTTTTTTTGGTTTTCTCTATCCTTCAGTAATGTATCGTTCGGGATAACATTGGTTGGAAGATTTTAAAGTCGAAGAAATTTGGAAAAAGTTGTTGAAGGTAAAGCAGGCAGAACAAAGACCAAAGCACGGGACTGTTAGCATTTGTGTTTGTATTATGATATATGAGTTGGGTAAAACTAATATTCCTATGAAAAAAAATGAAAGCAGACAGATCATTCTAAATATCTGCTTGGCTGATATTCACATTGCTACGAAATTCTTAGATGATTTTTGGGGAGTGAAAAATATATTTGAATACTTCAAATCATAAGCGAAGAAGTTGTATGTTTACCATCTCGTTAATTTTATTGGACGCAAACACTTTCTTTTTAGTACAATGATATGGCCTTTACTAGTCATTTTGGCATTTCTGCTGATCGTCGTGCAGATACTGAAGAAAGTTTTACGCCCAAAAATTGTGGAGTATTATTCTCAAGATTCTGATGTTTCTTCCAGTAAATCTTTTCGTTGAAGATTTATAAATATCTATGAAAAGGATTTGCGCAATAAATTATTTTTCCAGAAGTTTCCCAGAAACCTTCCAAATATTTCTTGGCATAAGTTTGCATCCGTAAGTAATACTTTTTCTTGAGGTGGACATCACTTCGTAAGCTTGCTCAACGACGACACAAGGCATTATTGCAATGTTTGCGAGAATGGAATGCGAAGAGGCATGCAGTGCGACTATTGTGGGATTATGGTTGATTGCACATCTTGCCTTCATTCAATTTCAAGCACTTTCCGTTGTAAAATTACTATTACATCAACAAATGGAGAAATTGTACATCACTGGGTAAAGGTCTTCATTTCCTGGAAATTTTTGGACAGTTGCTTTAACAAGTTAAATTTCTATCTAGTGGTTATTATTTGTATAATTTCGTAAATATTTAGTTTATCTGACAACGTCATATTTTAAAAGTTCATTATAGGTCCATGGGAACCTACCATCGTTCAGTGTCTGCGGTGTGTGCAATGAGGAATGTGGTGATGGTGTTGGCTTGATAGATTTGCGATGCTCTTTTTGTCAGGTTAAACACTATTTTTTAATGTAATTAATTAGCCAAGGGATTCAAATCAATCTTTATTTCATGTTTGCAGTTTACCGTGCATTCACACTGTAGACAGCTAGTGGATAGACGTTGCACTATGGGCGCCAATTGGGATTTTATTGTTCCACCAAATTGTGTCACAATACGTAGAGTTGGGAATCGTCGCAATAAACAGGTTGGAATTCAGCATTTTCGGAAAAAATACCATATTTTGTTAGTGTTTTTTTGTTGGTGAAATATTATTTAAGAATGTACATGTACCGGATGTTTGATGCAACTGTTACTTTGTGCACAACAGTAGCTTTTTATATCTATCAAAAATGTTTTGACAGTAAAAATAACATCACTCAGTAGCTATGCACTACTACAAAAACAGAAAGCGCCTTTCAGCAAAATCTCGTGATATTTCAACACTATACAAAAGTAAACTAATAGAAGGATTGAGCTGGAACTATTAAACAGTCTAGTTCTTAAAATATGTTCAAAATGCCTGTAATAGTTGTAGTTGATTGAATTGACCAGATGAATTTCGTAAAATTCGTTTTATGAATAGAAGGATAATTATATATCTCTATTTTCTGACCTACAAAACTTTGCTTCATTTTTTCTTTTGACTTTTCTTTTTTGACATTTTTTGCTCTCCAGCCAACATTCACGGAAATATCCGGATGTTAGCTAACACTCACTCGATCACGACACTGGCCTGTTCCTTCTTTTGCTATAGCATCCATATTCCTTGATTTTAATCTCCAGCGAAAAAAAAAAAAAAAAGAAAAGAAATAAAAATAAAAAGGAACTTTCTCTCGGTTATCCATTTATCCAAGTATGATTGTTTTTATAAACGAAATTTCACATGTCGAAAAGAATCGAAAAGAATCTCTTTATATGCTAACGCTGAAAAGGGATATTTTTTAAAATTTATCGTCTTGTCGACTTCATTTGCCACCAAAATTTCTAGTCACTTGAGCCATTTTTTCTAAATACTTTGAGACTCCTAGGTTTTTCGATTTTCTTTTTCCTATTTTGTTCGTACACAACACTTTCATAATTACGTAGCTTTTATTTTTTTTTTTTTTATTTGCAGTGTCCTGTTATCTGTTTTTCCAGCTACCGATTGAAACTGACTTAGATTTCTCAATATTTTGGATGTATGTCGCGCGTAAAAACTTTTCGTGACTTGGAGTGTTAAATTTGATTTTTTCAGTTTTAATAGTAAAGTTGAAGTCCGCTTCTTATTTTCAAATTCCAGTACTTTAATAAATTTTGCAGCTAATTGTTGACGCGATTTGTCGGCCACGCGATGTTGACTATTTATCGTGGAAACCACTTTTCGTCATCGTTAATCCAAAAAGTGGAGGAGCGGAAGGATTCGCTATATTACGGACCTTTCGAAAACTCCTTCATCCGGTCCAGGTGGAAGAATTATTAAGCTCTTCAAGGTAGTAGAGAGGTTATAAATTGATATTTGAGCTCGGCGTTACATGCCAATTTTAATGTTTTACTATAAAGACTTAATCACTATAAAGACTTAATCAAGAATTGAATAATCTGCAGACTTATTATATGTGCATGATTGTCATAGATATTTTGAAAAATACAAAACACTGAGTTCCATGATTGCAGGTTATAAATATTCAGCAAATCGGAATAGGGACAGCACTACGTTGGATCAATATGTACCCTGAAATCGATTGTCGTATCATTGTCGCTGGCGGCGATGGAACAGTTTCTTTAGCTCTAGATGCTATCAACGAACTGCAGCGGAAATTACCCGTAGCTGTTTTGCCATTGGGTACCGGCAACGATCTGAGTAGGACTTTAGGTTGGGGATCTGGTCATGAAGGATTGCTTGATTTCTGCGAGGTTGTTTTTATAAAAGTTGTCTTTGAAGGATTGTAATTTATTGTAAAGAACTAAGAATGTTTAATGATTTTTTAGATTATTTAAAGCGTTCCTGATGCTATATCAAGATGATTCTTGATAATTTTTCTGACATTCTTGAATTTTTCTATTACATCGTAAATTTTAATCATTAATCACCAGAAAACTTGAAATTAATAAGCAAAAGTTACTTTTGCAGCCAATTACAGATCTGTCGTGACATAAGAAATGCCAAGACGGTAAAATTAGATAGGTGGGCGGTTGATATCATTCACAAGAGACAGTTGGGTATTCGTGCCAAAAACAAGCGGTTCAATATGGTGAATTATGTTTCTGTGGGTGTGGATGCTTGCGTTACTTATGGTTAGTATATTTTATATTTTCTAATACGCACATACTGCTTAAAGAAATTTTTTTCCATAAATGAAGCTTATGGGTTTCAAAAAGGAATTACTTGCGATAAATAACTTTAAAAAGAAATCGTAGCAAGCTTTGAATAAAGATCAAAGTAAATAATTAATATATAGGAGATTTATTCCGATGCATTTTGATCATAAAAAAGTGTGTGGATTTTAAATCATCTAAATCACTGCATTATTTTCTCCATTCAATGAAGTACATATTGAACAGATGAAATCCTTGAATTCTTTTAATTTCAAAAATGGAAACATTAAAATATATAAAATGCGGTGTATGAAATAGCGAATTGAAATCGACTTGAGAAGAGAGCTTTCTTTATCAGTTAAGAAAATTAATTTGCAGGCATGCAATCAACTCGTAACAATATTCGCAAGATAGTTTCATCACGATTTTTAAATAAAGTTCTATTCTTCACTTTTGGAACAAAGGTAAAAGGATGTATTTCAGAACATATTTTGTTTGATAACTATTTTTTATATCTTTTTGCTAAAATACTAGTTCAGAATCTTAAGGCCAGCTTTTTTCCATCAGGTAATATTTTGATCTTATTGCAGGATGTATTGGAACATGCGTGTGCTAATCTGGATAGAAAAATTGAACTAACTGTAGATGGCACTGTCATTCCACTGCCGCCAATAGAGGGCTTAATTATTCTTAATATCCCTTTTTGGGGTGCAGGGGTACGACCGTGGGTCGATTTGTTTTCTCCGCAAGCTATCGATGATCGTGAGTTCAAATCATCTTTTCGTGTGTAATCTTGTAAGTAGACCGAAATTCATTTAAAATATTAAGATTCGAAGATAAAAGCAGCGTAAAAAAAGAACAATAGCTGCAAAAATGGCACTGTCACAGCTGCATGGTGCTTACTTTTGTGTTATAATATGCCTCATCAACATATAGTTTTCTTGTAACAAACAGAAAATATTTCTTTCTAACAACCACATCATCCAAAATTTCGAATTTGAAGATTTGAAGAATTATAAAAAGAAACAAATGTGTACACGAGAATCTTGTGCATAGACCTTAATATAATTAAAATTTGTTGAATATGCTGATCGATATCAATGAAATCAGCATAAGTAATGTTAGTAAATTTTAGGGAAATTTGAAGTTTTTGCTGTACGTTCATCATTTCACATTGCACAGATGCAAGTAGGCATTTCCCAAGGCATTTCACTTGCTCAAGGAAGTACTCTGAAGTTAAGAATTTTTGGTGCAACATTACCAATGCAATGCGACGGTGAAGCCTGGCTACAACCACCTGGTGTTATGAATATTAGTCATAAAGACCAAGCTCTCATGTTGATCCATGAAAATTTGCATGTTAAATAGAGTTGCCGCAGAATCATAGAAATTCGGGAATATGCAGCATGAATGCATCTTACTGGTTTAATTTACCCTTATCTTATTTGTCGAGAATTTTGAAATATTTGCCAATTCTCAGTAGTAATTGTTATATTGTTTGTTTGGCATTATTTCCATGATTGATTTCTACAAGTTTTTGCAAATTATGGGAAAGACTGCTCTGCATAATTCCGGTTTGCATTTTTGTGTTTATACGAAGTGGTCTTTCGCGGAATCACTTAACCAGAATTCATATACTCTATTTATAAATATTGTATCTCTCTTTGGTTCATGGAAATAAATTAGGGTAGATTGAATTATTTATATTATTTGCTCCAGATTTATTCTAAGATGTTATTTGTTATTTCTATAGATAGTATTTATCTTATGATCTCATTTTTACTTTTTTTACGAAGTGGACATTCATTATTCCTTTTGATTCATTCCATTTTCTTTGATTTCTTTTTACTTTAAGTAAATTAGCGGATTTAAGCACTGAGCTTCTGAATAGAACAGATCTGATTTAGAAAAAAAAGATCATATGTGTGAAAATCAAATCCGAAACAGATTTGATTTTCACACATGTGACTTGTTTTTTTTTCTTTGTTTAGTTAATTAATATTGCCTCTATGCACGTAATGCTTCAGATCATTCATGAAATCTCTATATGGTTCAAATTGGTGCTTATTGAGCAAATTAGTTCTACAATTTAGGATGTCGACTGTTGTATTTATTTTTTTTTTACGGGTTGTAATGCATTTCTAATGTTACCAGAACGGTAATTAGTATCCAGCTATTTGTATCTAATTCATCTTGATTTGTTTTAGTTTCATGTCTTTTTGAAATTAGTTTTTATTGATTTTATAGTATTTATGTTGGTAGGGATGTTGATTTGCTTTTGGGCAAGATCTCAATTATCAGGCATTTTAGTGTATCAGTAATTTTTTATGTCACCTATATTTTGTCCATGTTTCCATAATTTGTATGAAAAGTTTGTAATGAAGTTTTGAAATTGCTTTTTCTTTATCTTATTTTTGATGTGTCATAAAAGCAAATATATACTTAATAATCTAGATGAAAATTGTTAGTTTCTGTTGGACATTGGTTCTAACGAGCTTGTTCTATATTTGATTATTTTTCATGTCGGCTGTCATGACATTCAAAGAAAAAGAAATGCATACGGACGATGAAAGCGAAATTGAATACACAGTAGCGAAGCGTGTTGCATCGGTTACAATTGAATCGGATAGTCAAGTGGAAGCAGAAGCGGAACAGCGTTCCGGACGCAAAAGACGGAAAAAAAGGATTGTGAAACGAAAAAACGTCAATGAAAAGATGGATGTCGATATTAATGTTTCTCAGCTCAACACCATAAACAAAGGCAGTGATGTACAGAACGTTATGCTGAAATTGAGTAACAAAATATCTCTGATTAAAATATTTTGCTGGCTATGTCTTTCGGACTTTCATGATCCCAATTTCTATAGTTTAAATTTAAACCATACTCGGAAATTCTGAAAACTGATTAAAATAATTTAGGAATGGACTGGGATGGTTTATGCTCAACAAGTGAGTTGTCATCTTCTGAAACCTGCACCTCCGATGGTCGTGAGGCGGACGATGAGCAGTCAGATTGGGTTGGCCCTGTAAATGAAGACCAAAATTTTCCTCTTCCGCAAACATCAACGAAACAGCAGCGCTTTATTAAGTTAATAGTTCTTATTTTTGAGAACTATTCTTAGTATAAACTCTGCTAGCTAATCATTTCCCGTCTGTTGTTTCCTATTTCTGTTGAATTTGAAGTTTTATGGATCTGTGTCTGTACCTTATATGTATAGTTTTCAATTTTATAATTTGAGCAGAAATGGATTTTAGGACGCGTACTGCATCAGCAGCTCTGCAGCGGAAACTTGAAAGATTTATTCGAGATGATAGCCAACGTGAACTTATTGTGAAACATTGGACTAGTTATCGACAGGTAGCTTTTTCTAGCTTATTTAACTCGAAAAAACAAATCATCAAACCAGTTTAGTATTTGCTTATATAGCTAGATTAAGTATAATGTACAAGTGTTTAGAGTTTAATCTTTACTAAATGCGTTGTGATCATCACAGTACACTGTAATAAGAATGTAGTTGTCGGTATGTTATTTTGAAATCTGAATGGAATTTTGTTGTAGGTTAGTCGTATTATGGAATTCTTTGGTCTGGAAGTATCGAAAAGAGGTCGTGGAACGGTGGTTTTGAAGAAGACACGATAAATATGAAAACTTGCGACCCTTTCTAACCATATGCTATTCTTTGTTGCAGTTGCAATGAGTTATTTATGACAATTATTCTTTAATTCTATATATTAAAATGATATGCATTATCGTATTAATTTATTTCTTGTATCATACTTTTTGGTGCATGCACTTAAAACAGGTTATCAGCTGAGTATTTAATTGATTAGAACTATCTAATAATTTGTTCGTGTGCTTCTGTTTTGCAATCAAATCACAATAAATTTCTTCTTAAATTGTCACTTCAACAATAAGTTTGTCCTGAAATGTATCTTATCTTGCTGCGACATAGTAATTTTGAAGTCCTTTTCAACCATAGTGGGATTGTAATTCGAGGTGGCGAAAAATCGATGGCCTATTAAATTTATGGAGTCATTAAATTTGAAGTATACAATTTTAATGTTGATGTGATTTTATTTTCCTCAGTTTTTTAAATGTATTTTTCAGGAAGTACGACAAAAGCTACTTCAAAATTAGTGCTTAGATACCCTATATGCCTAGAGGAGTTAATCTGACAGGTCGGAGACGTTTGACCTTTAAAGTGTATGCGCCTGTTATTTAAATCGATTTTTATATTTCCTTTTTAAGTTGTGAGATTCTCAGTTGAAAAGTTCGGAAATTCAGTTTCATTCTCTCCTCATCTCATAGAATTCAGTACAAAGAGTAATAGAAACTCTGGTGAAACAAATTTGGATTCGTTCCATTGATTCTGTTGAATGTTTTTGAATGGAGATTATAGGGAGTTAGGAGTACCACCGAAGGGTGCATTCACTGGGCATGATTTTGAAGTATTGGTCAATGAAGCGATACGCCTAATACTAGGTCAAACTGCGCCAAATTATTCGTTCGGTCCGTTTAACGAAATTGAACGGAAAGGATCTGTGGTTGTTCAAGCATCGGACGTGAATCTCATTTGGGCAGCACTTTCAGTATACGGACGCTTTTTTGGCAAACCCATTGCTTTGCATTTTAATTCGGTTAGCTTTTAAGTGCTGTGAGTATTGGGCTGCACTTTTTTTATTTGGTTTCACTTAAGCTAGTAAAATAATACTGAGTTGATAATTTATTCTTATAAAAGTGCACCATCAAGTACTGGTATCAGGATGTTGCTAAAAATATAAGTAGAAAAATAAATTAAGATATGTAGTAAGATATGTTAAATAGTTTTGCTGAACATCTTTTCTAACATCAGATCGTGTATACTGACATACTGTGTGATTCTACTATTATTATTATTATTATTGTAAAATTACCTTAATCTGTTCTAAAGTATTGTAAGTTTTTTTCTTAGGTCGCGAAATGCTATTCTTGTTTTAAACAAATAATTCAAACCAATTGAAATTGGAATATTGCAAATTCAATTATTTCAAATTTCTTTTCAGTTAACTGAAGTTCAAGAACGATAAAATGGATATCTATTTCTCCATATCATGTCTCACATTTGCTGTAGTTTTTATTTATGGCCTGCTGTTGATTTTAGTTTACATTTCATTACCACAAAAAAAACCTCAATCATTCGAGGGAAAGCATGCATTTATCACAGGTAAATCAAAAATTTATTGAATTAATATAAATGAGGATTTTCTCTTAGGATCTCATGAATTTTCAAGATATTCCTATTTCCCTACTGCGAGAACGTTCCACTAATAATTGTTAATATTAATTTAGAGTTTTAAAACTCTAAAAAAAAAAGTTTGTAAAACAAGGATTTCACATTGAATCATTGAAATTTTTAGAACTATTCCTTGTCTTCGTTTGTTAATCTTCCCTTTTGTAATAAAAAATTTCCTAAATTTAAAAGCAGAACGAAACTTTTGCAGGTGGATCGAAAGGAATTGGAAAAGCAATAGCGGTAGCCTTAATACGGCGCGGTTGTTCTGTCTCTTTGGCTGCTCGTAACGCAAAACAGCTGGAATTGGTGTGTAACGAATTGAACGCATTCGCAAAAACCAAGAAAAATGGTGCAGTTGCAAAATATTACAGTGTTGACGTCACTTCATCTTACAATGTGGTGAGGACTATCATGTAATGAATAATTTAAAATCAGTCAAATTAAAAATAAAATAAAAAATGAGAACAAAAATTAGTACCTGACGTCTATTTTCTAAACAAATTTAATAAACTTTCATAAAATACTCGTAATTTTTTTCGTGGAAATTTTATGAATCTTGTTTAGCTGGAAGCAATTGTAAAAGAAGCGGAAAGTGAACTTGGTGATATCAATATTTTGGTAAATAATGCAGGATGTGCTGTGCAAGGCTCGTTTGATTCGCTTGATGTATCAGTATATGAGAAACAAATGTCTCTAAATTTTTTAAGCTCGGTATACTTTCATGCAATATTGAGGAGAAAAAGAGGATTATCATGGTCTGAAGTTCTTTCCGATATTATTTCCATCTTTTTCTCTAGATTTTTTATTTTGAGATTCAACTAATATATCTGAAATTTTCAGAGAATTAAAATTTCAGTGCACTTACAAAATATGTTTGCTTTCAGGTTTACATGACTAAAGCAGTAGTGTCCAAAATGAAAGAGTCACGAGATGGTCATATTATTTTTGTGAATTCTGCAGCCGGTCAATGTCCAATTTGGGGATATACTGCTTATGGAGCAACAAAATTCGCAGTGCGTGGTTTCGCTGAGGCATTGCATATGGAACTGCTTCCATATAATGTTCAAGTATCGATAATCTATCCTCCCAATACAAATACTGAAGGCTACCAGGTTCAAAAATTTTCTGATTGTAATGCTTCTGTGATTGGAATAATTGGAAATTTGTTTTTTTTTTTTATATCTTTGTTAAATTGTTTATTATTGAAAAATCTGGAAAGATATGACAAAGCTTGTACTCTGATCGTAATTCAGCTTGTTTTAATTTAAAAAAAATGGCTTTAAGTTTCGAAGTCTCAAATTTAAAAAAAAAAAGAAAAATAATTGAATAAACCCTCATTTAGCATGAATTATTGACAATGCCGAAGGAATTGAAAGAAATCAATTCTTGCGGAGGATTGTTTGAACCAGAAACGGTTGCTGAATGCCTCATTTATAATCTTTCTCGTGGTAATTATCACACATGCATTGGTTTGGAAGGATGGATGCTTGGAGTATTGTCAGCCGGTGGTGCACCAGAAAAAAGCTTTCTGCAAGCTGCTGCACAGGTCATTTTAAGTCTTTTGATTTGTCTTCTAGTTCTGAATATTCTTGGAATATCTAAGAAATCATCAGAGTTTGATGGTAATTCATGCTGTGATTTTCTCATTTTTTTCTTCCTTGATTCTCTGGTCAGTTATATTTCGTGAATTTTACTGATCTTTCTTGTTTTTATTCAGGTGCTCTTTGGTGGTTTGCTGCGGGCGATCATGCTCATTTACATCGGTCATTTTAACTGGATAGTGGAGAAATGTAAGCGTAAGCGATGAATATCTGATTAAAAGTTTGAATCATATTCGTCCATTGTTTGGTCTTAAGTGCTTGTTCATCTATGTAAATTGCTTCGTGTTTCCAGAATTTCATTTCGATGCATTACTAGAATCTTTTATGTAGATATCATCTTGACCTCAATCACAGAGCAGAAAATCTCGAACTTCGCGATACATGGAAACAGATGAAATTTATAACAAGCTTTAGTGAACCTTGATTCAATAAAATTACAAAGTAGCATCATATTACACCGCGTTAATATAGTAATAAGGAACAAAAAGGATATAATTCGTTCACATAATTTTTTTCAAGCGTGTAATTTGCAATATGGTGCTCCATTCTTGGCATAAAAACTCTCTCCTTCTAAGTTCACATTGCAGCTCTGAAATGAATTTAAATTTGAATAACAGTGAATTAAGTATGCACGTATCTAACGTATAACATTCGTATTCTATGTTTTTGATTTTTTTTGCTTACCATTTTCAAAATAGTTTTGGGAGCGAAATGTTGTTTTAAAGATCTTTAAAGATTGATCAAATTATTTTGGTCTACTTTTGAAGTTCAGAATTTCTGCACATATTAGATAAAACTATGCAACATGATAAATTTACCGTGCAGTTAAAGCAGTTTGAATGGAATGCAGCGCCTAGCGCTTCCACCCATCTATCGCCAGCTTCAATAGGATAATGGCAAGAGACGCATTTAGTTGTGAATAATGTGTTCCAATCTAGAATTCAAAATCATTTCTTATCCCAAATTGTCATACTTTTAAATCGATGCTTATTTATTTGAGATGAAAATGCATGGAAGTGAAGTATTTGAATAATTAGTGAATTATTGAACTAGATATGATGAGCTTGCCAGTTTCACAATATGGTTGTCCTTGTTCGAGGAAAAATGCAGAATTTCCAAATGGTTTATGACAATGCGTGCAAACAAAGCAATGCGGATGCCACTGCTTCTGAAGTGCATTCAGACAGTCCTGTAAAAAGAAATCAGCGAATAATAGTTATCTAGTTATCGTCGCAAACTTTTAGAATCATTCGATACTTGGTAAATTCCGTATCATGAAAGCAAGCAGCTTTTGTTTGTGTTCGAGAAAAAAAGCTGCTTCAAATCAATAAAGGAGCAACTGTGCTTCTTATGATGTCGATCTCACGCTACATATTTAAATATTTTTAATTTAAGAAATTTTTTTGAAACTAACAGCAGTTATCGACTGATTGCATTTGGCACAACGTGGAGCAATTTCAGTTTCGAAGCAACGCTCGCAATATTTACGACCTTTTTCCTCTACAAAACCAATATCCAATAGTTTTCGACCACACAGTTTATTGGAGCATACAAAATGATCTGGACAGTATGCTAATCCATTAGCTAAGACATATGCACCCCTGCAAAGATTCAACGTTAATTTCAAATTATCAAATTTTTAAAGGCTAATCCAAGCAAAGAAATTCCTATTGTTCATTGCAGTCGTCACGATGTATCTAATTTTTAACCTAAAATTACTTATACAAACGTTTGTTTCGGAATGCAAAAGCGCAAAATTAAATGTACTTTATTTCTTGTCTGCAATCTTCGCAGCATGGTGCACGATTACTTTGAGCATGAAGTACACCTCGACCTTTTGCCAGTTCGTCATTTTGCAATTCATGCACATTGGATGATTTGTGATACGAATTCTTGTTGACTGCAAATTTCAGAAATTGAATTTAAAGAGACAAAACAATAGAAGAGAAGTTTATTTTTAAGCCGGGAACTTGAAAATTTTAATTGAGGGAGCGAACAATTTCTACAGTGAGTTATGATTGCTAGTACATGTGGAAATAGAGATATTTCAATATGTTATGGGAATTGAGTTATAGGAGCTGAAATTTGAATATAGATTGCGATCAGAAGTTTGTCTCAAACTTTCCGCATCGGTATAATAAATGCATATACTACAGAAACAGAAAAATGCATGGCATCGGAAGGAAAAGAATGAAAAGAAAGTAAATGAAAAGAAAAATGAGATAATTTGAATTCCACTATACTTATGATGAATGTTTTCGTATAATAGCTCTTTGGATTCTTTGCATAAATTCACAGAATCTTCAATAAGTTTCCGTTCTTATAGAAATCGCAATCAATCGATAGTTTTGCTTTTCTAGCTTTGTGTACCAATCAACTCTTTGGACTGTTGCACTTACACATTCTTTATTCTGATCATATCAGTGACAAGAATTACTTGAGACTGTTTTAGTTGGTGCGCCGACAATTTTGGTTTAGATTTTTAATGGAATTAGTTGCATTGGATGATACTAGTAAATTAGTGTATCTAGTAATCTAACCCATACTCCAACCCAGTATTCATTCTATTAGATGGTTATTTATTATCATTAGTAGAGCTCTTGTTACAAAGATTAGTTAATTTATATTTAGTAACATATAAAGGAAGCATTTTACACTGCACAACATGCTCTACCCATATCAATTACTTTCAAAATTCTAACTTTCCAGAATGCCCATTACATGACTGTTTGTAACTTTTGTTAGGAAAGCAACCAGAAAGTAGTACTGAATCCATCTGTCCATCTATTTGTTTATCCATGTACATATTTATTTCTACAGTAATTTGTCAAAATTTCAAATCCATCTATGACGTGTTACTATTACCTGCGAGTCACCGAATTGGTTTTAAATCAGTGTTGCTATCAACTTTCGAAAATGTTAATTCGTTAATAAGGCACGATGAATCGTTATAGGTTTCAGTTTCGTAATAAGATTGGTATCGCTAGATCACCACTAAACTAAAAGTAAAGTATCAGCTTGTGTATATCGTAATCGAATTACTAGATTGAAAAGACCAAGAAAAGGTCAAAAAGGTGTTTGAAAAATGACACACGAGCAAAGAACATTGAGAAATGACACAGAAGCTACTGGAACGACATGCTGTTTAATGGGCAACTTAGATTATTAGATCTAATAGCGTTATGACGTCCAAACGATTTTCACTGTAAAAAAATATCACCATCCGGATCTCGACAAATGTTTGACCAATTTTCCGCTACTTTTATTACTTTACTTGTATCCGGACATCTTGCATTTTTCTGTTGCTGATAACAACCATTTTCATCCATCAATTTATCCTCCAAGCTAGAGTACCATATCACTAACGTAAAATGTACAATTTTGTTGATTAACTACCTAAATAATTAAACTTTTTTTAAAAGAATTCTTATCGAAAATCAGTTTTTATAAAATCTCTTCTAAAGCCTCTTATGGTAAGGGTTTGAGAAAAATTCCACTGAAGATAAAATTTTTGCATACTTGTCAAGATTTCTGAGAAAATCGATAGCATTTTCAAGCATATATGAAAGTTCCGTTTCCGGATCATGCAATTCCAGCTGATATCGAGCGATACTTTCAATAGCAATTTGTTTATCACATTCTTCAATGTTTTCTGAATTCCTCGATTCTTTTTGTTTTTCCTCGATCTTTTCTTCAACTCCTTCCATTATCTGTTGATTCTTAATATGGGCATCAAGGATATTCCATGTTGTCTTTTCATTTCCTTTACTCCTGTTTTCATCATTGTCGGACGGGTCTTTCACAATAATATCTTGAGTAAGCTGAGATTCTTGAACATCAGTAACAAAGTTCTCTTCCATTTCAGCAACTAGTTCTTTCTTTCCAATTGTACTTAAGTTAGTATTATTTCCAATTTGATCGGAATGATTTATGACATCTGATGATTCTGTTGCACTAGACAACTCCTGACTATGATGCACTTTGATCGGAAGATTTCCCAATTCCATACTATGGCTAATGTCCATCATATTGATATCGCTTTCATCGAGATTTTGCTCTTTCTTTTCGTATTCCTTCCTTTCGTATTCTGAAATTTCTGAATTTTCCCTCTCATGATCAATGTTCTGAGGGACCAAAATCAAGTCTAGATTGTTCTGAATATGTTGTTGCTGCTGGTATTCTTTCGTATTCGTTGGACGAAAACTATCGTACTCATAAATTTTGCTATTCATATTATCAATTAACCCCTCTATATTATCTATATTATGTATCTCTTCCACATTACAGTTGAATTCGTCCGAATATCTCTTCTGTTGTATCATATCTTCTGAATCAGTCGGGTTTCGGAAAAATATATCACATGGCAATCTGAGTCTCATGCTAAAATTACTGTCAATGATTCTGTTCTTTTCCAGATTTTTTTGTCGTAACTGTTCATCTCTTAGCAAATATCGTTTCGGACTTGGAGGCTTTCGCTGCTTTTTTTCATTTTCTTTAATAAATTTTGATAATGGCAGAAGCACTGTATCTTGTTGCGATTCACCAGAGATCGAACTTTTAGAGGCAGCACCAGTAAGATGACTGCATTGCCAATACCTTTTAATTTTATGAGATTCTGGAGGCCAGTGATATTTGAATGCATGCCGACGGGGTGATGTTACTTTCTGGATTTCAAGCGGTAAAGATCGGACACGACTTAACATTTGCGAAGTTTGGTGGGATTGTTGGTCGGACACGTTACCTGCGTGAATGTACAAATGATGCTAGTGTATACAAAGGACATTTGACAAGTTATGAAACGAACTTTAACATGAATATAAGCGTGGTTGAAATCAAATCTCAAACATTTATATAAGCAAAATGCGAATTCAAATAAAAACAGGCATGTTATTTCAGTTATAGAATTATTGGATTCAACTCATATCCAGTTTATTGTCTATGAACTCAAAATGAATCTTTTTTTTTTTTCTACTTTTTAACCTTTTAAGCATATTCTGTAAAGAATTACCATTTTTTAATGCATTCTAGCATTAAGAACTAAATTAGAGTCTGATGACCTACTCACAATCCTCAGTTTGCTTTTCAATTTCATTTTGATGTTGCTTGTCATTGCAGGACTGCTATTCAATTCTTCTACTCCAGCCAACTAATTTTCTTGCTATAGATATAGTTAAAGTAATCTCATTTACCTGAACTCATCGATGAACTGTAAATTTCCTTCTTCAATTCATTTAATTCCTGACCATATTGCGTAACCGCTGGTGGCACACCTCGATTGCTTGGACTAAAATCTTATTCGTTTTAGTTTTGCATGTTTTTTACAATAATACATTTCATTATAACCTACAGTTTAAATAATAATATATTGGAATTTGAGAGAATTACCAAAAATAGAATTAGTATTTCACTTGTGCTTTTATTTTTTGCATTCATTCATTAAAAATAGGTGATGATGAAGAATTGATTTCTCATATGATTCCAACATTCAGTGATTTCATTTCAAAAAAACAAACAAATGAGTGACATGTTTAACTTGATAACTGTTAATTATATATTAGGTTATCCAATAACTACACATTATGCATTAGATAGGTTTAAGTTGTGTGCTATCGCAAATCATTTATATTTTAATGCCTTCATCAATCAATCGAAAATACAGATGTCTATTTCCAGAACGCCTTTTAATATGAATATAATTCATGGTACTCTGTATAATTTTTGTGAGCAATTTTCGGATGCAAATTATGGAAAAACTTGATTTTAGGCAATTTTCCTGAAAGCGATAAGTAATGAAAACAATAATCGAAACTACAAAAGGACTAAATGTGAACTATTTTAAGTTTGTTTGACGGAATTTTCAATCATGAAAATATGGGATGAAAATTGGAAATAGATTATAATAGATTTATTTAATATTGCTGAATCTCGTCTCTAACCAGTAAAAATGTTGATTTTTTAAATCAAAATCGAAACCTCAATTTCATTTTCCGAATACTGTTTAAGTAAATTTTTTTGGCAATTTTGCCTTTTCTGACGATTTGATAATAAAATAATAATGAATTCGAACGCTTTTAAAAGCTGATGAAAAATCGAAATTTTGGCAATATATTTGCTGTCCTATAAATAGCAGAAAAGGGTAAAATTTATTATTTTATCATCAAATCATTTATAGAGTAGAACAATCTGATTTCATCAGAAACCAAATTAATGTTGACAAATTATTTTCTTTTTTCACAGAATGAATTATACTATCACACTGAAAATCTTGAATAGAAAATGTAAAATTTACAGAGTTGTGAAACTAAAGTGGTGCTGTTGTCACTACTAAAATAAAGTGTTTTCAATTGTAAACGAATCTTATGCAGACAAGAAATTTGAAGTATAAACCATTCTCCAAAAAAAAGCTCTATCAGAAATTTTAATCCTGCAAACCGTGTCTAGAAATGAAAAGTGAAGGAAAAATGTAAGTTCAAAAAATTTGCCAAGTACCTGATAGGACTTTGTGTCTTCCATGGTGTTGGACTGATTGAAATCGCTTGCCGAGGTATAACTTCTGGCTGATATGGAGCTAGTAAAGTGTTTCTGTCAGAAGTTGGAACCATTTTGGGTCTCCGTCTGAAAAATAAACATTTTAAATAATTTGATTATATTATAGGATTTAACTGATAGTCATAAAAAATCGGTTTCTTTTATCATGTTTTTTTTTTTTTTTTTTTTTTTTTTTTTTTTTTTTTTTTATTGTACTTTCATTCTATTAACCAATTAAATAGAGCAAAATTAAGCAATTGGAATTCGTTTGATCGTTTGATCTAACACTGTCACATTACCATCGTAAGGACAAAAGGAGGACAAGAAAATTATTCGCAATATTGTTTGCTATTTACTTCACGGCCCACCAAACATCCTAAAAAAGGACTTCGAAGTTTTACAGCTGAAATGATCCTAGACTTGATCGGTTATCATCGAATTCATCATTATCAAGGAGTAACAAAATTAACATACGTGGCAGACCAATGCATCTCGTCACGTCTTGCGACATTATTGCCTCCTCTAAACTGACGACCATGGACATCGCAATAAAATTTGTCGTTAATAAAATGGTACCCCTCGTTCTTAAGTGAGTTACCACATGTTGAACATTGGAAGCAATCACTGTGCATTGTACGATCGTTTGCTCGACACATCACTCCTCTGAAGTGTTCAATTTTTCAGACATATTCGCAAATTACAATGATAATAGCCACCATAACTCTCATTGTTATACAGGTACTATTTTCATCTAGAAATTTGTTTAAATTTATTAATTATCAGTTGGAGGATAAAAAAACAAATTATATATATATTAATTAACTTAGCTCCATTAACCGTACTTCATTTTGTAGATATTCTACTGTTTTATGATTATTGAACTATATTTGTTTGCATTAAATTTTATCTCGAATAAGAGAACGAATGCGAATAACGAATGTCTCATTGCAAGACTGATAAATTATAAAAAAAGAAAATTGTGTGATTCCTTAAAATTGAAGAATCTTTTATACTGTTGCATCTTAATCTGTTGAAATACATTTGAAAAATTTTTTCATAACTTGTTTCATTTCTTCATTAAATCTTTATGGGCTAGATGAAATGAGGTGATAAAATCTGTAAAAGTGATGTTTTTTTTATGATACTAAATTTTCCTTTAGAGGAGATTTATCATCAGCCAAAATTTAAGAGCACAAAAAATTCTTTTACAATGTCTTTCCATTATAATTTTTTAGATATAGTTTTTTGAATTACTAATATCACTAAAAAAACCCATCATAAAGTTTGTTATTCCACCTACATAAGTCCAATTCGACTGATGTCCTCCTCAGTTGTGAAAATTTGTCCGTTTCTGACATTTTGTAGCATAATATTAGATGTTTTCTATCGTCACTGATAAATTAATGATGAATTACTACCAATATCATATACTAAATAACAAAAAAAAAAAATTGAATGCGCTGAAATAATTTAACATAACTTGACTGGCAATGTGCGACCAAACAAAATTTATTCACTGGTAGAACTGTGCTTCTAGGAGCTTTTAAGACGATAATTTGGTAATTTATATTTGGATTTTTCATAAAAAAAATCTTCAATAAGAAAATTCTGAAAGCTAAAATTTTTCATTCAGATCCGAATATATTTAGATTTCCTGGCTAAAATCTAGACCGCAAACTTAAATGAGAACTGATAAAATAACATACTTGATATTGCGTCCACAAATGAAACACATCGGTGCTGCGGAAATATTTTCCACATTCGATCGAGTTTCTACTGAAAATGAGTTAAATTCAATAGAAAGTTCTTTGTTTATCTGATACTGTATTATAACATCATAATGACTGGTGCAATTATATGACAACATTTAAGTTGACTACAGACCTTCACGTATCTGGAATTCAAAACTTTGAAACCTTATGCATAATTCTCGTTAATTCTCTAGGGCTCATAAAAAATTCAAAGTCTAAGATGACAAAATTCTAGAGAAACTTAACTGTGACAGCAGCATACCTTGATTGGCTATAGTTGATCTGATTGGTATCACGTGTGCTCCATTTTCTTTGGAGCGCTCGCTTTCCTGGATAAGACGAAGCGTTTCCGATCGCAAATACGATGGAACTTCTTTTTGTCTGGCTAAATTTGGGCTGAAATATTTTTACTTGCCTAATGAAATAATGGATCTTATTTTTGCTTAATCATTAGAACAATATGGCCGATCCTGCCGGAGAGCTTTTGACAAGTTAAACTTGGAAATTCTAGGTCCAGTTAATTTAAATGTCAGCTTTTCATCTGATGACAACAATATATTGTTGGTATATTTTTCATTCGGTCCAGGTACAAAAATCATTTTAACAACAACGAGAATTATGGAAAAGTTATTATACTGTAAAGAAAATGTAGGTCAATTGTTGTGATATATGGGCCAGCCATGGATATAGCTAGTTCAAGGTTTTATTTTTCTGCAGATGAATACACAATTTTAGGATTTATTTTAATTTGGACCAATGCATCATATTTTTAAAACAAATGTGAGTTGGCTATCTTTTAACGTGCCAAGATTAAGAAAATGTTAAATTGTTTTAAATTAAAGCTTACTCAGTTCCAAATAGTCCACCTGTTTGTTGAAGGTATTGTTCAGCAGCTGTTTGCGGTGAATAAAGAGGCATCGGTGAATTGTACTGTAAATGTTTCACTTCCTGATGATCACCGAATGGTTGAGCTGTAACGTTAAAACCCGGAATTGCGATTGATTCCTGGAAGAATCTCGTTTGGCAAACGTCGAACAATTTGCTCAACCAATTTTGTTCGATGATTTGTGACTGAGTATTTAGTTTGAAATAATAGTTCCTATGGTTCCAAATCTCGTGAACTTCAATTCTTTTTACATTTCAAAATATCTGCCGTATTCGACAATGAATATTTTGAAAAATTGTAAGAGTCTAGAAATTAAAAGACGAAAAGAAACACGAAATAAAGGCAAGAACAACATAATTACTCGATTTTTTTGTGCTATTGTTAAAAGTTATGTGGAAAATGTGTAGGGACTATATTTTCTAAAATTCAAAACCCATTTACAAATCAAGGTTGGATTCTCGACTAATGTGAATTGGAAATTCTGAGAAGAATAATACAATAACTTTAAATTTAAGTGAAAATATACGAGTCCAGAAACTCCGGGCCAAGTGAAAGCTGCTAGTAAATTATAAATAAATACAAATATGGAGACAACCATTCTTTTATATGTTTGGGAAAAAAAATTTTTTGCCAATAAATGTTGTAAAGAAAAATGCGATTGAAAATAAGTTTAAGACAAGATCGCAGTTATAAACAAACATTAGAAACCAAAATTTGGTTTGAAACATGCTTTACAATTTAATCATTTCTAATTCCCTCGAATTCAAAATTATCGAAAAGTGAGTGAAAAATTTTTATTCAAATTTTTTTAGTCAATTAAAATTGAATAAATCTTGAATTCTACTCATGAATAACATGAAACTAAAAGGAAGGCGGAAATTAATTTTGACAAAGTGTATTTTTAAATCAGCTTAGAAAGTTTTATTCATTCAAGTGCCATTCTATATAACTCTCTATTGAAATCGTACTTTATCATCATGTTAATTCAAGACGAACTTTTGCTGTCTCGAGAATTCGAGAATTTCACTATGTCGCATATTTTGGTGCTCATGATTCTCATTTAAAGAAGAGAAACAATGGTAAAAGAAAAGGTGTTAGTTCGATTAGGATTTGCTAATTTTAATCCAAATGAAGCAGATATTACCGGATTCTGATGTTCCAGGGACACTTTTAAAGGCACATTCGGAGGCTCCATCTTTTTAATATCAGTCGGAGCAACGTTGAATACAGAATGTTGAAATTTATTATATTCTGTATTTTCGGTTACCGATGGTTGCCAAATTCGATGTGTTATATTGCCTCCGGTCCTAAAATTATCCATTTTTGTTACACTTCAAATATTTGAGAAATTTTTTCGAAATTTAATTATTAAGAAGAATTTGATATATGCTGCTAGTCTTATTCAAGTAAAAGAAATGTGAAATTTACCAGGGCTTAGGTGTACACGCAAGTTGGTACATATGAAGAACGACTGTGGGTTAAATTGGAATGTTGGAATGGAAAGAGCGCGGAAGGATATCGCCTAGTTGAGCTGAGCGAAAATTTGTCAAAATTAGGGCAATGCATGTGTAGCTCACTTGTGATGTGTGAGATTTTGAAAAATTTCCTCGAAAATAATGTGACACGCACCTCAAATGAATTCTGACAATTTTTTTATCAAAACATGAAACCTGCTGATATTTCCTCTATTCTCCCGTTTTGCCGCAAAATCATCAAGATCATTCCATAAATTTCATATGAATAACAATTGGAAATCAGTGATAATTTTCATAAATCAGCAGAGTCCCAAAATCTTGGCTATTGTGAAGAGAAATTTTGTAAAAAAGTCAGAAACTGAATTTCGGGTTTTGATGATAGTAGCTAAACTGATCAACATAAAAATTCCCAGTTCCTTAAGCTGGTAACCGGAAGATCGGTAATGGTTCAAGCATCGAATATTATCGCTTCTTCTCTGTCTTGTATCATTATAAAAAACAAAAATATAAATTATGTGATAATGAAAGTTGCTGGTTTTGTTACTGTCAATGTTTTCATTGATTTTAACTAATCTGTTCAAGAAAATTCAGGAGATTGAATCCAATCTAACTCACCTATGCACAATCAATTCGACTTTATGGTCTGTTTTCGATAACAACTGTTTTGCCAGTTCAACATTTAAATTTTGGTGACCTTCAAGTTCCACTAGGACATCGCCATTTAGCAAGCCAGCACGATCAGCTAGCGAGCCTCCGATTACCTGTCAAAAATTTTGATATTATAACATGTATATATTTTACCAAGCTAGCAATTTTAGATTTAATGATACATTAACTTATTTTCTATATAGCTTTTTCCAACATAATTTAGTAAATTCTTAAGATTATCGATTTCTGAAAATTTGATTGCTGAACGTCGAATAAATTAAGAAGCACCTGTCACTCAATCTGCATAGCAATATCTTTTAGAAAATCCAACAATTCATAATAAATTTTCTTAATTTCTCATCGATTTCTTTCTAGACTGATTTATCCCTCAAATTTTTAAGATTAATCTAGATTTGAAGAGGATAAATACATGCAAAATCCCGATGTCAAGAAAAGAACGAAAAATGAAATTCTGAACAGCGAAATTTTCGATCAAAAAAATTGACTTCCGGCAAAGGAAAAAGGAAAAACTATTTGTATTCATATCATTAGTTATAGCTTAGCAGTTCATCATAGCAACATGTTTAGTTTTTATAAAGCTTAAACTTATGCGTTGGATTCTAAAAATTAAATCCGAATTTTATGAGAAAAGTCGGATCCACAGAAAAGATCAAATCTTTTTTAATGATGTTATACTTGTAACCATTAAAAAAACAAATCATTTATTGCCTTTTGAGGTGAAGATAAACAACAAGTCATAGTACACTTTTATTCCAATCTTTCTTGATGGGGAAAATTGGAGCAAATATTTTCCGCGAAAATGCAAGACAGTCACGTAGTCATTGAATAAATCGACCGATCGATCATCTTTATTCCGGAAATTCCGGAAATCCTTGGACAGGATTGACTAATTATTTAGAAAACGTTCCGTATTCTTGCGTGTCGCATGCATACGAATGAAAAGCGCGTAATACCGCTCATTAAATGCACTCCGTTAAATCTACGATGAAAATGGAAGATTGAAAGAATGCGGTAAACGAAAAAAATGAATTTCGTGAATTGCTTTTTTTTTTTTTTCACCCCCACGAGGCGCAAGTTTCAATTACTGTACAACAAATTTCGCAAATCGAAGAATATTCTTTTCAGTTTCTATGCTTTGAAATGTTCGTATTCGTAAATCTTTGCCACATTTATTGCTATTTTCAGAAACTTTTCGTTTTAGCAATCTTTTTTGTAAAATGAATTTTCAAGTCCTTGAGAACTTAAATATAACTCAGGTTTTAGTAATATCTATAATGTTCTACTCAAAAGTTGGCTCAAGAGCATTCCAGATCATTATGCAAAACATGAAGAAAACGAAAAGTTAAAATTTAATAAGATTTTAAAGTTTCATTTCGAACTTCTGGAACTATTTAAGTGATAATTTATGATAATTATACATTAATTATGGTGAGTTCAGGTCCAACATCGAAGCCCCATGGCGTGGTCATTTGGCCGCGCGACATCCGCACCGTCACCATTTCTGCTTGAGCCATTGCTGTTACGGAATCCTCCAAAGCAGATTTGGCCACCAAATATTCTGAAAGTTTCTCGAGAATTTTAGAAAGAATTTGTTGACTATGAAATTTCGAAAAACGTCGAAACCAAAAGCATAGTAACAGTTTCTGAATAAGATTCACAATATCGTCCACCGATTTTTTGTCAACAATAATGTATTCAGAATTACAAATAAAAAAATCCAATACTCAATTGTGTAAGGAATTTCAATTTTTTCAATTCCAAAAAAAAAAAAAAAAAACTGCTGAATAATATCCACAAATCATCGGCTTGAAAAAAATTCTGAAGAACGAAACTGAATGCTAAAAACATCCTTGGAGTATACATTTCCTTTTTTTTCTAACGTTTTTCTCTTCCACTTTGCTCAATATTGATGTTTTCTTGAAAGTACAAGAATAGAATTTCAAAATTGAAATGATTATTTTCAACAAGGACTTTGAAAATGTTCAGCGAAGAACTTAGAAGTTTGAATAATATCCAAGAATTACAAATGTACACTGAATACAGTAACATTTTGAAAAATGTTTTACATTTACAATTAAGCACTATTTAGTAATTAAGTTCAAAATATGAACGAATAATCAACTAATGTTTATAAGAAGTCATATTAAAGAAATTAGTTAAACTCTTAATATTCTTCAAATGATTCAAATTTAAATGAAATTTCCTGTCATCAGAATATCCGGAATTCAACTGCAGATCTGACAGTTTTTGTGAGATTCTACTCCGACAAAGATTAGATGCGGAAAATGTCACATTTTCAATATTCTGATTGCTTTATTTTTAAATTTAATTACATCATCAGCGCTTGATCATCTAGTGAGTAAGATATCATGAATGTTACAATAATGCATCCTCAATTATCATTACAATCATATCATCACAACATGCTTATCAAGGGACGAAAAATTTGCGGGTGACAGTTAGTTCGAAATAACAAAGTACAAAGTACGGATTGAAAAATTATTCCCACCTGTTCCCTCCCCGCATGAATTTAATGTAAGCACACCGAATGCCAGTCTATCAAAACTTCAGCCTTCTTCTGTATCAAGTTGCATTTTGTGGATCTGATGCTTAATGCCTGTATGTATGTGTCTATGTGTATGTGTGTATGTGTGTGTCTGTGTATGTATATATACATATGAGTATGTCTGTTTGCATGTAGTGTAGGTGGATGAAGTTAAAGAATCATCGAATGTTCTGACAATATCATCCATTGCTGCGAAATTTAAAAACACTCTATAATATTTTACAACCAAGTGGTACAGCATGGACAACCTACTTAATCTTGTAATTAGAATCTTGAAAAAGATCGAGAAAGTAATACTTCGAGAATTCAAAATCATTTGTAAATAGTATTAACAGGTTTCAAAACTTATCACTAACTTCTTTAATCTCTTAAGCAGAAATAAACAAAAAAGATAGAAGGAATTGAAAGAGAGAATAATTTCCACAAGATATAGGTCGAATGAATGAGCCATATAAAGAATTTACTGGCATAACATTTTATGGCATTCGTTTTCTAACTTCCAAAGTAAATTAAACCTATTCTGCGAAAGCGATCATTAAAAAGAGTCACTTTGATCGTTTTAATCCAGTTCATTCCATTTAAATTCTAAACTACTTTTGACAATACACAGTTGGATAGTTTCTCTACCAATAAATTGTTAGCAAATAACTGTACTTGATTTATCTTTATATCCTGAAGTGACGTTGGAAAATGTTGGCTGTGATATTCAACTTTGCATCAATTATCACATATTGTATTTACAGGTTTCAAACTTGGGCTCAACTGTGAACCGGCTTAGTTTAAACTATTTGAGGAGTTTGTAAGGAATAAATAACTTATTATCGAAGAAGGATATAAGAAATAGCCTAGCATGAAACATTGCTAGGTAGACAGCATATGGAAAGTATCTATTTATTAATTGTTTTTATATTTAACGTTGTAATTAAATCATTAGCGAATTTCAAAACAAGAAATACAAAGAGGTAGTCCAAATTCGATCAAATTAATTGATTAAAGTAAATGCACTAATCTATTGTGGACAAAAATTTGCAACTTTTATGGTATTTGATTATTTTTATCATAAAGCCATCAAAATTGCTTTCACCTAAATAGTTATCAATAAATTATTAAATTTCTGCTTGATAGAGATAATTTCTTCTGCATAATATTCCAATTAACTCTCTATGACTAATTCCGTAAAACTTTTATTTAATTTCAGCGTGAAATTATGCAGTCATGCTTTTGCATAACTTAAGTTAGTTTCGATAATTTATTTCAAATTTTAATTGCTCACTTACAAACGGAATGAATTCGCATTCTGTTGAAGAAATTTTCTGCAATAAATAATTTTTGTGGATAAATGCAAAAGTTTGGACTTACATAAGGTGTGTGTGTGTGTGTGTGTGTGTGTGTGTGTGTGTGTGTGTGTGTGTGTGTGTGTGTGTGTATGTGTGTATGTGAGATGATGGACAGGGAAGAGCATTAAAATGATTGATTGCAATACAGTGCATGTGGGCAATACATGAATGCAAGCAAAAGTTTGAGGAGGGAGTTGAAGATGGTCTTGGCAATTGGAGTTTTAGTTGTCGAGAGGTTCAGTCAGCCAACAATGAACTCTTTGCTAGAACTATCTTTCTGTTCAAATCTATCACTTACAATATGTTAGTGATTTTTCATATAAAGTTGAAAATCAAAGATTAAAAGATGTGTATGAATAATAATGTGTGTGTGTGTGTGTGTATTTGAGAAAGAGAACTCTCTGAACAGATCACAACATTCCAAATAATAAAAAACTTGCGCTGATACAATGAACTCCCCTCCCCCAATCATCAAATTATTTGTTAAACTTTAAATAATCACGATTAAATCAAATATGCTTTAAAATAATTTATAAAATCACTTTAAAATTTTTAAAATCGAATTAAAATATCAAACATTGTAATAGTATAACGATCACTAAAACGCCGAGGTAATCGATAATTGAACAACGAATCAAAATTTAAAACGTTCACATAGATGAATTAAGCACAGTTATGTATTCCATTTTCATCTCGAAGATGTTCGAATCGATTTATTAGTAATTTTACAATGACTCGCAGTTTGCCTATTTGATAAATAACAACATAACGGATGTTATTAATCAAATTAAAAAACGGAATGTGTGTGGAATTTGTTTCCAATTTATTTGTGGTAAAAAAAAAATAAAAATGGACATTGGTTGTTGACATCGTTCTAAAATATCTTTATAATGACAGACATTGAAGGCAATTTTTTGTCAATCGAAAATAAAATCTGTACAAAACTTAATAAGTATATATTGCTTAGATAACCTGATCAATATCAATTGAGATATCACTGATCCCATCACATTAATAATTACAAATGAATCTATGATTTATGCTAGAACAATGATACACCGAAATTAGGTCAGTCATAACTTCTCTTCATATGTTTGTGATGAGTGATATGGCATTATGAATGATTTTGATAAAATGAGAATCTGTCGGGAAGAGATTAAAGAATGTTAGATGTGTAGAAGTAAGATTACAGAATGTTACGAATTTGTACAAAAATGACGCCATATTTTAAAAAATCCCGGAAAATTATGGCAGTTGAAGTGGTTGCTGCCGTGTACACAGAGAAAAGAATGGAATGAAATGAATACATCAAAGGAATGAGAAGTTGCTGAAAACTTGAAACTTAGCAACTTGGATAATAAGACGAGCTTGGTTTGAAGGGCAACAAAATGGAGAAGAGTTTGTCCAGAGTTAAATAGCTCCGTCCGATGGAATTGTATTTGAAGAAATGAGCTTTCGCAGCTGTTCTTCGAATACATCCAAACAACTGCATCCAACTATGCACCACTGCAAGTGCTTATAAGTCAAAAACTAGCTCTCGAACTCCTCATCTTTTTCTACTCCCATAGCTACACTGTTCTTCTCTAAAATGATCCCAATATACACACAATAACGAATTTTTTTGAATGTTCCCCAAAAATGTGCACATTGCGTAAAGAATTTCAGCTTTCAGACTGTCTTATCTTATTTTGTTCCGGCTACTTTTTAGTGTCAGCTTAATCCAATGGTTTCGAAGATAATACAAAATTATAAGTTTAACTATAGGCTTCTAAATTATAGGTTTCTTTTTTTTCTTTTGTTTACCAATACTTTTTGAAATTCAATTCATTCATTGCAATTATTTTAAGATCATATCTGTTAAACGCGCAATTCAATTTAACCTTCATTAAAAATATGCAAGTAATATTTGAACATTTTCACTTCATAACCACTACAGTTTTCATCCAAGAATGTTTTTATCCTAAAAAATTTCGATCGATTTCAACCACCTTCACGAGATACATGTTGTAGCGATGGTTTAATTATTAACACAATGTTATGAAAATGAAGACAGGCCGCCCAATACCAGAAAATCAATTGAAATACTCTGTGGTAAATACTATTAGAATCAAGCAATCTGCTGCCTTACAGAAAATAATTATTTTCATAGTAACATATCGTTGTTTTTGCTTATCGATGATAAAAATTTCAGAATATTGTAAAGAAATTAAGGAATATAAATTATAAGTTTTTTCGACACTTCCTGATTTTGATAGAAATTTATCCCTCCTACTGAGTTTCTCTTAAATCGGACTCACGATTCTAATATTTCAGTTTAAAAGAAGTTGGAAAAATTAAAATTTCACCGAACATGAAGTTTCTTCCTTCTGATAGGTTTGCTGCACATTACAAAGCATACTTCACGATGTGCTTCATGTATGGGATTCCTTCATCATTCATCAGTTGTCATTTCAGGTCCTTCGAGAAATTTCAATGTTCCAGATTTGTATTTTCAGTTTTAAAAATTATAATACAAAATTCTTAGTAGATCAAATGGAAAGATAATTTGGCAGCATGATAAAGAGAGGAGCGGTGATCCATGACAAAGTGAAATAAAAGTCAATCTTTTTATAAGAATCGACTTATCAAAAGTGGATTCACATTATAAAACATCTATTTTATTATAAATTAAAAAAAATTGACTGTATATGGAGTAAAAAGAAGAGCGCATGAAAAAGGTCTAAAGCAAAGATTATGACATGTTCAATTTCCGGAGAAAAACATCGGGATGAACAACCGCAGAATTCATGAACTTCGATTGGATGATGTCAGATCAATTATTTTTTAACAAGTTGCATAAAATAGGGAACAAAGTGAAATGATTGATAATTAATGCATCTAACTTGGAATAAAAATATTTCATGACCGAAAACCTGAAGGGTACTTCTCATTTTTCTGTGATCTCAGAATAATTTAATTTATATGAAACAGCACATTGATCTGCCGTTATCAGCATACCATCGTTTGTGTTCTTTTTCTGATTGATGAACTGTTAATTGCCCTTCAATCCTAATTTGTTTCACGATATCTTCAAAAATCTGTAACAATTAGTGTTATTATTTGAATTTTAGAATACAAATTATGAAAAACAAATATTTATCGAAAATTGGGAATGTCGACGATTTTCCAGTTACGTGCTTCTTATACTTTAATTTAAGGCCATTTATCAAATTTTGCATACTCAGACTTCTCTCAGAATCGTCTAATTTCAAATGGCTTTTTCAAAACAAATAATACTAATCCGATTATATAGTTCGTAGTTAACGCTTAAACTTGCAAATTTTCAAAGTCTTTACTTTGTAATCAATCAGATTTGTTTTAGCAATTTCGATAAATTTTTATTCTGGTTGCTTTGAAATTTAAATTAAAGCGAAAACAAATAGATAAATATGCAAATTGTCTAACAAAACCTCGATGACGCGGATATTATTTTTGGCTGATGCTTCACAAAAAGTTGAATTATATCGAGCTGCATACTGTTCGCCATCACTTCTTGATACTTCTCGATTTCTGATATCGTCACATTTATTGCCAACCAGAATCAACGGAAACTGCAACTTATATATTACAAGACATCTAGCTTGGTTTTTCGATCTAAATTTGCTTAAATATTTTAAAATTTAAGTTAATCTATGGAGTTTTGAAATTTATTGTACACTCAAATTATAGAAGATTTTTGTGAGATTTCTATAAACTTTTTCAATTTCTTGTAATCAAAATTGCTGTTTAAATTTTGAGCATGTATTTGACGAAGCACTAACATGATATTTTTGTCGAACTCGTAATAAACTTTGAAATATTTCAGCTGTATTTGTAAGACTTGATGCATCAGTAATTGAATACACTACGATGAAGCCATCTCCATTTTTCATGTATAAATCGCGCATTGCTGTAAATTGTTCCTGCAAAAAGTTGAATTGTAGTAAATTCTGAGATTCTTGAATTCAAATAACGGTAAAATGAATTGAATTTTCGAAATTTTACCCTTATATTTCACTAATGCTAAACTTCGCGAGAAAAAAGTGATTTCAAAGATTTATATCAAGTACTACTTGAATAATCATATTTTCCTGTTTTATACTATAACATCTGATAAAAGCAAAAAATGATATTATTTAGGCAAACAGGACCAGTCATTCTTTCAAATTTCACATCTCGAATGTTTCTGTCTTTTGAGTGAAAATTTAGCAATATAAATAAATGAAATCAAAACTTATAGTTCCAGCAGTGTCAAGGACTTCCAGAATGCAGGTCGTCCCATCAACAACGATTTCTTTCTTATAACTATCTTCGATTGTTGGATCATATCGTTTTAAAAATATTCCTTTAACTAACTGTGTTATCTGCAATTTAGCAAAAATTATCAGAAGTCTGGTAACAAAAAAAAGGGGAAAAAAAAAACTTATTAATTCAAAGGACTTTACCAGAGCACTTTTCCCAACACCACCACATCCAAATAGAACAATTTTATATTCAGGCATAGATGTAAATTGCACTCGGGTTGACATCTAGAACAGATCTGATTGATAGATTAGTGAATAAAATCTATATAAAAGATCAACATTTATTTTTAAATAAACACAATCAGTGACAGAACATGGAAAAATTATTGGTTTTGTATCATCAGATACGCGAGAAAGGAAGATAAAATAAGAAATTTCTGTCTAGGTCTTTAGAAATATTTAGAAAGTAATCGAAAATATTTTTATTCTGATGAAAAGACTATCTATTCAATAACTGGTCCGAGTTTTAATTATATTTGCCACTGGATTAGGGTTAAGGGGTTGATACTAAAATTGCACTTGTGAGTCTTCGGTAGAAACTCTCCGAAGATAACTCACGTCTTCAATTCGATGCTCGTCTTCCCGTTTTCCTTTCTTTTTTCCGTATTTTAGTTTCAGCTAATTTTTCCAGTGCGGAAGTCGATGAAACTGAAAGTCAGAAAAGGAGTATACCCCCACATTAACCACATTAACCAAAAATCGTGATCATATGGAATAAAAAATTTATCCCGAATCCAGAATTCAATATATTACCTAATCATTGGCTTCCGAAATCGTTGAAAAACTCGCATGTACTACCTTTTTATAATTAAATTGCCCATAGTTAAAATAGAATTCTCATAGATAATCTAATTATAATTAAATTTTCCACAGTTAAAACATAAAATATTCGGACCAAAACAACCCAGGTCCAATATAAAATAGAAAATGAATGAAATTCACATGATAAATATGAAGTGCAGAGAAAGAAATGATTGAAGTTAGATTTATTGCTGGCGGTTGGTGCAATGCCGACCTCAATTTTCCTTAAATGAGACGACGTCATTTGTTAAAAGCCCAAACAATTTTTGCATATTTTATTTCATACAGTCCTTAATGATTAATTAATAATTTAACAATTTTTGAATATCACTATTATATCATTATCTGATAAATAAGTGTGGTTGTTTTCCAAACGCATAGCTTAAATTTTTGCAGGTTTAATCATATTTTTTTTGCAACCAATATTTTCAAGCAAAAATTTCAGGACCAAATAAATTTCTGCAAAAAAAAAACCCATTCTTTCCAACCTCAAATTCTGAACATATCAAGTTCTCACTGGTGATAGAAAAAAATGTTCAAAATTCGTTGAGGAATCGATCAACTGGAAGTTTTTTAAAAGTTCGAAGATTTGCTTCATTTGCAAAATTTCCAGTGAAAGCAATGTTTGGTAATAAGAGAAAAATTGAACAAGAAGATAAAAATGAGCACTATTATTCTCGAATGATTAATTTGGAAACTAAAAAATAATTCATCTTTGATGCTGCGAACAACAATATTAATTTTAAATATTACAATAAATTTGATTAATATGAAATAATCGAACGAGCGATGAAAAGTAATACAACGCAAGAAACTCAAAGAATTGCGAATGTTTTCAGATCCAAATTCATTTGGATATTTTTTGACGAGTTTGTTCTCTCAAATGAATAAAACAAAAATTTTAATCCGTGAATCAAAAGTGGCTGAACTGCGAATGAATTCCTGGATAAATAAATTGTTTTTTTAAGAACTCAGAATAATAAAGAAAATGGAACAATGAACAAAGTCTTCAAGAAAAATTAAATTGGTATATATTAGAATTGCGGACTGATTAAGAGAAATGGGTGAAATCATCAAGAAAACACTTTTTTTTTAATCAAAATTAAACTTTCCATTAAGATTTAAAACTTTGAGTCGCAACTGGATGGTGTCTATCTGACATTTTCACATTCACAAACACAATTGTGGCGAATTTTTCAATTTATATTTAAAGCTATTGTGTGGTTGACTCACTGAATTAAGGAAAAATTTCCGATACTTTTTGTTTTCCGGAATCCTGCTGTACTACCGTGACCAGTCCAAAAATTTCTTCAATCGGTCGTTCGGAAAAAATTCTTCTCATTCATTTTGCGCTAGAGAAATAATAGGATCAAAAATGGTACTTTTCTTTTGATTTCTTTATTCCTCATACAACTCTGCACAATGGCTTTTAGATGAATATTTGATTATCCTATTTTTAAGATTATTTAGAGGATGAAAGCGAATTTATATTAGCAAATAAGTTTCAAGCCTTATCGAGAAAAGCTCTAAGCCGGTAAAACTTGCTTCATTTATTGCATTAGTGCAAAGAGTAGGGAGAAAAGATTTGTTTTTTGTTGTGGTGCGAGAAAGTTGCGATCGAAAAAATGGAAATGATGTTAAACGGCTTGAAATTTTGTGTTGCAATGCAAAATTTTAATGAATATGCCAAGCATCCAATCAAAATTAGAAAATTTTTTGCGATCAAATACTCAAATTATTGGATTTCATTTATTAACTTTCATTTATTTGGTCTAATTAAAGTTGGAAGTCCAAACTTTTTGTAGAGGTTGGCCATTATCGGGAAAGAATACCTTTTTAACTACTTCTCAATCGTTGTTGTTTAACGATGACATTGAAATCATCAGGACTTACCGATCATGCAAAGCTTTTTCAGGAGTTGCGAGGCCGTAAGTGACGCACGAAATTACTGCTAGTTAAATACAAGTTCAAATTTTGGAATAAATTTTCTCGAAATTTTTCATTTAATAAAAAAAAAAAAAAAAAAACTATCACTAATCAGCATTAATTTTTTTTATAGTCAGAATTACTAGCCGCAAGAAATCTTTAATGTGATCTACTTGATTAAAATTTTCTTGGATTAAAAAATAAACCTTTCATCATTAGTATTAACTACGAAATCACACAGTAAATAGCATTTTTACCCTATTTTATTTCAGGTTTTAATATATTACGATGTGAAAACTTAATCGATAATTTTAAAATGAAATATTTTTTAATCGGTAATAGATGAAAAAAAAAAAAAAAAAATTACCTACGTCTTTCTGTGCTTTTCTATTTATTCAATATTTTTTATAGACAATTTCATTTTCAGAACGGAAACGCTATTGTAACGAATAAGCGTAGTTAATGTTGTCCCATTTATGTTTTTAAAAGATCCTCAAATGAGCACCAAGAAATTATTGAAGCAATAAAATGAATTCCAAATCTCTTTCCTTGCAACACTCTTTCTGGATTTTTACATTTCGAAAAAGCTGAAATTCTTTCCATTCGAAAACTCTTGAGTTGAATGATTTTTTTAAATAAGAAAACTTTAATTTCAATGCTAAAATACTTCATAAATTCTGATGCAAGAATTCCAACAATAGTCGAAAACGATTTTAGTAAATTTCCAAAAATATGATCATTTAATCATGAGAACGACTAACTCTCATTCATTGATACAATACAGTACGGTATTTCATCTGGTCACAGTTTAGCTCCCGAAAATGGTCAAGCTTTTTTCGATTCAATTTCTATGGCTCTTATCTGAGCAACTTTTTACATTGCAAAATTGATGCACAATGACATCTTGTGTCCATGTATACAGTAGGAACTTCGTCAAGTGCGAATTTCTCATAGTTTTGAACCAAGATAGCGATGATATAATGTTTCTAGGATACATGATGATTTATTGTATGACATTTTTTTCCATTAATTACAGTTAATTGTTATTTTTCGTTTCTATGTAGGGGTTGCATATTGGAATTGCCTAATGCGTGTATTTGTTTGCATTTTTGCACGAGAAAATTTGCGTGATGTGTATGTCTTTGAATTATTGATTACAGATTTAATGACTAGACTGCAGTCTTCTTGCAGCAGTAATTGTTGGATGAGTAGATGCAAACTTAAAAGATTAAAGAATGATGTGAGAAATGAAGGAACAAATGAATAAGATGTCATTCATTTACTATTTTATTTTCGTTTCCAGCTATATTTTTTTGCAGTACATTTACTTGTCATATTGATAGATTGCATTGACCATGAGCAAGTTTTTTTGAAATTCATATTTTCTCATGGCTTCTTCTTTAAAATTAAAAAAAAAATTTAATTCCTCGATGATTTCCTACATATTCAATTTCTCGGCATCCTAGAATTCCATGTACATTATTGTATTTTGGATGTTCCCAAAAAGTGAAGTTCAACAATACAGAATACTTGCAGATATTGAAAATTTCTAAATAAATGGATTTTTTGAGATTAGAAAGTTAACTTTCGAATATTTCTTAAAATACATATACATGTTCTTTATCGATATAGGTTCGAATTATAATTTTCTGGTAACTATAATAGAATTTGAAATAGCTCAGCGAAAATTTAGTGAATTCATTTGTGGGTATGCCGAAAGAAATTAAATTTAAATTTGATTTTCAATAAATTCGAAATTTTTGATAATTTGTAAATTCATCTTTCTTGCAAATATTTCTTGCCAACGGCTTCTTATTGTAAAAGCAGAAAGAAATATAAATAAATGCAAAGATTCTACACTGATTTAGATCGCAATAAACGCTTCTGTTAATAAGCAGTGCAGCGAAGAAAAATATTGATTTTTCGCATTTCAATAATAATAATTTATAATTCTAATCGATAAGGATGTAACAATAATGAGTACATTTAAAGGAACGAAAAGAAAAAGACCATGAAAACGTATTGATTAAAAAATGCTTGAAAAATTAAACTTTTTTGGGAATTAACATAGTTGTAAAGAGTAGACTATAAAATGACTTACTGACCTTTCCACATCATTAGCGATAGCAGTAAACAGTAAACAGATGTCCACATTTGATGATTTGAATAGTCTTTGAGAGTAAGGAAATTAGAACTGGATTGACATTACATCGGTTATGTGGATAATTAAAAACGGTTCATTGTTAGTCTTAAATTTAAATGTCTTTGCAGATTTATTCTGAGATTGGGCAAAAGTAAGGCTGAAGTTTTCATATTGGTCAATTATCATTATCATATCTCCAAATCCGCTAGAATATGGCCTCAGTACTATTGAGACTCACAATGATTTTACCTGCCTACAGCTATTCGTATTTTACAGAAGCTCTAATACACGAATTGGGCCGTCTAAATTACTGCAGACCAGTCTATTAACAATCAGATCAGATGTCTCTTTGACTTACTTGAATACTTGAATACGGAATACGAAATACTTGAATACGGAATTTTTGAGTACTTGCCTTATCGTGTATCAATATGTTTAATTTTTACTTTTCATACACTGTGATCCAAAGGTTTAGTTTCGAAAGATGTCGAAATAGTGTTTGTGCTTTAAAAGTAATCATCGACGAATACTTCTTCCTCAGCATTTCTTCAATTTTCCGTATCATTTGTCAAGATGAGACAATTAGTAATCAATAACTCGTGACTATTAATTAATTAAGGAAGGAAATAATGACAAAATCCACCAAATGAAGAGTAGAAAGATCTAATTTGATCAAAGGGATGGCGTTTTCACATAGGGTCGGGAGTACGAGCATTTTTGTTTGTTTGTTTTGCAAGTTTTTCGGGCGTTTTGCTGGGATAGGTAGGATTAATAAGTGATCCGTCCTAATTAGCGGTATGTATTGGTCTTAGTAACATTTTAGTACGCTTTGCCTAACGAATGATTGGCTTGGATCATTCTCCATAATTTCGAAACAACAAGTTGCTGAAAACTTTGTTCTAGAGTTTCAAATTTTATCTGAGTACTTTTCTGCAATAAATATAATGAGTAGGTAATTTGAAATTTGAAAAAAAAAAAATTGAATTTACATTAATACTTAGAATATCTTATGATATTCGGAATTTTGCAGGAATTTTTGAAGTAACAAACCGAGATTTCCTTATCGTGTATATTTGATGTTGTCAACAACTCAATCGTTGACTTGCTTATCTCGAATTAATGCTGTAAATCTAAAATATGGTTATCGAGGATTGGTTTCCAGTGCACAATGCACTCCGAACAACGAAATTTACCGTTTCCGATCACATGTTCTTCAACAAAAGCAGGTTTTAACTTTCAATATTTATTGCCTCTTGAACTTATTAGATTACGTCGGATTAGCAGAACTGTAATGTGTCAGAAAGAAACTAGAATTCTTTATGGAGTACTGTGTTGTGTTAATAAGTATAGAGCATTGACTGACTTTAGGAATATAATAATTGGATTTTGATGATGCAAGGCATCGCGTGGAATAATAATTATTCAGGAAGTGTGGTTTTATTTTTATTTTAAAAGAATCAAGTACAAGTTCCAATCTCAGAATTGTTCGAATTTTCTTGTTTGCACTGAAATGCATGAAGTATTATTGTTCTTTTGTGGTTAAACTTATGAAAAAAAAGATAAAAATTCGCCGCAAACATTAATGTTGGAGTTGTATTATATGACAAGAATTCGGAGCATTCTTTTAATTTTTGCAATTTCATGAACTCTGTTAACATTATTTAACTGTTAGGTTTCACTATTTGGTGGTGATTCATCCAGTGAATGCTCACTCACTGTGCATTAAATTCTGAGTACTCCAAACTGGATATTGCTGTATACTCTTTATCAGACGTTTATTAAATCCGTTTTGAGCTGATAAAAATGATTTATCTTTAATTCGATTCCTTGGAATTTGAAATATTTCTTCTTTGTTTGATGTAACTATCACTGATTTTTTCACTAACATCAGCATAATAATATTGAAGCGATAGGAATTCTCTTTTAATATATACAACGACTTAATTATTTCAGGCTGAATTAGCTAAATATGGCGGACGTCAAATGGTGACGTTACTTCCAGGCGATGGTGTCGGGCCAGAAATGATCAATCATGTCAAGCATATTTTTTATCATGCTGATGTGAGCATAGAAATTCTGGTTGTCTATGTGTTGTCATATTTTCGCATTGTTTTTAAGTCTTATATTCAAACTGCAAGTACAAATTTGAATTTTACAGAAGTATGATTGTTCGCTACAAAAATATAAACATCACATTTCAACATATTTCACTCTTCTTTAAAATTTCAAAAAAAAAAAAAATATTGAAAAGAGTAGCACTTATATTTTGTAACAGTAATTGCTAATAGGTTCCGGTAGACTTTGAAGAAACGCGGTTAAACTCCGATCTCACTCATCTGGATAGTGATATGGAACATGCTTTATTATCAACTCGCCGAAATGGAGTAGCTCTAAAAGTTTGTTTTTAGTTTTATTTATTCATTCTCTTTCAGTTATTTTCTATGTTATTTAATACTTCTGATGTATAAACAGTTGTTTTGCAAAAAAGGAGAAAGTTTATATTAAAGAAGCTGCAGAAACTTAAGGTTACTTCTCCTAATTACATTCCAAGTTATTTTACGTTTAAGCTCGTTTACTACATAGCAACTTTGTCTGAGATCATGCAAGTTAGTCAGATCAGAACAAAGGGATTGACATTATTTACCATTCTCATGCAAATACTTGAATATCAAAGTAGATTTCCTCTGAAAGTTTCTAAAAAATAACACTGAATAAAAGAAAAATTTGTTGTATACATTGTTGGAAATTCAACTTTACATAATTTTTGGACACTTGTGAATGAAAAAGGGACAAGAACACCAAGTTCAAGTTATCGCTGCTAACTCCAACAATAGTTTGGTTACGTAAAAAAATTTTTCCATTTATTGGAGCAGCTTTTCTTTACTCGATCAATATAGATTTTATAAATTTTAGAAAGTAAGATACAAATTTTAATAATGTTCATCACAACAGAGTTGTGCGAAATGACGATGTCCATTCATGATGTCTAGTCATCGTAGAGATTATAATTAGTAATGCTAAATATTTCACTCATTTAAAAGTGTAGAACTTTTAAGGGCAACATTGAAACTAAATTTGATATTCCACATTTTAAATCAAGGAATGTTGAATTGCGACGACGTTTGGATCTTTATGCCAATGTTTTGCACTGTGTAAGCATACCTTCAATTCCATCACGATACAGCGATTTGGATATATTAGTCATAAGGTTATTTTGCCATACAGCACTTTGAGAATTCAGTTTTGAGAAAAATACGAACGTAGCGCTCGTTTCACGAGATATTTGTGTTGGTCAAATACATTAATGGGAAAGAATGATTTTTTGACAGGAAATACCAAAAATCATTACATTAAGATGTTTAATGTTATTTTTTTCCTGTCCGTGTTTTCAACTTTTTTTTTAAAAATGAAAATAAGATTTCCAGAGAAAATGTGGAAGGCGAATATTCTGGACTTGAACACGAAGCCAAAAAAGGAGTCGTTGAAAGTTTGAAGGTTATTTTTGATCACTTATTAGTCATAGATTTCTGATAATAATTTGGTATAAGTTGAAATTGTCAGAAGTTATTTACGAAAACTTTCCTAGAAAACTTGTTCGTTTGAAATGTATTTAGAATTAAGAAAAATATTTTCCAATTTGTATTCACTGCTTTCTTTGTAAGAATTAATTTGTAGATTGTTACACATACAAATATTGAACGAATTGCACGCTTTGCATTCGAATATGCGATAACTTACAAAAGGAAGAAAGTTACGGCAGTTCATAAAGCTAATATACAAAAACTTGCAGATGGCTTATTTCTGAGGGTGGGCATTCAAATATTTGTGTTATAATGGTTTTTGTCTCTTCGCATGATCTTTTATTGATTGGCATGATTCATATACATAAATACAATTTAACTGAAGATCTAAGATTTTAAACCTTTTATCTGTCTATTCATGTGGCAGTAATACCAAGTTGTTATGTTCAAGTCTCTTGATAAAGTATTTAGATTTAATCTTCAGCATCATCTTTTGAAGTAGCTTCGGACTTGTTCGAGTTTATTGGTAGAAACAGTTTAATCAGATTTCATGTTCTCTTTGTTATAATTTTGTAATTTTTCAGATATGTAAGGAAATAGCGGATAATGAATATCCACAGTTGCAGTTCGAGTCAATGATTATTGATAATGCATCGATGCAGCTCGTTTCTCACCCACAGCAATTTGATATTATACTTTTACCTAATCTTTACGGCAACATAATTTCGAACATAGCTTGTGGCCTCATTGGTGGACCAGGATTAGTATCAGGTGTCAACATTGGTTCCAAATATGCTATTTTTGAAACGGTGTGTAATTTAGCAGTTAAATATTCTTGTATTTCTTATTCAGTTCTACAAATGGAAACACATAATAAGATAATTTTAATTGTTCTGTTTGGAAAAATACATTATTCTTGGATGACTTTTTTAGAATCTTGATTTCATAATTTGTGTGTGATTTTAGGGGACGAGAGGTAGTGGCACTAGTATAGCTGGCAAAAATATTGCGAATCCTACTTCCTTCATTCGAGCTAGCGTGGATATGCTGAAATATTTGGGATTGGATAATTATGCAAATTTGATCAGTGATTCTTTGTTTATTGCACTTACAGAGCGCCATATGCATACTGCTGATATTGGAGGTAAGTTTATCGTTCCACCTTGAGATTCTGAAATTAAAGTTTTCGTGTTATTTCGCATTAGATCTAAAGTAGATAACCTTCATATCTATAGTTCGTAATCTTGTTTGGTTGGTTGGCTAGCGAATTAGTACATTTTCTGTTTCTTTCGAAAATTTTTAGTTTCAAGAATATTGGATGAAACTTTCATAAAACAAAAAAGAAATCAAATTAACAAATGAAACTGGACTAACGTTTCTTAGTTTTGGAAAGTAATACAGATATACAAATTAAGTGATTTTTTGGATAAGAAGCTTTTCTACAAATATTTCGTAATCAAATTATCCTTTACGTTAACTACTTTTTCCAAAAGGTGATGTAATTAGATATATTGAGCCTTACTTCACATTTCAGTATTGTAATGTATGTTTCATTTATTCTATATTTATAAAGCAGCTGAATTATCATCAAGAAAAAATTGGCTTTTTGATGACTAGTGTAAATTATTGTAACTAGATCTTTTTTTCATTTCCTATAACTATTTAATTCATTCACTTTTTTTCGAAGTATATCCAATAAAATATCAAATGTAGTAAACCTAAAAAAGAGACTGAACTTTACTTAATAATCACTGATGTGACATTGTTTTGCCATCCTGAAGAAGTTCTGTCGTAGGTGCGGCTAAGACGAGTGAAGTTGTGGACGCAACAATGGAAATAATGGATCAGCTGAGGGATAAATATATTGAATGATCAACATTTAAAACGATCGATGGCAAGGTGTCCACTGCCACTTTTAAAAGCAAATTCATTTAATTTCAGCTGAATGAGTTTTGTGCATCAATTTTCGTAATAATCCCATCCATAGTATATCTAGTCTTAATCAATAGTGGGTAAATATTAGAAAATTATTGATTGAAAAATTTTTTTTTTCCAATTAGATTTTTGAGTGACCGAATCATTGTCCAGTTGGAGCATTGACAATTTACAGTTGAGTATTTGTATCTGCTTTAATAAAATTTCTTGAATATTTGTATTTAAAAATTTTTTCATTTGTAAAGTTTAATGGGATGTTTGCTGTGTGTTTTTTTCTCTGTTTTTTTTTATATTTTAAATGAAATATTTGCTTTATTAGGAACAGCACTATTGATTTGATAAAATCTGCTTTTGCTCATTTCTATTCTTGAACACAACTTGACTCATTATTTCAGAAATCTGTTCAAAATTATTTTATTCTATTTTGGCATCTCTCTTTCATAGTATTTATCAGAGTTTGGAAACTCACATTGTTGCTTACTTGGTAATGCTACTGCTCATCATTTATTAGCGGTTATCTCAAATATTCATACAAACATACGCACATACCTTTTCCACTAATTGCTTTACACCAACATTGTTGATTCAGTACTAAAGAGAACTGACTTCAATTATTTAGTTTTTTGAGCCCACATTAAATAAAAAAATATCCAATCCACTAAATCGAAAATTGCTGCTCGTATATAAATAGCTTTAGTTTCACCACTGATGACAAGTTATCTCCATTTTTTGGCCACTTCGAGTGTGACTGGATGCTTTGCGGTCAAACTTATTCCGTCCTTATCACTCTTTCTTTAGTAATTTTCAGGTGAGCTTCTGCTTATGAACGCTGTTCAAACATAATTACATTATTTATTAATCAAATTATTATAAGTCAATTTGTTGGCAAGAGATACTTCATGAAGTTAGTACTTTATTTATTGCTAGACATACTTCATTAATTTACTGAGTAATTAATAAGTAATTAACAAGTTAAAAGGGACAGAGAATTCATGGCATTTTCTTAGGAATTGAAACCATCTAATTTGAAAGTTTTCCAAGTATTCATGGCCTTTTACTGGAATATATTCATAAATTGCATATCAAACAGGAATCAAGATTCTTAATGTATCTCTCCCATTTTGCATTACATTATAAATTTTATGATGAAGTGATTGTGTTTGAGAATATGTTCTATTTGTTGTTTGTATAATGTAAGAATTATTAATATTGTTTTTGTATATGGTCTTTAAAGATAATTTCTGCTAATTTTACTGAATCACTATAGAAAAGAAGATAATATGTGCGCATAATATGTGTTATTCAGCTAAAAATAATCTGGCTTTAATTTATCGAATTCTGCTACTTTTATTTTTTTGAATAGATCTCTACTTACAACTGTTCATTTACTCATCAGTGGACATGTTTACTTATTTTGATACCTTTTATTATTTGTTCTTTTCCTTCGAATGTTGAAAATTATTTTCGGAATTTACTTTGTCATTTTCTTAGTAATGTCAGTCCCTTTTTATTTTACATTTCTCTCTTAAGATGCGTTTTGCAATTTTTGACCGTTAAAAGCGTATGCTATGACGATGTCTTTAGAAATTGTGAATATTATATATCGGCAATATTTGAATCCATTTCATTTTAATCCTTTTTAGTTTTCTTTTTCAGTTTTTTAGAGCAAAGTTTTGCAGATCCTATATGCTAATTTGGGACTGAAAATTTTAATTCGTGTGGTTTTTGAATTGTATTGACTGCATTTTTCCTCTTTGATCTTCATTTTGTATTATAAATGCACAGCTGCGCTGTAGTTTTTTTTCAGTTGCAGTTTTCTTATTGAATCTGTTTCATATAGAATAACTAAATAATTGATAGGACTTGTGTAATTAAATTTTTTTTAATTGTAAATTCCAAATGCTGGAAGCATACTCATCTCTCCAAAATTCTAGAAAGCTAAATAAGGTAGAGACTGGGAAAGTCGGGAAGTAGATGCAATCATTGGAAGATGTAGGCTTGTAGAAGTTAGGCGAAGTGCGAAAAGCTTTGTCACATAAATTAGTTTTGGAAAACGGCTTGGCCTTTTATCGTTGTAATTTATTTGACATAACAGTATTCGGACAGTTGAATTATTTGGTTTTGTCTGTTAATCTCTCATTTCATCAAAGTTATATTTCTTGACTTTATTTGTTCATTTAATGCTTTCCCCAACTGAGCATTTCTCAAAAAATCTATATTTTATATCCAATAGATATAATTCGAGTCGTATTTCCATTCTTGAGACTGAATTTATTGCTCAAAAAAGACCTTGAATCACATATATGATAAAAATGGGGAAATTATAGTCATTGAAATAGGCAGTTGCTTTAATTTTCTGTCGAAAACAACTGGTTCGTCAATCCATGATAATAAGGGTACGGCGCATTTGTGCAAATCATGATAATAGTAATCGAAGAATTCAGAAATGGTTTCTAGTGAAGCTTCAAAAAAATGGTTGAAATCATATCATCGGCTCCAAGGCAAATTAGTATTTGTAATTTATTTTCGTTCATCGGTAGTGATAATAGTATATCCATAATGTTTACATTTCGAATTTGCCATGTGGAACTCTCAAATAACTTGAAATGGTTTATTCTTGAAAAAATGTGAAAGTAAAGTAGGAATTCAGAGTCATACGGATTTAGAAAATTAGTTTTGAAGCATTATGGAATAGAGAACAGAGGATAAAGCTTTCTTCAGTATATGAAGCGTTTTGTGTATTACCATAATTGCAAATTTAGAATTGGTTTTCCTGTGCTGCTAATGATAGTGTAGAGAAAAAAAAAAAAATTTGCAGGACAAACTCTGCCAGAATTTCGCTATGGGACGAAGAATCACGAAACGGCGCATGGTAATTCTGCATGCATATTCTGTTTCTTTCGTACGTTATCGAGGTGACCTCAGATGTGACACTTTTTCTGGATAAAATATTCGAAAAATTGGAAATTTCTTTTAAAATGCAAAGTTAATCTGGTTCTAAAGTTTTCTATATATTAAAAAATTTTTTCAGGGGAAATTTGCCAACATCTCAGTTATTTCCATGGCGTAATTCTATATCACACAAGCAAACTCGTCATTTTGAACACCAAAAACCAAGACATCACATAGTGCTGCGATCTGCAAATCATTTCAAGAACTGTTATTTCTCACCAATCCAATGTGTACTTGTTGAAGAGCAATAACAATTAAAATTATTTTTAATTATTTGGAGGATTAGCGATCGCTAAATAGTCGATCAATTTGTTGAGCTATTTGAAGTCCCTTAAAAGAAATAAATGCATTAACAGTTCTTCTGCAAAAATTATTTTTTAACTGTTTTTAAAAGTTTGAGAAAAGTTGAACTATTGACCGTTGTTGTTAATGCTGAAAACAAATTGCGAAAAATGGAAAATGCACTAATTAATATACTAGTCTAAGATGAGTCATTATGGTCAAATGTCTTAATAAACGAGCAGGTGAAGTTTAATCACTTACAAAATCGCGATTTAGTCATTCCATAAAATCAAACTTACTATCATGCCAAGTTCGAATTGCCTTCATATTAATTTTCTAAGAAACTTATCACATCAAGAACTGCATTGCTGCCGATGAAAAAATTACTCAAAGCCGAAGAACACCGGGCTCTTTATATTTTTCTTATATGTTACTATTGTTGAAAATTCTTTAGAATTTTAACAAAAACAGAAATTCGAGGTTTTATGTAACTGTTTTTTTAATATGATTACGCCTATCGGCATTATATCTTCAAAAGGTACCAATAATAATATGTTCCTTTGCGTTACTTAATTCATTGCTGCTTAAATTTTGGAAAATTTTTCAAAAACTTGATTCTTAGGTAGAAGGTAATGAAGAAACCTAATAAGCAAAGTTTCATAAAATAATTGAGAGCATATTCAAAGTATATCAAGCATTTCAATAGATGTTGGTTCGAGGAGCACAGATGAATGAAAAAAAAAAATTATATTGATTTTGATAAAGTTGATTTTTTAATCATACCAAATTAGACATCATATCATCTGATTTATTACTTTTTCAAATGCATGCTTAATGTACCTCGTTTCTTCTCTTTTTTCCTTTGCATTCTCGCTTTTCGTTAGTCAGCTATATTAAAAAAATTAATAAATTCCCTTTTTTTGAAGATTTCTCTGATAATTTTAAGGTGTGAATTAAATTATTAGAGTTAGTTTTCTAATTACTGAAATATTTATTAATTCCAATTGCAATTACTAAGGTATTCAATAAATAAGAAAACTAAGACATTTATTAATTCCAACTGAAAATTAATTCCAATTGCAGCACATCCGCCGATGCTGAACCAGCTAAATGCTTGCATGGGAATATGTGAACTTCCTGAAATGAGCAGCATAAGCTACCTTTATACGTTTATACGAGAATTACCTTTATACGGTAATTAGGATACTAGTAACTCGAACAGATTAGCCACATTTGGCCGGTATTTTACGTCATTCTTCCGATTTACCTGGAACAATTGACAATTGCTAGTGTACTTTAAGTCTACCTGGAACACTTGATAATAAACCTTGATACTTTTAGCTTAGTTATTTTCGAATTGTGATAAAGTTGAGTCTTTCGGTTAAAATTTTTCGAAGAGATTAGTCTTTCTTAATACTGTCTTATTAAATTTGACATGTGTAAAAGGACTGAAGAATTATGATGAAAAATTTCAAACTTTTTGCCATCTCAATTTTTTGCTTTATAATTGAAGAGCTGAAAAGATATTCATAGCGCCAAACAGAAAAGAAAAAAAGTGAAAAAAAAAACAAAAAACAAAAACAAAAAACAAAAATAAAAAAAAAAAAAGTATTCTGACAAGGCTCATTTAACCAAATAGAGCTTTCTGAAATTTGTTACAAGCAAGAAAAGTAATTATTCCTCTTCAGCCAAAGCATTGCATTGTTCGTTGGTTCTTTGTCAATACCATGAAAGTTTTGGTATAGTCTTGTGACATTCATCCGACACAATTGGTCTAGGCATCCGTTTGTCAGTTAATTCATTCGTCGTTCACAAACATTTCTTCTTAACCGCCTGATCAAAAAAAGAAGTCTAACAAACAGCTCTATTTTTCCCTCAATTTATGTCTCATTAATTTACGAAAAGTTCAGCCTAGGCATTCGTCTGTCAGTTAATTCATCCATCGTTCACACACATTTTTCCTTCTCAACGACTTGATTAAAAAAAAAAAAAAAGTCTAATAGACAACTCTATTCTTCCCTCAGTTTATGTCACATTAATTTCCGTAAACTTTATTCAAAACGAATGTCCTCATTCACAAACATCTGACGGAATTTTAGTATTGTGTGAAATTCAATATTTTCCTTTTCATAAATGTTTCAGCTTTTGGCACTGTTTCTTAGAATAAAATGAGTGCAATTAAATTTCATCGTATTTATTTGTATTTATATTATTTTAAGATAGCTTAAGGTTTATTTTTTCAATACACATTGTCGGATTGCTTCTTTAATACAAGCATCATTTCACTTAGCAGGTACCATTTCATTAGTGTTTAAATCATTTTTTATAATATTTCCAAATGCATTAGATGTTGTCAATAATTTTTTCCGAAATTTCATTAAGAAAAGTGCCTATTGCTAGTTACAATGTATCATGACAAATTTATAAATTTATTTCAATCAAAAGTAATTTAAATGTTTATTTCTTTTCGAAGAATGCTCAAAAAGTTACATTATTTTGCTCTAATATTTTCTAAAAGATAATTGTTTTAGACATTTCTTGAATGATATTTCATCAACACTACATAGAAGTTGCGATTGAATGTGGCGACAAGAGTTTTAAAGCGATTATTTTAGAAGAAAAAGAAGATAGATAGTTAAAAAGAACTCTTTTTCCAGTTCTGGGGATTTCGAAATATAAGCAAAAGTAATAGCAGTGAAAGCAATAGCAACTTTCAATTGTCATAAAAACTTGCCGGTTCCATTTTTCTCTTTTTTCGGAGTGAACCGCAAGCTTTTATAACAATTGAAAGTTTACATTTACATCCAAATTTGGAACTTTCACTGCTTTTAAACTTAGTAAACACCAGAAAATTTTCCCTTACTTGTTTACTAAAAAATTAAGCGTTGAAAACTGAAAAGCAGATGACAAATTCTAATGAATAAAATATATGTGAAATGATCTAATCGAGAATTCAGAAAATACGCTGAGTCGATTTTTTTTTAAATTCAGCTGCAGGCAAGAGTGGTATTTAAAAAACTCAAATTTTAGAGAAATTGTATCAAAATGCAATTATAGTTCAGTTTTTAAGGTAAACTATTCCATTTTTTTTTAGCATTGAAATCTAAATTTAGATTAAATTTTAAGCCTAAATTATTTTCTCGTTTCGATTCAATTGCTGCTCTGAAATCCTTTCCTCATTTTTTACACCACTTCCTCTCTGTCTAACTTAATGTTACTGGTTTGCATCGTGTTTAAGAAACGAAACACAGTGTAAATTTGATAAGTAACTTTATTGCTGTACTTTGAATCACTTGTTGAAAGAAAAAAAAAAAAAAAAAGCAAAAACAAAAATTGAATTATTTGTGTACTTCTCTGCTCATACATTATGCTATTTAAATCACTCATTTTATAAATTTGAATTTGTTTAAAAGATATCTTTGAAACTTTCACAATTCATTTCCTTCAAATTCGTTTTCATTTCTTCTATTTAATATAATTATATTTATTTTGCTGCTAATTAATTGATGATCTTTACTGTCTTTATTGAGATTCCGAAAAGTTTTTTTCGATATACTGTAAGGAAATGTTGGAAGTGCAAATGAAACACTGATAAGACATTCTTTTGGTGTTAATTAACCGACAGTAACCAGTCTTTTTCTGAGGAACTAGAAAAAAAAGAAAAGGATAAGATGCAGTTAAATGAAATAAATGTACACAATCGTTGACAAAGTATGATTTTGGATTTCAGATTTTCTAAGAATTGCAGGATTTTTAATTTCTATTCATAGTTCGTTTATTGCTAATATTTGAACTTTTCGGAATTAATTGTTCAATCAATAAATACACATAATACATAATGACAAAGTTTATTTTTCAACAGCGTAGGCGTACGAAAAAACATCTCTATACTGGAATTTGCAGTCAGTTTGGAATGGTGATGCTTGGGATATATTGATTTAAATTCGTCTCAAAAATACAAATACAAGATAATTTACTTTGAGAAATAATGGTTTTTTTTTGTTTTTTTATTTTTCAAATTTTTTTTTCTACAGTCGAAATGAGAAAATCTTTTTTTTTTTTTTTTGAATATACTTGACGGAAAAACTAAAGATGAGATCAATAATGTGAGTTTAAATGTGATAAATTAATTAATGAGATGAATAAATATGCATTCTTAGAATTTTTAGAAATTTGAATATTTTGGAATTATTTGTGTAATAATTTATGCGGGAGTTTCATTTTTCCTTGGTTAAAGAACTTATTCAAAATTTAATTTGGCTCAGAAGTAATTCAACACAAATTTAATGCAGAATTATTAACTAAGTAATATTTAAATAAAAAAATGATTTTGGATGCCTATATTTTAAACAATATAGTGCATTATTTGAAGAAGGTTTGGCGAAAATTGATAATTGAATTTGCACTAATCAATTGATTTTGAATTGACATAATCGGCCAAGACGTTCAGTTGTAAAGGCGATCGGAATTTTTGTTAAGATAATAGCTAAAAAATAATTTTCCTTCTCAAGTAATAGTTAATAAAACTAGAACGAATATCCTAGCAGAAGAAAGTCGAAAAATTCTTGAAAAATTAATTTTTAAAAAATTAATAGTTATTAGTTTCTAAAAATTACTAGTCTTTGATTAAGTACTTTTTTATAAACTTAGCGAAAAAATTTCATGCATTTACATTTAACTTTGACCCATAGAAAATTTGTAGATAAGTGTTAAACTTTGTTATGAAATTTGTCAATAATTCATACACACAATACATGAGTTCTCTCCTACTTATACCACTTATTTCAAATATCCAATGTTGCACTTTTATTAGTTTTTAAAAATCAATGCAAAAAAAAATTGTGAAAGATTTATATAACTAAAAACAAAATAAAAATCTATGAGCAGTTCGTGAGAGACGAAACTATAGTTGTGCAATATATCACTATTTTTCCCTGTACGAAAGATGCACCGAAAGGCAAGATCACTTTTTCAGATCCAGAAATCTCGAAAATGCCTCTTACGATTTAGCGATCTTGCAACTGCTCGTTTAACTTTGAACTGAAATTTGTAAATCATGATCTACATTTGATGACTTTTTACATTAATCTAAGTGTCCCTTTTGTGTGAGGATTTTGCTCTTACTTTTAAATGCTACAAGTTCGAACTTCTAAAATAATAACTAAAATCAATCAACGGAACAAAAAATAGTATAAGCAAATAGAGAAAATAGGTAAGGAATTGAATAAAGCAACATTTTTTTCTGTAAGCTGGCATTTTTAAGCTTAATAATAGATATAGTATGATAACATATGTAATTATTTTGCAATTATCTATACGCTTATATATACGATTGTAATATTTCTCCCATGAAACATATAGTATATTTCATTTTTGAAAATGCTGGATCAATGCATACTTAACCAAATAGTTAACCTTTTCGGGATTAACTCTTCTAATTACTTCCTAATTTTGAAATTCTCAATCGAAGCATATCAAATAAAAAATACAATCTTCAAGAATTGCTATCCTTAGATAAAGTGGAACTTTTTTAAAAATAGTTTTGAAAGAAAGTTGGTTTATACTAACAATATACTTTAGATCAGTTTATGTTTTCTTGTTTTCTCTGAGCCGTAAACCAGTTTGAAGCATTACGATTTGCTCTTGAAATTCAGCCGATAACTGGGCAAATTAGTGTGTCACGATCTTGTTTGTTCAAATAATATTCAAATTTGGTTGTTTATAATGATTATGATGGTACTATGTTATCCTATATTGTCTATTGCGTTTCGCTATAAAAGTAATCTTATTAGTATACTGATTTCTTCTGTAGTAGAAAAAGATAGAAGTTCTATAGAAATAGTTGCATCTGAACTTTTTCTTATCAATGCTAAATTTGGTGGAGTGAGTTTAATTATGCAACATCTTTTTTGCTTTTCATGGTGAGCTTACTCTTACAGATGCATCATTATATGTGTTGGGTCGAATGTAACTTTTTATGCTTGGAATCTTCCCAGTAGTGAAGATTAGCTTTAAATAATCCCATTGGAAAGTGTAAATTTTTAAGTTGCTCAGTGTTAAAGCAGAGATGATATCATGAACAAGTTAATGTCTTGATTATTTTGAAAAATGTAAATCCACTAATTGGCTCCCACAAAACAGATTCAGCACCACAATATTCATTCATGACAAAGCATATTCGTGATTTTTTAACTTTCAAAACTTGTACATCACTGATTGCATGTAGCTTTTCACTTGAAATAATTTCTTTGAAAAATATTGCTGAATCTTCCGCCGGGAAAAACTCCAAATTTCGAGTTTCAGTTACATTTTGAAAATATGTATTAACAATACTTTCAAATGTCTTGATACTTATGTTTATAAGAATTGTTAGTCAAAAGTCTTTTAATTATATGTTTGAATTTCGAGTGTAAAATTATTTTAACAAATTGACGCTCTCTTTTTCCTCATTTATGAAAAACAATAGTTTTTAATGCTCATGAAGCTGAGGGATTTTCCTGAATCGTTATCAATGAAGCATATAAGAAAAAGTTATATTAAAAATGACGCATACCAAAGCTTTTTTAAATTGCACTGAGCAAAGTGAAAAAATGAATTCATAACAACTTATTTTTTCTGTTTCTTTACTTTTCATTCCTTTTAGTTTTAAACTATTCATAATTAATTTTTGTAACTTCGTAAAATTAGAAAGTGAATCTTTTTTCATATTTGGCACTAATCTTTTTCATATATTTGACACTACTGAAGAGAAAAATCGATATCATTTAGAATGTCTCAATCCTTTTTAGCACAAGATGATATTCTTTCGATATGTGTTTGTGGATGTCATTGCATCCCAAATTGTGTGATCTGCTAAATTTAATTGAGATAAGGCAGTGATAAAAATCTTTTTTATCTTACTTGTTCATAAGTAGCATTTAGGAAATTAGAAAAGCTGATTGTGTGATTAAGGAAGTTGCATTTGTCATTTGTTTTTTTTCCTCTATGCTCTGGCAAGGTCGATCTTTGTCAAATGATTCTTAGTGCCGCAAAGAAATGACCTTTTTCCATCAATATTAAAGTAATACTTCATCAGACTCGAACTTCTTAGATATCAATAAATTTTGGCAGTATCCATTAAATCTATGAAATTTTCGTTTCGAAACTTGGTTGTATTCTCAGCAATGGCACATTTTTAGTGCAATGCAAAATCACAATGTTAGCAAAGTTTTGTAACAAGTATGAATGAAAATGTGTAAGTGTTAAATACTTGAATATTTAAACTTAAGTTTTTTCCTGCTTTTTTCTTTTTTTTTTTATTTTTTTTGCTCTTAACAATAATGCATATTTAAAAAACAAAACGAACATTAAAATAATAGGAATAAATTTTCCAAAATGGAAAATTTTGCATGAAAAAAGTTGTGTCTTTCAAGATGCGCAACAATTTTCCCGTCAAAATTCTTAATTTATTTATTCAAGTTGACATTAATGCAGTTTAAATCTATATAGTCGTAAAAGCGTACGTTGAATCTGAATGTCGAAGACGAGGTATTAAATAAACGAGCAATGTCTATTGATTGCTAATTTAATCAAAACAAAGTACTCCCTATGTATTATTATATGAATGGGAGTCTTTTGAGAATGCGAAAAAATTTGTTGATCAATTTTTTTTGGCAGATTTCCCGATTGAATTTTTTTTTTCTTTTGCTTTTTTCTCGGAAAAAGCTGGGCTATGAATGATGTAGCATGGCAGAATAGCTAATTTTAATCTTTCTTTTCTTTACACATAACAAATTTGTTCATTTTTAAAATGCTTGCAAAAATGTGCAGTTTATTTTTCATTTCCATGCAAGAAACTGTAAGTTTTCTATGCTCTGAATTAAACCGCACATCTATTCCAAACATTTATTCTATCCCTCATAGCTCTTTTTTCGAAGTTTTTTTAATCAGTTACTGCGACAGCGAATAGTGAAGGAAAAATTATCTATGTAAATTTGAGTCGAAAAAAAAAAAAAAAACAAGAAAAGTGAATAGTAACAATCACGTACTGGCAATAATTTTGGAATTTTATCTTTAAATATCCTCTTCATTTCCTTTTCCTTCAAAAGGAAATTTTCTTCATTTCCTTCAAAATTTCAAGATTTCGAGAACTTTGTTTCTTTGCTTTTTCTTGGCCACTGCATTAATTACTCATCAGTTTGGAATATTTAGTAATCATGTGTCCTAATGGAAAAATATTTAGTCAAATCAATACATAAATTATTATGCATTGATTTGATTAAAATTCTTTTTGTTATTTTAAAGAGCTACTGAGAAATTTGTATAGTTATTGACGATGATTTTTAGGTAAATTAGTGTTACTAATTTTAAGCTAATTTTATGGTTAGAAATTTGTAGGAAAATCGTAAAAATTTACAAACTATTTTCAAATCTTTTCACTCATAATTAATAAAAAATTTACATGCTTCATGTGGGCTGAATTATTCATTTCGCGTGATTTTTGGCTGCAAACTTTTGGAGCTTTGCACTCAAATTAAGTTTGCATTCTTCAATTTAGAAAATGTCAGCAAGAATAAGTTTTACTGTGAAAAACGTGAATTTCAATAAATTTCATTTGAACTTCAATAAGTTCGTTATTGCAGAAATATTTGATACTATTAAAAAAGCTTGAAATTTTTGCTAAATTTGCTTTTAATTTTAATGAAAAAGTCGAGAAAATATTTGTGGGATTATTATATAAATTAATAATAACCGCTGCAAACAGTATGTGAATTTTTAATCTTAATTGACGTTTTGTTATTAATTTGTGCATTTGAAATTTTTATCTTAATTTGTGCTATTATTCATTTGCTGCAAATTGCTTTTCTAGAATTTTGCTTCAAATGGATTTACTTCATCATTTCCAATAATTATTAACTATTATTTGCAAGCTATTGCTTGTCTTTTTTCTTTTTTATTTGCTCCATAACTTTTTTTCGATGCAAATTCACAATTCCAGGAGCAAGTTGTTATTATTTGCCACAGAAATTGGAAAGTAAAATTTCAACGTGAAATCTATCATGCAAATTTAGTTACATTTAGTTAAATTTGCTCATAAAATTGCTCCTTGAAAATGATTTAGATAATAAATAGAATGCAGTATATTTAATTTTATATTTTGCGTCATTTACATTTTGACATAATTCATAAAAACATGAGGAATTTTCGAGAGCACTCATGATAATTACATATGTGATGTTCCGGAAAACAGCTTAATCATATCGATTCAGTTGTATTGATTGCTTTATAATGTTGAATTACTGAAAGTCACATATCACATATATCACTAGATATTTTATCAAGTCATAGTTTAAGTCATTTGACATCAATAAATATCATAAACAAGAAATATAAGTCATATGGCTACGTTTTCATTTCTCCTCAATTTCAACGGCAGGAGAGAGGATGATGATTGATATACATCGATTATCTGTACATATGATGTCATTTATACATAAAATTTAAGTTGATGCAAAATTCAAGAAAGCTTAAAATTGAAAACGATGTATTGCTGTGCTGTTAAATGAAATAATCATTTCCGAGCTTATATCCCAAATTTCATTAATTTCTAGCAAAAGTTAATACCATTTTGTTAAAATTCAAATAAGGGAATAAATGACTTTAATGTTAATACTCAGAAGAAATGATTTTGAAATATTCGACTAATTTTTTATTTCCTCCGTCACAATAATACTTAAGAATTTGGTTAGATCATAAAAGTTTTGATGGAATGCGATTCATAATATCTAGCCTAAACACTGCAACAAACAACTGGTTTCAGGATGTTAGGATAGCTTCTGAAATTAGGCTCATGTGTGGCAGAAATTTCTCTCACTATTTGCTACAATGTATGATTTCATATACTTTGTCTCGTGAGATCGATCAATCTTTTATAGCTATGCTACCACTCTCAAAAAAGTTCGCTCCAATTCTTTTGCTCATGCAATTTGCTGTCACTGAATCCATTAAATTGATTAAATGGTCGGACTTTTACTTCAAAAACATTACACTTATTCTATTTTTATCTTTATTATTTGCTCCGAATTTTCGACTTGAACATGTTGCAAACATCAAACATATTGTGTTTCCAGAAAAATTCATTAGCATTTTCACTCTTCTAATATTTTTACGAGGTTCACCAATAGTCTAATGAATCAGTACATGTAAGGAATCTTCATATTGATGAGTGTGCTGATGCATGATTGAACTGTAACAATGACACAGTATTATAAAAGTATTTTGGCGAAAATTCTTTTGCATTAATTTTTTAATTGCACAAAACAATTTGCAATATAGTGAATTTCTTAAAAAGCTTTAAAATAAGAGCGAATTTTTTCTTAGTTTACTTCATTATATAGAATGATGAGAATCGGTACTGGACAACAAAATACAACTCAAAACAGTAATTAATTAGAGCTGGTGTAATACTAAATGACACTCAATTTTCGCATATCAATCTTTTAAAAAAAAAAGTGTTTTTAAAATGATAAAATAATTTTCAAATTTGAAATGTCATATTTTTGTGAAGAAAAAAATCCTTATTTTTATAAATTTGAAGTGTCATAAAATTCCTTGTTTATCAATCTCACAGATAAATGTCACTTTTCAAAAAACATGCGAATATTCTCGCATGTTTTTGAGAAATTAAATTGAGTATCTGTAAGATGGATAAACAAACAATTTTTGAAAGATTTGCACAATGGAAAAAAAAAAAACGGAATGACGGTAGGCGAGCAATAAAATCGAAAACATTTTTTGGTGAATTTAATTTAAGCAGAAACGAATTAACAAAAATTCATTCAGATTTTGTACATCTATTCAGTGAATTTAATCAGAACCAATGAACTTAGAGTTGTATTTGCTATTATGTAACTTAGAGGGTTTTGAAATGGTATTTTTCATTTTTCGTTTCCAATTTTGTCATTTTCAAAATCTTCTGAAGGAAATGACATGCGAAGCAATATCTGTCAATTTGGCTGTTCTCAGAGTCATCAATTTTTCTTTTTATAATACACATGTACTCTGGAAAAAGAAGTGTGAGCAAAAAATTAGCCAAGCTTTTTACTACTCATAAGCCTCAATTCTCTAGAAAAATGCGAGATTGGAAAAATACAACATTTCAAATTTGATAATTATTTTATCATTTTAAAACATTTTTTTCGTTTTAATCGAATATTTCCATTCTTTCTGTCTTTTTGCATCATTATCGATATCACTTTTTAAATGGAAGTCTAGTTTAGCTTAAGTGTCACTTGGTTTCCTCATTCCATACTTTTAATTTTCTGGAACGTTTTTTTCAGAAAATGATCGACAATGAAGAACCGCCAGAACCAATTGCAAGCGATTATGTTGAACTTGGAACATTAATCATTTTATTTATTATTGGTGGACCATTAAATCTTGCAGCACACACACAGGTAAATGTGCTTATTTTGCGAGAATTAATTTTGAAGTTTAAAAGTTCTTATTAATAATTCAGTTATGAAAAAAAAAATGTTTGATCCAACAGCTACTGCTTTCTGCTTCTTTTCGAATACGGATACATCCAAGTTCCGATTCATTTCAATTCATTTGCATGCTTTCCGTGTTTTTTTTTTTTCTAATAAATACTAAATAAAATTTTCCTGATTATCGTTGATTATGTGATAATCATATGTCGGGTGATTCGAATGAAATCAGAAACTCGAGGCAAATGAATTTAATAAAAACAGCAAAATCTATTTTTAACGCCTTATTTTCTTTTATTACATCCATAACAACAGTTACACTATTACTTCATCACCTGTCATCATTATTTCTCTTCAGTTTACGTACTGAATTTAGCGAGATTTATAATCCATCCAGCAGTGCTTTAAAATTTTGCATCGTTGATGAATCAAACCATGGATCACATCATACATTCAATGTTTGATTTTGAAGTCTGTTAAGTAAGGAATTTTAAAATGAATAATTGACTCATTCTTGTATATATCAGGATATTTTTATCCTCATAAGTTGCAGAATTGAAGCTATTCCCGAGGTTTAGAGATAATTCTGGAAAGAAAAATATTTCGTATATATTTGGAATAAAGCATTCTTAACTTTCGTGAAATTTTCTTTCTTTTTAATTCGATTGCATTGTTTGAAGCAAAATTGTCGAAAAAAATGAATACCTTTTCAAAATCATTCAAATTGGTGTCTTTTCTTGCCTTCTAATATCAGGCAGATCATCTCGATCGTTTTCTTTGCAATGCAGGAGGATTTGCCAAGTTGTAAGAAATATTTGAGATAAGCTGACTAACAAATTTTACTCGAGTAAAAGTCATTTTTTATTTAAAAAAAAAAAGAAAAATAAGAAATACCAATCAAGCAATGTCCAATAATGATATTGATTCTTCACCATATCAGTGTTAGGGACTCAGAAGAAAAGAATAAAATTGAACGAAAACCTTCGAATACGAGTGGTTGTCACTTGGAATTCATCCAAATGATGTCCTCTCTTCCCTTTCTTTGAAACTAATTATAGGAGTATTTTCATAATTATTACATTCGCTATTTAAAGGAAACAATATCTCAGTTATGGAACTAGCAACAATTGAAGGCTAACAAAGTTGACAGAACAAATCAGCATCCTAACAACACATATTGTCATTGAAACAGATCAAAATAATCTTCACCAACTTCATCACATCTTCCAATCCTCACAAACTTCAAAAATTCCTATAACTTCAACAAATCACCACATTCATCACATCTTCCACATGTTCAATCTTCCAGTATTAGAAAACAAAATTTCGAATAAAATTTCAGATCACAGAACGGCCATCGGCTACACGTCTTGATATCCTGAAACGACATCTGAATTATTCCGATTTACTCGTACTGTTCATATATGTACCATCACGAATTTGTTGGCTGCTGACATATGACTGGCGAGGTGGAAATTGTTTGTGCAAAATTATCAAATTTCTTCATACGTTTGCTTTTCAGGTGATAATTTCAAATTGATGAGAAAATTCGTTAACTTGTAAAAGTAACTTTTAGGTTAAGTGAAGGTCGGATGTCAATTTGTTTAGTTACACGAATAATGGTCATGTTTTGTTTAAAAGGCATGATTATCATGAAATCATTGTTTGAAAACTTGATCCTTAGTTGTACATTGCTGTGCAGTTTTCAATCAATCTACTTATTGTTTGCTTTTATTTTTAGAAGAAGGAACATACTAGAATAATTTTGATATTTTGAAAACTTCTTTTTCTGAACAAATATTTTCTAAAATTAAGTAGCCGAAAACTTAGTTTTCTAAAAAGTTCTTACAAAGTTTGGTGAGGCTTGAGAAGAAGGGAGCATCAGGTGATTTTTATAGTCTGCCCAATGCTAAGACCTTTTCAAAATTGAATAAGTAGGATTAGAATCGTAGGTTTCTTAATACAAAATTTTATCAAGATCGTAGCTGAAGTTTTTCCGTCAACCATAAGCCTAGACATGACATGTTTAGATGTGACACGATTGACAAATGTGACATTTTTATATTATTATGTTATAGCATATCACTTTGGTAGATTTCTTAATGCAGGTATCGTCAAATGTGATTGTTTGTATAGCAATTGATCGCTTATTATCAGTGATGTCATCACAACATCATTCACCAGAAAAAGCTCAACGAAGAACTCGAGCCATGCTTATGATAGCATGGATTGCTGCTGCTATTATCAGTACGCCGCAATTTGTCGTGTGGAAAACATTTCTTGCATTTAAGGAGCTTAACTGGAGTCAATGCATGCAGGTAAACAATATTGCTTCAACATGTGACTTCAAAATTTTTTTAAATTTCTAGAAAATCGTTTCATTATTCATGAGTATTTTTACCATGTTTTTTCCTCTAATTGCATTCTGTTGATTGGTATTCTTGCAATTAGATTTTTACTTCTATTTGTGTTTAAATTATTATTCTCTCCTCTATTGATTAGCCATACTATTATGATTTAAATTACAGATCTGGGAAATAGTTCGCGTTGAGCAGGCCATGCAAAATAATAGTGCTGCGGTAACGCGTCAACTGATGGAAGAAGAAAATATTTATGTTATTGTTCACATGATGCTGATTTTTTGGGTTCCAGCAACTATTGTTGTAGTTTGTCTTCTTTACATCCTTGATTTTTTTTCCCTTTTATCCAGCTCAAGAAATTCTTGAATACAAGAAGGCATAAACATAAGTTGGCATTTTTTTTAGAGTGAGTGAATTGCAATGTTGCAGTTGTGCTATCTAACCGTATCGTGCTGGGTTTACCTGAATTCACGGCCCATAACAAATGCAGCAATGTATTCGCATAATTTAAGTCAAATAGCTGTTACTGCTTGCGAAAACAACAGAAGATGTATAAGGAGTCAACAGTCTGCTGGTATGTGAAAAAGTTTCAATTTAAAATTCCACGCATAACTAAAATCATCAATCATAACTAGCCCAAATTTAAACCAAAAATAAAATTGCTGGTTGGTTTAAATGTGAATCAAAAAGATAAAAATGAAAAGATCTGTGGTTCAAATGGCTTTATTTTCGATTCTTCTTTGAAACAAGTTATAGGTATTTCTTAAATAATAATAATAATAATAATAATAATAATATTAATAATAATAATAATAATAAATATAATAAACAATAATAAATTATATCCATAGTAATTTGTTCCTTTGTTAACTGGTTGAGAGGAAACTGGACGGAAAATTTTTGATGTTATCATAATAGATATGATTTAGTAATTTTTGAAGTGTCATTTCCCTGTCCCAAAAAAATTCGTTTTTTATAATAGCTTGCAAAATAGACGTTATTTTGTGAAAGCTAATTGTAATATCTGTTTTCTCAGAAGTCTCAACACAGCAAAAAGTGCTAATAATATCTAGATTTGGATGAGAAATTTCAGCTTAAGAGAAGAGAAATTCTGAGACGTCGATATCATTACTCCGGTATTCCGGTTTTTCTTTTCAATTTCTTTTCGATTTGCAAGTACAATGAAGCGCAACATATCTTTATTTTAAATTCTTGCTTTCAACGATAAGTTAAGTTCGAATATATTATAATTTTTCATGAGGAAACACTGCTTACTTTCTTCGTGGAATTTTCTTCCCGGTGATCGGTAGTCTTTGTATCCAAGAAATTTTGCTGTCACGATTTTCGATCTTTTTGTCTCTTTTGATTTTATCAGTGCCAAAAAAATCAGGAAATTCATAACAATACCGAAAATATACGAAAAGATGTAAGGCACAAAAATTGTATGAAATTGAATTATTGGTCTGCGAAAGCTAAAATTTGAAGAAGCTTGAGCTTGTAGCATGAAGAATCAGATTCGAGTTAAGAGAATTAATAAGTCTGAGAACCATTTAGGCAGACTTAATTCAGTAGCCATTCACTAACAAAAAAAAATACAATTTATATTCAATTATTATTCAAAATTCGCAAAAATGAAAAGAACAAATATTGACAAAGGAATGACCTTTGCCATTTGCCTATATGTACAAGCGCACCACGGATAATTATTATTCCAAAGAATAAAGCATATATGGAGATAAGCTCGATGTGAGATAGAAACTAAAGAAAGGGTTACGGTACTGGATCGTTGCCGAAAAGTAAACGACAGCTGAGTGATCGTTCCTCATCGGTTGCCTAAAGTTAAAAATCATTAACATCTCCAATTTTTCAATCATTCAGAACCGTTATCCAGAAACTGTAGATTGATTTCTGATTGGAAAGAAATGCATAGCAATATACTTGCTCATTGATTTTTGATCAACCTATAGTCCATAAAATGATTTTATAAAAATAGAGAAACAACATAAAATGTTGTTTGCAATCAAAGTTTGTGTCCGATTTTGATACATAGTTTAATTTGATAGAGTTGCAATATAAGATGATGAAAAGATTACTGATCTGCAGATTGGAAGCCCTTAAAATCGACTCTAAAAAAAGAAAAGGATGAAAATGCGCCGTCACCGTTATTAAGGCGTACGTTTTTTCTTAGTCACTGCTTTATCATTTCATGGAATTGAAGAATTTTGGGTAGATAAACAGAAATAAGAAGTGAATATTTGAAATCAAATTTGATCTTCTCATGCTTCAATCGTTATAATCGTTCTATCATTTATTCACTGTAACGCAACTTCTTGTGATGCTCTGATTGCATGCTAGATGCAATCGCACACATATGAGCTTGCATGCTAAATGCAATCATATGCAACTTGAATGAGATTCTGTTTAATCTATCCTGGAGCTAAGCTTTCATGGTTTATACTTTAATATTCTCAATGTAATTCTAGCGAATCCACGGATCGTTATTAGTGAAGATGGCCAGGCAGTGAATACTCATCCGACAACGAAACGAGGTAACATTGCTACGATAGACTACAATTCAGGTGGTTATGTTGTCAATTGTCGCTCGTCCACTGCTCGGTATATTTTCCAACTTGTAACTTTCGTGTAATCTTTGGATTGTGTAAATTTGCTTGATTAATGCATGGAAATTTCAGGAGTCGAACGATTCGAATAAGTTTTCAGCTAGTGGCTGCCTATATAATATGTTGGTTACCGTACAATGGACTCAGCTTGTATCAATATGTGGATCCTCAAGGATTTTTTGAGGCACATGCTAATAAGGTACGTTCAGAAGAACACTTCAGGAATAATTTAAATCCGAAGAGTCATGTGAAGCAATAGTGAATAGAAATTATCTTTCAGGTCTATTGTTTGCATAGCATCATGGTTTTCAATGCAGTGATCAATCCATACCTTTATGGCCTATTTGGAAATTTAAATTTCTTACCACAGAAACGAACTGGCCAAAATTGATACAACGTACGCTTATAAATTTATGATCTTTGTTATAGCTACATTCTGCTGTGATTTCTTTTAATTAATTACAAAATTTTTAACGAAATCTTGTTCGCTTTTTTCAAAAGACACAACAACATCTTGATTTTTAATTCCTGCATTATTTTGTGCTGCCGTCTTCAATATGACAACAAACTCACGGCTAAAAGAAGTTTAAAGTAGAACAAAAATAAAAATTTTCCCATTCATTTTTTTTTTTTTTTTTAAATATCTTAAAAGGTGTAGATGATATTTTCTGTGCGAATGTCTTTAAAGCTACTTTTGATTTTAAAATTTAGCAGGTAAATTTTCTGTTAGCAATGCTGCATGTAACTTTTAAAGAGCTTTCAAATTTGTAAGCAAATTTAATTTATATCTGAAATAATACAATTCACGGATCTGAATTTATATGCATCTTTTTTAAAAAAAATTAAATTCTGGAGTTTTCCGAACAGATTGTTTTGTAAGTCTACACCTAATGGCCAGTGATTACAGAAAGCTCAGTAGGAAAAGAATAGAATAGATGGACAATTGATGTCGCTGTTTCGTTTTGAAATTCTTATAATGAAATGTGAAAATTCGAGTTCCAAACTTGGTTATACTTGAAAAACATCTGCCAAAAGTACAGCATACATCTTTCTATTATTTGATTCGAAGATGGAATAAACTGGTATCGATCTCGACTTGAATTGAATCCGACATGAGACCTAAGTTGTCGTGGCGTTACCACATTCAGAATAAAATTACCGTAGTTGTTAATGTGATGAGTGGCTTTTCACTGAAGGACCGATATAATTTACGAAAAAGGAGCGAATTTCAAAATGACGCAGCATTTCTTAGTAGAGACCTTGGAATCGAAAGAGATTTTTAAGAAGCATGCATTATTTAAGCTTATTGAGAAATATTCTCACAGTGACACAATTATTTTATTTGATTTATATAAATCATTTCACGAATATTCTGCGGAATTATTCGTTTGACATGATTTGATGAGATTCAATGAGAGAAGCCCCAAATATTGGTAATTAAAGTTTGCCTTCGAAAAGAATACTTTCGAACTTCTGAAAGTGAACTATGAAAGTGTGATCAGGACTAATAAATGGTAAGCTGCAATCGATCATCTGACGTTATCCGTTCTTTTGCGGAATTTCTGCAATATCTTGAGATCTACTGCTTTGATTTCCAATACATGCTCTTAACATTATCATGAAAATTCGTAGACGCTTACATCATATTATCTAAACTAACATTCTTCTTGTAACTGATTTGCAGTATCGTATGTTGACTATGAAATATTGTTTACATATTTCATTTCTATTTTCTTTGCCATGTCATTCTCGTCTACTTCACTTTTTTTTTTTTGTTGTTGTGATAGCATTTATGATATTGAAGACAATATTTTCTTCAAGTTTGTTAATAACTGAGATTTTTGAATCGATCGACATTCATTTTTCCATGGATACAGATCATTGTTGTAGCACGAAACGGCGAATCCCACTTTTTTTTGTGTTTTCCCTTTTCTAACATTTTCACTTTTTTTCAATTTTCTTTTTGCAATAACCATTTAGTCAACGAATTCCATTGGGTCTGCTGGCCATCTTCAAATTAAGGTCAGCAAATGCTGCCAACTCCCTGTTTTCCGTACCAAGCAAGAATGCTGTTACGACACTTGTTTTTGATATATAAAACAATTTGGAGAATTAGATATTTGAAGGTGTATAATCAATTCTTCTTTATAGAATGTGCAATTGGTAATTTGAGAAAGGAAATTGTATCAATGCTACTTGTATATCATAATGGCTGAAAAAGTGCAGAATACTAACGGATGAATCGCTGGTCGTTAACATTCTCGCCTATTGTTTGCATTTTGAGGATTCTTGATGATTTCGTGAACTTGTCTCAAATAGAATCTAATGTACATTAAATTTTATATCTCAAGTATTTACCTTCAACATTTTTTTTTTTTTTTTTGCGTAAAATTTCGCTTCTACAATCAGCATTCAGTATTTCTGACTATAATTAATTATCGGGTGCTTGTTTCATGAATTTTTCCAAAAAGATTGGAGAAAATTAGAATAAATCCATCTTGATATTCTGCAGGTAAAATTCATAGCATAAAGCTTACGTCCTAATTTTACCTTCGAATAAAGCAAGTATTGGCTTATTGATAATAAATTCGAATTATTCGGAAAATTGAGGTTTGATATAAGCATTTATTGAAAGAATAAACAGTGACAAATACTGTTACTTTTGTTCACATTATCTCTTTAGGGGATATCGGATGAATTCGATTATTCCATCTTTTTCGCTCAAAATATAAAGTAGAAAAAGGTTTCATTTTGAGAATTTCTTGCCATGTTTTGTCCGAACAATTATTCATCTACTTATTTATTTATACACTTAACGATCTGCTTATTCATTTATTCATATCCATAGAATGAGACTAAAGCTACGAAAAAAATATTGCAATATATTATATTACACCGCAGAAGTACAATTGCTAGATGTTTTAATATATTGCAATCATAATTGCTTGCTTTCTATATTTGGCTAAAAATTGATTACTTGCCAATTATTATTTAATAAATTCATTACTTGAAAGCTTCGGTTATTATTCGATGAGGATATGATTAATTGAACCAAGCAATAATGTTTTGAAACTGCCCTTATGGTCATATTAGATTACCTTTCAGTATCTGAGTGCATCTGAAAGGATTCGCACTATTCCGTTTTCTTAATATCGTCTTCAAGATTGATCCTTTTTTTCAGAAAAATCGAAGTTAAAGAGTTGTTTTGAATGAAACAAATGTAGATTTCACTCAAATATGATCATTACTTTAAAAACTTTCTGAAAACTTGACAAATCAAGCATTTTAATTATTTCCCAATTCGATAAATTTAAATGAACCGTAAGTTTCACTGTTTCGTTTTGCTCTTGTGGCTCGCTAATGCACTTCAGTAATACATGCCTGAAAAATATTTTTATGTTAGCCTTTTTTATTTTTCAATGAAATCCCTTTCAGATCATCGCAAGTTATTATTATCTACAAATACTTTAAATTCATCCGTCAATCAATCAGTACTTGTTAAGTTGAGTGAAGAGATCGAAACTGCTGCAAACTACAAATTGATGGAGAGAATTAGTTCATATTTCAAAATTTTGAAGTTCATGACGATTTATGTAGAATAATCAATTGAAATATTGATAAAATAAGGTTCTAGTAATGATAATTTCATTGCGATACTCCATCCAATTAGTCTATTTCAGGCTGCATCATATTAACAAGAACCTGATTAAAATATTTATGCAGGACTGAAAGCTTGAAAGCATAATGGTTGAGTGCTATAGTTAGTTTAAAATCGAAGTTATATTTTTATGTAAAAAATTCGAGTTACTGTAATCTTGAACTCAGGATGTAGCTAAAATTAGTGAAAAATGTACCAATCGTGGACCTCAGCGACTTGCCCAAATGTAAAACAAATATAAACTTGCTGGTTGATTCAGATATGAATCAAAAAGATAATGAAGAAAAGATCTTTAGTTCAAATGGCTTTACTTCCGGTTCTCCTCTAGAACAAATTTTGTATTTTTTTATTGAAATAATAATAATAGTAATAGTAATAATAATAAATTATATCCATAGTAATTTGTTCCTTTGTTAACTGGTTGAGAGGAAACTGGACGGAAAATTTTTGATGTTATCATAATAGATATGATTTAGTAATTTTTGAAGTGTCATTTCCCTGTCCCAAAAAAATTCGTTTTTTATAATAGCTTGCAAAATAGACGTTATTTTGTGAAAGCTAATTGTAATATCTGTTTTCTCAGAAGTCTCAACACAGCAAAAAGTGCTAATAATATCTAGATTTGGATGAGAAATTTCAGCTTAAGAGAAGAGAAATTCTGAGACGTCGATATCATTACTCCGGTATTCCGGTTTTTCTTTTCAATTTCTTTTCGATTTGCAAGTACAATGAAGCGCAACATATCTTTATTTTAAATTCTTGCTTTCAACGATAAGTTAAGTTCGAATATATTATAATTTTTCATGAGGAAACACTGCTTACTTTCTTCGTGGAATTTTCTTCCCGGGAGTCTTTCTTCCCAGAAAATTTTGCTTTCAGGATCCTCGGCCATTTTTATCTCCTTTGATTTTATCAGTCCGAAAAAATCAAGAAAATCGTGATAATTAATAAAATCATTAAAAAAAAAAAAAAAAATCGACAATATACGATAAAGATGAAAAACGCTAGAGAATGATCTTTATATTCCCTTTACGAAATTGCATTGGTTCTTTTATTAACAAAGTGCTATAAGACCCTTCTTTTTCCTATCAGTGGAATGAATATTTTTTCAATCACAGTTATCTTACTTTGCTCAATCAATCATATTACCACAATTAATAGAATTTTAGAATTAATCGAATTTTTTGGCATATTAACAGAATTTTGCTGAATGCGGCTTAAAAAAAGCTATCCATCATGAAAATTTCACTTCCCTGGTATTTCTGACAATATACCCACTAGGAAAGGAAGGTTATACATAATTCATAAATTACGGTAACGAAATTTATTACCGACCTAGATCACTTACTGAAACTGATTATTTAATCACTTCTTAGAAAAACTATTATTGAACACTTATTATCGATCAAATTGAAGTTAACAAATAAAATTTTTTCGAGCATAAAATGGATTAAAATTTAATTCGTCAGGAATGATATATTAACTATAAATGGGAAAAGTTTTACATACACATACATATTCAAAGGCTATGACGCAAAATCCGATAGAATGATTCAAATTAACTATTACTACAGTAGTTATTTGTTGTTCGATGTGTATTTCTCTTCAGATTTGTTATTTTATGAAAATACATTTGGATTAAAATTTATTTCACTTCTAATTTAATGAGTTACCAACAAAAAGTATTGAAAATTTCAAGAACCCTTAGATCTGAATGAAGAGTGGAAATGATCCGACGACAACTTTTAATGATTATGCCTGCTTAAGTTGAGAATTAGACTGCTAAAACATGAATAATTATTACTGTGAAAAGTGTTTTCAAATCTTACTTTTCTGGAATTCTTGAAGTAAATTTGCTTTTCAAAAATAATTTTGTGTTTTTATTACGCATAAGAGTTTATTTTTGTTTTGAAATTTTCAAAAATGAAATAGAATTTTAATTATATGTTTATCTATAGAAAAGCTTCCATTATGAAACTGTCAAATAAATTTTGTTTGCTGAAATTAAAGACCACCCACTTGCACTTTTTTATTTCTCAGCTGCAGTTATAAGCAAACATGAAATTCATATATAATCAATTCAAACAAGAAGTTCTACATACTTCAGAATTGTCGACTGTCGTTTATATCTGTCGCCAGAATCAACGCTGAATCCAACAACACAAAAAGGATATAATTTTTTTCTTTTATACATATAATTTAATAGTTTAGATTAAAACTTTGCAGGACATAATCTGTATCAAACTGGGCAAAAAATGATGGAATGCCAGAAATTGTCGTTCAGAATCGGAATTTGAAAAAGTTCCAAGTAATTTTTGCGGGAAAAAAATTTTCTTAATTCATAATATTGAGAAACAAATATTATTAATTTCTAAATGATAATGAAAAGGTATTCGAAAGTTTTATAAATGTGTAGCAAATATTAGAGATATTTTTTCTTAAATGACAAAAAGCTGATCAAATTCACCAAATATAAGCAGAGCGATTAAAATGGATGAAAGATTTTTTTTTCCAAATACGGTAGGTCTTGTCTCCCTAATCATAATATCAAAAGTTGATCCCTCGACTTTTAATTTGGAAAACCGCATGATTCCTTATTGACTCAATGCAGCTATGCAAACCAGAATCTAAGCGACTGCTTTTCATAATCATTTGCGACATTTCCGCCATACAAAGTTTCGGAATAGTAAAAAAAAAGAGTGAAATTTTAAACAAATTTTGTTAATTCAATTTCAAAAATTTGTCGGAATTCCAAACTAATTAATTCATATAAATCAGCAGCTTATTAGCGTTGACATGCTTTGAAAATGAAGTTTTCAGTGTCGTTCCTTTTTTACCATATTATTAACACAATCAACAGTTTGACATAAGCAAAAAGAGTTAATGAGTGAAGAAGGCATTTATTATTCATCGTTAAGAGGGTCCAGAATTGCTAGTCATCTAGTAAATTGTCATATTGATGATATGTTATTCAGTCGAACTTTTTGGCCTCTTTACAGCATTTCCATGTAACAACTTGTAAACAAATATTTACATTCGTGTATGTTCGTTCTGAATTACTATGTTCATTACTCGGAAAAAAGACGACAAAATTTGGTAATGAAATTCTAATATATTTCAGGAAAAGATATTTATATCGCTTTGAATCTGATCAGTCTTCATTTAGTACAAGAAACTTGATTGCGCAATTTCCGGAAAAGACTTCGCTTTTGCGGTGAATGAAAAAAGATTACATCAAATCGCTGCAAAAGCATCGCAAATTATCGTTTCAATGCGTCCCATCCATGCGTACTTTTTGCTCTTCTACTGCTTGATCGCACAGTTTGTTATAATAGCAAGTGATCAAGATGACGAGACATTGTACGCAATTTTTCGCTTCATAAATATGCTTCAAAACAACGAGTTAAATGTGATATAAACTGTAACTTCTGAATAAAAACTTTGCTAAGCTTTTTTCTGATAAAGAAAACGAACGTCAAGGACAGTTGCACCAAATTTCGAAATAAATCTATGGTTTTCTATATGGTACTATTTTAAGAGTTAAAACCCTTATAGACACTCAAATCAATGAAGCTTGAGAATAATCGTATGAAATAACGGCATATTTGACAGATAGAAGATACCATCTGATGAAATGTAAAAAATACGGATCCAATTTTCAAATTACAATTAATTGATATACTATTGCCGATAAATGCTTTCCTCTAATAAAAAAATTGTTTCAGAGGACAAAAACGTGCGATGCGTAATGCTTTGATACGCTTTGGTCGATCGGGTATAAGAAACGCTCTTGTTAGGTTACTTTCAACTAAATCATTGAAAAAAAAGTGGACAAAAGATTGGATTAAGAAATTGTAGCTTTGAGAAAACGCTATTTGCCGGAGATGGAATACGAGAAAATGAGAATTATTTAGTTAAGCTTTAAGAACAGAAACATACCTCAGATTTCACCGAAAAATGATAGCACTTATTAAATGAACGGAACTATCGAATTTTTTGATAAGAGGCACATATCACGCTAGTAACGTGGAACAAACGCAGATCACAAGTATATATAGTCCTCATTCGAAGTTCGTGATGACGATATCTAATCACTTGTTCTGAATTAAATAAACAGACTTTGGCTGCCTTTTAAGTGCAAGGATCAGAATCCTATAACTTTCTTCCAAATCATATGCTTCCATCACGACATTAATTTCTTCCCTTTTGTATATTAGACTGAAGTACTGTTGCCGCACTCGGTAAGGTATGATTCAAGAGATAAAGATCATATATATATATATATATATATATATATATATATATATATATATATATATAAATTCATTTTGTCATTTCAGATTTGGGAAACGGATGTCTGACATGTATTTCTTAGATCCAGAAAATAGACGAGCCGCTGCTTTGCATCCATCTCGTAGGTTGTCTTCCCGACATTTAAGAAAATGACTGAAATTGTTTATTATTTCTGACACAGCGGTGCCAAGACTCTGAATAAGCTAAGTTCTGTGTAATATCAGTCGTTTTTTAACTTTTTTTATAGTATTAGTGGTACTATGACATTGGTAATTCGGTATGAACTATCATTTCTACGAAATTTCAGTACAGTTTGGCCGCTTTGAGGGTTCGAAACATAGCAAAGATATTCTTCCAAAAATTTAACGATTCTGCAGTGCGATGATGATTGTTTGCGTTAGATTGGAATTTGATTTGAGTTTGCTATCCGATTAAGTCGAATTATGATATCCCATGGATTATCCAAGTGAAAAATGTTTCAGTACCACATTTTATTGAGAATCTATTTAAAATTGTGTTGATTGCATCGTCCATCCAGAGCACATTTCTGCAAAAATTTCCAGCAAATTCAATTCAAACAAACATCGAGCTGAGAGAAGATTTGTTCGATGCAATGTATTTTGAAACATTTTGGTCGCAAAAAAAGTTTTAAAAAAAATTTTGCTACTTACCGATATTATCAATTTGGAAAAAGTGAGCGAAAACTCGCACTGTTCCTAAAAAATTTGAAATAGTAAAATGCAGAACATTCAAATTACATCATGAAAGGGCTTAAAGGTAATGAATTTTTCGAGTGAAAGTTAAAGCTTTTCCTAAACCAATTGCTGCATCACATATTAAGTGAACCTATATTTGCTGTAATATACCAAAATTATTTTGAATCGAAAATTCTTGTCTAGATAAAAACACGCATCTATTCGAATGCAACATTGTATCAAAATTTCAAATTAATCGATGAAGAATTTGAAACGCTGTATGGCAAGTTACAACGAACATTTACATCATATTTATATACATTGCAGCTTTTTAATTCATTATTTTAAATTCCAAAATCTATTGATACCTTCTTCAAATTTGCGAATATAGAACAGCTTTCCCTCTGATTACTTTGATTGAAACACATAATAAATAGAAAGAAACAAATCGCGAATTTCCTATCAATTATAAAACCGTAAATTAATATGTAATATTTCTATTAATATTAAAACGGCAAATTAATAAATTGAAACGCCTAATATCATTTATCATATTTCTAAAAATTTGAAATTCCTTTACATCTCATTTTAATAATGATTACACTTTTAAATACTTCTCTGTTCTGCAATCTCATTTCGAATTAACACATGCGAATTGATACGACGGAAAAGTATTAATGCACAAAATGATGCTTACTCAAAATGCTTAATAAATGAATATTGCAAATGGAATTGATAATGTATTTATTGATTTCGCTGATGAAACGAGACTTATTCATCTTACGTGTAAAAAAAATTTTTTTAAACCAAAAGGAGATTTCGAATTGGATAAGATAATATAGCATCACTTAATTGTAATAGGATGCAAAAAGTCATAAATTAGTAGAAGTCGGACGAAACAGAATGAGAATAAATTTAAAAAGTTGCAAATTTTTTACTAATAGAAGACAATTTCTATTCACATTGCTGTTCTAAATTGGTTCTGAATGTGGATTCTTCAGCATATCCGTGTATCCGATGTATTAGTCAGCTTTTAAAATCAGAATTGAAATTTAAGAATGTAGTAATTTTGTTGCTGCTGGAAAATTCATCTTTTAGCAAGCAGTTTTAATCATGGAATAAAGAGGATCGGCATGGCTGATCCATAAAAGTGAACGAGCTGCATTAGTTAAATTTAAATTAAGTAAACAGCCTACCGTAATGACTTCTCGTGTATCTTTCTTTTCGTTTTTTTTATCTTTTGATTACGGTAAAACGAAATGGAATGCATTATGAACTATTACTTTGACAGGATTGAAGGAAACAAACTTAATCATATTTTATAACAAATCATTTGAAGGGAGGAAAGGATATGTTTGCTTGATTTCGAAGATTTTGAACAGGAAGCAATCAACTCGTAAATATTCAAATTTGATAAACTTCTTCCCAAAAATTTTTCTCATGCTAGATTATTCGATTCTTGGAAATTGAACTTAGAGGATCCTTCTTAAAATCTGTTTGCTAATCGAAGCAAAACAGGAATAAAGCCTAGAAGTTTTTGGTAAAAAGTACCTCCTTGTGAACTAAGTTTGGCGGGATGATTCATTTTCAACCTGGCAACTTAGATGAATAGAGAATAGTTGTGCTTGCATCGCTAACGCAATACTACTATTCGATCTTTCCCAATGATGTTTCATCGTTACCCTACAGAACCAAGAAAGTCTTTATTACTAGTTTTGCTGTTATTAGAATTAATATCAGTATCAAGTTCGCAAGGAAAAGATTAGAACTTGAAATAACATGATTGAAGTGTCGTTCCAGTACTTGTATGCATTTAAAATTTAGTGTGAAAGTTAAGTTTGAACTAATCAAAAGATAAATAAAATTGAATAAAAATATAAATTGTTATAAGTAATGGTTTAAATCAGAAGAAATGATTTAAATCAATGCTTATGAAAATTTATTGCAAGTTTAAATTGGTCTATCGTTAAACAAGTGAAGTTGTTCTATTTACAACATCGTAAATAAAAAATTATTTTGGTCACTACATATTAATATGACTAGTCCGGGCTAGGGCGAGAGATTAAATATAACATTCTCATCACTGATTTGACGTCAGAAGTTGACGCTTTTTCGTTGCTGTTGTAACTATCCTTTCACAAGCTTTTTACTTTTCGAGATTATTTGTCATCAAAAATTTGTTATTTTTCCATAAAAAAAAAAAATTTTTCCAATTGTCATACGAAAACTAAAACACTTCTTTTTATCAAATCGTATAAATTTCTAGAGGACTATGTATATTACCCTAAGTGTTTTCAGTCTAGTTTAGAAGCAATCTTGTCACATGCCAAATTTCTATTGTTCCTTTCAAATCACTTTTCTTCTTGACTGCTATTAAATCAAACATCATCAGTCTGTTAGATTATTGGCTGAAGTGACATCATCTTCGCAATTTCCGATGGAGTGGTCAATGGATGTTTTCTTGCAGGCCTTAAATCATGTGAATTTCAGTGAATTTCTCGTCGGTAATACATATCAAATTGACAAACATGTCAACTTTTCAGGGTTAATAAAAGCCGAATGTAATACTTGCGAAGGCAGTCGCCTAATTGTGCTCATTTCCTTACCTATCGACTACAACATACATACACTACACATGCACACACACACACGTACATACACACACATACAAACATACATACATACATACACACACATACACACATAAAAGCATAGATGGATCAAATACACTGCTTCTCTGTGTATGTATCATTGGTATGTTTGTCTATGTGGTAGATGTGTGTGTCTAGTTAGTATAGGTGTTAGTTACATGACTAATGTATGTACGTGAGGTCATGTCTGTGACATACAATGTGACACGCAATGTAGTAGTAATATTTTATGTTAGATGTGAACTTTTAGTTGAACTTGCTTTATTTCCCGTTATTTTTAAGGTATCATTTGTGCCTTCATAGGGTATTCTGTTGATGGTTTATTTGAAATCTGCGACAAACTCGATTGATTTTTAGGCACAGAAATGATCAACAGATCAGCACATCATAAATGAAGGATAGAAATAGTTGAGGAGAAAATATTGTATCAAATATGGTGGTGACGAATTTGAGCCCATCCGAACTGCCAGTAAATTCGGAGCAAAGATCAATCAACTCAAGCAATGATAATGAAAATGCTGATGATCGAAAGATAAACTTGAAGGTTTCATTTTTTGGATTTCAAAATAGAAGAGTTGGGCCTATTTATATTTTGATGAATTCTGATTCGTTTATTAAAAGTGATATCATACAGTTGGTTGTATTTTTCAGTTAGTAATTTTTGGTTTTTTTTTTTTCGTTCATCGAAACATTCATCATATACAACGAGAAACAGCGAAACTACTGCATAGCTTTGGATCTTCGTTTTTAGTTAAATTCAGTTTTATTCGATAGGCTTTTTACTTCATTATCAAAGTTGTTTTGAGCAATTAGGAGTTAAATTTTTCCTGATGATAATGGTTGACCTAGAACTCGTTTTTCCTCTCCATAACCACTGATCTAGATTTCTAGTCGATCTATAATGAATCAGATAGATAAGTCAAGCAATTCTGAGAAAGCGAACTTGATTCTTAAAAAAAAAAAAAAAAAAAAAAAGAAACTTATTTAATTATTTTCACTTCACTTTGACACTTCGAAACTCAAACAATTATGAAATACTGCATTCAAGTTAGATCAAGTATCATTCAACAGTTTATAAAAGGTGGAATCAAATGTCACTTTTAATTTAATAAAGCGAAGTTTTTTGAGGAAATTTTTGAGGCTCACAACACCAGAAATTTTAACTTTAAATGCAGGGCGAGAAAATCGGATTGATTTGAATTTTTTAGAAACAAAAGCGAGAATACCGTGATGAGAAAAAGCGGGTTACACGGGAATTGCTTACAGCTTTGCATGATCCGACAATTGTTATTATGGCTGATTGGCTAAAAGTTCGTGGAACTTTACGGAAATGGAATCGATATTTCTGCATACTGAAACCGGGTTTATTGCTTATATATAAAAGCAGTAAAGTCGATAAGGTGCTTCATGTATAAATCTATTAATTTAGTGATCAGTTCCATTGACAAGTGATTGAAAAAACAAAGAGTGTCTTCATCTTTATTCTCCAAAATATAGTGTAGAAGTCAATCTAATATGCGTCTAATATTAGCAGATAAGATTAAGTAATATATTCATAGAATTTTAAAGTCTTTTTTTTTTAAATCTTTATTCTTGGTCATTTAATGCCAAATTTTTATTGCTTTTTAAGTCGGGTCACTGGATTGGTACAGTGTTGTTAAACAACTGTGAGCTAATCGAAAGACCATCGAAAAAAGACGGATTTTGCTTCAAACTGTTTCATCCAATGGATCAGAGTATATGGGCAACACGTGGACCATTGGGAGAAACTCATGGTGTCGTTACAATCCAGCCTTTGCCTACTACTTATTTGATTTGTCGAGCACCATCTGAACAGGTAATAAGTTAATTATTTTATGTTGGGTCGATTCTAAACGTTGCTATAATCATCTGTACTTTGTGGATAAGTTTGAGTTTTAATACAAATTTATACTCGGTCGGAATTCCAAAAAAAAAAAAAAAAATTCCCTAAAGTTAGGTATATTCTGGATCCTAAAACCGATGAATCGATTTTGTTGAGGAATTAAAATTCCATTTTAATACATTTACTTGTATATTTAGGCAGGCGGCTGTTGGATGGATGCTTTGAATTTGACTCTCCGTTGCAGTGGTCTCTTAATGAGGACCATGTATAAAGTAAAGCTTTGATTTTTAAAAAGAGTAGGCAGAATCAGCGTACGGAAATATTGAGTCCACTGCATATTTAACGGTTCAGTTATTCAATATAATGTGTAAGACTTGAAAATGCTTGACAGGAAATAATATCTTTCGTTGAAAATTTAGTTTTCTGACTGTAATCAGAAAGGAGAAGAAACAGTCATCGATGAACAGAATGCCTTTAACGATATCTCATATAATGATGCCGTTGAAAGATCTCGACAATTCAGTGAAGTTGAAGCAGAAAAGCATTTTGATGGTTAGAAAGTTTTGCTTAATTGCTAGATCTGTTTTAAGCAATGATCACATTTGATCTCATGGAATCAACTGTGCAAAGGGTCAATATGGTGTTTTGACTAAGACTTTCATTTCGTGAATCTTCATGTTTCCCATTATTATCTGAAATTTTTTATGAAGGCTTGAATGATGATATTGAGCGGGCAGCATCAGATAGTGACGATGGAGCTATTGATTATAAAGAAGAAAGCTCATATATTCAATCAGATCCAGAGCAGGTTTGCTTTTTAGTTCATCATTTCAATATTATCAGTTTGCCAAAAAATACAATTTGAATTTGAAATGATTCTAATTTATAGAAGACAAGAGCGAAAAATTTGGAACTGCTATTATTCAAGTGACTTTAAATTGCTAAAATTTTATTTAGTTTGGTCCAACAATGCAAACCGAAGATCTAGCTGATGAAAACAAAAGTCTTGTATGGAGTTTATTGAAACAAGTACGACCTGGAATGGACCTTTCAAAAGTTACTTTGCCTACATTCATTTTGGAATCGCGTTCATTCCTCGAAAAACTTACAGATTTCTATTACCACTCATATATTATTGCCGAGCAAGTTTTCTGAGATCTTTTCATCAAAGATAACAAGAAATGATAATTGATTCGAAAAAAAAAAAATGAGATAAGGTGGTCAGTGGCGCTTACTTTTCCCTTTTTTCTCGTCTAATTTCTGTGAAAAGTTTCAAATATTACAGTTTCTGATTTCTTTTTTTATTCTGAATTTCATTCTAGAGCCACGGCTGAGAATGATCCCTTACAAAGGATGAAGACGATTGTAAAGTTCTATTTAAGCGGATTTTATAAGAAACCAAAAGGCTTGAAGAAACCATATAATCCGATATTAGGTGAAACATTTCGATGTAAATGGGAACATCCCGATAATTCGACATCGTACTATGTTGCTGAACAGGTTGTATTTCAGGTCTTACCGATACTCTCTAACTACTTTTTTTGGGATTTTGAAGTTTTTTGAGCTGCAAGCCAGAATCATTTTACACAATTTTTATTCTTATCTTATTTTAATTATTCATAAAGAGATGTTTAGCATTCTATTAAATTTACCATTACACGTTAAAAGTTGTCTAGGCTCTCGAACGAAGATATCGTTGAATTTTTTAAAGATAGAATTCAATGCAAATATTAAATTAATTAAAATCAAATTATGTTAGTTCGTTTTTAATTGGATCTGTATTTCTCCAGGTTTCGCATCATCCTCCAATTTCGGCTCTTTTTTTAACGAATCGAAAAGCAGGTTTTAATATATCTGGTACAATATTGGCAAAAAGCAAGTATTACGGGAACAGTTTATCGGCTCTGATGATCGGTGATGTACGAATAACGCTTTTGCAGCGGGGTGAAACCTATATTGCTACACTTCCGTATGCTAACTGTAAGGGTATTATGATTGGGACATTGTCAATGGAATATGGTGGTAAGGTGAATCTTTCCCCGTTTTTAATGTATCACCATACTATTTTTAGATTCCAGAATAAAAGTGACAGAGGTAGTTTATAAGTTCAGAAGCTTTTGAATTGATATAAGAGGTCAGATTTTTGTCGGATTTTTTTTTTTTTTTTTTGATGGAATCATAAAACCATCAATTTTTTTCAGTAGAGAACGATCTATTAAACGATAGCTCAAATTTAGGTAAGAATAGAGTGCAATCGTACCGATTATGTGTGCGAACTTGATTTCAAATTAAAACCATTCATTGGAGGAACAGTGAATCTTATTGCGGGAGATATCAAATGTAAAAAAGAATCGGTGGCGCGTATTGAGGGAGCTTGGGATGGCGAAATTTATGTAATTGAAAAGGTAAGCATTAGTTTTCTGGAGCATCGTCATTAGTTGGTAAAACATTGTGCAGTTATTAATTAAAATGATATCAAAGTCCCACATTTAATCTGATGGAAATGTGATTTTAAGTTTTTAATATTTTGCAACATCTGCGAAGCTTTGTATCTTTAGACTACTATACTATTGTCAAAAGCATTTGAACTTTATTTACAAAGATTGCAATCCAACAAAATTGTATTTAAATTATAATATCAAGCGATCCAGTGCAGATATTAATGACTTTAACATATTTATTAATGATCTTAACACATTACGGAAATCAAATATTTTCCAGTTTCACTTTTCTTGCAGGATGTAAAGACACTTTTATGGTCGCCAACACCTGATGTAATTGCAAAACGACTTAAACGTTACGAAGTCCTTTTGGAAGAGCAGGGCGAATGGGAATCAAAGAAGTGTTTATTTCTTCATCCTAGAAGTTTTTGATTTTAGGTCTAGTGAATGATAAAGTCTGTGACAGTTGAATTATTATTTTTCAATTAAGGTTATGGTTGAAAGTAAGTGAAGCAATAGCCAACGATAATCAGAAAATTGCAACAGAAGAAAAAAGTAAATTAGAAGACGAACAACGCGCTCGCGCTAAATCTGGTATACATCACAAACCTAAATGGTTCAAGCAGGATCTTCTGTCGAAAAATTATGAATATATACATGCTGAGTAAGTAATTCTCCTTTCTTCAATTTATTTTTATACCATGTCAATGTTACTTTTTGCAGTATCATCTTATGGGCAGTATTTCGTGATTCCGAAATGTTCTGAAACGTTGCATATTAACTTCAATTTGAAAAAATCAGAAATAGATGTGAGACAATAATTGCTAATACAGTATTATTAAAGTGTTCTGCAATTTAAAAACTGTCCATAAAGGAACAATAATCTTTGGATTGTATGTTGCAACATTAATATCAAGTTTGGAGAGATACTCTTAGGCAGTGGTCTTAATATTGATTTGTATATAAAACGGAGATTTTTAACTCGATTCTGATATTTTTTATTTAGTAACATTTTGTTTGCTGGCAAAATTTAGCACAGATTCCTCGAGAACATTCATTTTATTATAGTTATCAAGCGTGGGATGAAAATGATGATCTTCGTCAGATTGAGCGTGATTATGTAATACGAACAAAAACTAAGCATGGAACCAAAGAACGATCTGCTTCACCGCCAAGTTCAACTTCAATTCAGCAAGAACAGTCTGAAGATTCTGATTCACCTGAAAGTATATACTTTTTGAGTGAAATGTGGATGAAATAACTCTTCGTATTTTTATGAAAGAAAATTTGCTTCGCAAAATTCGTTAAAATCATCAGGGAAATTTTTTAGAACAGTTATCGTGAATCTTTTATACCTTAATTTTGCACTTTAAAAATGCACTTGTGTTTTCGAAGTTCGTCTGTTTAATCTATTACTGTTTTCTTTTTGTTTAGTTTTTATTCTAAAAAGAAGTTTTCGGAATGGGATTTTTTTTAATTTTACAGATAAGCGATATCGCCAAAAGAAGAGGCGACTTTCACGAGATTTCGATCGTTTACAACAAGTCCAAGTAAAGCTTCTTTTATTGACTTTTTTAAATGTTCTTGGCTTGTTTAATTATTAAGCTTTGATATTTCCAAAGACTTAAATTTTCAAGTCTTTTAAAGCTGCAACTTCGCATTATGAGAATTAAACTTTCTTTACTTAAATTTCTTCAAATAAGAAATAAAGTTTGGACCTTACATTTCCACATAAAAAAATTATAAAAGTTTACTATTTTACAACGTTGGTTCCGCAATTTATTGTTGAAAAATTTTTTCATACACACGGAACAGCATCGAACATGTAAGTTATTGTGCTCAAAAAAATCATGAGACTAATTAATTCTTGGCTCATTTTTCGTTATGTGACAAAGTCGATTTTTTTTTTTCGTTTATATATATATTTATATTTGAAGGAAACTCTGGACCGTGCTGTACAGTTCTTACAGCGTTTGGAAACAAACTTTGAGAAAAGAACCAGTGTAGCCGTAACACAACAACAATTAATCGCGATTATGGCTTTTTTCACAATTCTTCATGCTGTCATCTTGCCTCTCTTTTTTTCGGTTTTTACATAATCTATGACTTTTTCCATGACTGTTCATTATAAATCCATATGTTTGTGAATATGTGGAATTTTGGATAAAAAATATGTGGATTTTTTGAATGGATTTGTGGATTTTTTTTAAATCATGAAATATACTGTTGTTTTCAATTTATAAGATTCATAAAAGTCTTTTCGATGTCGTATAGATCATTTCAATTGTTTTTTCTTTAGGCATATATCAGTTTGTGTATCGATATAACTGTTGCGCTGTATTATTATATGCACGGGATATCTTTGTCGAATTTCCAAACCATTTTGTTCATATTTTTGTCATGAATATAGCTTCTTAAAATTTTCTGTTTATGGAAATTTCCGTTATTTCACTTTTGTGGAATTTTATTATTGAAAAGAATGTTAGAAATCTATATTTGCCATATTTCGTCAGAACGAATATTTTCGGGATTGTTATTGAATTATCAAACAATCGGTAAAGGTATTTCTTAATATTGATTGAATTGTTATGTATTTCTTTAGGTGAAAATTACTGAATTCATTTTGCAAGTTGTTGAATTCATTTCTTTCTGTCGCACAATTGTTCTTGCGAAGATTATTTATAAATGAAAATATCATTATGGAAATATGTTTATGCATGGAATATTTAGTGTTTTGTGTTTATTTGAAAATTCTGACACATTCTTATCGTCCCTTGTGACTCATAAGAACTGCTTCGCTACTTTTTTTCATTTATTTTTTTGGTGAAATTTGCAAATTTCTGATATCTGTTTCCTGATATTTATTATACTGATTTAAGACCCATAAGAAGCATTCCAAAGCAAATTTTTTAGTTACTACTCATTAGAATAAAAGATCACTAATCTTTTTGAAGAATGTATGAAAATTAAGTTAGATCCTAGGAGTTGCAAAGCCAGTCGCACATTGTTTAGAAAAGTTTCTGCCAGCAAAGTCGGCCAACTTCATGAAGTCTTAATCCATCGCAGTAAAATTGGTCTTTGCGAATTGTTCTACTTAGCAGGAAATATGACTGGAACATAACTTTGAACTTGCTAAGGTCTTAAAATTATCCTACACTACATGCGTCCAATGTGCTGCAGTTCGCTTGAACATTTTTTAAAAACAAAAATTCTCACTACTGATTTCTTTGACGATACATTCGCAAAACGAGTTCGATAATAAAAAAAGAATTGCTTAGTCCGCTGATGTCAAGAGAATAATTTGTTTCACTCAAAAGACTGTAAGTAAGGGTAGTTTTGTCAATAAGTGGAGATTCCTCACTATTGATTTCATGAAGGCTAGGACTGCAAATTTTTCAATAATTTTATCCCGGCTGAAATGACTAACGGACATACCACAGTAATTAATGCCCTCGAATTCCTCTTGTCGGATTTCCAAAATTCAATATCTCATATTTGTATTACATTGCTTTATTCTGAACATGTAAAAAGTAACCAATATATGCTAATTTCGTTATTTTATTTCTTAATGAAAATCTTGAAACGGATTTGACGTTGTCTTATTTTGAACAATCAACAATTTTCAAACATTATTTGAAGCATAAAATCATATTGCACTTGATTCATTTTCAATTTTGAAAAAATTAAATTTATTTTGAGAAAGAAGTTCGCAAAGATCCGATAAATTTGACATTCTCAAAATACATATTAAAAATTTTCAAAACATTGCCACAGATAGATTTTAAATATACGAGACTGGAATTCGCAATGCAAATAATGAAAAATGTTTCAAAACTAAATATAATTGTGTGTACCTATACAAAATGCATTTGCTTCCTTTACATTCGTCTCATAATAAAGATGATGCTCTTACCACAAAATTTGCCGTTTCGTAAACATACATCCAACTGGTTTCTAACAAAAGGAATCATTGCTAATTCTATCTAATCCAATGAAACAATTTCGGTTGTAATGGTATCAAACATTAAGTACTTGAAGAAGATGTTGGGATGTTCCTTCGGTATGCCGTGAAAATTTATGGTGTTGACAATTGGCGCAACTGGCACAAAAAATAGTTGAGATGAAGAAAGCTTCATTGATTTACGGAAGATTGATTCTTCGTCTACGTTATATAATATCCAAGTAAATTGATTATTAGGTTATTCTTCCATTTATTACTCGCAAGTATCGAATAGAAGAATACTGCTTCTTGAGTGTTGGAATTCTATTTGTAACTGTTTAACTGAATGATTTAACTCTTTGTATAGTTTGTATATTTGTTCACAATCAAAGCATGACACATACGGTAACCAGATCAAAAGGTGATAGATTGACAAATGATTCATCAAATATTGCGGAAAAATTCGAAATTTTAGCTTCTAAACATTTAGTTTAATTGTATCATAAATTCCTTTCCAACAAATTGTATCAATCTTTTATAATCTTTGCGCCGTCTAGATATTCAGTTTAATTATCATAAATTTCTTTTCAGCAATTGTACCAGTCTTTAGTGATCTTTGCGAAATATTCAAAACCACTTCTACTTCCAAATAATATATGTACTCGACGATTCATTCTATAGAATATTGTCCAATACGAATTCTATAATAGGCATCGTTGTCAGCCCAATTATCTTTCAATGAAGCATTAGACGGTTCTTGTTCAGACGATTATTCCAAGTATTGTCCAACATTACTATCATTTTCCTCAGGCAGCTTCTTCTGTTACCAGTTACGAGCTTTCTATTACAATTTTTATTGAATTGTTATTATCGCGTCGACAAATTATTATAATGTGGTTAAAGCGATAAATTAGGTTATAACAAGGCCTTTATCAAAACTCTACATCATTTCTTTATTCATTCTTCTGAATAAAGAAAAACTAAATAATCGTACAGCAAAGAACCTACTAGTAGAGTAGGCATGTGATAAAGGAAAAAAAAATTCTTCCCCAATTCTTTTCAACTTTCATGACGATTTTTTGGTGCCACGAGCCAGGAACATGTCAACCAGCCTAAGCAGAAGTGCCCAGCCATCGCTAGAAAGAAAAAGGTGATCAAAGAAAAATAAGAATTGATCTGACGCCAATCAGCCAACAACTATTAAGAGAGGAAAAGTACTAACTCTATGACACTCGAAAGCGAGTTATAGAAAAACTGGCATGAGTGGAGCAGTATGTTAGTAATTGTCGGGAAAATCCGAAAATTATAATTAGTATACACAAAGAGGATAAAGTTCACGAAGCGCGTAGTTTCAAATGGACCAACAAATCGGTAAACATGTTTGCCGCCAAAACAATAAACAAAAGGACAAAATGTTTCCCGCCAAAGTGCACCGACAACAGCTAAACAAAGCGAGATCGAACAATCACGAGGCGACGAATCATAGATCAGGAAAGAAGGAGGAGTCTCGAAAGAATACAGATTTTGGAATACAGTCAGTTCTGTTTGGAGTTCAATAGCAACAGCAGAAGTTCAGGACGACATGACAGGTGAACAATCAAGGGGCAGTGTTTCTTCTCTACGATTGACAAAGAATACCGAGTGATAAGTTATTTGGATATTCTCGGATAGTCTTTTTATTCGTAATTGTTCTGTTGCTAATAAATTCTTTCTTCAAACAGAATTCGTCTTTGTCTCAATAAAAATAATTTAAAAAGATTTCGCGATACCCAATTCTTTGCATTCAAACTACCCCTATAAATTCCAAAAAAAACACTTTTTTCTTATTCATTCCAATTTGACTCGCTCTAACTGAACGATTTTAAGCTAGTTACTCCTGTCCAAACTCCCAACATATTCTTCTCTAAAAACCTAATCGATATCACCCTCTACACGCCTGATTTTCTACTGTACTGCCAATTATATATTATTCGATTACTGCTACTGTGAATAAAGAATTAATATAAATCTGTTCCTTTCACAGCTCATTCCAAATTTCAAGCCTTTCACAACAGACGTTATACAGCAATTCTCGTGCATTGTTTGAACGGCTAAATTCTGCAGAAACTCTAGTTTGCAATAGATTACGACACTATCGCCTAGGGCTGCAGCCCTGTTCTGATTCAAATATGAACATGGACTTCACAGCAGAAATCTTCAACGAAGCGTTGATAATGATTGAAGATTTGTGTTTACAAATTGCGAACAAAGTTCTCAATCAATTGGGAATGCCATCACGAATCAATCTACTGCTGCTTCATTTGATGTAGAATTGCATCGCGAGCAAAATTACAACATTGCTGATCTTCCGTCATATGTACAATCAAATATTTCTAAACTTACGTTTGAGCAGAGAAGCATTTACGATCGAATAATGCAAACTGTCAATAGAGTAGTCGGAGAAATCTTCTTTTTGGGTGCTCCAAGAGGAACTGGTAAAACTTTTCTAATTAGATTGATTCTGGCAACAATTCGGTCCCAAAATGGCATAGCCTTAGCTCTTGCATCGTTCGGAATATCTGCAACATTGCTACCAGGTGGAAGCACTGCTCATTCCGCTTTGAAATTGCCATTGAACATCCAATTGATTGAAACTCCCATATGCAACATTTCCAAGACATCGGGCATGGGTGAAGTATTGCAAAAACGCAAACTTATTGTTTGGATGAATGTACAATGGCGCAAAAAAAATCGATCGAGGCTCTTGATCGATCATTGCAAGATTTGCGTGGAAATATCAGACCATTTGGGAACGCATTAATATTGTTTGCAGGAGATTTCAGGCAAACATTACCTGTAATTCCTCTATCGACATCAACGGACGAAATAAATGCTTGCCTGAAATACTCTACTTTGTGAAGACACGTAAAGACGTTTAAATTAACTACAAACATGCGTGTTCAACTGCAAAACGATCGATCAGCTCGAATATTCTCACATCAATTGCTGGAAATTGGAAACGGAGAGATGCCGGTTGATCTGACCACAGGACGAATTTCATTGCCTCATAACTTCTGCAATTTAGTAACCTCAAAAGAAGAGTTGGTTGAAAAAGTATTTCCCAATATTCAAATTAATTATGAGAATCACGATTGGCTGAATGTACGGCCGCTATTCTTGTGGCCAAGAATAAAGACGTCGACGAACTTAACAATTATATACAATCTAATATTCAAAGCGAGGTGGTCACATACAGATCCTTCGACACTGTTGTGGAAGCAGATGAAGCGGTTAATTATCCAACAGAATTTTTGAATTCACTCGATCTGCCAGGGATGCCACCGCACGTATTGCAGTTGAAAATCGGCGTGCCAATTATCATGTTGCGAAATATCAACCAGCCAAAATTTTGTAACGGCACACGGCTTACAGTAGAAAAATTAATGAGCAACGTTATAGAAGCATCAGTCTTGACAGGACCTTTCAAAGGTGAAGATGTCCTTATTCCTCGCATTCCTATGATTCCAACGGATATGCCATTTCAGTTTAAGAGATTGCAATTCCCAGTTCGATTGGCATTTGCATTCACCATCAACAAAGCTTAGTGTCAATCTTTGGAATTATGCGGTTTAGATCTATAGACCGATTGCTTTTCACATGGACAATTATATGTTGCGTGTTCTAGAGTCCGCAAACCAGACAGTCTCTATATCTACACAGATGTCCTCATGAAGGAAACAATTTATTCACCAAGCCAACTTTCTGCATTGACTGCGACTACTTCCACCAACGACTAATTCCTACAACATTTTTGATTCTCAGTGAATTTACTGTGAAATTTCAACCAGTTCCTTTAATCTGTTTCTTAAGTTTTTATTCTATATTGAAATAATTTTGAAATAGAGGAAATAAAAATGTTCAATATTTCATTTTAACCCTAAACATTGTAAGGTTTATTCTTTTTCGGATGCTTAATCGATATTTTGCAAATTTTTTGCAAAATTGCTTTTTTTTTTTTCGCAAGTTGTTGAAATTAAGAAAAGTAAAATAGCGCGAGATAAACTACTGCAACTTCTAGGCCATTTCAATTTAAGAGATTGCAATTCCCAATTTGATAGACGTTTGCATTCACGATCAACAAAGCTCATTGTCAATCTTACAATTGTGCGGTTTGAATCAATGGGTAAAATTTACGAAAAGAGCAATTCAAGACACAATCTAATATTAGAAATCGGAGAGATGATCCTTAAATTGCTTGAACGAAATATTTGATCATACACTATCCTGACCTCGACATTTGTGCAACGCAACTAAATTCCCCACAAATTAAAAAATAAACGAATCACATTTCTCACAAAGTAAAAAACAAACGAAAAGCTTAAATTGCTCACTTTAATTATTTAAAAAAATTTGCCCATTGGAATGCAACGCGCAACGCGCATAAAAACTTCAAATCAATCGATGAATATTTAAAAACATGGGCGTATTCGACTGCAACTTTGTGTTAAAATTTCAAAGCAATAGGTAAGAACTTTTCAGTATCTAAGATTTTGAATTAATATAGATAAGGCGCGTGTTCAAGAACTTTCGGAGGTTTAAGATTTTGAACAAATGAACATTGATGTTTTTGTTTATATAGATTAGCTGGAACCGGACATGCGAAGCGTGACTGGCACCCATAGACTAGCTGGATCGGCTACGCTCCGCGTGGCCGGGTCCAGCTAGTATTTTAAATAGAAATCATAACTAAAACTTTTGACTCATTTCGGCAAAAAAAAAAAAAGTATTACAAGTTAAATGACAAATTTTTACTGCATTTCATTTCAACTAGCCTTTTTTGAGCTTGGAAATGTTATATGAATGAGCTAATTAACATGACCTAATTTAATTAACATATTATTGCAAATTCAAGAGAACATTAGAATATAACGAATGTAAGAAATTTCACGATTTTCCAATTTTGATAAGACTTTACAATTTAAATTTCTTTCAAATATGGATTTTTTTGATTTTTAAAACTCTGGGAGCTTTATAGGACAAATCGGACCGCATCTTTGATTCCAAGTTGCGAACAGTTGCAGGTCAACAACAGCATGACCCAGAAAGTGTCACCACCGTTCCATGTATCACATGTATTCTATGCATTTGTATCCTACAAACTGTCGTTTGCAAAAACCTGAAAACTACAATTCGAAAAACAATTAAGCGTTTGCATAAATCCAAATCATATCCTTGAAAACTGCTGCTGAAATACAGATTGTACCTATTTGAAGGATTACTGATAATTGAGATCAAAGTTAGAAATAGGAAGAGTCATTTAAAGTTCATTGAAGCACAATATGTTTATCAACCCTCTCTATATCAATACAGTTAAGATATTTAAGTCAATTATTGCCTTTTTATTCATTAATCATTTCCATNGTTTTCGAAGTTCGTCTGTTTAATCTATTACTGTTTTCTTTTTGTTTAGTTTTTATTCTAAAAAGAAGTTTTCGGAATGGGATTTTTTTTAATTTTACAGATAAGCGATATCGCCAAAAGAAGAGGCGACTTTCACGAGATTTCGATCGTTTACAACAAGTCCAAGTAAAGCTTCTTTTATTGACTTTTTTAAATGTTCTTGGCTTGTTTAATTATTAAGCTTTGATATTTCCAAACACTTAAATTTTCAAGTCTTTTAAAGCTGCAACTTCACATTATGAGAATTAAACTTTCTTTACTTAAATATCTTCAAATAAGAAATAAAGTTTGGACCTTACATTTCCACATAAAAAAATTATAAAAGTTTACTATTTTACAACGTTGGTTCCGCAATTTATTGTTGAAAAATTTTTTCATACACACGGAACAGCATCGAACATGTAAGTTATTGTGCTCAAAAAAATCATGAGACTAATTAATTCTTGGCTCATTTTTCGTTATGTGACAAAGTCGATTTTTTTTTTTCGTTTATATATATATTTATATTTGAAGGAAACTCTGGACCGTGCTGTACAGTTCTTACAGCGTTTGGAAACAAACTTTGAGAAAAGAACCAGTGTAGCCGTAACACAACAACAATTAATCGCGATTATGGCTTTTTTCACAATTCTTCATGCTGTCATCTTGCCTCTCTTTTTTTCGGTTTTTACATAATCTATGACTTTTTCCATGACTGTTCATTATAAATCCATATGTTTGTGAATATGTGGAATTTTGGATAAAAAATATGTGGATTTTTTGAATGGATTTGTGGATTTTTTTTAAATCATGAAATATACTGTTGTTTTCAATTTATAAGATTCATAAAAGTCTTTTCGATGTCGTATAGATCATTTCAATTGTTTTTTCTTTAGGCATATATCAGTTTGTGTATCGATATAACTGTTGCGCTGTATTATTATATGCACGGGATATCTTTGTCGAATTTCCAAACCATTTTGTTCATATTTTTGTCATGAATATAGCTTCTTAAAATTTTCTGTTTATGGAAATTTCCGTTATTTCACTTTTGTGGAATTTTATTATTGAAAAGAATGTTAGAAATCTATATTTGCCATATTTCGTCAGAACGAATATTTTCGGGATTGTTATTGAATTATCAAACAATCGGTAAAGGTATTTCTTAATATTGATTGAATTGTTATGTATTTCTTTAGGTGAAAATTACTGAATTCATTTTGCAAGTTGTTGAATTCATTTCTTTCTGTCGCACAATTGTTCTTGCGAAGATTATTTATAAATGAAAATATCATTATGGAAATATGTTTATGCATGGAATATTTAGTGTTTTGTGTTTATTTGAAAATTCTGACACATTCTTATCGTCCCTTGTGACTCATAAGAACTGCTTCGCTACTTTTTTTCATTTATTTTTTTGGTGAAATTTGCAAATTTCTGATATCTGTTTCCTGATATTTATTATACTGATTTAAGACCCATAAGAAGCATTCCAAAGCAAATTTTTTAGTTACTACTCATTAGAATAAAAGATCACTAATCTTTTTGAAGAATGTATGAAAATTAAGTTAGATCCTAGGAGTTGCAAAGCCAGTCGCACATTGTTTAGAAAAGTTTCTGCCAGCAAAGTCGGCCAACTTCATGAAGTCTTAATCCATCGCAGTAAAATTGGTCTTTGCGAATTGTTCTACTTAGCAGGAAATATGACTGGAACATAACTTTGAACTTGCTAAGGTCTTAAAATTATCCTACACTACATGCGTCCAATGTGCTGCAGTTCGCTTGAACATTTTTTAAAAACAAAAAATCTCACTACTGATTTCTTTGACGATACATTCGCAAAACGAGTTCGATAATAAAAAAAGAATTGCTTAGTCCGCTGATGTCAAGAGAATAATTTGTTTCACTCAAAAGACTGTAAGTAAGGGTAGTTTTGTCAATAAATGGAGATTCCTCACTATTGATTTCATGAAGGCTAGGACTGCAAATTTTTCAATAATTTTATCCCGGCTGAAATGACTAACGGACATACCACAGTAATTAATGCCCTCGAATTCCTCTTGTCGAATTTCTAAAATTCAATATCTCATATTTGTATTACATTGCTTTATTCTGAATATATTATTCGATTACTGCTACTGTGAATAAAGAATTAATATAAATCTGTTCCTTTCACAGCTCATTCCAAATTTCAAGCCTTTCACAACAGACGTTATACAGCAATTCTCGTACATTGCTTGAACAGCTAAATTCTGCAGAAACTCTAATTTGCGATAGATTACGACACTATCGCCTATGGCTGCATCCCTGTTCTGATTTTTCTTAGGCGGATTTATCCTGATCAGTATCATCGTTTATTCTCATCTATAAGTTGATCAAACAAAATAATTATAATCCAGTTGGAGAAAATAAATCAAGAAGTTTGTTTGAGTTTATGCCAAATTTTTCTATTACTTGTTTTTCATTTGAATATGGATCAACTACATTCAAAACTAATTGAAAAGATTGCCTGAAATGGATCCAGAAGAAGTTATAGACGAAGAAAACTCAAGAATTCAGTCACATTCGAGAAATCAATGCAGAATTCGAACAAGAATATTACGAGCAAAGAGTGCCCCAAAACGACAAATTTAAGCAAGCTAATTTTGCTGCAACATCCAAATTCTTTCCCTGAAAGGATTCATTTTCTTCAGTCGGGAATGTCGGAAAATACCGAAATAATTTTACCATAAATATATTCAAATAATCAAAATATTGTGCTGCAGAAATATTTTCCACGTAACTCATCACTCAATACGAATATAAATGAGTTCATCCAATACAATTTTCATCTTTGTGATTACCGAGCTTCATCCCCGATAATAGATATCGAGAACTAATTCATACGCAAATGATTCTGATCTTATAACTTAGTTTATGAACAATGATGGGTATACGATGAAGAAACGCCCACTGCAGAAAGGATTGCCATCGGTTGAAGAAAAGGACATTTTGGCTCAGAGGTAACGTAACAGGCAGTACTTCTCCAATTCTCATCCAACATGCCATCATCAACCAATCTCCCAGATAATATTAATATTTTCTAACAAATATTCGGACTATCAACTATCAAAGAGAAAATTCTATATTTCAACTGTCGAGCGATATTCTCATCAACTATCGTCAACTCATTTGACATTGATAAACTCTTCATCAAAGGTATCATTCTTTAATAATTATCTGTAACAGCTAACAAAAAAAATTATTACCTTTCACGACAGATATTATTCAAGTAATTTCATGGACTGGAAAAGAATTAACTGAAAAGAAAATTCTGCATTTGTTGCCTCTCAATATGACCCATTGGGATTCTTAATCCTTATAATGGTACAATTTAAGACATTTTTTCAAAACTTATGGAAGAATATTTCTTAGGATCAAACTATAAATGAAAAAAATAAAGAAATACGAGAATCTCTCATAAACGATTTGCCAACAAATATTGCAGAATTATCGCGATTCGTAAACTTCGCAAACTAAATGCAACTTCATCTCTTCATCGATGCATCAAGTATGGCAAGCAACTATAATACGCAAAGCTATGGAATTCAAGGAGCAGAAATATTCTTGATATTTACTAAATCTCGAATCACCCCAGTAAAAGTATAGCTATATTAAGATTAGAATTATTAGCAATACTCACTGGAATACGTGCAACCCAGTTCGTAGCGAAGCAACTAAATCTAGAAAATATATCAGTAATCTTATGGTCGGATTCCAAATGCGTACTGTGGTGTATTCAAAATCATTCCAGACTTCTATCAAGATTCGTGCAAATTGGAGTCGAGGAAATAAGCGAAGCGAAATTAATTCTTATTTCACCATGCACCAAATAAGCATAATTCAGTTGACGTAGCAATAAAAGGGCTGTGCAGTTAGAAATTGCAGAAAATTTATTTGCTGAAAGTTTTCTAAATATTCCAAAAAGATTCATTGCCAGACGTGGTTACCCAAAATTAGTCTTCAGCGATCATGTTAATCAGTTTCAATTCGTTATCAAGGCTAGTATGGAATAAAACACTAAAAGTAAAAAAATGCTAAACAAAACACCAAAACGAACAAAACTTCAAGACAAGTTTGATTATTTTGCAAAAAAGAGAATGATCTAGAAGAATATAATAGCCGGAACCTTTTGGAATGAAGGAGTCTGTGAAAGAATAATTGGTTCAACAAAAATGGCTATGAAAAGAGCTATTGGCAAAACCTATTATGAGAAAAAGAATTAATAACTTTAATGGTGTAAGTGGAAGATATATGCAATATCTGACCATTTACTTACGTAAACTTTGATGATTACGTAGCTATGCGTCCAATTGACTTCATCTCATCTAATACCTCCCTACTAATACCAACTTATAATGACTAAAATCAGGATGAATTTATCCCTCATAAGCCAAACACCAAAAAAAAACATTAACTATTGGTCAAGCAAAACTCTGGATACATTCTGGAAATACGGAGAAATGAATATTTAACTAGTTTAACAAAACGAATTCAAAGAGAACATGCCTCCCCTAAAAATGTAGAACATACCTGATGGTATGTGGAAATGAGTTAAGATCAAGAAAATTTTAAAAAGAGATGGAAGAGCAAGAAATTCATAATAGAAATGCCACATAGAAGGTTCCTCAATAGACCAGTGAATATGTTATATTCTCTAGAAATTAAAGATGGAAAAATAAAAGATAACGACCAGAAATTCAAGAAGAAAATCGATGAGAAAGAAGAATTTATTGCTTTAAGAACAAGAAGTGCTACAAAACGACGAATTCCAAGTAAGTCAAATTTAGTAACGAAAGATGTATTAATAACAATGATTTTCATTATATCAAATCAAGTTAATGCAAAGGAAAATTGTAAATAAATATCCGGTATCCCATTCAGTGTACCTCAAAAATGGAATTACGAAGAAATCTCAGAAGAAAACTTCACATCCATCAAAGTTGCCAAATATACTCGAAGATAGTATGAATACCAGTAACAAACTACAGTAACGTTACTTGAAAAATGTGTACAAAGGCATTTCTCAGGTTATTATTATCCATAGTTTCTGATCAAACAACTACTTCCGCAATATCTTGGCATTTTTGTAAAGCTTTGAATAGTCAAAGAAAATAAACTGAAATTATCTTAAAACGAAATTTTCCCAACAAATGAATGACAAATAATGATGTACAACACGATGGTATGGATGCTAAGAGTCGAATATCAATCGACAACAAATTTCGTACTTACGAAAGGTGAAATATTTCTTTATGATGGAAGAAGCTTAGTATCAGATCTCAAAAAGAGAAGCGACAAAAAAATGCCCATATAGAAAAGTTGAAAATTTTGAGCCTCGAATCTCCTGTTATTATAGATGAGCTCCAAACCTCATACATTTTCAAAGAAAATGAAACAATCAAGACAACGAATTGTGAATTTATTGAAACATATTCGATGAATGGCGATATTACTGGGAATCATCAGAAACTTAACTATCGTCAGAAATCCAACCAAACCTCGAAAACGAAGAGATTATGTAGGGATCAGTCAGAAATTTATCAAATTGGTCGAAAATCAGATATTATTAATTTAGCAATGATTCGGATTTACCGTTACTGATGTATATTGTCGCTGTTGGAAACAACGACTTGCCAAAGAATGAAAAGGCGAATGATTTGTCATCCTTTAATCATGGTAACTACTATCAATAGAAATGGTCAAACATGCAACTTGACAATTGGGCCAATCATTCATTAAGTCAAAAGAGAAGGTAAAATGAAATTTTCGACGAGATATCTTGGAAACTTAAAATTCAGCGTCAGACCTACCCTTACACTCTTACTGAGAAACTTTAACGCGATGTTCAGAAGTTAACAGAATTGAATGATGAAATGATAAAGATTAATCAATGTTACCTTGGCATTACTCCGATAAGCATGGGAACAAATCAATACATCTGGAATTCATTGCATATGCAAATGAAAATAAATATTTCATGCTCATCTTTTTTGAAAGCTATATTTATCTTAAGGATTTCAGCAGGAAGGAAAATATTAAGCTATATTAAATCTTGGATTAGTCATAAATTATTGTAAACAATTATTCAAGGATTCACTGTGCAAGAAGAAAGAGGCTTTCAGATGTCATTCAGTCCTTTTTCATCTCCAGCATAATAGGAAAGGATTTTCAGAAAGAAAGGACTGAGTAAACTGAAATTGCATAAATAAATGAAAAATGAAACGTTGTGCAGTTAGCATGCATCACACTGAAAGTTCACACTCATAATATATCTCGTCTTTGTCTTTCTAATCATCACTAATTAATAATCTGTCTAATGTTGGCATCGCTTGGTATATTAAGGCAGAAAATTAAATTGATACAACGCAGCGATAGTGATTGCTACTATCTGTCTGGTTTGTTTCTTCTTACCGTAATGAATGATTGGCCCAATTGTCAAGTCTGCATGTTCGACTGTTTCTATTGATAGTAGCGGCAGCAATTGTGAGATGGCAATCATCCGCTCTGTCATTTTTTGGAAGTCGTTGTTCTCACAACGACAACATACATCGATGATGACGAATCTGAATTTGAAGCAGATTCACTGCATAAATTAATAAAATCTGATTTTCAGTAGTTTGACAAATTTCTAACTAATCCCAACATAATCCTATTCATTCATTCGAAAACATTCATTTCAAGCAATCTTTTTCGTCCAAAACATTTCATCTTAAAGAAATTAGAATTGCCATTATAATTTTTGTAAAAATTTCATCATTGTACTAATTAATTTTCCATCTTAATGCATAAAAAGAATTCACAGTTAAAGAAGATACGGAAAAATTATGATAGGAATACAACGCAAATTCAAAAGAAAAAAAAAATTGCAGTATTTTTTAATTTACTACAATTGTATTCAAAAAATAAATAAAATAAACAAGCGGTGAAAACTTCACGATATATGATATCGAAAACGTCTTTCACACGAAAATGTTTTTCACACGTTTGAAAAATAACGACGAATCCGAATCACTAAGCAAATTAATAAGATCTGATTTTCTAACAATTTGATAAATTTCTGTTTAATCCCTGAGTAGCATATAAATATACATAAACATAGGAACGCTTTATTATTGTTTAAATTTTTGTTGTAAATTGTCGAAAATATATAGGGATTCTATATTTTCTGAATCTGTTTTTGTTACAAAATGCAAAAGGTTTTTCTAATCTTACTATCCCTTGAATTTTTTTTTTTTTTTTTGATTTTCTTTTCCTTATTGCTTTTTTGATATCTTTCTAGCTTAAGATCACTTAGTTTGGTTTACTTGATTCTGACCAAGGCCGAAGTTTCTCTTCTGTTTTATGTAGGGATTGTTTTGGTTTGTATTCTGTTGATTTTTTTCTTTCCCTTAGGTTTGGCTTCTAGTTACTTCTTCATTTCTTTGAATTAGTTCTCCCAAAAATTCTTAAAGCTTATTGACCGACCATAGCTTTCGCTTCTTATTTTGCTAATATACTTTGTCCAATATGCAGGTCACAATGTGTTTTTATTAATGGTTTCGATGCTAAAATGCTCTAGATTCTCACTCACTGCTTCTAGTTGTCCAAATATTCTTTCTGGCTTCAACAGTTATTGTCAATTCTCGATCATTTTTTTTTTTTTTTAATGAAATTTAACTCATTATAAAGTGACTTTTTGACACTGCATAACTTGTCGAATCTTCCGATTAGTATTCTTCTTGTCATAATTTTCTGAAATGATATCACAGCCAGCATCTCTTTTGAAACAAGAAATCAGAAAATTCAATTTCTTAATATCTTGTCTTTTTTTTTTCTTTTTTTTTGGAGATGCTGTGTAGCACCAAGTTATTCTTGAATTTGAGCCAGTATTTGGGATCACTGCTGAATATTGGCAGTGGTAACCGAAATAAATTTACTATTGTCTAATGGATAATTTGGGACGGTTTCTTTTGTCGAATTCTTTACTTATATTGCTTTAGCTTAGATGTTGAAGTGCTAACTCGAAGTCATCTTTGGACATATTTAGAGTTATAATAGCTTTTTTCCATCACTTGTTAAATTTAAAATACTTTTATCCTTGTTGATCATTTTCATATATTTCTCTTTTTCTTTCTTTGCTTTTTGCGAGTCCTGATTCGAGAATGTCAATGAATAGTTCGAGGTCTTTTACTCTTTTCTTGATCTCATATTGTTGAAGTAATTCTTCTTTTGGCAATTGACATTCCAGCAGTTTTTTAAGTGCGGAGATTACATTTAAGCAATGCGTAACACGGTTTTTTCGGACTAAGTATTAGTTGACTTCTAGCATGAGCTTCACTCATGCTAGTATACCTTTATAATAGGAGTACAATAGTACTGAACTTTATAGCACTCTCATAAAATTCGTTTGCAACACTGCCCACCTTCATGAAAGTTTCTCAGAATTGAACTGCAACACGTTTAGTATTTAGTTTGTTTTAATCTGATTCTAAGTTACGTTAGTTATAGCAGACACGTTGCAGAATTTCGGTTCTCCGGATACTAAAATCTGGCAAATTGAGGAAAAAAAAATTTGTATGAACAGTTGGAAACTTAATAGAATTTTTAGGAGTGATCCATTGATTATTCCTAATATGCTAATACTCATATGCCAAAAGCCAAGAGAAAATGTTCCCCAAACAATGAAATATAATTTATCTCGGACAAATATCGTCACTAATTCGCTGATCTCTCTCTGGATGATTTAAAAAATTCTTTGCTTTAATTTAGAAATTACCAAATGACCAATTATATTAGTCAATGATTTGATGTCGTTTTCAATGGGATAGAGGAAGGACGCAAAGCAAATGAAAGATGTTTTTTAAATTGCTTGTCGAACTGACAGTTAGTCGTTGACTGTTTCAACTATTTGAATGCATATAGGTAGCGTCACACTCACAATTTCATGTTCGATCTCCTAATTCAAATTGAGATCTGACTTAAAAATGACAAAAAATTCCTGAATTTGAGAAATTCATGCTGCTTAAGTGTATGAAATAACGGTCATCTGAATTTGCTTTATCTAGATCAAAATTATTAAATCGAACAATAATTTGGAACCAAAAATCTCGATTTATTAACAATTTCTAACGATTCATCTGTATCTGATTAAAAGAATCAGTAACTGAAATCTATTATCTGAAATTAAGCAAATTAAATCTGTGGTTATATTTATTCATTAGAAGTTCAGAAATTAACAAATCAAACAAAATATACAAAATATAACAAACAAGAAAAATAACTGATAACATTCGTTGAGGTTCAATAATTAATAAGTTTGAGCACCAAGGATTACAAATATGAACGATATTAATATCTTAACCATTTCAAAGCAATACATTATTTTTCTCACCGCATTTCTGCATTTTTCATCACTCATATAAATGATAAAAATGTAACAAATGCTGTTCACTATTATACCTTTCTAATTTCGCAGCAATGTAGATTCTATGTAAAATAAATAATATTTAACATCAATTCATGCGACAGTGTTTGTCAAACAACAATGCATTCAAACATTTAACAGAATGAATGTAACAAATAATAAAAGCTTTATCAGGCATTGCACAAATGAATGTACCAGTTAGTTATCAATGATATTTCATCTGCTTTTATACCAACTATCAACAAGAGTTCCACTCTGATCAAACCATGCAATATAACCACATGTTGCCTTACCGTTCAGACCAAATAATGAAATTCGATCGCAACGATCGCCATTAATTACGGTAGAATTGTGAGCCTAAAATGATCGAACATGCGATGGAATTTCATATTTAATTTCTTCATATAATTTAATGAATAAATCACAAAAAAATCATACAATCTGAACGAGAATTACATACAAACAATAAATTAACAAATTAAGTATGAATAACTTTTCAGGATTTCGAAATTTGAAAAATTCCTATTGAAAAAAAAAAAATTGAAAAAATGAAAAAAAGAAAAATGAAAGAAAATCATTTAAAGATAACAAGGAAATTACGTGAAAATTAAAATGATTTATAGAACACTCCAAATGACCACAACGATCATGATTATCATATCGACAGTATATATTATGCGCAGTAAATGCACCCATCCAACGACCACTCCACGTACATTCAGATGGATCACTCCTAAAATTAAAACAACCGAAGTTGAAAAATCGATTCGTGATTTAAAATATTTTTTTTTCTCAAGTAAGCAAATTGATAACAAATTACTATTTGATTATTTTCATAGCATTTCAGCAGAACAAATATGGTGAAGTGAAATTATCAATAGATAATTAACAGAAATTTTGGAAAATCAAATGCAGCATACTGTCAACATTGAGCGAGCATTGCATATTAAAGTCATATGAAATTAAAATCTGCTTTCCTAATAAAGAAAAACTTACTTGCAGCAAAAAAATTTTTTAAAATTTCCACCGAAAACGGTGCTGCATGGTTCGCCAAAACTTGGATCCGGTTTACATACTCCAGCAAACCACCAATTACTACAGCGTCCATTACTGTTTCGAATATAGTCATATTCTGCTTGACAATATCCCTTACAAAATGGAGCGGTGCCAAACCATTCACAACCACCATCCGAAAGATATGGACGATAAGTGGTCAAATCTGCGACTGCTTTACTTGTCATCCCTCAAATCAATCTTTTTTCTGAATAAAATGGCATCTGTTTCCAATTCGTATTCAAGCCGTTCAAGTTTGGAATTTGAAGCAAAAAAAAGAAAAATTAAGCATAATAAAATTAGTAAGTGAAAGGTGCAAACGAAAATGCTTGTGCAATGCTAGTAAAATCTACAATCTGCTTTTGAGTATGAAAACGACTTCTGTCATCAGAACACCAAAGTTCTCGAGTTAAGAAATCTTGGCAATTTCCTGACTTCTAAACTCAACGAGGTGCTCTTCCTTATCTCACATTCAAAAAAGACAATGATATTGTCTGAAGACTTCTGCAATCACAAGCCAGAAGCCTTTTTTGCATTGCTTATGAGAAGAGATCGTTCCGCTCTGACGCGAAGTCTAGCAATGCAATGATTTAGAGAAATTCTACCATTATGGGAAGATAATTTAGATTACCTCTCTTCCCGTAAACATCATATTTTGCAGATATTTTCATTTCTAGCAATCACTACGAAAACGGATAACAAGCGTACCAATGATTCCATGTAGAACAGCCCCAAGTATTGGCTCCACATCCTTCTTCACCCGTACCTGTCTTTCCTCACGCCCTAAGCTTACCTTTCAGTGAGTAATTTCAAACCTCTTTTCAAAATTTTATAAAAATCTCCAATCCTTCCTGTTAATTTCTTTCTAACTTGCTTTTAGAAATGTCATTTTTCAACATTTTATCTTCATTCTCAAGTGAAAGGAAGGAATTTCAGAAAAATCAGAACAATTTACCAATGATGCCAGTAACAAAAGCACCGACTAATGGCGTGCTCAGTATTCCCACATCTCGATGCACTCGTTTCATTATTATGCCTAAATAAAAATCGATTTAAAGATGGAGTGATTAAAATTTACCATTTCATTTCATTCTTGAACTATTCTCTTCCTAATCTTATGAAAACCTAGAAGTATGGATTTAAACGTACCATTGGAAACAGTGTTGTCATTTGTGTCACTTGAAAGTACTGTTCTTTCATCAAAATAAGAATTGCTATCTGCCCAAACGAAGCCTTCATTTATGATGAAAAAGATAGAAAATGAGTGATAGAATGAAGTCAATGACATAATCGACGAATGCTTTTCGGTGCCTAAAATAATTTCACGTTTACCACAACCGTGTCTAAAAAATGAAACGAATTTTTAAAAAAAGGCAGTTGCTATAGGTCAAAAAATAATGCTTGCTTATCATCATCCGCCTTTTTACCTGACTTTGTATCAATTCGCTACGATATGAGGAAAATCATTTTTCTCAATTTTTGTGAAAAAAACTCAGTCGTTTAAATTAAAGCAAACTAATATCAAAAAGTGAAAGGTGCTTTCAGTAAACGGAATAATAATTAGGGAAAAAAAGTAAAAAAAAAAAAAACCAAAGACATAAGCGCAACATCCAGGTTGTCATACAAGTGAACGAATTCTAAGATATCTAACTAACTTAGTATAGTAGTAAGATGATTAATGAACAAGAAGTTAATTAGTTCAAGGACGCTCAGAATTCAGTATTCAAAGTGAAGCAAACACATCAAATGATTGCAAAGATGGAAAATTAAGAAAACGAAAAAAAAAAAAAGGAAAAAACTCATTAACTCCTACATTGTACCACAAAAAAAAAAAAAAAAAAATAGAAAAACGAGATTTTTAACAGAAAATCCTCGTTATATGTTTTGAATTGCTTCGAAAGACAAAAGGAAAATTTACCAAAAATTTTAGTCTTTTTGATGAAATCAAAGGGAATTAATAAGAAGCAGGTGGCAATTAAGAAAGAACAGGACAAGTCAAATAAATGAATTAAGGCCAAATGCCGTCGTTGTCTTTTTCAAATGATTGTTTTTTGTGTTTCCCTTTGTGATAATGAAATAACAAATTTTGAAAAATGGAAAGTTGAATAAGATGGAATACAATTTTCCCCATCGAAATACTTGAATTTAGTTGGAATTCAAGTATTTCGATGGGAAAAAAAATAAATAAAAAACTAAAATTTTCAGCACAGAAAAACTGCATATAAATTCAAAAAACAAACCAAACAACTGCCAGTCACTGAGTGTTTCAATCATTTTGCAAGTGTGTAACAGCCGTTTAGTTATATAATTAGCCAACAAAATCAGAATGTTCATGTTTTCCAAACTTTTGTTTGCTCCGTTAGTAGCTGCGATCTCTGTCTTATTTGTTAGAGGATACCCGCCTTCTATTATGCTATGAAAGTTCGCTCAATTTTGAATATCCTTGCAATTTCGACCCCTTTATTTGATTAGTCTCACTGAATAATTAAGCTAATCGTAATCTATCATTGAATAAACATTTTAACATTGTGAAATGCTGCCAACCCAAAGAATTCCATGGGTATTATAAATTGCAGTTTTGAATTCTTAGGAAAAAAAATTTTTGAAAATCAAGGAGAAAATTAACCATTTTGTATTCTGGTCTGATTTTTCAATGATTATCAACATATCTCTATTAAAAAAACATGAAATAATAAGAAGAGTTCAGTTATTTTAAAATAGTAAATAAATTAAAACAAATAATATTGGAGAGAAATTCACAGCTATTATCAAAAATCGATTTACGAATCGACATTGCAAGCATACATTCATGCAAGCATGCGCATGAATATATATTCTAACGGTTGTGAATGCGTCAAAGTAGAAATTCTTGCTCAAAAATTATTAATTGAAAAAATTGTGATGAAGAAAGAGAAAATGAGATATATTTCCAATAATTTCCAAGGAGATAGAGCAGTTCTGTGGTATTTAATCAAAGAAGTCTGAAAAATGTGAAGATAGTAATTAAGAGAGGCCATAAGTTGTTTTAATTGAGCATGTTCAATATGGATAGATTGTGAAGATATTTCAACTTTGACTTATCCATATTATATTCATGCTTCTTGTCAATCGCTATGAGCACAACAAAAACTTTTTGTATCTTGAAACATGAATGTAAGTGTAATATCTCAGTGTTTAATTAATCTTCACTGAAAGGTAATGATTATTGTTGATCGAGAATTTGATTCATATGAGTGAATATGAAACAATGAGGAACTTGCGACGAATCAAAATACTTTAATAAACTTTGTATGCAGTAAATTTGCACAATTACAATATTTCGAATGAATGCGAAATAAATCTTCAGATTAGCGAATATTCAATTAACAATAAATTGTGAAGCTGAATTAAGAGTAGAATTGAGAATTCACAGACTTATATGTTTTGGTAATGAACTTGAAGAAATGAAAATGGGACAAAATGGGAAAGTTGGGTGGAAGGCTACGAAATAAACTGAAAGTTAAACAAAGACTGGTTCGTAAATAAAACTATTCAAGTTGATTCCACTTTTCTGATTACTGACTACTTTTATAATCCCATTCGTTATTGCACGTTTAACGCGTTGGAAATGCATTACAACACACTGAAGTACGAAGTGAAGCTTAAATATCCTATGTTTGATAATGAGATCATCTTTTGTCTAATGAATAATTTGAAACACTTCCAATTAAAATGAATTTTAATCGGCTACCAAGGTCAAAATGCTGAATTTATAATTTGCAAGAATGATTCATACTGAAATTGCTTCCACTGTTTGTCAGTTCTATTCGAATGATTCATAATTAAACTACCGGTCAAAATGAAGTGGAAAATTTTCCCTTCGTTTCTGAAAATTTCAGAAACTAGTAATGCTAGTTCCTCAGTACGCAATAAAAGAGAGCAGAGATATTTTCGCAATATCGCTATTCTGAAAATTACATTAAAATGATCAAAAATGATCAAATGTGACAAGTGATAAAAATAAAACAAGCACATCACACCACAGTCATACAGACTCAAATCATCAAGTGAATGAAGATGAAGATTACTGAACTTCTCGCAAATGATCTGGCAAAAATGCGAGAGAGAACTTGCGGCGCGTTATGTATCTTCTGTAATACATGTTTCTGTGTCTTGTGTTTACGCCTTGCAGTGCACGTGAAAGATGCACGACGATAAGGATAGGGTCGACAATCTGGCGCCGGAGTGTTGATGATTCATCGATGGACAAAGACGACAGCATTAATTAATGTTATCCGAAAAGGAAGATGGAATAGGTAAGGTAACAAGTTGATTAATAAGAGGATTGGATACTGTTTGGTAAATTAGGGAATAAATGGTAGATAGATTGCCTGATAGATAAGAAGAAAATGCTATTGACTCTGATCCTTCATAATTATTCTTCGCATCGATGAAGCTCGCATTCATACTGTAATGTTTCGGTTTATAAACTAATTATGCACCAATATTTGAAAAATACCGTAAAACATAACAGTGATAAAGTGATTTCATTATCAATGTTTAATGCGAAAATTTTTGAAAGCCAAACTTTATACAATGAAGATACGATTTCTTCATATTACATTAAATTTTCAGAATCTAGTTAGACCGCCTATTCAAGTTAACTTCATTGATTCAATTGCACCCTACTTTTATCAGTTATAATCAGTTGATCATCGAAACTAATCTCACGAAATCTAGACTTACTTAACCATTCTAATTACTGTAATAACTCCACATCGTCATCCGCGCGTCTCGTTGCGAGTAAAGCGTACTTCAATGGAATTATAAAAACAGTGATATCATCGGTGGAAGCGTAATCTCCATCAGGCATTTGCCATCGATAAGATTTTGTTGGATTACCTCTTGCTGCAATAGCCAGCTCCTGTGCTGCTATCGTGTATCTAAATTGAATCTTCTTTTTAGCACCTGCAATCTTGATAAATATTAATTTCGTCATCAAAGTCTCCATTTACTGTTGATTAGACCAGAATTAAATCAATTATGTTTAATTATCTTAAAATACTTTGCGAAGTTGGAAGAATATATGTCATTAAAGTCTTTGTCATTGACAGAAAATTGCTTCAGATGAAGCGAACAACTTAATCGATTTGTTTTATGATATTTGGTACTAATGTGTTTACACAATGTAGCTTTGGAATACTTGTAAGGTCAGGTCATCGGTATAGATGCTTACTTAAGGAGTTTGCTGAGATAAGATCACCCAGCAGAAGCAGATGGTAAAAGAGTTCAGGAGGCAATCAAATTTGAATTCAATTTATGCTAATGTTATCCAGTTTCTGATTTCGTTACAAAATATTAGCTTATCTCGTTCTTTAAGTAATTTGATTCTTATCCAAAAGGTGTGATTTGGAGGCTTTGCTGAAGTCCTTTCAAATCACACTCTCTGCTGAATGGTATTTAAGTGGAGAAACGGAGGTATGATAAGAGAAATGAGTAATTCTTCTTGTCAGATTGGTAAAATTGCATGTTTGCTATGGGAAAAATCATCCTGAAGATAGTTATCATTGAAAGATACTGAGGGCTAGGATTTCAGAGAATTCTAGGATCAGATAAGATCAGATAACTATACAAATATGCCAAATCACACTGAGAAGCCCGACAGAATATACGGTATACTGCATGCACTGTCATGAAGGATCACTTTCTTGCAACAATTAGAAGAACGTATGCCATGTTTAGTGTGATTGATATGCTTGCATGGTTATCTGACCTTAATCATTTTAACTATTCTTTGAAGGACTGATCTTTTATCGCTTTATCCTTTTCAAAAGTTGGTTTCTTTTGTTGTAAATTTTTGCTGAGTATTTCTGAAAATATTTTAAGATATTTTCATATTTTTAAGAATTCGGATAATAAACCGATTTTAAGTATATATTAAAAATAACTTTAGATAATCTGCTGATTCTGAGTTATTTAATGCAGTTTTCACAATCATTGACACATTGTCGTTATTTAAAACATCCCAGAGGCCATCCGATGCTAGCACTAGAACATCTTTGTCGCATAACGAATCAAACTTATGAAGGTCGAAAACTTTCACCTGTAATTTATACTATTTTAGTATCCTTTCAAATTTATGATAATAATAAATATGTATTTAACCAGAAACATAAAAAGAATGGAATAATTTCAAGAATAAAAATCAAATAGAGATAAACCGAATTTGTTTGATTTAGAAGGTACACTCAGAAAATAGTTGCAATCATCGACGTTGTGTTTGAAATCCTATTTTATTCTAAGTACAGGATTCAGGAGCAGATTGGTGAATTGGATAAATTAAAAGATGATAAACTTTTCTACATTTTACCCTTTAGAAGAGTTCGCTGGTAGCCAAAATTAGCTTTCATGGAAAAAAATCTTAAATTTAAGCGGCTTCGAATTTAAAAATAAATCAGAACCTCTGGTACCGGTGACAGAAATGGTTTAATTGGTATCTTATTATCGACTGTGAACAAATGGTGGTCACCAAAACCACGGCTAACGCCTATTGTATTCAGCAAGCGTCGCTGAAGAAAAAAGAAGGAATTAGCTGATGAATTAACTAAATAACTGATCCACAATATCATTGATTAATGATATCTTAATGTCCCATATCTCTCACTGCAATTTATATCTTTTATTTCTGCCATTTTGACTAGTATCTTTTAAGTTCGATTCCTAGCACATGCTTTTTATTTTCTATTAAAAGTCATAAACTATTATTTTTCCCGATATTGGAACCAATTAGATATTAAAAATACTTCATAACCATCAGTAGTCTCTTTGAGTAGCACTTATCTACCATCTTATGATGCTTAATTAACAATAATTCAAATAATAATTCACTGATTAGTAAGCCAGTAAATACAAATGACTGTAAAAAAAAATCCACGGTCAAAATATGAAATTTGGTATCTGAAAGTGCTCTGATTCCTTCCAACTGAAATTTATTAGTAGGATATAGGATAATTTAAAATGTTTTACCGAATACCAAATTTCATATCTTTTAGCTTATTCCACTTTCATTTTTCAGCACGCCGAAAATTTAACAAATATAACTTCTGAGTGCAAAACATAACTAGCCTTTTTACCACATTCACTAATTAAAGGCATTTTCAAATCTGATTCACGAACGGTTTTTGCGGCCCTATAAGAAGAAAATCATTATTAGATTTGTAAGGTTCAAAATTAAAAATGGAATTGTGTAGATTCGGACCAGTTTAGCAAAATGAAGTAATAATTCTATGAATTTGTCATGTGAAGTGCTAACAAAGATGTAAAGCAACAAACCATCCATCCATGAACCAATCACGATAAAGTACTTTTCTCCTCAAATCGCTCCGTGTTAGAAAACGATTGTATTCATAACGCGTGAAATAATTCGATATCAAATCAGGATTTCTGTAAGCCTAAAAAACATGAATTAAATGAACTTTTTCCTTTTAATTCAGCTTTATTTTTCTTCTTCCGAAATTATCAATAGCAGTTGTCCTGGAAATTTCAAAGATTTAAAGTGCTATCAAAAACAAAACTATAGATTAGCAGCATCAAAGCAAAGAGCACAAGGTAATACTATAAAAATTTGAAAGGAGAGCGATTAACAGATTTGTGTGAGGATGCCAAATGTTGATGAAGGAAATGGCTCAAGTGTACCGTCAAGTAATTAGTAAGGCAATTTCAATTTTGACAAACTGTGTTCTTTCATTTAATAATTGAAGTCGTGATTCACAGTTTAAAAAATTCACCTCATAACATTTGTATATATCAAAGGTCATAAGTAAGGGTCATATGAAAAATTTGATAAGTTTTTGCTTCTTCATAGTTGCTTCTTAGTTAGCCTAACAAAATTAGTAAAAATTTACGTCGGAAATGTAAGATGAATTTGATAATCAAAACTTCCGGGCTCAGGAAAACTTACTAGAAATTGTAATCGTTTACGCTCCGTTTCTGGGGTGAAATCGTGGCTCAATTGTTGAGTATCATTTGTTGTTACAAGAAGCGCCCGACAATCACCTGCATTTGCAACATATAATTTGCCAAGGAAAAATAATGCTGCAATTGCTGTGCAACCACCACGTATTCTCCATAGTTGCTTTTCTTCCGCTATTTGATCATCCTGAAAAAGCAAGCGTATAGAAGTAAAAATTATATTTCGATTATGATTGTTTTTCTTCAATAAACTTTCAGAAACTAAAAATATAAGTTATGTGAATTAGATGATAAAATGTTCGAAAGAAGAATTTCAGAAATTTTCAAAATTCGCCCACCATATCTATGAATGCAGTTTCGATAGCACCAACAACAAGACTATCACATGTAATATTATGATTTGGATATGATGAATTGCATGCATTGAGTAAAGCATAAGAGGATGATAATTGAGTAGGACATCCAAAAAGTGCTTCCTGTCTGTTCAAATAGACTACTGTCTCCAATACTTGGCACAGTCGATTCTGAAAAAAATGACATCTTGCAAATTGAAATCTGTCTAGCTAGTCCATTATAACGAGCTTCATCTATCTATACAAACAAAATGGATTGGTTATGAGTTGATCTTATATCGATTACTTGCTCATGATCATGTTTTATTTATTGTAAACGACCTTAAATCTCCGAAAGTACATCATCAATTGCTTTGAAAATTTGTTACAAAGTTGCATTCGAATAAGCGCGCGTTTCTATATGGACATACCTATCTTTTTTTTTCCTTTTTTTTTTTAAACGCGTCACGTATATCAAGACCATTCTTTAACCAAAAACTAGGGAAAAAATGAATCTTATCGTAATCTCCATGACAATGCAAACTAGAACTAGAACCAGTAAAATGCAAAAAAAAAAAAAAAACAAGTGAATAACAATCAAAATCATTAATCATCAAGGCAAAATAAAATGAATAGAATGAAAAAACTTTGAAATATTTAAATTACCAACAAAAATAAAACATAAAAAACCATCCTAATCACCACGCCTACCCTTGCATTTACCGGGAGTCTTGCATTCACCGGGAGTCGGCCCCGTGGGGAAAATTGACCTGAACTTAGAGTAAAAAGGTGGATTTTTGAAACCTGCCGAAGTATTCAAGTAAACAAACCCGTATATGCTCATGAAGACAATTTGCAGCCATAATTGCAGCCCCACTTCCTGCATGTCCATCGAATATAGCAAAGAAAATAGCCCCGGCTCTTTCCATTGCTGGACTATCAGCACCCTGGGACAATTTTTGAATTTTGCAGGAAAATTATGAAGACATCTTCAGACCTCCGAAACATATTTTCTAATGAAGTGAAAAATTTTTGTAATTACAGTTTCTGTAATTGCGATGCATTTCGATTTGAAACCTAGGTTTCTTAGCTGTAAAAGAATCAGTCAAGCCACATTTCGACGTAGTATTTATTTTGATAGATTAGAGCGCGTAGTACCCTGATATGTATCAACTTATGGATGCTTTTTATCAACTTCAACACTTCAAAAGGCTTATGAAGAAGGTAGTTGAATATAGCACTTGTCATTTTAAAATATAGATTTAATAATTGAATACTAAAAAAAAATTAGAATAAAAGAATATATTAAATGAAACACGTGTTCACTGGCAAACCTACATACGGAAATGCATTTTTCTGGAACTATTATCAGTTCATCATCAGCATGTCGCTTTATCGCATTGATATTTCGAGCAGAATCTTTGAGGATTTCATTTGACGTGCGTGACGAATGTTTTTCATTTTCTGTTTGTTGCTAAAAAGCATACCTATGAAAACTTTTTACCTAATAGTGCATTCTGAAGTGATTTTATTAGCAGGATTTCAAATACTAATTTCAAAATCCACGAAATACTATATTATCCTTTTCGAAAGTTCCGAACTGAAATCCACCTTCCAGTAACCTTTGCCTTATCTTTTTATCCTCCATTATGGGTATAAACAAATTTTTTGTGTATTATCTAGTCACTGTTAAGATTATCTTTCGTCAATTTCAGCGATAGTTGGTCCTCATGAATTCAGGATGCATCATAGCATTCTGTGTAAATGCAATGGCACCATAAGACTGGTTCACAATAGATTATCTCCCTTTTTTAATCTATATTTCGCTTTTGGTCTCTCGATGAAGAGCCAGGAAATGTAAGTTTTTCCATTTTTGATCACTACTTGCATTTTATTGTTTTATTCGGCAACTCTTTTCAAATATTCTGCAAAAATGCAAAGCCTCTGCGTGCAATAATAGCAGAACAATAGTGATTCTGTAGCAAGAAGTCTCAAGGAGCACTTTCCCCTGCTTGTTATTGGCATCTTAAAACAAGCACCACCGCATATTTAAATCTATATCACGACTTAGAACTCGGATTACATTTATCCTTAATAAGAAAACCGTGACCTTTTCAAATTTGAAAATTTGAAAGATAAGCTTACATCATGAACTGTCAAATCTCGAGCTTCTTCCGCATCATATCCTTGCTGTATCAAATTTAACAGCTTCGCTGATGCTTGATCTTCATTTTGAACTGTTTTGCCTGACCAGGACTAATCAGCTGTTACTTTGCACTTCGATAATATGACAAGAAAAACCTAACAAATTTCATAATCCCATCGAACTTTTCAATTTCAATTTCAGTTTCAAGTTTCAAATTCAAGTTAACTCACCAATTTATTTTACTTATTTTAAAAAAACAAAAATAAAATTAGCTAACTTAATATTACTCACCAGCATTGATTACTTCAGCATAACCAGCATACACTGGCATTTTTGATGGATCCTTCGGACATAGTATTGGGCGAGTTGATTGATCCGCTGATAAGCAAATTTCTTCGTCCGAAAAATGCAGAAATTCGGGTCGAGTGTACGGGTAACGTAATTTCTGCGAATTAACCATTGCTAAAAGTTAGTACATGCTTAGTTCTTGAGAAATATTTGGGGAACAGTAATCATTTAGCTTTAGAAGGTAATGATATTTGAGCCTTTCATCTAAATACTTGTACTCGAAATCGTTGTTTTGTAAAAAAAAGAAACTTAAATTAACGGTAGCAAGTTTTTTCTTTACCTGGCAGTAAGCTACCAAAAAAGTCGCTTTCTGTCACATCAATTACTAGGCCAATTTGAGCATCATTTTGTGAATTGTCCTGATTATTGTCATTCACTGCACTGCCGCCAATTGCAGAACGGACTTTTGCTAGCATTTGCTTAAAATGAAATTTCAAGAATATTCTTCATATCTGTATATTTTTCATATATATTATATCCGGTAGTTTTACAAATCATGAATGCTCTTGTTTTTATTTTGAAATACTTGAAAAATTTAGAAAAAAACACAGATTAATACAATAAGATGGAATCGAAGAGTGCTTTCCTTTAGACAATACTCGTTTTTGATGACATTACAACATTTTCATGGACACAGCCAAAATGAAACGATAAGTGAATGATTTGAAAAAATCACTTAGTCGTTTCAGTTAAATGTCAGAGTTTAAAGCAAGAAATTAATAAAAAGAAAACAGCTTCAGAATCGCTAAGCATTTGATGCTATTTGTCTTTCCCTTTGCCTTTGAAAAAGTAAGTCCTAAAAGTGGAGAATAAAATGAACTAAGGTGTAAAAGAAATAATTATGATTCCGGAAATCTAACGATCGCGCAGTGAAAGTATTAACTGGAACTAGGAATTATCGGAAAATATTATTCCTTCTCATATGCATAACATAAAAGAAGATTGTTTCATCTTCCGTCTTCACTATTCCATTGAATAAGATATTAAAAAATTCAAGCAAAAGGAGAATTTATGGAATATTGCTGTCTGCTGTAAACAAGAAAAATGGAAATAGGTATGTATAAACAGGTGATGAAGGAATGGATGAGATTCAGAAATGGGCGAAAAGAGGAAACAGAAATTGTGGAAAATGCCGATTGTGCAAAGCGAATAGCGGCCATGGCGATTATGGGCCTGAAAAATGTTGACAGGGAAACATTAAAATCAATATCGCGGCTTGGAAAGGAAAGCCATCTGATAAAAATGGGAATAAACTAAGCTGAAGAAACAGTGCAGTCTCCAACTATGATCTTTTTGAGATTATTATTTGGTCCAATTAAATGAATGATCAAATTCGTCATTCGCTCTTATTTACATTCATTCATATTTATACTTATGAAACCTTTGAATTTCAAATTTTTTGAAATTGTTAGTTTTGATTCAACTTGATTTCCAAAAATATTCAAAAAGCCTTGGCATTTAAAAAAACTAAAACACGGGTGCCAGAATTCTTGACTTCTACTATTATTTTCCGAATCAGTCGTTTCGCAGAATAAAAAGATCACCCTCCCAGTCAATCATCTAAAGTTTCAATATTATCCCCGTAGATCCTCTGATCTTAAATTCTTTAATTCTAAGTAAACTCGGGATCATTTCAGACTTCTCACAGTAATTAGATACAACAAAATGATGTACTTATGCATCAGCATCATACGTCGAAAGAGAGATCAGTAGAAGGATTTCTTCCGTTTAGACAGATGTGCTTGGAAAAATCATTTTTCAAGGAGATATGCTGAGTCTCGAATTACACAAATTCAGTTCAATAAGAGCTTTTTTTTTTTTTTTTTTTTGAAAAAAATAGAACTATATGATTTTCGACATAAATTAACAAAAGCTAAATTTACTTTTGAGATGGATGAAATAAAAGTAATTCAATTCCACAAATAGTATAAAATGATGAGATTGAAATGTAGATGTGATTATATTCAACGTTCATTATTACTACCGAAGTTGAAGAAAAGCTTGATGAATAGCAACTTAGAATAGATCCAGATATTCATCTTGTTAACCACATATATCGCTATATAAATGACTGCTTGGATCAGTCGGGAATCTTTATTTTCTCAAAAAGTTTGGAATTTTGCTACAATCAGAAAATCGTCGCAGTTCTTGAGTAATGAAATGAAATTTTATAAACAAATACTTCGAGACAAAGCGTGAGATGATGCTAGAAAAGTTTAGATAGCCTTTAAATAGTTGCAGCTAAATTTGTCTTATAGGAGAACGAATATTAGAAGCTATTAAGAACTTTCTTATTTTTTCTTTAGACTTTCCTTTTCAACAATCGTTGATTCAACAAACTTCATATCTAAAATGATGTACGTCTTCCGAAAATTCCGTCTGCAACAGTTGTCTTGCGATTCTGAAAGTCTTTGCTTTGCTGGATAATTCATGTTCAAATTTTCTGTTAAAAAGGGTACTCTTCCTGACTAACGCCTGATTATTACTTGCTACTGCCAATTATTCCTTGTTATTTAGCGTCACTGCTACGCATTATCATCACTACCACCAGATCACAACAACTGCAGCAGGCATTCTGAATACCGCTTGTGTAAGTATCTGTTAGCGTTGTATCTACGACTGGTCGATCGGTTGGGATTCTACATCGTCGAAAATGCTATGTATCGACTCGGTGGTGTCAAATGTGTTGGTGGCAACGACGGCATCAATGCTGCTGCTGTTGTGGTGGTGATGGTGATGGTTAGTTCATTGGTTGTTCGTTTGGTTTTGCTCAACAATTGCCCCATAACACTAGGAATCGGGCACATCTATCCACACATATTTATACTTACACATCCACATATATGTCGTGTCGTGTTTCTCGATAGATAGATACTCCTCACTTCTCTTGATTGTCAACCAAATGGCAACACACCTACTCCACCGACTTTCCTTCCTTCCTTCCTACTGTTAGCTTTGTTCGGCGAATATCCATCCATCCATCCATCCATCCATCCTTCCATCCATCGCATCACTTCTCGTCGCTGCTTCATGCGTCGTATCTGCAACGACGAATTTATCCTCTGTTTTCTTTCTAGTCACTTTCAGTATACTCTTCCTTCTCCTTTTTCAATCATTTTTATAAATCTTGATTTTCAAAAGATCCGATATTACGTGTCCCATTCTCTCCCTTATTTTTGTTCTAGGATACTTTGGATACGTACAGTCAATAATTCAGCCACGTTAAGGATTGAATACGTACGGTTAATGATTTAGTCACGTTTCAAGCTTGGATATGTACAGTTAATGATTCAGCCACATTACAAGCTAATTAAAATAGTTCATTCAGTTACAAATGATATAGACCAAAGTTCGGAAATCCCAACAGTCTATCATTGGAAATTTTATTGATAGTTCATGTGATTTTTAGTATTAAGTTTGTAATCACCCATTTTTCATGCCGGAAAAGTTTGGCACTTTTTTTTCAATTTAAAAAAGATTACGTAATCATTCATTTTTTATGTCGAAAAAGTTTGGTATATTTTTTCCATTAATTTAAAAAAGACTACTAAGTTCTTATAAAATTATAAAGTTTAATGAATCATTTTTTGTTACCGTTGCAAAAATTTTTATTGTAACAACAAATGAGCAATTCATTATATTTTCTTATATCTGAATGTCTAAAAACGCATTAATTTAGGTAGTAGAAATGGATATAGCTGAATGTGCAAAAAGTTTCAAAAACGGCGATTAATAGTATAATTTCCTTTAAAAATGGCAATCTTTTTCTTCGAAATGAAAATAGTGTGCCAAGAAGTTTAGCTTATCCGTTTGTGATATCTAAGAATCATTAAAAATAGTGAAAGTCTTTCTTTTTTTTTTTTTGGCATTAGATTATTGGATTTTCAAGTTCTTGAATTCCTTTTACGACATACAGATATACAGTGTAATTGTTCTCTATTTTTTATTATATGGATGATTATTTGAGACTTTTTTTTTTGCGATGTTTGTTTATGGAGATGGTATACGTAGCTTATCTTTCATTATTTTATTCTCTTTTTTCTTTAATTAATTTCTTTGATAATTGCATTTTCATTATGAATAATTTGCTTTTTCCTTTTTTTTTTTGAGAAAAATCACAGTAATTGAATAATTATTTCTTGTAATTAATATTTATTCAAATGATTGCGATAAATAGAAACTTATATATAATACGAAAACTTCAACAATGAGATGGGAAAAAGTTTTTTCGAAAAGATCCACGCTTTTGAGTAATATAGTACAATTCTTCAAACACTGTTACATTCCAGAAGTAAGCGATACTAGTCTCGAGAAGAGTCAGAGAATACAGGGGAGGGGTATGAACAAACGAATGATGGAAGGAATATTCCTGGACCATATATAATTTGCACTCAGCCCGACGTGTTGATACGTAGTATCCCCTCTTCCCTTCCAATCACTCACTTATTCTTTAGGACAAAACGACTTTTGCGATACCGCACGTACACGTCGTCACTGCCAAAATATAACTTGTGGCTTTTTGATTTTCGTGCTAATTAGGCTTGAAGCTATTCATTTTTTCTATAAGCATTTATTGAAATAATAAAATTTCTACGTGCAGAATCGTTTACATATTCCATTTTACGTGCATTTTTTTGTTAAAATTTTGTTTACGTGACATTTTCCTTCGAGCAGTACTGAGAAGTTCAAACTTTATTGCTTAATTTGCTTTTTTGATAACGCATCATTTGCTTTTCACGGAAGCTAAAGTTTCGTTACTCATTGCGAAATAGTTTAGTTCGATTATAGAAGAAATATTATAATTTCAAAATTAAATGATTTTGAAATTTTATGGATTCGCATTATTTTTACAAAAATCTTTACATGTTTTGGACATCGAATTTGGAATAAGATTAAACAACAAATAATGTGAGATTAACTATCTGATTTTTTTTTTTCAAAATTTTGTTCAGATGTATCAATTTTTTTAAATTCCTCATCGCTTTTAATAAAATTTAAACTGCTACACTGCGTATAATACCATGTACTGAATTATTATAATAGGTATTATTATAAACTCGTTCAAAAATTCATTTGGATTTTTACGAGTATTTGCAATAGATAATATGAAAAACAGCTTGTGTAATAATGATCAGCTTGATAATACAAGGGAGGAATCGGTGTGACCGAATTCGAATAAACTATTGATATTGCTGATAATGTAATGGTGGAGATTGTGGTGATATTCAGCAGTAGCATCATCAACTGCACAGTTGTAAACGTCGATAATTAACAGTGCTAGATAAAGCTTGTGAACTTTTGAAGCACTTTGTGCTATCGTCACTATCATCATTACTACTGCTACTATATCACTACGACGATTACTATTCCTATTACTAGCAATGTGATGCAGTGATTAGGAACTGCTTATTATTCTATCTAAATTATTTTATCTAATTTTCTTATCTCTTTATCTATCTATGGCCTATTACTATATCCGTAGTTCATCTTTCCATCAATCTATTAATACACCAATATACGATCTAGCAACTATTCAACTATTCATTTACCTGCTTTAATATTAGTTGATTTGTGATCTTTATTATATCCTACTGGCAGTATGCGAAATATTTGCAAGTACCACTTCAGTTTCGCTGATCTTCGCAAGAAATTCCAAAAGTTAATTCTCAATCCTTAGTTACTTTCTCTTTTATACCATGATTAAATAGGTGTTTACTGCTATATTTTTAGTTGACAAAGTTTGCATTTTCAGAGTGATTTAATCGGATCGGCCTGTTGGTATTCGCACTTTTCTTTTCATCTTTCAGTTAGCGACAACAACCATCAACCATAGACAAATTTCATTGTCGGTAATATTGGTTACTGCTTTCACCGCTGTCACTCTCGTTACAACGACGTATTGAAGTGTCACCACCGCTGCACTGTTGTGCATTAACAGATGCACTAATACATGCATTAACACACACACACACACACACACACACACACACACACACACACACACACACATGCACGCACAATGTTTTAAGCCCTGATCGCTTTCTCCACACATACAACGTTATTTGACGTTTTAATTCGTCACATAACATCTCTATGTTTTATGTATGTTTAGCTGTTAGAAACATCACATTCCTTCTTGCTTTACGTAACTGCGTCGATTCCGTCTACACTTGTTCATATCAGACTCTAATCATTTGTTTGACTTATCACCTGATACTCCATCGGGTCTTGATTTCTGTGTGAGCGTCATCAAAGCAGTAGAAGTTTGCATTCGAGATAGATAGTAGTTGAACGAAATAGTATGCAGATCATCATTGTTAAGTACGCGTCGAGAAGTACAAGATGTGATAATGGGCTGACGATTTTTGATTCTGCCAGCATTACGACTAAGCGTTGTAAATGTTGGCAGACATTGTTAGCTGCGCTAGCACTTTCACGCGTACTTGTTGTTCTTGAAATGTTTGTTTTCTAGTACGAGTAAATGTGGATATAAATGCTCGTTTCTTCATAGCACAATTAAAAATTATGAAATGAACAAGTGAAATTTTAAAGTACTTTTATTCTGAACTTCTATATGTCTTCCTTTGTGTTTGTGCAACTTTTAATTTGCAAATACGTGATATATTCCGTGGCACAATTATGCTCTAATAAAAAGTATTCTATTCTTCATCAGAAATTAACTTCAATCAAATAGAAATATATAATTCATGAAATCTGGAGAGAATGGGGGTATGAAATCTTTTATTCGGAATTTTTGGATTGTATCAAGTTTTGTACAGTTGTCACCTATCTGATATATTGGTTACATATTCGTCTCTAATGGTCGCCAATATACAATCAAACTGCAACATTTTATTTTTCCGCTAATCTTGGACATTTGCTATAGTTTTATTTTTATTTTTCCCTTACAACCATTTGTTCGCAGTTTAATGATGAAGATTCGTATTTTCAGAATTTCACTTCTCAATTTATCTTGTATTACGATCTTAATGATTTCAAATGACATTCTTTTTCAAGTTGTCATGACTAAAATAAGTAAAATAAGTACGACTGAATACTTTATCTCTTTCGTATGCAACCAATTTTGCGTCGCTGTGGAATTTTGGAATATACTCACTTCTGGATGCATAAAATTTGCATTTTTAATTTTATCGATTTTATAACTCATTAGATCTTTCTCTTTCTCGCACAGTCCGCTAAGATGTCTTACAATTTTGCGATTACTTCTACGGATTCTGATGTTGCAACTTTTTCTTTTGCCTTTTCAGCTCGGATATGTAGCTGATATAGTAGTAACGCACACAGATATAGATATGAAGCAGATGTTAGTGGAACAGGGTTACCGTAGGAATTTTGTCTACATGTTTACTTTTCGCTTCAAGATTTGGAAGATTCCACTGCAAACTTGCATTAATCGCAATCGCCTAGCTAGCTGGTAATTTACATAGGTCTCTTGAGCAACTGATTGACTTCTGGCATTTTAACAAATCTCAATAATCTTCCAATTCTATCCATCGAATAAATCTAAATCTCAAAATCTTTCAATCAAAAAAATTGATTTTTAATTTATATAATCTGGGTATGATCCTTATATTCATTCAAAGCTTTTTTTAGTCTTCATTTTTTGCGAACCAGAAAATCAATTTAGTTTAGGAAACCGACAGATTCTCATGTACTTCCCGTTGCAAATGTTTCCATCAACTAGCGATTCTTGTGCTCGATTTCTTCTGTGGAAGTTTGGAACGTTAATCGGATTAAATTTCAGTTCGTTTCTGTACCTATGAAGATATAGAATACCTATGAAGATATAGAATTCCGAATATAGAATCAGATTGAGCGAAATCCATGTTTCCAAGAAGGTAGCATATTTTTGAACGAACTCGACTTTAATTTCCCATTCAAAAATAAACTAAATCCATTTCTGATTTTTTACAAACGTAGCTTAGAGCGCGTTTAATTCAAAAAACATTTTTAAATTTATGAACTTCCTTGTTGACTTGAGCAAAGAATTTTATCTCGTTTTCATGTTCCTTTAAAACTACCAGTAAATAAAAAAAAGAGAGAAAGATGAAGCAAATAAAATTTGTTTTGAAGCTCCAGGCTTATCAGTTTCCGTTATTCCGGCATATATTTTTCTTACTTTTTGTATTATTTTAATTGGAACTATAGTTTCAGTTGCAAAAAATATCGAATCTTAATTAACTGTTTAGGGGGAAAAAGCGATTAAACGAAGAGCCAGATATCGGAGAAATTTCAAAGAGGCGATATAGAATTCCGGGATTTACGCCTTTTAAACAGGTCGAAATTCCTGCGAGTTGGAAGCTCGAATCACGAAGTTAGTTTCCGCATTATTTCATAGTTCACTGCTTATTATTTTACATATCTCTCAATTGAAATTTGCTCCAAAAACTACTAAAATATCTCCAAAATACTGTCTTTCCTGTCTTCAATCTTCCTTCTTTCCCTGTCCCCCTCATTTCTCTCACCGTTCTTTGTTTATCGTTGAGTTTTTTATAACTTGGTTAACAAAAAAAATTATTTTAAGAACTACGGGAAGCGGTACGTACATCAGTTGCGCACTGCCATTATGATGATCCATCCAAACGTGAAAGGCTCGGAAATGCTGTGTTTGAAGCGTTAAGTGGACAGAAAACGATGAAAGCTGCTGCTACTACATATGAGGCTAATCATTATGTTATTTTAGTATAAGTAAAATGTTGAAGCTTCAAGGAGACCTAATATCATCATTGGAATTATACCGGATTGGAATTTGAACATTAGATTGGTCCCCCGTTATTCGATCTGTTTATTTATTTATTTATTTTTTTGATAAAAATTTTTCAACTGCCTTTGCATATTATAGTCGAATTTTGTAAAAGATATGGCAATAAAAAGGAATTCAAATACTCTTTTTGTGCAAGCTTGTATAATTTTATCTAAAAAGTTCAGCTAAATTATGACATGAAATTTGTAAGTGCAATTATTTTGATTGCTCTACATTATATGCCGAAAGAATATTAAAGTGCACTCGAACTTATCAGAAACTTTCGTTAATTTAATTTTGAAACTTTGCAGGTACCGTTTACAACTTTGCAAACTTATTTCCATCGTTCACGAGCTCGAATGGCAAAAATAATGAGTGATAGTGACAATGCACTGCCGGAACAAATTCAGATTCCCGTATCTGTAATTTTTAGTTATTTCGAACTTAAGTGATAATTCATTTTCAGTTCAAATTCCAAAGCTGTGAAACTTATTTATATGCTGAGTCTTCAAGTCTTATACTAATTTCTTATTCGTAGGTTTTTTGAAAGTTTTATACTTTTAAGATAAACACTAAAATCTGCAGAAACTCAGTCACCTTTATCACGATAGATTTTTACGAAGAATGCTAATTTTTAACCAGGAAACTTCTGTCTTAGATTTAGACCGATCGTGCAAAATTTAGTAGTGTCGCTTCATGCTATCATAATGATAATTTTAACCTTAATATAAGTCTCGACATTTTTAAAATCAAATTTTAGCTTACCCTTTCTTCTTCCGATATGGGTAATGCGCTCGCAGAAGAAAAAATATCTCCGGTGGAGTCGAAAAAATCGAAGCGATTGGATTCTTTGTTGGATGTTCTTGTGGGTAAAGTGGTGGGAAGTGATACTTGGGTTAATGGTAGTTCAAAATTTGTTGAATTGTCATTAATTGAGAAATTATGGAAATATACTGGTGTAAAAATTATCATACAGATGCAAATCGATGCAAGTTAAATTATTGAATTTGTCTTCAGTTTTGTAGATTTTAATTATTCAAACTGTTCTAAATAGCGATAGATGATTCCATTATCTCGTCATAGCATATTAGTTTAAATGTAAAAATTGTTTGGGAGCTATAAATTGCAGGAAGTACACCACCCTCAGATTTTTCACCTCGAAAAGTGGGTTCTAGTAAAAGAAAGCCAAAGGAAGTTCATCGAATTACGTCATCAACAACGAAAAATGGAAGTTTAGAAGATGACTGTGAGTCACCAGACTGGTTCAGTGATCAATCACAAGTATTTTTTCAAAGCTTTTCAGAATATTTGTTTTATTTATGGCTTACCGAAGCATTCAGTTTCATCGCAAAACAATTCCTTCGAGTCCCAACAATATTTGGAAAGAATCAAACTTAAGTACCTTGATAAAAATGTTCTGTTATGTTTAGGTATTCATTTTTTTTTCTATAGTTTTTTAAGGTTACGTGCGATATTATGCAGAATCGCCCTGTTAAAACTATTAATACCAAATCGGACGAAGTAACAACAAAGTATAGTTTGGAGGAAGTAATGGCAATAATCAGATCTGTGATATCGGATTCTTCTCTGGATGAGAATACAAAAAAATCGCTGAGAGGAATAATCGGCAGAATACTCGATAAATCGTTGAATATTAATGTAAATTACTATCTCACTTTTTGAGAGTTTTATTGTTTTCTATTTTTTTATTAATAAAAAAAATTCCGCATCTTTGAAAAATTAATTTTAATATATGCTTTTCTGATGTTATTTATTTTCAGGATATGTGTACTTTTTTAAGATTGGATTCTGCTCTGACAGATTCTAATGTTTATCGAGTTGACCAACTTCTAAAGTTTCCGGATAAAAGTGCGTTTTTAATTACATGTCATTTCTTTGAGCTGATTGATTTTTCAGCATCATGATATCGTCCAATCTTTCGCATATTTTGTCAGGTTCAGTCTTCATGCCTGGGTTTTTGATTTTAAATTCCTGCGATTAATCCTGAACAATTTTAGATGAAACCGATTTCGAGAAAGCTGCTAAAAACAAGAATCATGCACTATATTTGTCGTCTGAATCGCAAAATTGCGAGTGTTTGGATAAGATAGAGAAGTGCGTAAATGATGTTTGTCGTTGTTCGCATTATCCAGCTTTGCAGAAGGAAGCTTTGCGTAAAGCTGTTGCAATGTTAGTCTTTCTTGTTAGTAATAAGGAAGCAGCCTTTGGGAAATATTCGACGAACTTCATACGTAAGACTGAATTAAGATATAACCTGAATTTTTAAACCGGACTAAAAAATTCATAGATTTGTATGAAATAAATTTAGGGTACTTCGTGGCGAATATAGTGTTAGTGGAGCAGCAAGTATTATGGAATTGCCTACGTCAACCGTACATCCTTATGTGCATCGTGCGCGAGCTGCATTGGAGACCTTTTTGCCACAACAAGCCGGTTAATTTAATGTTTTAAATAAGAAGGTATTAGAATTGAGACAAGGTTTAAGTAGAGTGCATTTAAAATGCACTCTTTTTGTAGAAGCATGACAAATTTGTAGAAAACCAGATGTAATTGTAAAATTCTTTTAATTGATTGATTATTATGAGTTTTAATATTTTAATTCATTTTCTGTTTTATATACTGCTGGATTTAGAGACTTCGAGCAGAGAAACAACAGCTGATGAATGTATTCTACGCAGTAGTTCTGTTTCGAAGGAAGTTGAGATAGTGATCTCAGATCTTATGAAAATTTCATCGTATGATCTGAACGGACAACGAAAGTTGCACGACGCACTTTCTGAAGTTTGATTTAATTTCTGGCTTTTCTATCTGGTACTATCCTTATTAGAAGATGGTACAGTGGTTAAAAAGGTAATTATGCTTGGATGATCGAAGTACTCCATCACTTTAAGTCCAGCAAGTCTTAATTAGTTGTATTATAAGGAATAATTATTTTTTTTAATTCATGTAGGCAGAATTTGATGTGTTTATAATCTTATATTGCTATCTGCTTGCTGTCAGAGTTGCACTTAAAAATTCATAGTCGCAATGGTAGGCTATTTTCTAAGACTATTTGATTTAAATTGTAGCGTTTTCCGATTGTTTTAATGCATTCATTTGTTGCACAACTTATTTGGGTGAAATATTAATTTCTTATCTTTGAAGGTTTTGACGAAAGATGTTCCAGTCACGGAAGTTTCCAGTAAATATGGGATAGCAGTTAGTGCATTTCAACCGTACATTACGAAAGCTCGCGTTCTACTTGGACAGTCACCTTATCCAACATCGTCTAATATCAGGGTTACTTTACTTCATAGGATAAAAAACAAGAAATGTTGTTTCATGAAATTTTAAATGGCACAAAAGTTTGGATGAAATTAATGTGACGCCGTAAATAGTAATGGCTTACAAATTAACATCTGGCACTTTTCAGATTTGGTTGGATCAAGATTTATTTCAGGAAACACCGATGAAGTTGGATGCAAAATTACCAAATAATAATGAAAAACGCCCAGATGAAGAAAATGATTTCAGTAAAATGCTGATGTTTGATTCAACCGAATCTTCATTGAGAAATATTTCTATTGGTGATGCAATTTTTACAAATGAGGCGTATGGTGACTTCCGGACTCAAAAAGTTTTCGAACAACTATTGTGAAAAGTGTTTCTAAAATCTTCGGCAGTTATTTCAAAATTGAAGGAAGGAAAAAATCAAGTGTCTCACAAAATTCATGGAGACTGCTCTAGTCCTTATTAATGAATTTGCTTTACAATTCAATGTTTCTGATTACTGTGCAATATTAATTGTTATCAGAAATACACTTTTTCAAAAAAATTGATAAATTATTATACTTTAGTATTTATGAACCATTGCAAAATTTCAGCTCCCCCTTCGTTTTATCCAAGCATTGCAAAGTGTTTTTCAAAGCATGAAAAACGATATAATGCTGGAAACTTGTTGACAAAAGCGGATGAATCAACCAGTGACTGCCCTCATACTGAAAACTTGCAAAGCAATGCAATTGATGGTCTTAATAGCTGCAGTGATGAATTTGATGATGGTTAGATCTTTTTTTTTGTTTGTGTGAGATACTCAGTGCTATGGGATCTTTGTTTATAAATAAACTTAGAAAGATTATGGTTAAGTTTAAAAACAGAATGATTGAAAATGAAGGTAATTTCATATGCAGTATTATAATTGGACCTAGCAATGTAAGCATTCAGACTCACATTTCCAGCTAGCCATATTCAACCAAACATAGATAAAATTCGACCTAGACGCGGTAGACGAACTGAAAATATAAATGCTACAAGTCCTGAAGAAATGGAACCATCATCAAATAATACTATTGTTTCACGTGTTGAAAATGGAAGTGATGATAGCAATGACGAATTTGATGGCTGTTAGTTCTTACAATTTTTATTTCCAATCGAAAATTTGTTTAAAACTTCAATTTTAAAATTTAATATGTTTGTTTCCCGACTACATCTTTTATAATTTTTAGCCAATTTTTGTACTGAGTACTTTCTTGAAAATGTTTCCAGTACCACGTTCAATTCGAGGCGTAGCAAAACTTCTTTCCGATACGAAGTTGGACAAATTAAGTACGAAGGATTATGCTGGAACGCCGGAGAATTTGGCTATTAAAATAGATAAGGTAATTTTTGCATTTTTTTAAAGCATAAAAATTTTCTTTAGTAACCAAATCTTACAACACCGTGAACTTATTACTGAATTTGAAGAAAAAATATTTTTAGGTCTTGCGTCAGTATCGTTTTCGAGGTGATCGTAAAAAAATGCGCGATGGAATTCTCGAAGTTTTATATAAATCTAAAACTCTTAGTGAGGCTTGTAAAGGGAATAGTTTGGCTCCAACAACATTGAGTACTTATGTACGTCTGGTAAAAGTGCTCATTAATACAGAGAAAACTGTAAGCTTTCTGTTTTTTTTTTCTTCAGAAATTTTCGAATATACTAATGGAGGCTATTTTCTTTATATTTCTTGAGACTTTTTGGGTTTTGGATTTATGCTTTTTCAACGTAACTGAGAATTTATCGGCTATTTATTATGATTGTCTTTTTATATCTTTGCGAAATATAAGTTACTTTACGTGTGAGAAATTTTTTCTTTTTCTGAAATTTTCCTTTTTTCGAGTATATGTTCTTAACAGCATTTCATCTGATAAAGATAATTGCCTTTTATCCAGTAATAACAAAAACGGATCATTAAATTATAAAGGAAATGATGCTAAAAAAAAAAAATGTTCTTTTTTTTTTTTTTTTATCTGAAAAGTGCGGAAGAATTAGTTCTATCTTGTCGTTGCCAAATATTTTAAAGTTGATCAAAAATAAAAATAATCTCAGTGGGAATCAGGCACTAAGAAATAAATTACGAAAGGGGAAATTCTCCACCGAATTAACTGAGAAGGTAGTATTTTTGTATGGGAATTTTATTGTGGTGATTTCGGTATATTCCTGATTTCTCATGAACATTCATTTGTGCACAGAAGTTTCTGTACTTGATTTTTCGCTTATTTGTCTGTGAGGATTTTTTTTATATACACATTGTTTGCATTTACTTATTTAAGGGCATGAAAGGAAGACTTGTTATAACTTCGTCATGTTCAAGTAAAATAACACCCGCAGACATTGAAAATGGTCAGGATTTCGGTATCTTGTCAGCTGAATCAACGAACAATACATGTTTCGAGCAATTGACAAAAAAAGTAAAATTGAGTTTCTAATTTTTACATGTATTTATTCATGTCTTATGGATTTTAAAAAATTCTAGAAAACCATTCATCATGAAGTGTTATCATGTACTTATATTCTTTCATTATTTATTTCTGATTTTTTAAAACTTGGTAGCACTCTGATGAGAGTATAATTTATTGTTTGTTGACAATATGGGACACACTCTTGCGTCGTCCAAAAGGTCAAAACACTTTTGCTTCATTGAATGTGATGTTCATTGAAGTTGTTAGGGAAAATTATTTTGCTAAAAAATATGACATTTCATGGATTATACGGTAAAAATAATCAAGATTATCGTTATAGTGAGGAAACTTATCAGATCGGGGGTTTCAAAAAGTAGCTATCGTAGCATCTCATTAAAAGTCAGTTGCAAGATAAATATAAATTTTTGCTCAAATTTCTCGTAGTGTAGAAATTATAATATCTCAGTTCTTGGAAATATGCTTTTTGTGAATAAAAGGTTTTGTTACCCTTTAAGCAAAAAATTTCAGCAAACTCTTCCAATGGAATCGACTAGTTCAACAGAAGAAGACACGAAGATTGATACAGAACTGCTAATTCAAAATGTTAATGTGATGATGCTACATTCGAAACCGCTAATGAATAATTTGGAAAGTTTTTACAAAGTGCTGATTTCTTACCTGATTGAACAACAATATCGACGTTCTGACGAAGCCCAAGAAGTACGACTTGCTATTGTCGAATTTCCCACGCCGTTTTGGATAACATATTTATAAATTGCTTAATTTAAACTTATCTTACTTGCTGTCTTACTTCTCCACTTGAATGACTGAGTATAAATTTTTTGTATCAAGTTCCTCGTTTTATTTATGTGTTTTATAAGTTTCATTCATCTAAATGTGTTTTATAAATTTTCCATTTTTTTTCATGTATATAAGTGGTAAATATTCTTGGCTTTGAAATTTGCGGAATTTTTAATTTCCATCTCAAATCAGTAATTTCAGAAAATGCGAGCAAGTTTGGAATATGTATTACTCGATGGCTTATCAGTTACTGAGGCTTTGAAGGTTCATAAAGGTCCAACGGAACATGTTTTGCAGGTAATTTTTCTCTTAAATTTAGTTAAAATTATCAATAAGTTTAGTTAAGTTTGGTTGAATTTCTCAATACCAGTGTTTCTTTTTTTGGTTGTAACTGAAGTTTATTATACGTGAAACTGAACTAAGATGAATCAATTACTGACCGACAGAAGTTTCCAGGCTTATTCAGAAAAGGTAGGGATCTGAAGTTTTGTATTTAAGTAGCTCCAACCTAAGTTATTTGAAAATTTTTAAAATAAACGATATCCGACGATATATTTGCAATTTTTCTGTGGTGAAAGACCTATTTGTTTTCCTTGTCTGGTTTTTTTGTTGTCTTTTTTTCAAGTATATGTAAACCATGGTTGCCTGACAAGGGGAAAAATCTTTTTTTTTTTTTTTTTAACAGGGGATTTCGGTTTCATCTAGAAAAAAAGCTAATGTGGATTTTATTATTAGGAGTCCAGCTTCTCGTGCAGGAATTTGATGAACTGATGGATTCGCAATTTTTGGGAAAGTTCAGCAAATTTTTTCTTGTTTTTCTGACTCTCGCTTTAAATGCGTATTCAACCATCCCTCTCAATTGTCTAGCTACTGAACTTATGTTGCCCTCATAATGAAAAATCCTAGCCTTGTCTAAAAAAGTTAAGGACTTAATAATGATTGTCTCTATGAGCAGCAGAATTATTACGGTTTTCCTGTTTCTTGGATTTCCTCAAAAATCGCCCCTTTTCTTCCCGTTACTTCTATAATTTTAAGCAGATATTTGACTTTTTGAGATTGCTCTCAATTTTTGAAAATGGATAAGCGTCTGTTTTGAGTGCATTCGGGAAAATAATGAATGTCCGATAAATTGTTCTGCGGGAAAATTATGCTAGTTTCTTTTTTAAATTACTCGGATTATACGATCATATATCATTTCATTGATCCATTATTTGGGAATCTTCAAATTCATCTCCATGAACTTACCTATAAATGCACATAAGATTTTTAAGTAACTGGAGATGTTGGCAAGTGATCGTCATTATTTCTGGTTTCCGGAAATGATATATCTATTATTTACGGTTTTCTGAGATTTTCACGCTATTTTTGGTTGTATGATATCATATTTACTTGACTGCAGTTCTGTTGTTTCTCTCCAGCTAATTTTGACATTCTGTTCTCCATTATTTTTATTTTAAAATCCCAAATGTTTCAGTTATAGAATTTTTAAAACGACTAAAATTTTTTAAAAAAGGTAGTGACTGGTAGAAAAATAATAAATAAAAAAAAATAAAATGAATGAAGTTTGGATGATTTGATGAAATGAAAAATCTAATAACTATTTTTAATGGCTGGTTCCTTACAGGTTTATTTAAATCGATGTCGTGAAGCTAATAGGTGCATAAAGACAGAATTTCCAAATTTTAAATCAAGTATCGCGCAGGCAATAAGTAAGAATTGCGTGAATAGTAAACAAGATATTGGAGGTTTATTTTTTTTTTTTTCATGCCAACTTTCTAATCTATTGAATTTATATTTCACAATTTTCCATCCAGTTTAACCCCGTATAGTTTCCTCTGTTAGTTTCGGGGTCCAATGTTTTAGTAATTTTTCTCAAAATGTTTAAGCCTATGCTTAATTTGTACTCTTATCGATTTTTATCTCATTTCTCACTTGAGAGTGATGTCTTGTATTAATTAAAGTGCCGCTATGTTCAGGCTGTGTTGCAACAGTCCAAATGCACAATAATAAAGCTGGGATTACAAAAAACAGTACCATGAAGCGTTCCAGCAAACGGCTTCAAGTTTGTGTTATCTGCGAAACGCTTTTTTTTTTCTTTTTTTATGCATTTTGCAAATTTCTTCAAAATTCAAGCAAAGTTTTATATCGGTTGCATTGATTTAATGAGAAATTAGATGTACTGGATTTATTATGCTTCTCTTCCGTTCGTTCCCTAACTCGTTTTCTATTCCGTTATTATTCTTACGTCATTTATTATATCAAATATCATCATCGAAAACTTATTTACAGAGGAAGGAAAACAACGAATCGATGGCCATGGAATCGACTGTGGGAACTTTGAAACACCTCAACTTAATTTTTTCTGAAGATTTTCGCAAGCCGTTATATAATTATTTAAAGTAAGATGTTTTAATGATTATTTAGGCAGATATTACGCACACAGTGATAATTATTTATTGTCGAATAAGTTAATGGCAAAATAAGTCTATGTAAAGAACTATCTATCAGCAGTTTTATTTTATGTCGTTTTTTCACTTCATTATATCTATTTTTCTGAATTATAATGATGCTTGCAGGAATAGCCAATTATAATTTAAAAAATAACATTAAAATTTCTATTTCAAAGCATTTTGCTTGCTGGATGTTCGATACGGTTTTTAAAAAATTGATCTATAAGTTCAATCAAAGATTATTACAGAATTTCCCATTCATTTTTTTTTTTTTTTTTCAGAGAGCTTAATGGTGTGAATTTTCCTATTGAAGATTCCCTCATCATTGGACTAGCAAAAATGATTATAGATGAATTTCCTATGAAAGAGCGAATCTTTTTTGCGGATACAGTCTGGGATCAATGGTTGACAAATTACCGTAAGGAACATCCAGAATTCAAAGAATAGAAAGAGTTGGCTATGGATACTTTTATTGTATCTAGCTTAAAAAGGTAGTTCGATTCTCCCAGTTAGAATCGAATCAACAGTAATAAAACAATTACCTCATAATAAATTAATACACTACCTTTTATCATTGTATATTATAAATTATAGTGTGTAACTAACTTCAGCAATTTCTAAGATATTGGTAATTCAGTCCAGATTTGTCATATATCCACCACTTGATTTCATCGAAAATTAAAATCTTAGTAGTCCCGAAACAGAAAATGCATCTTTTGTCTTGGATTTTTTCGCATTTAGATTGATTTTCCTGTCTTCCAAATTTCTGTGGATTTTTGCTACTCTTCAGAAGCGCTGTTAATGATGAAGTTTGCTGAAATCTGAGTTGTCTGTTTTCCAAAAACTGTCAAAAATTTAGTGTAAATAAATTCCAATTATCGTTCGAAATGGTTGCGATTCATGGATTGTAGTTACGAGTAAGCCGCCACTTATTTGAATATGGAAGATTTTTCATTTATTTCATTATTTCTATTACAGCTTAGCATGTAAAAGTCCCGAAGAAAAAAGCTGAAAGCGGCTTACTCATTTTTTGAATTATTTACCTCAGTATTAAATTTTGTAACTTTAAATCGCTTCTTGCAGTGCTTAAATGTAGCCTTGTTGGAAGTTGAATGCACTTTAGCGGAAAATTGTATGCCGTGCATCTAAACCATATAATCTTTTGCTTTCGTAACAAATTTGGCCATTATCCATTCATTTATCAGGTTTAGATTCAAGAAACATTTTCTCTTAATGACATCTATTTTTTATGATGCTGATGCTTTTTAATCGTTCTCCTAGATTCGTTAGTCTGTTTTTGGAAATTTCCAAACGGCATCACTTCGTGATGCAGTACATGATTCTTCGGATTGATTGATATCGATTTGCTCATTGATCTCGTTTCAAAGATTTGTTTTATTGCTTTGATATTTTTGTTCTTGTTTTCCTCATGAAGCGGTTGATCCTTTATATATTTTCAGTCTTTCTATAGCCGAAAACAAGTGCTAATACTTGTTGGCTTTAATTTATATGGTTTCCTTTTTTATAGTTGTTCTTAATGCATCACTTCAAATTTAATTAACTAATTACATGTACTATAGTTCATTGTTTTGTTATTCTTCTTACTCAAATTGGCTTTATTTGACTAGTACAATAAATAATTTAACGAGTAGTATTTGATGAATAATGGAGACAAAATTATTTCCTCAAATTTTTTAAAATCAGTTGTTACATACTTGATGAAGATTTGTAGACATATTCAAATGGAAACGCATACAATTGCTTGCTCTTAATACGAATTATGCTCCTATATTGCTTCTTAATAACGTCCATCAAATAGTTAAACATTCCTTAGGTTTTTTGCTTTGATTAAAAGAAAATTGCTTCCAATGAACAACATATATACTTGCTTCGTCCAATTTCCTTTTGCCGGTCTCAAATTCTGCTAAAAATTTTGATACGCTGTCCTTGCATCCATTAAGAATTCTAGATCTATCCAAAAGGAACTAGAAATACCGAGGTGGAAATTAAAATTTTTTGCTACAGGATTATTTCATAATTATTTTGAGTAACACAATCAAATCGTAAAGCCAGCCATGCCTCGGTCAATTTCGCTTAGCTCAGTGAAAACAGGCAAAATGCTGTTCAAATTTTTAATAATTATTTTGCTTTGGAATATATATGGAGTTATCCACTTCATGTTCAGGTCAGTTTAAGGATCCGGAAAACCTGAATTTCTCCTGAGTAAAAAGATGAAATCAGTATCGGTTGTTAACAAAGACGCACTGTTCGTTAATACATATTATTTTACATATTTCGATATTTTCCGTTTTCTCAGTTCGTGGTACTGAATCCTTCGCCAAAAATCAATTTTGAGCTTGCTGATATGATGACTTTTGAATTTGCATTTATTCCATTCTTGATATAATTTGTTTTGCCTTCTTAAGCAAGTTATTAACTATATTTAGAAACCGGTCATATTATAAATCTCTTTTACGTCTTCTGGAGAAATTAGAAGAGCTTTAAGTGATTAAGTTTATTGGTAAGTAAGCAAATTTAATTATTATTTTTGCACAACTATCAAATGTTTGGATTTTAATAAGTTTTTCAAATGATCAATCATTGCGAATTTTTTGCAGTCAAAATTAGAATTCCTTTTCTCTTCCATCTTCCTTTTAATCTTCCATACTTATGATACAGTAGAAGTTGATGTCAATTAGTAAGAAAAACTCATTTTTATTCCAGCATATTTTTCTTTCTCTTTATCTTTCACTTTGGCCATATCCTTTTGTAATTCCTCAAACTTCGGCAGTTTCTTTCTTTCAGGATGTTAAGTTCTTCAACTCTTTATTAGTTGTGATAATTTAATCCTGGACTAACACTGCTGTTGGTATACTGATAGCTGCAGCGGTGAATACTTTGCAGCTACAAATACTGGTTGCAATCCGTACGGTGGCTATCACTTTGATTAATGATTGATGTAATTGACAATCTGGAAATATCCTTTGTAGTATCAGCTGCATCATGCATTTGACAATATAAAATCTTCTCTGTTCTTCAGTTTCTCTGCAAAACCGATCGATCTTTCATCTGATGTGTTTCGCAGAAATTCAGTTGTTCCTTTCGCAAATCCATACTTCTGTCCGAATGTTTTGATGCTCCATAAGGCAAAACTGAATTATTATGTTAATGTTGATAATAGCAAAGTGTTAAATCCCAGTCTGATTGAACAGTTTATCAAAGATGTAGGAAATTTTTCGTTCTCCTTTGCCTATCATGTATCGGTGTATGAATGCTTGTATCTATCGGTGTACAGAATCTTGTTTTAAAATGTGATTTTCATCAATCGATAATTTATTTTAACATTCTTTAGATTATACATGTATCTGAGCAGTAAGATAATTGTCAAACATACCAGATCTGTTAGCAGCTCGATAAGTTTGGAATATTTTATAAAAAAGCCTCGTTCAATTTATGAAGTGATAACAACAGATGCAATAAATGAAGATGTGTCAATTTTATCCTCAACATTTCAGATTATAAAAAGTCATTTACTTTATTCTGCAAATTGAATTTAGTATTTCTAATCTTTGAATACTAAACTTGAACTGAGCTTTACTTTGCTGGCGTCTTCATCATTAAACTGAGGACAAGAGGACATTTCCAAACTTGCAACATAAAAAACATGATGACATAGTAATTTCATGGAGTTAAAAACAATGCTGCATTTTAATAGAGTATTAATTAAATTTTATATTGTGTTTTATATGACTGTTAAATTTTTTTAGCACATTAGACTTTTTTTAACTTTTCGAATCTCCAGCTGAAAATCTTGAAATCGATCAAATTCTTCAAAACTGACTTTTTTAAATAATATTTCTGATGGAATGTTGCGTAGCTAGATGACAAAAATTCAAACTGGTGACAATCACTGACCAGTGACCTAACTCTTTTATTTCAAGATTTAATTTTTTAAGACAACAGTGATACCATAAAACCAGAAAATAATGAATATATGATCAGTTTTTCCAAGAACAAGACAAAAGAATTCTGGACTGTCTGACTCGACACATCCTCCCGGTTTTCAGAATGAATATGAACAATTAGATGATTCAACCAAATCCACTGATTGTCAGCGATGTGCAGAAATCGAAAAATTTTTAACTACCAAAAGTATGCAGAAGCAAAACTTGAACACAGCTTGATATAATAAAGCAACTTAAATACTGAATATCAGATCAATTATGTTTAATGGATGACTTGCATTCTTGAAAAGTAATATTCATATTGATTTTTTTTTTCGACAGAATGCGTTCTTTTTAATTATGCTATCTTATCATAACAAGTGCAAACTGGTATGAGACTACAATTAATTTCGAAAATTCGAACAAATGCTTACTTCAGGTATTTTATGTGAAAGTTTCATCCGAAATTCTTTGTTGTATTCAGCCTGAAGGCAACTCTGTTGAATTAACGATTTTTTTGCTATAAATTCGCAGGCCTTTGATCTTATTTTAATTTTGTAATTTTCTAAATACCCATGCACACTGTAAAATAATAAATTCTGGGGAAATTACAGTTTAGAAAACAATAAAAATTCTTCGACCAAGAAGATTCTTATTTCATTTCAATGTAAACGAAAATGAATTATGTTTCTGATTATTTGATTCTAATCCCAAACAGCAGATAAAGTGGGAATGAATTTTAATTCCTGTAAAGTACTATTTAAAATTTAAAATTTTTTAAATTAAATTTTAAAATTCTGAACTAAATCTCTAAATTTTTTTTTTTTTTTTTTTGGATCTTATAAAATATTCATTTCAATTTTAGCAAATAATGAAAATGAAATAGAATTTAGCGTAAAAATTTATAAAACTTCACAAAAAAAAAACAATATTAGAAGATCGTTGAGTAAACTAGACTTTTCATCGATGGTATCTTTCTTTTTTAGTCATTTAATTTTCACTTAATTCGACTCAACTCATTTGCTATTATACAATAAAATATAACGATTTAACACGAATAATAACAAGTAAAAACAAGACTTGTCAGACTCAATCAAAAAGTGCGGAAAATAAATAAATGAGAAGCATAGCTACTGGTTCCACAGCAATCGTTTTTAAGTTATGCTAAAAATAAGCGAGTCCGGAAAATCCTAAATTTTCTGTAATCAAATTTAAAAGATCTTAATATAAATATTAAAGACATGAATAATAATTATAAAGGTAGCAAAAGAATAGAAATTGTGCCTTACATAGCGTTTTAAAACTTTTTTATTAATTCGAAATATGTGATAAATTTTCTATAATTTATTCTTTAACTGAAATTTTACAAATATAATTATAAATTTATCTTTGGGAAAAAAAGTTGCATCTTTTTATTCAACAGGCTGAAAAACCCTGCGTTATCTAACTGAATCAGAAGTGAGTTAAAATGACGAAGTGTGTCATGTTAGATTGAAAGCGAACAATCTATGGCAATTGTAAGTATATGATAAATTAGATTCAAATAGAAAATGTTTGTAGAATGAAACATTCTTATCATTAATCTGAAATAAATGTCAGTTCTTTCCACATAAGAAAGAAAATTTAGATTTAACTAAATCCGAAATATTTCTAAGAATAAGACTTTTATTAAATCAATTTCGTCGATCAATAAAGTTGATTCTTCTGCGGGCCAATCGATATACCTGGTACGATTTCCAGCGAGTGAAATGATAGTAGATACGAATATGCGTTGACAGAAACGGCCGCACCAATATGTTTCACAAATTTTAACAGTTCCCTGAACAACCAATTTTCGAAACAAATTTCATTTCATTCAAATTAACTTTAATTTACTCGGAACCTAGAATTGTTTTCTGGTACCAGAGGTAAAAAATCAGTTTCACTGATTAATTTAAAGTAGAAAATTTTTTGTCCGTTTCAAATTCCTTCTGTGAATGCGAATTTATGTTCTTCGCATTCACAATTTATTCCCAAAACTTTTAAAAATAGTGATCCTACATATTTAAAAAACTGGCGATAAAAATTATTCAAACTATCAAAAATTGTTATTCGAACATCCAAGATTCCGTATGAATTTAACATTTGAGACATATAAAACCCTAGTTGATATTAATTTTCCGTTTTCAGATTTCAGTTAAAAAATGTTTTTTGTCTTTGTTTGTCTGCTGTTATTGTTCAAAATTTGTTCAGATAGATTATACAAAAATTCTACAGTAAAAGTAATAAAATCATGCATGGCAATACTTAAACCTTGAAATTTAACAAATTAATGAGGCAAGTATGGCTTACAAATTCTTTCCAATTTCGCCATCATCCGTCCAAACAGTCATGTACAATGATAGCATGTAACTGAAATCAGCAACTTATTTAAGGTATTGATATGAAGCAATTTTACTATTTTATCATTCAAGCAACTGATCAGCACTCATGCATGATCTAAATCTTTTCACACATAATACTAACAGGAGCATTTTCACGATGTTGCTGTTATCATTATTTCATCATTTTCTGATAGCATTATCAACGGTCCTCAAAGGACAAAGAAATACCAAGGATTCGTAATTTTTAATTCGGAAATTAGTTGATAATGCTATTCTTCAGCATTTGAATAAAAAATAATAATGATAATAATAAACAGTATAATTAGCAACATTAATGTGTTAGTTTGTGATGCAATGTACTAATTAGCAAATTTCCTAACCCCTATATCTGATATTTTGCAACAAGGAGGGAAATCCAGAAAATCAATCATCTTGTTTCATCACATTTTCTAATTTTTAAGTTTTAAAATCAAAGCATTTATCTCATTTTTTTAAAAACGATATTTATGCCCAAATACAAAATACTGAGAACCTATATTCAACGAACTATAAAATACAGATAAAATTGGATCCTTAAAATAATATACGCCCCCATAAAACTAATAAAAATAGAGTAATTCGAATGCAGACACAGAAATACGAACATCTTAACTCACAAAATGTGCCATAATGATCAATCTATGACGCAGTTTTTACGGAAATTTGCAAAAATAAAAACATATGAAGAAGAGAAAAAAATTAAGAACTCTGTAAACTGACTTAAAAGAGGTAAAGAATAGTATTAAAGTGAAAAGTGTTGATAAGGTCTATATAAGAAAATTATTATGCAGAACACTTTGTTTGGTCTCAAGTTGTTAGAAACTTTTAAAACAGAAAACTTAAAAAATGAAGTGAGCAATGAACCTAGACATATGCTTGAGAAAACTTGTAAGAAACATATTTGAACAAGCACTGTCGAATTATGTAGTGTTTACATTGAGAAAAAATTAAAATACAACTCGAAGAAAAAAAAAAATAAGATTACTTAGAATAACAGCCCAATATGATTCTAATCGAAAACATCGTTCCTGTTTAATTTCTCAATGAGAAAATTCCACTTGAAATTTGAGATTTTCAAAAATTCTCAAAAATAACCGAAAATGGTAACTGATGATTTGATGCGATATGAAGAAGCAGCAAGTGACTAGAAAAAACTAGAAGTATCTGAATTCTCCTCGCTTGCCTTGTCGTTGTTTGATGTATTCCGGTGCATCGTCATTCATAATACCCGGACGAGGACTCAACGATAAAGACGCTCCACGATGCGGTACTGCATTTCCCTGCGATGACATTCGATCCTGTAAAACAAGATTAAACTTCGAACTTCGATTCTCTAAACAAACAAAGCATTAAAAATTACCGCATCAGCATCTCCGTATGCATACAAATTTCCTATCTGAAATAGCTTTTAGATTCCTTCAAACAATCATTCAAAATATGATTTATGATTATTTTAAAAAATATGAAGTATTACAAACAAAAATACATTCCCGCATATCTACTTTATTGAAATGAAATATTCACCACATGAAGCGTCGGGTCCTGAGGTGGTAACGATTGAGGAGAACTTCGATCTACGCTCACAACAGACAATATGGTATGCGGGACATAACCAACACGATGATGAACATTTTTGCATTCCCACCAATTTTTATTATCGTTTAAAACCTGTAATTCATATTTTTATTTAACTTTCAATTTCAAAGAATTTCTGAATTGAAAAGTAGCAATTTCAGAAATCTGTGCAAAATTCAACGTCGTCAATAATATGAATCTTCAAAATTTCAAACTTACCTCAAGAAATTCATTTTGACTGACAGTTAATTCTTTCGGATTTTGTGCAACTCGAGTATGTGTAACTTGTACGAGTTTGCCATGACGAGCTATAATATCATCTAGAAAAGCTCGTTGCCGTGGACTCTGATCTTGCGAAATTGGTGTGAATGATGGAGTCAGATGCTGCTGCTGTTCATTGTCGTTAAATTGAGATTGATAAAGTGGTCGTCGTGACATAGCTGGTGACGGCTGACGTGATGTCCTGCAGTTTCTTCCAAAAATTGAATTTTCATATTTATTGAAAAAATAACGACAGGTATAATGAGGGTGAGACCAAAGTTTTATAGATAAATAATAAAGAATAAATACATAATTTTAAACAAATTTACTCATTCTGTCTAGCTGTATAACTGCTACCCACTGATCTTTGTTCAGCTTCTTGTGCCATCATTTCCTTCTCAGCTGCTAAGCGTTGTTTTTCTTGTCTGAAAAGGATATCGGATACAATTTACTAAGAGATATTATTGTCATTTTTCATCCGATGCAGAAGGCAACTTGCAGAATGAGGAAGTAACTTTTATGATACCATGCCAATTAATTAACAATAAAAGTGCTCGTTCTGCTTAATGGCGATTTTTTCTACAGGTCTTGTAAACTACAAATAGTATGGTAACCTTTGTCCTTTGTTTCAGTATACATTCCTGCCTAATATAAAATAAAGGTATAATTTTAGTGCTGCTACTCTATTGAAGTGTTTGGTGAAAAATGGAATCAGTCACTCGGATCCTTGACCTCTCTTAAATCATCTATCATATTTTCGGCATGTGCTACTTTTAAAGCATACAGGATTCTACGCTCATCTTCAATAAGCCGCCGTTCACGCTCAGCAATTTTCTCCCTTTCAAAATCCAGACGCTCCTTTTCCAGCGACATATGATCCAGATCCATATTTAACTGAAGATGAAGAAGTTCAAGAAAAAGTTGGCAAAGTTGATATGAAAGAACAATGCTTTTTGTATTCAGATTCTTAATTGAAATAATCAATATAGGGAGAGTCAGATATAGGTAATGCCAGTACTCTGAGAGAAATCTCGAGAAAATTTAGTCTTTGCGAGAAGAAGTTCAACAGCGGTATTATGACCAATTTGGAATAAATGTTACACATTATCATATCCATAATATTGCAAAATAGTTTCATTTTTTTATCAACGAACAACAAGCCGAAGAAATTCGCCTGTTTGATAAGATGGAAAAGTAATATGGCTTAAACTCACAGTTCTTTGCAACTATGCTACAATTACTACGAACAAATATAAACTTTAAATAGAAAGAGCATACATTATCAACAGAATGATCTCTGATTGGTGGCCGATGAGTGTAGGAATTTTGGGTAGGTGGTGGTGGGGCACTGACACCACGATGAATTGGTTGCGGCATTGGCTGATATCGCGGTGGACTCCGTGGACCACCATAGTTATCTGGATAACCATATGGTGCAAAACCATCCAGAAATATAGGTCTATAAGGTTTAGGTAATGGTCCAATCCAATCTTCTCTGCAATTCGATTTAAAAAATATAGTTTTCTAATAAATCATTTCAATTTTAAAATAATGCGCTAACTTTTAATTCACTTTTAGTTCTTGTTCGATATGTTCAAAATAATTTTGTAAAACTAAATTGTCTTAAGCGTACAAGAAACATTACGGTTCACGAATAATAGTATTCATGTGTAAAACAAATTATGATTTCGTTAAAAAAAAAAAAAAAAAAGAAAAAAAAACAGACGGCGCTATTCTCCATGCTTCTCCCATAGCCATCCACACATCGGATTCTCTACTTGTTAAACAATTTTGCAACAATTCGCGAGTCTCTCGTGAAAGCAGTGGAGAGACGACCTGGAATTACTTTTGAAAGTGATATGTTAAAATTGCTTTAATAATTACCTTTTATTAATTTTATTAATAAAAGCAGGATTTTTATAGTGAAAATTCATTGTTTGCGTATTTTACCTCACAACAGATATGCCAAAAAAAGACATGTAAAAGAGTTATACTTTATCATTTTATCATGCCACCTTCATTTTCTTTACTAAATTCTTTTACATGTCGAGAAAGTGGATAATACATGATACGAATACCACGATAGCCTTCGATAATCGCAAATCATACCTGAGGAGCGACGTTTCTTCCGAGACCCCAACGACATGCATCAAGTATGATTGTGAGCGGAGTGAACAGGAAATGCAATAATTCTGGTGCATTCGGCTCATGAATGTGATTTTTGAGCTTAGCCTGGTAAGAAATAAATTTTCATGAATAGGTGAAATGAAAAAAAAATTTTAATATCAGTGAATTTTAAGCCTAATCTCACAAAAAAGACTGATGAAAATTTCATTTAAAAAAATTTATAAAATCATTGTTAAAAGGTTTCTTCACAAATCGAAAAGGAAGCAAAAAAAAACCATTTCAAAGTAGTTTGACAATTTAAAAATAATCTAAATATAGGCGAATTGCTTCTTAGCGTAAAATGAGGAATAACTTGCCAAAATAACCACAATCATTTCAACTCACCAATAAATTGAATGACAATTTGAATTTCTGCAAAATGTCAACAAATTCAAATTCTGCGGGAAGTTGTGCACGCATTTGTAAAATACCACTTTGTGGATCAATAGGTGTACGTGAGTTCTGCTTACGATGTACACGCTGTCGATGCGTTTGAGCTTCAAGTTCACGTTGAGCAATTGCAGCTGATTGTATACGAGCAACAAATCGCTCTATGTCATCGAAACATCGATTTAATGTGTTCTAAATCAAATATTTATAGATGCTTAGGTAGTATAAAATTAAACTGGAAATTTTAGAACTTCGTGAATTTGAGCAAGTTTCACAGATTTAGACAGAAGTCAATAACCAATCATGAAAAATTTATGAAGACGACATAACATGGAAAGCTGATTTCGACAATCGAGAGAAAAAATTAATGAAATCTATCTCTTAGGCTTTTAGGAACTAGAAACGAATTTCTTTTTACGTACTGTAAATATCATCATATCATCATGATCATAAGAGAAATAAGATTTATCATACCGAACAGGATTGCTTCTGATTTCAATCCGTATTGTAATACATAATCAATTACAAGCAAAATCAGTAGTTCTGGTATGAATTTACTCAGAAAAATGACTTTGAAGTTATTTTGTTCATAGAAAATACCGATTCTTACCACATCTCTTTCAAACGATTCACTACTGTCAGAACTGGCAGAAGTATCATCACGATAACCTCGAGAAGGTAATCCTGCAAAAGCAGAGATAACTTAGCATAAGTATCTCCTAGCAATATTTACCACTGTCATTTCAATATTAGCATAATGTCTAAAACCTATTACAAAAGTTTCATACATAGTAGCCTTTGATTCTGCAATTCTGCAAATTAGGAGCATTTTTTGAGAAAGCTCGTTATGGAACAATGGATTCAAATTATGTCGATTTAATTAATAAAACTAGCTTAATTCAAGTATAAAATAATGAAAAAAAAAAGCACCCATCACGAATGGCGGTTGATATCCAATCATGAAGCCCGTATCGCGTCGTCCCGTTCTTACTTTTTTGTAATGTCCCGATAGAAATGCCTTTATGTCATCCACAACATCATTTGCCGAGACACGATTGCACTGGAAAAAAAAGCTTATCACATTATCTAGTTCATCTAATTGATAAAAATTAAAAGGAAACATTTCCCATTCTCTTTCACTTTATCGCTTTCATCGTAATTTCATTACGGACATGAAGAATTTTTTAAAAAAAGTTGTCCTAGAACGTATTAAACTACAAATGAAAATGAAGCTTAATTCTGAAAATATATGCACCAAAAGTAAGTCGTCATCTACATTGTTCTTTTAAGAATTTTAAGGATTCAGAGAAAACTAAAAACTTTGTCAGAATTAAAACTACCTGAAAAATATGCATTTCGGTAGGATTCAAGCTTCTGCCGCGTTTTTTATCTTCTTTTACGATAAATAATAAAATATTATTATAGACATCGCGGGGATTTGTAGACAAATGCGCAGTTGGATTTGTTACAAGTTCCATTGGAAATTGTTCTACAAGATCCTAAAACAAAATAAATAAGACGGGAAGATTAAAATTGTTTCACTGAATATTAAAAAAAAAAAAAAAAAAAAAAAAAAAAATTTTAAAAAAAAAAAAAAAAAAAAAAAAAAAATGTCTTAGCTCTTCAAGAAACGCAATACGTATAAAATAACATCAGTTATTCAATGATTGATTAAAATTTCTAAAAACTCGGAAAATATAATATTTTTGGAGATGAAGAACCTGAACATTACGGATTCTAAATGTTTGTTTAAAAATTATCATGCTAATACTTAAAAACACAAATTTCGCTTCATCCGAAAATCTTCGAATTTTTCAACAAAATCATTTAGACCACGAAGACATTCGGCATTTCGAATTTTTCAACAAAATCATTTAGACCATGAAGACATTCGGCATTTCGACTTTTTCAAGAAAATTTGTGCAACTTTTCTCAGATTTTCAACATTCCCATTCTAAATACTTTTGCAATGACTGTTTTCATGACTGTATAATAGCTACTGAAGCTTATCAAAGAAAACTTAGAACTCAGAATGTAAAAATATCCCCAGGCACAATAGACACACTTCGATTCCAGACTGACTTTCAGTATTCCTGTTTCTCTTTTTCTTGAATGGAACCCTTCTATTCCCCGCAGTTGTCATTTAGCATTTCAATAACTATCTCGATAAGTTAGGAATTCGAAAAGTCACAAAAGATATGAATAAGTGCGCAATTTTTCGAAATGTTTGGCAATGCTGTAAGTTTTCGAACGAGAAATGAATGTGTAAAAGAAAGTTGGAGTAATAATAATGCAGAGGAGGGAAAAAGATAGGATGCTTTGCAAAGGTTTGAAATGACCCAAAAGCATCAAATGTTACTAGAAGAGGATTTTGCTTGAGCTTAAATTTGACAAACTTACGAAACTTTTGTAACTTATTAATGCAAAAATGAAAGTGAATACACAAAAAGTTCCCATCTTCTAAATTTTACAGTTTTTCACTTTGCAACACGATACTAAGAATTCCTTCCGTACTACTGGTATAAAACTTTCATGCTGCTAGCATCATAATGTGTGAAAATAAGCTGAATGTTTTGAAAGTTTAGGGATACAATAAGATAAGTTAATCAAATCAAACTAATTTAGGCAAAGTTAAAAATGAGATCGGGAAATTCTGATCAAGAAAATTTCAAGAAAATTTGAATACTATTGCTAAAAAAAACTTTGATATTCCAATATTCCAGTATTGATGATTAGTTTTTTTTTTTTTGATGCAATGGGTCATTATGGTTTCTTCCATATGTACAAAAAGTTGTAGATTTCAAAAATTGAACAACGAATTAGAAAGTGAAACGATTCTTACTCCATTTTCGTCTTCAACCGAGACAACACTAGGTCGCAATCTGAGTACCATTGGTTGTGCCCAAATTGCACTACTATTTTCCAGCTGCTTCAATTTTCTGACACCATCTTCCGGATATTGCAAACCGAATTCTCGACCAACAGCAAATGTTGCCAAGTGTTCCACCCAATACGATGGTGTATCACTCTCCACAGCGCTCGGATGACGACTGCTACCTATGTTTTAGCAGTAAAGTTTAAATGACGAATCAGTCATATCAGTAAGCAAGAGATGATTGAAAATGAAAATTTAAAATGAATCTACCATGAACGCTCATCGTTGAATTTTCGATCACTCCGTTGTATTGCTGTGGTGGGATGCTATTATATGGCAGTACTGCTGGAGACGGAGCATTCGACGACAACGATCCTCCACCACGTGAATAATAATACGAACCTGATCCAGATGCTGATGGATGCCGTGAACTGGTCGGATAACCACTGCAAACACAACGTTATTCTATTTTAGTTCTGTATAATGCGGAACCGAAATTTCAAACTTTGTTGTAAATAAGAAAAACATCGTTTTAAAATAACATTAGTCACAAAATAATCATCTTTACAGGATAAGACATCTTATAAAAGTTTGCTCTAACAATTTCCTGATTAGATTTAAAAAGCGAGGAGGCTTAATTTTTAAAGTTTTTTGGAACTGCAGTTATAAAATCCCATATTTCAGTTTAAATATATGGAATTAACAAAGAGATTGACTTTGCCCAAGTATCAAACATTTCTCATCCAGAATACTTAGACTTTCCCGACTAGTAAAACACTGCTATCCACCCAGTTTTCTCAATTTCTGTCACGTCATCACATTTCGATGTTTACAAACATCATTCTCAATGGAAGAGTGCAAAAATATAAAACAGATGAATAAATATGAGAAAATTTAGTAGAGTGATTTTGCCGCAATAGCGGCAAAGGCGCCTGCCTAAATCAAGTAGTAAAAATTTTCTAATTTGCAGTACCAAAAGTTAATCATTGAGCTTTTTGGAAAAAAAAAACAATAAACTGGTAGAAATACTTTAGAAACTCAGATAATGACATCTATTCTATATCAGAAGCAAGTTTTGAAAAGAAATTTGGACATAGAAAAGAAGAGGAATAAAAAGTAGTAATATAATGAAACGATGAAAGTATTCCTTTCCCGTCCATTGGTACTCCTGCTTTCTCAAAATATTCCATTTCTTGTTATGAAACTGCTGTTATTTCAAAAGTTGCAAATTATTCCAAAATATTTCAAAATTTCAGAACTATTCCAAAAGAGTATTTTTACGTTCCATTCTTTTCATAGAATGCAGTAGTGCAACTACTGTAGTTACATCCTGGTTGTTACTGTAACTGTTACTGCCTTGTGTTTGGCATTTTTATTACAAATTAACAAATTTAATTTATAGGCTATTTCTGTAGCTCTGTTCCAAAGGAAATTTGACAAATCTTTGATTCTCATTTGCAAATTTACTGATGTGCACCAAAGGAAAAAGAGTCCAATGAACGAACGAATGCAGCGGGTAAACTTTGTGGATAATTTTGGATCACTCATAAAATGAACTGAAAAACTCTTGAAAACCTTAATGTGCAGCAATTCTATTATTTTCGATAAAATTTAAAAAATGATAAGACTGTCCTTCAACCTTCAACTAGACTATGTACAACACATACAGAATTTGATGTCATAAATAGAAATTTTCAGTCTACCTTTCCTTCCCAATGTCATGCACTTCCACCTTAAAAATGTTGAAAAAAAAAAAAAAAGAAAAGAAAAAGAAAAACGTAATGCTGAAGCCTCAATGCTTGACCGACAGAAAATTGTCTTCAGCAGATTTACCTGTAGCTGCTGCTTCCAACTTCAGAGATGAATTTAAATTTGACAAAAACGCTAACATGCAATGTTTTACTGATAAAGCTTTCGAGCTCATGCACAAGTGCAAGAATAATTACTACATGATTTAATAAATCACTTTTTCAAGTAATGATCCAATATTCCGACTTCCTACGCTTCTCCCTCAAATTTTGACAATTGCATCATGGATGATCAAGAATACTATTGCAGTATCGTTGCCATGAACCATCGTTCATGATAACAATATTACAACAATATTCTTGGCAATAATTTCATTGCCGGTATCATTATTTTTAGCAGCTAAGCGAACATTCTTCATAGAAGTCTGGAAAAAAAATTATAGTTTCATTCAGCTCAAAAATAACATTTCGAAAAAAACAAATCATACTTTTATTGCATAAAATATTTTTTTTTTTTTTTTTGAACAAATTCATTCAGTTCCGCTAATAATGAAAAATATCATTTCGATTGTTGAATTTATTCATTTGATCTAGCAAGTGATCGATCAGTTTTACCGGAGATTGAGTACTGTTCTTAAATTATTCAAAAGCAATGTGACATATGAATCTTAACTAAAATTGCTCCTAACTGAAATTAATAAAAGGTGAGACTTTGATAAAGTTCAATTTTTCACAAAAATAAATGCTTATGAATTTATGAGCCCAACTTTATCAAAAAAATTTTGTTGATAAGTATGGCAAATCAGTGCTGACAAGTACACGTTTTTGTGCACTTCTTAGTGAAATTCTTTTCTAAGCTAGCGTAGGAATGTTTATTTCATTCCGTAGTGTTCTTTCTCTCCTACTTACAATAAGAAAAGGTCAAGTTAGGCTAGGTTAGGTTAAATTTCTATTTTTTTTCTTGTTTAAAAGCCTAAAAATTTTCTGATCAATTCATCAACGAGCAAAAAAATATGAGTTATTGCGTTGAAAGAAATGAAAGTGAAAAGTATGATAAAGCTATTCCAGATCCCACTAATCCATAACACAAAACTGTCAAAAGAAACGCTTCATCTGGAATAGTCTTTTCGGAGCAAACTTTTTGATATTAAAAATTATTTTAGTTATTAAAAAAGTTTTAAAAAACCAAAAATCGCTTTAGAAGCAAAGGATTTTAGTGATAATCTTCTCTTCAGTTATAATGGAAAAACTCGAATATATCCTCTCATAAAAACTAAAATTAATGCTTTGTTAATCATTTTTACAATAATTCGATACAAAAGTTATTCAAAATAATTCATTTACTGGTGCGTAAGAACCAAAATAGTCCTATCTATCAAATTAAAACAAAGAATCTGTATCATGATCTGTATCATTGCGAAATTATCAATGATTTACACGTGATCCGTACTTCCCTTCAGAATGAAACAGGGAGTTGTTAGCAAAAGTCTTATTAACAAGTAATTTGTCAACGCGTTCATACATTAATTCAAGAAAATCAATAACATTGTGTTTCAGTATTGGATATGACAGCTGCAGTTTGCAAGAAATAATATATCAAACAGACAGCATGCGCATTATATGATTAGAATCATGAAATAAAAACAAAATTTGTTCGGCGAAAGCAAAAACAGACAAGAAGTCATTGCCGAAAGCCCTTTTTTTGCTTAACTAATCAGAACTTTTCAAATATATAGAAAACTTCGATAATTAACTAAATAAATAAATATCGACATAATTAAACATTCGGTTATATAATATGTAAATATTTCTGTGGGAATTGCAATCAGTAATAGTCATGTAATCCAAAAATAGGAACAGTAATTCTCTCAGGAAAAAAGACTCAGAATTTTGCCAGATGAGTTGGCGAACTACAAAACCAGAAATTTTAAGCAAAGAAGTCATCTTTCCTTCGTCTACTGTTTAAGAGGAAATTTTTGTATATTTTGCATCATATGAATCATAAAATGTGCAATCAACAAGTCATTTGAATTGATGAGACTTGAAAAATGTGCAATTTGTTAATTTGAAATTTTGCAAAGTTTTCAAATTTCAAAAATTTTGAAAATATGTGAGTGCCTCCTTGGCTAGCAAGAAGCTTTTAGAGAATGATCGCGCGATCATTCATATATCGCGAAGAAAATTCAGATCGGAATTTATTAACATAGAGCAAGAGAAATGAATTGCAGGATGTACAATTAAGACATTGACTATAAATCTAGGGGGCCTGATAACTTTGGTCCAAATTTAATTTTATTGAATAAAACTTTGAAATTGCGACATACTTGGAAAATTCGAATGGTACTGGTTGGTGGCGCCTGGGCGTAGGCAGCCCTGATATCGCTTTACGCGTTTTTGACGACAGGATTGGCTTTTGCTGAGTCAGCGACTGTGTAACATTGAACCTGAATATGGAGCAAATTTCGCAAAACTTCTAAAAACAAATGTCACGATGAGTTTAAACGTATATATAGAAACGTTCGTGCATTTTTCTCTGCACTGCAATTAATCATGGCATTTTAAAAAATAAACCGCTGTTTTGAGTTTTTTTTTTTTTTTTATGGAATAAACACTTCAAAAAAGTCTTGACAAGTTCTTATAATAATACATGTTAATAATTAATAAATTTGAAGTTTATTCACTGAATAATCAATTGTCCTTCTCTAGTGCACATGATGAAGTGATTTCTTTATTATTGCTGTTTTTGCTCTGCTTAGAAGAAATTTTCGAATTTTGAAGTTTAATAGAATAATTAGCAACTTATTGCATCCACTAAGGTATATAACCCCGTTGCTCAGCGTTACTGATTGATGGAATTGTAGAAAACATGAGTTATTGTGCTCAAGGTAACTCAAAAATATCTACGGAAAAGATGATATTAAAAAAGTATCCGAGGAGTTAGGAATCAAAATTCTTGGAACAGATTTTGTGTAACAAAATAAGGAAGATTCTATATATATGAGTTTCACCAAAGAAAACATTTTCATATTTTTGTATGAACACTTCAGTTGTATATGGTTAATTCTTTTTTTAATTAATTTTAGTAACTGATTATTAAAACAATTAAAATACCACAATAATTTGATTATTATCAAGGGAAAAATCTTCCATTATCAAAATTTTTATGATTCTCTGTGCTTCTTTCATATTATAAAGGCTATACCATCAAAATCAAAACCATGAATATGTACACAAATTTTGATGAATTTTTTAAAAAATTTAGACAAATTTTCTTGAAAAATTTAGGCCAACGAGGAGATAATAGTGGCCGATTTGTGATGCATGAAGAAGAAGAAGCTATGTTTATCGTACGGTAATACTGCAGCGCATATCTGATTCGTGAAATGCAAAATCAAAACAAAATTCATGAAAATTGGAGGAAGGGAAGGTGAACAGAAAAAAAAGAAGGATGAAATCATATTAAACATGATAATTAGAACGAAATTTTGGAGGACAGAGAAAAGCGAAGAGGGAGAAAAGAAGAATGGCATACAATTTCATCAAAATTGTTGATGAAGGAGTCGGATTTTTTAGGTACATACAGAATAGCATATGGAGGGAACAAAAAAATAATTTTTACTAAAATTTGTTGAAATTTATGCGGTTTCCAAAAATAAAAAATCCAGAAAAAAATAAATATTTTGCTAAAAATTAAGGCTTTTTTCAGCTTAAAGTCATACTGAATAAACAAGTTGAAGATTAAATTGTTCTTAGTATTTTGAGAAAGAAATTGCAAATTTCAAATATCTTCCTCTTTCAAATATTTACAAAGAAAATTTGAAAATTAGAAAAGGCATTTGAAAAAATCATAAGGTCTCACCCTGATTCCTGATGCACTGGATATCAAGTACAATCACTAAAGTTTACCTCACCGTTCTGATATTGATTGCAGTTTAATCATAAAAAATTATGAAAAAATCTGTCGAACTTGCAGGAAGAGAACCATTCCTATCATAGTGGGAAAGAAAGTTTAGGAAGTAATTTATATTCCTTCTGGGATTATGCAGTACTTACTAACATAATTTTTTTGCTTGAAATAGTTGACATATTCTTGTTGCTACAAATATGTCGGCTATTTCAAGACAACAAAAACTCTGTCAATCATCCACAAGCTATTTCTTGAAAATATTTTTGCAATATTTTAAGGATTTACAATTTGAAAGAATATTTTAAATAGTCGAAAAAAAGATACTTCGACAAATCTTTTGTTTTTGAGCATTTCGAAATAATATAACAGTGTCATTTAATATGGTAGATGAAACTCCAATACTACCTCAGTCAGATATTCAGGGGTGAGTTAGTTGAAAAATATTTGGAAATTTCTGAAAATAATTTATAGCTAGCTAGTATTTTGAAATTGAACTTGCTGTCTTCAAAATGGTTGGATTTCAGATTCTAAGTGGTACTGGTTTTTAATTTTGACTCCACCATAATTCGATGTGAGAAAATTAGCAACAATGGGACGTAGGAGTAGTGCAGGAGCACAGCAGAACTTCTAGTATGTCGGAAAATTTAGGTTAAGTTTCAGAAAAGCCAAGATATTGTTTAGTTGATGCCAGACGATTGCAGCATTGCAAACCATCAATGGGTTATAAAAAACCTCATCAAGTTAGATTGTAAGGAATGGTAGAAAGTTTGCAGCATTTTGCACTGTTAAGTTTTTGGATACGAAGGCTGGCGATAGAAAGATAAAGGTACAGAGGTACAGGTGTTTTATTTCTAAAGCGTGTCTTTTATAGAAAGTGCGATGAGGGCTTGGTGAGCGTTTGACAAAGTTTAACTGACGGCAATTCTCTCAGAATTCTTTCTATTCTAATCAGCATTGCTGTCATCATTTTAAGTAGCACTTTTTCATCTTCCCACTTCAATAAAATGAGCATTGCAGGATGCAGCAATCATCGAACAAACTTCTAAAAGCATTATTTCATCATGACTTGTTGTCAGGCAATTGCTGTGCTGCTCCTGTCACCCTGATAAGAAATGATGTAATTTAAGGATGTGGTTTGCTCTTTTCACATTTCAACGCCAATATACAATGTCTCTTCATGAGCAACAAGTTTTCTTTCCTATATCTAAAGCGATAGATTTTCCTGCTGTCAAAACTTTGGGCCAACTGATGTTTTATATCTTTGTCATATACAAACAAATTTTGTATCTCAAATAATTGTTTTTTTTTTAAATTATTAAAACTTATGAAGTTGATTTTCCTAAATAGCTAACAATTGTCGATCTTCAGCATTAGTTCCGGTATCATTGTTCATAAAAGTCCTTGAAGTTGAAATATGAGAAACGTAAATTTTGTTAAAGTAGCAGACAAATTAATTTATATAATCAGGCTCGTTTATCGATCACGAGTAGATGAGCCTTAATAAGGATAGACAAAAAATGGCAAAGTTTGAAATACATTTACAATGAATTATTGGGCAATACCTTGTATACTATAGTATACAATATATTGAAATATGGATTAGACCGAAAATGCTTCGAATTTAAAGAATTTTGTCTTCGTTCACAATAGATTTAGGTGAAAACACTTTTACTAATACCATTGCTGGTATGATTAATGTAAACTTATACGAGGTTTGACGAAACTTTCTACAAAAATCAAAGAAAAAAAAAAAGGAAAAGCTTAGAAGATATAGGGATAAAATATATATGCTTAGACAGTAGAATTGAAGGAGAAAAAAATTTTTTAAACGGAGGAATGAGAAGAAGTAGGCGAAGGACCAAGATTGCACTCTATGTTTTGTCGCAGCAAAAAAAACCCATTTTAGCAAAGTTTGAAAAAAAAAAAAAACCTGCGCAGATCTGAACAGAAAGGAAGGAAATGGAAAAAGGAAGAAAGTGAGAGAGAGAGAGAGAGAGAGAGAGAGAGAGAGAGAGAATTTTGACAAGATGAGACGATTTCAATTTTCTTGGTAAGAATGGGGGAGAACCTTGAAAATTCAAGCATCTATACGGTTTTTGAAGAACCCGAAGCGGAAGAGGAATAAAAAGAAGAAAGTAAAATATAAAACATTAACAAAACAACATCTATAATATATAATATACATCGAAAGGGATTGATTGCTAATATAAGAATAGATAGGGTAGGGAAATTGAAATATTCAGAAATAAATTACAAGAAAGGTGAAGATCCAGGTAGGTAGTAGTACCAACTTATTAGATCACTAATAAACTGTATTCTGTACTGTACTGTTGCTGCATGTGGCAGGCACATTTAGAGGACTGCATTGCAATGCAATACACTCTTCAATTTTGTTGATTTCTGCAAGTGAATGCAGGTAAGGCAAAAAGGTGGAATGAATATATAGATGAAAAGTGAGAGCAAAGCCACAACTGTTATGTTAATAGTTGTTGAGGACGACATTCCATCGCTCTTCCGAAAGCTCTCTCGTTTGCTGTCGTGCTGTCCGATTGGTGACATGCCATACAACGTGCATATTTATTGCACGCTTCGCTTCTGTCTGAATGTTTGTTTGATTGCGTGGATATACATTTATTCACGCTAGATCAAATATTTTTACGCCACATAATTGTTCATTTATCATGAACATTCCTGTTTCGTATAAAGTAAGGAGTACCACGATGAATGATACTATTCTATCATTGTTCGATCTTTTAGTCTTATCAATGCAATCGATAATCTACTATGTATGTGACTTGATATAATGTTGATGGAATTGTAGAATAAGAATCGGGTGAGATCGGACATAACCTGATAATTCCTCATTACGATAATCATGAAATGAATCCTCAAGATTAAAGAGATTTGCTGCATTCCGTACTTGAATATTTATAAAATTCAAACACTACATAACTTCGTAATCCTACTTTTGTCATCCTGATATTGGTGCAATTGATTGAAATCATCCACCTGTTACTGAAAAGGACAAATTAATGTTTTGAGTTTTGTATTCAGAAAAAGCGAAAATTTCACATGAATGCTGATAGCAAAACACAATAAGTCATAATAATAAACCTAGTCGTTGCTGGTTCTGGTTAATAAAAAAAGATTTATCAAACATTAGCAAACTTTCATATATTCCAGCCTTTTTTTTTTCGGACAAAATTTAAAAAATATAGGATATAATAGTACGTTAAATCAAAAATGATTTCAACAGCTTTATTTAAGAGAAAATAATTTACAAATTCTTTAGGGAATTTTAAAATAGATGAAGATTCGTTAAATGTTTCTTCCAAAAATTATGATGACTAGTAAATTTCCCGAAGTCGGACACACATGGCATTAATCCCAGCACCAAAAGATTGTCTTTCGTATATTTACGAAATTATTTAACAGACACATTTCTTCTTACTGGATAATTTTGCTTTTCATTTTCATCTGTCTTAAAACTTACCTTCCTTTCCTGGCTTTTCTTACAAGTACTAAATCTTACTGAATTTCTAAAAAATTTTACAAAATAACATAGGACCTTAAAAATCTCTTAACTGAACTTAAGGAATCTCATAATTAAAACACAAAAACTATTTTCGATAAAATCAATGACTGACGATGGACGGTTGACAACTAAGGAAATGTTTAATGGGAAGCACTCCAATCCTTCACTGAACCAATTAAAATAGGTGTCCGAATATCGTGACACTATCACATCACATCATATGCACACAACTACACAACAAATCACATACCTTGAATGCATGTATAAATAGAAATTAGTAAAATACTAATATATATATATATATATATATATATATATACAGGAATTGCGATTTTCGCACTATTGAAATTTGTTGATGAAATCGTAAGATGTTCTTAGATAAATGTGATTTTATTATACATTACTTTAATGGACACTTTTTGCTTTATATGTTTTTGCTAATAACTTATTACTTTTTTTTATTTAAATTCAAATTAGATCAGCATAAAATACTGGTAAGATCTAGCAACATCAACGATTCGGCGAAATGCTAACAAACAACGCAGTGGTGGTTGAAGTTTTGCTAATAAAACGACAGCCTTGAAGATATGTGGTGACCAGTCATTGGAAATTGACAACAAAACGGGAAATCATTGAGTTCATCCTCTTAGAATAAGAGAAGACAACACTGCAAAACGTTTTTTTTTTTTTTTTCTTCAATTTCCAGTCAACTCATGAGGTGTCTCCAACTATCTGAGCTTCTTCACCTTTCATGTTTGTTTCGAATGCCGAATGACGATGAGTTCTTGGATAATTTGTAGTTTTATGCAACAACAACGAAATTTTCTCGATTGTTATGTGCGAAGAAAGATAGATTGCATATTATGACCAGTGACAATCATCTCAATTTCTGGATCGATAATCTTTGAAGCCGATTTTCCAAAAAAAAAAATCGTAGTCACTGTTTCCTCCTCTCATGGCGCCAGAGTTTTCCGAATCCAAATCAAGAAATTCCGACTCAGCAATCAAAGGCGATGCACTAAAAAGTACAGTGCTTCAATTGGCCAGAATAGGTCTAATCATTTTCCACGGAAACTCTGATCATGTTGGGCATCCAATGCTTTAAACACTGAACGAATTGAATCACACAATATCTGCTACATTCTCTGATATCCCGCGAACCAACTACCATTCAATTATTTCGACGATTTTCTGCAAAGTGGTTGTTGTGGCATTAATGATGACCCGAAAGGAAGAATTTCTATGCTACAGGAATAAACTTATTTCTTATTGACAGACAAAGGGTTATGACAGTAATAATGGACACAATTACACTGACAATAATAATGAAAACGATCTATGATGACAGTATTAAGATGTAATATTGATGGCATCATTGTTGGCAGTGAATATTTGTAGAAGTGATATTAAGATAATGTTGATATTTGAAGGATAGCAGCATTATAACCAGCTCGATCTTTCAGATTTACTTTTCTTGAAGCAAACACTTGACAAGAAAGCAAGAAAGCCCACTTTGAATTACTACGTAAACAGCAAATAAGTAGAGGAATGCTAATTGAAAAACTTCGTTTTTTCAAAAAGATTAACGAGAATTTTTATATTATATAAAATTCATTTGCGTCAGTCAATTTCATTCAACTTGCCAGAAAATCCATATTAAAAATATTTTAGTTCAGTTACATTTTGAGCAAATAGAAGTTATATTATGCCGCTTTAAAAAAATCGAATCAATGATTGCCTAATCATGGAAAGTAGTATAGTCGAATTAATAATAGTGAGAAAGGCCCATTTGTAAAGATGTAAATGTTTTACGATAAGTCCCCTAAAAGTTCAAGGTAAAATGTCAAGGTCAGTCCAATGCAGACCGTAATTTATCTGCATCTTCATGATGAATTCCAAAATTCATTGGGTTATATTATGATCCGTCTCCCAGCAGCGCAAGCAATGTACTGAGGATCATATAATTTTGGCAATACTGAAATTACGTTCTATCATTCAATAAAATTTGCAGATCTTTGCAGATCAATCAAAAACTTGAAGATTAATTGTTAAGTAAATGCACTCAAATAGTGATCCTTAATGTGATGAATATTAACTGATCCTAAGCAATTGAAGGAATAATATTAGCAAAGCGACGATAATTAGTATATTGGTCAATGAGATCGTTAAAGTAAAACTGTTTAAAGTTAGCCTGAGCTTTTATTCCATGGATTTTGCCAAACAATTTCATTATAAAGAAAATTATGTTGTGATTCTTAGCACAGAGCTTGGCTACAGATGGCAAGATTTAGTGAAGAGCAAATAGCAGTTGATGTTGGAGTGTAATGAAAATGGAGCATTTTTAAGCAAAAAGAGATGCAAGAATTTTTATTTCTAGAATAAAAATGTCTCGATTACTTCAATAGAAACAGTCATAAAACGAGGACAGTCATTGAAAATACTGAGGCTAAATGTTCCCCTACTTTTGCACATAACACAGCATCTCGCACACATGCACTCACGTCGCATGCCGTCGCACACATAGATAGATACATGAACACATACGCGCACAAACGGATACGTACAGAATGCTCCGAAGTCAATGAAGGTGATTGGACCATGCAAATGAGATCATTGTCATCTAAATGCACAAAACGATCGCTGTAAACTCACATAACTCTTCACTTCCTGCGATCATTGTCCAATCCGGAACGCGATCATCGCATAGATAGCGAACATCAACAAGAATGATGTTAAAAAATGCCGCTAAATGCGAGGTGATAGTTACAATTCATCTACTAGTTCAAACAGCAGTTTCATTCTTTAGCATAAACAGTAAAAGTGAGAAAGTTTTTGATTTTGTCGTTGAATGTTAACTTTCATTTTTTTTTTGAATTCCTCTATTCAAGTCTCATTTTCTTTCTTGTTCCCTATAACAGTATTCAAAAGATATCCAGCAGCAGAACTAAATATTAAATGAATCATTAGCATCATGCGTTCCTTTTTGAACATATTTCTGAGTTCCTGTATTTATGTTGGTTGGATAGATTACTTTTGCAAGAAAATTATCTAATTAATAAAAGCATGTTTTCTGATAAATGAAAGCATTCGCATGGCCCAAAGGAATCGGAAGAAGTTACGATTTTCAGCAAAAAAAAGCTATTGAAAAGAAATCTTTTCAGCTATTTTCTGGCTATGATATTGATCGAAAATTTTACTTTCCAAAGTCAGTCTTAAATTGAAAATATCTCTCGTATGCGAATATATGCAATACTGTTTTTTGCTTCAGAAGCCTTAGAAATTTAAAACATTTTGAAGTGCACGATACAACGGAAGATTCTTATTCTTATTCTTATTCTATCCAAATTTCAGCAGTGATTATAATTCCTAAAAGATTATGTATTTTGGACATTGATTTTATTTTTATTTTTATTTTTTTTTTTACCAAATAATTGAAATTGAATAAATTTGAAGTGCAAGACGATTTCTTGGGTGACTATTTGTGCACATCATGGCATGAAAATCCATAAATTTTGTTCAAGAACAATATTATCACCATCATCCATAGTAGTATAATAATAATAAGGTGACGTTGCGAGAGCGCAACAGTAAAAATTGTTGACAGAGGAGGTGAAAACACGATTTGTCCGAGCGGCGGTGAGCGGTGGAATCAGAAGGATGCGAAGATGGAAGGAAGTGACTACAAAGTGTGCGCAATACAAGACGACGTGCAAACGAGAGAAATATTCAGAATAACTGGGTCGCTGCACATTACAAACACAACACAACACACACACACACACACACACACACACACACAACGCGTACTATCAAATTAATTCTTTCCTGAATGTCCGCATTTGAACATTCATTCATTCGAAGAAGTTAACAATCCACATGTAAGATGTACATATATTTTAGACTATCGTCACGGGACTGCATCTTCTCATAATAATTAATTATATATGTGGACAGTTATAATGACAATGAACAACTTCAACGAAATTCACAACTGTTCATCTTGATGAGCATGCATGTGCGTGCATGCATGCGCACACTTAGTTCGAGCATTCAGCATGCTACTGAGGTTAAATATGTCACGATACAGATGCTCTACTTATCATATAAGGGCTAGTTTAAAATATCGGACATTGTGAGAAAAACATTTTTATAGCTTAATTTAATAACTATCATATGTAATAGAAATTATACATCAAGGAAAGAAACATTCTTTCAGGTTCGTTCACATTGTTTATAGTTTTGAAGAAGACAAAATATAAGCGGGACAGGGATTTTGAGAAAAGAGAAATTGAAATATTCGTGGCATTCTTTGAACTTTTCATCCCATCTATCGGTTTACAGATTGCTAACCGAATTACAACATGACTACCTTCAAATTTCGAATCTTACATTTAAATCTACAGAAATACGAAAAAGGAAAAAAAAAAAGGTAAAAAATAATGAGCAATTAGTTTCATCTACAATGAGCAATGCAACCATTCAAGGAATGCGGCATAGAAAATGTCGCACGAACGATTAAAACTGTCAAATGTGATGCTTTCTTGGATCTTATCAAGAGCAGATTATACGCCAAAAACAGAAAACTAATATTGAAGAGAAACATATCAAAAAAATAATATGCGAGTTGCAAAAAATGATTAGCAATAGAAAAAAATTTAAAGGAATTAAATTTAAAACTTTTATTCCTAATATTGCGAAAGTGATGTAAAAGTATTTGAAATAGAAATCTGCTAATGATGTTATTTTTCAGAATGTTCTTCAAGAATTCCATTCAAATGGATAGTCACAAACATGTTTGTTTTTTACATGTATATCACAAATAACTTCATCCAATTTTACTTCTTTTCCATAGCAGAAAATTAATGAAAATCGACCAGCACTTCTTTATATCTTTTTCCTATCAGTAATTCCAACGTTTTTTGAATATTTTTCTCAAATTTCATTGAAATGATGTTGGCAAGATTTTTAGTCGATTAGAAAGTGAAAATAAAAAACAACATGGCTTAACTAAAAATACTAAAAACATATTAATGGAAAAGCAATTCTGTCCGCTGATTTGGATAAAATTAATTTCCAGAGGAAGTTCGATTAAACTTAAGACACAATTTCAAAACTTCCAGTCTCACTGTCCACTCAGTTTTATGTCTTCCAGTTTACTGATAAAAAAAACATGGACTCTAAATGATTTTGAGAAGGGTTCATGACTTTAGTGCCGAAAATCTGTTCATTAGAATCTATTGCCGATCAGTAAGGAATACGAACCAGTGAAGGATTTCTTAACTTTGACCACATTTGCCGCATTATTTTAATGATAAGGGTGACAAAAACATGTTTACTTAAATCTTCATAGATTTATTGCAAGAGTGAAAAATAGCTATAAGAAAGAGATTGTTCTAAACGTTCGAAAAGTAAAATTCTATGAAAAAAGCAAGCCACTCGAGAACCTAACGAATCAGTGCTGGAAAACTTTTGCTCGAAATGTAGTACAGTTGATCCTCACAGTGACAACATATGAATATCATTCTCAGGTAGGGTTTCCTCATGAAGCGATAAATCAGGATTAGAGAAGAGATTATGGGAAACAAATAAAAATCAACAATAATACTAAAAATGATCCGTTTGCGACCATTCAATCTTTGTAAATCTCCATTTTATCGCAGTTAATTTACCTGTAACAGGAAAACTTATCAAATTGCAATTTTATTTTTCTACGATTTAATTGCACTTTGCTTTTGATTCTTTTAATTTTGTTTTTTTATCATGCAGTTTCATTTCGACTGCATTTAAAAAATATGCAAATTTGAAAGAAATATTTTTTGCATAAAATGGAGAAGTAAGAAATTTCAATTCAAAGAATAGAGTAGTATTGCTTTTCGTGAACAAAGATCGAACAATAAATTAAAATATTTAGGAAAAGACAATTTTCGAACATCTTTTGCTAAAAATGAATCCATCCTATATGTGATGGAAAGTAAATTCAGATTACGGAAAATAGATGACTAATCTGCTATTCATTTCTGTTTATGCGCTTAAACAACTTATGTACACACTGATCCCAACCCTAAAAGGTATGCGAAATTTACCTTTTTTCCTCCTATCTCAGCCACATCTTACCATTAACCTTCATATATTTGTTTACTTAATGCACGAGATTGAAAAGTGAAAAGCTTTCAACAGGCTCTTTCATAACTTTCTCTACACTTTTCCTATGAATCAGCTCTTGGCCTAATCGTTTCAAGAACTATCCCATCCTTCAGCTAATAAGAGTAGAATCAACAATGCGCCTTATCGCTTTAATTTCAAAATTTTAAAAAATGTTCGAGATGGTTGCATTTGGAGGAAGCAGTTATGATTAATTGTTTGCTAAAGCGCTGATGAATAACGCTTACCAAAATGGCAACCAAAAATTATTCAACATGATAAGGGAGGAATCTTGAAACGAAATAAAAGTTGAGGTAATTGAACATGATACTTTCACCCATCAAACTCAAAATGATTATAATGAATTTACAGCTTATTGCTGTGTCCTGAATACGTTATGCAAGTTTCTTCATGAGGATGCAGAATTCTACAGCGACTTTTAATTCGCTGTTGTTACATATGTATGAAATCAGTTCCCCATTCTTTTTTAATTTAAATAATCCAAAGTCGATGTTTTCAAAAATAATTTCAAATTTTCTCAGAAAATTCGAAATGAACTATTTTTGAATGTTATGAAAAACAATGATTCATACCGCGAAAGAATTATATTTGTATTTTGCTCTCAAGAAAAACAAAATTGATAAGAATGGAAGGTCAGATTTTTACGATTTGTTAATTGTAACAACTTTTTTACTCATATTTCAAGATGTTATGATAAAAAAAACCGGACCTGATTATAGTATGAAGTAACTCTCATCTTAACTGTCTAGTATGCCACAGAATCGCTCAGGAAAATTAAAAAGCCAAGAAAACAGATTAAAACTATCTTTCCAGTCTTATCAAAAACTTAGTCTTCCTAGAAATGTATGCCAACCTTAAGATACATCAGAAGAAATACGGGAAAAACTGATACATCGATACTCTAAATGTCAGCCTTCAAACTTTTCTATTCAAATCTGTCGGTATTTCAGATCCTTCATTTTCATCACCAATACAAAGCATACCTGTCTTGTTGTTCTAAGCTTATAGGATACCCGATCAGTATTTAACAACATTACTGATTTGATTACTATCATTCCACCATCGGATATCAAGAAATTGGAAGAAAATGAAAAAGAAGTTTGATCATTTTTCAAAAAGATCATAACGAATGCTGTAAGATTCTAAATATTTTGATGATCAACATTCGCAATACTGATCGGTGATCTATTTTGTATAACTACGTCAGACATGAAATATTTCAAAATATGAGCACTAATAGACCATTAATAAATTAGATTCATAGTATTGCAAATAGGAAAGTTAGAATGTACTGAGACAGAAATGATGAAAGAAGCTTTCCACAGATTCCACAGAATTTTTTTTTTCTCTTCAAAATCAAATATATATGGATAGTTGCATAGATTGATTATTTGAAATTTGATAAAGAAATCACATAAATAATCTAAAATAATCGATTGATTTATGAAATTTAGGAAAAGAGTTGACCATAGAAGATTGAGGATAAACAATCATTGTGGGTAAGGTTATCCTGATCGACGATGGAAAAATAATTCCGATCAGAGTAAAATGCAAGAAAAATCCGGTCAAAGGTCTGTCTTCGACATTTTGGCGTCGTAGTAAATGTGACGGTGATTGTTGTACTGTCGCATCATCTCATCCTACTCTATTCTCTTCTCTCCGTTGTCCCTCCTTGAATGAAGATGATTATAACCTTCCTCGTCTTCGCTTGCTTTGCAATACTCGTTTCCCTTTGCCAATATCACCTGTGTCATCACCTGTGTCACCACCTGTGTCACCATCGCTCTACATACTTTACGCTGCAAGCACATCTCGTGCACACAAATCTCTATTCGACTGCAGCGTACTCTCTCCTTCAAATAGCGTTTTGATCGAACTGACTGGCTATCGAGCTAAATCATCATCATTTCATTGCATAGACAAATATATTTAACGGTGTTTTAATTTGCTTGGCATCCGACATTTTAAGAAAGCATTCTAATCGAGAAGATAAGCACAGTATCGTCTTCTCAGGGAAGTCAGAACTCATTTCTCGAGAACTCCCGAGAATGAAGCATTCTAACAGCGAAACTAAGCACAGTAACGTCTTCTCAAGAACGCGACCCATTTCTCAAGAAATCTCGGAAACGGAGCATTATAATCGAGAAACTAGATACAGTATTGTCTTCTCAAGGATCACAACCGATTTGTCAAGAAATCTCGGGAATGAAGAATTGTGCTGTCTTTGTCGTAGTAGTTAGCACGAATTGCAGCACAATTAATGTAATAGATAGAGGAGGATAGATATTCGACGACATAGTTTATGAATCTCGTTTTCTTTTTTAATTTACGAATTCGATTAAATGTTATTTTCTTGTTCTTTTTACTTTGTACAACTTTCCTTCTCTCCGTTTATTCTGACAATTAATTGCATTTTTTAAAAATTCTCATCTTCACTGAACCATAAAAAAGAGCATAAAATGCATTAATTTTAACAAAATAAATAACGATTTAGCTCTGGATGTACATGGGATTAGATGAAAAAATGCAGTTGAAATAAAACTTGATTTTAATTCCATTCCAATTTCACATTTTGCCATTTAATTTACATATTTCAGAAGGAAATTCTTTTTTTTGTTACAGATGAAATTTCTGATTAACATTATATTTTGCAATGTGAATTACTCAGAAATAACAATAATGGAAATCCAAAATGGTCATGGGTATCAGAAAATTGAAAACTTTAACAATGTTGAAAATCAATTTTAGCTTTACACCGATTCAGAAGTTCAACAGTCGCCTATCTCAATCATTATCAAATGATGTGAATGAATCCTTAAATTTCTAGCACTTCTGATCTTGTCCAAAAGAACAACGAATCAGAAAGAAATTCAAAACAAAATCACATTCTTTAAGAATCGATGAGATTTACATATATTGAATTTGCATTTTTGTGGTTTATCAGAAAAAACGAAGAAAAAATGAAAAAAAAAATTAAGTATATTTCATAACATTTTTCACATTTTCCTTGCTTATATATTTTCTCCGCTTTCTACTTTTAATTTATGAATGAGAACACTAGTGAAACAGAAGACAATTAATATAAATTAATACTTTCTAGAATATTGAATGATTAATTGAAAGTGTCACTTATTAATCATTTTGTGGAGAATTTGATTTCTCGAATTCAAAGTGTTATATAACGAAGAAATAAAGCTGGATTGCAGTTTGATCTTGTTTAGTGCATAAATAAATCACCTTCCTATCATATTCATCATTATGTCTTCCATTGAATAGTTTGAATAAAACTTCGTTAAATAACCAAAATGCTTTTGATTTCAAAAATAGAATTCAATTCCTTGGCATTTTTATTCATTCATTTGTGTTCTATTGTGTCTATGAAGCAAAAGTGCACTTAAAAGCAAAAGATGACATTGTTAAAATTTAGTGAATAAGGTGCGCTAATTTTAAGAGTCAGAGTAGTTCGTTTTAAATTTCTTATCAAAATCCTATGTATATATTGCCCAACGATTACTGTCACTTGAAATTGTCTCAAGAAAAGAAATTTCGACAGCACTCTGAAAATTTAAGTGGAATAATCCATAAATATTTTGCCATCAATTAAAGCCACATTCATTCCTGTCTGTCGATATAATTCATTAGGTTTTATTGGATAAGTTGTATTAATTGTTCATTGAAGTAGCTTCTCTGGCAGAGACATGGCCAATCTTCATGTATCACTACGTTTGGAGATCAGCACTAGTTATTTACATTATTATTGAATTGTTTTCCAATATGATTTATAATCATTGATCACAATCTTTTAAATAGCATTGTCAAAATTATGTCATTTTAGAATCGCATTTTATAAACAGCGAAGAAACGAATTTGAAATTAAAATTTAAACCATTTAAACTTTTTGCTAATGGAGGTTCAGCTAACATTCATCAAGAACCAGTTGATTTAATTCTAATTCAAAAAATTTTTCACCCTTAGATCCAAATTGTTTTGAAAATTGAGATGATTATATTCTACAACTGGTTGTCATTACTGTGAACAGCATTATGAATATCAGACGTTTTGTATATATCATTTGATTTTTTTAATATTAATTTTTAAAATCACAAATTAATTTTATCAATATTCAAATTAGTGAACTAGGAGTCGTTACAATAAGCAGCGATTTAAATGTAATATAATAGCGCATTGAAGTATGACTGAATTATCATCTCAAATAATCCAGATTTGTTAAAAATTCCTTATTTGCTTGACACTGTTAAAAAATTTGGCGGTACAAATTTATCAGTGGCGATGAGTGTGAAACAAGATAAAGCATTATTGTTTTAGAAAAAAAAGCAAATAAAAAATGCCAAGTAAATAATGAAGTTAATGTTTATGCTTGTGCATGTGAGAGAGAATATATGTGCAATTATATAAGCGTGATAAGCTTGATAATTTATCGCATTTCTATCCGTTTATAGACTTCTGTGAATTTTCTGGTTTTACTGAAACCTTTGAAACTATTGATTCATCTTTTTCTTTTTTCTTTTTTTTTTTTTTTCTAACACCTCTCTAGAAAAGATTTTGTTTTTCATTCCCTTACTTTACCTAATAAAACAATTAAATGATTGGCCAAAAAATTACGCTTGGAACACCAGATAGTCATCATTTTTCCTTGATCTTCTTTTTTTTCCTGTTAATTGATTTTTTGAAGACATGCTATTAGTTGTTAAATTAATTGTCTTCCGGTTTTAATTTAATCATCAGAACCCTGGCTACTGTTTTTTCTTTTTGTTAAGACCATAGAATTTCATTTTTTTTTTTAAATTATCAATACGATGCCAAGATGGAACTGTCGTCATTCGCTTTCATTTTCAAATTATCGACTTAAGCACACTATTTCTTTTGATGCTGATCGGATCTCACTTGTTTTTATGGATTTTATTTCCTACAAAGTTAGAATCATATATTACATAAAGAATTCGAGATTTTTTAAACCAACAAATGGATAAATGTTTGAACTTTTATGAATATAAGTAATAGCAGGAGGCGAAAGCATAAATTGGCATCTCCAACTGTTCCGGAGACAATTCTTAATAATTATTTTTATGACCGTTGTATAAATTTAGGAAATTTCAGTCCTGTGATTTTCAACTGATTTAGCTTAAATAAATGAAAAAAAATGAAATTGTTTTGCTGCACTTTGAGCAAAATTTAATACTAAAGCAAGCAAACGAAGTTTCATCAAGTTTTCCTAGCACATGAATGAATGCTGCTTCAAAATTTCCATTTCATACAAGCTCGGAGTTTTTTTCGTAAAACAGACTTTGACATATTTTCCCTTATTATATTTTATTTCTACTATCGACTAACTTGTTACATTCTAAATATACCGATGTTAATACCATTAAATATCTTAAAACATACGAAATTTGTATCTCCAAATTCGAAAAATCTATAGGAAAGAAAAAATTTACGGTATTTCAAAATTATGTTTAAAAGTTCTTACTAGATTGATTCAAGATTTTTTTAATATTTCCCAGATAACCTATTCAAAAGAAATTCGAAAAGGAAAGACACTTCTGTGATTCATTTTAGAAAACGGTAGTCGTTTCATTTTTAGAAACTGAATTTTTAGTGATTGAATTTTTCTTAGCACAAATTCATGTCATGCAGGAATTTAAAAAGTTTTTTCAAACTTCAATTCTATCACTGAAATTTCATTCAGTGTCATCAAGCACGAATTTTTTCAGTTTAACTAACGAATCTTTGTTTAGCTGCATATCATTTTAATGAAGCTAATAAATTTAGACAGTTTTCTATGAAACTAGTAAATTCTGCGAACTTTTAATAAATGTATTGATAGTAACAATTTATTCCAAGGAGTTCATGAATTTTTTATTTAAAAGGAATGTTTCCTTAATATAAGGGTTATTTTCAATTCAAAAGTTCGAAAAGCTACTTATTTTTCTAATTTTACTAACAAGAGAAAGTTTTTCACTCCTAACTCTCAAAATGGAATGATGTTGGAATTTTTGCAATTACCATCAACATTCGAGTAATCATCTGATAAAAAAATGATGGAAATTGACAAGTTTAGCCTCTTTTTGATGAATTTAGCTTAAGTACCAAGAAATGCAAAAAATCCGTTTTCTATTTTCTATCTCACAGCAACTGTCAGAGCTTTCAATAAAGTGGAACCCTTGTAATACCATAACCTAATCCATGTTAAAAGAATTAAATATATTTTTTTGAGCGCTATTTTTTACAACCATACAGTTGTCGCTTTTTTTTTTATTCATAATGTCGTAGATTTGTTTATGTTGAAATTTTATATTTCTTAGAAAAATTAATTTGAGTGAAAATGTCATTTGAATTTCCGTATGATGAAATATGCTTCCGGTAATTTTCTTCAAGTCAGCATTAAGTCTGATTTTTATTCCTACCATTTTTTAGAACGACAAAAATTGTCACCAAATATCTGAAAAGAAATTTTAATAGTTCAAATGATTACTTGCTAAGGCAGTGATTCTATAGGCATTGGCAAATAGGAATGTGTTTCAGAATTTTTTCTTGAGATAATTAATTCGATTTCAAAACTTTACAATTGAAGTATTTCTGGCGCAGACATTGATCATAATTTGGCTCAAACGCTAATGAAGCCAATATTATGAAAGAATTCAATTCAGAAAATGTAGCCTATTTTCTTTCACTGCTGCAATTGAAAATAATGCCAAATTACAAGGCATTATTTTTTTAGACATTTAAAATTGAAAAAATCTAATGTACGAGATTTATTGATGCTACAGCACTGCACTTAACCGATTTTTATAAAAGTTTTTTTTTTTTCTTATTTCAGTTTTAATTTTTATTTTTTTCTATTTTATGTTATGATGATTTCAAAAACATAAAATAGCCCACTCAAAGTACACACTGCTATTGTTATAAAAGAATTTATCTTGTTAGAAAATTGCCAGAGAGAATGAGCGAAGAGGTGATAATCGATAGATTTTCACCTGTAAGGGCTGTCAGAATGTGCAAAATTAGCAATGAAGTAACAGTTTAAAGGAAAAAAGGTATCAATGTCCCGAAGCGATGTGTTGTGATCATAAATGGAAGGATAATTGGCTTAAACTGATCACCTACCATTTAAATTTTAAGTGTATTTTGAATGAGATTAATAATAAACTATTCTGTTGTTGTTGTTTTTTCTCTGAATATCTGGATATCTCTGCATATTTGTTCATATCCTCTGGATATAAAACAAGAGGATGTGGAATGTAAGCAACGGAATCAGATGATTATCTAGGAAAAGGATGTGAAAATCCTGGCTAAGATAGCATTGCCTTGATTTTGATTTAACAACGCAGAAGATGGAATTATACAAATCATCAGCTGCATATACTTCGTTAAATCTTACAACTCGAGCAGGAGATATTACGAAGATCTTTGAGTAACACGAAAATCGCATAAATCATTCCCGATAATCGGAATGATTAGTAGGAATGGTACTACTTCATGGCTGTTAGTTTAGTCTGTAATCAGTCAGTCTGTAATGTGCTTGATTTGTAATGCAATAGAAGGCACTTAGCATGTGCAAGCTAAAAGTGCCAAGCAGGCGTCATTTTATTGTATAATGAGAAATATTGCAGAAGAAATCGATCACGCCACTTCCATAGATTTGAATCTTATATGAAATACCTAAATAAAAGGGGGAGAGAGGGAAACAATACCATGACACTAATGCGATCGTTTATCAAGCCAAGAGTTCGCTGGTAACGAGATATCCATCCATCCGACTCGGAACCTGGTCGCTTTTCTAGGCTTTTTTTCTCTCTCCTACCATCATCATTTCAACTTGAATTATTACTGCATTTAAAAGCTTTGCATCACATAGTTTTAGCATTTCATTGCTGCTCCAAGCACCTTTCTTTTCGCCATCATCCTTACCAGATATTTTTCTTCACTTCTTCCATCTCCTTTCTCATTCATTTCCATCCGGTGCGCAATGTATTTCAATAATAATTTCTTGCGATCAATTCTTCGCGATTTCGCATCTCTTTTCTCCATTTAAAAAGTACTGATTTGGTAGTTGCAAAATTTCGATGCATTTCATATAGAAATTCTACTTCAGAAATTTTAAGTTATAGATTTAAGATAATTGTATCAAGTATTAGGAAGAATATTAGAGAATATGCGAATCAGGAATATCAGTATCGAATCAGATCATATCAGTAATCACTTAATCCGAATATCTCTTTGTAAGAATCACATAGCTCAGTTAATAATTTCTTTTTGTTATCGCATTATATTGGTACACAATGGTACTTGTATAATTTAAAATCGCTAATAGAATTTTGAAAAGACAGTTTCACGATAGCCATTGAATGCATGCAAATTTTATGTGGAGAATGATTCTGTTTTAGAAGAAATGCCAAAGAATTGATTGCGGAGTTAGCAGCTTCAAACGAGTTTCAAACTAAATTAAAGTATCAACAATAGTGGTATCGGAAGAAAGTAACACCTCTGATACCAGCACAACGAAAATGATTGCATAGGCCACAAAAAATATCTCTGATATAAAAAGAACAACACTAATATTGATTTTGCTCGGAATTGATAACTAGAAACCCGAACAAAGAATCCTTTATTTGAATTTTATTGAACAAACTAACTAAGTAGGTGAAAGGTTTTTTTAATGACGGTGGCTTTTAAATTTTTGGTCTTGAAATTCATTTCCGAAATAATTTTTTTTTTCCCTTTATCGACATGATTGATATAACGGAGTTCCTTTCTTCGTCATGCTTCTATATTTTCCATGAAACATTATAAAATACATAAACTTTCTGAATAATTTCTTGCTTTTGTCATTGATTTATTCTAATTTATAAATAAAAATGGATGTTCTTACGGAATTGAAATGAAATAAATAGTATAATTAATTCCTTAGTAATTTAAAAACTGCGTGTATAATTTGTGAAAAAAATAAACCGATTGTCTATTTTGCATTATTTTATGCTGACATTGGAATTTGTTTGATGACTAATGATTGATCAGACAAGAATTTAAACTCTGGAAAGATTGAAAATTATGCAGTTCTTTCAAAAATGTAATATTTTACTGAAAATACGTAAAGTGCACCCAAAATAACTGAACTGAGCAATTTTTGCAAAAATTATTTTTAGAAAATGGGACAACGGAAAATTTTGCCGAACTAATTTTAACTCTGTATGTATTTATGTTCAAGCAAATGTTGCTTTCAGATTTAAAAAATGTTTAATTGGGGGAAAAGAAAATTTAAAGAAAATCTCAAAATTATTTTCAAAAGCTCTCATTAGATCAATTTAAGGCTTTGTGATTATTTTCCAATCAACCTATTCGAAAGAAATTGGAGGAGGAAAAGTACTTCTGCTGTAATTAAGTTTAGAAAGAAATAATAGTTGCATTTCTAGTCAGTGCAAAATGGATAAGTAGAAGAAACTTTTAAAAGTACTATATTAGTGAAATAAAAAAAAATAAATTCCCACTTTTCTTTTTCTTTTTGGTTCTGCTTTCGGCTGTCCATTGTATCAACAAGGCCAGTTCCTTTATTTTAGAGAAAAATACATTAATAATTTATAAAATGCCGTAAATTTTGAGTTTCCTTACTCTTTATTTTGATTGCTAAGGTTCTTCTGCTCAATTTTTGTCTTTTAAGTTATTTTTCCTTTGAGAATTAAGATTTCAGTAAAATTTTTTGTGATTTTAGGCTTCTAGCATTTTCCCCCTACCTTGAAATAATTGCATTTCTTTCCTGAACTGAATATTTTCCAAATTTGGGAACAGACACTTGCTTGTTTACAAAATAGATAGATATCTTCTAACAGGATGTTGCTTTTGTACTTATTTAAAATGATTATATAACTAAATTTACAGAGTTTTTTAAATATCAATGATCACAAAATCACAGATAACGAAGATAAAAAGATAAGAATAAACGATTGTTATCTCTATTTCGTCTACTCTCTTTTATCATAAGATTATATAGAATTTCATTTACGGTGAAGTTTCACTTTTATTGATTTCTTTTTCAAACATATTATTGCATACAAAAAAATCCATATATGTAATTATTCTGGAATCAGTTCAGGAAAATTTTCCATTGTTCCATTTTCTAAAAATAATTTTCGCAAAAATTGCTCAGTTCAGTTATTTTGGATGCACTTTTTTTTTTTTTTTCAATAAAACACTGTACTTTTAGAAAAACTGCATAATTTTCAATCTTTCCAGACTTCTTAATCCTATAATTTATATAATTTTCTGCCTTGAAAGTACTTATGAGATTTGCAATAGCAAGGGAATATGGAATGAGTCTGATGATAATGAAACAAATAGAATTATGTCATCAAGAAGAAAATTTACATCAGAATCTCGAGTCATTTTCTTTTTGGCCGACATTCTCTTCACTTTAATCATTTTGATCGCTGGCTGCCATAAAAACATGGTGAATATGATCATATACCATTTCATTATGTGAATTTTCCTTTTACTAGGACAATGCTGGTTGCGATTTCTAAACTAAGCTTTATCCACAATACACAAGGATTCATCCCAAAGGGAATCTCTTCAGCCTGTTGTCGCTATGCGAAAATTGCTTTAGTCCTTTAATCTCAGTTTGTTCAAAAGTTAAAGTTTACTTTATTTCAGTGAAATTTAATTTTTGCTCCACTTTTTTTTTTTCGATATAAGACATGAAGCACATACCGCCATAGTAACCGGTATTGTTGCTGAGGGCGACGAATAATGCTGGCAATAAGAATTTACAATTGAGAAAAGATAAGAACCTACCTTTATTTAACCAATAGTGTTGACCTTTTAGGGAATAAGTGAGAGAATTCAAGATGGCTGAAGTCGAATAAGAAATTATTTGACATTCCATCAGAAACGTGTCATTATTCATTCATAAAACTCAAATGCAAAAAATTGTGCGATGTACACTGAGTTTCACGAAAGTAAAGGAAGGCTGTAAATTAGAAAGATACCTATAATTAGGAAATAGAAAGACACCTATAATTAATGGAAAATTGATTTAAACATGAGCAGAAAGAACGTATAAAATAAGTAAATAGGTATATACAACATACATTATAAACTCATTCAAATGTTTTCTATTCTTACGTGAGTGATATTTTCTATTCTTCTGTGTTTTCTATCCTTACGTGCGTTTCTTATCCTTACGTGAGAGAGAAGAACACGTAAGTACGTTTGTGTGGTTTTTATTCAGCATAATGTAATGCAATGGTTAACAAAATACGAAAATAAAGGCATATTATCATCCATATCATCATTCAGTTCTGCATTGTCGTTATCAGTATTGGCTATGTATGCTGGACGACGCATTTTTTGATCATTTATAAATATTTCAACGAGGTTAAAGAGGTTGCTTGTAGCAATTCGTTTTCTTTTGCATCTATTCATTCGTTGTCAATTTATTTTTATTGATAGTACTTTTACACTGCTCAGTCTACTGTGTTTTATATACTTATTTTTCGAATATTTTCAATACTTCATTTGCAATCTGCCAACATTTATCATTTCTATATGTATTATTCGCATTGAAAAAAAAAAAAACAGCATTTGAAACCTTTGCAGCTTTTTTTGTTATATTTTATTTCTACTCACACAAAAGTTTTCTGCAGAAAAATGCTTTATGTCTGCTTGGTAGCTAAAAAGTTTCTTTTAAACTCTAAAGACATTTGAATTTTGTGTATTTGTAAACTTTTAGAGTTAGCAATTCTGACAGTAATGAAATTATCATAGTAAATTTTGATGTAAGCAACATAGATGCTAATGAAAATGAAGAATAAAATAGTAATTATTTGATGTTAGAATGAGTTAATTTTACTGATTTGAACTTATGCTAATTCCAATTTTTTTTAAAGTCTTGTTCTGTTCTGGAATGATTCATTGATTTTATAGGTAGAAAAAGAAAAAATTTTGGTCTCTTCGGAACGTTAGTCACGACATACATTAAAATAATTTAAATTCGATCATTAAATTTCGTTCATCGAAAGGAAATCAATATCGTTGATGTGTGCAAGTAAGTAAGTAGCAAATATCGTATAAGTTGAAGTCGATTTTTTTTTTTTTTTTTTATTTGAATAATCGATTTATTGTAGAAAAAAACGAAACTATGGACTAAGTCGAGGATTTCAGAGGAAATGAATTGTTGGATATGTTATCAGGATTGGACATGAGATGTGATTTTATCAGAAATTTTATATTTGCAAGTGCTGTTTTTTCTTTTTCTGTTTATTTAATAGAGTACATTAATTTTTTTTTCCGATTTACGAAGGTTGATTTTCAACAGGAAGCACTTAATAAATTTCAATTCTGCATGTTATATAAAAATAATATATATTATCTAATGAGCACTGTTAAGTTTCAACGATTTGCTGTACCAGTACATAACCGTATACGGTATTTTACACACACTGCTTGGTATTCTACTGATATCATATCAACCTATATATCACTGATACTGCAACTACTGTCTTATCTTTAAATCAACATATATATTACATATTTTTTAATGTTGCATGAATCAAGCTATGATTACTTCCAATAATATTGAATACACAAACATCATTCATTAGTGACTACATTTTGTAACTCATCATTCATTAGTAACTACATTTTTGCATATAAACATAATGTGAGGTGTAAGACATGTGCTTTACCTATTTGTGTAGAGAAAATGAATTATTGATTGGTCTATGTAACTTCAAATTCTATTTTATAGAAAATGTGTAGCAGTTAGCACCAAGTAACTCTATTAATTAATAAGCAAAAATTTCCTTTGTCTCAATTATCAACTCTTTTCATTTACTTTATAAACTTAAAAAAATATTAAGTCTGGATTTTTTGACAATTTTTTCTCATTCCTATGCTTGATTAATCTTGCCATCGTCGTTAATTGCTGCTTGGATTGATCGCTTGTATGATATGTCAGGAACATAGGAACTTAATTTCATGAACTTCATGCAGATATTTTTGGAACTATCAATTGAAATGTGAATGCTTAATGATTCAGGCATTTTGTCCCTCGTCTTTCTTAAACTTATCTTTTCCTGTCTTTTTACTCCTGCCCCTTTGTTTTCTTACTTATTCCTTAGTTTTTGCATTTTTCCAGGTTTTTTAAGATAGTGTTCGCTTTCATTTTAGAAAAATTTTTTTTTTCTTTTTTTCCACTTTCATTTTTTGCACTTTTCTTTTGCTTCCTTGACCTTTCTTATCCAAGCAAAGACACATTTATAAGCTTCAGGTTACAATTCTAGATTACAATCCAATTCTACCTGTTATTACTTAATGTACATGCCGAAATGTTGAATTCTATTTTAAAAAATTGCCGGCGGTCCACTGTATTTGCTATACATTTGAGGTTTTCTGAAGCGTCTTCCTCTTCCTAAATTAACGAACTGTTGTCATTTGTGCGTTCTAATAATCGGGCTTTTTCCACTTATTAGTTCAATGATCAGTTCAATAACAGTCTTGATCTTTGATGTGCTTACTTAGGTGTCAGATTTGACAGCTTTTAACTCACATCTTCGAAGGCACTGGCAAGCATAATATACTAACTTCATTTAACTAAGCTAAATTTTTGAAAAAAAGTTAAGTAATATTTCGTCCTTGTCATTTGTTATTTAAATAATAGTTGCACGTAATGTGATCATAAAAAACTTTTTATTAAGCTTAAACAGGTGCTTTTTGTTTTGCTTTAATATTTCATAAATTTTATAACTGTAAAAGTATATTATAAATTATTCATATTTTTCAAAAACAGGTTATAATGTCTCAATATCAGCATGTTTCTTCATGTTATTCGTATTTCTATGATAAAACTTTTAATTTTGTTGATTTTCAAAATGTTACATTGATAATCGATATAGATTTTGTTAGGATGATAACTCTTCTCTGAGAAAATTTGTCTGCAGAAACTAATTTGCTGCTCTCAAGTTTATATTAAAAATGCTTCGAAAATCATGATTTTTTGTGTGGATTACAATCAGAAATTTAATTTGAAATTTACAATTCGAAAGTTTACTTCCTTTTTATAAAATATTTACTAAACTAGTCTGAAATAAAATAAAATTCCCGTTTTGTCAAAGTTTTTGTACTGAGAAAAAAATTCGAAGATTTGTTGAAGACTGAATCTGAAGTAGCTTTTATTTACAATCTCATGGAATCTTTAATTCTTTGTTGTTTGCTGCGACAATTAAATTCATTCTTTGGTGCAATATTAATTATATAAATTTATCATTCAGAGATGGTTGCCTAATTATTGGAAATATTACTTCCAGTAATAAGAAAGGCTTTGTTGATTTGAAATAGATTTGTTGATAGATTATGAGCGATATAAAAGCACAGATTATGAGCTTTTAAATATAATCCACTATTTCTCATCACACACACATTCACTTGAATGTTACACAAAAATATGATATCTTTTATTTGTGCTTCTGCTGCTTGAATTTCTGAATTCTTTTTTTTTTTTTTCTCTGAAAAATTCGGAAGTCACAAGCAATAATGAGCAAATAAGTTATCCTTTTTCAAGATCAAATATCGTTCAGAACATGTAATTGGGATTTAGAAAAAAAAAAAAAAAAAAAAGAAAAAATCCATTTCTGGAATTGAAAAAAAACGAGAAGCATTCATTGGATGGACGATGTGTTAATGATATCTGAGTCTGATCGGTACAAATTATTAATGGCTAGTATTGTAACTGGGTGAATATTTTGCATTCAATTTACTTTTTAACTTTTTTACTTTTTTATCGTGAAGTCTTTTCCAGAACTAAGCCGGCGTCGAGTATATATACAGTTGTCAACGGATTTTCGTTAAGTAATTTTTAAAATCATCAAAATACTACATAATAAAGTAGTATGAGAAAATTTCCATTGAAACCGGAAAAGAATTTAGGATAAAATTTTATTTCATCGAGCGAAACAACAAAAAAACTATTTTCTACTATTGTTAGTGTTGTTACTATTGACAATAATAATAATTCTTATCATTATTCTTTTATCACAACTACAGAAAATGTTTTAGTTAACATCGCATCTATGTAAAAGGATTAGAAAACTAAGAAACGTGATGATGATGACAACATCCATTGTGCATAATGTTACAACAAAAATGACAGCAACAACAACGGCAATAACGACTACCATAACAGCAGCAGTGATCAGTAGTGTGAACAGTTTCGATGGCACAACTACTGTATCCAATTCATTTGATGAAGCAGTGACAGTTGCAATTATTTGCTTATTAATTGGTTTGATGATTGGTGCAACATTAGTAGGTAATTCATTGGTAATTATGGCCGTTTTATTCGTACGAAAATTAAAGATTCAACCAGCAAATTATTTGTTTGTTTCGTTGGCGGTTGCTGACTTTTGTGTTGGCTTATTGGTGATGCCTATTGCGCTAATTGATTTGCTTACTGATCGTTGGATTCTTGGTGGAGTGGTAAGAGTTTTTAATCTCAATTGAAAATTTAGTCCATGGTACTGTAAATAATGATTTTTCCTATTTAGTCTGAAAAATTTTCAACTCCCAAATCAGTTAAACATAGTTTGAATGTTTCAGCTTAAAGAATAGGCTAATGTTGACAGATAACTGATAAATTATGCCATGATTTCGCATTATCATCATCATCATATGGATTCCTAAGGGAAAAAAAGAAGAAAGTAAAATCTTCATGAACGCAGCTGTAGAGGCATTCAAATAAAATGATATCGAATATTTTTAAGCTTATACCAGTTTTCACTTCAAATCTTGATTTCTTGAACAAAAAATGATCTAAACATCGCCGAAACAATATCAATTTATAGGTGTGCAGATTTTGGACATCAGCAGATTTAACTTTATGTACAGCTTCCATAGTAAATTTATGCATGATAAGTGTTGATCGCTATTGCGCCGTCAGTCAACCGTTACGTTACGCTGCGCAACGTACTCGGCAACGAATATTCTGTTATGTTATTATCGTATGGATTTTATCACTTGTTGTCAGTATATCACCACTTGTTATTTGGCCAGCAAAAAATATTGAAGGGAAATGTCAAGTCAGTCTTTCTTGTTTGAAACAATTAATCATATCGTTACAGAAATTTACGGATTTCTATTCAAACTGTAGTAAATAATGAAGTCGCAGGAAATTATTTAGACAGTATTTCAAACAAAAAAAAAAAAGAAAAAAGGGCTAACTAACTACTACTTTTTATCACTTTTTCTAACTTGTACACAACGAAAATAAATGATATTTCTTGGTCAAATAAGAATTCAATTCAATTCTCATGAATTATGTATTATGTTTTTTTTTTTCACTTCACAATGTTTTGTTGTAAGCAACATGAAGTTCAACAGCTTATAAATTCTCACTGATACACAAATTTTTGGGTGAAGCATATTTTGAAATGCGTTTTTTTTCTTTTTTGAAATTACCAGCAAATGAGGAAACGAGTGAAAACTGAAATAAGGGGAAATGTCAAGTTCTCGAAGAAAATTCCATTAAAAATTGAAATGCTTGTTCTGTGATAAAAATGCTGATCAAATCACGGATTCAATATATAAATACATGTATAAAGAGAAAGAGAAAAGCAGAGAGAGTGACCAAGAAAGAAAGGGAAAGAGCATCTGTTAGTACAGAAAGAGTGTAAGAAAAGTGCTCAAACAACAAGTAAATTATAGATTCATGGAAGCATTTTCTTTGATTCAAAATATTTTAGGTTACTGATGCATAGATTACTAATGAGATCAAGAAAGAAAGAAAGGGAAAGAAGGAGTGTTAAAGTTCAAAAATTTCAATTTGTTTCTTATAAAAAGTTGTTAACAAGCGATAATGCAATACGTGTAGTAGTATCAATCCATTTCCCCAAACAAGTTTTGTTGTGTTTGCCCACACTCGACATGCGTGATATCTTATCTTACATTAATGAAACATTTCAAGAAAACGAATTCTCAGGAGAAGTCATCCCAGTTAGATGCTATTAGTTTGGCTTAGTTTAAAAGGCTTGCTAAAGCATATTTCGAAAAAAAAAAAAAAATCTTTTGATACTTAAGATAGGGAACTTTATTTTCATTTCATAGCCTAGGTGTTTTCTTGAAAGTTGGCTCATTTTTTACTTGAAGATTATTTTCAATTCTCCGTACTTAATTCATTTTACAAAAAAAGTATGAAAATAATATTGTTGAAAATAATTAAGAATAATCTCGTAAAGAAGATTTTCGAAATATGGTTATAAGATTTAAATATAATGGAGGTTCAATCCGAACCTCCATTTATATGCAAAATATATCTTCGAATACTTGATAGATCTATCAATTTTTTAATTAAAAAAAAAAACCTTCCACTTCATTGGTATATAATTCTAAAATCACTTTTGTAACTGGTAGTTACTCATCTTTTCGTTTTTTTCAACATATTTGGTAATTCATTCTCAACTATCTTCAATGGAGAACTAAGTTTAAATCTAATCTTTCCAAAAATGCAAAGCGTGCCCTGAAAAAAACGATTAAAGCAATTGAACAATTTATTAATTAAACATACATCAACTAACTTTTCCAACAAATTTTTAATGGATATCTGAAATCATTGGCATACTATACTATACACATCGCAAGAATTAGCAAGACAGTTTTAGATATACTATTTGCTTGGTAATAATAAAGTTTCATATACGGCTATCTAAGATGAACACATAAATATCTTATCGTACTGTTCTAATTTCTAGGTCAATCAGAATCCAGTTTATCAGATCTATGCAACGTTAATTGCATTTTATGGCCCAACATGTATCATGATAATATTATATGCAAAAATGTGGTTAGCTGTTAAACGGTTAGCTGAACGTGATCGTATGTTGGCAATTGGAACAGACAAAAGTATTAATGGTACCAATCTTACGATCAAGTTACATGGTTCAGCTAATCTAAGTGATCCGTTAAATCGGAATCATTGTCCCTCAGCCATTTTACAAAAGATGTCAGTGGTATGGTTTTTGATTTTTTTAACTCTCTTTTCACATTTTTGATTATAATTGCGTAGAAGTAGTTGTAACTTGCTCAGGCAATAGACCACAGATTATCTAATGAATTGTTTTAAAGTTTTCGGCTTCAGTCAAATTTTAGTCTAAATAAAATTTCGTCAAAATAATTAACTAATAGTTTATCTATCTGCTGAATTCTAAAAGCAAGATTGACACAGTGTTACTAACAACATCACAAAATTAGTTTCCTTGAACAGGATCATAGATTTTAGTGGAAGTACCGAAACCATTGGTCTAATTAGAGAGCTTAAGTTAACCCAAGAATATAACAATTCCAAAAATAAAAATAATTTGAATATTCTTATGTAATATATCTGAAAAATTTCGAATTCTCCACTCGCCAAAAATTGACTTGAGGGAAAGTAGCGCCCGTTTTTGATAATTCTTCTGATTCTGTCAATTTTAATTGTAAACAGTAATGTCTATCAATTTACTTTCATACTGTTGTTCCTGAACAATTTATGATAAGCACTTCATTCATCATGTCCTTCGCATATTTCACAGTCAGGTTTTCGCCAGTCAAAATATAACTTGTACATAAAGTATTTCTTAAGGTACTAAAGTTTGATATCTCAAAAACGTGCCATCAAAATGAAGTAGAAATAAGCACTACTGAATCTCAGCTTTAAGTACGGACTGTTTTTAATCATCATAAATCGATTTTCTGAAGAATACAATTTACCACGATCATCCTAGTCTTGTAAAGGCAACTTTTCAGCTAGACAAGACTATGACTTCATGTCCTAATTTTATTTCTTCTTGAGAATTTATTATCACCAATATTAATTTTCTAGGTGCATGCCAATAAATTTCAAGAAAAAAGTGAAGGGAAAGCACGTAAGACTCTTGGTATGATGATGAGTATTTTTGTGATATGTTGGTTACCATTTTTTCTATTGGCACTTCTGAAGCCTCAAGGACTCTTGCCACCAAGATGGTTGGATCATCTGGCACTTTGGCTTGGTTACTCAAATAGGTTTGTTCGTTGTTTCGCTGTTTGATATCAGTACTTTTATTGAAGAATTTATTGAATAATAGATATTGACTTGAAAAAATTTGACTTGTTTAGATTTAAGTAGTAAGCTTGAAAACTCGTTTTTTTTTTTTTTTTTTTTTTTTTTTTAGATATAGGAAAGAAGTGTCTGAAATTACATGTCATCTAGAAATTACAATTGTAGAATACAAAAGGAAAGTATAATGAAGGGATAAGTTCAGAAAAGAGGAAGAACAAAAACCTAGATATACTTGAAACTGAAATTGAGATAAAGAACGAATTATTTGCCGATGAAGGTAGCGATTCTTAATTTCAAACAGAATAAGATAAAACATTTTCAGCCTAATGAATCCGTTGATTTATTGTAAGCATAATCGTGAATTTCGTATACCAATTCGCGAAATGTTGTGTTGCCGTTTTCGTACTTTGCATTCTGTAATGCGGAAAGAAAGTTTTACGAATAAATATGGCCCTTCAAGGTAACGGCAGTAACTCTTATTTAAAATGAACCGAAAATTCTTCTCTCAAACCACATGAATCATGTAATTCCCATAAATAGCTACAGAGAAATCAAAATTGTTAGATTCTCGACAATGCATTTTAAAAAACGGAATCTTCATTTTCTACCTTCAAAACTGGTGGACTAAAAAAGATTCTAAAAGTTTTAGCATGAGGTGGCTCCATTACAGTGTTCTGTCTGTTGTAGGAATAAGGTATGAAATCTAAAAAGATAGTTTAATTTCCAAAGCTGAATGTTCTCTCTATTTCTAACTGAATGATTCTTGAAGTTTAAGCACGAATAGTCTTTAAATCGTCAAGATTAAAGGTTAAGGTTGTGATTGGGTATATGTTTTCTCAAAAAATAATCATTATTTTAGATCGCGAGCAATCCAGAGCAAACCGATGATATTGAATTCATCTGACATTTGAAAAAAGAAACATTGAACAATGCGTTGTAGTCAGTATAAGCAAACTTAGAATTTTATGAATTTAACTTGCTTGCTATGCAAATTCGTTTTTCTCCAGCTTTGCTAGCGTTACTTGTATATCAATTATGCCAGTATGATTTTCAATCTGATCTCAGCGACGTACTTATTTTTCCAGCTACTATCAGTTATTAGCATTGCTTTTTTTTGAGCGAGAAAATATTAACCAGTTTCATTAGAAATCATGATTTTCATGCGGGATCTCATGGCAGTCGATGCATAAAGAACGAACCATTAAACAGGAAATTTGCGAGACTCGGACTTCAAAATGACTAGATGACCCTCACAAATGAGACACTTTTATCGGAATAGCAAATAGAAGTAGGCATCGACAAACTGTACCAGAAGAGATGTTCTAGACGCTCACATTAGGAAAAGACTGTGATTTTTTAATCATGTGGATCAAATCAAAAACCGTCTAACCAGCGAAAAAAAAAAAAAAAACATTAATCCAAAAATTAAAATACAATAAGTTAGGAAAAGTGGACATAAATTAGTTATGTCCGGTAAACACCAGAAAACTTTGTTAGCTCCAGCCGAAAATTTCAGTGATCAACAAATGCAAGAAAACCCCGTAGAAATTCCGAAACCTCATATGAAGTTTGAATGGGGTTCTACAAAACGTTTGAAATCAAGCAGATTCAAGGAATAAGCAAAGTCGTAAATGATCTTTCTAAACAAAAATTATCTGTTTTGTTTATAATGCAAAACAACAAAAATTGTTTTGTTTATTCGTGACCTATGTTATTACTTATTGATTAAAAAATATCAGAAACATAATACAGATTTGAAAGTATGAGACAAAGAATTCTCTTATTTTCATGTGGCTGAATTATATGGGCTTCGACTAATTATAATCAACATTTTAGTTTTTCTCTTCCTCTTCAAATAATGTCTGAAAAACAAATATGCTTTCTCAAATATTTCAAAAATTAGTCGTCATCATAAATTCATTCCCTGAGATTAAATGTCCGCAAAATTATCAACCAATGAATCAAAGGAATTTCTTTTATAATATGATTCCATCTGGTTGTCACCAAAAACCATCTTCATCGTTATCCTTCTAATATTTGCTCCTAACCGACAATTAAAAGTCACTTGAAACCAGAGTAAATATCAGCTGTGAATTACCCTTCTCTACATTAAATCAATATACAGATGAATAATTATTGACAGCAGCATGCGCAACAAGTAATTCAGCAATAAAGCGTGCTTCAAGATGTGCCCGCACGTCATTTATCCAATCACGTGCTACAAATCTTGCTGGACCAGTCAAAAGTTGCAAAATTCGTACCGCCGAATTCAAATCTCCTTCTGCGACAAAACTTTTTGCTCTTGAGAGAATTTCATATGAATCTAATGTCACTGGATCAAATTTTCCCTGAAATACAACGGTGAAGTTGGGGCTCCGAATTTGATCATGACAATCAAACGATTTTCATTTTTTACATGAATGAAGATTTATGTCTCAATGTCATACATCAATCTCATATCCTCTTCTTATGATAGAAAAAAGAGGCTAGCGCTGTCTCAGTAAGCAATTAATCCATAGATAACAGTTCATCTTAGGGTCGGATTCAAAAAAGAATGGTCGTTACCATTTTTGAAAATTTCTTAGGAGGATCGAAGGAAATCGCATTCTGTAAATATGATAAACCATACTGGAATACCCCAACATTACTTTCATCCATTTTGGCCACTCGGCGACAAATTTTGTATAGCTGAAAAACTGAGATGTGCAAAAAAATATATGAATGGGAAGCATGGGATATGAATTCGACTTGTTTTAAAAACCTCGAAAACTTTAAACGATTACCTTATTGAATCTTGTCTTCAAATCTTCTTCAGTATATACACCATTATATATTGTTTCATCGGGAAGTGCATTAACTAGACATGTCACAAATTCATCATTACTGTTAGCTTCCCGAATCATTTGAAGCTATAAAATAATATTTTTCTGTGAAAGAAGTTTACATAAGCTCACTTATCATTTTGACTAAGGCACATTAAAACAGAAAAAAAAAATAATTCAATTACCTCAGTTGCTAATGGTTTGCGACGTGCATCATCATCAGCACCACTTCTTCTTCCATATATAACGGAATCGACCAAATCATGAGATGCCATCCATATTTGCTTAGCACGGCGATTTTCGACATCCTATAAAAAATTTGTAATTAAGAGAGATCGAGAGAATTTGTAATTAATTGTCTTTTTTGCGATTATTTTGAAAATATAACTTGCAATTCATCCCTTCTTCAGCGTATGCTAAATCATGGAAAAGGTCTATTACTGGTTAGATTCAAATACGATATGAAATGTGTCTCAGAATCTTAAATAAGCCAGAAATATTGATGAGTGTGATAAACTAGCCAAATAAAACGAAACAACTTGATTAGCAAATGGTAGATAATTATGAAATGATTGTGCATTAAACAAATCGACAAACTGTAAATAAATTTAGTATGGAAGAGCACTTCAATCAACAAACAAATAGCTGAAAAATTTAAGAATTGGATTTAAAACCATAAAATAATGCGCTCGTATTTCCTTCTCACTATAGAAACTGATTTCTCATAATTTCCGGAGAAAGTACCTGTGAAGTTCGTGACTTCAAAGCAGTCTCAATCCCCTCTAGTTTACCCTGAGCAACCGCTAATTCCGTGCTAAGTTGTGAACGTTCTTCGCCAATCGCCTCCTCAATCTAAAATAAGATCAAAATGAAGTTTTCATCGAGCTGAATAAAAAATGAAAATGAAAAAAATGGACTGCGATCACCGAAGATCACCCAAATATCTGAAAGTGATTCTTCTTTTCATTAATTCTCAAAATCATGATGTTTTTAAAGAACCAACCTTCTGCTTTTCTTCAATTTCAAAAAGATTTCTTTGAACACGAACAACTTCTTCAATATGCTCCGAATGAGCAGCAGCTGCTCTTTGTAGCTTCTCTTCCAACTCAGCTTCCCAAAGTTTTCTTTGCATGGCAAGCTGAAATTTGTAGGTTCCACAACTGATAATAAATATAAATTATATTATAACCAATAACCTGAATCTTACCATTTTTTCGGATTCTGAGTGGATTTGTTCACGAAGTGCTTGCACCTTCAGATTTATTTCCTCTTCGGTTAGTTTACTTTGGGATTTTCTTTGTTCTTCTAAAGCGCTCGCAATATTTTGCTCTTCGCGAACCTAAAGAAATAAAATTTACCCACCAGTCACAATCGTAAAAAAAAAAAAAACTCAAATTTTAAGCGTTATCCATACTATAATTCAGAAGTAATAATACTTGATTGATAGCAATACCTGAGATCATTAAAAAGTGACAAAATTTATTTACTACAGGTATACCTAGCATTCGATAAACATACAACGTACGGAGTCTGCATTTACCAAGCGGATCAAAAACTTAAAACTAATCTTCTTAACGAAGAAATTAAAGTCAAAATTCCGAACTAAACGATATCTACAGAATATCGGGAAACCATCGTCCGACTATATACAAACCAGAAAAAAGCATACCTGCTGTTCGGCAAGCTGTTTCCTTAACTGATCCACTTTCAAATGTGCATGTGCAATTAATGCATTCAATTCTTCTTCGTTTAACTTAGAATCTGCAATTGAAAACGTATAAAAGCGTGAAGCTCTTACAGTTTCAAAAAATTCTGATACAGAAATGACCCAAATGTCTTAATTCATCACCACAATTAAAATGATTACCAAATATTCTTTGCTTCATTATTTCAGGTTACTTAATGAAATTAATAATTGTATCTTTTAATTTTGGAAATGATGAAGTTGGTTTCTTCATCATTTCCGATAACTATCCAAAATTTTTCGGATTTCCACGAAATTAACCTTGCGCATGGATATCAACATTAGGAAGAACTGATTTCAATTCGGATGCAAACTGCTTTCGGCTCTTTTCAATCAAGTCTTTGTATTCGCTAAGAATACGTCCTTCATCACGAGTTCTTTTGATTACTAAATTCATTTCGTCAAGCTGCCGCTCAAGTTTATGGATAGTTTCATGAGCATTCTGTAGTAAAGGATTACTGCGAGTCGATTCGGCTATTTCTCCTTGTTCTATTATCTGCAAAACTTTCATACTATCGTTGCAAAATAAAACAAAATGTCAAACATCTTTAAAAAAAAAACCTATGCGAGGCTTTTAAATGAATAGAAATATATTACAGGTGTGATGACCAACTTTTTTAACGTTATCCAAATAATTTCTAGCATCATTTTCTTCTTCAGCATCAATCTTCGCAGCTTTATCAACTTTTTGGAGTGCACTTGTCACTAGCGTCCAATCTCCTCTCTAAGAAAGTAGAATAATTATTGAAATGCTATCCAGTAAATATCTGCAAAACTTGTAAATTAAAACCATAACTAACTTCGCCTTCATCAACCGCTCGTTTCATCACTCGCGTATGCTCATTTATAGTATCGACTGTTCTGTATTTTGCTTCTGTAGCTGACTGTACTTTTGCGATAGCAGATTGCAAAGATGTCTTCAACATCTTTTCCATAGCTGAAAGTTAAAACAATAAATGAGTTTTCATTAAACTTCTCAAGCTTTGTAATATGTTTAAAATGGACGAAATAATAGACGAACAACCAATGTGAGGAGCTGCTAAAATTTGATGTGCATAAAAAGTATGAACCGAAATCAAATGAATTTGATATTCCTGCCAACAGAGACCGTAAATGAGCAATCAACTGAAAAAAGAACTTTGAGATAAACAGTAATCTTTTAAGTATATATGCCATAAACACAAACTTTCATGCTGTTTTCTTTGAGACATGGATTCTTTTTCGTGGCTTACTGTTTGCTCAGGAGCCTTGGATGTCGATGCTGGTGCTGTAGCTGTTTTTAACAGAAAATCTGTTTTATGTTTACTTTTTTTCTCATTTTCGAAATACCTTGAAATAAAAAAAAAAAAAAAAAAAATGTTGCTAATCCGAAATCTAAGAAATCCAAACATAAAGAAAGTCAAGAAAACCAGATTAGATTAGGAGGAGACAAAACTCAGCAAAACTGATAATAGTCTTATGCTTTATAACGCTGAAATGCGTGAAAAGATTAAGTTATGCTTTCTGTTGCCATCAAGTGAAGTAATTAGCAGCTTAATAGTCAGACTTCACAAGTACTTTTTCAGCAAGCCTATGCACGGCTGTCTCTTCATTTCGAGACCAGATGCACTGAATACAGAGATCGACTAGATCTGATAAAATGAACAATTAACATACCAGTAATATGCAGAAGCACCTACACCAGCAGTTACCATCAACAGCAATATGAGGAAACCACTTCCACGTGATTTCCGACCATCATTACTGAAAAACAGCAAAGTAAATCAATATCGTTTTGAATCAGGAAATAAAAATCAAAATAACTACAATTTCTGGGAAAAGCAGCCGTATATTCCAACAAAACTGATCTGCCATTTATGTTTCTCATTTGATTTTTTTCATGCCCCTCTTTTAATCCTTCTTTTTTTTTTCTTTTTGTTAGGAGAAAGATAACAAACTTACGGTAGAGATCCCTTATTTCGGAGAAAATTTTGCTTACTGATTTCTACTTCATGAATACGCAGAAAACGGGGATTCGGGCCATCGATTCTATGGGGAATTTGACAAAAGCATTGTAAAGTCCTATAAGACGAGCTAGAAACTGGACGAAAAAGACACAAGATCCGCTGAAATCCAGATGTCGAAGATCCCTGAAAATAATGTTGGATTGATGACTGAACCAGAAAAATAAATAAGGAAAACTAAACCGAAAAAACTAAAAAATATAAATATAGCCAAAACTTTTGTTCATAAATGTTCGCGGTTGTTTAGTCCTTAAAATGAAATTGTGGGACAAAATGAAGAAATAAACGTTCGAGGTGATAATGAGGAATAATAATTTAAGGAATATGTGTTGAAAAAAGAGATCAGTCGTAGTAGGAAGAAATCAAACACAAACGAATAAATGACATAGGGAAGAGTTCCCAAATTTCGTTTGAAATTTGAAATAAAACAGAAAGAGAAATTATCTGATACCATGAAACTAAATCGATAAGTCGATGAGGGAATCTTACAGATCAACAAAAGTGAAAAGTTTCATTTCTTCCTATAACGATTGATCTTTTTTTTCAACACATATTTCCTAAATCGCTATCAAAAGAAATTAAACTCATACTAAATATTGGTGGATAGACAGAAAATAAGGGAAATGAAAGGTGAAAAGCAGAATGAAGTTGAAACAGTTACTAATCATCAGTTCATTCATTTTTTAAACAAATATTATTCAAGAATTACGCGAATATAAAGAAGTATGAATTTTGGGCATATATAGAACTGATGAAAATCTTTAAAAAGATGAGTGGTTATCAAACGACTGTAAATGAATCGCATCTCGTAGAAAACCAAACAAAAATATAGAATTTCTCATCCGTAATTAGGAAACGGACGTGAAAGTAATGTTTACACTGCAAGCTATTTATTATAATTTATTGTAAAAAATTATACCATACAAAGTTTTATACCTGTACGATGCGAAGCATAAAGAAGATCGGAGATGAATGACAACCGCCTGAAAATAAACTTATACTAAATATTTATGGATAGACAGAGAATACAGGAAACGAAATTCCCATTTTTATATCCAGATTAACGATTACACATCAAGATACTTAATTATCCAACGGTTATAGCAATTTATATCTCAACAGAAGGTCGGCTTGTAATAATTTCCAAAACACAGTCATTTAAAAATCTAGCAATTACTAATAATACGACTTGGCGAACAATTTCAAATGGTTGGAACAGAAGTTATTCTTGTTCATCAAACAATCGCCAATACTATGCAAATGCGCTTATCACTGATCTAAGATTAATAAGCAAATTCTAATTGCTAATTCGTGAAAATCCTCAAATACGGAGGATCGACGCATCCTATATTCTAAGGGATCATTAGTTTCACTGTGGCAAATTTCATCAAGTGATCACTAAATTCGCAATTTCATTAAGTGGTTGCTAAATTGTTTCAAAAGAAACAAACAATACGAGAGATGGAAGGATTGAGCTTTCATTGAATTGCTCTAGTTGGTAGGTAGATCGAGATTTGTTGGTTATGGTATTTTAGTTCTTGCCATGGATATGAAAGTTAGAAGCTCGCGAAAATCTCATCGCAGCAAGGATAGAAAGTGTAAAATTGTGAGAAGAGGTAATAAAATCTACAATAAAGTAAAGCCAAGATGCAAAGTTCGCCGGAGTTTAGCCATTTTTTCATTTCAGTGATTCTCTAGTAGAACTTTATTTTTAAAAAAGAGCGAATGCCATTGGTAGTTGTATGCGGTAAACCGTGTTCTGGAAAGAGTACACTCACGAAATTGTTCTGTAAATTTGTTGCGACAAGGAAGCCTCAACAGATTGAAGTGGTATCCGATGACAGAAATACCTCATTTACGAGATCGGTATACAAAGATTCTCACAAGGTTTTACTTACTACTTTGCACTTTTCTAACTTCTCCTTAGCGTGATTCTCATTAATTTTTTGTTATGATGGCACTAATTCAGCGTTGAATGCTTTAGTAACAGACTCTTAAATATCAATCATTATGAAATAACAAAAAAAAAAAAAAAAGAAAATAATGGTCATTACTCTATTAGTACATGCCGTTGTATGGTTGGCGAAATGTTTTGCATTTTGAAATCTCATTACTTGCCTTGTTCTAGGAACGAGAGCATCGTGCTGTACTAAAATCTGAGGTGCAGCGCTTACTTTCGGAAGATTGTTTGGTTATTTGCGACTCGTTAAATTACATCAAAGGTAGGCTTCATTTCGTTTAACTGGTTTTGTCATTTATTTTGTGCTTTATACATATATTCCATCTGTTTACAGGTTTCAGATATGAGTTGTTTTGTATAGCGAAATTGATGCAAACAACATACTGTGTTGTGTATTGTGATACCAGTGAAGATATTTGTCTGCGACTTAATCTAGAGAAAGATGAGACCGAAAGGTAGTTTTGCTTTTTCCTCATTAATTAATGAATCGACATGAAATAAATTCTTAGCAAACAAACGCAAAAAATAAGAAATAAAGACCATGTTTGATATTAAACATAATCAATAAACTGGTCAACGAATTGCAATACTTGAAGCTTATTTTATTTTGAATTAAAACTGGATTTTGTAGGAAGAAAGAAGAAAGAAGGTATATTTAAAGAAGGTATGTAGAAGGTATAAGGTATATCTTATATAGAAGGTATATTAGCAAACTTTGAAAAGTTTAATTTTCCTCTCCTCACTAACGGAAATTTTAGAAATCCTTTGGATGTAGGGAAGTTCCGCTATTTCTGTAAGAATAAGAGGTGGAATAAGTTAGACTGAGTAATATTTTCATAGTTCTGGTTTTTGTTGGCTCCATTATTGTACACAGTTCTTCATCGCAATACAAGAAACTGTTGATGGATCTTATTTGTTACAGATATGGAACGGATGATATAAGGGATTTATTGATGCGTTTTGAAGAGCCTATTACAACGAATCGATGGGATTCTCCGCTTTTTAAGGTTGAAATTGGGAGTGATGATGGAACTTGTCGAAGACATGACTCACGTTCCGAACAAAATTTCTGTTTTCTTGGACTAAATGAAAAAAAATCACTTCTGGAAGATATGTATCTTTGGTTATTCGAGGTAAGATTTACTGTAATACGGACTCTCCAAGCATCTCGCAGTTAACTTATTGTTCAACTTCTAGATTTATGTATTTTCGCATTCGAAAATGTGTATTCATTATAGGGTAGGAGCTTGTCCGCAAATGAAAGCACTGAAATTGCGTCGCTGATGCCGGCAGATTTTTTGCATGCTCTTGATCATGTCACTAAGGAAATTGTAACTAGTGTTATGCAGCAACAGCGGACTGCCTTACCAGGCGACACTTTTATTATACCAAACTATACTTTGGACAACGAAAAGGTAAATAATTTTATTAATAAAGGCTTATTTTGGATTTAATGTATCTATATTTTTGGGAAGCGACACTTCTTTTTATCGCTGAGTTGTGAGAGCGACTACTGCAAATGCAGGGTAGAATAGAGGAGATTTGTTCTTGAAGAATAAGCATAAATAATGAAAAGTAATCAAAAATAACTTTATTTCACTTAATATTATCAAAAACATTTGATTCAAAAAAATCACGAAAAGTTTTATCATTTTTTTATCGGAATTCGTGCTGATTTTTGAAAAGAAATAAGACTGTGAAGACACTTCATTGCATCAAACGTTATTAAATTACAAAATGTATTTTCAAGTGTTTATATTTAACGTTACATAAAGTTGATGATGAGTGTTAAGGTGCTATTTACAAGACAGCGATCCTTTGCTGAACTCTCAGGACTACGACGACAATTCACCAGTTGCATGAAGATGCATCCATTGAAAGACATGTCTAAATTAGCTTCGTTATTTATCAATTATCTTAATGCGAATCCTTAATATCACTTAATTTCATTTAATTTTGCAGATTAAGGCTTCTGAGAAATAGTACCTTTGTTTATACTCATGAAGATAAAGGTAGTGCATTTTTTTGTATAATATGACTTTGGTATCCAGGAAAAAGCCACATATTATCCATCTACCCGCTCAGTTTTTTGGATTTTTTCGTACCGAGACAAGAGAACTTATTGCATCTTATTGCTATCGTAATTTTTACTTCTAATGATTTTAATAATATTGCAAGATTTTGTTAACAGTAAGATGTTTTCATTTTCATTCTATTATTCTGTACTTTGTGAAGTTATCTATGAATTTTTATTTGATCTTAATTTGAGATTTCACCGGTACATTATGGTATTATGCTTTATATATAAGCTTCTTTCAATTCTCAACTTAAGAAGTTAGACTTGCAATCATTCTAACATTTTTTTACTGTATCAAATTATTATTTGGTAAGAATTATTCTGCTGAAGACATTTTGTGGAATGAAAAATTGTGGGAGGAGTAAGTTTCTTTTGTTGAATATTTGAAATGCGTGATATGATATCGTTATTTTATAATAGGTGAGTAATTCTGTTATATTTGCAAAGTATGTGTTTAAGAATTAAATACAATGATAAACCGGATATGAGTAGGTTCCTGACAATTTGTGTTGGTGAATTCGCGCTAGAAAGCGTTTAATATTTCTGCCTGAAGTAGTGAAAGGAAATTGGCAATTTTTTCTGAAATTTAACACATCTAATAATGAATCGACCTTATAAAGCATTTAATTCAGATTTCATTTATTTTTATGACTCTTAAGAAGTCATTTTTCATAGTATTAAAGACCGCATTCAAAATTAGAACCCACTTACTTAAGGGTAGTCGTAGTAACGATGTAATCTTGTGAAGCACTTAGTTTCAGATTTTACTTTCTTTTGTGGCTATTGAGAAAATTGAAGATTGCTTTTAAAATTAGAGCCTAAATTCGTTAAGGTTCCTCTTATTTGATAGTAAAGCATTATGCTCAGATGAACGTTACATATTTGCTTTACTGAGGTAATTTTCTTAATATCACTGTTCTGTTATTCAGCAGGATTGTCTTCTAATCATTCAATGAAGTTCATTCCGCGATAAAGAGTGATTCTTCTGGAGGAGGCTGTTAGTGCCAACCGCCAAATTCATTTCATTCGTTGTTTTCAATTTCTTGACTGGAACTGCTCGAATTCAACATATAAATTCGACATAATGCTTTAGTTTACTTGAAGCTTTGAAGAGTTGGGATACAACTATCAATCATCAGAATTTGAGAACTGGAAGTATTGTGTAACTCTTCAATATCAATTACATTTGAAGGTTTTCATAATCTTCTAATGAAAGGATTAGCCTGAAAAGCTATTATGTGAAGCATTAAAGCATAGATATTACTTTTTTGCTTTAGACGCTGTACTTCGAATCTTAATTTAGTGATTTTTTTATTTCTTTTCCTACATTTGGAATCGTTTCGTCATTCAGCTTAGTAGATTTTACTGTACCGAAGTACTACTAATATCAATGTAAGGAGAGATATAAAATTGGAGGAGTTATTTGGTGCTTCGTGAGCTCTAGATGATCTAAGTTGTGCGAGATTATGTTTCGTACCATGTATCAGTATTTTTTTGTTGAGGCATATAATTTCTTTTTAGGCAGTGGTAGCTATCGAACTGTTGGGGATGACCATTCTTTCCTTAATCCTAGTTAACTATGTCGCATGAAAGAAGCCGCGGAAACTTGTATGTTTTTCTGGAATATTCAAGGAATTATAGAAAAAAAATTGAAGAAAAAAAAACAATATTTATTATCTTTATACATTACATAAACTCCAAATTTTATGTACTTCTTACTGGATTTCTTTCACCAAGTATATTTACCATCACAATGACATATGCAGTCATCACCTTATTGCTTACCTTGAAGGTCGCTGCTTTCTGTAGGAGCAGTAATTTTGCATCCGACGATTATCAGTTTCGCGAACTATTGTGCCTAATCCATGCCATTTAATGGCTATCTGACATAAATTACGCAAAGTATTCAGTTATATAAGCTAAATCTTATCGTATTTATTTTTCCCAAACAAAATTTCGCTGAATTAGAATTCTGAAAATTTATTTGCAGGTCGCCAGTGGCCTATGTTCTAGATACTTCATCAAATTCGAGCTCACAACTTTCTGAAGGAGCTGGTCAGAATACGCTTTCCTCCTCTTCTTCAAGCTCACCGTCATTGGCAGCAGCACTTCGTAATTTCGAGATAGGCGGCACTGCAGTAAGTTATAAAATATAGGACAGTCTCTAATGTCATTAGAGATAAGATATGATACATGTGCTAGATGCATTATTAAAAGACTGTTGCCTTCCTCACTGAATGTTTGTTGACTGCAAAAAAAAAACGAATGTTTGTTGTTGCTTTGCAATCAACAAATGCTTTCAGATATTAGAGAAAGTGAGATATATAGATGTTGTTCATTTCTCAAGACTATCAAGAGCAGCGAAATTTTTTTCAGAAATGATAATCAGGACTTGGACTTATTTTTCAGGCAAGGCAACATTCAAGAGATGTTTTCGGTTATTCTCAGGATGACTCATCTACACATATGGAATCTTACATGGAATATTTAGCCTTATTAAATCATCGCCATGGTCAGTATTAATGATTTTAACACTCATTTCGCAACAAAAATTTCCAGAATTCTCACTCTTTCTTGTTTATTTAGTTATGCTAATTTGATGAGAGAAAATTTTATTCTTTTCTTTAGGTCTTTTTATAAAATTCACAAATACAGCGATATTTCTTTATTTCTTTCAAAGCATATGATTTAAGGAATTAAATCAGTCTAGTCAATAGGTATAATGTTTTAAGCACAAGAACCGATGGATGAAAGCAATGGTACAGGAGATTCCAGTGCCGATGTAGCTACTAACGAATCGTTATCCTTATTAACGAATACTACTAATTCATTATCATTTGGCATGGTATCGTCAATAAACGATGAAAACGGCGATCATACTGGTGATGGTAATAATCGCTTAACTGAAGCAGAAAACAATAATGACATCACTAGTAGTTCATCAACCCAAATGAATGATTTCAGCGATGTTGTTAGTTATTATCTAGTTGTTTTTGATACTAAATCAAGAAAAATTTTTTTACTTTACATAATAATAACGAGAAAGATAAATCCCTATTCCAAATGTTTTAGGAGTTCGCAATGATCCGAGATTTATACTCACCATCAGCAAGTGATCCGGGTAGCAGTAGCGAGCGAAGAGGAAGTTCGCGTCAGTTTTCCAGAAATTTTTATTTTCAGGATTTCTCCTATGTCATTCGTGATACTTTTGACAGTTTACTTGTAGTAAGTAGTCATGGTTCATTTTAATCCGCTTTTTATGAGCTACGAAAGAAATGTTCTGTGTTATTTTGTTGTTATCTCGTTAGTTTTTTGATATGCTTCTATAGTGAAATAATTATGAACGAATCTGACCATCAGCCTCAGTCAGTGTGAAAGTTGTAATACCTAAATAATTTTTCAATTGTGTAAGAGGGAAGAAATTAATACTAATGCACGACATATCTAAATGGAGTCGCTTCATCAGTGGGATATGGAATGAGATTATTTAAAGATCCTAGTAATGATTATTGTAGGATAAGAGCATATTCTTTGACTTGCTTTTTGCCTTCTGAAGATCAGAATTTCATTTATTATATTTCAGAGGGTGAAAGTTTCGCGAATAATGCGAGTGAAATACCGCGAGGCAGAAGCTTTCGTCTGCCACATCTGATGCAACGGGATCTAAATAATAGTAATGTCCGTTTTTTTTTTTTTTTCGTCTTTTTTTTGACTGGTATGACTTGATCTATGTTGTCATTCCTTCAGGTTTTATGAATTTTTGTTGGATCAAAAGTTTACTTTGCAATGTTCTTCTTTGTATTATATATCTCTTTATTTTTGGGGCTTTTTTTGGTTATTTAGATCTGGTATTTCGTGAATCATAATATAAAAAAACATCGAGTTGGGATGATTGGCAGTTACGATCTGCTGTCAATTAGCAATAGTCATTATTCGAGAATTATGTGAACATGGTTTCAGGAATCGAATTTTGCTGAAGAGAATAGTGGCAGTTTCCAGAATCCTGTTTATCGCGACTCATCTTCATCTATGAAATTTTGCCCACAGCCTTTGAAACTACCTTCATCAACTCGTTTGAAAATCACAGTACTCAAGTGGAATGTATATTTTTGAATTTACATTTTCTTACTTTTATCACTGTTGTGAATCCTTAAAGAATTCTGAATCTATGTATTACGAAATATCAAATTGTTTCTTTTATTCTTCTTCATAGTTTGGCTGCTGGTGATCCGTATTACCTAGTCTTAAATAATCTGCATCCAGTGATATGTTTTTTGGATTCCTTGTGGCCGAATTTAACAAAACTGATTGCATTCGGTCACTGTTTCCACTCTATATTTCAAAAGAATGTTCATTTTGCATTTCGCTAAAATCTGCATTCTGACACAAGAATAATACCAAGCTAATTGTACGAGAGTAGAGATGCACTTCAAAAACCAGCCGGAAATGAAATCTCTTCAGTTGCATATTTAAATTTGTTCGCTAGTTTTACATTTGATGAAATCGAAATCATCAAAAAAAGCTTATATTCCGTGTTAAACAAATTTAATTGCCATTTCTTATTGAGTGGTTTCGTCCCCCACTGAAAAATCTTCAAATGATTTCACTTTTGCAGTTCTACAAATGCTCAATTCCTATATGTTTTAAAGCGAAGTGAAGAAGGGCATCTCACGAACTCCAGAATTTTATTATATCAGTTTTTTTAGGTGGCCGCATCATGGAAATGGACGGCTGGTGATGAAACTTGTGGGATTTGTCGAATGCCATTTGAGGCATGCTGCATCGAATGCAAAACACCTGGTGATGAATGTCCCTTGGTATGTTCATTTAGTTTTTGTCCTTCGCAACTAAAAGGATTGAAAGAGCATCGTAGTCTTTCTTTTGTCTTTTGTAATTCTTAATCCTGATTTTTATTAGCCCTCTAAACAAATCAACACTCTCATTCTTTCATGGAAGCAGAGATTATGGATTTTGCGAAATCTTTTTTAATATCTTTTACCACCACACTTCTTTAATCATGGTATGTAGTTTCACCATGTATACACTATTTTGCAGGCGCTAGGGGCATGCAAGCATGCATTTCATATGCATTGCATTGTGAAGTGGACTGAAACTCAAAATACAGCTCGACCGCAATGTCCTTTATGTAGGCAGGAGTGGAAATTCGCACCTGGATAAGTTTCTGTTTGTATTTCGTAAATCGAAACTGTCGTGGTTCTCGAATAGAAGTGATGTTATTAAAATAATTTTACTGGATATAGGGTAAACTAATTTACAGTTGCTTTTTTCTATATTATTCGTTTTTTCGTTAAGTGCTTTGAATATAATTTATATACAAATAAGTGGTGTTAGAGTTTTGTTCCGGAATTAATGTGTTCCATTTTATGCCTGTTGTATGTTTATTTTGGTCTGTGCCTGTATAGTTTTACCATTCTGTGTTCTCACATTACTTCAGAGTTCTGTTTCGTTGTAAGTAAATTATGTTCATTGCTTACGGTGTTATCTCAAATTTTTTAGCCTGTGTTGCTGGTGGAAAAATTGTCTGTTTCATTGACATTGAGATTCATAAATTTTAACTGATGAAACTTTCTTTGCTTTAGTTTTCCCGATTTGTCGCATATGCAAAATAATTCGCTCGAAAACATCCAAACATTTTTTGACAGAATCTGACTTATTTTTTTACACAAATGAATGATTCGCATCATTTGTAGAAATCCTCAACTACTGCATTTTGGATGGATTCACTTCGTATTTGCATTATGTTCATTTTGTTTTGTCGTAGCTTCTGTCTCTCATTTCTGTTGTTTTAGCTACTCACCACACCGTTGAATGAAACATAGAACTCAGTAAAGACTGAAAATAAACATCTAATTTAGCTCAATAGTTACTTTTTTTTGCTATCACGATAGTATTAATGAATTAATTTACATGTAATTTCCTGAGGTTCTGGTTTTTTGATATCAGAATTGTTTTCCCATTTATAGAAATGGATATTGGTTGATTCAAACTGGTAAGCATTGTTCTATTGAATTTAACTTCTTGAAACTAAATTCAGTTTAATACCAGTTAATCTTCTGGTTTGTGGTTTTTTGTTTCCAGTGAGGTTACTTATATTATTTCAGTGGTGACAGATTGTTTCATGTTATTGAGCTAAGAGAAACTAGAAATATGTCTTTTGAATCGTTTAACTTTTGTTTTTGAGTTAGCATTTCATTCCAAGTTTAATTTGTCTTTCCCAGACCAATTAATAATGCTTTATTAGTTCCTTTCTTTAATCGGTGTTTTAATGTCGAATTTCAGGCTTATTTCCTTCATGTCAGTACCAATTCACTTGCTCATCCCAGTAGTAGATCAATCACAATAGGAGAAAACAACAGAACGAAACAACACATTCTCATATTCCGAATGATACCAGTGAATCTTTACGTTAGGATGAATTGAAATGCGAACAGATTTTGCGATCATCATATTTATGCACATTTTATTGCAACTTATCGATGTTTTATTGGTAATGTGTGATTTTTTTTTGGTCTGCAGTGATAATTATATTTCAGTGATGATGTCGGTTTCAAAGTTTCGGATTCGAAAATAAAATCAAGTTTCATTCTTTTTTGATTTTGTTCCTATAAATGTTATTGTTCATTTGCATACATGCAAATTTTTCATGAAATTTACACTATGTCTTTTATTGTTGCACTTATGGAAGAGTTTGCAATGACCTGAAATGAATATGATGAGAAGCGGTCGTAATTTGTCAGGTTGATTGTTTTTCTTGAAGATGTCTTAATCTTTAATAAAAGGTTCTTTATCTTTCCTGGAATTTATAATGCCAAGAATATCTGCTCTCTTGTAGCATGTTTTGGAATCCTCTTATCTATTTTTTTTTTTTATTTTTGAAACCTGAAGATCATCCTTTTTTACGCTGCAGTTATTTCCGTTGATGTTCAGGATTTGATTTTAACTTTAGTTCCTTTGATTGCAAATCCGAACTTTTTTATTTCAGGTAATGTCTGAGGTTCCTGATGTCTCAGAGAATCTAAATAGTTCATGTGAAGCAGTTAGTGGATCTGTCGTTTCTGCCGTTGTTCCAGAAAACGGTGAAGTTTAGTTGTTTTCAAAGATGAGTATAGTTTTTAACGGATGAGGAAAGCATTTACTTGTAACTTCTAACTAGTTTGCTTATTTTGATGTTCAATTTTTCATATTATCTTCATATTCAACCTTAATTTGCTAGGGGAAGGATATTGGCCAAAATTTAATTTGCGTTGGTTGCTTTTTCATTTCAGATGAAAGTTTGCAGATGGATGCGGAAGATAGCCTTCCTGCATCATCTTTTTCAATGCACCATTCTACTAATATCAGTAATGCTCCATTCGTTGTGAGTAATATTTCAGCTTAATTTAGTTCTTTCGAGAACAATCCATTAATTAGTATTGTCCAAAGTAGTTTAAAAATGTGTTCATTCGAAGAAATTCTTACCTCATGCTGCAACAATTTTTATTGTTATTAATATGTATATTTCCTTCTGTTCTTCAGTTTCTTTTTTTTTGTGAAGATAGAATTAGTTTGATTGTTGTGAAAAAATCTAGTAGTAGATATACGCTAAAAAAGCTTAATTATCATCTCCGCTTGATATTATGAACTCTTCTATTCCCTTCAGTAATAAATTTTGAAAAAGTTGATCATTTTAACTCCTTTTTTCCTAAATTTATGAAGCTGCTGGCATTTCACTAATTTACCTCATATCAGATTTCGATTTCTTGTCTTCATGAGAGATGCAAACCTCATGAATTTTCTCTTTTTTTCTAACAAGGCTTAAGGAAATGAAAAAATGCAAAATCATTTTCTTGCATAGTCCTGTTTTTACCATTATTTTCTTAGTGCAGTTTACCAGAGTAGCAAGCAATTGTTATGACTTGTCGGATTATTTAGACGTGTTCACCTTTCACTTCAAAGTTACGATCATTCGAACAACGTGAGATTCAACCGAATGAACGCGATGTTGATGTCGAATTTTTCGCACATTTATTGATCTTTTACATGATTAAGGAAGATTGGGCAAAAGTTTGTGTCTCTTTTCCTGATTTTGTATAGATGGTGTCCTAGTTTTGTTCAAATCCGTAACATCAGGAACTTTTGATATTAGATTCCTGAGAATAGATAAGGGCATGAATTGATTTTACAAAACACCTGTCACTTTACTGATTTTTATAATATTCTTATATTTTTCTTCCCGACTTCTGATCCTTTTTATGTGTTTAGGCGCGCCAGTGCCGTCTCCGGGCCGAAGCATCGGTAACGAATATCCATTTGAATACTGTCATGTTTGTCTGTCATCATCTGGAGGATGGTGATACTGGATCTGCTCTTCATTTGATCAAGAATTCACATTTTGATGATCAGATCAAGTATACTTTGTTGTGACACAGAATTTGGTCACATTTTCAATACCGCTAATTTCTATTTCAGCTTAGTGAATTTTGATGTAGTCAGAAATTCTTCAGAAATATTCTATTAAGAGAAAGAAGAGCTACTAAGGCTATGCTTAAGGAAAATTCGTTTGCTGATTTTCAGATCTATATTAAGAATGCAGAATAGTAGAGCAGATGATTTCTTCGTTGTTTTATAAATTTTATCTTTGCTGATCAGCCAGCTTTTGTTTATGCTAAATTTTTCCTATCACATATTGCAATTTTAGTATTGTTTTTTTAGAGATCTGATGATGGAAGTACAGAAACGAATTATTTTATCAGTGTTGCGAATGGTTGAACGTACGTATATTAATATTGAAGCAAAAAAATTAGCTAAAATGTTTGATGCTGAGTCGAATGACGAATTACAAGAGGTTGTTGATATATAGAGATATATTTACTGATTTAAGCTGTTCAAGATTTTTGAGATGCTATTTGCCAGTTCTTTGTTAAGAAAGCTTTTTCGTTATAATAAGAAAGTATTCAAGAGACCAAATTGGTCGAATCATCGAACATACTGAGGTAGATTAAATGGAATAATGAAGCTGATAGCTTCATATGTCAAGTCATCAGCGAGCATCTAGTGACCGGAAAGTTGCATTGGTTCCAGATCACAAAAAATAACTTCTTATTTAGTTTACACCACATTTTTAAAACTATCATTCCATTTCAGCTTTATTTCATGTTGCTCAAAGTTGCAGATTCTGGATCGAGTAGGTTGGGTAGTGGAGGATGATTATGTGATACCAAAAATGACGCCTCAGTTAATGCACAAGATTAAGAAACTGGATGCTTCATATGGACCGATCTCTGAAACATCTACTAAAGTACCCTATGAAATGATGAAAGGCTCTGTTGATATTAATAAGCTCATTCAGTATGCCACATTTTTGGAGATTAACACTTAGTGGGAATTTTTCTTGTGATAGGTTTTTTTTTTGTCGATTTTTTCTGATTCTCTTTTGTTTTCCTACTTGTTCAGAAACTGTTTCCGAATAAAACATTAAAATTCAAATCATTTTCTTGACCGACAAATGAGTGCATGAAGTGTTTGCATCATGTTCCAACTTCCATCCAGAAATCACCTGCACCTGCGCTACCTATTGTTTCATTTTTCTATTAGATATCTGGGACTTCGTATTAGTTCGCATTATATTCTTTATATGAGAATCAGTAGAATTCAGTAACTGATTTGTCAATCACCATGGAGGCATATCAGGTGCTTTGGCTATTTCCAGAAAAGTTCGAAAATTCCGCGGTGTACATCAAAATAAAAGTAGCGGGATCAGTAATGCTGAAAAGAATTCATGGCAAGTTTTAGAAAGAGGTTATGCAAAGTTTAAGTGTATGTTTAGGAGATAAAATGATAAATTTACTTTAATTGGTGTATTATTCTGGAATATCTTTAACTGATGAAACTGATGTGATAAATTTGATTCGATGATTACCATAATTGGGATATCGCAGAAGTAATTTTTATCTAATGTTTCTTTCCATTTTAGATAATTGGAAGGTTGCTGACTATATTCTGTCCATTTAATATTAATCTTGCGCTAAATATTTAAAGCATGTTAAATATCATTGATATCATAGAATAACAAGTTACAGAATATCACCGAATTAACTATATCATAGAATGAGCATGGAATGAACATATTTGAATTTAAAAGTCAACAGACAATAATGGTATATAGTACACGGAATGGGATACCCAGAGTGATTTCATTAAACGGCATTCGCTTTGCTTCGGCTATGAATAGATAACGAAATCCCTGAAGTAGCCTTGAAACCATAAATAAATGAAATCCCTGAAGTAGCCTTGAAACCATAAATAAGTAAAAACCATAAATAATATTTAGGACCATATTTCGACATCATCGTTTTTAATATTCTACTTCATTCACTGTTGTTTTCTCAAATTTTCTGGGAAATTTCTTTCTACTATTTCTTGAACATTATAAGTGATCTCAAACATTTCCTCATCTCGCAAAATATCTATTAATTTTTCCCATTTGATATATGCAACAAGAAACTAATTAAAACGAATTTATGACGATGTGTTTTATAAAATGTTGGATTTCGTTTTGAATTGCGTTTGAAATGCGACCAATTATTTCCAGATAGCAGATGATTCTTAAATGCGGTTGATCTACGTAAGTTTCACCATTCAAGTCTCAACATACAAGCGGATTTTAATAGGAACTAATACTTCAAAATGAAAAATAAAAACTTTGGTACAAGTATATCAGCTTATTTCTCCAAGCATCAGCTTATTCTCCCAAATGCAGATTTCCTGGCATATTTCACTTCGAAATCAGTTCAATTTTTAAATCTTTGAGACGCCGCAAATTTAAATCAGGAAAACCTGAAATCAAGGAAAAATGTAGCTGTTAATAATTATATCATAACAAACATAATAATAAAACAGTGCAAATTGATTTAATTTCATTTTTTATGATGATCCGTAATGTATCGGATGGATCCAAACAAGAGATACGAATATTAAGGGGATATTATTCTGGTGCAAATTTCACTTCGTGGTAATAGATTTTGGTACGTTTCAGACGAGATCAGCTATATATGTAGTTCTGTGTATGCGGCATGCGAAAACTAGGTTGCAAAAATGTTTAGATCACTCAGATGTTAAAGTAATGGATACCGTAGTCTTTTAATTAACTTTTTATTTCTGACAGGTGAAATTGCACATTCTGCAACAAATTTGGGAATGTCCGAAACTAATTATTCCATGTTTATTGTTTGTTCTATTAATACATCAAAACTGATCAGCTGTTTATAGATCTCAACGAACAACATAGGAATAGAACAGTGCAGTCGCTCTCGATTGTGTTTAAAAAGTATTTAATTTTGCTTTTTTCACATTTCTGATATCAGATAATAGTTTTAGAAAGTAAGCATAAAAAATCTCAATTGTAATCTTAGTTTTCTTATGCTTACTTTCAAGAATAGCAAATTAGGCAATGTTTTTATTATTCTGGAAAAGTCATAGAACGTCAAAGAGCATCCAAATCCAAAGTTGAGAATTTATGAGAAGCATAAAAAGTGCACAAAGTGCATGATAAGGTTGTGCTATTCATGGATATGAATCTTTATTAATTCATCATATCATCAGAAGTTAAATGCTCTTAGTTTATGATTGATGTGTGTTGAAAACATGTGTCATTTGATTGCATGTTATGTCTTGTGGGACAGGAAAAGCAGGGAGAATGGAAGCAGTTGAGATGGTGTAGGTCAAACTAGACAAATTTAAAAGTTAATTGTATTTGAACAAAATAATAACAGAGAGAATCTATTAAATTCAAAAACAATGGCCTTTCCCGACTCGGAGTTCCAGTTCCTACTTCTGTTTGCAAAGTTTCTTCGGCATCATAATTGAGATAGACGAAAGATGTAAATATTATTGTCACGATGGAGCAATATTTTGCTTTGTTTATCACAATGAAATGTCACATAATACTGCCAAAATATTTTATAATATATTTTGACGATTTTCAGAATTTTTTGCGATATAAGTAATTGTTCCTCCATAGCTTATTTAGTTAAATTATTCAAAATTCATTGCGAATTCGATTTTTCAAACAATATAATAATTTCTCCATTTCAAGATGAGCTCACAGACACACAGTAATGAATTGACGACTTCGAAGACAGTCACGTCTAATTAATTGTCGCATGTTTTGCTGTTTTTAAAGGTATAATATCTATCATTTGCAAAGGTAAAGGAAAGAAATAGTGAAAGATATCATATCTTTTGAAACTAGCAAATTCTTATCTGCCGTTATTAAGAATTATTCAGATAAGAGAAGCTGCAACAAGTGACTAGAAGTGATTTTTCTATTCATTTTATAAACATCTTATTATAAATGATTTTAGTCTTCTAGAAGCAGGTAGATCTTATATCAGCTACTTACAGCAAGTTAGGAGTTTATGATACACAAACACTATCTCTTCAAGTGATCTATAATGCATTTATCCTGTATATTTGGAAAAATTCAAGAAAATGAACCACCCAGCAGGAATCTTTCAATTAGACTGGCTTGATCCATTAGTATTCGGTGTATTCTCTGATCCAAAATCTGATAAACAGCAAATAATTATCCAAGCTTCAGATAGTTGATTGGGAAACTTCAAATGGATTTGAACTAATATTCAAATAACACTCGAACAATGACGTAGAAGATCTGATATTTTGAGGCAGAAGAATTATAAATAATTTAACCACATGGATCGGTGCTACGCAGAGATGTCTCAAGGAAAATTTGGGTGATGAGAAGTTTGGCAAAGTGTGCAAAAAAGACTTCTGAAGTTTCTATGCAAAACGGATGAAACCCTATCGAAGCACGGTGTTGGTTTTTCATTGGGCGGGAAGAATTTTGAAAAAGAGAAATTCAATAAGAGAAAGTTCGAGCAGAAAGACGAGAAGGATAATTGGACTACAAGAAAATCGAAATGAAGAAAGGACTTTTTAGTTCTCCAACGCGCTTTTTAAAGAAAATATTAGGAAAACTCACTGATTAAGATGAAAGGGATGCGAAGAATATTGGTAGCATAAAAGGAGCGGCTTAAAAAAATACATCAAATAATGAAATGCATTTGGAATGTAACTGGATAGAATTTCAGTTACATTCTAAATGCAACTGAAGAAATTAGATTTCTTGCTAAAGTATGTATGAAAACAAAATAAATTATGTTGTTAACTCATCATATAAATAATGAAGAGATGGAAAAAGTTTGCATAAATTGAATTTATATTCTAAATGCAATTGAAGAAATTGGATTTATTTCTGAACTATATAAAGGAACCAAATGAATTCAAGTCATAAGCATTAGTATTTTCAAATTTATGGAAGAAGAATGGAAAAATTGGATGCATTTTGCAAAAGAAAGGATTGGAAAGATTGTCGGAGAAGTATGGGAATAATGCTAAGAACATTAATTATTAATTTGAAAAGAGAATGGCAATATGCATTATTGCTTTTATTTATCCTATTGGTTTTCGAAATTTTGGCAATGATAAAAACCTAAAAGGCTAAAACTGTTTTTTAGATTTTTTGAAATATTTAACTTTTTCAGCTATGCGAAATTCAACTTAAATAACTCGTAATGATTTTTCTGCTTACGAAGCATAACAATATATATTATTCGAAAAACTTTGGATAAACTGAAATATATTCGCTGAATTGTCTAGGCACTTGGAACCGTTAATTCATGAACTGTATGGTGGATTTGAAAAACTTGCTCTGATGACTAACTTCTAGTGCCATTTAAGCTTATGTGCGACTATGGAATTGTGCCAATATGGAAGCAAGTTTTACCGAATGATAATGAAGTCCTAGCAACATTTCATAGTGAAGTTTGGCGAAATCAACTTTAGATGGAACTTTTTTCATTATTTAGCTTAATTAGAAATAATCTATTCATTGAGCGAAATATTAATAGACGTATGAATTCATGAATGATTTGTAATCTGATGTTGTATAAGCTAGCAAATTTAACAGTTTTAAACATTTGTAAGAGAGAGATTCCGAAATATTTTTCTAATCTTAAATCTGTGATAATATTTCTACTCTCATTTGCGTTATTGCTCTCTAATCAGTGCTGTAATTTCTAACGGTGAATCTGGTAATACTCAAAATTTTATTTATCGCGCTATTCCAGCAATTTTTTTCTTCTTTCTTTTTTTTTTTTTTACGAATTCATTTACTCAGCATGTTACATGTTTTAGTGCAGATATATCAGAAATAAACGATACATCATTATTCAGCTTACTGAATCATTCATTTTTTCGTGGAGAATGCGCTTATGACAGTGACGTAAATATCATATTCCAACTTTTTTGCATCAGATTCTTTCCTTGTTCTTAACGTACGACCCGAAATTCTAATTTGGCAGAAGGAGTAGAAAGCTCAAAATCCCTCCCAGTATTGGACTTGATGCCAATCTTTCAATGGTATTACTAGGTGGTCGAAATGATGATGGTGATAATTGCCATTCTTATCAGTCCAGTTCAATTTACTTAATATTTGCATTGCCAGTGCCTAATATGGACACCTTATTGAATGCAGAAGTATTTTCAATAAGGCAATATCAAAACACAGTAGATAGATCAATAGACTGGTGTAGTTGTATGAACGGGTTCTATGAAGTAGTTTTGCAAGTTCTGTGTAATACCATTGCTGATATCGATGTGTGGTGCACACACCGGAAAATATTTTATCGATAGCAGCGCATTTTTCCAATCGTTTGGTTGTTTGCTTCCATAGTGGATTGCAAACGATTATGCTGATGTATCCATTCTGTGAACTTTTCCATTTCTTTACGTAACTCATTTATAATTTACTTAAAAACATTTAATTTGAGACACTCAGCCTCAATTTCTACTCTCGACACACTCAGTGATGTTAACTCTCGAGCATTGAACAATTTTCGTTTTCTGCATCCTTATCATTGTGAATTGGACTATCAACAAACATTGCCAAAAAAATGAAACTTCAATTAAATTAAATTGCCTACGTGCAGCAACAACTACGTTGGAAATGTGAGTGCAATTTAAAATTTTTCATTTATTCATTGCTTATTTAACGGTAAGCACTTCGAGAATTTAGAAATTACAGGTAAAATTATTCAATTATATGCGAAAATTATCTATTTATATTCATAAATTATCTAATTTATACTAAAATTATCTAATTATTTATATTTTTTTTCAATTACATATATATATATATATATATATATGTATATATATATATATATAATTGTATAATATAATTGTATAATTGTATAATTTGTATAATATAATTATATATATATATATATATCAAACTAGAGGACTCTAAACTATGTTGTATCGACTAAAATAATACTATATATATATATATATATATATATATATCAAACTAGAGGACTCTAAACTATGTTGTATCGACTAAAATAATACTAAATAAGCAGCAATTTCTGTAAAAACTTTAAATCACATATTCTTTTTCGAATCAAGAATAAATTTGATGAAAATATTTTCCAGTTTTTGATTGATCAGTTGCGTTTCGCAAAATCAGTCCGATAAACTAGTAAATTTAAATATGTAGAAAATGGAAAGATTTTGACCTGTAAAAAAAGGAATAGAAAAATCTTTTGGATTGTTTATTAGAAAAGTAGTTCCAAATATTCAATTAAAATAGAATTTGATTATCATGGAAAATCTAGGGCAATTCCATGATAATTATTATTATTCATTTAATCTTTATCATTTCTATATCAGTATTTTTTTCTAATGTTATAACATTCTATAAATCATTAACTATGTTAAAAACATGGGCTACTAAAGTACACAATTTATATCTACTGGTTTGTATCGTTCAAATTGCTTTTAGATTAAGTTTTCTGCCCAGTTAAAAATGCAATTTTTCTTTGAATTCTATGCTTTCGTTTTTCTTAAATTTGTTCATTTAAAAAATTTGATAAAAAGAATTTTTTTTATCCACAAATAAGTTTCCCGCAAATATAATTTACATCGGTGATTAGTTAGTGTTTAATATCATTATCTTCATATTTTTTTTTGGGGGAGGGAGGGAGGGGATTCTGCTTGGATGAGAATTTTTGGAACTCAAGCAAACAATTAAAGAATGAGATCCTCTAACTGGTTTAGGGAAATTTTCAAATTTTGAAAATTAGCTTTCCGATCGGCGAAAGAGCTTAAGCAGGATTAGGTAACTAGAAATGGCGCTTGTTCTAGTACCGTCATTCTTGACTATCATTATCAAATGTGGGATTTGCCAGATGTTCTAAAATAAGATTATGAATCCTGGAAATTCTGATCCCAAATCTAAGCCAAATCTGAGAATATATTCGACATTCTTCTTAAGTCTCAATTTTCTACTTCATAATCATCAATTATCGGTAAAAAGAATATTATCTACGCCAATATTTTCAAAAATGAGTGATGTTGTGCAGCCCACAAATCCTCTGTAACTGATGACATAGTAGTAATTCGTAATTCAAACTAACTGCTCGATGTTTTATGATTATTAAAATTGTTTTTGAAGCATTTTTTCTATTTTTCAATAATTTCCAGTCCTGCTATTAGTCTCTGATACAAATATCCAACAAAACAATGTTGATTATTTTGGCTTTAATCTGCTTCTCGATTCTCTTCCAGTCAAATTCATTGCTCATATTTCCAAAAGGTTAGCTTTTTACTTATTGTTAACTAGTTTTACAAATGTATTTTGTCAGTCTTATCAAAACGTCTTCGGAATCAATATTCCAATCTCTGGTTGTTCAAATAAGATTCTTTTTAATGATAATTTAACAGGGCTATATATCAGTTTCTGGAATTTCAATTCTCAGTATACTGTGCCCGAAATTTCAGCTTAAACTTAAATGGAAATTTCATAAAAAATATCTGAAAATCTGCTGCTTAAATTACAAGAACTTTAGTGAAAGTCCCAAGTGACTGTATGCAAGCAATGTGTGAGGCAGATTCAGGATGTGTTCCAGAAGGTTGCGACACGGATATCCATGGAAGGTATGGATGCGGGTATTTTCGACTCAACATCTTTCACTATAAAGTATGGGTGCTTGTCGCTCAATTGAATTTTTTTTTTCTGTCATTTCCGTACTTAAAATGTGATGTTTGTTTTCTGTTGGTTGTTTAAAGAACAGAGATTCTGCCATCTACCAATTCAAATATCAATTTAACAAAAAGAAATCAAAAAGATCTCGATATCGTTACTTTTAATTTCTATATTTTCATACAGTTTGAGATCTATTATCGATGAAAATTTAATCAGTTTTTAATCGTTTTTTACTGCATCTTTGGAATATCAATGTCTTTTAGCAAAAAAAAAAGCAGCATAAAACAGGTAGCTTTTCTTGATTAAATAATCTTCTTTATAAACGGAAGAAATTGATAATACGGGATCGGAAGAATAGGTTAATAATTCAAATTATAGCTATGTTATCAACCGGGTAAAGAAGACGATCAGGATGAGGAAGAGGCATGGTTAACGTGCGCCAAAAATTATGAGTGCTCTCAGGAATGCGTTCGGGTAATTCGGTTTTTTTCAATTTGCATGGATGTCAAGCATTTTTGAAGTATTTCTTGGCATTTCTTTGAAGAAGAATTTTGGCAAAAATGAGATAACTAAATTTATCTAGTTTCCTCTATCGATCGAGTTATACTCAACATTTTTTGCAATTTATTTCTTAAAACTTATTCAAAAAATACCCTAAATTGCATTTTAATTATTAATTTCTTTTCATGATACTTCTAATTTTTTAAGATTTTTCAGAATATGGATAAATAATTCTTTCAAAACTGATGGATTGTATCTCTAGGGATATTTCTCAACTTATTAATAAGCTACTTAGTACATCATAATGTAATTAGGAGGAAAGGAAGGGGGGATTGAAAAAACGTATCATCACTTGCATGTAAAATTTATTTAGCCTCAAAAGTTTCATTTTATTCCATTCATTATCATTTCATTTTTGGAAAATTTTTGTTCAAAAATGCTATATCTCTGCTAGATTCTTAGCTCCATTATTGATCATTTTCAACTGAAAAATAGAAATTCAGAATAACTAGTATTTTCTAAATTTCAGCGACTAAGTAATCGTTATAAGCTAAAATGCTACGGGAAAAGTGAATGCGAAACTCTAGCAAGAATTCATGATGGCGGTGCAAATGGCTGCCGCTCCAAGGACACATTAGCCTACTGGAATACTGTAAAGGAAAAATGTCCATACTGCTAGAAGATCTGAATTCTCTGCAAATATATGACAATATTTGCAATTTAAAAGAGTTCGGAGCTTTTACTTTGATATTGTTTCGTTTTCTGATGTCTTTCTTTTTCAGAGCTGATAGAGATTTGCTTTATCAGTAGGCATTTATCATTATTTTATTCCCAGTTCATTTACAAATAATAAATTCAATATAAACTTTCCTTTATTAATTTCCTTTCTTTTAGTTAAATTGAATATGGATTGACAGGTATTTCTATCCACAACGTTTCACAATATTTCAATCAATCTTGAGTATGTCGTATGAAATGTTTTTTCACTTCAAAAGATTTTTTTCGCTTTTACATCATTTTCATTCGTATATGTCTGCTACGGAAGATTATACAAAAGTTGAAGAGAAATTTAAATTTCAATAAATAAAGATGTGTGAATGAAAATTATTAGATCTAAACATTTTGCACTCTTGAAAAATCGTTTCCGTACATTCAAACTGAATAATTAGAGGTATTTTGAAGAATACTGTGGTCAGTTAAGTAATTAAGTAATGCTACTAATTAAATAATTAAGGATTACAGCCTTGCATCTCATGTCAGCATATGCTCGCATCATTCGCATTCCTTCTGCAATAATCTTGCAGTTTACTTCTTACACTAGCTAAATCTACTGTAGAAATCTAGAAGCAACGATATGATCGTCTGCAGCGTCACATAACATGAATTTATTTCTTTTAGAGTGCATCCCAGATAGAAAGCTTGATTGATATGCTTAAAATGTTGCTTTGCAGTTTCACTGCTCATAATTGACTTCCGATCGATCTTTTTGAATAGACCTTTGACCTCCTTTAACTTATATTATAAGATATTATTCGATTACGAAATTAAGTGAATTAAAAGAAATACTAAAATGTAGCGGCAATAAAGATGAAGTTTACTTATTACAGATATGCAGTTCATAAGTTATTTAGCTGCATAAATTTAATGACAATACTGCAACTTTCAAGAATTTAAGATTTTTTTTTTCTTTTTAGTAGCTGCAAAATGCCTTCTCTCTTCCGAACGAAAGCGAAACTTTATTTATCAGCTGCAACGATATATTTGATCTGACTACTTATAATGCAATAAAAGCAGCAAAATAGGGAGAATGCAAATCAAAATATTTGGTTATGCAAACCAGAGATAACTGGTATATTTTATGATCAATATTTCACTTTTACACTTATAAAAAAATTTCACCATGCTAATTAAATTCTCGAATGCTAACTCGTATAAATGAAGAAACGATGTTCATAAATTTTCAACAATTTAATTCATAGCATTTTTATATAGCCGCAGATGAAAAATTATCCTTTCTTCCAATTTGGAAAATTTCTAGACCAATCTGCAAAAGAACTTTAGAAAAAAATAATGACTCAATTTAGAAACTAGATTTTAATCAAAACTAAATTGAAAATACATATATGTGATCGTTATTAAAATCATCATATATCGCGGCAATAGAACATATAATTTTCTTTTCACAATTTCACAAATAAAAGATATCAAATTTAAATCACTGTCCCAAGAAATGATATTAGAATCTCATCCATTATCTTCCAACTTTGAAATACATATTAAGGAAACTTATTCCTCTTTTTTATCGCAATTAACCTGAGTTAATTAACCAAGTTGATAGTTTCCAAGTCTGACAAAAATAGAACCCAGCATTAGAACAGGAATCCATGTTAGATCTGTATAAAAATTGGTTTGATTTTGGAAGTTTTTGGCTATCAGCAACTTTCATTTCCTCAGATTACAAATATTATAAAAAGATCAAGCAAATCTAACCAGCGAAAAAAACAGTCATTAGAAAACAAAAAAATCTTTATAAAATCACTGCACAACTATTTTCCAGGGATAATTTTATCAAATAGAGCGTTTATGCGACACACTATCGGACATCTCGAGATGTCATTTAAGGAATATTATTCATAAATAAAGCGAATGTATTTCCATAAATGATTACTGAAAGTTTTACGTACAAATATTGAAATTTACTAAAATTGAAAAAAATGTACGATTGATGTTCACATTTTTGAGGAAATCTTCACATTTTTTATCAGCTTAGTAAATATATTCTATAAAAAAAGTTGTAATAATAGAATTTCTAGAATTTTAACTTTATTAAATCCAAATTTGGCTTTGGTATCTGATTTAGGCCAAGCAATTTTATCGAACAGTTACGGATAGTACGAATTCAAAATAAACATATTTTATAAAAAGTTGTATTTACAAATGCCAGTGATTCTCTCTTAATTTTCCACTCGATTCGTAAATATTTCGCTCCATCTCAGTTAATCCTGGCATATGCTATAATCAGAGCAACATTTCAGGATGCAATAATACAGTGAATTACAAATTTTTACGCATTATTATTTACATAGGTTATTATATAAGATGTGCATGAGTATTGTGAAAATACTTCGGAAAAAAAAAGTGATTTGAACAATATTTCAACTATATTGTTTCAGCTTTTTTGGTGGTGCCCTTTTGTTTTCCAAAAAATGGAAAATGAAAATTTTGGCAATTGCCCTCGAATGCACCTTCCAAGTTTAACATACACTAATACCTTGCTATTACCTCGCAATATCCAAAAAGTAAAGTCTACGTCCTTTATTCAGCGTTTCCAACTTTCAACAGAAGGTATTGTATTTTCATTTCAGACGGCTAAGTAAATTTAATTTACCAAAATCACTTATTGACAACATCCTCGAGAGTTCTTCTGTTTCTCGGAAATAGAAGAACTATGAAAAAAAAAATGAAAATAAGCGATACGGATTAGGGATATATTATTACTTGATTGTTAAAGTTTCAAAAAAATATTCCAAGAAAATTAGCGAAAAAAATCTGCATATGTTGCCCGTAGTGAAATGAATACAAGCTAAAGAAATAATAAACGGGCTCTCTTAGGAGGATCACTGGTCATCAAAAAACCTTGTATCATTTAACTTGTTTGTATTAATTTTGAGTGATTCAAACAGTCTAGTTTTAACTGTGAACACGTCATATCGTGTTCATACTTTCGTTGTAATTTCAAGATGTCCTGTGTGAAATCCGAATACTATCCAAAAAAGTTATTAATTCCGCACCACAACGCTTCCTTTTTCGATTTTGCTGAAACATTTGCAAACGAGCAATCGGGTAGAGTTGCGCTATTTGATGTCAATGAATATAATAAGCAATTACAGCCCATTATTTATAGATTTGAAATAACGAAGGAACTAACACATCTAATAATTTGTTTTCAGAATGAAGTTGTGAACGACATGCAAAAGGGTTCGCTATTTTCTTCAAGTATCAATTCGCTGGTGTCATCCGACATCAACAATCAGACTGGCAACTACTCCCATTAGCTATCAAGAATAGCACGTGACACAGTCACAAAGTCAAAATATCCAAAGATGGAAATTGTGAAAATAATTTAAAAACCAAAATATTTTTGTAAATATCTCACAGCGCCTAATATTTGATAGTGAATCTCACACAGTGCGAAGTAATGATCTATTCCTGATTACAAACATCTTGCTAGTATAGAAATTTATTGGTTTCCTTTTTTTTTTCTTCCAATATATCTTTCATATGAGGAAAAACTAGTTAATAAATCACAGTAATCACGGTATATTTTTCACAACTGTCGAAAATTATTTTACAAAAAGTGATTCAGCAAAAATATTTCACAGAACTAGTAATATGCTTTCACCACTTATCAGAATACATCGATATTTTCGAAAGTTTTCATATGCACCACTTATTACTTCTGATATTACATTCGTAAACAGTAATAATTCAGTGAAATAATGTTAGCCTGACAGGCTACAGCAACAATATCCAGATTTTTATGAGACCCAAAAGCATTCATAAACTTCCAAAACTTCCTTTCGATTGTAAATTGCACATTAAAGGAGTTTAAAAAAGGCAAAAAAAGTTGGATCCTAAAAATACTGCGAAACAGCACATTAAACTAAGATAAGTAATAATGTTCTAATCTGCCATAACAACTGCCTGAAAACCTTATATTATTAGAGAATAAAATAACACTGTTCTACCATAAAATTACAAGAAAAGTAGAAATTTACTCTTATGAGTAGAATAAAGTGCCGCACATCACATATATTGCAATATTAAAATGATGAAAAAGATTTTAAAAACAGATTTTAAAATTAAGGGCTTTATTTAAGTCGGAGCACTGAAAATACCAATGCAGCCAAAACATCGGATAACCATAAGAGAAAACATTACTGTCGAACCACTGTATCTAAAATAACAGATCGGAAATTTAGATGAGATTGTAAATCATTTATAAGCAAACATTCAGGCGTCAAAAAAACCGATGCTATGTTCAATCCACTAAGTTTACGATAGATATCAACCTTATCACCACTTTTATTCGTGCTGGAAATTTCGATATAACTTACCATGAGAATTATTCAAGAGCTGACTTTTGAGTAATCGCACTTCATCCAATCTTTTTGTAATCTGCAGTAATGTCATAAAGTTGTGGAAGACTAGAAGACACGGAGTCTTGAAAATCTTAACGGAAAAAGTGGCATTTTATCAGCTGAAATTTTACATCAGCTGTATAACAAAAAGACGTGTTAAGCTTTCGAAAATGCCAGAAAGATTACCTGAAACGATTTACTGGAGAGGGTGCACAAATCTGCCTTAACTTTATTGATTTTCGCATTAATATCATTTAAACTGTTTGTCAGTGAAGTTTCTTCTGCCACTAATGCCCACATTTTCTTCAGCTGTAACATATATTTAAAAAATTCGTGTTATGCTGTTGTCCATCTATTTTGGTGCGCCTTTGCATAAAAACATAGCAATTATAACAACCTTAGCGCCATCGTCTGTCATACCAAAAGCGCAGCCTTCTTGAATATTACCACTGGCACTTTTTCTTGAATCCTGCAAAACTTTTGCTGTTTTAATAATGTTAAACGATATTGCGAATCCTTAATTTACTAAGAAATACTAACTACAAAAGTTAGTACGGATTACTTACTGCAAAAATTCTTGATACCAAATAGCTTGTAAGCAGAAACTACTTCATCTTTTATTTTGTGAAATTAGTCCCACAGCATATTTGAAATTCTAACCTTATTTTGACAGTGATACTGAATACTGGAACATTTCATGTATTTCTACCTATCAGTTATATAAGTGATGCAGAAAGCTACAAAGTGATTTTGATATGAAATTTGATACAGCGATGCATATGACCCATCCCTAGTTAGGAAATCCTTAAGCAAATCAGGTTATGAAAATACTACATGTACGGTTCGCTTAATTGCCTGCACACATCGCTTAGGTTGTCATAAACTTTGAAAGACTGATTCTTTGAAAAAAAAAAAATTATGCTTGCTGAATTCTTCTGATGATAAAACACACAAGACACAAAAAAAGCAATACCTGACTGGTACGAAAATGAGAGTTAGCAGCTGTTTGAAGCTGAGCTCTTTCTACCAAAGATTCTACTTCTTTCTTTACTTCTTTTTCTGCAGCATCCTTAGTATCACCAATAAGTGACAAGTCTTTCGCTGCAAGCAGTAATTTGATATGCATAACAGAGTGATTTGGAATACGATTTCGACAATAGAAAATTAATGCATGATTGCATATCCATCAAAAAACATTAAGAACTACTGAATGAACAAATATGAAATATGCTCGACAATTATTTGATACTCAATTTTGAAACAAGATTGAACATAAAAAACATTAGCACATAAATATATATTTCATCCGCATAGAGCGTGAAGGTAAATGAACTTGTTGAAAGCAAACTGTGTCTAAACCATCATATGTAATAAAGAGAAAATACAAGTGTTTTCTAAGTAGAATTTTACAAATTACTTTTTTTTTCTTATAGGATTCATATGAAAATAAATCTACAATGACAACCAAAAAAAAAAAAAACCTACCATCGCTTCTGTTGCTCATAATTTTCCGACTGCTTCTATTGATTGCGGTAAGCGGTAGAATTTTAGTTCGCGTAAAAAATGAAATTTTTTTTGCATCCTGAAAAATCGAGCTAATCAATGTTTCTAACTCAACATAAATTTTCCGATTTTTATCAAGATCATCCATATTACGAGTCATTAGACAAAAGATTAAAAGTGCTTTTAATAAAACGAATGAAACAACTAGCAATCCCAGAATGCTTCAGCTCTTTACTTTAAAATTTAATGCTTCACTTCTTTTTAAAATTCCGCATGCTACGTTGAACTTAATCTCTTATAATGCATATGAATTTTTATTAGATAAGTAATTCACTAAGAAATAAGATTTATTTTTAATATTATCTACAGCACTAAATGGTTGCATATAAACGATCTTGAATTAACCCATATGAAGTAAACACATTACAACGAAATAAATTCAAGCGAGTTACCTGTAAGTCAAATTCAGAAATTCCATGACTCGAGTCTACTTTCAAAAGCATGCTTTTCTCTGCCAAAGTTTTATTCTCATTACCAGCACAAGCAGTTTTGCTTTGTTCGATTCTTTTTTTGAAATTATTCCAGCAGAGATCAAAAAAATCTGAAAGTTTGACACAAAATATTAAGTATTGAAAGAAAGTAGCCAAACGAAACAAAAATAATATTAGAATGCAAGAAAATGATAAACGAAAGCAAAGAAAAGTGCTGCAAAATGAATAAATAACAGAAAATTCGCAGATTTTTTATTTCGTGATTACTTCATTTGTTTAGCAAAAAAAAATTATACAAATAGGAGAAAGTTGGGAAATGGATGAAGTTAATATGTACATAGCAACTTTCAAGAAACTTCACAGCAGTTACATAGATCAAAGGAAATATTTCGATTAAATTTGAAAATAGATAATTAAATTAAAAATACTTTGATTAAATTTTGCTGCCGCGGATGGAGGAGCTGGAGGAACTGTTAAAGGTGGAACTGTTGGTGTTTGACTTGCTCTCTTTGCATCTAACCTTTCGCTGTTGGACATATGCGATTTCCGTCTCGTTACACAATATTTTTCCAAACGATCTTTCAACATTTTCTGACTTCTTTGTTTCAAAAATATGGACCTACTTTTCATTGCCAATTTTTCCCAGCTAAATTATCTACGAAATGTTTCATTTGAACTAAATTAGTCAAAACGAATGGCTGCATCTGTAGTTTAGCCATGTAACACAGAATAATCGATTAGTTCTAATGATCTAGTAATTCAGAGATTCAATTCCATTTATTTTCGAAAAGAATGAAAATTAGTAACTTCTTCATTATTACTACTAAAATGTCTCAATTGACTTTCTAGAAAGTAATACAACAAAATAAAATACTGCATACTCAGAGCTACGGTTCAGAATTGCGGAAGGACGCGATGAGCAAACCACTCTGGGGAAACATTTTTTTCCATGTCCAGCAATTTTGTCATTTGAGTTTGCTTCAGTAAGGGATGGTGTCGAAGAATTCGTCCCACCCATCAATAACACTGCAAAATTACATATGCAAAATCAAGAATATGAAATGTGAACAAAGTAGCTTGTAGCAAATAAAAAAACTGTTTTACAAAATTTTACAAATAATCAGCGAACAAACAAAACTGCTCCATGTCTATCGCGAATCGGTAACAGGAATTTGAGATATTCCTAGATATCTTATAAGATCAGATCTTAGCAATAAAGTGACAGTAGCAAGAGACCATTAGTTTAAGAGAAAAGAGTACGGAAGTTTCATGTCAAACAAGGAGACAAGCCACGAGTTATTATCCTGCTAACTTCATATTATTCAAATAAACCAGTGAATGCTTAGCCGATGAATGAAATAGCATCGAGAATCTCGTTAACATGCTTAAGCATTACTGGATCTAGAGTTAAGTTAAGCTCCTATCATTATGCGCGTCATACAAAATAATCGAATACTGTTCATGATAAATAGGTATGAGCAAAACCAAATCAACCTTTTTCCTCCGTGTGCATCTCCTTTTTCAACTTAGTAGGCGGTTCCTCATCAGTTTGATCTTCAAGTTCTCCCTTTTTTGGACTCGACAGCAAAGTTGATTCTAGAATGTATTTATGTGTATTTGAATTACCACTCGACAAGCCCTGAGTTGAAATATCACCAGATGGAAGTTTCGACGTCACCACTGTTTTCGTCGTTCCTAATACAGCTTTCTCTAACAGTTCCGATGCATTTGTACTTCGAACGGTTGTTCTGCAATCAGAAATAGCTGCAAAAAATATAAGAAATTTTCAGCAGCTACCCTGCTCAATATTTGAAAATATGAAAGATTTCACAAAAACAGGTTTTAACGGTAATGGCATTACAAAACAAAGATTACAATAAATTGAATACCTAATTGGCGGCTTCAAACTGTAGGTTTTTTTCATTGAATTCACAATTAATTTGCCTTTCTTGCAACATATATTAGGCACTTTAAACGAAAAACTGATATCCTGTGTACGGTTCCTAATCTGCTAAAAGCGTTTGAAAAACATGAACTATTTCATGGATAGCCAAATTATTATTAAAATAAATTATATCTATATATATATATATATAAAAAAAGAAAAACAAAAAGCGATCTGGGCGTTAACATCAAAATTATTATCATAGTATTACAACCCCTTGACTTACCTTTTCAGAAGAAGGGCGTTCAAAATAACGCTTTTCTAAAGTCGTCTGTCGATCTACTGGTCCTGAAGGAATCACTCGACACCAAGGTTTCAATTTTGGCCTCACACTGTAAAAAAAATCACTATAAATAGTGACAAAATGTCCCAAGCTATAAAATATACGGATACTTAATTTTTTTTATAAAAAATTACAAATTAAAAGTTCTATACCGAGAGATGAAATAACTTGATGTAACATTAGAGTTTGTAGTTGCTGATGTTGTTGCTTCCTTTGTTGAACCACAACTCCACGCACGTTTCTGCCTCAAAGTATTCATTTATATGCGCGGCTGAAAACGAATTTCAATAAACAACCAGTAATGCTTCACTAAAATTAGTTTTAGCTACGAGCAATTGCAATTATGCGAAATAGGTATTTGCTATTAGTATATTTGACAAAATACTAGATGAGATTTTCAATTAAACTATCTTCACCAAAACAGTAATTGTAAATTATCGATGGAATTTATCAAAGGAAATCATACAAAGAAAGCATTACTAATTGTGCAGTTTGTTTTCAAAAATTTGTTGAAATCTGTTGAAATCCACAAGTGCATGCATTAATTACTTAATTTCTCGAATACTTGATAAAACTAAAGATGTAATCATTCTAGGGCTAAATAATAATATGAGTAAAACTTTGTGACAAATTAATAATTCCACTTAAAATGAGTTCGTTAAATGCTACTTCAAAATCTAACATTTGCACCACCGTATGATGCGCAACCTGACACTAAAAAGTAACTGGAAACACTGACCACAAAACGAACTCCACACATCATTTATTTTCACGAAACAAAGGAAGCTGTTGCTGAATGCGGCCCCATTATGATCGAGTTTATTGCAAAGGATATGGAATGAAGCAAATCTTGCTGTTTCATTCGTAGCTTCAAGAAATACGAAAAATTTGGGGACTATTAGAAATGATTTTTTTTCTTTGATCTTTATTCATTCTTCATTTTCTCTCCTTTTTTCATAAAAAATGAGGGACTAAGGATTGATTTGTTCAGTCATGTTTGAAAGAATTGATATAATGGCTAATGGAGCTAAGTATCAAAAGTGATGATAACCGATTGATAACTATTATTCGGTTTTTAACTTTATACAATTCATAATTTATCAACTTTTCTGCGATATGGAAATGCAAATTTTTGTTGCTGCCATCTTCAATGGCTAATAGATGCATGACACAAACCACCTTGCATCTTGTGTAAATTGTTGAATTTTGATCAGTCAAGCATCAAATGATTGTCGATTTTGCTGAATATTATTGAGTTGTCTCACTACTCAATCATCATCGAGAAGTAAAGTCTTACCAAGCATCAAGAGGCAGTGAACATTTCTGCTCTCATCTGTTTTTTCTTTTTTCTTCACATATGTTTAGTTCATTAAATCTGTATATGCGACTAATTTAGTAACAATGGACCTGATCAAGTCAAATTCGAGTACCACATTAGCATTGAAAAAAGATTATTCTCGAAAATCACACAGATTTTAGATATTATATGACATGTTATCATGCCCATTCTCGTTACTTATACTACAACCTCTTCTGAAAGTAGTTGATCTATATTGAATATTGATTTAAAAAAAAAAAATTAAGGCGAAGATTAACAAATTAGATCATGAACAAACAAGAAACTAATATCTTAAAATCTTTCATTTAATTTATATTCATTTGTCACTTTGCTGATCATCTGTAGTTAATTATCAATTTATCTATCCTATTCAAAATTAAGTTTAAAATTTAAATTATTTTCAAATCTTCTCTTTACGTCTACAAGTAACTTATGATCTGAATTTTTTCTTTTATTTCAAAGAAGTCTGAAAAATAGACAATGAGATCTCATTTGTAATTCAAAATTTTTTATTATTGCTTGTATCAGTTCTGAAAAAATTTCGTTATATAGTTGAATGATTAAAATTTGACAATAACGTTTGTTTTAGCTGGTGTAAATAACATCATTTAAATCTAATAACTTTCACTGTCAAATCTTTTTTATTAGTAATGGTCAGCATTGAATGTTTGGTTATCTTTCAGTAAATAGAACTTTTTTCGATAAAAAAATTCAATTTTTTTTAACTTGAATTTTATTCAAGAAATCGAAGAATTTTCGCTTTGAAAAATGAGCAATTTCTTTTTTTGGCCTTTTCAGGGAAATAGTAGATCTCTTGACGATGGCTTTCATATAATTTATTCAATTATTCTTAGTTTGTGCTGTCCAATTTTTTGATAACCATCTGCTATGTTCGCCATTGTAGCTGTTTTTGATCATTTATCGGACCTATTTATCATTTGATAAATAGGTCCGATAAATAGCTATGTGTTAACTCAGATGAATTGATCTCTTAGATTATAATTGGAAAGTTTTGCTCTTCAAATATTTTGAAAGATAATTGATTCTTAATCTATAACTTTTCTTAAGCCATAAACAAAGAAATTGGTGTAGATTTTTCCGTTTCTCTTCTTTTTTTTTTACAGTAGTGGACAAACCTGTGTCTTCACCATGTTTATTTAAGAATACTGATAGTTTAAATAAGTGAGTTTTTAAAAAATTTTATAGCTTCTGTTGATTTCTTCGGTTTTTCTAGGACTGTATTGACAGGTCGCAACTAGGATTTTAGGAAAGGACAAGTAAAACGCAAAAACTTAATTTTTTGCTGATATTAAATGATTCATACTTTTCTAATCCAAAATAAGTGTCTAGTCAATTGTGAAAAGTTAATAAAAAATTTGAAACAGATCAAAACTTGTGTGATCGTCAGTCCATTTGCCACTATGCATTTCATGGATTTGTGTTTAGAAAACTAGCTGTTTTGTAAGATTTAATATTCAATTTCGCTGGATGTTCAATAAATCCATTTCGAGGTTCTAAATAGGCAGTGAAATTAAATTATCATTCCGCCATTTTTCTTACTGTAGTGTATAAAAATCTGCTAAAAAAGAAAAAGCAGGATAAACCATTAATTGCAGTCATTTCTACATACCCAGTGAAACTGATACATCAAAAATATTTATTCAGTGTGATTAAAAGCTATATTGTTGGCTGAAAACAATCGATAAATCGAAAAATTTATTTTTGGGTTAACTAACGATAATACAAAAAAGTTCAAATCATAGCAGTTCAGTTGATGATTATTAATTTTCCACCTTGGTACAATTGACACTTCATCTTATTATCGAGCCAAAACTTTGCGAAGGCACGCGGATTGCAGGAAATTTACGACACATATACAAATATCAATAGCATAAGGATACACTAAAAATGACGCGGATTGCAGGTGTAATTTTTTTTATAATTTGCTGTAATATATCATCATTCATTACTTATTTATTGTTTAAAACTAACTTAGATATATTTCTGCTAGAATCACGCCTGAATAAAAGCACAAAGTAATAAGTTTGATTTTTATTTTTTCTCCATCCCTGCTGATTAAATTTTCAGAATCAATTTCCAGAAGAGGATTTTTTAATTTGTTATTTCTTGCATTAGAGATACATTTGGGATATTTATATAATTTGGTCTGATATATTATCATTCATTATTTAACTGAGAAACAATGATGCCTCCAAAAATTATCAAAGTTGTTAAACTACTACGTCAAACCATGCATAATACAGATTTGTTAAATTCTGATATAAAGTACCAATGATTATTTTAAATATTTCTTTATCATAATATGATATCAGAATGTTCCATGGTTATCTGTGCCATATCATATTTTTTGCTTTATCGTAATTTTATGTGTTTCTAATCAATGGCACGAGCAAATATACTTTTTAGTCAGAAACTAATTCTTACTTTAGGCTATTAATTACTTGGCTTCTCACTCAATAATCGTCAATTTTTAATCTGCTGATGACTATTGACCACTTCGGCCGCTAGATTCCGTAGAAAACGTACTTAAATTTTGCCTCTACCAATTATAAATATTGATAATATGTAAAATATTGGAATACCCTATGGAAGAAACTGCTTATATAGTAATTATTGCAGTATTACTATACTTTCGTGAATCTTACGTTTCACGTGTCTCACGTGTATCTCGATGCTCTATATTTTCCTGAATCTTACGTTTCACATGTTTCACACGCCTCGAATAACAGATTTGTTTTGTACATATATGTATATATGGATATTTGTTAAAAGGAAGAATTGGAATGAATCAGTCATTTTGATATATGCAACATTTATCATAAAGCGATATTTGAAACTTGAAATTGTTTCTTTCCTTTTTATTTTTTTTGCAAAAATGTTGACCGTTTCAGCAAAATCCTCATCTCATTCGTGTATTCAAATGTAAATTTCATAGATTGTTGAATGGAAGGCATGATGATAACAGTGAGAAAGTAACGGAACAAATTATGCAATGAAAAAAAATTTCTTCACAAAATAATATAACATAATTTTACTGGAGAATTAAATGACATCGATTTCCCGAACGTTCGTTTCATTTTTTTTTTCACTTCGTATTTCGCTATATTATTCATTCTAATTAAAACTTGAAATAATCAGTGATTAAATGTTAAGCAATATTTGTATCCGGAAGGTTATATGGAGAGTTTGATATATTTTTCCCTAGGAAGCACTAAAAATCACAGAAATGTTTGTTAATTCATATCTATAGCATTGCGTAAATATGATGGCGCTATGCCAGAAAATGTATAGTATGTTTTACTCGTGATTCGACGATATCAATTATCATTGTTTACAAAAAAAAAGAAAAAAAAAATGGGGAAAGCAAGCGGAGAGGATGGAGATGAAGATGAACGGTAATGAGGAACGTGTTGAATACGTTTTTCAGCATCAACAAAAAATCCATTACATTTGTCTTCACGATTTTAATATCGTATTCAATGCACGGAGAGGAAGCTAAAAATAATGATTATTGCTGAACTATGGGAAAGAGTAAAAAGTTCTTATTCACGAAGTGAAAGCGACTTTTTGGACACTTTGAATAATGCTTATTGACGAAGAAAAAGACTTTGATAATGCATGAAATTTATTACGATAATGAAAGAAGAGCTTATTTATTTTCCTATTTTTTATTCACTAGGAAATAAATACAACGAATAAATAATGATGATGATGAAAACATTGCCTGTATGAGACATGCAATTCCGTGCATTAATTTATAAATTTGCTTTTAATAACTCGACTTTGAATTTAGATATTTTATGTCATAAAAGCGCACATTTCTTACCATTTTCCGACGATTTATCATGCAAATTAGATGAACTTTATCGAATTAACATGTTTTCAGAGATAGCTGTCTCGACAATTTATTCTCCTTATAATCTACATTGATAAAACACAAACGACTATCATTTACTGTTGGAATGATATGAAGATTCTACTGCTCCAAGCATGAAAAAACAAACAGAATCGGCGAAACATGACCCAGCGTCTGTCTGAAACTAATAAATGCAACTTAAATTGGTCGAGATGATGAATGAATTCCCACTGATCAGATTGAAAAATCAGTTTTGCGAAATTGAAAAAATTGAACTGAATAGAAAGAACCGATTCGAGACTTTTTTTCGGTAACTTGGTCAAGTTATTCAATGAAAAGAAAAAAGTTTGCTTGATTAAGGCTTTGCAGACGAAGATATACCTACAGTTTGTTTACTACAGGTTCAGCTGCCAATAATTGCATTTCAGATGAAGGTAATATGTGCACTCTATAAACTATAAAGCACACATAAAACACACAAACTTGGAGATGTCATCAAAACTGCAGGTTAAGTCACAAAAAAAGTCTTAGGCGGAATTTGGTATTAGGAAAACACATAGTAACAGTAGAAATATTCAAACTAAAGATGAATTTATTCATCGATCAATAATGGTTTATAATGACGATGATTAACATCGAAGTCAAAAACAGTGCGTTGATTTCGATTTGCAAACAAGAGAAAATGCTTGATTATTAAAAATCACATTTAAGGTAATATAAAAACCTGCAGTGAAGTATTTTCAAATATGCAAACTAACTTAATCATCTTGGATTAAAAATTTTAGAATTAATTAACAATTTAAATGAACAAAAGTGAAATTTTTATCAATCTTCAACTAATACTATAGCTATTGCTATCAGCACATTTTAAGTTATGCTATGAGTAACCGAAAATTTTTTCCTCGAAAAAAAGTCTGATTGGTTTTAGGGAAATAGTTTTAAGCCTTGTTATTTCTCGTCCAAATACCACCAGCATTGGATAAAGCATCCATGGAACAACATAATGAAATTGATTTTGGTTTTATATTCAATGAGCTCAAACTCTCGACATCAATTTCGAATTGCTCAATTTTGAATTCAAGGAATCAAAATGTCTTTCAGAATTGAAATTTTTTTTGTAAACGCAAAAAAATAGTGAAAATTTACAAAATTTGGATTTCTTCAATGCTAATCTGTTGTACGTAATGATGCAAACCAGTTTGCAATTTGAACATGGCATGTTTTATAAGTAAAACGAATTGATATTATTCGCATGTAAGTCCAAAACCGAACTGTGTACTAAATATGATTAAATTAGCATAATGCACACTGCTTGTTTTATGGATCAAAGATAGCAACGGGAAAACTGTCTTCTTTGGTGGATAAACTTTATGACATTCAATTTAAAAAAATTCTCAACTCTATCAGATCTATCGCCAAAATTTCGCCATCAAAATCTGGATTAATGCAAAAAGTCGTTTCTAATTTTTGATGAAAGCATCGTTTTTGATTATCCTAGTGAGTATTTTTCTTTCTATAGATTGCTGTCTGATCTTGCATCATCATTGCTTGAAATCTGACGGTCTTGCACCGGTTCTGTTAATGAAATAGAATTATTCGAGTGTTCAAATCGATGTTTTTCATTAATTATATTGAAATCATTCTCATTTGCCCAATTTTTCAATAATTCTGTTGATGCATTTCGTTTTCTATTTCTGCAAAGATAGTTACGTTGAATGAACATGGAGAAGTTTTATGACGCAATCGGCGCATTCTTCCATTTTCTTCACTGCAGGATAGTTCTTGTATTTGGGTACATAAATGAGTACCATTTTGTTGGTTGCTTGCCACATATAGTCCCGGATTGGTTGCGTAATTTTAGGCGGGCTAGCATTTGAGCACTGGTTTGGGTACCAAGGTATTAAAGTATTCATAAATATGTGAATGAGTGTAATAACCAGAAAGACGGCTCTCCAAATGTTACCATTTTTTTCTTCTTTCACTTCTCTTTGTAGGTTTTTTGCTTTTAGAAAAGATAAACGAATTTTTAAGTCATCAAAAATCGTTTATCAGAGATTATCAAAAATCTTTTATCAGGAAGCTGTTTGGTTAAAACAACAGTACTATGCTCGTTGATGTGTCACTATTCATTCTTTTCATCAATTTCACGAGTACTTATAGTGAGAATGAATTAGCAACATAAGTGAAATAATGATTTTTTTCTTTTGAGCTTAAAATAATTATATATTACATGTACGTGTATATACGAACTTCTTCATCATTTGTTTCAACCTGTAATAAAACATACTTTCACTGGTATATATATAGATCGCATCAATAGTCTTTAAGGAAATGAAGTTTTTTTTGTAGTATAAAATTCTAGTTATATATTTATGTATTTCATTCTCTGCAATATATTTTGATCATTTCTTTTCTTCTTTTGACATGATCAATAAATATATTTTCGTTTCTATTTTTATGAGATAAATTTCGTTATCTTCACGCAATAATTCCTTTGAATCATTGGAAATAAATTATTACGCATGGAAAACATAGGAAAGATAGGATGATGATAGCACGTGGCAGAGTAATTAATGAGCAACTTTGCAAAACCCCGAAAGATTCATTACTTTTCTGGAAGTTGCAATTGTTGAAAGTGCCAAAGGCATATGACAAATGAATTCATAAATTCATGTGCACGACGATATGTAATCAGCGAGATTCATAAGTTAACAGGTATCACAGGTGAATGCGTATCTTTGAGAAATGCGTATTTTTGTTCTGTTCGAATTTCATTTCACTTCCTATCATATCCATTTTGCTCGATGTTTTCATTCTTCCTTTGCCTGTTAATCGTTAAATCTTATCTTTTCGTATTTTGAAATGCCGGCACACTTTCATAATGTCAAATTAGAATGAAAAGATGTTGAAAGGTTTGCCGGAAAGGTTGCAGAAAGTCAAGGCGCATTATTCGACATCCGCTCAGCACATCACAAATTGCAACAACCTCTCTTTCACAGCAATAAAGTTCTTTAATCCGCTCAGCCTGTGCCACATTAGTTGCCTTTCATATCTCATTTATCGGGAAACACTATATTTGCTCGACAGGTGTACTCTTAATTGACCTTTCGTTTCCCAGTAATTACTTTTCTGTATGTTTGTATCATTTGTCTCCCATCTATTCATTACAAAAAAAAAAAAGAAAATAGGAAAAGTTATCAAATCTTTGAAAACTTTATGGATTGAAAAACAATTGTCTTTTGAAGTATCTTAAGAATAGGGTTATTTTCATCTCGAACTTTCAGAATTCTAATTAACTCGGGTAAGACACATAGTTTTGCTAAACAATAATAATTTGGTTGATGAAATTGTAAGAATTGGAAGTGAAACAATCATTTTCCCCAGAAGAAAACGAGGATTCATAGATGCACTGCAGCATTTCGTGATTGCTGCAATGCATAGAAGCTTCCATCTACATGTTTGCGATGTTTCGAATTTTCTAGTTATCACGTAATGAGACTTAAATGTTTGGCATTTATAAAACAACAGCTGACATGCATCCGATAATAAAAGGAATGGGAAACCAAAGAATGCACATAATTTTTTGAAAATTCGCCAGTTGCAGATTCCTCTCTCTTTGCCTTTTGAACCCAAAGAAGGACTATATGGTATTGCGGTGATGATAAACTAGAAAATCGATAGCTCATATTGAAGTGAGAGGATCGAAGACATCCTACGATGAGGGTTCTAGTAGTAGGTTTCTTGTTTATTTCGAAAAACCATATTCGATGAATCTGTAAATTTCTGCATAATTTTAAGACTAATACTCATTCCAGAATTCAATTCCGCAGTTTTTCTTGAATGAATAAGATTTGAGGTTTATCTTTAATTCAAATACAACGCAATCCTCTTTTATTGTCAAGAAAAAATGACTTTACTTGCGTTTACAATGAAAGAAGAAAAAAGTCCCAGGGCCATCTTACCAAAATTCTGGTCCCCTACTTATTTTTTGAAGAGCCAAAATTTGATTGCTAGGCAAGCAACTGCTGCTGCATAGATGGACGAACAATTGAATGATTGAAATGAGCGAATGAGTCAGCTTACTCAGTTTTGTTTATATCAGTATGCGAATGTGGATGGATACATTATCATGTTTGTTTGTTTGTTTGTTTGTTTGTTTGTTTGTTTGTGTGTGTGTGTGTGTGTGTGTGTCTGTCTGTCTGTCTGTCTGTGTCGGTGTCGGTGTTTGTTTGTGTTTGTATCTTTATCATATCTTATCTTACTTTTTGGCTTTTAAAATATCTGATTGATAAGATGGAATAATGGAAGATATAAATTGTTCGCATCTCTTTTCCTGTTCAGTACCATCATATAAGTGAATTCTGCTGCTTGGAATAACGGTTCATTATTTTAACTCTTCTCATCCGTGTGAAGTAATCAATAAGAAAACAAAAATGAAAGTTTGTGATAACAATGCATGCTGACCCATTTGCTATAAATTAACTAAGCTGAATGGATTCGCTGTTCTAACAATAAATGATCCTTTTGATGGTGTTTTACCCAGCAGATTGAGCGAGTTTTCTGTCGCTGTAATGAACCCATAAATTTACAATTTCTCTGGCAAACGATGAATAATCTTGTGGGATAGGCTACTACTACAGAGCATGCATTTTACTCATTTATCCCTCTATTGATCCATTTCTTTTCATCCTATCTGATTTCAAAGAACGGCAAGACGGATCAATATTCGAACAAAGTGTGAGAACTACTAAGAAGCAAGTTGACAGGCGACAACTGCCATTATGCTTTTTTCTTTTAAATAGCTCTTCTAGTGCTTTCACAAAGACAAAGAAAGTCTCACTCCTTGCTATAGCTTGCTCTCGGCGATACATGATACGCGATATGCTTCTTACACTGATTTCTGAAAATTAGAAAATGACATGAAATGCCTTCTACTTTCATGTCCTATTCTGTTTCTATCCTATTCTCATTATGTTTCTTGATTTATATTGGCTTCTCTTATAAATTCCTGGTTTCCCCGGAAATGCGGCAGTTGATAAATGCTGCAGTGATGAGATTAGTCCAAAGAATAGTGTCTGCAAATCACAAAGTTACATCACACTAAGAAAATCAATAAAACTACCTGGCCATTCTTAGCATTATTTCTGTGCCATAAATTATCTTCTACAAGAGACAACAGTTTAATATGGTTCACAGTTAATTTTAAATGGTGTCAGGTTTGCATGTTGTTCAAGAAAAAAAGAATTTGGAAGTATTTATTTCGAAGCGAATTAAAACATGAATTTGCTGATTGCTGATTATGGGTTATTAATGTTACATCTTTCATCACTAATTAACTTTGAAATTTGTTCGTGAATTTCGATATTCAGAAGCTGCTCATACTTAAAACAAATTTCAGAAGCTGCTCATACTTAAGTCATGACCGACCTAGTTCAATATCACCGTTGAGCAACTGATAATAGCTGTCAAAGATGTCAAATATAAGGTTTAATTCTGCTCTTCGTTTGTCACTCTTCCCAGTTGTCATCCTTCCTCGTGGCTCACACTACCTTGTCGGCCACGGCATCACGAACTATAGCTTCAAACTTTCTTCTTCACCTTCATGGCTCGGCTTTAACTCCTCCATTTCCCTATTTGCTGGTGGCATATTTTGGAAACCAGAAGAGGAATGAGGGAAAGTTCAATCAATTTAGCAACTCCCCTCCACCACCATTACGATCACCCTCACCACAATCAATACTTAATCTTATCACTATTATTATCATCAAAACAGTCATACCAAAACCATTACTAGTTTTATCCAGTCAGCCACCAAAACTGAGATAGATTTTTGTGTTCAATATCCTTTTTTCAGTCAAATATTTGCGGTTTATTTGTGGCTTGAAATGTTTCGTCAGATTTTCCATTCCAGAATTTTTCAGTTTTTGAGAGTGTCGAAATACTTACTTCTTATGTCCGTTCGATATTAATCCCAAACAATCAAGATCATTCCTTATCAGTTTCTGTTATTTTACCTCTACCTCCCGTAAAAGTCATACAGGAATCACCTTGATCAAAGCGCCATTTCCCAAATTTCATTCTGGACACCAAGAATGACTGTAAATCTGAAATGTTTTATTCTCCCATCTGATGCTGTAAGATAAAAGTGTAGCAGATTCGGGAACTTCTGGAATCGATTTCCCCCTACTTCAAGTTGATGAGTGAAGAGGACAAATGATGATGACCGGCGACAGCTGCATTATAAAAGAGAAGGAGGACTATCGCCTCGGTCATTGTCAGCATCCTTCTTCGATATATGGGTGTTGTCATTGCTTCCTTTCTGCCTTTTCTTGCTTTCTCGTCATTTATCTTCCTTCTGTATTGAACGAAGAAGGCGTCATTTAGCGCTTTGACATATTCCTTTTGATTCCTTCTGGTTATCTCTTATCATTGACAAGAATCTTGATTATCCTATTTTTCAGAAGTACTGTTTCTTAACGAATATAAAAGTCCCGTTAATTTAAAGTTGAAGCGTATGAAGTGTGAAGGACGAATTTTTCACACCAAATTAGCAAATTGAATTATATCACGGCGAGAATTTGACAGAAAGTTTTTAGAATTCTAGAAGATGATACATCATTGAAAAGATTGAAATTTTCGTTTTATGTCCCCGCATTGATACAAAAACCAAAAATAAAGCTGGTATATTAAGTTGGATATGAATATTCGCATCAGATTATTATAGTATTTAGTTTGAGAAATCAAAACATTCTCTCTATTAATGGATAAAGGTAATACCTGAAATTAATAGAAAATTTTCGCGATTGAACTAGAGCATGATTTTTTTTTCTTTTTTTGTTGGCTTATAGAAAGTTTTTGTAAGTTCTTGTAGCTTACCATCTTCTGTTCATGCATCTCTATAACAGATGGATGTTTTTGTTTTATGGCACAATTCAGTCATTTTGGAGTAACCCTAAGGCTCACTTCGTCGAATTTTTACAGTCAGTTATAAATCTTAAACATAAAATATTCTTTACTACGACTCAAAAAAGAAAATGAAGAATTATAGGTTTAGAAATTTGTGCAGTTTAATCATTAAGAGAGGTGATTTTATTCTTGCTTATTTAGATTTGCATTATTAAAAGACTTGATTGATTGTCTTTTATTGATTTGATTTTGAAATGTTTGAAAGTTGATTTTCAAAATTTCCATTAGATTTGTGGCATCTCATATTATATGAAGGAAAGGAATGTGTGACACCTAACAGACTGTGGCAAGTTGGTAAAATGTCCACAGTGGAATATTCCAGGTCAAATTGATAAAATGTCCATTATCGAATATTTCATTGGTGATTGATGGCTTTGATTACGTTATGTACGATAAAATTATGTTGACGAAGCATTCACACTTCATATCTTCTATCCTGTTACTTCATGATGGCACTTTTTGTAACTATTAATTGCGAATTTAATCGTTAGCTTTGTGCATGAAAGTTTGAAAAGCATAATTTCGCATGTAGATTAGAGGAGCATGAAAATTAGCAGCGTACTATATTTGTTTTTTCGAATAATTCAAGTTATATCTCTGATTCACTTATTTTCAAATATATATGCAGTTGCTCTTTTCACATCTGTTTGAGCATATCACTATCCATAGTCGTGAATTCTCAGAAATATCAGAAAAAGTTTCTGATATATTTGGAGATATAGCAAATTTCACGGCTTTAAGGAAAAGTGTGGTTTTCCCAGCTTCTTAGACTACACCATTATAAGTTTAAGAACACTTTTTTTTACGACTATATGATGTTTAACCGCATCTTTGTTCAGGGAAATTTGTGCTTTCAAGTTCCAAAGATTATAGTCCTAAGCGCATCCAAAGAAATACCAAATCCTCACTCATTCTCTCCTTTGGAAAATGGTTCAGCTAATTTTTTACTTCTGTTGTTTGGATTAAGTATGTATCTCTCGAATATCTAATGGTTTATCTCGCAGAATCTAAAAACATGAAATATTGTTATAAGAGATGATTAGGATTTTTGGAACGATCAGAATGTTTCAAGCGGATGATCTTATTAGTGACCATCCGAGAAATTATATATTATTCATAGTTTCTCAGAATTAGGATACCTTGCGCTTTAGTTTTCATTTTTGGAGAGATAAACAATTTACTTTATACAATTGTTAAACATCTTTATTCGGGTGAGTTTAAATTTTAGTTTTAATCACTTTTGGAATACTACAAAAATTACTGTTTATTCTTGCATATATATATATATATATATATATAATGATATGAGAAATATACATCTACAAAAGGTGCATAGCAAGCTTAATATCAGCTGATAGTAATCGATGCTTACGACAAATATAGAACTTACTTACATGATAAATATTAAACTGTCAACATCGAATGATTTCTGATTAAACTTATTTTTTGTTGCTATCGAACCGAGAAAAGAGATAACGGTTAATTTATACCTTCATTAACGCATTTCATGCTCACTCACCAAATTTAATTATTGTTTGCAATTGCCACATTGAAATTCATCATTTTCTTACTGCATTGTTTATATCCGACTTCTGTTATTTCTGATTTTTATTATTATGTTCCTCACTCTGACACTGCATTTGTTTGTGTTGTTTTTTATGCAATATTAATTGAAAAATTCACAGTGGATCTTTTTATTTTTGATTTGATCGTTATGAAAAGAAATGCTGGTAAAGGGATTGAAGTTTCGAATTATTTGATCTTTTCACGGTCATTTAGTGCTGGATAGATCAACCTAATACTGCATATGAATAAAAGTAATTAATCTGCATGCATTATCGCTATTTATTGAATGCGTATTATTTCTCAGTAATATCATGGTTGGCTGTATCAAATCTTTGAAATGATCCAATTTGTCAAATTTTTCCGAAGAATCTGTGAAAACTTGTCTATAGAAATAATAGATAATTTCGTCTTTTTTCTTCTTTTTTTTTTCAGTTATTCCATTGCACTGCTCGTGTACTGCTGGCGAAACTGTAAGATGTGGAATGTTGCCGTAGGAAAGCTTACTGGAAAAGGGTTTTGAGCCCATTGGTGAAGTAGTCGACTTAATAATGGTGCCATGACTGAATTCACCAAGGTCACCTTATTCAAAACATTCTCATATTCTAATCTTCTCCATCTTAATTGACATAACGCTAATGAATAGGTACCTTTCGCTGGCTTTGCTAGGCTACATTCGATCCGCCTTTGTACGACCCAACAAAGTTTCAAAAACCACATCACGCATCCGTTTTCCGCACTACTTGTCATTGCGACAACTCCGCTACAGCGGGAAGATGACAAGAGAGGATATTTAAAAGGAGGAAGGAAGCATATAAATAAGAGGTGAAGATATGAAAAGGCATGAAAAAGTATAGCATAATTAGTGAAAGAGAGAGAGACATGTTACGTGGCAGGAAAAGGAAAGGTGAGATGTGTGAAGAGTGATAAGAAAAAGAAGAGAGCGGATGACAGTAAATGAAGAGTCCCTATAGTAGAGCGTAGGGCTCAAAAGTGGAATGTATCATTAAAGAATTCATTGTCCTGAAAGGGTGCACGATCCTAGGTTGTGGCTCATAATCGATCATTTCTATGGCCTCTTATTTCGCTTGTCCTGTTTATCAAACTTCTGTACTGCTGCTTGTCATATCCAAACAGTAAGAAGGCGAAGAATGAACGAATAGTACGCCAACGTCACTACAAATACAAATGTTATCATACTGTTTATATTCATATGTATGTGTGTGTGTGTGTGTGTCTGTGTGTATGCGTATGCGTATACGTGTGTGTGTATGTATGTGTGTGTGTATGTGTGTGTATGTGTGTGTGTGTGTGTGTGTGTATGTGTATGTGACACTGATTACCATTGAGAAGATATGATTAAACGAGTTATCCTTTGGCCTTTTCTCCGTTACTTACTGCTGTGATTGTATCGCCTTTGCATTTATGGTATGAAAATTACGGATAGATGAGGGCAGGGACGAGAAAAGATGAAAAGTGCGAAGGGAGGGGAGAGTGGAGTGGAGGAGTAGATGAAGGAGAGCGGTGTTGCTATTCGAACCAAAGTGATACTACTACTATCGTGAAATATTTTCACATCTTGCCATCTAATAAACATCTTGCAATCGAATAATCGATGACTTGAAAACTAGCAATTTAAGTTGCTTTTCATTTGCATTTATGTTTAATTAATTAATTGGACCAGTTTGGAAATTGTTTATTACCGGGTAGAAGTTGCTTTTCAGAATCTCTGAAAGCATGGTGACTTTTTTATTTATCATATTATAGGGAATATAATTTCCTCATTTCAAGTTTTTTTATAGAATATTAAAAAAGAAAAAATAATAGTCCATTATGTTTATGAGCATTATGATCCCTTCGATTCATCAAAATTTTTTATGAAATGTTAAAGTGCGGAGTATCACGAAATTTTTCTTTTCCCCATTTCCAATCATTTTCATTCTTGAATAAAACATCAAATTTATAGTGCTTCTTTGCAAAAGGGATAACTTATAAATAGATGTTGAATCTAACTTATCATTTCAAATTTTGTACTAATTTTCAAAGTGTCAGAGATAAAAGAAACTTGTTTTCAAACAGTTGGTGATTAATTGAGATTTATTGGCCGAACAATAATGTTTCTAAACTCCGGCTGGAAGCATTTGAAGGTTGTAAAAGATTTGTTGTGGTATTCTGAAGCAGTCTAAAATTATGCCAGATTTTGAAGGGAGAATCAGAATCTCATATTCATTCTACCATATCCTGAATAACCAAATATATTAGAGTTGATGTAATCTGAGTGTTGCACGTGTGAATGTTTATTATCGAAATATGTTGAACTTAAAAAAAGAACTTCCCAAACATGTGTTTACAAAAGAAATCGGGTGAGCAAAGGAAGGCCATCGTAATTTTCGTCTCCTCCGCCACTCTTCCATTTTGCTTTCACTCAAACTGCTGTCAAACATTTCTATTTTCAACAGCCTGATAATCGCAGGAATCCTGCATTTTACAGAGCAAGAATTGCGATTCATTTCATTTTTTTCTTTTTTTTTCTCATGAAACTTAATAAATTTTGAAAGAGTGGAGGAACTGAAACACGAATTATTTGCATATGATTCGTAAACTCCAAAATTGCATTTGTCTTTTGTTTTTGCATTCTCCACTTCTGATGATTTGGCCATTATTGGGATGATTTCGATATTACGAATATATATCATTTATCACTATTGGTTCGGACAATAAGTCGTTGGCGATGTGGGCATTCTCGATTATTATTCCTGTGTAAATGCCACTCTTATGCGCCACAAATTCTTTTTATATGTTTGAAATGCTTTATCAATCTTAAATGAAAGGAAGGGATGGATGCAGCTTCGGTAATTAAACTTGCACAAAATATTCCTCCATTTGGAGTTGGTATTTGATGTCTAAACATTTCAAATGCATCATATGCGAATTTACATAAACATTGGTAATTAATTTTAAACCTACTTTTAATCAATATATTCTCATCTTTAATGTTACTATGAAAGAAATTAACAATTTGAATAACAAGACTATTTATATTACATATATTCAGTATAGGAGTTTACGAATGTTAGTACGATAACATCGCTAGATACGGTTGTGCAGTGGCTTGCGAAAGGTCTTATTTTGTTGATAGTTACTACCCATTTGTAATCTTTTGGATAGTTTGATGTTTTGATGGTTCAGATTGCAGCAATAATCAGTAACATTTTTTTTCTCTTGTTTTTATTTGCTACACAATTTTTATTAAGTTGGAGTAGATTTAGCGTGAGCGATATGGATTTTTATATTTAAAGTCGAAACAGTTGAATGAAATGGGAAAAAAAAAAAAAAGTTCATATTTATGCAGTTGAGATGGATGGATCGCTGCTGATTTATTGCAGTGTATCTAATATCCTATCGTCGAACCGTAAAAAGTAGATGTAAAAGTGATTGCTTTTGACAGCAATAGACCCTATTGTTGTGTCTGTTAATGTTCGCATTAGCAGCAGCATTTTACTCATATAATCGATGTTTTGCTATTTAAGTGTATTATTTCGCAACGGAGAGTGCAACTCTGATATCTGTGCAAAATTTTTCCCAACAGAGAATAATATATTCATGTTATGTATTGTTTGAATACAATTTTAAATTTTGTTTTCGAAAAAGCAAAGATCACATCTATAAAAAAGAGCTACTTTCTCCTAGTGTCCGGAATCATTTGCTATGTCCTAATAGTGTTTTCTGTACTACAGAAATAAGATTATTATTTCTTCAATATATTGTCAAACCACTGTGCCATACGCTTTCCACGGCATAACTTATTGAGAAAAAACTCCAATTCACTGATGAGATTTGATTTTATTAAGGTACGAAATTAGTTGGATTATTTTTGCATTATTTACATGCGTAGTATTTCTTTTATTGTAAGGACGATTCTTAAAGATCCTTTTTCCAATCTTTTAAAATCTTTTCAAAATTCCAATAGTCTTTTCACGATTTGATCCGGTACCATCAATTATGGTTACTAATTCCAGTGTTCATTCTTTTTCCTCGGTATCTTTCTGATGAATTTCTGGTGCTTCTACCCTTTAATCACCAAAATTAATTTTTAAGAACCTATTTGTCTCGTTACTTGATTTAGAATGAAAATCAATTTTTACTACTTGTTGGTTTGATAAGAAATGTTCATCGATTAAAAATAGTCCTGTTTTATATAATCTCTAAACCTTAAAAAAAAATCATTATTGATCTTTGGTGCCTTCTCTCTCTTGCTATAAACAAGCAGATCTTTTAACTGGATTCCTAAGGACACACTTAATGTTGTTGATATCAGTTTTCAGTCGAGATTCACATTATCTGTGCTTTATAACTGTTGGCAGTTTGTCAATCTGTTCATTTGGTTATTACTTCATTATTCACTTATAGTATTGCACGATTTTTTTTTTTGTGAATATTAAAGGTATTCTAGTCCATAGCATGATAAATAAAGTCCAGAATTCGCATTTGCTTGGAAAAATAAGTGACACTAATATGTTTCCAGCGTGATCGAACGGGTGCGAAAAATTGGAAATAAAGTGGAAGCGGGGAGCAACGAAATAGATAATGATTAATATGTTGAATGAAAGAAGAATAATGTATTATTATATGATATGGTTTGGTAACAAAAAGCTTAGGGAAGTGAACGGTAGTCGAAAATCGATGATGATTCCAAGATAAGGATATAGAGAAAATTGCTAGGTTTACAGGAAAAAGGAAAGTTGAAGTTTGGATTTCAATCATCAAAATCAACGTGCATAAGAACAGGTGGATTGGGTAATAAAAATTTTCTCACCTTCTTCGATCTATGTAAGAATTGGCACCTGACATCAAATCTCCGTCCAACTTCTCCGAAAACTTTTGATTTTCATGTAAAATACATATTTTTGTGCTTATATGGGTCTTGTCAAATAGGAATATGTTATGAATGTGATTCATGTTTTTATGCTGTATGTAAGATTGGTTGTTTGTCATTTCAATTTCGTTTCAGATTGACTGCAAAGGTTGTGAGCAAAAGAAACAAAAGTTTTGATTCGGAAGAAAACAGGTTGTAGTGTAGGATTTAAAGTTTAACTATATGGTTGTTATCTGGGACTAGTATTCCTAGATTAACTAGAATGTTTCGGAAGGGGAGCGTTTTTTTGTTATATAACTATTCTTTTCTACTTTTCTCCCGCAAAAATCAAAAGTTTGAAAACTTGAAAACAAAACAGCTCAGAAATATTCCGTTTTGCTGGAACTTTGATACTGATTTATAATCTCTGCGACTGTCAAGTTGAACTAGACCACATGCTCTTTATTAGATGAATAGATGGGACAGAATGATCTTGCTTTTGCACTATAGCCTTCTTTGTGAAGACTAAACGCAACCGATGAGTTAGAAGCACTAAATTAAATAACCTTAAATCTGAATGGAATTAGATTGAGCTTGTTGTCTTCTCTTCCAATTTAAATTTGAATATCCTGCTATAGATCATTTGTCAGAGTTAGCTGTAATAATATGTTAACATTCTGTTTTCTTTTTTTTCCTCCAAGAAAGTTCTCTTTCATGGGGATGTATTGAATATTTTATTTTGTTCACTGTTGTTTTTCGCATGCTTCTTAGTTAAATAACACTGCGGAGTTGCTTGTTTATGCGCTTTTTTCATTTGTTTTTCAAGTTAACCAAACTTTCACCCTTAAAGAATAACAGCATTTTGCAAATGGTTGAAGAACTTGATGTCATATCACCGAATCAGTCAAAGGAAAAACTAATAATCATTTGAAAGACATCGTAGTGAGAAGCTATAGCTGCTCAAAGTGTTGTTTCTGTCCTTCCTTGTTGCAAGCTGAATTGTATCCTTTTTTTGAAATCGTACTTTCCAATAGTTCAACTAACGTTCGAATAATTTTGTTAAGGAATTCAAATTCTCTCATAATGTCTAGTTTATTAGAAGCTAATGACACATATTAAGGAATTCGATAAAATTCCTTCTTTTTATTTTAAAACTAAAATAAAAAGAAGGAATTTTATCGAATTCCTTAATACGTGTCATTTTGGATATTACTGCAGTATAGTATACTATCATTCTGTTTAGCTTTGGAAGTTTTTTCATTAAGAAAATTGTTTCTTTTTTTCGAAGAATTTCATATTTTTTGGTGAGAAGTTTTCTACTTTTTTACTAATTAATTTGGAACCGAAAATACAGTTGCTAGTATGAATTTTGCCAGTGAAGTAATTCACTTGTAACGGCATTATAATTCGAAACTTGTTCTTTCCTTCCGTGCCTTTTATTTTACTTTTCTGTCATCTTCAATTCCGAACAATTTTGCTGAATTTGTTTATAGTTGTCCGTGTGCTGACGGTGGTTTTATCAACGAAGATCATTTTTAGATAAGGGAAAAAGAGTAATAACTGCAATTGTTAGCTGAAAAGAACTAGTTATAATTATGTATACTGTCATAATAACACCACGTTCGTTTTTTTAAAACTGAATTGATGGCAAGACGCTGTAGATTTTTTGTCTGCCTACATGTCTCATCTTCTGGATATTAGTTTAGAATAGAAGGATTGAAAGAGCTATGTTCAATGTGTGACCTCATTTCGGTAACATGCGAGTCACTGCACTGATGCCTTAGTACCTATATTTTCCAATCATACCACGATGTAATCTGTCACACCCGTGACAGGTAAAAGTAACCTCATTTCGGAACATGCACACTTCGCCTGACCGGGTCCAGCTAGTCTATAAAAATAAAAATGTAAATGTTCGTTGTTCATTTTGACACAACGTTTCAAGTTCTTCACCGATTGATTTAAAATTTTGATACAACGTTGCATTCGAATACGGGCATGTTTTTATATACTTGTTATATACAACCATTTTGCAGGAAGTAGGCAAAGCAAATGAGTCTACTGACCACTGAGTCTAACTGAATCTACTGACCACATCTTCTTTGTCCTTGTATCCTTCATTATGCTCATTTTATTCACTGCAATCACTCTAATTTTGCGCCGTTGTTTCCACAGTAACAGTAAAAGATATTCGCTAACTTAGTATCTGCTTTTGCTAAATCACTATCAGAACAATGATGCAAGATGCTGACGGAGTAGAAAACAAGATTCATAGATGCACTGCAGCATTTCGTGATTGCTGCAATGCATAGAAGCTTCCATCTACATGTTTGCGATGTTTCGAATTTTCTAGTTATCACGTAATGAGACTTAAATGTTTGGCATTTATAAAACAACAGCTGACATGCATCCGATAATAAAAGGAATGGGAAACCAAAGAATGCACATAATTTTTTGAAAATTCGCCAGTTGCAGATTCCTCTCTCTTTGCCTTTTGAACCCAAAGAAGGACTATGTCTTTCAGTGAAACTGGAAAATCGATTTTCATACTAGAATGAGAGGATCAGAGATACCCTTAAATGAGTGCTTATTTTGGAAAACCGTATTCGATGAACTGTGGTTTTTCTGGATGCTCTCAAGTCTAATAATATATTTTTTCCTAAGATTCTTCCCGAATATATATTTAGTTCCAAGCGTTTGAATAACTAAAAAATATCAAGTCGATATAATCTGCTTAGTGACATGTATTATGCACTATTCATGATTATGATATTATGTTAACATTGTACTGCTAAAAATGAGAACTTTATTTATCCTTATCCCTTCAACTTCATTTATCTGGTTTGATTTGAATTTAGCTTTCACTAGTATTTAAAAGCAAAGCTTCATCGGAACTCTTTCATTAAAAGAGGTAAAGTTGAGAAGGAAAAAAAAAATTATTTCTTAATTTTCTGACCTAACAAGTTTCCTTTTCAAGATCTGTCTTCATGATATGTAAAAATGTAATTTTCCTAGAACGGTTAGAATTTCAATCATCAATTATATTATAAGAGGAATACGGCGATCGACTTTATCAAGATGGAGAAATAAGTATTCTGTTTGACAGTTCTGCTTCTGAAAGTAAACTAGCAAAACTCCTGTCATTTTTTTAGGCATTGTTATGCAACAAGAGATTTGCATTCAGTACATGATTGAGATTATTCAGTATGTTTCAATATCCTTCATTAGCAAACACGATTCTCCTAATTAAAATTCAAAATCAATGAAATGAAATACAAATTTGAAAACAAGTACAGATATGCCATTAGTCACTTTTAAAAATTCGTGTTTTGTTATGTAAGCAGTTTAATCAGATTTCTTAAACACTTTTTATGAGTAAAAAATTATGAGACATCTTAAAATTTTTCACCAATATTAGGAATGATTGGGAGAATCATTAAGATCTGAACTAGAATTATTCCTCTGGATTTTGTTTCATACATAGAAATGATATGATATATCAGTACGATCGTTTTCTGTTCATTTAAAAATAGCTTATCCTTTTTTGTTGGACATAGATGAGCCTGCCGACAGTTTCAGTCGTCAAGCCATTTTATTTATCTGCTCATTGGTCGACTATCATTAGTTCGTGGTACTGACTCGACTGAGGGAACAAAGAAATGTGATTTTGTGGATACTAAGACTGCCCCATCTGTTATAATTATTGCACCACAGACGGGAAATTTCATTAAAGATTTCGAAAAATTGGATTTTATAGGGAATAAGGCGAAAAAGTATGGAGAACAAAATTCCTGCAAGCAACAGTCATGGAATTCTTTTTTCCCTATTTAAATTCTGCATTTTACTAAGAAGGATTTTTTGATGATTAATTGGTCAAAAACCTTAGCAAAAATTACCACCTTGTTTATTGTTTGTTACATTCAAACGTCAATAAAATATGTTGATCGATTCTGTATCGAATCATTGAGAGATATCAAAATGCAAATTTTCTGCAGATCGGAAGTTTGAACGCAGGCACAACGTTAATAGGAATACCAGCAAATTTTCATTGCCAGGAGGCCGTAAAGTTGAAGCCGTTTGCTGAGAACTGCGCAGAAATGGCCACTTCCGACGTGGTTTGCGTTTCACTGTTTTTCCTATCCGTTCATACAGTTCTTTATGCCAGTTATTGATTTTTTCGGGTGTATCATTAAGAAATTCGTGCAAATTTCGTTTATGCAAATTTTGATTATCGAAGAGTTACCTAAAACACTTATGGTTTATTTCTCTATTTTGCTTCGTGTTGAGCTTCAGTAGGTTCATTCTTTGCCTTTGTTATCTCCTTTGCTATTCCTTTTTTTGGATTTTTGAGTCCGCTGGTAAGTAATATGGCTTATTCTTTTTACTGCAAGCAAATTCAGTTCTTTATTTATCCTGAACTCTAGGTAATGGAAGCAGACAGCGGATTTGTGCGCAACGTACGGTCTCCTGGCTCATCAGATCTCGTCATCAAGGTTAACGGGAAGGACGTGAACAGATATGACGAAGAACCGGAAGAGAGTATGATTTTTGATTTTCCCAATTTTTTTTTTTTATTTTCTTCACCTCATTCTTGTGAGCGTTTCTTTTTGAGATTAGTTATAAATTTACAATAATATGGAATTTTCCACTTCGCCCTCTTCTCTTCAACTTATTCTTGACAGTTTACGGTTATCCTTCTCAAATTACTTGCTACCTGTAGAACGCTTGTGTATAACCGAGCCTCCTGTTAGGGATAGTCGTTTTATTTATTAGTAAGGTAAATATATCAGCCGTGAAATGCGCATTTGCAGTAGTTGGAGAAGGCTTGTTCTCTTTCGATGAAGATATGATGCCAGAAAAAGAAACGGGTAATTTAAATGAGCAGTCTGCAGTGTTAGATCTGTTTTGCGATATGCAGTCCGATGGTTTGTTCTTCATTCATTCTTTTTTCAAATTTAAGAATTTAAAAGTTGAAGTTATCAGAACTAATTATTTTCCAATTTTCGGTTTGTTGTACACTCTACATTATTCATTGTTTTATTTAGCCATACTTTAAATTTTGAAAAGGTTTTCGAAAGGATAACTGATGTTTATTCTGTGGAATACTACTGAATATAACTTTGTCATATTATGATTTGTTTCAGCTAGGCTTATGAGTAAGCATTTTCTAGCAAGGTGTCAACTCTCTTACGGCTGTAATGATTGTTGTTTGAAGAAATAACGCAATTTTTAAATGTTAAGCTTTACTTCATGTTTCACTACTCTATGATATACACCAAATTTTTCATCATCAGTGATAAGATGAATACTCTAAAAAGCCAATCATTACAGAAATCGAACTTATATAAGTTGGGGTTTTTAATAATGTGTGCATGGTCATAGGAATTTTCATGCATACATTACAACATACTTTTATTCCTGAGTAATTTTAATTTACAGATTCTGGTAATTTTGATATGTCTCAGGCACATTTGACTTTTAGTGGAGGCGGTGCAGGTATGACTGCTAGAATGAGACATTCTGAAAATCCTTGGGTTCAGGAGAAAAGTACGTACACTGGTTCATCTTCTACACCTTAATTTTTGTCATTTTCTGTAGTCTCATCGTTACTACTGTCACATATGACAAAAACTAAGATTTAATAGAATCTGCATTGCATTTATGAAAACGGATTGTCTCTCCGATGATCTGTTAAAAAAAGAATTTTGCTGATTTGACATCTTCGTGCTCTGAAATTGGTAGTTCAAAAATATACTGGTTTAATTACTCTGAGATTTTAACTGCTGGCGTTCAGTTTTGTCATTGTTCCCATGATTTCCAAGTCTTCAGATTCAGGATTGTCTGAAAAATCCGGAGAAATTTGAACAGATTTATATTTCAACTTTCAAGTTAAAGAAATACATATTTTTGTTCTGTTCAGTTGTTTCTAGAAAATTTCATGAGAATTTAACCGCAAGTTTTTTCTGATTTATAGATTTACATACAAGCTCAGTAGAATTGGAAGAAGGAGAACCGGAACCCATCAAAAGAACGGGTTCATTGGCATATGGTACCTCGCTTCCAATAACAATTCCTTCGGGTCGTTTTTGGCCACCACGCAATGCTGTTGATAGCATTGAAGATAGGAAAATTCTTGATTTCGGTGAAGATCGTGAGTTGATTGACAAAACTGTAAGTTTTCGGCATTCACCGCACAATTTTCTTCTGCAGATATTAATTGTTGATATCAGTCAAAATTATTCGTGATAGTTCTGTTTTTGTTGAAGCGTTCTAGCTGAAAAAAATTTTTGAGGTTTATAATAATATTGTCCTTATATTCATTGAATGATGACATATTCCTTCATCAAATAGTCAAGTTTCAAAACTAAATTCTTTAGATGATTATTCTGTGAAAGAGTATTCAGTTATTTCGAAATGAAACCGAAGTCATGAAGATTAACACAAAAAAAAAAATGAAGATATTCGCTACTTTTTGTCGAGTGTATGTTATGATCTATTTTTCTAGATTTTGCCTCAGCGCCCTCCAAAGGATCTCTATAGCGAGATGCGTGCCCAGGCTCGTTCAATTCAAGCGGTTGACGATCCGGAGCGTTTATTTGGCGAGCGTCCATCACGACGTCGTTATCAAACGGGTGAGGGATGGGCCACATCTCAGGTAACTGTACCGCTGCAGACATTTCGTGAAGATGCTACTGCTGCGGTTGCTGCTGACGTGGGAGAACAAACGTCATATTAATTCATGGCCCTCCATAGTTTTTTTTTTTTTTTTTTCTATTCTCTCTGTTAAGTGTTGAATGTTTATACTAATTACAAAGTGTTGGAAGTTAACTTCATTTTATATTTCACTAATTCATTTTGTCCTTTATTTATGACAGGAAATGAAATTCATGTCTTTTCGAAAGCATTGAAGAAAAAGTCTTCCTTTCTTGAAACGTTTAAATAGAAATTTGAAATCTAAATTGGCGAGATTTCTTCCGAAGTCTTTGTGTATCGTAAAATGGTATAGTGGTGCATATGAACGAATTTGTAGTAAGGAGTGCAAATGATGCTGCTCTGTATTAATGCATGGCCAGAAGATTTCAGGAATTGTAAGATCCAAGAACATACAGGTCTGTAACTTCGTTGGTAATATTTCCGTTATGTTAGTTTTTTCGTAGCATTTCCCTGAATCATTTTATAGTCACTGGGCTAGGTTAAATGTGTGGTGTGATCGAAAAACATGTTCTTGTTTCGCGAAATGCTGTAATTGTCTTATAATTTTATTGTTTTGGTTTTCACGGTTTTTGTTTCTTTTTGTTTTGCCGAACAGATCGGTCAGACCCATCTATTTTTTTCTTCCGTAGATTTTTTTTAAAAAAAATTTTTACATATCTTGCTGTAATATTTCATTGGTGACTTCATTTTTCTTTTTTTAATACTCTAAATTTTCGTCTCCACACTTTATTTCTCTTCATTTGTTATTTCCCTTCACTTTGTTATTCACCAGGATTAGATTGCTATCCATTGTTTTTAACATTATTTCATTTCGACTTGCAAGTGTATAGGTTTATTTAAAAGCACAGATCAATGCTCCTATTATATTCGCTTGTACTTTTCTCCAATTTTCTCTTGTTTTGATTGATTTGGTGTTGGATTATATCAATTTTCCGTTTTTAAAAAATTATTCGCAATAAGCTTTAAAGTAATATGCATGAACACTTCCTCCATAATTCGTTTCGTCCATAAATTCTTCCTAGAATAGTTTTTCATTGTGTTGTATTATTGTATGTATGTTAATGTATGTGTACTTCTATACGTCTATGTGTGCCTGGATGTATATTGGATAGTATTTGCGACTTAATTCTGTTTTGTCAGGATTTATTAGACTATTTATGCCGCTGGTACTAAATTGTGTTTGCATTTGGAGTTTTTAAAAGTAGTAATTGGTGTATTAGCGACATTATCTTTCAGAAATTATTTCGTTTTTCTTTGTTGCTATTGTTTTTTCGCATCACCAATCATCGGTAATGGATCTGGCTTAGTTCGCATTGATCAGTGCAGTTCTTTGCAAAAAATATGAGATAATGCGCCGTCAAGGCGTTAAAGGGATGAAGTAAATTTGAAATGAATTTATGTCCCTAAGGTATTATCTCTAGATGCTGTGTTTGTTTCTGTTCCGTTTTCTAATGTTTGCGCATTTCTGATGTCCAGAAGGGTCCCAATTTATTCACAAAGAAAACGTTGTATATGCCATTACAGTGAAACTTCAATTTCTGTTTGTTTCCTGATCTTAATTCTTGTGGGTTCATTTTTGAGTAATAAAAGTTCCTAATAAATATCTTTGTTATCATAGTAATTTCTCTGTCGGTTATGTAACAATGACGCAATGATTAAAAATTCATGCGAAACAGTACAAGAAAGGGAGTTTCATCGATGAAGTTCTTTATATTGTGGCACAGACGAACCTTGGTGAGAAAGATTTCAATGTTTGACGAAGGATTTATTCGTCTACGTCATTCGAATAAAGTCAGATATTTATCACGACTGCAGTTGATCGCTTGGTTGCAGTAGAAATGGATCGAGTAATTGGACAGAATTGCGTGGATTGAGTGACTTGAGTAACTGGAGTGAAGAACTGATTGAGTTGAAACTGATTGGGAAAAATTGAATGACCGCCAGAATCTCTTTTTTATATCGATAGTCTTGGGCTTTATAGTGGGCGGTGGTTAACAATATGTGAATTATACGAAAGGTTTGGCTATCAGAACAAAGAATAAGACAATGCTTACAATTTTAAACAATTCACAAAAGTTTTAACAGATCGGAAGATGAGGGAGAAAAGGCTTTTGTATCGAGGTATGGATAAATGATTTACCTGAGAAGTATAACAAATTTATGCTATACAAAATCGATTATATTTGTATAATAAAACAATTCGGTTTTACCGATGTTTCATAAATGCCTAAGACTGAGAGAACTCTGAAATTTTACCTTTCAGAGCGAGTACTAAAATATAAAAGATTCGTAAAAAGCTATGATTAATTATATCATGTGCCGTATCTTTACGTGCTCAGGCTTTTTGGATATGAACTAAAATGTTTTCTAGAAATCAGCTGGTGTGCATCTATTTTCAGCGGATTTAAGCAGTGTGTGCTGAACTTACGCAGGCACTTAGGGGATCAAATATTTTGGTGCAGTTTAAAGGTTTAGTAGTGCATTTGGACCAATATGACTGGAATGGATATTTTGTTCTGTTAATATTGGAAAGAATGATATCGACCATGATTGTATCATGATCCTATGAAAAATTATAATACTTGGTCAGGAATAGAATTTCGGGTTAGGGAGGAAACCTTAATTGGTTCAATATTAATTGGAATTTGCAGCACAATATTCATTTTTACGATTTTTTCAAACTAAATTCCGATTGAAAATCTAGGAAAAGCGAGAATTTGTGCTCAGATTACCTTTTTTTTTATCTCTTCTTTTCAAAATCGGATGGAAGCTCATACAATTTCTGATATGCTTAAAGCTAGGATACAAATTTTGCTGGGATGTAGAGTCAGTTTCCAAATTTTCAAGGCTTTCGAAATTTCGAGAAAAGTTTGTTGGATTTGCTATGGAATTTCATTGCTTTCTAAACTGCAATTATTATGGTAAAAATCTTATGATGAAATGTACTTCAATCTAAATTCTGCAAATTTTCATATGAAATGGAAAAATTTCCTGTTTTTCATTGGATCAGGTCAAATTAATTGAAAAGCTGTTGAAATTATATTTTACAAATAATTGGCCAAAAAATGCAATAATATAAAAGTCAATAAGCAATTTTAATCTTGAATTTTTACGGGAAATTCTGTGAGAGACATGGATGCTTTTTTCAAGAAGATGAGAATGACTGAAAGTTATAAGTTTAAAAATATTTAAGAAAGGCTTATTTATTAGTAAGCAATCGCTCTTACCTTAGCAGAATAGAACGATAAATGAAGAAATTTGTAATCACAGTCAATTTCGAATCCGAGTTTTATTGAGAGTAACATAAACAAATGGAATATTTCAAAATCAATTTAAACTTTTGCAGACGTGCACGTGTCTTTTGAATTTCTGCAAGTGAACTGGTTAGGAATGAATGAATTCAGCAAATCTACCATAACACCATTGTATTCTAGTTAACTTTATCTTATTGATTAATATCAGAATTCAATTTCATCTTAATATCAAGAAAATGAGGGATCACCTCGCAGAAAAGGCAACTGATTTCATTCAAAATAGCGGACAACATTAACCAGAGTTAAAAATACCCGTGTCCCAGTTACTTCTGATGCTACTGAATAAATATCACTGCAAAAACAGATCAGTACGAAACGATGTAACTGGCCAAAGGATTTCCTTACTATTATACATCAATCTACAATAAGATATGCAAGATAGTAGTACTTTTTAATTTATTTAGTGTGTTATTTTTTGTCTTATTAGTGTTTCAGAATAATCGGCTATATGTTGTAGTTTTTAATTCTATTTACCTTAATAATTCTGGTTTTGATGAACAAGATGTAAGACCGTAGGGTTTAGGAATAGTCAATTTTATAGCAAGAGGCGTTATGTTTAAACTAAGATTAAATCTCAGTGATAAGTTAAGCTTCAGCTTAATTCCCAGAGAGATAACGATTAACTGCAGTTTTGCTCGATGGATTTCCATACAAAATGTGAGGTCAACTATTTCCGAAGCTGATATCAGCTTTGACACCAATCTCTTTTAAGTTTCAACGTCTAAAAAATTCGGGTCCTAAACTAATCCACATAAATTTTGGGTCTTATGTTTGTTTTATAAAAATATTTAGTTAAATTTCACATAGAAACTAAGACTCTGTTATCCTTTCATATTTTCTTGTAACGGTGTTTGCTTCTGCTTATCAATACATATCAGCGGTGATTATAACAACAGTGTGTCTATCATACCTGATATATCAGCGATTAGTCTTAAACGAGGAAGATTTAAGTGCAGTGCTAGTCTTTTTTTTTATCTAGTCTTGGTGTCATACCTCAAGTAAACGTCACTTGCCGGATATACATATCTCACTAGATAAGTTCACTTCGCTAAAATACCTAGCTAACAAAGCATTTTTTTTTCAAGTGGTACGTAGTATTCCTAAAAATACTTTTTTTTTTTCGAAGTGATTTAAAAACAAAGAATTTACTTGCAATATGGATATAATTGTTAAATTTTCATTGAAAAAGTGGTAATGAAGAACAGCCGGCACGACGCCAATGCGCCGATAGTTTAAAGAATGAAATTTGCGTAACAGATTTTAGTGAATTAATCATGAACATTGGAAAGCATTTGCTTTATGAAGAATCAGTCATAGTGACGATGAGACCATATCGTTATCGTTATCGTTAATCGGAGTGTAACAAATGTACAAACGGATCGAATGCTGCTTCTTCACCTACTGCCTCGTTTCATACGATCGCAAATTACGCCATTTCAGTCATATTTCTATCACTTCTTCTGTTTGATTCTTTCATCTCTTTATATTTCTACTTTATTGTTTTCGTTATCTATGTCGCCTTCATCCCTTACTCTCACAATTCGTCGCAAGAATCGTCATGAGACATCAATGTTCGTCGCAATCCTTCCATTGTCTCTTCTTCTATGTTCTTCGATCTTTGTATTCCGCCCATTATCGATTCATTCTGGTCGCTTCTCCATACAACACTGTTTACGCTATGGCCCTCGCCTTTCTAACAGACAGACAAGAAGGCAAATAATCTTCTATGGTAAACTGGAACGATCCAGTTCGAGCCGGCTCGCAAACTGATTGCACGGTCAATAGCCATCCATTGGAGCACGAACGCACACAGACAGACACTATTGGTAGCGCATGCATAGATGATAATCGTCTTGCGACGTTCACGTAGGATGTCATGCTATGTCGTTTATTGTGTTAATTTAACGAGTAGCCGTCACGAATATCAGTGTGGGTGGGTATATACGAGAAGCACGTAGATAGGACAGCAGGGGACGACGCATTACGTGAATCTTCACGCGATGAGTTAATGGGAATGAATGTTGACGTTTCCATCTATCCACTTGCTATAAATTAAAGTTAAGATATACTTTCGTCAAGGAAGCACCTATAAAGCTCTTCTGTTAGATCCTTGTACAACGATAACTTCACCCTGCTCAACCATTCGATTTCATGATGCTCATAGCCTAATGCATCTGAGCTACGCGAGTTCATTCTACGACTACTTTTAATTTTCGCATTATATAGGTAGTTTAATAACAAAATAATTTTGATTCATCTGCTTAGTACATAAATATGCAAACTAATTTCCAATTTATCTGCTCAGTATATAAATATGCTTTTTGCTCTTTTTCTGTCCAGTTTACGGAATTTTAGTCTGGTATAATTTTGTGAAAGATTTGATCAACTGCTTTGCAGATGGGAGAAGATTTTAGCCGATGTGATTTGTGTCGCGCCAAACTTTGTGGTTTTTCGCCTCCTGCTCATTTAGCCCCTCTTACAGCATTACTCCCATGTCTTCATGCTTTCTGTCCATCTTGTAAAGTCAAATGTGAACAAGGTCTGGTATTTTGTTCTGTACAATTTTGTGCATTTTTTCAGTCACTTATTCAGAAAACATAGAAATCAAGAAAATTATTGACGTTTTAGTTTTATTATAGCATCAGTGAATCAGGAGACGTTAGTTTGCCAAGTTTGCCGCACAGAATGTCTTCGATCGCATGTACTTGATCTTCCAAATGCAAACGATTGTGCTGTAAGGTCTGTAGCCTTCATTTTTGAATCAACATGATATATTCGTTGAGTGTAGTGATTTATTTCTCCTCTAAATGTAACAACGAATTTTTATTTGTTAGTCTCTGAAATAATATTTAATAATCGGATTCTCGGACAACTTTTTTGCCTTTCCTATGAAGTCTGACTTTAATATACTGCACAAAAAATGCCGTTTCTGTCATTATATTAGAAATGATTCTATTGGAATGCTAGATTATTCTTGTTCCCAATTCCCTGCAACTTTATTTTCGAAAAAGTTCGTGTTCTGTTTCAGAAGGTGTGAATCTGCAGCATGTCCAGATAAGCATCAAGCTACAACTAAATGTATTATTTGCAATGAAGCTTTATGTGCAGATTGTAGTTTAGCACATCAACGCGTCACCGCGACATCTTCTCATTTTTTGCAAACTGTTAGTTAATATTTTTTTAAATTCATTGTCTGAAATAGGTGTTTTTCAGGACTGGTGTTTATATACTATTAATTATTGCTCTTTTTTGGAAGTTCAGAAAAAAAGGGGAAGTATTTGCTTTTTTTGAATTGTCGATGGATTTCTTTCTTTTTTTTGTTGTTTAAACTGATTCCATTTGAAGTTTTTTCTAGCTTCTTTACCTTTTTCAACGTAAGGGGAAATATCACTAAAGTCTTCGCAATCCCTCATAAACTTCAGATTTTTTTTATTAAAAGTACTAGCTTTAGCTATTTTGAAGAAATTCAAGGTTGATAAATTCAAGTTTTTTCATTTGAATTCTTCATCTATATCATTTTCAGTTGTGCCCCGTGACTCCGAAGTGTGTCCGTTGTCGTCTCCACAGCAATATGAAAATTGTATCGTTGTGTCAGTGTGGATCGGTAAGCGTTTTTAGTTTGATAGTTTTATTTTTGCCAATGAGAAGTAAGGAAATACATTATTGCTTATAAGTTATTATGTAGTCTCTTTGTTAATAGCTTTACGCGATTTTATGGTATCTAAAATATACTTTGCAGTATGTGTGTATGACGTGCGTCGCTAGTAGGCTGCATGAGGGTCCTTCACACATGATAACACCCTTATCTAATCTACCAAATGCTCATGTCGATGAAAATAAAATTATGTCTTCAACAGTACGAGAAACAACACACATCGATTGCAGGTCTGAATAATGGTTTTTAAATCGGTAATTAATAAATTTTCTGAAAATCGACTTGTCAATTTTTGTAGTATTTTTACATTTATCATCTTTTGTTTTAGTATTTCTTCTCAAGCTACAAAGTTGGGCTAAGGTTTGATGCGATATATTTTAATAACTCAGCCAAATTATAAAAATGGCTTTTCAGTTTATCAATGATACAAGTGCGCAAGAATGCCTTGAGTGAACGTGTTGCTAATTTAAAGAAGGAAGTTGGGAACCAAGTTGTGCATATTTGTCAAGCGGTAATTTTTTGTATTATGTCATATTTTCTTTTACGTCATTTTTTGATTGGTAGAAGCCGTAAAAGATTATCGCTTATCACTGTGCGCTTTAAGCAAATTTGGAAGTTTGTATAAGAAAATTGTTTGTTTAGGAATTTCTTTAAAATTTGTTATATGATTTTTTTTTTGAAGTAGAAGCAAAGGGAGCACTAGGATTTAGATGAAGTTTGAAAAGGGATAAGTCTTACTTTCGACATAAATGCGAAGAGGTTCATTGCATTTTTTTTTTTTACTTCTAAGCTCTTATGTTCTGCTCCTGTAAATTTTATTGTTTTCTGCAGGTGATGAGAAGGGGAAATGATTTATTGCGAGCATTGGATGCGGTTCAGTTTTATAAAGGACAAGAATATGACAAACTTCGTAATGAGCTACTCTGGCAAAAACGACGATTTAGTAGAGTAAGTGTAATTTTGTTTTGAAGAAGTGTGCTGCAGTGGCATGACATACCATTGTAGAACTATCCTGACCTTAGTTCTTCAATCTGTTCTCTATAATAATGCTACTACTACTACTATTATTAAATAATAACAATACTTATATAGTGTATGAATTTCTAAAATTATCGCAAACTTCTGAGTTTGCGACAGTTTTAGAAATTCATACATTGGATATCGAGTAGATCAACTCATATGTTGCAGATCAACTCATGTATTGAATTGATTATAGATTAACTCATATGCTTCACGCATCAAAGATTTCGAAGATCTCACAACTCTTATGATCATGCGGCAGTTTTTGGAGAACTGTATTATAGTTATCAAATCAAAAAAAGTTAGCAGTGAGGTTTGAAGTTTGAGATTTTTTTTTCAGTTTTGTATGTTTTTTAAAAGCGAACTTTATATAAGTTGCTGGTCAAATTTATTTTATAAATTCTCAAAAATTGTTTCAGAGAAGCTTGAATGGCCTGCAGCGTCCAGCTACGGTACAGTTTAAACCCGATACAGAACATGTTCTAGCAAATATCAGTCAATGGGGCCGAATTTTTGCTGAAGTCGATGATTTAGGAACACTGAAGACTGTTAGTAGTTTATTTAACGTTCTTTCTATAAAAAGTAGAGTATTAGAAGTTGTTTCCTTGAATATTTTTTCAATGTAATATGTGGATCTCTTCTTGCTGCACAAGTAATTAGCATAACTGTTTGAACAGACTTCCCTATGATTGCTTGCTTAGTTGTATTTTCCATCATTTTAGCAGTTGTTTAGGTGGAAGTTACACCAACTCCTCTTTCTTCAAATCCTATAGATGTTCCTTTATTCGATACCGCGACAAATAGATCGAGAGGATCTTGTTTACCGACAAATATCTACACACAACGCTCATCCGTTAATGGATCAGTTGGGCCGAGCAACTCAAATCCCATCACCTTGAGACCACCAGTACCACAGGAGCATTCCCGGCTTTTGCAGCAACAGCAATTTCATGTCCAGGAGGTTGTTTTTTATTCTCCATATAGAATGGTTCATACAAATAAAGCTCTTTCTTAGATTTAGAAAACATCACATTGACAAGTCTTAAATCTTACTATTAATTTGGCTTACATTATCCGAACATTCATTCACTTATCAGTGGTTCTCGGTAAAGAAGCATTAAATTGTATCTTATAGCTGGCAGCAAGACAAATGCAAAATGCACGAAGACAAGGATTTTCGCAATCTCAGTTTCTCAGTTCTTTGTTGACTGAAGGTCCTCAACGACCAGGATCTATTCAAGTGCCAGGTCCACGATATGCATTTCCATATGCTTGTGAGTTATATTCCAATTCTTTCACTTGTTTTAATGGCGGAACGATATCAGTTGTTTGAAAGATATAGAGAAGGGGAGATAACTGTTCGAGAAATGTGATATACTTGATAATTACAAAAAAGCTGTTATGGCTGATTTTCATATAGTTTTGGAAAAAACTGATGAATAAGAAAGATCAGGGAAGCAGACCTAGCTTTCAGGAAGGATGAATATGCAAATAGCATTTTACTGAATTAGGATACTAGCCTGTAAGATCTCGTATTTTCGAAGCAGATTTGAGATTTTATCAGTGAGTAAGTATGTGAGTTTTATCTTTCGTTTTATTATATGGGTTAAGTGCAATTAAAATCTGATTTATAGCTGGAATAGCTACGACCGAGCGACCCTGTGTTTCTCCATATACCCTTCCTGCTGGACAGATGCTCCCATATGCTTCTCAGCGAATGTTTTTGCCAAGTTCCATGCCAGCTCAGCAACCATCAACATCAAATTTAGTCGAAACATATAACAGCAAGTTTTTTTTTTTTTTTTCTTACAAATATAAGCATATATTGCTTGCTTTTAAATAGTTTTAAGGCATTCTTTGCAAAATTCAGCAGAATTTTGCAATTTTGCAATGCTTAAACGCTTTTGTAGTTAACGTTATGTTATTTATCATTTTCCTGTTTTGCCAGATATATATCTATAAATATAACAGTTACTTTTTGAAAGAATCTTCAAACATTTGGTCGTTCGCTGTATAAAGCCAGTTTCAAATGCAAATTTGAAAATTATGAAGGAACGGTATAGTTCATTTGTTCAGATATATGCGATATATAAATTTTACGAAATTGTTTTGTTTGGAGAACTAATTACATTGTAGGTATTCACAGAGCTCCGAATGTTCAATTAACCAGTTTACGGTCAGGAAGCAGCTTGTCTGGAACTCTTTTCGCTTCAGGAATTCATACAAATTCGGCTGTTAGGCGATCGGGAGAATCATTGTATTGTTCATTTGCTAAAATATGAAACGAATTTTTTTTTTCTTGGTTTGGATTGTAGGAAATTCGAAATCCGTTTTTTATTTTTACTTCAACCTTCAAGTGATTGCTTTAGAATTATTCTTCTAGTTTAACTGATAATAGTTTTTTCTCAAAATAAGGATTATGGAGGTTCCGGTTCGCTGAGCGACTTTTCCGTCCCTGTTTCTTGAACCGTCAGTCATATTTATATATGTTATTGATAAGGCTAATTGCGATATTTTTTTATAGAATACAGACTAGTCGGATTGGCATGGTTAATTCCTTACCGGTCTCAAGCTCAGATTTGCTTTCCACATTCTCTGCTACTACACTGTCTATATCATCATCCAGTGCAAGCAATGCAGATGATGCACAATCTACAAACAGTTCTAACACTCCTATTTTGTGCAGCCAAAATGTTGACACATCTGCAACTAATGATAGATCTGATGTATGCTTTAACTTACCGGCCTCAAATTTCGGTGTAATATCTTCGGCTCAACAAAAGTGTGCTCCTGTCAGTTCTGGAACGTCATCGGGTACATGGTAAGCTATTGATGTGTTTCTGTAGCGGTATTTGATATAAAGTGTACTATCTTATTTTTGGGAAGATATTTTAATGAATATATTATCACATTTTATTTTGATTAGTTTTTAAAAATTATGAGATTTTATTCTTAATTTCAGTGTTAGCTCACCACCACCAAAAGACCCCGAACCAGCTCCGCTGAAAAAAACGGTCAGTATCAAAAAATGTAATAATGATGAAGTGGTAAAAATATCAAATATATCAAAAACCCAGTTAGATCAGAGCAAGCAATCGGACCGAGAACAACTGAGAACTGGCACTGAGCAGCAGTTTCAAGGTCTGTTTTTAGTTTCTGTTACTGTAGGTTCAATTTTTTTTACTGATCTATTTTAATTACCCTCTTCTTGACTGTACCTGCAGCACCATACTATTTACCCTTTCAAAACGTGTTGACATTGCTACTTTTCTTGTCTCATGAGGACAATAACTCTGAGAACGCTAAATTTCTTTAATATCTTACTATAAGATTGTTTTGCTAACCGATCGGCTTTCATTCTCCATTGATTTGCGCTTGAAATAAATTTTCGTTTTGTTGCTCAAGAAAAATATTTCATTTAGCAAATGATTCGGCAGATAATGATGAGTCAAGATGGGATGATTATTGCTATGTATGCCAGCAAGGTTGTGATGAAAAAACTGGTTCTCTTGGTTGTTGTGCGCGTTGTCCACGAGTTTTTCACAATATTTGTCATATTCCGGCTATAAAAGAACAGATGGAGAATTTACCGTATGTTTTTATGTTTTTTTCTTTTTTTTTAGAAGTGTTTAGTGATGTTGACTTTCATCTCATGCATTATTTGATGCTAATTTTACGTTTCAATGAGCTATAGTTAATACTATAAAGTTTTTTTTTTTTTTTCCCCACATTAATGGTATAATCAGAAGAGTGATCGCTATCAAACAATAGTACTCATGTATGTTAAATAGAAATTTGGTAAAGTAAGCGAATCAGTACTTGGTGTTTCGATCCCGACTATTCCTACTCATGACTGATTCAAGTTATATTTGATTACCTAAATAAATTGAAATGATAATTGTAGGGATGAATGGGCATGTTCATTATGTGCTGAGGCAGAACCATTACACGAAAATTCGGGTACAATTGGACAACGGGAGAGATTGGTAAATGTTTGGATTTGATCGAGTATAAATGATGTGTGCGTCGTCTTTTTCTAATGCCCATGGCAAACCAGTGAAAAATTTTTATTTTTTCGGGATCGCGTATTTAAAATGGTGATAAGCATCAATTTTAGCTCTGCTCAAAGATTTTACTAAGTTGCTACGAAAAACATTTGGATGTGGAACCATTTTGTCACCCTGTACCACGAACTGTCGTTAGTTATCATGTAATCATCAAACAGCCCATGGATTTTTCAACTATTGCGCGACGCTTGAAAGAAAAATCGAAAGATGCATTCACGAACATTGCGCAGTTTATCCAGTGCATGAACTTAGTTTTCGAAAACTGCTCGACCTTCAATGCAGTAAATGTTTTTCTGATGCTTTAATCTTATAAGTACATAAACTGGCTATGTTAATTAGAGGAGCTCGGCATGTCATTGCTACGTTACAGATTCAGTAAATGCTTCTCTGTAGAAAATTTGAGCTATTCTTTCCGTGTTAATTTGGTTATCAGACTTTTTTTTTTTTTTTTTTGTTAATTATGTTAAACTAAAGACTTACATTTTAGGAGTCTGTCTACGTTGAGTTCTTTTTTCTTGCAGTAGTGTGAAAAAAAAGAAAAAAAAAAAAACCTCTTAAAATAGTTCATTCCGCCTCCAGTCCTTAATTTGTTTTACATGCTGTATGTTTGGACCTGAAAATCCGGAATATTAAATTCGTGAGTTATTCTGTTACGTATGGGAGCCCAAGCATATAGGAAGACTTGCTGTTATGGAATCCTGTATATTTTATTTCAGTCTTTCAGCTTTAGCTACACTTTCAGCCAGGTGATGAAGTTGCGAAGGCGGGACGTTCTGTTTATCAAATATATAGTAGAGCAGTAAAGGAGTATCTTCCATGCATGAAAAGTCAAGTGTGGTTATATGTGAATAGATATTCAGAAAATCGTCATACGGGTTTAATGCAAAAAGAGCAGGTAGATATATTTATATGTTCCATTGTTATTCGGAATACTAGAATGTGCTTGGTATTTAAAAGATTCTGTAACTGATCTCTCCATTTCTTATTGAATACCCTATGTGTTCCGGAGGGAGAATGAACCGTATGCGGTACTTTTTTGCATATCCTTTTCTTAATCTTAATCTATCCCTTCCCTATATTTTGTCCAATGGTTGAGTTTTCTTTGTCTGAACAAGTTTGTTCAACTTTGTCATATATATTATATTGTCTAGGAGAAGAAAGGAGTGCCATTTGCTCATGAGTACAAGTCGTAAACTCTTTTAGAGTAGAAATCTCTTTTGAAGTTCATTTGACTTGTATTTTATGACACCATCAATAATTAGCCTTTCACACATATAGATGACTTTAAATTATCTTTCTTAAGTGTATTTTGGTGTGCTAGATAAGCTGTCGAAGTAGCAATGGAACTGCGGAAATTTATAGAAGCATTTAATTTAGTTTCAGTAGGAAAAGGAATGTAATCGTTATACATAACTTGAAGCAAGTCTACTTGGGATGTAATCGTTCTGGAAATTTTTGATTGTAAATTATCATAACAAAGGTTTCTGTTTTTGTTTTACGCTATTATTTAGAAAATTATGTTTTTTGTTCAAGCGGCGAAATATTGCAGAATGCCCAAGCCTCATCTTCCATTATACGGGTGCATGAAACATCTGCAGAGCCTGTCACTAAGAAGCCCAGAAAGGAAGTTAAAAGCGAATTTAGTGAAACTGCTTAGAATTTCACTTGAAATTTGTTCATTTTTTGCTGAAGTTTGTATATACCTCTTACTGCAATTTCCTGTTGTGTTGGTTGTTGAGATCATGCTGTGGTCAAATAGACAGTGACAAACCATAATAAATCGATTATTAAAGAAGTAAATGTCTGGCATAACTTTCTTCAAATGATGAAATTTAGCTACTGAATTTTGATAGCTGTTTAACAGTCTTCTGGCTTTCAAATACTGAAAATAATTCCCATTAAATACAAAGCACTCCTTTTACCTATTACTTCCATTTGCGACTTCGATCACAGCTTGACGGAACACTATAGTTCAAAGTATGATGCTTTATTTTTTGCTCAGGTGCTGTAATATATACAGTAACTTTTTTTTTTTTTTTTTTTTTTTTTTTTTTTTTGAATTCTCAGTGACGCGTAGGGTGGTACAAGATTTTTCAGCGGAGAAAGCCGTTCTGAATGAATTTGTGGCGACTGGAAATTTTTAAGCTAGGCGTTAAACGTAATTGGACTTAGCAAGTTTAATGAATCTAGGTGTAATTAATTCCTAAATATAACAGATGTTTATTTAATTCAGTTATTTTCGGAATACCTTCCGTACTGAAATTGTCCCGTAAATAAAAACTTGTTATGAGACTCATTTTCCACAAATAACCCCAGTATTCATCAAATTTCAAATGGAATTCTGTAACTTGCAGTTCTAAAGCATAGTTCCGGAAATATGAAAATTTGTTTTCTCGAAGCATAAGGTTTTTGCTGAACTCCTTGCTCTCGTCGTCTTGCTTTTTGGCATTTTTATGTGGAATGCTGGTAGCATACATAATTATATCTTACAAGGAACTATACATATACGCTTGCTAAATTCAAAAAAATTGACTTGACGGGTAAATAGTGGTGAGCCGTCAGTAAATAAGCTAACAAATAATTTAATTAAGTACTCATACAAGGAGGTACTCAGGAGTGCTATAAAGAAACATCAACAAATGAATGTTCATCGTAATTTATAAACTAAGATAAAAAGTGAAACACATTTGGTCACTGGCACGGAAGGCTGTGTCGATGAGATTCATGCCTATGAAGTTTATTATTTCAGTTGAAAGATGTTTAATTACTGACTAGTAGTTTTTCTGATAGAAAAATTGATTGTGAGAAGCGAAATGAGATTTAATCAAAATCATATTTGATCTAACTTAAATGAAACCGTTTACAACAGTAATAATGGCATCATCATTGGCATTATTTCAATTAGAAATGTTAGTGAGTGATGTGGTGAATGAACGTGCAGAGACACGTTCATAGTGACTATCCAGAAATGCACCACTTGACACACCACGTCGTAACTGTCGTACAACATCTTCCATCATTTCTGTTAATTCGAAGAATGTCGGTCGACGGTTCGGATCTTCCATCCAGCATCGTCGCATGACATGATAATATCTGAAACATACACAGATCACTTTTTTCCGTATATTTGCAAAATTCTGGAAGTTGATTTACTTTAGGAAATGATCAGAGCAAATTTTTAAACTGCCGTTATTTTAGTTATATTTTTTTATCCTCAAGAATACAAATAGTCATTAAAAGTTGCAGCAATTAAAATGAATTATTACTCGAGCTGTTAAAACAAAAGATATGAATTTAACTAACAGAAATTGATTAGAAAATGGCAATTTAAATAAAAAGTACAAGTTATCAGGACATCCTTTCGGTTTCATCAAACGATGGCCACTCTTTAGTAAACGGAGGATATCGGTAAATTCAAGATCTGCATAAGGAATTAAACCACGCGTAGCTAATTCCCATAGCACAATTCCATATGCCCAAACATCTGCTTTGAATGTGTACTGCAATATATCTCATTGATTGATTAATCATTAAAAATTATTGTGCACGGAATAACAGTTCTTGCTTGACTATGGAAGGCAGCTTTTTTACACTGTTAAAAACAAAAAAAAAAAAAAAAAAAATTCAGTTTCATCTTGGAATTGATTGAGGTCGTGCCAAACAGTACGCCAAATGAATCCGTAATACATCTCGAATCAAATCAAAATCGACAATTTTAACAAGTTACGCATCTAGCCTTCAATGATTCGAAATGCAGCAAAAATCTAGTGACATTTTTTAGGTTGTGATAGACTTAACGATGCCGAAAATAATAATCAATTGATGAAATATCAAACAAATTCATATAGCTTAGTATAGATGTCTAGAAATAACTTCTAAATATTGTGCTAATTCACGCAGAACATTAGGAATATCTTGATTGTCTGTCATATCGTTGTAAATAGATGCTGCATCTGTTGGTGTTAAATTTGAGATATGGTTAAATGCGCTTTCGAAATTTGCTAAATACTTCCAACTTGAGCCTATTTCCTCTAATAACTTTGTATCTTTTTTGGAAAATAATACTTTATAAAACTTATTGCCTGCGATTGTAGATTGCTTTGGCTATCAATATTATATAATGAGTACAATATGATAATAACTAGAAATGGTATTAATGTAAGTAAAAGGATGTATTTCTTCATCGTAGTACTCTTAGTAAATGTATATTTATATATTAATGCTTTTGATTTGCAAAAACATAGTGATTGATAGTTCATTGTCAAATGGTGCAACCATTAAAATTAATGGGATGGGGAATCAGGTTCCTTACAAAGCCTTAGTATTTCTGATTATTTTGATAATGAAAAATTACTACAAGTTTCAAATTTTCTACAGTATATTATGAAAAGATATTAGCTTATGTTCTCACAAAAAAAAAAAAGTTTTTCTAAAAGTAGAAAAGAAATGAACTGCCTGAAATGAATAAATAGAGAAACCTGTTGTTCTTCAAGCGATTCAATGGGCATCCATCGAATGGGAATTCCACGATCTTTATGAATGGCCTGATACATTCCACATCGTGATACGTCTCGACTCAAACCAAAATCGGCAATTTTAACAACAAGATACGCATCTAGCCTTCAATGATGTAAAATAAATAGAAAGTTTAACTACATTTTTCAAGTTATGATAGACTTAACGATACTGAAACATGGATCATTTGATTTGATGAAGATCCTACAAATTTCAAGAAACACAAGAAAATTTTTTGACGAACATGCAATTTCGTGCCGCAAGATCTCGATGAATAAACTGTTTATCATGCAAGTAAGTCATTCCTTTTGAAATTTGAATACCAAAGTCGAGGAGATTGCCAAATGTGAGTCTCTGTATGTAAATTAAAGAAAGTATTAAAGCAAGGATGAAAACTGCATAGAAAATGAATATTAGATTTAACTGAAATATCTAAAGCAATAAAATGAGAAAGGCAGCTTTAATGGATGATCAACTGTGTTGTGATCAGCTTGTGAGAAAAAAATAATTTACCTAATTTATGAAAATTTCAAATTTTGTTAAATCCAAAACGAAATAAGAGAGTACGTTTTCTGGATTGATGATATAATGTCGTAAATCTCCTTGAGCCATGAAATCAGTAACAATGACGGGATAATTATTGATGCTTAAGGAAATACCAATAAGTCGAGCAACATTTGGATGATCAAAATTAGCCATGATTAAGCCTTCTTGTAAAAACTCGCTAATGCCAGTTATGACACCATCACTTTGTGAATCGATTGTTTTACATGCTACATCGATTAGTTGACCATCGCCACTTCGATATACTGCCCGGTAGACAACACCGAAATTTCCTGGAATATAATTCACTACTTATAACAATACAGATTAGTTCAGTTCAAGTATCGTCGCAATTGCCGATAAGTGGTAATCGTTAACAAAAAGACATTAGGTAAATCAACATTACCTTTTCCAATTTCGTCACCCAATTCCAGATCATTCACAGATATTTGCAATTTCGGATCGATTTCCAGAAACAAATTTTCATACGGATTAAATGTTTTTATTTCGTCACCTTTTCTTTTAAGGCCACTAAACGGATTATTGTTCACTAAAAAGAATTATAAAATACGCATTTAAATGTAATCCAAATGGATAAAAAGTGAAAATCAAAGAAGAAATAGATAACATCAAATGACAGAAAATTACTTCAAATAGCAAAAGTGAACTAACCGAACGGGGCATGGCTTGTATCAAGTGATATTTGTGAGCCACTTTTACCGCATTCTTTCATTCGTTTTCGTTTGTGCTGTAAGGAGAGAATCGACAACACTTAATTCATGCGTGCAGCATTGTAAGCATCTTCCTGGATATGTCATGCTAGACAATGTGAAGATGAAATTTCGAATGAAAAATACAATTTTCCATTTCTTATAATAATTCAAGGCTAACTTTATGGAATTGACGAAGAAGGCATAAGATCAGCACGATCAGGAATGTAAGTATAATCACGGCAAATATTGTTGCAACGGCTCTGCTATGCCTTAAAATCAGTGTGAACGATCAGTTTACATACAGCCAATTTTTAATTTCAATAGAAAAGTGTTGACTGTCCTCAACATTTAGCACCTAACATACTATTAGCCTTCTTCACATCCACAATATTATGCGGAAATAAAATTTTGTTATAATGAATTTATACCAAATAACAAAAATTGTTCCAAAATTCCGAAAATTTCGAATTAAATAATTAATTCTGCAATGAGTAGATCTAATGAAAATTTAAAGATTCAATTCAAAAATTACTTTGAATGTGAGTGAGTGCTTGCCAAAATGATGTTTGTGATGTGGGAATCGCGTTTTTTCGGCAATTCAAAAGTGATGTTAAATCGACCAAGCGATCCAAGCTTTCCTTCTAGACAAAAACTGCAGTTTTCCATAGCGTCACTTGGCACATTCACAGTACAAGATAGTCTAAAATCCTATCAACGTACTGATCCTACCATCCTTTTCCATTATTTATTATAGCGAAATTCTGCTTGGAAGATCAAGAACATGCGACAGAATAATTTTTCTGGCATTAGCTACTAGAAATATAGCCAAACATATTTCGATATTTCCTTCGCATATCTCGTTTACTTACGAAAAAGCATAAATAAAGTATGAAGTTTGTCAGTTTGATAATTTTTATTCGCATAACTAACTTTCCTGATCCGAAATGTGAAATGGTACAATTCTGATTGCACACTTTAGCAATAATATCATGTAATCTATCGAATTTCCTGCCATATACTTCAAACGAGGTGTAGTTCAAGGAATTTGAAGACGGAATGTTTACCTTAAATATTTGTGTGCTGTTTAGAGATATATTCGTTCTATTATTTGAATTTTGCTGGCGAATCAAAACATTTCAGTTTGAAACTTTTTTAGGCATTTTTGGTCGTTTTTTCGATTAAATTTTACAAAAGTTGTACCAAAACAAGATGCAAACAAATTGGAAAGCTAATTACCATAACAAACAAAGGTGTCGCTAATTTGGATTCAAATTAATCTTAATTTATTAAAATTTAACAAACAGAAGTTTAACTTCTGATGATAGGATTGATTTCAAATTGTATTATGTTGTAATGCAGTCGCATCACATTAAGAACTTTCTTCTTTATTCGTATGGCAATTTTTCTTTAAACAATGTTGGATAAGTTATTTTTCAGACGTTAAAATCAAAATTTAACAAGAGATTTGTTCTGAAAGCAGCAGGAGTACACTGTCCATAAAAATAATTATTGATGTACAGAGAATAATAACTTACATGCTCAATAAATGGAGCACAGAAGCTGTCAACGGTGTAGAATGGACAATCGATGCCCTTTGACCGCGAAAATGCATAACCAGAACCATTGTTCATAGCACACCAAAGGCACTGTAGCGGATCGGACCAGTTGGACTGTTCCAGCGAATCACAGCTGTCGTAAAAATTGGAACATGAGAGTTCTATATAGCTTAGCTAAAAACGAAAAATTGATTCTTTAAGAACTATAATGAGTTCATTTTAAAAATTTTCCGTGTGAATTTTTTGAAATTTAAAAATCAAACTTAAAAAAAATATAATGTTCGAGCAGACAAAAAAGTCTTTTATGAATTAGAACATGAGATCTGAAAAAATCACGAACATCATTATCCTGAACAAAGTAAATCCGATTGCGTGATAAATCCGCGGCGACGCGGAATTGAAGAGTACGAGATTGTTCAGGCAACTGAGATTGCTGCAATTGCAGCGACCATAGAAGTGATGAAGCCATTTGATGTGTTTGATGCGACACCTAAATTTGTACAGAATTTGAAAAAAAAAAAAAAAACCTCCAAGATCTTCCATTTTTTAAAAAAATAAAACATCGCCTGTCAATACTCATAGAATTTTCCTACCGATTTTTACAGTACATTTTTTTTTCAAATTACTACAGCAACATTATTTTAAAATAAATAGATCACCCGATTTAAAATGGCGTCAGAATGAACGGTAAATAATGCGCCATCTCCATGCAAGCGTTTTATAGACAAAATATTTTTGCCGGAACCCGGTAAACTATAATATAGACAGATCATTATTATAAAGTTTTGTGAACAACAAAGCTATCAGAAATTATTAGAAATTAATGCGATCAAATATTATAGTTTAAGCAAATGAGTTTTAAAAATAATGTAATGCTATCAATTTTCATTGTTTTCAGATAAATTTTTTCGCACCATTTGAGTTCAGTACGAAAATCGGAATATTATTTGTCTTTCGAATGAAAAAAATTAAATGTTGTAATTAAATATTGTTAAAAGCAAAGTTTAAGATTTCGTGTTTTTTTGGATAATGCTTAAAGCTTTCATTACAATAATACTTGGAAACATTTATATATTTACTTGATGACGAAATTTTATATATAAATATCAGTGGAATAGAAATTCGGACATTTTTGCTATCCCATATAAATAATGTTTATTGCGATTAATACAAGAAGTTCGCAAAAAAGCGATCAGAATCCGCTCTGTACTGTTAACTAATTTCTCAATTTAGTTAACTTAGTCTCGCTCTTCAGTAGTACAAGCTAGTTTTTTTTTCTTTTTTTTTTTTCAGTTTTCTATCTTTTGTTGTCATCTCTCCTACTTTCTAAAGCAGACATCAGAATTCATTTTAGATGGATTCAAAACAGAAACTTTAAGGATTAAAAAAATTTTTAGATGATAGCTTACACCGCTATTAATTGTCCTGCAAATGCATGGAACTGTTCTAACCATCCGTAACGATATGCAAACGATGGGAAAAATTCCAAATCACAATTATGCAACGGTTCTTTTATATAGTTCTGCAATATAAATGTTAAAATGCTATATTCAATATTCAAATAACTTCGAGAATTGCACTTTTCATGTTTAACAAAATTCGAGAGGAGAAAAATTTTTCAATGTTTTTCTGAAATCATCCAAGCAGTTATTGCTGCACCGAGAAGGAAACTGAAATTTACAGCAGTTTTAAAAATAAGCGGACTCACACCACCAAATTTCGAACAAGTTCGCATAGTATGTCCATCACCAAATCGTGAAAATATGAAGCAATATGGAGGCAATTCATTCAAATTTTGAACTTTCTGACATTCCTTAAATTCTGGTCATATTAAAACTAAACTACTGAAAATTTAACCAAAGATAAAATAAACTGAATGTTATGCTTTTTTTTTTTTTAAAGTTAAGAAACTGGCTATATTTTTTCTTCAGGTTGTTGATATTTAGCCATGTCCGGTTTAAAGCAGTTACTAAGATTTCTTGTCTTCGAACACTAATTTTCCAATAAATTCTTCGAATTTAAGCTAAATGAACCGGTAGTGCAATTATATGGCCGCCAATGGAGATATGAAAAAATGGGATACGGACAACTATTTTTGTCAAAAACTATGAGAAAATAAAAGCTTATGCAAAAAGTTTCTTCCCACTATTAGGAAAATGAAAGTAAGCTAAATTATATTTCAAAACTATAAGAAATGAACAAAATCAACTTGCCTTAAATGATGACTTATAGGAAATGTTTTGACAATTATTCCATATTTGATTGAACGCATTATCAACAAGATCCATATTATACTTACATGCAACATTCTCATTTTTTTCAATAGTTTGGAAGACAACAATCAATTCATCACTATCACGATCGTACTCAGCTGCCAAAGAAACAACATTCGTCCGGAAACCTAAAACATTCCTTAAATTCGATTTTGTGCGTGAAAAGCTATAGAAGCGTGAAAAAAAAAACACCGAAATTTGAAAAAAATTAATAAGAAACAACCATTCGTGCTTCATTTAAATTCAGCAACCATGGATAAGTTTTTAAAATTATATGAAGAAAAAACTATGAAGTTATCTTCGTAGAACGTTTTTTAACAATTTTTTTCTGGAAAAGAATTTATAGTACTAGTCCTTAGAATTACAAATCACAAAAGTCACTTTTAATAAGCACAATTAATCATCATTAAAAAACTTTCAGATAAATTACTGATTTAAATAACAATTGAATAAATTTACTGAAATTTCCACAAATAAGTGCCATATCCATACGAGATTCCAGCTTTTCTGTACGATCCTTGTCACATATTCGAGTTATTCGAACTGACATAACAATCAGTTCTTCGATCTTGGCATTAATGTAAGGTTCATAAGGTCGTCGTGCTGATCCCACAAAGAAAGTGTAACCACGACGATTGAATGCAGTTGCTAAACTATGCTCTTCAATGATTCGTACATCCTCTGCTGATTGTAGTGATACTAATTTATTGCCCCTATAGAAAAAATCACTATTAATTGTAGAATTATGTCGGAGAAATCCTTCACTTCTTTTGTACTTCTCGATGCTGATATATCATAAATTTGGATAGAAAAATGATTTACTTGCTGATTGTATAATATGATGGAAATCTTAGGATGGCAGCATGGTTAGCATGCTTATTTACGATGCGTATATTAATATTCTGACTAGAATCCTTCACTGCTGTTGCATACAACAATTCTTCAGTTTTTTCTCCATTCAATGTTAGCAAATATTCCACGCATGGTTTTTCTGGAGAAATCAACATGCATAATCTAAAATATGATTACAAATGTTTTCCCGAAAATTTTTTCAATATCTGTCAATGTGGAAAACTTACATCTTCGTTGAATGCTTCATGTTGCAAATTTAGCAGGAAATAAATGATGAGAAATTGAAATATATAAAATATATAGATTTCGAACATGTTTTATGTCAAAAATAGACGAACCTGCACGTTAAAGCGTCGCAAAAAAGCAACATTTCATGATCAATAAATTTAAATTCCAATAATTCTCCTCGAATTGATTTCAGCAATTGTATACGGTGCACATTCTCGATCCTCACAGAGGATGAAATATCATATACAATGATGATATTATCCAAAGCAGTTGCAAGAAACTTTTCGTATATTGTAATACCGTATACTGTAGTAAAACTTGGATATCGTATCCTTATGGCCTTACTCGATTTATTATTACTGGTTGAGAATAGGCCATTATCAGTGAATGGATTTTTGTAGTCAGTGTAGGTTACATCAAGAGCAGAATGAAAGACGGAACCACAGATTAAAATTATTAATGTTATTAGATGCAATGCCCAGGGAATATGCATTCATGAAGAATTCATCTAAAGTGACTTCGTTCAGCTTATTCTACCAGTTACATCGATTCTTTCAATCTCTGAATATTTGAATTTATGATGTGAATTACTTTCTCGATGATAATTCAAAAAAAAAAAAAAAGACATTTACGTTACAATAGTTGAAACACAGAAGATTTTTTAAATGTAAAAAATTATGATTTTAAATGTAAAAAATTTATATTATCAGTGACAAAAAATGTAAACATGAAGATATTGGAATATTTGTATATACGACATTATTCATTCAAAGTTCGATTTTTCCAGATCTTGCATGTGAATTTTGAATTCTATCCACTGATGGATGGAATGTATACTAAGGAGTTCAACTGGAAAAGATTCAGAAGAAAAGAATTATAACATTATGATGACGATTGTGTTTTGGGAAAGGTGATGTTTGAAACTAATTGTAAAATTTGAATACAACAGATCAGTTGAAATGGAAAAATATGATAAACGACAAATTACTGAGTTATTCATGAGTGAATTGAAATTTAAAGTGACGAAAAATATCTTTTCACTAATGTAAATGCAATATTCTACATTTAAAATATCGCACCTACTACTACTCATTTCTGAAAATTCGAGAAATTAAATTTTTTAGCAGATTTGCTAAAATGTGTTACAGAGATAATCAATTGACGTATGTAATACGTAAGATGTATTTCAGAAAGTGAAGAAAAATTAACAAAAAGATGTTAGTTTAAACTTGAGTGTTGAAATGTTACAGTTACAAATCACAGTGATATTTTGACCGAATTCTAAATGGCTTGAGAAATTTTATAAGTAAAGGTACTTAGTTTTTATATAGCCTCTTACACTATTTAGGTCATAGGAGAATTCTATTTTAAAATGCTTATCAAATAATTTACTAGCAATTATTGCCAAGTAAACTGCATAAATATATCATCCAGATTCTCCGGGAAACTAAATCCTAAATTCCTATCACTTTCGAAATTCCAAAAATACAAAAAAAAAAAAAAAAAAAAAATAAGCGCAATTTTCAGTCACAGTTCTTTTTTTTTTTTGCATTTCAGCTTTAGATGTCACTATTAAGCTTATTTGCTTTCCTCAATGAATGATAAGATGAAAGAATTTCGAAAAGACAAATTTGGTGTATAGTAAATAGGAATTAAAATATGAAAATCGAAAGAACGATTAAGATACAACGCTCGACATTAATTATGATAAAGTGAGTTTTCATCCAACGGGTGCGTTGTACTAGTGCAACAACGGTAGTGAACGTCCCGCAACCAATCGAATACACACCAACCACCAACACCAACTCGTCGACACCAATATCAACACCAACAAACTCGATCACCAATACCGACACCGACACTCCCACCGTCACGCATACATACAGCACCACTCAGTGTGCTTCAGATGTTTGTTGGCTGACCAAATGACCTTTTGTGTCATCTGATGACAATAATCGTAGCATATAGAGAAGCAAATTGACTTGTGCTATCGAACAATTAAATTCATTTATAAAAAAAAAATTCACGCATTATCTAATCAAAATTTCAAACTTTCACATGAAGGAGGTCTATATTTTATATTTTCTCCATGTTATTTCATTTTTTTGTCGAAATTCACAATATTTAGACATAATGGATAGCAACTTGAGAAACCGCTCTGTTCATCTCAAGCCAATCATGAAACAAAAAAAAAATCATGACCCACAAATTTCCTCATTTCTACTTATAGGTTGATTAATTCGAAACATGATTAATTAGTCTTAATTGAACTGCAAATTTAGAATAATGTCACATAAACTTCCTCATCTCCGATTTCCAGCCTAAGAAATGATAAATTTAATAGATAAAAAAAAAAACGACTGGTTCAGTTTGAAAAAACTGTTTGATTAAAAGGAAATGATTTCATTTTTGGAAGAAATTGTGGTAATGTAAATATATAAATGTGTGTGTGCATGTGTATTATGTGTATTATATATTGTGTGTGTGTGCGTTTGTTTCAAGGTAGAATATGTCACATGCCTTTCCCAGTTTTACATTTTGTAACAGAAAAAAAAAAGTTCGAAAACTGAATTAACTGGAAATATACACATTTTTACAAGAACTTCAAAAATTTAAAAGATCGATAAATCTAATTAATCACTTTAGCATATGTTCTGCACTTTGTTTTTCAAGCAACAAAACATTTCGATTTCCCGAGAAAATCTCATGATTGGTATTCTGGGAAAAAACTTCATCTCTCATTTTTCTTCTTACTGTTTGTAGATAATTTAAAGAATTTCATGATCAGCCCAAGGAATTTATCAGCAATTGGACTGTTTCACTTGCTTTAGAACTTTGGCATCGATAGCGAAATCATCTTAAAAATCATTAAATTTGTAAAATATCAAATAAAGAAAGAGGAATGATTGAATGATTGGTCTGGTTAATGTTGTGTTTCGTTGGCATACAGAATTTTTTGGGCAAAGATCGCCAACACTGATAAAAAAATTCATGGGAAAAGCAAAGGCAAACTAGGAAGGAACGAGCAGGATGATCATTTATGGGGAGAGTATGATTGTATTGGCAAACTGATCAGCAAGTTGAGTTGTCAGTGATTTGAGCATGCGGATAATGCGTCGGAACGCTTGCTTTCAAAATTACTTCACATTACGCATAGCACACTTCCGTAAATAATTGCTTGATCAACAAAACTGATCGAAAAAAAAAATATCTGCTGGAAGTTTATCAAAATACTTGTTATCAAATGATTCATAACATTCTGAAGAGGAATGCTGTGTCTTTCCATGCGATCTTGCATGAATGATATGATTATCAAGCAATCTATTGAAAATCAATACCATCATGTGAAAAGATTTTTGATTTGTTTGGTAAGAAAATCTTGACTGACAGTAAACTGTATAGCACTATTTATTTTAAAAATGAATAAAAATTCAATGCCATAATCGTTTTGCACATATGAAACAATATCAAGTGAGATTTTAAATTCGTCTATGTGATATTCTTGATGTTGTGGAAGAAAATTCAAAATTTTGTAAAACCATTCTAACATTTCAATACAGTATAGGAGACAGTATTCAATTATTTTCATTGAAAATGTTTCGATTTTAGAATGTATCGTAATTATTCACTTGAATTAATTTTTTATGAAATAAGAGTTTTACTTTCGGTAATAAAAATTAATCAAATAAGCTTTTTTTTTTTTTACTGCATATAATCATTCATATTTAGTTGAGGACAATATGTGAATTTTTTTTTCGACATCCTAAAATTAAACATTATTCTATGAGAAATATAAAATAAAACTGATGTCCTGTATAAAGAATTTCAGATTAATACAGACTGGAGATCACGACTATACACTGAATATTTGCAAGGAATTATCAACGAAGAAGTTAGAAATTAAATTTTTTTTAGGGAAATCCTCCTCTTGTTTTTAGATTGCTCAATGTTTCGGTCCCATTTATTGATCTTCACATGTTTTGATTAAGACGCTTACTTGAATAGACACATTATCATATTTTGAGAATGGAAAGGATTGAATAGCGCTGAAATATGGCAGTACATGTTTCAACAAATCTGGAAGATTCTGCTTTGGTAGTCAAAGTTAGAAAATGCAAATTGTCTAGTTTACATATGCTTTCAATGTCAAAACTTTTGTAACAAACTGATATCCAGTAGTGATCAATCATCACAATGTATCGCAGGATGCAGCACATTGTCATGGCTGTAACACGCATCATGCTTCGAGAAGCATCAAGGAATGTTAAGAATTATTTGCTTAAGGAATTATCATTATAATTCAAAAAAAAACATTATTGCTAGGCTTAGTGGAAGAGAAGTGATGATGTAACAATGAATGAAAAGAGGCGAGAGGGCTGAAATTGGCAAAGTTTAGGAGATATAATGATCCAATAGATGAAGAATTCACCAACAATCGGAACAAGACGTGGATAAATCAAGGTAGGAATGTAAATGAGATCGCATGTGGATTGGGAATATGAAAAAACGAAATTTCAGGATGGTTGAAAGTTCTCTGAACTGCTGACATGTTATAGTAAGTGTGGATAGTGTTAAGAAAGAGACTGAGAAAAAATTTGAATTTGTAGAGAAGAGGTTACGGAAAGTCCTCCCACACATAAAAAGTGCAACATTATATCACGGTTCATTTAAACTTGTTTCACTGTTGTATTGATGGATTCGTATTTATCAATTTTTGTATATCCATCCAAAAATTTATGGAAATCGAGGCCTGGAAATAGAAAGAATTTTTATCATTGAGAGGAGGGTGCCTAAAGTGTTCTTCTTCACATTACCGGAGCTTTAGTATTTCTGGCCACATAAAAATCCCGTTAATAATCTACGAATTGGTTTGATCATAAAAATCGAAGTCCATAGATTTATCATGTATAAACTAATCTATATAAATAAAAATGTAAGAAAAAATTCTTTTTCTTCTTTTTTTTTTGTTCGAAATTTTAAATCTGCGAGAGTTCTAAAATACGCGCCTACCCGAATGCAATGTTATTTCAAAATTTCAAATCAATCAGTGAAGAATCTGAAACGTTATTTGGAAATGAACAATGAATATTTACATTTTTATTAATATGGAATATAAATTAAGCGAAATAAATTTCTTGTTTTTGAAATAGGCTATGTAAAAATTTGTTTGATTTCGATCCTTGAAAAAAGATATAAAGACAAAAGAATATAACTGATTTCAGTTTCAATTCCCAAAAAATTCCATGAAAATGATCCTCACAAGCATTGAGAAAGATTTCAGAATTTTGAAGTTACACTCTGGTTCAAGCAAAAACTATTACTTTTGGCTCGAATTTATAATAAAAAATTTTTCTATTTCTCCCCACCTGAAAATGGAAGAAACGTGTCATATTGAATTTGCTTTTCCGAAATTAGAAAATTCTACGAAGTATTCTATAGAAAAAAAATCTAGAGAAGCCAATAAATTAAGATTAAGAATATCACCTTACTTTATCAATCTTTATATCCAGCAGAATCTCTCTAAACTTTTGAAGAGCGGAATTTGGAATGAGGTATATATGACAGCTTTAGCAAGGGGATAAACAAAATGAAATGCTTTCTGCTTGTTTCAGCACCTTGTTCTTCTGAGAAAAATGCATGGTCTTTTTTATCACACACTTTCACTAAAAAAAAAAAAAAAAATCCTGAAGAGATATAAAAAACAATCGTATATTTTTTTCTCGACCTAGAAATGGTTATTAATCGAGAAATTGTGTCTCGAGTAAGTTTTAAAGTTGTTTGTTATATTGATTGCTCGACTTAGCATTAATTTTTCAAACTTGGTGGAACAGTTGCTTCTAGTTTCAATTCTCCTAAAAGCCTTAAGCGTATAGGTCAAAAAATGCTGCAAGCAAGTGATCGGTGGGGTGATTCAAACTATCAATGCATACAGCAGTGTAGGTTAAAGTCTTTAACTGCTTGTTTTTGAAATTAACACTTCCAATGTTATCAGGATACTCAATCCTTGGAATAACTCACTGAAAACTCTAACAGGAGAATTGGAATACAATACATATTGACTGATACTAGTTTCTAAATACTAAATTATGTATCTCTCCCGAGTGGGTCTGCTAATGTCATAAAATTAATTGACAAAGGATTAGTGAAAATAATTCTCAGTAATTACTTATTAACCTAAATTAGACATATAACAACTTCTTCATGTATTTGCTTTTCAATTATTGCATATTTGCACGGACAACATGATCATCACGAGAATTAAGTTTTTTAGAAGCAGCTTCATTACTAAGATTATTAATTCAGAAAAATTTGAGAAGATTTTGGAAATTCACAAAATCTTCATTTTTTTTAAAGAATACTGTGGTGATTTGCTTTTCAATTATTGCATATTTGCAAGGACAATATATAACCATGTGGCGTTTATCCAAGTCATTCTTCTAATTCTGAAAAGTATCAATGGAAGAATGGAATTGAATTATTCCACTCTGCGCAATTGATTGTCATTAATCCAAATTGTTTCTGATCTTACCATGTCGACTTCCATTTCCGATTTATCGGTGCAATAAATTGATATTTTTAATACAACATGAATTTTTACTTCGGGAGAATGATGTCGAATTGCTTTATACTCGTTAGTTTGTCGTAATATAACGCTTAGAAACTGATGTTTAAATAAATAAGCATAACATGGGGTTTAGAAAAGCAAAATTACAGTTAATGCTCATGGCGATGAGTGATTGATTACCCATACAACATTCATATCTGTTCAGTGCAACTGGTCACCAATCACAGACAGTTAAGATTACCCTTCTGTTGTTGTCATATACCATTTATTTATTTATCATCAACAGTGAGCGATGACATCGTAATCAATTCGATATCCAGATCCTTATCATTATCATTTTAATCGATATATCACAAATTCCTTCGTACACTGACTCATATTTCATTTATTTATCATCAACAGTCAGCGATAGCATCATAATCATTGGTACGGTGAAATTCTAAAAATTATATTTAATTTCCAGCATCATGATGCCTTCAACGATACGTCTCGGAGATAAAGACATCCGAACATTATATGATCCGATTTTTATTATTCCCATTGAAGAAAGCCATGACTTGATCATCATTATCACTGCAGAGATCATCGATCATCTACGACGAAACACTACTAATTCATATTAAATAAGCAGATGATAATCAATCATATATCTATCTCTTCAATTGTCTTTGATGACAACTGCCTTTCATCTTAAATGACCAGACGGGCAACCAATCAACCAACCGAAATTCTTGCCACTCTCATCTTGGCAAAATTGCACAATTCCCAATCGAACAATAACCACAATCTGATGTTCATCCCTCTCTTCTCCTTCTCCTCCTCTCCGCTTTCCATTTTCGTTTACGAATTCATCCATCCGATTGATAGCGACGGGAATGTGGACTGATCTGTTTGCTCTGTCAGTTTCGTCTTTCAATCATCAGCAACTATCGAACAGAATCCCTTTTTTTTTGATTCATTTCTTGCTAATTCGCGAATCCATGACAATGACTTTGTTGCATACTTTCTTCATACATCACACCGTCTCATCGTGGTGACACACATCTCTTTTCCTGTCTATCAGCTGACTGTTTCAGTTCAGTATAGCGACTCGTACAGCGAACTTCACATTTCAAGATGTAGCAATTTCATAACAGAAAACTAGTAATAACTAAAAATAGCTCTTCGCAATCACCTGATTCATTTTCAATCCTGAATTCTTATTCTGTGTTTTCAGGCTTACCATAAGCAAATAAATGCTACATCTCCGTTGGGAAGCTAAATCTCATACCATGGAACATAATGTACCTTGTGTATAAATAATAGAATTATTGCAACATGCAAGGACCAATTTAATGCATTGCAGGATTGCTCATTGAGTATGTTGCATGCATGCATGCATGCATGCTCACATCGCGCTAATCGATTTGCCAAAGCTTATAAGCCTTTAACAATATAGCTGAAGCCAATTGATACAGAAAGATATTAAAAATTGAAGAGCGTGCTTACATATCCCAGAATTCTAAATCAGATTTTAGCTAAAAGAATGAAATTCTCTCAAAAATATGAAAATATTTATCAAAAATTTCTCGAATTATCCAAGTTATCGGGATGGAATTTTTCACAATACATCGTTATGATACTTTTTTTACACAAATTTTTTCAAAAATTATTCGGAGCAAGGAGGAAAAAATTCAACAATCTGCTCGTTATTTTCTGTTTTTGTGAAAATGAAGACAGGAGGGAAGATGAAGAGGAATGCAACGAAAGGCGAAATGATTGCCATCCCTGCCACATGATCATTTTCGTCACTTTACAAAACCGTTCTTCATATTTCTTCTTTTCCTTCAACCAACTAGTAAGAGATGTTTTTTGCATTCTTTTGTGTATTTCTCTTTCTGCAAGCTTCTCTATTTTCCGTCATGGAATTTGGCTATATTCAGTTGAGTTGTTTGAAATTCTAAATAGCGAAATTAACGTCGCATATAGTCACACTACCTTCTTGATAAAAGAACTTCTTTCGGATATTTTGGTGGAGCGTATTATTGCAAGTAACAAAAATCATGGATAGAAGTTTGGAAACTTTGCTTTGAGAAAGGTTTGGTTGACAGTATTACCCATGGAGACATCACCCATGGAGACATCGGTAATACTGTCAACCAAGCTGTCCATTTGGATTACACAACCATAATCATGCAAAATCAAATAGCTTTCTTTTTCACTTGATGTATTTTTGCAGTAGATTGCATATTTAGTTTGTTTTATACACTGACATCAACTGAATTAACGAAATCAAGTGTACGTGATCGAGAAAAAAAAAAAAAAAAAAAAAAAAAGGAAAACCAGTTAGTTGGTTATTTTCGGTATGCATTAAAATGAATATGAGCACCAAATTCAATTTGAATATGAAATGGGACAACTAACATTCATGAATTATTTTAATCCATAGAAATGTTCATTTGCAAACAGATTGCTTCTCCGATTATTTCAGATTTTCTTTTGCAATTTTGCCTCTTAACATTAAATTTTCGAAAATTCCCCGGAAAATTAGATTTCTGAAGTTTGTGGAATGAAATATGTTGGCAGTGAACATTTTCTCGTTTCTTAATTTCGAACTATTTTTAGCCTTTTGAAGACCCTAAATTAAAATCAGATTGTTATTTTTGCATACAATATTAATCTTTTGATGATAAAAGTGTGTTTTGCCCACTTGAAGTTTACCTCATATTTTAATAAATTCATGTCAAAAATATGTTAGGTTTTGCTATCATCAAAATCCCTCAGTATTGTGTAATTCTTTGATTATAGTCATTTTTCATTTTTTTTTTTTTTTTTTTACTCGAGGTATTAAAACCAACATGAACCTTCTTCACAATATCAAAACCACACGCATAAGAACTCAATTTAGCACCAAAAAAATCCTTAAAAGACACAAAAAAAGACAACAAATACATACCAAAAGGAACCAAAAAAGAAAAAAAACAACAAAATTTAAAAAAAGAAAAAACCCATTAGTTAGTTAATTATTAGAATAATAATTATTAAAATAAATTCAATTCCCAGAGTATTATATTACATAATAATGTAATACTCTATTGGGAATTGAATTTAATATAAAGTAATAACTTCTCTATTAAATAAATTAAACTACTTAGATATATTAGTGTTATTTAGTTCTACACTAAAATAGGAGCTTCTCTGTCATCGCCATGTTTTTAAAATATTTCTTTAGATCTCTTTAATCTCAAAGGAGAAAATCATTTTCTGGTTCTTGAGATGTTGCCATATAATTTGACAAGAATTCAAATGTTTTTCGAAAATTAAAAATTGATCTCACACTTTTAGTTTTGATCTTTAACCTCTTCGGAGAGTGATGATGCATTAATCATTCTTAATTACTGTAATGATATGATTTAAAACCGTGGGAAAATATCCAGCATAGTAAAATGCAGTGGTAATACTTCATAGTTATCATTTTCTACGATGCTTATTTAAAAAAAAAAAAAAAAAAAAAAAAAACAAACTTTATGCAGTCAAGAACTGATGACGCGTTACGGCAGTCTCTTTAATTTTTTTTTTTTGAATCATGCACTGATGATAGTGTTGATTCATCTTAATATTTGTTTTGTACTTTTTTGCGCCAACTGTTTCCTCCCGTACAAAATAGCTGTCAGATATTTTGACAAAGTTTTTCCGGAAGCGGGAAGAGATCGATTTTTGTCCTTGATTCAAAAATTTGTGTAAAGGAAAAAATGTTTGTTCTGTGGAAATTAGATTTTGAAAATTGTTATCTTCTCGGCTATATAGAATAAATCAATCGAATCATTACTCCTCCTTCACATTATGATGAAAACTGGAAATTGTGAATTGTCCAACAAAATTCTGTTAAACCAAATTCAGTATGGGAGCAAAGTTTTGGATTCAGTGAGCATACTCAAATAAAGTCCTTTGAAGTCCTATTAATTACAGAGGATATTACATTATGCAATTCATTGAACTTCTTTTACTGACGCTCGTTAAATGCTTTAAGTGAGCCAGTTTCGATAAAAAATTCAAATGCAGAGCACATAAATGGCATAAAATTGTTGGGCATATTACGAAATATTTTAAGTTGAAGTTCAAACGATTTTAATCCTAAAATTGAAAGATACTCGAGCGGAACCTTTTATTTTCGAAATCTTGAACTTTGAGTTCCTTAACTTTACCAACTCTTCGATCTTTAGATACTAGTTGAAGTGTCAGAATTCTTATGATCCGAACATCATAAACGATTATTTGTTTTTTTAAGCAGGTTTTTTTTTTCGTGAATTCTACAAAACTTCAAATTTTTAGCTTGTTTTTATTATCATAAATTCTCCAATTTAAAAATTCTTTGAATTAGTGCAGTGTATTTCATACTTTCGCTTTAAAATCTATATTTCTCTTTTCGTCTCATTCTGCCTTCGTTTTTTTCATTTTCATTCTTCGTTCGCGTTGCTCGGAAACTTTCCATATTTGATTTGCAAGATATATCTAAACTGTTCTTGTAGAGAGATTTTTATTTCTTAATAGAAATATTTATTAATGATGTTTCTATACTTTTTACTTTATCTTTTGAAATTTTAGTGCAGCAGTGTCAGCGAATATTTGCTTCTTGATTTCTCGAGCTGTCGTTTTAATGCTGACATCTTTACTGAATTATCTCCTCATTATTTTGATGCAACAGCGATCGTTGTAAAATGTTTTGCAGCGCACAATTTCATTAAGAAATTTCGCTTGTTGTCTTGTTTATTAAAATTCCCAGATTTTTCTTGCATTCTTTATTACAACTTTCTAGATAGTCATAAAAACTGTTCCCGAAAAGTAGTTTAGTTGAGACTAGCTAAGATGCATAAATGATGAAAGGGTAATGTTCGGATAAAAATGTCAAGGTAAAGAAGTATGTTTTTTTCAAGGTGCTATATAGCGTTGATTATGTGTAATTGACATCGATTTTGAAGCCCTTACTTTTTTTTTTTCTTTTTCGCTAGAATTATTTCGAAGAAGCTTCAATTTTCGTCTAGAAGATCGCGTTTTACTTTTTTGCCCGAAATTTTCAATATTATTTTAATGCAGTTGCAGATTAAATGAATGTATTTTTCTGCAGCAATATCAAGTATGTAAAATGGCCAAAATTTTTGAAATAAAATTGTTTGAATTTTCATGCCGTATGAACTGCGTGATAGGACTTTCGTTATTTTGAACTATTACAACGTGTCCATAAAACCGAAATATTTGCAATACAAATAAAACGAAGTAATCCAAGTAATCTGTATAAAAGAAATTTGTATTCATACATGAGCACAGAGGTCTTTACTCTCTCATCTTCCGATTTACTAGTAGAGCTTATGGGCATCGTGTGAAATGTGCCAGGGATGTTACAGGATTGAAGCTTGTGAGAATTGTCCATCTTATCCTTATTTCTTATATCCAATCTTTTGTATGACTAATATGCTGTAAGTTCTCGCTTATTATCAAAACAATGAATTATCAATGTAAAAAGGAGCTTTCGGGGCAGCTAATTTAGTGTCTTCGTTGGGAGTTTTTTCAACAACAGTTTTTTTTAACATCAGTATCAGCGGCACTTCAGTTCCAATCGAAATATCAAAATGATTGCAACGATAGCAAGAGCAATAATTCAGCGGGGAGATGATTGTTATCATGTTTCATATTTACCGTATATTGGTCATTTATTCCTTAATACTGTATAAATGCGATATTTTGTATATCAGTATCGCGCTTACACAACAGTAAGGAGTAAATGACCCAAGCGCAAGAAACTGAAGAGAGCCTATTGCTGACCTAGCAAAGTCACAATTAGCAAGAAGAAATTTCCAACCCAACCAATCTATAATCCAAATTGCAAGTCGATTAGACTTTTTCGCAAGACATCGATCCTTTGTTATTATCTGATACTTGATGCACAGTTTACTTCGGTTTTCAGTCACCTTTTGCTAGTTTTCTTGCTGGAAATTTATTTTTATTTATCAGTAGTAGTCATATGACGTATAGAAAACAATTTTTTGAAATTCAAGTTTTCACTTTTAAGTTGAGCATTTCATACAAAATGTTTTTCACAAAGCAAGTAGTTAAAAATTTTTTTGATACCAAAATATTTTCAAGAGAATGAATTACTTCTTTCTTTGTGGATAAACTACTTTTTTGATAGATTTAAATTTTAAAAAAAGCTTCAAATAAAACTTGTCTAAAAAAAAAACATTACCATCGTATGCACTTTTAATTACTTGGACGCTCGCGCTCGAAGTCATCACTTTTCATTATTTTGTTTATTTTCCCTTTCTTTTACCTCCTTTTCGCAGATACATTTTTAAGTTATTCTTTTGTTAGAGTTTAACGAACATGATTTGTTAGAAATTTTTTTATTTTCTTTGAAAAATTTGAATTCCTGGAATTCATGGATACATTTGGTGAGAAATAATGAAAAATGGAGGAATTTTTTCGAATCAGTGCGTTGTTGTGCGAAAGTTATATTTTCAACGTGACAAATTAAGTGGTGGAAATACGCGACCACTCGTTTATTTCTTCTTTTTCGTCTTCTGAATTTTCGTTTTATAGACAAGTGTCTAAAATGTCTCTGAAAATTTTCAAATTCTAGTGCAAACATTTAGGTGTTCGGGAAATCCGTAATTTCCTCTACTGATTATTTTAATTCCCGCCAAATAACATATCTATTTTCATCATCTTATCTTATTCTCAAAAATTTCGCAAAATGCTACAATTTCTTAAAGAATTCAGAATTTCTAAGATGACCAAGTATGATTTTGATATTTTGCTTAAAATCGTGCATTTCATGGAGTTTGACATCATTTTAAGGTCGGTTACGGTGGCAGATTTCATCTCATCTCAAGCAGTGCTAATGACATTTCACTTTTTCATCTCAAAACGATTTCTAAAAGTAACTGTTTACACGGACATTGCCTGAAGGGTCTCTGACGTTTTCTGGTAACTATTCTGGGCACTTAAAAATATTCCAAATTTTTTTAAAAGATCTACTATTTTAATCTCATATTTGCACATGTATTCTTGCTTTCTGGAGTTATAAAGTATGAATTGATAGACAAGTTATTTAGTTAGTATGTAAGTTATTAGCATAAAAATCATGCAGTTAAAACCTGAATTATCTGATTAACAAAACTGTACCAGTGTATTAGCGTGAAACTTTCCAAAATTGACATAAGATAAACTCTTCATAAAATGCTGCATATACGATATTTTCGCTGAACTATTTTTTTTTTTTTTAACTTCATTCTGATGATGGGAAATCGTAAAGTTGAAGAAGTAAGTGATTTGATGCTTCGAAGATTTGAAAATTACTTATTGAATAACTCTTCCCAAAACAATTGACCAAATTTTCTTTTGAAAAGATTTATAACAAGTGGCATTTCAACTGCCAACCAGCTGAGATTTTCATAACAAAATGAAAAAGTTTACTATCTATAAATTTACCGCGCACTTGACACCAATTACCAATTTGAATTCGCTAATGAATATTTCTCTTCAATTTCCGAAAGGCTTACTATCTGCAAAATAACAAGCGAGTAACTTACTAAATGATAGTTTGGACTTCGAATCACATTTATTCTATGCCAAAACGGTTCAATGGACAGGAAAGAAATTCTGTGCATGATGTTCGATTTTATTACTTCTTCTTTATCAAAATGAATAGACTCTACTTTTTTAGAAGAAGCAAATCGTTTCCTGATTTCTGGTCATTTTAAATGGAAGTTGACCTATCGGTTGCTTTTTTAAATTTGTCAAGTTTTCCTGCGATATCTCTTTATGATTAATTTGCAACTGAAATAGTAACTAACCTATATTAAGAAAACATATGATGAATATCAGTTAATAAGATACATGATCTTGAAATATATAAAACGAAAAATCAATATTAGTAGCTCATCTTTCTGGCCTCCTGAAGTATTTGTCACATCATGTACATGGTGAATGCGATTTTTTTCTGCTTCTCCCAAAGTGCCTGATATCTTGGCCAATGAAAGAAATCTTTAATACTTTCCATAGTTTGGAAACTATTTCCTTTCCAAATTATTAGAACTGCATTTGCAAGCTTTTATTTATAGCTAAGTCCAGGATATCGAACTATATTAATTTATGTTACTGCGGGCCCTTTTATCACTGTTAATTCGTCGGGATGCCTAAAATATTCTTTGGCTTCGTTCTACATTCACACATCTTCAACAGTTGAAAGGCATTGTTGTTAAATAAATACGCCTATTATCAACGGTTTCTTTGATTTATGTGAAATAGCTTATCTGATGTGAAAATATTAATTTCATTGATTGCTGGCTATATGGATGAGTTTTTCGTAAGCGCTATAGTTTTTCTGAAAAATTTCCTCAGGATTTTATATTCATTGCATTGTGTGAATCTGTCAATAAATTGTACTGCATTTTCTTCTTAAAGCAGAATATTCTCATCATGTCTCTTTTGTCCAATCCTGAAATTTCTGGGAAATATTCATCTCACTCGTTAGTGAAATCAGCAATTTATTTGACTCATTAGATGGCATTAGTTATCTTTCATATAGCATTATCTTCTGAAACAGATTGTGAACTATTGATTGACTTACCGATTTTGTCAAGGAGATCGGTAAATCAACCAGTAGTTCACAGATGATAGAAAAGATGAAGCAAGCGTAAAATTTCCTGCAGAAATAAAGTTCACTCCCTTTCATCGCTGAATCAGTTCGCTTTTATGTGTATAATATACCAAAATAACCCTTTTTTCAGAGTGTTCTAATGTAGGAAGTTCAACTTAAAGTGGAAAAGTGACACAAGATCATTAAAATTTGCTGTAACAGCTAAGAACTTTAGAAAATATGAATTTTTACATGAAACAACAAGAAGCAACGAAACCAAACAACAAATTACACTGCTCATAAATTCCAACCTATTTTTCATCTGTTTTATATCCCTTACCTCACGTATTCGAATTTGATGTGCCGCCTAACGTACAAATGCTATATAATAATTTTGTTATTTATAAACCAAATGTTTCTCATTTTTTCGGAAAATAGTAAGTTTGTTTCTTGTAGATTTTCCTTATATAAACATCTTCCTTGAATTTACTGATTTTTGGAGTGCCAAAAGTTGCAAATTTTGACTTAAAGAGTCGAGTGATTTTGATAAAGTTCTAAATATTCATTTTAGCTTATATAGTTGTTGAAAAATGATATAGCCTGAAAGTAATAGATGACTAATTTTACGTACAGCATAATGTAAATTCTGTGTTAGAAAAAATTTCTTCATATATCCATAACAACAGTTTGGGAGATTCATTAGTTTAATGGGAATTTTAGAGAAATTATGATCCGTCATTTTTAAAAAATTATGAAAAAATTAGAAATCATAAAAAACAGTATTATCATTTATAAAAAAATGTATAAAAATTTAGGAAAAATTATAAAAAAAGATTATAAAAACAGTGTCCGTCATTTACAAAAAACAATATCCCCATGGATTAAGGGTAAATTTATTAGTTAAAATATTTTATAAATTCATCTAATATTGATTATTCACTCTCAGAATTTAGGAATCTTCAAATTACCGCGACTAATACTGCATGCAGATCAGTACTATCTGGTTAAGCGTAATGCTGTTGGTATGTCATGTCAGATAGAGCCAGGTTGGCGTGGAGCAACAATGGTCGATGTACATTGGATCAAGGACGGTGTACCTATCAGCGAACTCGCAAATGAAAATATGCGCAACGAGTTGCTTGTCGATGGGCCTACGTAATTTTTTCATCTGTAATTAAATACTCAAATTAAATGAAGTCAGTCTTAGAACCTGGACAGAATAATACTGTAGCCAATTTAGGGGCTTTGTAAAATACGAGTTTTTTTTTGTTGTTGTAATATCTGTGAATACTGAAATCGATATCAACTTATAGGTTGAAAATACAAAATGGAAGACATCATGCTGAAGGAGATTATCAATGTTCAGCTCTGATACGTGGTGTACGACTGTCAAATGGGAAACATATTGGTACACGCCTTGTATCCGCGCCAGTAAAATTTCGTCGTGCCAGGATTACCAAATTTGAGAAAGTTGCATCGGAGGTTTTATATCTCCTATTTTTAGTCTTCATTAGATTTTTGCTTTAATTCATTGCTATCTGTAAATAAGTCGGTATTTGAAACGAAACTTTTTGTTCTTCAGAGTATAACTGTTCTGCAAGGACAGATTGCTCGTTTACCATGCTCGGGAATGCCTGATGTGGTTCCTGGCCCTCCTGAGATAACGTTCGAGAAAGAAGGTCATGATAAACTTCTGGGAATACCGGGTAATGATTATTGAATTTCAATTTTATAAACAATGAAATAAGAACTTTTATTTTTCGATGAAATTTACGTTTGATTAATAGAATATTTGAAAATTCTGTAATTGGTACTGAATTGTTATTAATAGGATTACCTCTCACAGCACAAATTTCAATTTGTTTAAATTAAAGTTTGCACACAAAACATATTTCATTGTATGTACAAGTATATATAAAGTCATCGGAGTTAGTTCTGCTGATTTCTTTACTGTTTGCAATGTGATTATTATTAATGTGCAAATTTTTGTTCCTCATTAGTGAGAAAGCGTCAAGAAAGCTACAAAAACTAACATCATAAGAAATTTGACTTTTTAAAAGCCATAGTTCATTCTATAGGTGATGAAAGATATCTCTCGACATCATCCGGTATGCAAATACCTTTGTCAAAATTATCAGATTCAGGCAATTATTATTGTGTTGTTCGTAATACATTTACCAATCAGACCCGAAAATCACCGTATTTTGTTAAGTTAGAAGTGAGTTTTAAGATTTTATTGAATTAAAGGTGAATTTTACGACTTTTCCTGTTCCTAAACAATTCTTTGATATCACATGCTTTTACTTCAAAGTTTTGGATGTTTCACTGATTTAAATTTGTGAATCATTCTTGTTTGATTATGCAGTGAGAAATAAGAAAAATGAGGGAAATGATTTTTTTTTTCTTTTTTTTTTTTTGCAAAGGTCATTTCTTCAATAAATTTGAACATAGCAGTTGCATATTTAGACTTAGCACTACTCATTTTATTAAATACTGCACATTATTTTCAGCTTACACTATTCTTGATGTGTGCTCATGCTTGGAATGAAGTTTTTTATTACCGTCATTCCTGAGTTTCATTTTATTTTTTATTATACAGGTACTGCCAAAAAGGTACAACAGCATTGAGCCTGTGCTTCTTTATCCTGTAACATTATCCACAGTTGATCGACCCATTGTTGTTGATGTTGTCAAGGGACAAACTGCGCTTCTGGAGTGCATCGTCACATCTGCAAAGATTGTTTGGACAAGGGTAACCAATCCTCTACCATACTTCTCATAACTTTCATTCATTGGCCAATGTGAGATTGAAAATGAGTAATTTTATCGATAATAGGAAAAAGAAGAATGATTCTTTTCTTGTAAAAATGTGAAATGAAGATTAAAAAGAGTTATAGCTTTATGTTTAATATTTTTTCAATTAATCTTTAGCTCTATGCGGGAGAAATAGAAATATCAGTTAGTAGCGAAAAAATACGACTGCGTCAAATTTGGGGTAATTTGCAAATTCAACAAGTAAATGAAGCAGATACCGGTATTTATATTTGTGAAAGTATGGCGCTATTTTCTCATGCTGCTACTGAGTTTCCCAAAGTTTATTATAATCTTCGGGTGCATGCACCAACCGATGTACAGCTTTTGTTGGGACAACTTGCTGCAGACAAGAGCTGGAAGGTAAAACAAAATAAATTCATCTTTTTCAAAAATTTTGCTTTCACCAATTTTTCTTTTGAAATTTGTTTAATTTCGCGAAAGGTCTCAACCAAAAGTGATTCTGGATTGAATTATTTCACTCAAGATCCATGATGTTGATGTTTCAAATTGGATTTGGTTTTTTTTTTCCTTTTTTTTTTTTCGAATAATCATATTTCATATATTTCATACTTTTCGCAATTTTTCGATACTTCTCGAAGTTTTATGCCGAAACTATTTCTGACCCGAGATTTTAACAATTTCAGTTGAGCTGTTTGGCGCTTAATTTACATTATGAGATTCCGATGGTGTATATGAATGGGTTGGCATTGATTGATGCAATGGATAAGCTTGGTATACCACCGCATACTAATTTCTTTACGAATCCGATCAATGCCACATTGACTTCTAGTGTTGCATTATCAGGCAGTGTGCAGGTACATTCACACTCTCGGCAAGATCTGTCTGTTCGCAATTTCATAAATCATGCAATGAACTCCTCGTGGTACTACAGTTATCACATTACAGTGTATATCACGACCAGCGATGGATGAAGCAGAAGTGTACGGGAATGGCTTGGAACGTGGTAGAGCGATGAATTTATATGTTGATAATCGAGTTAATCAGCAGATTAATTTAATTTTACAAGGACCGGAAAATTCCACCAAGATAGTTGGTGAAACGGCGCAGATGGTTTGTTTGGTTGTACCACGAACGACCAAGACAATTTGGACCAAAGGTTTGTTTGAATTCCGAGTATTTATAATAACTGAAAAAGAAAAATGAAATTCTGAAGGATCTGCATCCTCAAATTAAAAGAAATAAGTGAGAGCGATAATCAAATTCAAATGAACTAATGTTTTTGAGATTTGCTCATCTTCACTTTCCACATTTTAAGTTTTCATATTTTTTTTTTTTTTTTTTTTATGCAGATGGCAAACGTATGGCACTAATTGGAAAAAAACGTATTCGATTGGTTGGAACAGCAAGTTTGCAAATTTCCGATGTACAATTGGAAGATGAAGGGTGGTACACTTGTGAAGTGACTGATAATACAAATCACATGACACTTTCCAGTGCCTATCTAAAAATCATTCGTAATCATTATTTATCGTATTGCTTTCTAGATTTGTAAAAAAATTGTTAAAAATTCTCGAAATTACAAAAAAAAAAGGAGTTTTTTTTTTTTTTTTTTTTTTTTTTTTCAGCAAAGGAAGTTGCTTTACAAGATAAGAAAGAGAAGGGGATAGAAAATCAAGGGAATACATTCTCTGATAATGCTGATGCTGTGCAGTATCAAGAAGACGAGGTTTAATTTGTTTAAATTGCACTTCAAAGTAGATAAATACTCAAAAAACGAATTTTAATGGGAGAATTTCCTGATGCTTAGAAATTTATTTGACAATGCATTATAAGCAATTTTTGTGTATTTGTTTGTCATACAAGAATGCGAACTCATAATTTTCGGCATCTATCTGCTTATTTGATTTAAACTTCTTGAATTTCAAAGAAATACTTTGGATTTTTCGATTTCAAATGAAAAATAGACTGCAAATGTTGAAGGAAGAGAAAAAAGAGCAGTTGGAAACGGATGGATGGAGGGAATTTTCAATGAATGTGCCACGAGCGTTCATTTCCGGAAGAAGTGTGCGAGTGCTGTGGTCACTACCCAAAAGTTATTTATTTTTCAACAAAATCGCCGCATTTCAAGTTGAATTTCGAACTGAAAATAATGACAAGAAATGGATCATGGGTGATGTGGTAGACGGACATGTGCGCGCTGTCACTATCAAAGCATTGCTTCCTGGAAATAAGTTGGATTATTTTATGTTTTTTCTTTTCCCGTTGGAGTTTAGAAAAAGTGCCAAAAAGAACCTACTTATTTGTTAACTACTTATTTGGAAATAGTTCAAACATGAAGGAAAAGAATCTTGGAAAATTTGAAGATCAAAATTACAAAACATCAAAACCTTGAAAACTTATGAAGTGACACCATAGCTTCCGATTTCTGTCACATAAGGAAAATCATTTTTGCTAATGAAACGCTGATAGTCATATTATTCAGTAAATAGAATTTATAAGCTATTGAATTTGCAAAATTATAAATGGTTTGCAGAATTTCAAATATACAACAAAGCTTTGACTATAAATTATGAAAAATTCACATTTCAGGTACCAATTTCGAGTTTTAGCGAAGATGTTGAATGAGAGTATTATAACAAGTCCATCTACCGATTGGCTCAAGATTGAGAAGGCAGTTGAAAGTGATGACGAAATCAATGCACAACTTGATATCACCTTTTTTCCAGTTTCGGATACCGTCCTTCAATTGCATTGGAATTACACTGATCCGAACTACTTAAGATCTCCCAAAACTTTTCTCGTTTCATATGCTAATGTATCTGATAAAGACTACACCCATACGGTACTTTCACATTAGATTAGATGCAAAATTTCGAAAATCTTAAGTCTTCTGAATAGTTCAGAATCATGAAACATCTATCGTTATTGATATTATTCATTATTTCTTTGCAATCAAAGTGCACTGTTTCAGATACGACTGAACAGTTCATTTTCGATGACTAATATAAGTAATTTAATACCTTCTACGGAATATCGAGCCATTGTCGAAGTCGAATTTTCTGACAAAACGAGCCAACGAAGCAAACCATCTGTGGCACGTACTTTAGGTTGAATTTTGTTCAATACAACGAATTCTCAGTCACGATTTTATTAATTATTTAATTCCTATACTTTTGATTCACTTCCTAATGTTTCTATTTTTTTGTCATTTATATAGATAAGACGTCACAAAACTCGACAACCAACAATTCCACAAGTCTTTTGTCATTATTTAATTATCGTTTCTCGTATATGACGTCAAGCTGGAGCACTCAGAACGCCATTTTTTTCCTCATTGCTTCTTTCCTTGCCCTAACTATTTTTATTATGTTTGGTTTATTGTTATACAGTCTGAGACAACGACATGTAAGAAAAATTGGTAGGGGTACGTTTATTTTTCAAATAATTTTGTTTTAAAAAATTAACATAACTTCATTCAATTCCGAAACTTCTTCAAACAGAAGCAGAAATATGTTCTGCGATTGGATGATTAGCAGTTCTTCAACTAAAATGAGTTAAAATTTTATTGCTGCTGAAAATCACTCTCTTTTTTATTACAAGTAGTTTGCTCTCATTTCAAGCTGCTCGTGGTAAATTCATGGACACATCGCATAAAATATTCAATGAACAGCGGGTTCAAAAATCACATCTTTACTACGAGCCAGCGATAGCAATGTCGGCTATAAGTGATGTGAATGAATTAACTCCCCTTAAGATGAAGGTTAATAACAAAAATTTTGGCCGAAATTTCAATTCTTTTATTTAGCAAAGCAGAAAATCGAACTTCTAGGTACGTTCACATACGTAGGAGGACAATAATTTGAGCAAAACCCTATTTTAGAAGAACTGAAGTTTCCGTAAGAAAATTGTCCATAAAATAATTACGCATGAAAAAGTTTTTTTCTGTGGCACGTGCATGAAACATATGCATGCAAATTAGTCACCTTTCTAAGAACTAAAGGCATTCATTTCCAACTAAAAAAGAATGAAAGCGAATAATATATTGTTTATTTTTCAGTTTAATGAAAATCGGCCAATTTCTGTTGCGTCTTTGAAAAGTTTTTCATTCAGCAAAGATGACGACATCATGCCCAATCTGTATGGTGAAGAAGAGAACTTTTTGGAGGGAAGGAACGCTCTTGCTTCATTCAAAGGTTAGTGAAACTTGGTCAAATTCAAAATAGATCAGTTCAAGTTGACCATATAGTGCTGATGCGTAAACTGCGAATAGTTGTACAATTTGACTTCTATTTTATTTAATTGTGTAAATTATGCCCAAGATTTAGTAGATAAAATTTTATTCAGATAAATTATGGACTAATGGGAAAATATATGAAAACGTGGTATCAGAAGCTAATAACATTCAGAGACCAGTGCAAAGAGCTTTGCAAGCTAATGATAACCATGACAAATCTTTCTCGTTAAAAGGTTATTCCTGCTTTCGTAGTTGCACTTTTTTTTTTCCTCATTCTAATCATGTTTTTAAAAGAAATCATGTTAGCTGCAAGATAAGTAGTCTATCGATCCACTGACCATCGGTGATCTTGGTTATTTTTTGAGTGAATGACATGGCTTGCAGTATCACTGCCCCTTAAAAAATGCAACTCACGCAAATCAGCTTAGTCTTCTACATTAACTTATTTTTGAAATTCCAGCTATCGCTAGAGACTTTACAGGAATTATAAATAATGGCGAAGTGATACCGCCAAACCATACCACAATTATATCTCCTGAAGCGCAGTTACTGGCGTCAAGACGGTAAATGGAGTTCTTCTTTTTTAAATCGAAAATGTTTTTAAAAAATATGATATGAACTCATCTAAAGTTATTCATAATTCTTCCATTTCTTTTTTAATTTTTTCTTACCTAAAAAACTAAAGAATATTGATATTTCCTTAATACTTGTAGCACTATATTTCCATCTTTCCACCGTTAAAAGACATTTTGATAAGAATTAGTATTTAAATAGTAATACTAGCAGCACTATATTTCCGGTTAATAAAATGAAAGAGTTGTTAACATTTATTTCAAGTTATGGGAATTAGCTTTGGAGCAAAGTACTTGAAAAAAAAAAAAAAAAAAAAACATCGAAGGCACTAAATATTGCTTATAAATTTGCACAACTTCAACTTAAAAATCTTCTTTAGTATGGAAAAAAACAGCACACAATGCATAGCACCGTCGGCAACGTCAAGTGGAACAACTGATGACTCGTCTAGAAACAGTCAGATATCCTCCTCGACAGATGGTTGTTACTTGCATACATTTAAATCCCAAGCGTCAAACACGACAAGTTTCATGTGTACTACATTTAATAAAGGGAGAATAAAGACAAACCATCATCAATCTCATGAAGTCAGACCAACTGTTAGTGATAAAAATTTATGGCCTCCATCTTCTGAGAGCTGAAAATATTGCTTAAATTCCTCAAACTTTCATTCGTGTCAATCAGTAGGTTTAATAAAATGCGTTCCTATCGGATGAAATGATATAAGCCTGAGGTATTATGAGTCTTTTCATAGAAAGAATCATTTGGGAGACAAAAGAATTGACACAGGCAATGTATTACTCAATGTAACTTTACTTTATTTCATGACCAAATTTCAAGAATGGATGATAAATCTACAAAGAGTAGCACCTTAGAGAACAATACTTTTCTCTCTTCGAGGCTTTCATTTCTAATATCTCCGTGAATGGATCGTGCTGCAATAAACAATTTCGGGTATACCACCAATAAAAAATTTCTAATTTATACAAGTTTGTCACGTCATTTTATATCTTTTTTTGTTGCTCACCTTGACAATGCTGCCAAAATAAAACGCATATAAGCAGTTTCAAATTGCACGACTTCACTTACCTCCAGCCATTTTGGAAAATGCCTTATGCAGATTTAGTTTGTTTCGCTTCTCCTTTATGTTTTCTCAATTTTCTGTATCATGTATTATTGTACTCCTCGAAAGGAAAACTTTAGGAAAATCTTTTATCTTATTAACTTGGACAGAGAACTATACAAATTCGGAAACTTCAATTCTAGTTCCACGATGGTGAAAATAAACGAGACAGGGACTTAAAACTTAAGTTACTCTGCTTGACCAGACTCCGAATATTTCTGGAGTTCACTTTCACTGATGATTCGCAGCAGAACATCCAAGCAGCCTATGCACAACGCACATCAATCCTATACTTTTATCGTGGAAACAATTGTCAAGCAGCGCGCTATTTTACGCCACCAGATAGCACTATGAAAACTCATCTTTTTGTACGAAATAGAATCTCAACACTATTAACAGTCCGAGAAAGAATGCACTGAAAGGAATGACCCGATTCGGCAATATTTCTTCTTCTATAAAAAGTTTTTCTAAATGTACGAAACTGTAGTATTACAATATGCTTGCAAAAAAATGATTCTCTTTCCCATCGCAAGATTTTAATATGGATCAAAATACTAACAGCAATATTCTATCGAAAGACGCCATAATAATCACATTCATGGAAAATAACGAGTTACAGTGCATAATCAAATTTCCAGAACGTAGACAAAAATCTTCAGAAATAAACCTAACAAAATCAAAGTCACGACTGTTTGCTTCCATGAAAACTTCAAGTTCTCGTGTGAAATTCCGAATATTTCAAAGTTCCTATCAGAGCGCTCGAACACATTCAAAAAATAATGGAAGATGGATGAAACAATGGGAATTCAAAAACAACTAAATTACTGAATAAGGGAAGCATTTTTTAAAAAAATAGAATACATAATTATTGGTGGCAATTTTGTACTTGCGATATGGCATTACTCAGGTGGCTACTGCAAAAAAAAAAAAAAAAAAATGGCAAATATAGATAATAAGCAATGTATGATCTTCCCCACCAAAGAGTATAATTTCATATATTCATTTCAGATTCCATCCCATTATGTTTCATAATATTTATAGGATTCGGCTTCTCGCACTCTCCCTCCCCTTCCCATACTTTAAACCAGCTGAAATGTACAACAGCAAAAATTCTCATTTCTATTGTCACCAGTCAATGATTATTTTTACCAAAATCGTTATAATAAACTAGTAAATCATAACCATTCTAATATTCTACAATATAGTAATTTTATTAAGGTGATTTGCCGCCAATCCGGCCCACTTTTGAAGCACTATCTTCAGAAACTGCAATCGCATTCTGCACCTAAAAATCTCATTTCTGCATTATGAATATGTCGTTAAAACACTTCATCCGACACTGGGACGAAATATTTGATAAGGACAGCCGCATTAAAAATGTGAAAAAAGAGAATATTTTGTCATAATGACAAAAGTAAACTTATCATTAGAAACCCTGAATATCTATTTCAGAAAACTTCGACACAATCTCCAAATCAGGGAAGAACAATCTAAGTATTTCAAAAGAGCAATACGACAAACTCATTAATCAAGGACATAAAAAATATTACCTCACAATCTTCGCGAATTATTTTCGGAAAATGCGCTTTAATCCAATCTTCTGAAAAATTGCAATTTTTGTTTCATGAACTTCGTTACCGAAAACTAAGTCAGTTATAATGAGTATGCAATATAAAATCTTGGAAATTTTACAGTAGATGAAAACATTAAACAAGAACTTACTCCACAACAGAAAGCCCAAATCATTCTTTGCATGAGCTGAACCAAATGTTGAGTGATAAATCCACTGCTGCCCATTACAATCCACATCAACAACAATGTTGTCCTTAACGAAATCTTCTGCTTCCTTTGCATCCATCACAAACTGCACATACTCAGTAAGAGGATAAGGTGGACAGCGTATGTAGCGATAAATACGTGATGGACGACCTGTTTCTACTCGTCCTAAATCACAACAAATTTAAATAGTTCTAGTCTAGTTTTTACAACTTCATATAAGCTCATATGCTCTAAAATAATTGGAATCTTTTCGAAGTATAGTAATATGATGCAGTTCTATTCTGTTTGAAAAGAAAGTCCGCGATCTAAGATAAATGGATGAATTTTGTTAGTCCTTTATTTCTTCCGAATTTTGTTTATGTTTGGGAAAATGCTAATCGAACAATACAATGATAAAACTAACCAACAATGGGACGTGGAGGTAATACAAGCGCATGAAAATTGCCATTCATATAGCCAAGCAACAAAGGTGGGCATAATCGATAGTTGTTCAAACCAGGCAGTTGTGGGTAAAATCCTTCAACTGGATGCTTCCAACCATCACGACGTCTATCCCGAGCAGGGAATGGATTTAATTTTGATGATTCAATAGGAAATACAATGATTGGACGATTCAACACCTGTGCCAAAACAAGTATATGAATCTGAAATAACATTAAGACAAAGCTGACTTAGACAAGTGCAAACAAGGTTTGAAAATATTTCCTTTAATACTGCTACAAAAAACAAGAAACTGCAAATACCTGCTCTAATGGGAAACCAGGATCGTTGCACTCGATAATGTTTGACCAATGACGTTGCATCATCCAAATATCGAAATTTAATCCGAGTTTCATTAAAGAAGTTGCCCATCGACCTCGAAAGCTAAAGAAATTTACTAGAAGAACGGAGGCATTATTTTATATTCATATTTCAGTTCAAAAGATAAGTATAATTCTTAATGAGATTAGTTAATGAAAACGAAAAATGTGATAGTAAAAATAAAGAGGAACATTTAATTTAAATAAATTTACTTAGTTTCCATTGCATATAGCGTGTGGTATAATGCATCACGAAGTGTATTACTTTTGTCAATTACACCCCACAATGCCTGAAAGGAATCAAGCAATGAAGTTTTAAAAAACAAAAAAACAAAGCAATATCAGCCAGTCCTTAAACAGCTCTGTACATCAATTCTATTATTAATTTACAACACAGATTTCAACTGGTAACATATATACAAACCTGTGAAACTGCATCCACAAGACTGTGTCCTCCTCCACGATTTCGCAACAATAATGGTGCATAAGTCTGACAACCTGTTGGTCCTGACAGAGAGTGTGCATCCATGCAACACACTGTGTCAAGTATTTCTAAAATTGAATTCATATGATGAAAAAAAATGTATTAGAATTTCTATTTAAATAATTTTTTATTCTCCTTTTTTCTCCAACTCTAAGATAGCTGGTGAATTTTGAATAATTCTGAATAATTCTCAAGATGACAAGCACATCTGGCAAAAATCAATAATGTTCACTACGGTAAACTCGTTTTTAGAAAATAATTATAAAATTTCAATATCTTACGACGATCATCGAGATCCATTAGGACACGAAGATTATTTTCGCCGGAAACTACCCATGGTCGCAAATCATAAATTGCTGAAAAATTTTTGCTAAAGCTCTTGTACATCCAGATAAACCAGCTTACTAAGAATCTAATTCAGATTGCTTAAACCATAGCAGCTCACTATTACGAAATTGGTGTTTTTTCCTGAGACTAACCATAACATTTACAAAGGTCAGATTTCCGATCAAATAATATAGGTATGCATCACAAATAATAATAGTAATATAACAAGCAGAATGCTGACATATCAATCAATATTAGAAAATCACCATTTGGCAGAGTGAACAAGGCATTATTGTTGGCGACACGCGTCATATCATAATCTTCGTACATACTTTCGCGTATTTTCTTGTGAATTTCATCAGAAGAGTCACCACTTGCTCCAAAAAAGAAGTATATATATATTATAAGAAAAAAATGTGACAATTGCATTGCAATTCCTCAGTTTTTTTAAACATGAAGAGCATTCCTAGCTGCAATCCAGAGAGCACACATTTGTCAGAAAAAGCAAAAGAATCCATAAAAGAGATAACAAGAAATAAAAAAAAGAACCAATCTATGTTTTCAAGAAAAAAAATAAAAGTCACAAAGAAAAAAAACTAATACGACCTAAAAAAACAAATAATTGATTTTTCGGACAAGAACAAAATTAATGCATACCTAATCCTGGAATTGCAACTGTACAAGATAATGAATCCATGAAAAATCTTGGCACACTTGCCAAAATCCTGCTGTTCTTGCTTCGAATAATATCAATAATTGAGCGATTGACAACTGTTGCTGCACTCTCTTCGTCAACATCGTTTAACAACATAGACTGCAAATTAGGGGGAATTGGGAAAGCAATGATTATGGAGAAACAAAAGCAATATTTTTAGCAAGTATCAAAAGAAAAAAAGAAAAACCAAACTACAGAACTTCATTTGTATCGAAAAATTTCCAGAAATGAAAAGAAAAATTCTCACGAACCACAACTTGGACATGAAACTAAAAACAAAAAAATAAAAAATAAATCAAAAGGTTTATTCTTATTTTCATACAATAATTAAACTTTTTTTGTTGTGTAGTTGGACATTTTACAGGATAAAGACTGGGTAGTAAGACGTGTGAAAAATAATACGCCTAAAACTTCAGAAACACAAAATAACATAGTCACATGGCTCCAAAGCCACAACAAGTCTCATGCAGTTCGAACAGCAATGGACGGAATAAAGCGTATTACGATTGTCAGAGAGGAATTGTTTACATGTATATTTTTGTTCTGTCTATAACTGTATCATGTCCGGGATAAAGCAAGAATTCTGACAGTGGTGGCTTTGCTGATAAACTGCGCATATCGTAAGAATCCTTTAAGAATCCGATATTCGGCTCTTCCGACTAATACAAATGTAACAAATCATAGGAAAAATTTTATTCTAAATACTGAAGAGCATCAAAAATTAACCTCAAACCCACTGATTCTTCGATTGCTTTCGCCATAATGATAAATGTAATGAATAAGTTTAGCTTCAGCGTCAGTGCTTTGTCGGAGGATTTCAGCACATGTTTCCAGGAATGATGCGCAACCCGTATCAATCTGTACATTGTTTCAGACAATACGCGAATGAGCAAATAAAAACAGTTATATCAGAAAACAAACATAGTACAAAACTAAAATGAGGATAACTTACAGATTTATTCAGATGAGAAAGATACATGTCGAGAAAGGTAATTCGCTTATTTAAATTCACATTATCTACTTTCCCAATTCCATGATAATCTTCACTTCCTCCTTCAGCAAAATCTAAAATATTGTCATTTATGGGAATTATAATGACTTCTGACATGAGACAGCATGAATTCTATTTTTTTAGCAAACTTAGTAGAACGAAATGTCTATGTGCAATTTTTGAATATTTTATTATTGGAAAACCAAGCACAAGAGCTTCAAGTAAAAGCTATACAAAAAAATCGTGAACTGCAATAATCTGAATCCTATTACCACAAATATTAAACTGCACAGAAAAACTTGCATGAAGAAGAAAAAATAGAGCAATTTTTAATTATAAACCTTTCGTATTTTTTTCCGCATATTTTGGCAGATTTTCAGTTTCTTCCTTGATTGAGGAATGACATGTTGCAATATCGCCTTCTCCTCAAAAAAAAAAAAAAGAAAAAATCAAATTCTAACTGCTTCATATGGGAAAGCATAAGATGTACAATTATGCTTAGAAGAATATTTCTGTCTTCAATCCTCCTAATTCCACTCGATTCTTATATGCAATATCAAAAAATTACGAAAAAAAAAAAAAAAAAAACAAAAACAAAAACTGCATGACGGCAAGATCAACTCAAAAGAGTCGTATGTTTAAGGAAATACCATAATATTCTAAAACTAAACTAAATATAACTTAAACAAAGCAAACCATGAGAATCCTGACAAACGATATTGCTACCAATTCCCACAGAAACATAATCTTTTGGTGTACCACACATTGTGCAATGTTTAACGTTAGGCCAGTTCTTGTAAGTACACTGCGAGCAATCCCACTTATGTAACGCTTTTCCTAACTTTTCAACGTGTTCGAGATCGACTGAGCATTCATCTGACATTTCAGAAATATTTGAAAAAAAACTAAACAAAACGAATACTAATACAGGAATATTTTAAGAGCTATCTAAAAAACATATAAAGCTCAATGACATATTATTAGGATTAGACCAACTATACATATAAATATATATGTATATCGTTGATATATACATTCACATAAAAGAAAAGAATACTGTCACCAAAAAAATTTAAGAGCGAAATAATTAGAAAATCACTTTATTTTTCAAAATTTGTGACCTTTGCAGACGAATTCCTTTTCATCCTTAGTATCAAAATTATTGGGTCGTTTATACATGCAAACTATACAGTGGCGAGATTTCAGAACATTCAGGTATGTGCAATCCGGACAAGGCCACCGTTGTTCAGTTTCTTCACCACCGCAAACAGCACTGGAAGTACAAGGTGGTGCGGTAATAAAAACTGAATATCGTGGAATACGACACATCGTGCATGCCTTTGCCGTTTGAAAATTTGCGTAAGTACATTGTGAGCAGGTCCATTTTTCTGTTATATCGCTTGCCATTTTATCCTGTAAAAAACCTCAAGTACGGGAGAATCAGTTTTTTTTTTTCTTTTTTTCTTTTTTCTTTTCTTTTTTTTTTTTTTTTTTTTTTTTGTCCCGTCACAATCAATTTCTAACTGCAAATTAGTATAACTAACAGGCATAATGGCGCTGATGAAGTGTGCAAGAAATATCTAGATGATATGCAAAGATGAATTTAAATTCATTAAATACATATGTTTAACATCAAAATTTCAGAATAGAACATGTTACAGCGCGATAATGTTCTGTTATATAATTACATCCAATTTGGTATCTGTCATTATATTCCGTACAAAAATTTAGTGTATTAAATGAAGTACATTTAAAATCCATTTCTTTTCATACAAACCTTAGTTTTTTAGAGAAAAAGAAAGTGAGAGCAGCAGTAAGTTAACTTCCAGACTGGTGAATAGCAAAAACTTGAAATATTCCGACGGAGTCCTACGTTCATAAATTTACCAAATGCCTCAACATTTAGGCATTTCCAGCGGATGAGGCGAAATGTATAAATGAAAGAATACTGATAAAAACTTCTATTCATACAGATGTTTCATTTCGGAGCTTCGGCACAAATGAAGTCAAGCAGAAAAAAGGAAGTGCCAAGTGCCAATAGCAAAATCCTTCATAAAAATGAAATGGATTCATATTATAATGAAATAACAAAATATTTAAGCCTCAAACTCAATGGACAACTGATTTCATTTGCACATTAAACCCTAAAAGATATGTATTCAGTATTAAATCCGGACTTTACATTTTTTAACTTCAAAATATGAATGGACAATGCGCACTGCATTCCGCAGCGTTTTTTAAGGTATTCTGAGGATATTATAGCTCAAATATTACTGCTCTAAGAGTATTAAAGCTGAAATTTGAACATGAAGCAAAAAGAAAAAAGAAAAAAAAAATTCTTATTTCACACCAGTCTCAAATGCATGTTCAACTTCCACTTATATCTTCTACCGCCTATTTACAGTAAGTTTAATTCGTATAACACCTGCATATATTAATCAATTTAATGCGGAAATGCAAGATCAGTAAAAAATTGCTTCTAACAAAATGAAATTTCGGTGTTTTCTTTGTGAACAATATAGATGGTATCATTTTGCTCACCATGCAGTCATAATGCATGCAAATAAGCTTGAAACTTCAAATGCGTGCCATGGCTTTTCACAACACAAACCACGACACCAATATCAGGAAATGCCACTGCACACAACTGCAATTCGCTCAAGCGAAAATTATGCTGAAGATGACAAAATGCTAGTAGGAAGAGCCATAGTCAAGATTGCGAAGAGGAAATCACCACATCTGCAAAGACGCAGAAGTCAGTTTTCCCGAATTTTTTCCTCTTTACCGATCGGTTTTATGACTCATTTCAAGGTATTATCAGCACCCACCAAACATGACCTTTGACGAGACTTTATAAATGATTCGCTATCACACACCTGACCAAGGACTGTTGATATCATGCTGATCTTGTCACCTCTTCGGATCCCCAGTCCGCCCCAAACAGTCCATCTACAGACCAATAACCCCATCATCAACAAGCAATGTTGCCATTGAAATTTAACGCGGCCCGATTTTAAAGCACTTCCGAGAGTTTTTTTATAAAGATGTGGAATGATGGATAGATGAGGACTTTCTCATTGAGGAGAGGGTTCAGATGGTCAGTATCTGGGTTAGGGATGTTCTAAACTTGCTCACGGTGGCAACTATGTGGCCGCCATTTGGCCGATAAAATTTCTTCTTTTCTGGACTTAATATCGAGCAACTTAAATGATACCCACTTATCCGTAAATTACCTGCAAATCGCATTGCGCCTAAAAATATGTATCAACTGCTCGGATAATATTTATTTTGTCTGTAGTAAACTATACATATAATCAATCAAATTAAGAAAAGTACAAACCAGGTTCTTGCATATTCTGAGTGTTATCATGCACTTGATCTTTTTGCATCTGCTATCTATAGCTTCGGTATTGCCGAAGTTCTCAGCAGTACTTTGATTGATCGTTGCTTCAAGATCTTTTAAAAATCATGTTTTTGGTTTGAATTTATCAGATCTCCGTTTAAGCGTCCTTACTAAAAATTATCGAGAAACTTGTCAGCAACTGTTGACAGATAAAGGGGAATTCTGCCTGAGAAATCTAAACGCGAAATGTTTTTACAAGTTTTAAGAAACAACAAATTTCCCGTTATTATTTCTTGTCACCTCTTCTCACAGTCTTTTGGAGTTACTGAAATTTCAAAAAATTGGTTTTCACCGATCTTTTATATTGGTGAGCCACGATGATGAAAAGTGCAGTAAGAAAACGATGCTGAGGACAAGAAATGGAAAGAATGTAAAAACTTTCTCTCTCAAAACAAGACGAAGAAATGATTAAAAGCACAAGGAAAACTTAAAACAGTGATTTTCTTGATAAGCTTATGATTTTTACTCCTACCTTTGATGCTATTCTGTCGTAACAATTTTGATAATGATTATTTTTCGCAGATAATTGGCTGTAATAAATTGAATAAATACATTTTACTGCAACAAACAATGCGGTTAATCAGCCTTTTTATATGCTTAATTTCTTACAGTTTTTTATGGAACACATTATTTTCTGAGAAAATTGAGCGTTGGCTGAAAGTTGAATAGCTGGGATTCATCCGTGTCTTGACCAAGTAATGTTTTTCGTTCAATCTGATTTGGAAGTGCCATTGCATTAATTGGGAAAAGATCCTAAAACGCGATCGACACAGGCATTCCACTCTTCATAAGCAGTAATATATCTTTGCTATCGCTGTGCTGTTTCTCCATTAGATGATGAAATTATTAAATAATCAAACTAATGGTGATTCAATAAATTAAGAGATTATGTGGTGAAGAATTTACACTCACTGATATGAGATATACTCGAAATGTTGACGATAAATTCTTCACTCATGAATAGTTTCATTCTAATTACACTCATCTATCAGAGAAATTGAATCCATCAAAATTCGTTAATTATTTAGAACCAAACATTTTAATGATAAATTTTTTTTTGGCGAAATGTGCGTAATTCTTTTAGGCATTAAACAACTGTCAGGCTAGTTAACTTTCCACCGCTTACTATTAATGTGTTTATTATTGTGAATTGCAATAGTTTTTATTCCTCTAATATCGAATAAATAAATGAATGAATCACAAAAGGTGACCCGAAGTTCTTATGTGGCTTGTCGTGCAACTTTTTTGATTCGTCATCGATCATTGAAAAATCGCAAAAGATCATTTCAAATATGATGATCAATGATGTGCCACGTAATCAGAGAAATAGGAATGAATAAATATTACAGAAGGATAATAAAATCTGATCTATCGTCATATTAGCGAGTAAAAGCTCAATATCAAAGATGAACGAAGTTCCACATTCTGGTAAAGTATAGGAAGGGAAGGGAGGAGGGAGAGCGACCAATATTTTCATTATGTCCGATCTACTACCTTTCTGGTGACTTATTGAAACTTGGTTCGCGATGGAGGCTTTCGGGAACTGTGCGAAATGTAAATATAGCTAGGATTTGTTTTTTGGTCCGTCAAGTTGTATAAAAATAAGAGAGATGAGTCGGGAAATGTTAAATAGGGTTCTTGCACATCTGGATGAGAGTAACAACTCTTAAATTCATTGATTTCTGGAATAGAATTTGCATATTGTGATTTGATTATTTAATTCCAAAATTTCCAGTTTTATTTTCATTTAGATCATTTCCAGATTAGTTTTGTATTTCAATGTTTGCTCCGTCACGGTCGAACCACGGAACACATGCCCATCTGCCTCATCCAAGCCAGTCGAGCGCCGCGGGGGAATTACAAGCTATTCTCGCCGTTTGGGAAGCTGAAAATGATAATGCCTCGTTCAGTGTCAAACCATCTCTTATAAGGTTTGCTATCATTTTTTACAGGATTCAGCGAACATATGTTTATTTCTTGAAAGAGTCTCAAAATATTCTGATTATTCGGATTAATAGCATTGCTTCTTTAAAGTTCATCAATTTTATTGGTGAAGTCGATCAAATCATTTTGAACAATCAGTCACTAAGAAAAAAAAAAAACAAATCACTAAAAAAATATTGTAGACTTTCGGAACTAATAGAAGAAGCAACTGATGATTTTTTGAAGCAAGATCCTGACCCTCTAGATGATCGTCATCCGGCCAAAACATATCCTTCATGCATCCTCGGCCATCTCCTAAAAGTTATCAGTCGCTACGAAGAATTCATGAACAAGGTGAAAAAATTAAATTATGACGATGGACTTTATGAAAATTATATCGAATTTCGTTGCAAGATTTTTTACTCGGTTTTTCATTGTGAATTCAGTTTGTAATTTTATTATTTCTTTTCAATGCTACTTCTTCGATCATATAGGAACTCTTTTTCCAGCTTCTTGTGTCTTACTTGATGTCTCGTGATGACATTGAATTGAATATTGCCTCCGCAAGACTGTTGCTCAATCTTATTCCCGGTTTAGATTCTGTTGTCTTATCCGTAAGTTTTATAAGTCGCTTATTTATCGTAACTCTTTCATTTGCATTTTTATTTCCTTTTGAAAGCATTGTTTATGACTACTTTGGATTTTCCTCCCCAAAAAAGCAGTACTAATTAAAATCTTGTGAAGTTTTCAAATTTATTCATGTATGAAAATATTTCAGGAACCAGAAGGTTTGATACCACAACTTTACAGATGGGCAGAAAGTGATGCAACTAACTGTTATTTACGGGCGTACTCGTTTGGTCTGCTTGCTGCAGCCTTAGATGTAACAAGTGTTGCAAGTAGCCTTAAAATAGAAAACTCTGCTCTCATTCCAATTGCACTGCGACGTTTAAAGCATTTATTTGTAAGTTATTTTGTCCACTTATAGTAGTTTTATATCGTGACAATTTATATTTTTTTGTATTTGGTGCAATTCAAATTCATCTTCTAAATTGGTAGCTTATTTCCTTTGATTTGTTATTTATACCTATTCAAGGAACGAATGGAAAAGGAGAAACAAGAAACTACGGAAGCATCAGAACCGGATAAGGAAAATAAGGAAGAAGATGATGAAGATAATGGTCCGTTTGCTGGCATACCGAGAGAAACATTCCATAATGGTGAAAGACCTTCACTGGCTGATGTTAGTTGTTCATATTTTTAAAAATATTGCATGAGAAACAAAGGAAAGAATGAGCAAAAAGAAATCAAGACATTAAGACATTAAACGAAACGCAGTTTGTTTATAGAATTTGTACGCCGGAATCTAGAAATTTATTTCATATAGATGAAAAAAGTAAGGATTGATTTTCAGTTGAACACCAACTACAGTAACCAAAATAAAGAGGATTAAAATTTAAATTATTTATTATAAAAGATTGTTGAAATACATTTACCGAAGAGTTCTGTTCATATCAATGGTTGTATTTTCATTGGACCGCATATTGAGAAATCTTATGAAAGCGCAGAATATAATTTTTAAAAAAAAGCTCAGTATTCTTAAAGGGAGATTTGTTGTAGGTCTTGAAAGAACGTGAAACAGCGAAGTGCTCTAGCGAAAAAATGTCGGGGCCATCTGCAGCAAATGTTACGATGAGTTCCGGATCTATATGCAGTGAAGAAAGAAAATCCATCCTAAGAATACGGTTTATTTTCGTGTTTTTCGAAGTATAGTGTAAATTTTTCTTAGAGCATAAAACTGCAAAATTTTGTTGTTTTTACTTTGTGCAATTTCAGTGAACCGATTTATGAAACTTCGGCATCTGAAAGCCTAGAGTTGACCGTACCGCCACGAAAAAAAGTCAAGCTGGATAAAGAACAACGTGTAAATTAGTTTTATTTTGCACAATTTAATTTGCAAAAATTATTTTTCTGAATGGATTTTTCGTTTTCATTAAGTTTAGTTTGTTTTTCATATTTGAAAAGCCGACACTTGATTTCTCTTCTTACCACTTTTTCTCACGCTTTCCGACTGAAGAAAAGTTGTTTAATTAGATTCAGTATTGGTCTAATCTCTACATTTCTGATAAATATTTAAGCTGTACAAAAAATACTTTTTGCAATATTATTTCCTTTCATATGGCTCCTAAGGCTCGCTAAATAATTTCATTTTTGATTCCTTTGTCTTTAGATTCATAGCTCAAGCACAGTACCGCTGGGATCAATTATTGAGGGGAAAAGTAACAGTCAATGGGCTGTAATGCAAAAGCGACGTCTAGGAGAATATCGAATCTTTCCTTTAACAACTGTTATGGAACAGCGCCTAATTATTCAGTATCTTACACCTGTCGGAGAATATCAGGATGTACTTTATTTGTTTTTATCTTGAAGTAGTTTCCAAGTATTTTGATTTTTTGTTTGGTTTACAAATGCGAATGAATTGTTGATATTGTATTGTTATTCTTAATATAACGTTGTACATACCCTAGAATCTAGCAATTTTGGTATCATTGGCAGTATGATATTCGTGTTAGGATGTCGTGGACAACAGTATTTTATTTAAATATTTCAGCTTTTGAAAGAAACCTACGAGAATCGTTCATTGGATCTTGTTTTACGCTATCTGGAAGGCGCTCGCAATCACGATAGCCGTCTCATATTTGATGTTTTGAAGGTGTTGTAACTCAAAACGATGAAAATTATTGTTTTTATATATAATATTAATCTGTTAAATATTAGCATCGAATTTTCAATCGTACCAAATTCGTTTTCTGAGAGAACGTTTTATAAGTTATTCTAATTTCATTTGTTTTCTAGTATCTTGCCGGTCTTTTGGTTCATCGCAGACTCGCGCTGGATTTTGTAGCCGCTGGTGGCGTAGATCTTTTGATTCGTATAGAACGTGAATCACTGGCATCAGTTGTTGTTGGAACATGTTTATATTATTTGGCTTATAATGCAGATGCAATGGAAGGTGTTTGCCTTTTGCCGGAACAAACTCTTAATGAACTTGTTCAGTGAGTTGTCCATGTATTTTGTTTTCCTGCATTCAGTTGGGATACTATCATTAGGATGCAACATAATTCTAGTATTTATAATAATGCGTTCCTTCAGTCTCTTTGGTATATTCGTGATTCACCGGTAATTCTTTCAAGTGAGCTTTTAAGGATAAGGTATTAAAAATTTTATCTAAATGTATACCAAGTGAAGGATAAATTTGATATGTTTCACTGGGCTATATTAAGTTTCTTTTAAGGAAACGAAATTGAATAATTGTTTCAAGCTTCTTTCTTTAAATCTAATACCTTTAAGATAATTTAGTGCAGTTAATATTTCTGCGAAGTTTCCTAGTTTTATTTCCAGCTACGCGCTATGGCTTTTGGAGCATAGTTATGAAAGTGGTCGCGCTGGCTCGTCAATGTTTTTTACTCACGCATTCCAATTTCGACCTATACTTGAACGATTCGATGAGTATGATGGGCCGCGGCGTTTGTTTAATTATGTAATCACTTTAGAACAAAGTTTTTGTACGGTCTGAAATAGATTTTTATTTACGAATATATATAATGATAATAATTCTTTGATTTCGCTTTAGAATTTCTTTTCGAATGTGCTGTACAAATATTCATGCTGTTCATATTTTCATCAATTTCGTTTTCTACAATTTATATTCAGTTATTCTTCCGCACAACCTGCAAGAGAAAAATATGATTTGTTTGATGTAAAGGCATCATTTGACCAGTGAATAGATCTGAATTTCAGTTTTTTTCATTATTTTCTTTTTTATTCCAGATTTCGACCTTAACTCTCTTACAAGAAGAATCAAATGACGTTCTTTCTGATGAACATCTATATACTAGTATGCAAGCTATTCGAAATACTTGCATGGCTTTCAGAAGGTATGATTTTTCAGTTATAAAGTTTTCCGAAAATTTCCAGATATTGTTCAATCAAAATAATTGTTTAAATAATTAAATGTACGGTAGTTTTTTGTCATTCATATCAAATATCTTTTTTTTTTTTTGTCTACTATTTATGCATTTGTTGTGATGTTTCAGTTATATGATTGCCCATATCTTTGTCAAAGTAGAGCATTTGAAACGAACACATGTATCTCGATTACAGTGTCTTAAAGATATCGTCATTCCTTCGTGCGTCCATGGCTTACCGGCTAATAAGGTTGAATATTGTCGCAGTTCTTTCGTTCATCAAATATTTTCTTTGTTGAGCAGATATCAATTACCAATACTGATTCAAAAATTTCTTGTTTTTCCTGTTGCGCTTTTTTCCTGCAGAATTTTGTTTCAGGGAATGCATCTCGATGACGAAAATTTGAAAACTTGCGTTTGGATTCTGCTGCATACTCTAGGTTTGCATTCATCTTGGCGACCTGTTGAAGAACTGAAACGTTTAGGGGTTATTCGCACGATGTATTTCCTTGTTGCTACAGCCAATTCTTGGAATGGTGGTTCAAAAATTGAAATTCTTAAAATGTCTCTTGATGTAAGTTGTTTGTGTGCTGCATATTTTAATGTTTCTCTACATTGATAACGCTCGTTCAGTTTACTTATTGGGTGATTGGGTTTTCTACTCTCATTTGAATCAAATGATATTCTTTTTAATTCAGATCAGAGACTACTGGAAGGGATTCGCTTAATTTTTTGTTTCGCTATATATATATATATATATATATATATATATATTTTTTTTTTCTCAACAAACCGTTAAATTTGTACTACAATAGCTTAAAATCAAAGTAAAACTTTCCACTCAAGGTTTTGTGGATGTGTTCTGCCATGCCTCGGATTCAGATGGATATTTGCGAGAGTACATTGAAAATACGAGAACAGAATGTTGATTCTATCGGGTAAGGATATTTCTTTAGCCTAACATACTCAGAACGATGTTAGAGAGGAACTTCGAATAAGATCGTCGAAATGTTATATGTAGTCCAATAGGAATTAATGAGGCAATTTTATATTTGTTATTAGTTTCATCGAATTTCAGAACAATTTTGGAATTCTGCGAAGGTGAAATGATAACAGACTCTGAAGTTCAGTTCGCTGCTTTGAGGGTGATAGTAAATTGTGTGTGTGCTCCATTGGAACGAGTAAGTTTAAATTCCTTTAAAAATATGTTTTTGGAACTGTCGTCTAAGAAATTATGACTATCTATAAGTATATAGATGGAATCAGCAAGCCATACATTGAAAATAAAAAATTATGATTTGTTTCTTTGGTTTATTTACTCCAAAATTGCGTTTTTGTATTTTGCAAACGTGAATAAGTACCGATGAACAAAAGTGGTGTTTGTTATCCAATCAGTTGTCGACGGATAACAGAATTTTTTGTCGGGAACAGCCATCTTTTTTAGCACAGTGGACGGCTGGCTATATCACCTTCAACTAATGATACTGCACTACATGTCTCGGATTCCCGAATCAGCTGTCGAAGCGTCGGAACACCTTATAAGATACGAAAACAAAGAAAAGCGCAGATGGAATTTTTCCTGGAGAAAGTGTGGAATATCGTTCGAAAAAATAATGGAATTATGGTGATTTTTAATTCTTAATAACTTTTCCCGCTGAGATAGGTCATTTTGCGTTGTATCTCAAATATGAGATCCGTCCCTGCAAGTTAAGTATAACCAAAAAAGTATTTTAAATTGCCCTTTTTGAGCTTTCTGAAAGAATGAAGATTATTTTGTTACTCCATATATATGGTTCCAAAGCTCTGTACTTATTATAACAGCTTCGAGTTTCAGTTATCGTAGTACGTCTTAACAGTTATATAAAGGGTGTCTACTGAAAATTAAACTTCAGCTTTGTAATTTTGTCTTCCTGAGCAGCGAATAAATGAACATGAAATTAAAATTCATATCTACTGTTTGCAATAGAATAGTGGTCTATTTTTGACTTTTTTCATTTTTGTTTCGATTTCATGTCTAAACTTCATATAAACCCCGTTGGCTTTATTTTTTCTTTTTATAGATCTTGAAAAAACTATTATATACAGAAACGCCAATCACAGAAGCGGATGCACTTCGCGGAATCGCATGTCAAGCTTTAAATGGTTTATCACGTTCCGAAAGTGTTCGTCAAATCCTTGAAGTAATGCCGCTTATTGCAAACAGCGAGCTTTGCGGTACTATTTTAGCTATCATTTTTTTTTTTTTTTTTTTTTTTTTTTTTTTGAAATCAAGCAAAAATTTTTGAGGTAGAGTTCTTAAATGTGAGGAATCATTTCATTCTTTTTAGGTCTGATGCGTGAACCTGTTCTACAGGAGCGACGTGCCGAACACGCCAGGTTTTGTGAACAAGCTCAACTGCTGATTGAAAAAATCACCAAAAAGCGAATTCATGATTTTCCGAAAGATTTAACAAAAGTATGTGTTCTATTGATCTAATTCTTTTTTCTTTTTTGAATAGCATAACAATGATAAAACTTGCTTTCTACATGAGGGTCATGTAATAACTGTTGTAGACATGTCTTGGAATATTACAGGAAAAGCTATGGAAATGGCATATTGTTGCTCATACCAAAGTTGTTTACAATGACAAAGAATTATTGCAACTGATATACCAACATCTAGTCAAGAAGGGTCTGTTCAAAACAGCGGATAATTTAAGAGAAGAAGCCAGTTTACCTGATATACCTGCAAGTCGTGTCTCCACTCGTCTGCATTCAATCGGTGCATTGGTAATTTCCTTTTTTTTTTTCGGCACTGAACTCTATTGATTCCTAAAGTTCCGTGATTGATGGTAAGAGAATTTTTCAGCCAAAATATTTTGAGAATACGTTTTCTGATGTCGACAGCGATATTATGTCAGGGAAAACTTTAGTTTTGAGCACCTTCGGTGGCAACAGTAGACGTCGAAGAAGTGAGCGATCAACATTCGACGTTACGTAAGATTTTAAGTCAAAATGTCTAGCATTGAAAGCACATATTTCCACATTTCATATACTTCAAGTTAAAAAAAAGGTTTTTTTTTAAAGGTTTTATGCTATTTGCAAATTTTATTATTAAGTAATAGACTAAGAGCAGACGCTACATGTTGCGAATGAGCACTTTATATAAAATTTTATGTAACTAGATGATTAATTTAACTACGTTACATGAAAGCGATAATCTTCACTTTTTTTTTTTTTTTTTTTTTTTTTTCAACAAGACAGCCTTAATATTTCTTGTAGTTTTGTACGAATGATGTCTTACTGAAAAAAAGATTCGAAGTATGAAAATTTTATCAAATGACTTATATTTTAAATGAGATTGTGAAATGTATGCTCAGTGCAGTAGATAATCTTGTTAAAGGATGGAACACACACCAGTTAATGAACAACCAGACCAGGCAGCTGCTGCCTCGACAGCCATATCAAAATCAACAAAGGTATTGAGTATTGCTGGGCGTAAGTTTTTTTTTAAATTTATTTTAATAAACAGTGCGTAATTGCTGGCTACTTTATGTTACAGTAGAAACTTTTGAAGTATCAAATTTATCGTAGTTTCAGAAATTCACGTTATCCGTTTTGCTTTGCATCTTTCGTAATTTCTTTTTATTTTTATTTTTGCCATATGTTTATTTTTTTTTTTTCAGGCCGTCATTGTGATGGGAGTCCACCAGGAACATCCTTTATAAGTAGCTATTCAACAAGCCCTAGAAAACTAGAAGTTACCAGCAGCAGTGAAAGTGTCACAAATTCTCAGTTAGCATCGACAATGCCAATCCCTCCGAAAGATCTTGACGAAATCATTACAGATTTTTTCAGGTATCATTCAACTTGGTTTAGTCTCTAGATTTTGAAGTGAAACAAAATAAATTCATGGATTAAATCCTAATATTAAATTATTTTTCAGAAAGCAGCATTCGACATGTTGTAATCCGGTATCTACTTGTCCTCCCTTCTCACTTTACTAGTATGTTGCACTGAAATGATTTATTAATTTTCCCAGAGCAGTTGAATAAGCTATAGTTTTTAACAAGCAACAATTAATTTTTCTAGTTAAAAAAATTCCAAGAAGGCACATGTGTAATGTTTTTATTGCAGTCCACATCATTGTCCGGAACCGCAACGTAAACGCTTTGCGCCAAAAAATATTGCCAATCGATTTTTAAGCCGGCCGGTAAATTGTTTCACTGGAATGAGCTTTAAAATTAAACATATTAGGCTAAGGAAAATGGATTCATTTTAAATACTAAAGACCGTTTTAATACTTTTTGTAACATGTAACCTTATGTAGAAATATGTTACATTTTATGAATTTTTTTTTAAATCACATTTGTTGAATTTCATCAATTTTATCCATGTAATAATTTTTTAATGACCTAAATACGAAATAAATCCTATTAGCAATTCATCATTTTAGTTAATTTCGGCTACTTGGAATCGGGAAAGGTTCAGAGAGGATATTCACTTTGCTTTCAGTCGCTTTCGTCCAATACGATCATTTACAGAAAGCGAAGAGACATTTACCTGCTGCAGTTTTTCGGTAATTTTTCAGAGTTGCATAGAATTTAAGATAAAGTGGATTTTATTTCCCTTTTTTTCTTTGTAATTATATTAAATAATTCTTGTAACTGTCAATAGATTTCCAACAGTTTTTTCAGATTGACGATGAACATATATTGTTAGGCTCTTATGCTGGTGCTTTGAACTGGTTTAATATACATACTGGTGCCGAGGAATCGAATACCGAGTGTCATCATAGTGCAATCACTGGTATCGAACAATCAAAAGTAAAACATTTTGTTATTCCCTTTCAATTTGTTGTACACTTAGACATTTAAATCATAGAATTTTGACTTCTGTTTTCTGCTGTTATTTGCGAAATCTTTGAGGATGGTTCACTCTTGCTTACTTCATCTGCTTTTGTGAAGCCACTTTCTTCGCTCTGGCGTATTGGTGAAACCCAAGAACATATGATCAATTTTCCGGACGAATACTTTGTTGAGTTCAATAAAACAGTTCAAGATCGTATTATCGGAACGCAAGGAAGTAAAGCGACGGTACTTTTTTGTTTTTTAGTTCAAGTTTTTTATTTATCTTCAAGAAATTATAGTTTTTGCAATTACAAAAATTATAAGAAATTATGGACTCATTGAATCTTTTCATATTATATGGCTAAAACTCATTTCAGATTTATGATACGGAAACTGGTCGAGCTGTAGTTCGTCTTTTTGATGACACTTTGGCAAATAATTATACTCGTAACAAGTTAGTTCATTATTTCGAAAATTATATTGCATATTCTCGTAACAAAGACTATCGTTTTTTTTTTTTTATCGAAATATATTGACTAGAGCTTTCTTATACTGTTCTAGCTTAAACTATTACTTATTTACTTTGCAATCACGTGAATATTCTCTGAACATACAGTATTTTTGCACTTTCCAAGTAAGTCAGCTAGCATTTAAGCATTTAATTGAATTAATTTACACCATGTGATTTTTAAATTGAATTTTCTGAAACTGAAGATTGTATGAAATTCTTTTTTTCAGAACTCTTAATAAAATTTATTAGTAAACAGGGAAACATTTTGCTATATAACTGCACAATATATTTGGGTAAGTATAAAGTAATTATAAAAATTCAGGGCAACGTTTAACCCAAGAGATGAATTAGTACTGAATGATGGTATATTATGGGATCCAAGACTGGGAATAAAAATGGTGCACAAATTCGACAAAATGAATTCTATAAATTGTGGTATGTTCCATCCTCGTGGAAATGAAGTTATCATTAATTCTGAAGTGGTTCGTATTTCTTTTTCATTTCTCGTTTTAGAACTTGTGAAATATTTTCCGTAATGGAGGTATCAATGTATTACTGTCTACTTTTATTTGCATTAATCAGCTGTGTTAAATTTGATACGGCAGCTGATTTTTTATGGATTTACAGTCCTGTTTTGATTTCCAAGCCATTTAAAATTTGCTGTAACTTTGCAACATTTTTTCTCCTTTGTCAGATGCTATATGTTAGTATTTTACTATAAAAATTTCCAAATGCTCCAATTGCATTGAATAATGTACAGTGGTTTGTCGTCACTCTGCTTGCATCATTTTAAATTACGAAAACTTTACATATTGATGGGGTAAAATCCAGAACGATAATTTTTTTTTAGTTCATATAAAGTAAAATGGGGCTAATTTAATGATGGAATTTCCAGTGGGACGTGCGTAATTTCAAATTGCTGCATAGTATCAGTGCACTCGATCAATGTAAAATTGTATTCAGCGGTGGTACAGATGCTATTTACGGATGTATGTTCTTTTCCTTTGCTGAAAATTCAATTAAATTTAAGCTTGGCGAAGAATGGAGCTTTTCTACAGTCATAAATGAATGAATTTTTATGTGTTGAAATGATCTGGATTATAAATTTCATTTCCCCTAGAATAATTATAAGTTTTTCCAGCAGCATATTTGGATGTAGAAGAAATAGATGACCGCTTTCGTCAAACATTTGCTTGTTCGTTTCGAACTTTCGATTCCACTACCTACAAGGTATAATTTAGAATTACAGGTAGTAATGATAGGACTTCTACTTGTATGCTTTTATTTATTTCAGCTCAAGTAGTTGTTTTCAGGAGCATTTATGGATAAGATTTTTTGCAGGTAATTACAACAGTGGACGCAAAACGAGCTTTATTTGATTTCTGTGCTGATCATAACGATCAGTATATGGCTTTAATTGAAGCTCATGGAAATGCAGATGATTTGTTAGAACTGCGAGAAAATGTCTGCCGTCTTTATGAAGTTGGAAAACGTCGTGAAGCAGACGAGTGTGATGATGAACAAGTACATATTTTTTGCACATCTGTGAAAGATAAACGATATTGTTAATTCTTTCATAAAATCTACTTTTAAATCCTGTAGCCCTTTGAACGTGTTGAAAATAGTTCGATACTCAGAAAATCTTTCTTTTTTTTTTTCTGAGTATATTTTTGTTTAAATTAATAACTGTTGCGAAGTTTGTGCTGAACTGGAATGACTGGTTATCTAACCGGACATCCAAATGTCATAATCCTTGGTAGAAGATTAGCAATACTGGAAAAAATTTCTTGAAGGAAGAAACAGGGGATGATAATGAAGATGATGATATGGGCTCATCAAGTGAAATGGATACATCGCTTGGAGATACAACTGCTACGGATTCCTCATCGGAAGAAAATTCTGATGAAGAAAGTGACGAGTCTTTATATGAATCGACACATAGTCTTAATGGCAGTTTAAATGATGAAGATGAACAGGTTTTTTTTTTTTTTTTTTTTTTTTTTTTTTTTTTTGCAAAGTTTATTAATTTATAATCATAATTGGATTATAATGTGATTTGCTATCTGTAACCATTATACTAAATGTTTCGGAATTTCAAGATGTCTTAATGGTGTTCATATAGATCAAATGGGAAATTCCAGTGAAAAAAGCAAACCATCATCAGCTCATACACACTAACCATAGTTTTTTCTTAAAGTGTAAGTTCCATCCCAGCGGAAGTTGAAAGATTTTTAAACTTAGTTTTAGTGGGCGAATGATGATGATCACGTTTCGGAAAATGGCGAAAGTTCGGAGCAAAATAATGGCGTTCTACTGAGGATTGGTGATCGTGAGGCTCTCAACATTGTTTTTGATCCGGGCACGAACAGACGCGATATTCGCTTACGTACGTTTCCATTATATAATTTGAAAAAGATAAAAATGTGCCGAAGAAAATTCAGTTTCCAGTCAATTGAATTTTCGGATATGAATATGCGCCAAAAAGTTTCGACACTTCATCTGTAATCTGAGGTTTTATTAGGAGAAATCTTTAGTAAATTCCTTATTTTTTTAAAACCTAGCGTTTGTAAAACTCGAAAAGTTTACAATGGAGTTAAAAGTGACAAATATTTTTTTAAGTGCAAGCTCTAGCAGTAGATTCGGATAGTGATACAGAAGTGGATGTAAGTTACAATCCTGACGAAGATTCAGCAAATGCAGATATGCATCCGGGTTCAAGTTCGATAGTTCTGAATCCGGTACTTCGAAAGCAGCGAAGAGCTGAACGGGAATAATATCCATTACTCATGTAATTGAAGGATTTTTCTTCATGCTTGTATTATTAAGCACTTCTATGCCTGTGGTCTTCGATTTTTGTAATACATCTTCATTTACCAGCGCTATATCACATGTAAACACGCAAACTTCTCATAAAATTCACTTTGGATTGTTAATTTTAGTTCTATATGTTCACATTTTCCTATATCTCGTTTAATGGATTCTCATTACTGAGTTAATGACAGATACGGGCAATCCTAGAATCAGTGCAAGGCGAAAGCACACCTCTTCTCTCGTCCTTACTAATTCTTTTCCTGGAGCATGAAGATTATACTCATGCTTCACTTCCTCTAACCAGCATCTGTTGAGAATGTATCCAACTCACTCTGAGTTGATGAGGATATGCATTTTCTAGCAGTTCCATGTAACAGTTTGTCACGCGGTCATGTGTTTCTTGATTGATTAAATCTGGTAAAAAATTTAGAATGTTATGTCTAAGGTAAACACAGTGGCGAAGTAATTTATTTGGTATGAAATCAGAAGTAGAAAAGAATTCTAACAACCATCATCAAGTCAGGCACTTTTTAGAACCTGATAAGGTTGCAGAAATTATAATCACAGTTAGAAATAACTTCCATGAGAATGCGCTCAGAAGAAATTGAGCATTAGGAACTTTGGAAGTTGTGAAAAAGATTTGTGGGGAAGATTCCGATAGGAATTCCCGCACTGACATTGCTCTAAATGTATCGAAAGTGAAATCAATTTAAATTGGTTTTTAGAAGAGATCGCAGCTGCTCGACTATCAGGTTTTAGATACAGCAAATCTTGTCAGTGAAATTCAGTATAGGGACAGAAAAAAATTCAGTATAGGAACCTCTCATACCTCTGCACTGAAGTCAACTGAATTATAAAGAAACAGTCATGCACACATCAACCGCAACTTGGTAATTTGAAGAGCTCAGAAAAATAACAAGAATTTAACGAATTTTGATGATAAGTTAAGCATGATGCGAACTGCTCACTGGTATAGAGGAATCAAAGAGCAAAGAACAATGCTAATGCAGATAAAGTTTTCCAGATTCTTTTACGAACTCACATCTTCTGCCAAATGATTTTTAGCGCCATCAAAAAGTGCCATTAAAGAAAAAGCATCCGCTGTTAATTCACATATCTGCTGATCTCCCCAGTTGTGTGTCGGAAGATTTTGTAATAGTAACATTATTCCCTGCAATTCAGGACTGAATTCATCAACTTACAAATAATCACATTTTAAAACTCATAGGAAGTCTATAGAAACCTGAAAATCCTTTTCTGCTTGCAATTGCTTAGACCACATTCGAAGAAAAGCCGCACATACATAGCCATGGAATTGCGAAAAGCCATTCCTTTCACTCTAAAACAATTTAAATATAGTAAGTAAAAATTCTCAAACTTCGGCGATCCTGACCAGAAGTGATAGATCAAAAGAAGTGATTTCATAGCTAACAAATCACATCTTCACTCACCAATAAATTTTTTCGGAAAGATTAGACACGACTGTATACTATAAGCAACATATTGCTTTGGTTAATAAAAATTAATAGCGAAAGAATCAGCCATAATCAAAATCAACCCACCAAGAAAGTATCCCAAAGGCGAATTGTAGCTCGCAAAGGAATTTCTCTCATAAGAACATTATTCATCCAGCGAAACGCAAACTGCAAGTACTCAACACCATGCGCTTCCAAATGACGATGAAGTTGCTCTAGAAATATAAGAAGATATCTTTATCCTTCAAATCTGAATGGCCAGAATTCCAGAAAATGAACATAGTCCATCAAAGTGAACTTACTGTCAACACGACTCATCAAATGTCGCAGCTGTGATACTTTACGCTGAATACCTGGCTGTGCGAATGTATAATTATCCTGGATAGTATCCAATAGTGCTGTGACGCACCAAAAACTATCTGCTTCAACGATTTCAATTTGCTCTCGCGGTAACTGACTTACATCATATGTGCCAACTTCCGTATCTAAAATTATTCTTCATTCAAAGTACTTCTTGTCTTTGACTGTTTCATTTCTGAGCAATAAGAGAATTTTTTAGTAATGAAATGAAGAATAAATTAACCATCAGATATGAATTCTGAGAGGAACACGACAAAGAAAGGTGTAACAAGATCGTTGATACCCTGCACATAACCACTTGCTGGATGACGAATTGCCCAGATATATAAAATATGTTCAAAAATCTGCAAGAAATAAAATGATAAGTTCATTGCAAAGTTAAGGAAAAAGTATTCAAAATTCAAACGTTCATAGCATACCTCCTGCACTACTTTTTGCTGAAAGAGCGGTATCAAGGGACACATACGTGGAATATCAATGTGTATCTGCAAATTAATTTATTTTAGGTTTCCTTTTTATCAATGTTTTTTATGAAACTAAAGAAAACAATGAATTAATTCAATCAATAAACCTGTCTAAAGGTATCCTGATGCTGCTCGTCATATCGAGTATGGAAATACTGCTCCACATAATGCCAATACTCTTCTCTTTTTCTCGCAAGTGTTACTTCACGACGCTCAAAACTTGTTGGAAGATAACCCTGTTTACAGAAAAATCATTAAACAGAAGAAAAAATGTCACACCAAAAAATTTTAATAGTAATATTCTGAACAATACAATCAAAAAGTCTTGAATAGAACTACAAAGATACAAAACTAAGAAACAATTCGGTAAAAACAAAAGTGGGAAAAGTAGAATGTAGAACACTTGAAGTAAAATAACACCAATTTACCACATCAAAAACTAAAGACTAATTTACCAGTAATATTCTCCAAATCGTTGGTCGTAGTTTATGTGGTATACCCATCCAACAGTCCTTACGCAACTGTTCCAAATCAACATCTACGCTTTTCAAAGATTGTGTGCCACTGTTTGGATTTAACGATGGACTTGTGTGAACACCAAGCTGGGCGCGTAACCGATTAAAGCGAGCATGGTCACGCTGAAGAGCTGCAAGAAAACCATAAATTTTGGAAAGAAAAATATTTCCTTTATATTAATCGTACTGATTGTTACAATCCGATCAGAATTATTCGAGCAATGCATAAATGAAATAATGTACTAGACCACTAGAATTATGTACAAAAATTACAAGAATAACCTAAAGTGTGCCCTTGAGCTGTCGGTGAATCATGTGCCATCACGGAACCATTTACTACTGAACTTGATGGTGCTCTTCCGTACTCAACTGATATCTGCAGTATCCGAGAAAAAGAATGCAAAAGTTCGTCTCAATTATTTACATCATAATCCAGTATGAGCTAAAGTCTTTTTGATTTCAGTAAATAGATTCATGTTTATATATATTCAGACTTCAATTATTGATAACTAAGAGGAGCCTATCTTCCTTATTCATTTAAAACTTTCTGTTCCAATTCTCAAGAAATTCTATGTCCACTTTTTTAAAAGCAGTAATCCGAATTTTTGAAAGGTAAAAGTACTCACCTCTGGTAGTCGCGGATATAAATTTATAGAAAGATGCACCCCAGTGGTTCCCGCTGGCACTGCTGTCCCCGGTATTGGTTCTAAAATTTAAGAAATTTGACTTATAAGCTTTCAGGTTAAAAAAATAAGATGGCGCAATATGTAACCTTAATAAAAAAATCAAAAACAATTCGTTTACCCTTCTGGATAGCCAAACGTTGCATTGCCTGTATTTTACTGTTTCTTGAAGGAATTGGATTAACTGGTGGCATTATTAAGTCACGTGCTACCAGACTGGCATGTCGCTCAAGGACTTTTGCGGCACTTGTGCAAGCAGCTCGTTCATCCAGCGTTACCGATACATCCCAAGCATCCGATACGCTGAAAAAACTCATTGCTCGTTTCATTTAATTGGTATTCATTTTGCCGAAACCTAGGAAAGATATTTACTTTTTTACATATTTACTGAGAGACCGCTTATCATTCAAGGAAAGTAATGTGACAGTAAAACCAGTATTGGCAGAATCAGGTTGAAATGCATTAAACTAAATAACATTATAAAGCGAAGTTCACAATAGAAAGTATTAAATAAGATTTTCTCTTAAAATTTATTTCACGGATGACTCTCACCGCCTTTGTATTAGAATTCTATAACTTAGAAAAAAAACTGGTCGATCGTTCGGTTTAACACTAGGATAGTTCGTTAATTTAATTCAACGTGTCCAACAAGAATAATATAATGAAATCTCGAGCACAATCCTACACTACAAAAAGTAGTACACGATATTGCAGCGAAAACAGGACTGTCAGTTAAGTGGTTAGAATCGTCTAGCTGTGACTGGCCAATATATGACACATCCTTCCTAACTGGCTGAAGCATCTAGGAATACTTCACTGTGTGTTAATAATATAAAGTTGTTTCTAATTCAGCAATGCACCAAAATTCTCAAATAAGATCTCTTATGAAGAAAAGAAATGGAATGTGCTGATTGTGAAAGATCAGAAGGAGAAATTCATTAAAAAAGTAACCTATCCACGTAATTTTGAAATTTTGCTCCAGAATTTGAATGCTGATTATCGGCACTGTCAGTTCGGCCACCACCATTCCCAAAATCATCATACTCCGTTAATGGAGGGTACTGAGCACCGTAAACAGGCCTAACACTGTAACAATAAACTTGACAGTTATTAATGGAATATGAAAATCAATTTCTTGATTTCGATATTGTGAAGCAGAAGTGAGAAACTGATCGAACCTTCCAGGTATTGCAGATTGCTGAATCCAATTGTGGCTCATTGTTCTATGATTTAATTCATTTCCATCTCACAAGATTAGCCATTCCCGTGCTAATATTACAGCAACATTTAAAATTTAACGTCTTCAAATAAGACTGCCCCGAAACAAGGCAAACAATGCAATTTGTAGTGTGTTCAACCGAACAGTGCCATGGTCCGTTAAATTGGAGTGCTTCTTAACCGCGTCGGTACCTAGTAATGGCATCGCGGGACGCGACAAAGAGATGGGATGGTGTTCGAGATGCTCGTTCTTTTACTCCCTCCCGGGTGATACGGGGTACCGCTACGTAAATTACATAAATTCTGTTTTAGCCCTAAACATGAATATGGATCATACTTTATCGCAGGCGCACACGTATATCACATTTTATCGCTAGGTATAAGCATATAGCTGGGAGATAAGTTATGGAGAAATGACGATGTATTACTAGCACCCATTGAGTATTTTTCCTTTGCTTATAGCAGACAAAAGACAAATATAAGCACAATTATCGGCATAGTGATTTCGCTATTACATATGGATTCAAACTGACATACGGACTCAAATTGAAATCCGTGATAAAATCAATTCCAGGCAGTTAAAACGTAGTTCGTGCACAGAATAACTGGCGAAAATAATTATTTTAAAAGACTTGTGGAAGCCTGATATTAACGAATTGGACTGTTTTTTCTTTCCCGTATTTCAGTTGTTAGCTAATTCGATTCGAAATAAGTATCAACAAGCCTGTTTTAAGAATACTGCGCACATTCATGTGTCTCTGTTTAACTCTGCTACTGTCAAGAATAGCGCTACACTAAATGATCTGGAGCGATGGTGATTTCTGTAATTAAGATTATATTCAAATTTAATAATATTAAGGAAGGCCAAGCAGAGTTAATGAACAAAACTGGTCTTTTGTCATGTGAAAAACGGATGCTGCTTTAGAAGAGTTATTCGATCATTATTTAGATGGAGAAATCAATTCTTGACTTCACATACAACAGGAGAGAAACGAAGTGTTTATTAAGTTTTCTCTAGACAAAATCGTCAGCAGTATTAGCTGTCATTTAATAAAGAGCAATAATGTATTTTGAGATGACATGCCGCACATTGCATTTCATTTCTCTCGAGAATATTTAAATTTTTTTTTTACTTCCGCGATGATTAAGGAACTCCACAGAGTTAACAACATTCAGAAAATGGAGCTATATTGAACCTTCTTTGATTTTTTCTAATATCTTTTTAAACTAGGGGAGCGATTCAAACTGATTTTTTCGATTCCAGTGAATATTCAAGAACCTTTCTTGAATTCGCTATCGTATTTTCAGGAAGTTTCATTGTCCAGGTTACACAATTTAGATGAAATTTCAGTTCCATCTAAACTGTATAATCTGGACAATGAAACTTCTGAAAATACGATAGCAATAAGATACAGAATAAAAGCAAGAAATCCAGCATTAACTGATTAAGATAGTGAATTTTCAGTTTATCAAAAAAATAGCAAACCGTGTAAATACAAATAAAAAATTTTTCAGCATGTCCAGAAGGAATGCGAGCAGAGATGCATTCATCTTCAGCTTTCTGTTTCATTTCTAAGCTTTATATATTGTATTTTGCCTTATTACTGTTAACAATCACTTTTTCTGGATTTTTTTTTAACTTCTGAAATTAGCGTTCATAATTTGTTCATCTAAAGCAGATTTGTTTTTGTAACATTTCCTCCCTCAAATTGCATAACTGACAGGAATGAAGTTACAATTAGGTTCCATTGCATTTCTATACTTTTCATTATTTGCAATGCTGTGCAAAAGAACGGATGAGGAAGATACACATTTTTCAACATTTTCTCTATTTCAGGTTTTTAAATTCATTATGCACCAACTTATATAGGTAAGATTATTTTTCCAAATGGCAGGTCATATATATGTTGGAATCAACGGCTGTTTGGTTGAATCATTCCTTGTTAAGTAAATTGCAAGCGATGAAAAGTGATTCGGATAAAAGGACACATATGATTCTCTATATTTTTTAATCTTACTAAATCACTGCATACATGATTAGCTTTATTAATGATAAATGCAACATTTTTTTGAATTGACAGAGGATACTGTTACTTGTTCTTCGTTTCAAAATTTAAAGCACTGTTCAGAGCTTTTAATGTATCCCCAAAAAATGTGAATTACACATTGTTAGAGTGCTACTGTGCAATAAAATATATTCTGTTTATGCAGATGGCGGTTCTCCACACGTTTAAGTGTACATAAGCATTATGTAAGTATTGTTACAGGTTTGTAAGTCAAGGAGACGCAAAGCTGCATAAATATATAATTGGAGCATTTCTACTTGGAGATTTACGTAGTATACGGTATGATTTGTAAACTGTGCATCTTAGAAGTGTACTTCCTAATATCTATTATGGAAAGCACTTATCTTTTATGTACTACGCTTTTTGACATAGACTTTCTCCCTCCTTAAAGCATTTAATCATTGAAGTTGAGTAGATTTTATGAGGAACCGTTAAATTTATCTGATATACTGGTATACTGCTTGCTGTTTATATTATGATTATTTATCAAAGGGAAGGAATATGCCTCATCGTACAGCAAAAATGCTGCTCATTTCACATTTTTATAAGTAATGGCCCTTCTGGGAACCAAAACTTCAAATGGTAACATAAAAAACTGCAATAATAGTGTGCGTGAACATATACACACACACATACATAAAACAAATATAATTCAGAAGATTTTACTGCGATATTTATGGGCTCTTTAAATCTGTGAATTTTGCAATGCAGTCCCAATTCGAGTTCATTTCAACAAGTTAAAATTCCTTGCTTTCCCTCCATAATTGTTCATATTTTTAAAAAAAAGTCATAAACTTACTTCTTGGCGACCTAGAAAGTTAAAAATTTAAATTCAAAACTTAATCGCATCAGCATTGGAAGCTTGCAAATAATGAATTTTGTAATTCTGAATAAGATATCACGATCAGTCTTCCATATATTAGTGGCATGAATCTGTGAATCGTAGAACATCGAGCAGTTGGCGATCGAATAAATTGTGCAAACTACTACTATAATGCTGCAACAATCCTAAATTCTGTTTGCAGCTTTCGAACTAATCCTTAGATTATCAGTTGTCGAAGATTATTTATGATTTCATTATCAAACATAGGGAGGGCATGATCGTAAAAATTTATTAACTGACACTGAACAGTTATGTAGTTGACCTACAATCATGTGTCAGAAACATGGATACTTCTTAGCAAAAGTCCGAAACATGTTAGCGATAATCGTTTCATAGTGAAGTCATCACAACGTGGTTGAATGCAAAAATCGATGAAAACTGTTAAATAACTTTATATGCCTTTTATAGAATACTGTCTTTTTTTTTCCTGTTACTGTGCTGCTAGGTTCGTTGACTTTGTCTGATGCTATCAGCAAGAGAACCGAATTTAAAATTTCAAAGGATTCTGTAATTTATAATTCAAAAAACGTTACGGCAGCCAGTGAAAAAAGTATGAATATGTTTCCTTCTATTGAAATGAAAATTACAAAGTAGCAGAATGAACGAACATGAAGAATGTACATCTTTGCTAATTAATCTCAGAATTTTTAGAACCACTGCTGTTACACTACAAACCTATTTATGTTGCTCAAAGCTATCCATTTATTTTCATTTCAATGCTTTTTTTCGCACTTTGCTGCTCTTCCAGTTTTACGTCGTTTTGATACTCGAGAAGGAATAAATTGTATTCACGACAATCAACACTTTACTGATAAACTAATAATTTGATCAAATGTCATCTTGATTGCATTTTAACTCTGTAACTAGTCATGATATTGATCGATTAATGCAATTTATTTGTTTATTTATTTGTTTATTTATTTGTTTATTTATTTGTTTATTTATTTATTTATTTATTTATTTATTTATTTATTTATTTATTTATTCATTTATTCATTTATTCATTTATTTATTTATTTATACATAGATATATGGATTTTTATATATAAACGCAAAATGGATATGAAATGAAGAATTAGGATGCTTAAAGTACAATTTGAAGCTAAACAAGTTTATTGTTAATGTGAAATGATTGTGAAAACTGAAAATAAGCTTTGATTTCGTTCTTTCAGCATTATCGACAAATCATAAAAACTTTATTGTACCAATAAAAAGGCGATTGTTTGATGTGTGCATGAAGTGGTCCACGTGTAATTCATCTACATAACTGTATCAGCTGCTGTAAGTCTAAAACGTCTATCCTCACCCGTTGTATTGAGGGTACACGTCTGCTCATACTTTTTTGGCGTTATTATATTCTTCTATTATATGGGCAATTATTTTCATTACAACTTTTTTATTATCAACATTTTGCGCCCTTTTATTTAATAACCTAAATTTTATGTTCGCAACAATCAATATTTTGTACATTTTCTTTAAAAAATTTCCTTCAAATAACGTAGTTAGAATTTTTTCAAAATTGCAATTTCTAGAGCAATAAGAATCAAAGATATGTGGTCAAAGCTGGCGATTTTATTTTCAGTAATGTTCAGATTTTAGAAAGGGATATTCATGGATATGACTTTGTTTCGAGAAAAAGCTCTGGACATACTGAAACGAACGCTGTCATAGAAACGTTGGAACATAATCAATTCGTCAGTGTCATTCAATTAAATTTAATTGAAAGGATTGGATGGAAGACTACAACTTTTGTGATGCTTGATCCTCGTGAAGTTGCACGTCAGATGTGAATTCTTTGAAAGGAACACTATGCAAGAATTACGATTGTAAATAATCGTGATTGACTCATGCCCATATTGATTTCTACTGATTTCTATAGGACAGCGCTAGAATAATGCAAATTTCTCTTTTCTCATTTCTCGGCATCACTGATTCAAAGTTTTTTTTTTGATAGGAATGTGGAAGTATAACTTATGCCAAAGAATGGAAAGATACCGATTTTTGTTTTCTAGTTTCATTTTATGGTTTTCAATATCATAAACGTTCTCAGATCTGTCTGGATAATTAAGAACTACAGTAGATGGTAACAGAATTCCATGTTATCACTTCACCACTTCATCTCGTTCACAGTCGTCGCATTCCGCAAATCGCATCCATATTTACTATTTCGTCAGTATACTCTTGTAACACGATGGCTGGCATTTTTGTAGCTAGCACATGTGCATCAGCTCAAAATTTCTGATTCGTCCATTATAATGATATTAATTAGATCAGAAAAAAGAAAACAGGAAAAAAATGAAATAGTGGAAATGAATGGAAAGAATAAAAAGAGTGATAGAACAAAAAGTTAAGAGATCAAAAACGATCAAAATTGTAAATATGCCGCAATTTGGTTGAATTAGCAGTTTATTGCAGGCTGCATTCATCCAAACAACTGCTAATCAGCCGATCAGCAGGAATTATTTTACTTTTATAAAAGGAGCTTCTTCTACCACCATTACTGTCACTATCACTATCTTCTTTACTGGTTAACAATGCGACCAACTCCAGCATTGATTTTAAATCATTACTCCTCCATCAGTACTGAAACTCTCCCACGAAAAGCGTGTTCTACATATTTCTACACATGCATGTATGCATATGTGTGTGTGTGTGCGTATGTGTATGTGTGTGCGTGTAAAGTGTTAAAGATGAAAGAAAGCTGCCGCCGTTGTTAAAATTTTTGTACTCAGAAAGCTACTCGTTTCATTTTCCGGCCCGTTTTTCTTCCTCTCATTAATTTTGTTGCGACCTTGTCAATCACTATCTAAAAATAGTTCCGATTACCATATTTTCATACCAGAATCAACTGTCATTGTTTGGGCTATTAGTCTTTTCATATCAAACTACTGATGATTGTCATTGTATATGCAAGTAATAGTGAATGTTTGGAGAATGTATATCTTGCGATTGCTGACAAGTAAAATATTAATAGCATGCTTAGATTTTAAATTAATACACATTAAATAATGCTTCGATGAAAATTTTCAAAGAAATCCAAAATGAACCCAGAAAACCTTCAAACTCTGCACAACTTCTAAATTAAGTTGCTCCAAGAACGAAAATTTAAATGATTTTTTCGAATGACTAATTTCAGACTTTCCAACATCATTCGCATCATATATTAGAGAAATTTGCCAGAAGGAAACCAGAAGAAACATTTCATAATATGCAGCAGAATGCATATTCTACTTTATTAGCTAGTAACTTTTTACATGAAAAAGAGAAAAAAATTCCTGTACAAGAAAATTATTTCTGCATTTCAAATGTGAACAATTTGAAAAGCAATCTGCAAACTGAAAGACAAAACATTATGCTGCACTTGTGTATAATCGCATATTAACAACAATTGTCCTCTCATTGATACGGTTGCTGATATGAATACATTACTGATAATGCGATTGCTACCAGCTGTTGCTTAAAGAATTTTCCATTTCTATCACGAAAGCGAGCTTGTAATTGCCGTAATATGGTTATGAATTGAAACACGATTCATACATTTATAAAAGCACGACTTTCATGAATGATATGAAATTTTTAAATTCATTTCATTTTCAATTATTTTTTAAGCATTATATACTTCTATATTCATCCTGTTTATGACTTTTTAGCTTTTAAGTTTTAAAAAAACTTTCCATTCTATCCAATTTCATCTTTTTTTATCTAGCATCAGGATTTAAAGCCATGATGTTGCATTGATCACTATCGTTTAATTAATGTTTTGAAATGTTAAGTTTTTTCAAGGGACTAAAGGACTAAATGAAACGAAGAGAATGTAAGAACAAATGAAGCAAGACAAGTTTGTACAGAAGAAAAGCGCTTGACCTTCATAGAATGGTAATATATTGAAGAAATAACACTGCCAACGCTTTCCTGACCATTCCTGATACTCATTTGATTTATTGGCTTCTTTTACGACCAATCCACTTTTCCGAATAATAAAAACGTTAAGACAGTGAATGGATGGATGATGATATGCGCCCTTCCTGCACTCACCCTCCCTTTAGGATTGATATGAAAGCGAATTAATGGCCATCCATTTATCACATTTCGGTTCCCACCCATTGATATGTTAGACATCAAAATTTTGAGCAATAAAATATAGCTCTGAGTAGATATCTTCTATTCCCTTCCAATTCGTTTTCTACTAATCGTCGATCGGTTGAATGATTTCTCGACCGCATAATGAGGCAAGCGTAAAATTTACTGGCCAAGTCCAATTTCACAAAAAAATAAGCTTTCTTTTGGTTCTTTCTGGCATCTATGTTTTGCATTTCTCAGATTAGGTCTTCACTCACTCAGAATTTTTCAGTCTATCCTTGTTCATGAATTTTATAATTCACATCACAGCTACAATTAATGAAAATACTTTAATTAGTTCACCACATTACTAAAGAAAAATAGAAATTGTTTTTTATTGCATGCAATCATAAGCAATGCTTCAAGCAAGACATTTTAGCAAAAATTCAATATATAAAATAATAAATTGCTGCTATCAATGTTTCTGCTCGAATAGCTAAAGTATTTTTCTGCAGTCATTAAATACTGATAAAAATATTTCTCTTCACAGATATTTTTCAACAATGCTGATTTTAGATTAAATAAACAAAAAGCTTTGAAACTTTTTCAAACATTAAAGGACAAATTAGTTTTTCCTAGAAGCTTATGGAGAAAAAAAAAATAAAAATTGGTTGGAACAGATAAGAATTTGATGTTTATTGACATAAAATACGGAAGTTTGCCAAAAGTTTTTCCACTCGATTAGTGAATGAATCGTATGTATACCTTAACCTTGTATTTCAAATAAATGAAATTGTTCTAATGATTTGCCGAAAACATGAGAAATCTGGAGAATATAAATTTTGCTTGGTTCCTTTTCATCGTTATTGGCTGTTATGGTAAAAATTTACAATCCAAATCAAGTTTGATGAATTTATATTTGATTTTATTGTTTTGTTTTCGTTTCCTTTCGGAACAGGGAATTTTTTATGAACATTTTCCATTGAGAAATGTTGAGACGTGATTTCAAAAAGAACCTACAATCGGTGATCTGTCTCATATTCCTTTCATATTTTGATCAATAACCTTGAGTTTGATTTATCTGGAAATTTTACAACTATAAGTGCGCAAGTTTGGATTTTATCTATTACTATCATTTTTTTTCCGAAGTTTAATGTGATCTATACATGATATCCGTGCTGTTGTGCTATTGAAATCGTCCCACTTTGTCATATTCATATTTCTGCATTAAAAGCAATAAATACGACTGCATGTTGTATATGTATATACAGATGGTCGTTAATATTGCTATATTGTTACGGCATTTACAGTCTCAGAAAAGCTATTCATCAAATGATATATTGTTGCAGTTCTTTTTTTCGACTGATTAATTTGATAAGGAATTGTCATTGCATTCAACAGGTGAATTATTAGTCTGATTTTATCGCCATATTTTTCATTTCTTTTTTTTTTCCTTCTTATCTCCCCGCCTTCGTCGATCAAGAAAAAGATATCTATTGACAGCAGAAAAGGAAGAGGGAGAAAGAAAGAGTATACATATGAAATTTTTTTAGGAAGCACAAAATCAAGTAGCTTAAAGCTCTAAATTATTTAATTAATTTAGATTTCATTTTTGCTATTATTTTGATTTTATCGTTGTATTCGTAAATGATTGTCTGCAGAATATATTTATTCACTGTAAACTACAGCGTAAAAAAATGACAGCTGCGCCATAGCATTTCAAATTACGATAAATATATCGTGGGCGCAGTTGGTTGATGGAACTTTTTAAACTAAAATATTCAGTTTTTCTATTCCATTATTTTAATGCATATACTGCTTTAAACTTCAATTTATTGAAATATGATTGCAAGTAAAATTGAATTTGAGTAAGATAAAATGATTGCATCGATCAGGATGAATTATAACGACGCAGAGCAGCGATTTTGCATGATTGCTGCATCCGTGTAATATAATACTAAGTAGTCATTGGTAGGAGAAGGAATGAATTTCGTAATCGCTTCAGGAGGAAGGAAGGAAGGAAGGGAAGCAGAAGTGAGATCGGGAATATTTAATTTATCAATTTAGTCGTAAATCAGCAATCCGATGATCAATTTTAGCTTAATCAAATGAGCGATCGCCCTGTCACTTCCAATAAGCATCAGCTAACTGACGATTTGCTTTTGATTTGCGGCAAGAGAAGCCGTCACCCCAATACTATCCAAATGTCCATCTGGCTAAACTCGTTTGCAAACAGTTCGAATACGTCACTTTATAACAGTTTAACATCCATCACCAAACCCATTTCATTCCTCTTACCACTCTGTTCACTGAAAGTCCTATATCGCCGTTGAACACGATTTTAATTGCAGTAAGTGAAAGAATGATTACAGCAAGTGATTATGCCATTATATCGATAATGATAACGACGATATTGGTGATTATGATTACAAAGTTATTCGCTGCTCTTTCACGCTTTATTCAACACCATTTTTCTTCTCTTTCGTTTCTGCAACAAATTCAACTTTTTATCTGTCATTTTACATTATTGATGAATATCCCATTCAATCCAAAGTGATTTCGCTGTGCGGTTTCTGTACATCATTCAGTGATTTAAATCAGCAACCTTTTTCACAATAACTAGCTGATATTATCGCTGATCGAGCGGAACATTTTGAAAGGATTAATTCGAAGAACTGGGTCAGTAACTTGAAAGAATCAAAAAATGCAGAATGTTAGTCTGGCATAACCCTTGATCAAATAAATCGATGGAAGCCAATCTGCAATCAACCGATCCGAGAATAGTTGTCATTTGAAACCTCCACTTCTGCTTTTGAAAATGTCCAGATCCAACCAATATTAAAAAGCAAGCACACATTTCACTGAATTGGTTTATCGATTTTTTTTGAACATTACTCAGAAGCACAAAAAGATGCTATCAAATATACTTACTCAGATGTTAAACAGTGTTTGCCGAAAAAATTTGTGATAGTTTTCTCAAAACATTCCGAAAATTTATATGGAAGGATGATATTATAAATAGAATGTATAGCGTAACAAATGAAGCATCCATTATTTTTTAAAAGAAACTGTGAATGGATCGTTTTTTCCATTAAATAAATTTTTTGCATTTTCACTTCCCGTCAACGTTTCTTCTAGCTTAAAATAAATATTTAATTTTTGCTTTTGAATGCCAGCAATAACTTTTTCTACAAAGTTAGGAAGTTCTGTTTCTGTTTGATGCAATATAAGGAAGGCTATGAAATTATTTTAATCGTTCCTGTCTCTTATTAAGGTTTCCAAAAACTTTGGAAGTCCTTTTGCTGCAGATATCTTCATAGATAATGTAAGCTAATGTCATTGAAATGATCGGTAGAAAAGCGTAATATGCATAAAGCAACTTGTAAAATGCAAATACAGTCATAAATGATAACTGATAGTGATTTATTCATATAAAATTATTTAACAATGTGAAATTTGTCTTTCACTGAAAATCAATTTTCTAAGAAAAAGCAGTTCATAGCAAAAAATAAAAAATAAAAGGCATTAAATGTATACAGTTGTTACAAAATTTTCAAATCTATTCCTACTGCTGATTTACTAATTCAAACTCCCGAAGTTAGAACTTCTTTTATTTAATTCGTGCGCAAAACTTTTCATTGGAAAGATATCAGTCGTTATCAAGAAAATGAATTAAAAGTATCGAATCAATCTGACTTCCAGTACTTCTTTATTCATTCCTTGTAATTAAATCATCTGTTGGATACAGCTATGCCCTCATTTTTCTTTAGATAAGTCTTATCCTAAAGTAAAAGCTATTGACAAGTAATTATTGCAGTGACTGTTGAAAGATTATAAATTATAAAATACGACTGGCTGTGGTATAATGTTGTGAGCTCTAATTTAGTTAATTCGAAAATAAATTATACATCAGTTGTTGAAGTGAATGTGGCTTGATTTTTTTTTTAAAAGCACAATTCAGAGAGATTTTTTGACTTTCTTTTAAAATTTATTTGTTATAATGATTCATAATATTTTGCCAAGCATTAATTTTGTTTTTAAGACAAACCTTAAAGATCTTAGTTGCAAAAAACACTGTTCATATGTTTTCAACTGAACTAAAATTTGCCACCAACAAATCGATTGACACAAAACGATCTCCCAACATACGAATCTTAATTCATTAATACAATTCGAGTCGAAAGTATTTGTCGAATTATGTCCTATCCCATTTATTCATCGAAAAAAATTGTTACACAGAAATTTCAAAAATGTTTTACGGGGCAGTAGGAAATAAAATTTAAACCTAGTTAGTTTATAACATGACGAATAATTTATTGTTACGAGGATGATAGGCCAAATGTCTTCTATTACTGCACAGATGAAATAAATTGCTTTTACTATAATAAATTAGCGTCTTGTCCTTCACTTCCAAAGAGAAATCTTTCATTTTCTTTTTCAAATGATGATTATATACGTGTACAGATCTACTTATATATGTCTACATATCTACCGATTGAAAAAATTCTTTTAATGCAGGAAGTTCCGGGAATTTCATAATTAGGCTCCATGACAATCTTCATGATTTTGAATTATGAATTTTTAGTAAAATGACTCGCACCTTCGTGACAATGTCCTTTCTTTCATCTAGCGCCTCGTTGTTAAAAATTGAGTTTCAAAATACAAAAATCCATTTATTTAACTATTTAGCTTCAAATTTTGTATGATGTAATTTTGTAATGTTTACGTTATGTTCGCTGTCCTTCATGTTATTTATTTCAAAAACTTAAATTGTTTATGCAACTCTTCGGGTATGTTCCGTTTTATTTTTCCTATTTTTGAATTGACACATGAAGCCACGCACTTCTGTATAGAACGGAAACAAGTTGTGGAATCAGAAGGAATACAGATGGAAGACTAGTGGTGAGGAGGAATGGAGGTTAGAGGACAGGGGGTCCACAAAATACCATAATCTCACATATCATAAAAAGAAATATTAAAAAAAGGGTTGTGCTGCGACAATTTACGAGCGTTTTGTGTTGATGTAATATCAAAGAGCGGCCGCTACGCTTACAATGATGGCCGCCTCGTCTGAATACCTATCCGTCATAAATGCCTCTGCTGTCAAATTAGTTGGCAGCAAAATGTAAGACATATCTTCGAACTTTATGACCCCGTCCTTCATAGCTCTGTTTTTCTTCCTTTCCTCCTCTTTTACCTGCAATCCCCACTTAATAACAATGGTGCCGAAGTAACGATAAATACTTTTCGTTAGACTTATCATTTGACATCTGCTTCATTTTCATTTAAGATCGCTTTTAATTTATAAACTTTCCATGACGAACTATTACCATAAACAATCGTTATGTACGATATGACAAACTGCACATAAAACTCGGATCAGAGAAAGCATATCACTGATACTTGAATTTTTGAAATCCTTTAATCCCGCGTCAATAAGTGTGATTTCCACCGGCTTTTCTGGCAGTCTTTTTTACGACATTTTATACAAATATTTATGTTTAACTACAGCAAAACAGAATGGCACAGCCATTTTTAATTAGAAAAATTTTTCTTGAGACTTCAGGAGTTCATAGAAAATAGAAGGAACGAAAAATAGGCAAGAATTTTCGCTTTGTTTTATATGATAAAGTTTGAAGTCTGCTAGACATTGAAGCGATTTTCAGGCTGTCAAGTATCACTTATAATGTGTATAATTTACACTTATAATTGTTTATAATTTACGTAAAATAGATCTCACTATCAAAAATTATGAAGTGAGTTTGAAATTCAAATAAGATTCTATAAAATCTGTATTTGCAAAATTCCTGAGTATTAATGAAAACTTATCGGAAGACAGATATTTGTTACAAATATTGTGGACGCTATTTTGCTGTAATAATATTAACCTTGGAACATTTCAATTCATTGCCTCACTTTTCTTTCCTTTTTCTGATCGGAAAAATATCTCATTATTAGCACATGGAAACATGTAGTTATAAAAAGGAAAATTAATGAGCTTGAATACCTTCGTTTATATTAATTAGACTTCAATCTACTCTTTTCATCAGTTTTTATTGCTTTTCTTCAAATTTCCCTTTTGCAAAATATTCTTTTCTGAAGATAGCAATTTTCTCTTTTGCAGAAAATTTATACCCATATTTTGATGACATAAAAAAGGCAAACAGTATGACAGCAGTGTGTAATTATTTAATAGAAATTTCCCATAATCTTCATTTTCAAACAAATTAAATTAGATTTTTAAAATCCTATTTCTCCAAATTATATCAATTTTTGTGACTTTAAATTCTATTTTCGGATATAAAAGTAGTTAATTGGATACTATCATCATAAATGTTACATCAGTATATTCCCTGAATTGCTCTCCCTTTCTTCCTTTCCTTTTCATCTCCATAATTTCAAATGAAATTTATCATCTTGATTTCTTGAACAATTTAAATTCGTTCTTGGAATTTGTTTATACACATTAATTTAAAGGACAAAATGCCTCATATTTATCACAGAGCATCAAATACGCATCATTGGAAGTATTAAATACGCTATTAAATTCAATGTTAGAAGCAATGCCGCAATATCATTAAACAAGGTGTTTGATTTCTTGCAACTTCAAGCCCAACCATTACAATTTAATTATCTATTATTGTGTATTGAAAAAGTTGTGCAATCAAATGTCTATTGATGATGATGCTTATGATAAGAAGCTGTTGGAGAGACGGTAAAAGGTGTTGAAAAGGCTCTCAGAAGCTGAATGGAAATTAAGGATCCTCTTTCGTCATGAAAGTAGTCTGAAGATAATAAGAAGCGCTAGCATGGCTTATTCTTATTCTCCACTTCTAGGCTTCTATACCTCAGAGAATTGCTCAAAACAATGTGCTGAAACAGCCTTTTTCAAGTTCTTCGTATATATTAATTCATAAACACCGAAACCTTCTGTCAAAGCCAACAAATGCTTTCTTTTGTTATTAAGGTGAACGCCTAGTCTAATTTAATTCAAATTTGTTTAAAATTAATAAATTCAATGCATATTAAAATTTTGTTCAAATCTATTTTTATTTTTTTTTATGTCTTCTTGATACATTCATCAGGTTCCCCAATTATATTATTATATTTGTAAATCTTTTGCTCTTTTATGGCTACTTAAGATAAGATTGATCAAACTATGTAAATTAGATCAAAATTTGAATCTATTATTCCTCAAGGCAATATTCTCAAGCAATGAAATTAGAATTTATGCTTCGTTTTCAAATTCACATTAAATAATAGCTTTTTTTTTTTTTCAATTTTCTGAATATATTTCAGTTAATTGGAATCCATGAAGCAAAAAACCTATAATTGTTAAAAATTCTAACGATACATCTTATCAGCGACATGATGTATAATGCATCGTTCATTAGAAATATCATGTTAAAAAAATTATTTTTCTTTATAAATTTTTCAGTAGAAAAGTATCTCACAAGTATTCAACTTCTAGTTACTTAAATTGAAATGATTCCATGAAATCATTAGAACTGTCTCATAACATTTTAAGATTTAAGAGACAAAGATGAAATAATTTTTGATTTTATACGGCAAAATAAGCAAATAATAGAAGTAATTAGGTTCAAATTCTATATTCCACCTTCCCTCTTCTTTCTTCCTTTGATTCTACATTTTTGCGATAATTTTAATTGTCTTTTCTGAAACAACGCACACATCAGCTTATCCGGAATGCAAATCGCCTTATGAATTCTGTGTTTGTGGAAAAGCCGCTGGTCGGCTTATCCATTATAATAGTACTAAGATTAGCCATTCGTACCTCAATCCTTTGCTATACTTTACCGAATTAATCCTTGCCAATCATCTACAAATAACACATTTGTCATCTTTACTCACATCATCGCAATAATCACTCATCCTCTTCTATCTCCCATGTCCACCATTGTGCAACATTATCTGTTCATCTTTACGACTTGTCGCATGCAGCATTTTTGAACTTCATATTAATCACCAATCCAGAAGACATTTGTTAGTTCAGTTCAATGATCTTTACAACTTTTACCTGTATCCTCTCTTTTTCCCGTACATTATTTACTTCCAAAATTAATGGTTATCATCGAAAAATAGGCAATTCTAATTGTTCTTTATTTAAAAATTCAGGCAAATTATTTGAAATAAATGAGAATTGTTTGGAAAGAGCGTGAAACGGGCCGATGAGCTATGAGATTTTATAAGGTCTTTATCATTAGATTAAGTCATTCAGCATTTTTGTCAATTTGCCTAGAATAATGAGGGACGAAAGAAAATGGATTCACAGAAAGAATATTTGATGCAAAACCTTCTACATTGATGCTCTAAGGAATAATATGTGTTTCAACATTTGCTCAGTAAACTGTTTGGTAATCAATCTTATGAGTTTTATATTCAACCTAATCTAAAAATAACTTATTAGTCTTGTAATTATCATTAATATTTCGTACCATGCAGCTATAACAATCATGCAATTCTAACCACTGCAAGCAAGAGTTCAGTTATCCAGGATACCCTGAGATACGGTGGTCGATTGAATGACGAATTGAAGATATACTTCGAGAAGGGTCATTATAAAGTCATTTGTATCGGAAAAGAAAGAATTGTTTGATGGGGAAAATAAAACTGAACAAATTGCTGAAAGACATAAAACTGAAAGATTGTATATTTATGTGAATGCGATTCATATTACAATGTATTTATATTATATTGATAATGGTCAAAATGATTATAAGAGAGAGAGAGAGAGCAAACTTTGATAATAGAACATGGGATGAAATGTAGATAAGAAAGAGGGAGAAACGAGAATGAAGAATTGAGCGTCTTGAGGACATTGAAAAAAAGGGACGTAGTACAAGAAAATGCATTTGCATATGATTAATGACCAGTGATTATCATGATCATTTTGATGATGATCGATGAGCCTCGTTATCACTATAACTGCATTCGCAAAAATAGTTGCTATGCTTTCTGCATTGCTCATTCCACATGCGCTACTTTACAAGTAGACCTTTTTTTCAACCCTTCCAACATCTCTGTCAATAAATCATTTAGTTACATTAAGCCAACACTGTGCTCTTTCCTACCAGTTAGTTAGTTCACCGACAATAGATTTAGTTTGGGAGAGAAATGAAACAAACTATCTTTGAATTTTTACATTCTGAAAAATTTTCATGATTTTACAGAAAAAAAAAAAGTGCCATAATTATGATGCTTGTTTGCACTCAGCATATCAATCAATCAAGCGCAACTTTGCGTCACCTTTCTAGAAAAGTCTACGATATCGTTGTTCCTTCAATAGAAACTCAGCGTTTTCAATGAAAAACAGTGGTTTTCTTGATTTTCCTCACTTGCAATTAAAAATATTAAAATTAACTTGCAATTAAAACTGAATGATAGCATGATTGCAAGAGGAATACGGCTTTTTAAATGATACTAACCGTTAAATCATTCCATTCAATTTTCTCTAATGTTAGGCTGACGTGATCGAAATATTTATTCTTAGTTCAGTAAAGTGCAATGATGTCTTCTGAGCCCGTTAAAATTATCCTATGGAAATGTTTTCTGTTTAATATTTCTAGACTGCCTAGTAATTTCCACACGAGATGAACGAGCAGATGGGATTTTGTGGAAGTTTTGTATAGATAGAATGATCAAATTCAACATTTCAAATGAAAATTTTTTTTTTTTTTGACTCTCAGATTAATTGATGTTTGTGCTGATTCGCTAAATAAGATTTGGCGAGAATGAAGTAGATATTTAACTATATATACAAGGAGAGCCTCGAAAATTCCCAGAATCCTACAACGAACTGCTATAATTATTCCGAAGCTTTTATAAAATGCTGCAAAATTTCGGATTAGCTTTATTCAAAGCATATATAAATGCAAACATACTTAAAATACCCTCCTTGTACGGACCTCCTACAACTTCTTTGATGACTTTCATCAACAAATTCTTAATATAATTGCAGATAATAAAAGCGAAACAATAGGGGGTAAGTAATTACTATGCACCTGCAAGTGCTTAAATCTATTATTTTGCCTTTCATCGCCTTTTTCTAAAGGATAAAATTCGTTCCAGAAAAATATTTTTCGATATTACATATAATTTACCATATCATAGTACTGCTTTAATTGCTTCAGCTAAATTAGAACTCGGATTTGACTTGTTTTGATTTAACTTCGAACATATTCAACTATTCATATTTTTCATTGCTGATTCTATTGTCAATGATTTTATGTTCAAATTTGTTCAATGGATGGACATCTTAAAAAGACATGATTTTTATTAGACTGATTTTGTTTTGTAGTTCCCAAAACTTTTTCTAATGAAGGCTTAGCAAAAATCTTGATGTTCACTTTCAAGCGAGCAAGATTAAGTTAGAAGTAACAGTGGAGCATATATTTTGAAAAATTATTTTGGTAGTTTTTGCCTAGTTTTATCAAACTTTGTATGAAAAGAAATTCTGAAATAAACTTTAAATTGAGCTCGAATAATCCTGCACAAACACATCACTAAAATCAACTGAGCAGAAAAAATCGATGATAATCCAACTTTGTGGATTCTTTCATCAGCAGATGTGACCTTCTATCCGCTAATTGAACAAGTGGTCGGCATCATTCTGTAATCCGCCACTTATGTCATATTAAGATATTATCCTGTTTGACAGATATATGAGCAAAATGACATGAGGTGAAAATTACGGATGTGAATTTCTCAATTACTTCTCAGATAACACCTTTTAACAATATATTGCAGAGAAAAAAAAAAGTGCTTTCATCTTATCCATTACTTTTCAATGCCCTTTTTTTCAAACCTTTTTTTAAACATTTTCAATCTAATTTTGCAGTCTTAATAGGCTTTCAAATAAGTTTAAATGCACTAATTCAGCGTAATTCTTGTCTCAGAATTCTTCATTAACTTTTCACATATACTTGCAATGTTTTGTTTCATCCTGACAATGTTCTGTACTTTTAAAATCTAATTTGTTGCACGTAAGTCACATACAATGTACTATTCATAGGAAGGTATATGTATATATGTACTGTGTTCAGAATTGAATTGTCAATGATGAAAAAATTGAATAATCATAAATATTTGTGTGCCTATAAAAGCAACATGCTTTGTAGAGAAACACTTTTTGTTCTCTTTTTGAAAAATGAGTTCAGACGGGCATAGGAAATGGCTTAGGCTTACTTTTAGGCCTTTACCCCTTCGTATTTATTTAAAATTTGTTAGACTTAGCGTGCAATCACCAATAATTTCTAACTATTCCATTGTCAAGCAGTTTAAAATTGTTCCACTTTCATGTAAGCTGAAACGAAACAACTCTCGACGATTAGTAAAAATTGCCAAAGGAAGACGAATAGAAGGGATGGTTGGGAAGGCGGGGGGAAGGTTAAAAGGCAAAAAGATATGTGGTGGAAAGGAGAAAGGCAATAATTCAGGATGCGCTTGATGAATGGTTCCATTCTGTCGGCTTACAAACAACTTCCAGCAAGCAGCAGCAGCGTCAATCCTCGTTCCCCCTTTCCTGCCCAATCTATTTTGCCCGTGAAATGAGGAGGGGTTGACGCCCGTTTATCATTTTTTTCTTTTCCTGAGAGCTCTTGTTTTTGAAAAATGAACAGCTCTCAATCAAACGCTCTCCTCGAATCAATCATACCAACTGCTTTGTCTCTGTCTTATGTCTCTCTCAGTTGTTTCGGCTTTCACAACAGATGAGATTTATCTACTTTTTCATTTTTAAACCTCTTCATCAATTCAAATCCCAAAAATCCAGAAACCCAAATGCACAGCTATGTTTCTTACTTTTTTCCTTCCTGAAATCTCTGAAATAGCCAGATCCAAAGGTCCTTCAACCAACTTCAGCTTCAGTATCAAAACATGGATTTTGGAATGTGCTGCTCCACTTTCAATTCTCCTTTTATCCACCAATTCATCAAATGAATGCTCATTCTGTTCCTGAAGATGCCCTCATCCTATTTCCCTCTTCTTCGCATTCCTCCCGCGCACCTCTTCTCCACTTGTTTTCCAACTTGTTCGAAGATGGTGATACAAATAGTCTTTCCTTCAAAAATAAGTCGAAAAACAGTGGACAATATTGGCAGTGTTGTACAAATCAGCAGCAGTGGTATTTGAATAATCTTCAAGCAAATTTTCTCAAATTTCAATCCATTTTTTAACGTTTCATTCGTCGCATAAAACTAAGCACAAATACTGAGCTCCACTTTTATATAAGACGAAATATTATGTACAGCGAGTTGAAATTGAATAATTTTATTGCTTTTCCTTAAACAGTAAAAAAAAAAAGTCATAAAACAGACTAGTTATTCGGATGAAAAAACTCCTTCGATAACCTCTGTCTTCAAAGGGTGAAAAAGTCTTGTTTTATGACCAACTTACAGTTTGATTAAAACCTTCAGTTAGTTGCAGGAAAGGCAAAAAAAAAAAAAAAAAAAAATGATTTAGATTCAAGCTAATTGCAATTAGAAAATTTATCTTTTACAGAAACTTTAAATGATAAATTGATTAAAAATGCGGTAAATAATAATGGAAAGTATAAAATTGGAAGAACCGAGGGGTGGTATATGTATTTGATGAGAAGGGGGGAGGGGGGGGGGAGGGGTGACATGGATGTGTGTATATATAATAATATGGATATGATCTAATCCCCCGCACCTCTCCCTTCTCGTCGTTTGAAATGTCTCATCAATAGTACAACATAATGATGATTGGTGTCGGCTCCTTCTTAAGGGTTTTTCTCTTTTTCATCTTTGAGAATTTGGTTTGATGTGCGAGTGATTGGTTCGGATGGGACCCTGTCAAAAGACTTATATATATCACTTGTCATTGCGTTTATGTCACCCTTTCCTTCCTTCCTTCCTTCCTTCCTTCATTTCATCCAACTATCCTCCCCTCCCCTCTTCCTCCTCCTCCTATCATCCTATTAATTATTATATACACCCTCCCCTTTTGCTCCTCCAATATTCATTTATTTATTCATTCATTCATTCATTTGTTGCATGTTACATTTGATATGATTTTCCTAAATCTACTCCAACGCTATTAACTTCATTTCCTTGTTATGATGATTTCCAACAGTCACCTGGGATTCTGCTTTCATTATGAAACATTCCACTCCATTTTCCAAGTTTCAACTTTACATTGATGAAGATGAATTAAAAAAACTTTGAAAGAATTTGAGCCTATCAAATTCCAGAAATTGATGGATTATTCAAGAAGTTTGAAGATCATTCATCAGCCTAAAAAAACTTGTTTTGTTACTCCACATCACTGATTATTCACTTCAATCACGTTTAACCATTTCATTATCATTTTCCCATATTGAGATATGCAGCATGTCGAGTCTTAGTTTACTACTAATCAATTACTTTTGATCGGCTTCTCGCTTTTCATCTGACATCGCATTGCAGTTACAATGTTTTTTTATGTGAAGGTTTGCTGTTGTTGTAAGTTAATGAATTCTATTCACTGGCAGAATTCGGCATCTCATTTCCTTGTCATTGCTTTTCAAAGATAAAAAAAGTTAAAGTTGAAAAGAAAAGAAATCGCTGATCTGATACTCTTCAGATATGTCAAAAAATTTTTTCGAATATAATCATATATTTTTTGGGAAATTCTTGGAATCGGATGAGGTAGCGCTCAGAGCAGTAGAGAATAAGTTGGAATATTGGAGAGATAAAGCAAACCATCAATGAGACATTAGCAATTAGAATACTTAGAATAAATTAGAATACTTCTAAAAGTAATGGATAAATTTAAAAGAAATAACTGATCAATAATCGGCTCTATAGAAACAGTTTGTGATAAATTTCGCAAAAAATCCTTTGAATCATTTGGTTAAACTTAAAGTTTGATCGATTTTAGAGAGTTATTGAAGTGCAATCATGTGAATTGATAAGAGTAATATCGTAATTGACTCATAAAACTTTTTTTTTAAATGGAAAGCTACAAAAAGCAAACAAACAAAACTAGGAAATATTAGGACAAATGATTCAAAAATATGAAGAAGGAATGATAAAAAGGTATAGGTCTATCAGTAAAAAAGAAAAAGTAATGATAAGTGAGAAAAAAAAATGAAATGAGCATTTTACTAGCTGGTAGAATAATATAAATGCATACAGTTTCGTCTTTTAGTGTTTCATTTTAATTTTTTTTCTTTTTTCTTTTTTTTTTCTGTTAAATCAGATAGCACTAGGATTAATTTATGTCCAGTTACTCCTTCAAATTGATGAGTTGCTCGAAAACTCAAGTACACTACAAGCCAAAGATGCACATCTCTAGAACATAAAAGATATACGAATCATCCTGACATAAAAAAGCTATTTCGATTTGTTTGATTTTTATCTTCAGTCTTCAAATCAAGAAGATTGTTATTAGTCTTATCTTCAAGAACATTGTTACAAATCTAACTTATAGAAAGGTTAATGGTAAATATTTTTCTGCACTGCGGGTCTTTTATAGCGATGAATAATTTATTGGTTGTGTGCATACTTTTTTTTCTTGAAAAAGTTGATATGACAACTGGCGGACAGACAGGTTGCCAAAAAGGCTGACAGTCAAACAAGTCCTGGGTTGCTAACCGATTGCTGTCGAAGACGAACAAGTATAAATTTTGTGAAATAATAGTCGTTAATGTTGCTATTATAAAACAGTGTTTTCCCCCTATTTTATACAGTCGTCCATATTAAATTGCATTATTTGATAATTCTTTAAATATCTTGTTATTCTTTAAAATTATTTCATGTTTTGGAATCCCATAGCTTCTTTCATTAAATCTGGTAATGATTGTTTCAATAAATGGTTTCAGTAAATCTGGTAATTATTTTTATGGGTTTGAATTTTGTTTTGACTTTGACTTTGAAATTCATTGATAACTAAATGGCGTTATAAAAAAACATGCTGAATTTCGGATAAGGATACTACCATTACTTTCTCGATTCTCGAACCCATGTAGTTGCAAGGAATTACCGTAACTTGTTGTACTGTTGCAGCAAAGTGTAACATTTTGTAGCACTGTTGTTTATGATGGCGATGATGATGATGATGATGATGAATGTGTAGAATTGTCGGATAATGGATTGCTTAGGGAGTAGTGACCTAAATGATTGGCATGGCAAGCAGTAGCAGTTTCTGTTAACTGTTAAGCATCTATCAGTAGCACCAGCATTCGACATCGTCGGCATCGACATCGACATCGACATCATCGAACCATCGACACCATCGACATCGACATCGCGGCAACTAGCATGAAAGCAATGCAAATTTCTGTGAATGGATGGTGCAGAAGCACCTCCCATACGGGTTCGTTCATTGGTGAGGTGGTAGAATGAGGCGGAAGGGGGAAGAAGAGGGGTATACTTCACAGCACGCCTCTCCTCCAACTTGCCGCACCATTCTGCGGCACTTCTCTTTGAAGTTTCTTCGCTGACGACGGGTTTCAGCTGGGTGGGTCCGCCTTGATCTCACCCCCACTCATACAACACAGTTCTTATTTGTAGCAGGTGCCCGAAGCGGTTCGCTCTCTGCTGGCTGGCTCTGTCCTTCAACTGGTTACGTCTGTCCGCGTCCGCGTTTTTCTTTATCATGCAGCGTTCTAGAAATATTTATCTATTTATATATACTTATAAGTATATATGATATATAAATATATACATATATATATATATATATATATATATATATGTATAATGTATACCTGCATATATATTTACGTAAGGTTTCTCCGTGCTTCAGAATATTCGTTATCCAGTTTACAAGCGATTTCCTGATAAACTTCCCGTGTTATATTATTATCTGTAGAGCTGCCAATCACATTGTACGGCACTGTTTTTGCCTTACATTTAGAAGAAAAGCGTATCCAGTTATTCAACAAAAATGGTTTCAACACATTCACAATATTTGACCGACTATAATTCACCTATCATGACATCGGTTAGTCCTGTTATTTCATTATCATATTTATCAGCCTGAATTTCTTGTCTCATTTTTTACCCAAGCAATATCGGTCCATTGATGACTGCTGTAAATTAGGTCAATTTAAAATGTTGCACACGTGTGATTTCATCATATTTCTGAATTGTAGAAGCAATTCCTTCTTTATCTATCTGTCTAGCATAGCCAGTTTGTTTCTAATCTTTTCATTCATATTCCTCATACATTCTTTCCTCGATTGAATCAGGAAAAACAATCTTTTCGCTTTTTTTTCATCTTCTTGTGAAAAGCAATATCTTTGTACTAAAACTAATGTATATATATATATATATAAATTAAAAATCATCCATGATTTCTGAATTTTACATGCCCGGAATATTTCAAAAAATTGCTTTTTGCTACTCACAGACAAATTTAATTTGTATGAAACACATTGTCATTAGGAAAAGGAGAAACGGAGAGTAGCAGAGATGGGAAAAGTTCATGAAAGCTTAGATTTTTCTGGGCATTCGTGCATCGAGAAATCACCTATTTATCAGGAATAATATCGAGTAAGAGAGATGGACGGATGGATGGATGGATGGATGGATGGATAGCTGTCATGTGTGATTAAACTAATCTCGTCGTTGATCTAAATTTTCCATTTGTCGGGACGTCTCTGTGTATGTATGTGTGTGCGCTATGTCTGTTTACATACGTTTGTCGGTCTGTCTTTATGTAATCGTTGCGTGCACACTATCGCATGCATGTTTTCTAGGAATTCACCGTATCATGGACCTCATTTATCACGATAAGGTGTCAGGCGATCGAAATGTTTTGACAACAATAGCATGAGATACGATTTAAAATGTTTATGGCATAACTAGGCACTATCTTCTGGTTTTTGCGTTCTAAAAGAAATAGATGCAACTTTCGCCTACTTTAATAGCTTCCCTCCTAGTTCAAGTCAGGTGATATTTTCCCCCAATTCTTGTTGGTAGGAGGGTCCAGAAAATTAATTGGTATTTTGGATGAGTTATAGTTGTTTGATTGATTACCTACGATTAACAGCTTTGTCATTTAACAATAGAAGCAATTATGTTTTAGTACGTGGCGATTATCATAGCTTTGGCACATAACAGTTCTTCATGATATCACAATCAGATATTCCAGAAATAGTATAAGGCCATGTTAATTTGCGAGTTTATTAAATGAACATTAATGTTGGCTATTCAGTAGTTGCATGCATGCATGCATGCATGGAAGATGCAGAAATGCAATGACTGCGAACAAGATCGAACAAATCATTTGTGGATGGATGGATGGATGAGTTGTTCTCTGCCGGCTTTTTCTTGGTTATTAGTCATTGACACATAGGCATTAGCAATTTTTATGCCTTTTCAACGTGAAATATGCATGAATTTTTGAATGGGTGAACCAATAAAGCAACATGGTGAGCTGCTACTGCTACTGCGCTGCGTTACTGCTACAACTGCATCGATTCCGTGTTGATTTGTTTGTCCCGAAAAAGATCGTTTACTTTCAAGGATTTTTTTCCTTGTCCTGGCTCGCTTTTGAGGATCTTCTGAGCATTTCATTGGGACGAAGTCGAGGGAGTTAGTCGATCGAAATTACGATTTCTCTCTGTCGTTAATGCTGGTTGTGGCTAAGCGCTTCGCTCCCATTCACCCATTTTTTCTTGTTTCAAATTTTTAATTGATAAGTGCCGGTTTGAATGATATGAGAAATGACTTGACATTTTTCATCTTTGTTATCATTTCAAATTACCTTTCCACTTCTTTCTTACACATTCCTCTGAATTTTCCTCTCATTCCGTCTCTCTTCTCCTTTCATTCACACTGCTACTGCTTCTGCTATCATTTTAAATTTTGGTCAAACTGTCAATTTCGTTTCGCTTCTTGCAACTGTCAAACCTTTATTTATCACTCATAAGTTCTTACTTAGAAAAGCAAAATAAAATTAACTTTCTTCCCTATTTCCTCATTCCATGCATGTATTTATACACATATTTTTTTTATCTATTTCAGTTTCTCTTAATTTAAAATGAATTAATTGCTGACTGTTGGTAGAAATGACGAAATCATACTGCAGGATATGTGATGCATTTTGTTTTATTCTAGTTCTATTAATTTGGAAATCTTGAAGTTTCAAACATTTATAAATGGAGAGTAATAACACATGTATGAAAAGAAAGAAGAAAGCAATATTTCTGAAAGGGTAGATGTTTCTGAAAACAAATCAAAATATTTTATACATTGTTTATTTGAAATTACTGAAGTTCTCAGGAAGTTAAGTTTTCAATGATCCGTGTTCTTACATATATATTGGCGTTTGGTTGATTCCTGATAAGAGAACAGTGGAAGAGAATTATACGTACCTTGATGAAACTGACTTGTTTGGAGGCTGAATTAAGAACTATAAATTTCCAATTGAAAATTATTTGCTGATGTACGTGAAATGGCGGATTGAAACGTAAATAAGGGCCAAAAGATAGTGCTTTTCAAATGCTGATACGAAAATAAATCCAGTATAGATAATCTGGGGTAGGTGTGCTGTCCTTAGAATATCGAAATTTAAATTGTCGCACTCTGATTAAATTCATTTAGGCGTTAGAAAGAAAGAATGTCAATTCATCGTTTCATTTCATTAGTTTGAAAAATGTGTCATGTCTCCTTCCAAATTATCATTCTGAAGTAAACATTCTTTAACTTTCTTTAACGAGTAAAGACCACTTGCTGCATAGAAAAAAAATTCCGGAATTCAGATTATTTATAAGTAATAGGATCTCGTAGATTATTTATAAGTTATGTGAAACAATGTTGTCAGTTTCACTTATTATTTCGCTCAACTCAAATTATTCTTTCAAATCTATTCATTAGATCTCGTATATGCAATCGAGTCCAAATATATATATATATTTTTTTTGTTATGTGTATCAATCCAAATATTTATTTTATAATTTAATTTTATTGGAAGCCAAATTGATTGAAATGATCAAGCGTAATTGAGGACCGAATTTTCTGACTCTTTCATTTTTTGAACTTGTAATACTTTCTCGGTTGCTTTTCTTTGCACAAGCTTAATTCTTAAAGTTTAGTTCTCCATGAAAATTCATATTTGGATTTTAGAAATTCCAATCTTTATAAAGTCATGAGAAATTGTATAGAAGTATTCACATTTACAGATGGATTCCGGTAAATCACCTCTTGCGATGCTTGCAAAAACCTGCGAAACAATTGGTCTTCCCGATACATCGAACCGAAAATCCAATAAAGACGGTGATAAATCTAGGGATCGTACCAGTCCGAGTAGTAGTACATCTGGTGAAACGAAAAAGGAAGAACCTAGCCCAACAGCAAAAAATAAGAAGGAAGGATCCAAAAGTCCTCGTCACATAGCCCACAGCCCATCGGTTGGCAAGAAGACACCGATAAGTTCCGAGCCATCTACCAGTGCCGCTGCTTCGTTACCTGCAAATTTGATGCTTAGTGCACGAAGCTGCTTCCCCATGAATTTCTCACCTCTTGCGACAAGCTTTCCGACCTTTCCCTATCCTTCCCTGATGCCTGGATTCCCAACAGTACCCACTTTTGCTACTGCGGGAGCGTTTCCAGGTGGAACATCAAATCCATTCTTACGATGTCCAGATCCACTAACTTGCAAGGGTCCGTTTTTGATTTCGAGAAATTTTGAAAAAATGTTGAAATAGATGAACCAACATTTATTGGACATTCAGATTTTTTGAGTACATATTATTTCATTAATAAATTACGATGAAATTTTCATTTTAAAATTAAAAAAAAAAAAAAAAAAACATGTTTTTCCAATTCCATGGTTTTTAAATCTTTTAAGCGAATTGCATTTTGAAAGCATCTTTTTTATTTATAGGATGTCCAGCAACTATGATGACAAGGCCATGCGTAACTCCAGGTTGTACAAGTTGTACGATGCATAATGCTGCAGCAGCAGCAGCAGCTGCTAGTACCACACCTGCCGATTTGATGATGACTTTCCCACCATCCTTTTTTGCTGCTGCTGCTTATAGTCCACTTTTATCAGGAACATTACCTCCAACATCAAAGTATATGTTGTTTTATAAAATTTCTTGATTCAGTATGTTAATAAATAGTTTCGAAAAAAAATAAAATAATTTGAAATTGATTCATATTCTTGCCGAAAATTCTCTTGAAAAGACAAATTAATATTTAATGGAATTTCGCGCAGACTTTTCGAGTTCATTAATTTTTCAAAAATTTCGAATAAGTTGTCTAGACATATTTCAGAAAATATTATAGTTCAGGTATTGTTATGGATGATGAACAAAATTTACCACTCTTTTGATTTTCAGTTCAGCAGCTCAAATTGCTTATCAAAATCTTATGGCTGCAGCTTCTGGACAAGCAACCAAACACATTTGTAATTGGATTGAGTCACCAAATGGTGTCTGTGGGAAATCGTTTCCAACTGCCGATGAACTTGCTGCACATATGAAGGTATGTATATATTTTATTGCGTATGCATCATCTTAGGCATTTGTCTCGGATTTTTTAAATAAAAACAGATGGTTCGAGAATAATAGTGTTGAAAAAGACTAATTTGTAACGTAGTGAAAAAGAATGATGACATGAATTCAATGAATTGCTAGCAGTGGTACGACGAAATTTCCAGGCGGCTCATGCTCCATCAACAACAAATTCAAGTAGTAGCAGTGATCTGAAAACGAGCAGTTCACCACGTTCAAACAGTACTGCATCGCTAATTAATCATGCTGCAGCGGCCGCTTCCCTTCGTTATCATCCGTATATGAAACCAAGTGGTTTGATGCCAACTGTACCGAATCCACTTGGAATACCTCCATTCCCGACGATGACAACCTTTCCTTCAGCAGCTGCATTGCAAGCCATGTATACCCAACGTCTTATGGCTACTATGCCACATCCGTAAACAATTATTTATATCTTTAGCAGGTTCTTTTATGCTCATCGTGTTATCAAGTATTTATGAAATAATTATAAACGTCATGACACAGTGTCTTCTCCGCTTAGTTTCAGAGTATCTGGAAAATATGCTGTGCATCGAATTTCCAACTTTCCATCCCTTACCGCATAAAATATCCAATACGAATTTGATGAAAGATTTCCATTTAATAACGATTCTTTTCAAATGCTAGGCTTTAACTGTGATTAATAGTATTCCGTTAAATAGATCTTGAAAATCGGACGAACTTGATATCTAGAGGATTTCAACCACCTGTAGTATTTCAGCAGGGAATCGTTTTTTATGTGGTTGGGTAGGGAGCGCTTATTGATTATTGGTTATTATCAAGGCCATAAGCTGTATCCATTTCTCAGCAAGTTATTTATTGCGGGTATTTATTCAGCAAACTGTGTTAACTAACTCATTTTTGTACGGTGTTTTCTTCTTTTGGTGTGCTTCATTATGCTTCCTTACTAATTAATTGTATCTGAATTTAGGTTCATTGGTTCTTAAACGTTTTAGATCTGTCATTTATATTTCATTGTTTTATGCTTTATGGTTTTTGCCAGCCCAAATATTTCAAATTTCCTGAAACCCTGCGAAGGAACTTTTTCGAAATGAAAATTAATGCATAGTTACAATCAGATCTACAAAAAAAAACTCATTCAGTTCTGAAATACCAATAGAAGAATACTTCAAAAATTTTTTTGAATTCCATTTTCTTAATTCTGGATGAAATTGATCATTTAATTTTTTTTCCCGTCTTAAAGCTTGAATCCAATTAATTGGCAATAGCGAAAATTTTCGAAAATTCATGCTGGTACTTCGGGAATTTTAATAAGCTTCATTGTTTTTATGCAATCAAGTGGACAAATGTTTTCTCTTCACCATATTTGTTATTCAAGAATTGTGCGAAACGTCCCTCTTATTTTCCTTTTTCTTTGCTTCTTTTCATCAATTTTGGATAGTTACTAAAGCAAACAAAAAAAGGATTGTTTTTTCTGTATGTATAGAAAAATTTATTTGTGCACACAATAAAATCTGTAACAAGTCTTGCCAATTACACCATTTTAAGCTTTCATTTAAAACACACTAGAAGATAAATGTTATTCATTTCAGTTTTCTTTGAAGTTTCAATCCTGAATAACATTTATTTCTTCGTTATCCCCACATGCGGTATCCTTCCTTCATTTTTTACGACATCTTTTAAATTGATGAGAGTTCGCCCGAGAAATAATTTTTGGAAAAGCAAATTGCCTCTGAACCAAAATCGTTGAAAAACAAGACGAGCAAACGATTATCTAGGGAATTTTTGGATCTGAGCTATTCTGTTTCGGAATCGAATTTTTATTGATTTGAAGTTGCGCAATTTCTGGGTAAATTGAAGTAAAAACGAAGGCAATGAAAGATTGATGATTTTTGTGATAAAGAAGGAAGGCATCGGAGAAAGATTCGTTTATATCTTATGAAGTAGGGTTTGTGTTGGGAGGAAGAGAAAGAAAGAGTAAGCGGAGATGGGAGAGAGAGAGAGAGAGAGAGAGGGTACGTTTTCTGAAACCATTAAAATCAACATTTAATAAATGTTGATGGATGAGACAAAAAATGACTCATTAATCTTCTCTTCGTACCGTAACGATGATCGATTGACGGCTGAAATGATGCATTGGGACAGTTCGGCGAAACACAAAGGAATATTCAGTATTCTGCTGTACGCAACACTAAAGGCAATTTTTCAAATTTTGCAAACCGGAAAAATGGTTTGGCGTTTGCTGAAAAGAGAAACTGGCATTATATGACTTCGGGGTTCGCTGCATGTCACAATCTACAGTTCATTTGATTGATGATCTCGGTTGCAGATTGTTTGGAAACGATTGTATGCACCTGGAAGCTGAAATTGTCAAATATCTTTTTGTGAACAGTAAATCGTGATATCGATTAGTCAATTGTTGTAGCAATTTTAACAAGAGAGGCTTTGATCGGAGGAGTAATGTAGATGCTGGCAAATTAAAATAGCTAATTTAGCGATCTATCAACTCTTTCGTGTTGACCGTTCACCATCGCATATCAATTTATGTGCAATGTTTCCCCACATTGAGAATAAATTTCAGGGAAAAGTTCATTCAACCGAAATTCTGATAAAAGAACGACTTCAAGCAAAGGAAAAGGCTTAGTTTATTTATATCGCTCTTAAAGTTCCAATTGAATTGAATACGGGATCAAATGCAAGAAGAATAGAATATAAATATGTATTTTGAAGATCATTACAGGCCGTTCATTCGATTTTAAAAAGTCCCAGTTTCATAGATTTGCTGATTTCGAAATTCGATTGCATCAATTTTTTTTTTTTTTGCTCTAATTTCAAAAAACATTGAAGCAATCGTAATCCTCAACCGCTTTCTGAGTGGTAGAATGAAATTCAGTGAGATTAAACAGTAAAAAAGAAAATTAATGGATAAATTTATTAAATTACAAAACAAATGTGAAAATTAATATATAAATAGTGTGGAATCATTATCAAGGCATCATTGTGAACATTATCATTATCCGCTTTGGTGGGATTTCATGACCACTGAGGACTCATTCATTTCGAACACTCCCCATCCAAATCCCGTATGCGGAGATGTTATACTAACGGAAGCCTCCGATGCTTTACCGATGGACATTTCGATGTCCAATGAAGACCAAGCGAGAAACTTGGGGCAAGATTCGGACAGTGTTCTGATGACAGATACGGAGTCATCCGAAGAACAGAATGATGAAGCAGAACATTACGATATACAGGTGAAATGAGCTTTGAATGACGTTGATAAAAAACTCGTAGATATCCATTATTTTTATATTGAAAGCGCGAGTTGAGGAATCACGCTATAAAATCTTTTTTTCAGCTCAATTCCGAAATGTCCAGCGTAGATGATATTGCAAAAACTGATTTAGGCGAACGAGGCCGCAGCTTGAAGAAAGATCGTTCAGTAACCTATCGCAACAGACAAAGATCTCACTCGGAAAATCCAAGAATCATTTCTTTACATAAAAAACGAGCAATACGTCGTCGTGATCCCACTCCATATCCAACCAAACTTCCTGATCCTATCGATTTTGATGAATGAAAAGATTGCAGCAAGTATATGATTGCATGTGCTCTAGCTATTATTATTAACTAATTATTTATAGGTGATAAATATGATGATAAACTTGTATGATGGCATAAAATAAATTTCATTGCAATGAAAGCAGTCATAAAATAAAAGCCAAGTGTAGGGTGGCACATCATTTCACTAAAATAAATTTAACGCAAATAAGTAATCAATTATATCATTATAACTTTTGCATCTGAAAAACAAGCATATCAGCATAAATTGAAGATCTTGGGAGAGTAATACAAAGCAGTAATTCTCATCGATTCTTAAAATAACTAGAAAAAATTTAAAAATGCTTTGAATTCATTAAACTGAAACATCAGCAAATAATAAAACTACTAAAATCAAATTTTTATTATTTCTTTTGTTCCGATTTCATTTTACTTTATTTTTTATTTTTGGATATGTTCGTAAAATTTTTAATTGCTAAAAGCTGGTACATTCTAGTCCCATTAGGTGAATTGTATGGGTAATCAGCAATATTTAAGTGATTAAACAAGATGGAAGTTGAAACCTGAACCTTAGTGTAGAGTGTGGCTGGGAATTGCAGTGAGTTATAAAGATCACGATTGTTTATGAGTAAATGAGCACTATACTTTATTTACGTCCTTACTTTCAAATGTCTACTTCAATCGGTAAGAACATTTCAAACTTGTTTATGACGTTGGTATACTTGTATTTTTTATTCATAAAGCTTAATTGAAAGATAGTATTATAGTGTGTAACTTAAGCTTTCGAAGGTGAAATGATTGGCCTGTATCAGTGTATTTGAGTGCAACCTATATTTTTGAATTTTGAATTTCGTGTTATTCAAAAAAGTCATATGAATCAGAAGCAGAGCACAGTACAATTCATGGCCGATGAAAGACACAGAAATGTAGAAATTTTGTAAATTTGCAAAATCGCATCATGAAACCAGATTACAAATCTGATAAGTTTTGCTTTAAATAGTTCAAATATAACGTGAAAATGAATAAAAGTAATGGTTGGTAATCAATTTAAAAATAATAGACGAAATGTTAAAATAGATTTCGAAATTCTGACTGTAATTTCAACGAGCGCATTCAGTTGAAAGTATTTGTCTGTGCCAAGTACAATTTCAGTCAAAATCAAATTCTATTTTGTCAAGAAAGAGTTCAGTTCAAAAACGCGATATCATAGCAAGGGAAGGCCATTAAATTTAACGGCAATAGCAGCATTTAATTCATGAAATGCTCATTTTCCTAATTTTGACAACCTACCATCTCTTCTTTTTCGTCTTGCTATTGCTTCAACCAGTGCATTCAGCCTTTTGGGTCTGGCATTTGTAATAAAGTGATGTTATATTATAGTATAAATCAAATAACGTCTTCGTGAAGTGGGACTTTATGTCATGTAGACACACGATATTCGAAATGTTTTTTTAGTTGTATTTCCAATCATTTTCATAAGTAAAACTTCATATTTATTTAGCTAAATGACGAATAGAAGTAGTACACAAAATATAATTCGAAATGATAAACTAAGGCGGTAAATGGGTTAGGAAAGTCGGGATTAGAGTTGGTATCTAAGTGAGGCGTTTTGGAGGAAAGACGGAAAATGATTGATTGATGGTAGGTTTCGAGGTGATAGTGCTGAGGCACTCATTGATCAATCATTCTTCTTTTAGAAGGTGATTCCTGTTGTTCGCCCGTCTATCCCTCGTGTCTTCAGAAGCAGTTTCGTCGAAGTTTGAAAGAGAAATGAGGGAAGAGTTTGAAGGAAAAAGCAGAAGCACTTCCACGGAATTCTTTCAAAACTGTCTCATTTATCTCATTTGGAGGGGATGCCTATCAATCTACTTTATTTCTCAGTTCTCCCTTCTGGAGATTTGCCGCTACCCATTGCTTACAGCTTTAACAAAACTTATGTGACTGAAGCTATTGGTAGTGTTAAATGGATCACTTTGCTGTTGCAACAAGCACATTTCATAGATATTGACGGAGGCGAAAGAGTTCGATGCTCCCGAGAATGATTGATGTATTAACAATCGGTGCAAACCAACAAATTCGTCTTTCCTCCTGCCTTTGTTTCCATTTGCGCGCAGTAACTACAATTCTCAAATATCAAATTGCCATTCCTTTACAAAACTCTGTCCCTTGTTCTCCCTCGAGATTTGACACTTCTTTGAAAGTGATGAACTTTGACACGATCAAACTGCAGCTAATTAATTGGTAACAAGCACTTATGCAAATATATACTTACGTACAGAAATATTTTCCTAATCAGTGCATACATGCGAATATAATATGTATTTTTGTTTAGGTTATAGTTGCGTAGGTAACAGAATCAACTTTTTGAAATTCGGTATTGTAAATTTCGATCATTCTCAGTAGTTACTCATTTTTGAAATAACGAAATTTGAAATTGCAATTTTAATAATGTGATTTACGATACTGCTGTTCATAAATTATGTTTAACGTATCGTCGGAAATGGTATTTAAAAAAACCGTCATATGCAGGAAATTGACATTCCTCCAGTTTTGACGTCTAAAAAAGACAAGTTTCATGTTTATTGTGAAATTTCGCAAATAATATTAAAGAATGAAAGTTGAAAGGAACGAATGGAGAGCAGCTGTCAATCACATCGTCACCACTGCTTCGATATACGGTAATATGAAGAAAATATCACCATTTCTCACCCTTCCTACCATATCCTCTAAGAAATAGCATGATAGCTAATTTTTAGAATCGAATGGATTGTAAACTATGACACCTGAGAAATGAATTTACTGCTTTGAGTTATTATGAAATTCTTTTAGTTTAATAATAGTAATAATAATAATAATTTAAACAGTTTTCCAATTCCATAATTCGATCCAAAATTTCATCAAACAATTATCTCAGACAGAACCATGTAAATAATATAAGTTGTTCAATTTTCGTATAAGTTTGAGTTTTATTTAGTTCAGGAAAGTTAGTTATGCTATATATAAATGAAGTATATTTGAAGATTAAAAACATCAACGACAAATTTCATTTTTGCTGGAATGAAAAATCATTTCAGAACCATAATTTTGGCTTGCATATTAAATTTAAAATTTCCATCGAGCAGCATGCATTCTGCTTCTACTATTGTTACTGCTTCTTGTGCTGTTCTTTGAATATATCGAAATAATCCGAAAGCCAAAAACTTCTGAAAATAGAGCTTTAACTGATATATTGAACTGGAAACGGAAATGCAGCAAATAATATGAAGTTAGATTTGCAACAATTTTACACGTCTTTTTTTTCGTTTTACCCTTTGCAGGACAATTATGTTAAGACAAGGTTTGAAATTAGGTCAGGAGAAATTTCAGCTTATCCTTTCGGTAATTTTATTATGACACATGAGTTCAAAACGAGCACTTCGCTTGCCTATTGCGAAGATAATTCAAAATCTTAAATTAATCTTCAAATCATGCATCGATGTTAAATCATTTGTTCTGACTGATTAAAGCAATAAAGATTGCCAACGGATTATTTGGCAAGTCCTTTTTGAGCATTGGCAAATCCCCGCTAATTTGTAAAAAAAAAAAAAAAAAAAAAAAAACGAAAAAAAGAACTATGAACTACCATTATTTTTGTCGTTGCTTATGTGAATAAGGATAAATATAAGCTGAATTAAAGTAATTGAATTAGTTCCGAAGTAACTCTTTTTTTTTTTTTAAAGAAATAAACTTGAGAAAATTCGAGCCCTGTCGAATCGTATTGTAATATCACTTTGTGTATGTCTCTTCGTGTTTTTCAAAGAGAATATTTTTTCAGCAATAATCAATTTTTAAACAATTTTTTCGTAGAAAAATGGAAATTGTCAACAGATGGGCTATTAATTTCATTTAAAAATGAAACGAGAGAAAATTATAATTCATTTGAAAAATTACTATTTGAGCGATTCGACTGATCTAAACGGAAAAAGATGCAGTTATTCTTTTCAGTTTGATTTACCTAACTTCAAAATGTTCATTCATTTGTTAAAATAACACTCCTGCATCTGTCATATTCCACAGATGAATTACATTATTCGCAAAATGTTATAATCCATTCAGATGCAATAGCCATTTCTTCATACTCAAAACATAATCTAGACCTTTGAAGATTCTCTAACAAAACAACCACTCAATGACTCTGAACTAATTCTACAGAAATATTTTCATTTCCTCTTTTTTTTTGTGCTTGGCAAATTTGTGTTATTTAAATAGCAATTTAATAAGTTATTACACAGTTTCAAGAAAAGATGCTGGCGGAACATTATTAGCGAGAAAGTCAGAATCCTAAAAAGATGCGCATAACTCTTTCAGAAGCTAGATGGTTTCGAAGCCTCTGCTAGATGAAAATTTTCTAGCTTTCTGTTTCTTTGAAAATGATTGGAGTTTTTTATCGACAAATTTCATCTAACACTACTTTATAAATTGGATAATATTTTAAGCAACTGTTCAATAGCGACAATGACTCAAACCAGTTCCATCTCCCTGTTCACAATCGTTTCTTTTTTTTTCTTTTTTTTTTTTTTTTTTTTGCTAAAGAAATAATAACAAAGGAATGGATTACTGGGAGAAAGATTGATTTATAATAGATGGTCTGCTGATATATCATTTCCAATTTGATGATTTATGAGGTTTCTGCGTCGGTGGCACAAACATTAACTGCTCATCACAATTTTCCAGTTCCCCAGTGTGTTACATAAAATTTAAAAATGAACGAATAAATTTAGAACTCGTTTTTAAATCTTTTTTGTATTCAGTTGAAGTTGATGGAGCTCGACAGAAATTGATTATCCTTCTCTATCATCACTCAAAAGATGATTCCGAAACATTACTAAATCCTTTTTTTTTTTGAAGTTTAAAGAGCATGAATTTGCATATGTGAATTATACAGCATTGATGATCATTCATTGTTCAGTTAAGAGAAATTAATTATTATGCTGTAATTATTTTACAAAGAAAGAACAGATGTTTGAATATGACGCAAGCTCATTGTTTGCGTATGACGTGTCATATGATTACGCAAGGAACAGTAGACGCAACACGACCGCTGAATGTATTTGTCATATTTATTGTTTATGCATTAATTAGAAAAGCTCTTCGTTTTTCTGCCATCTGAATAGCAGGTATTTGTGATGAATTGAGGAAAAAAACTCATCGAAATTATGCAGTGGATCGCAAGATGTCACCGATATTACCAAAATATGATTACACAACCAGGTTTCCATGATGATATTATTATGAATGTGGTAAAATAATTTAATAACGCAAATTCTATTCAATATTACGGGATAACTTAAATTGACGATGTTTGCTATTTGTCGAGCATTGCGCCATCTTCTTTTGAGCCACAGATCCAACAGTGATCATCCATTTCTCAAGAATTTACGGACAGAGTGTAGAAGCATTTAACAGTATCCCTAGGGAAAGAAGGGAAATTTTTAGATCAAAAAACAAAGCAAATTTATAGAGCCAAGCATGTAATAAATCATCAGATGGATGATGTTATCTTCAACAATATACCGCTTTCATTTCTGCAATCTCGTTCATTTCTAAGACTTATTTCAGCTTCAACAGATTTCTCTTCATCTAACAACTGGATTCTCTTTCGGATAAGAAGTGTGTATTCAAATGTTAAAATTCAAACAAATTTAAATTAGGCAATTAGTTTAAATTTAATGATCATTTCTAAAATACATATTTATTCATTATGTTTTCAAATAAAGATTTGCAGAGATAGTTTTATTTTGAGAGCAAATAACAGAACACCAATGTTTTCGAACAAATTCAGATACGAATTTTATGCTATAATTCCAAAACTGAATAAAAAGATTCATCAGAACTGCTCGATATTTTAATATATCTAAGCTTGGCTCAGGTTAGATTGCATTTCTAAAAATTATAAATGATTTTAGCAGTCATTCGTTCGCTTTAATTTCCTTGTTGGTTAAGAGTATAAGCATCTTATTTATAAAGAATGAAACATTGAAATATTCAAAAAGCATTTCAGATTTTATCGTGAAAAAAGGAATGCAACATAGCTTCGATGTGTCGTATCTCATTGTGCAAATTGTGCATGCAAGCGCACATTTGGAATAATTATCTGTGAGGGAAAGGCTCTTCCTTTCCCAATGATTTAAATCAAAAATTGTAATTTGGGTAAGTTAACCTGGAAGCAAATGTTGCGAGAAGTGTCTCTCTGAGTGTTTCCTGAATTTCAACTCCAGGAAAACAGTAAGGTAAGAATGAGATGAGAAGGGACACTTGATTTGAGAGAATCGCTCCTCATTTCTTTTCTACCAATAAAAATTCCGGAAAGATTAGACTTTATCTGTGAATGTTTACCATCTTCTAACGTAAGCAAGCAGCACTGACAGATAGATGGATGACAGACTGACAAGATTAAACTGACGGAAAAGGCGGAAGAGGAGAAAGAAGGACAAATTTGACGGATTGTGCGCGGGTCTGTAAAGCAACAATGTGAAAAACTATCAATCAAAGCACACTATCACTCATTCATATTCATGCCCATCCGAATCCACCTACACATACACACACACTCACACACACACACACACACACACACACACACACACACACACACACACACACCCATACACACACACCCATACACACATCCACGTTAGGACGTCAGGACAATGATAATGACAATTACTGTATGGCACAATGATTGACAAGCAGCCGTCAAAGGTTGCCGACATGCGGCATACTTCAGAGAACCTGTTTAGCTGCCGGAGCTTCTTCTTCTTCTTCGTCTTGGTTGGACACGCGTAATCCATCACGCTCTCCTGTCAACAAACAGACATTTCTAACATTTCTGCCAGCACTTCCTTCTCTTATCTCCTCCTACCCTCCATCTGATGTCACCCTCATTCTGCCACTGCTCCAAGCAGCAAATTTATTGACGTGAAACTTGACAGTCGACTAATTGATGATTGATGTGAAATGAGTGTAGCACAATACTGAGGAAGAAGTTTGATCAACATGAAATTGCTTGCCTGCAGATAGCAAACTTGTTGTCGCAGAATTAAGGCGGATGGAAAAAAGTGAAGTAATTCAATAGGAACTTGGAGATCATACTGTTCTAATCTCATCTACCCAATTCAATTCGATTCTAATCCGACATTTCATTTCCATCACTTCCTTTCATCTAAACTTGATTGATGAGTCATTCGTCCGTGGATAATTTCATTGACCTAACAAATGAACTCACATTGCCAATTTAATGCCCTTTTATTGATCTTTTTATAAATTTTCATTTATTTCAATCATAATTTCGAGAATATTCTGTGAAACAAAGAGCAGAAACGGAAACATTTTTTACTGTTCTTATTGACAAAGTCATTTCCATAAGCTAAATGGTCAAAAGCTGACTTCGGAAAATTCGAGCTTCCTAAAATGAATGCATTTTTTGAGAGAATACCAAATGAGGAAAATAACCAATAGAACTTCGGCTAGTAATATTCGTGTTAGACTTTTGATTTGTGATTCTTGGATTCGGATGGCTCCATTTTTTTTTTTTTTTTTTGCAGTAATTTTTTGAAAACTAGCAACAGCAGAATCTATAAACTTTACAACTGGAAGGTCTCAAAAATCATCTTTTTAATATTACATCATAACTCTAAAAAGAAAAAAAATCAAACCTTTGAAATGTTTTTAAAATGTTGGTAAAAACAATAAAATAAAAAGTCGTTCGAGGAAGAGAGAGAAAAAAGAGATGAGAAATGTGGTTCACTTTTGTCGTTCAATTATAACATTTATTACAGTGATTGTCATGACAATAATATCCATCACTATTGTAAGTGATATTAGCAAATGATTAAACGATTACAATGATTGCTTATCGATTACATGATCTGCTCAATTAATAACGCATCACTTTCTATGCACAGCACCACATACAATTGTCTTCATAACACTAATAGGATTATGAGATGATGATAATTTACAATCAAATTAAAACATGCAAGTATTGCGGTAGCATTGGAAAACATATATATCTAATGACTTCTGAATAGAATATTTTCAGGTGATAAAGTAATTGGTAATAATAACGCTGAATAATTTACTGATCACTTCGCAATCTGTAAAAACAATTCCAAATTGCTGGAAATGAAATTTGAAATTTACGAGCTAATTTCAATCAACAAAATCTTTTTATCAATTCCTCTATTCAAATGAACACTTGTCAAATCGATCTTACATCCTTTTCATCTGGGAATTTCGAGGAAAAAAAAATTTTTTTTCATGATGGAAACAAAAGTATTCCCTAATTATCCAAGTTTTGTTTTTCAGTGACACTCACTGAAGATGCAGTACAATATAAACGAAAATATGTCCTGGCAATAGCAAACCAATAAAGGGTTTACAAAACTAAAGCTATCTGTTGTGTTGCAGGACCAATTGACTGGCGATAATTTTTAACATTTTGGAGAGAAAATTTTATTTATTGGTAGTAAGCAATGAAATCCATCGAATTTATTATCAAGAGCCAGGAAAAATTGTACTCCAATTAAATACAAGGATATCACTCTTTCTGAGTCGAAATTTTATTCGCCAAGTGGATTTGAAAACGATCATTCATTCCAGTGAAAATTTCGAATAACTTTTGCCTCGCAAACATTCTCTTATTTCTTACGATTCAGAACAATCCGCAATCTGATTATAGAGAAGACTCATTTTCCCATGCAGAAGAGAATTCCGAAAAATGCTTATAAATGATTGGACATTTACTAAGAAGCCACAAAGAATAATCATTTAGATCAAGTTTTGTGATTGATGCTGTTTGCATACACATCGTTATACATCTTCTTCTCTGAAACCAATAAATTAAATTCGTGCAACAGCCAACAGTCTGAAAAATGCCATCAATCCAAATTGAGCAATCCATTCATTTATCTTAAAACCGCCAAATAGCTATAAATTATATTTCATTGAAATGCTACAGCTATTACTGTTCTTATTGCTACGGCACTTCTACATTATTTTTCTCTTTGAAACTCTTAAATTTACAGAAATGTCTATGTTCAGAAACTTTCATCGCTTTTCAGTGTTTTCGCTACTGTCTTGATTGTATTTGTTCCACAGTCATAACATTTTTTCTTTAAACCTATAGTGTTCTAAATATTTTCATCAAAATGATTTATTTTTTTTCATTTTTGAATGCTGCATTCCCATAAAATCATTTTGACAAACTTTTGTGACCAAAAATATATCGTACTAGATTAACTATTTTTCTATCATTCTGTTAATCCATATGATTCTATGTGTTTCATCACGACTGTATTAGTACGTAGCAAGTTTAAAGTTAACTTCTGGTTGTTCCTGGATTATCACATTCCACAGCATTTCCTAAAAAAAAGCTCATTTTCATATCATAATCGTTTGAAATCATAAAATACAAGAAGCGAAAAATATAAACAAAGAAAATCTTCGATGGTTTTCGATTTCAGGTTTATGCGGAAATATATGGTCAATTATTGAGAGTCACTGTGCCAAATACATGAAACATTTGTTGCTTTCATTTAAATTTTTATGAATTCTTTTTTACTGAATAAAAATTGATGGTAATAATTCAAGACTACAATTCGAAAACTTTAATGATGAGTCTCAAGTGGAAAGAATAAAAGAAATAAATAAACTGAGTTTTGCAATTCTTAAAAAATTCAGAACCGGAGAAAAAAATCGATGATTAATTTTGATGATCAAGGAGCAAATATAATTTCTTTGAAAAATAAAGACAGTAAGAGTAGGAATTTCGATGTGAAAGTAAATTATTATTTTTCGTTGTGTCTATTCGTAAATTTACAACAATAAATTTGATGAGAAATGATCGGAAAAGAAAAGATAATGATGCTCAAATGTGCACTTTGTGTTTTTTAAGTCTAAGACTAAAGAGATTGGTAATGTTTGGAGAAAATATTGAATGATGCGCATATTTTTTATTCGCTTTTTCGATTTTGAAAAATGAATGGAATTTAATTATAGCTTATTTTTTGCTGACAGATTCTGCTAGCCCAGTGTTGCTCTTATGGATCGTATTTACGATTATTCTTTTGTATGACGAATGTCAATAGTATCAGCCTAATGAGTAATGTAATAGTTAATATTTCTAGATGAATGATGAAACAAAACATCCAAAGAGTTGATTTCATGTGAAAAATCTCTTGGAAACTTTTGATAATACTATCTACTGATAAACAGTTTTCTACTTATCTTGAAATATTTCCTTAATGAGCCAAATGGACAACACAAATTCTCAATGGATAATCTTGGAATTTATAGTAAACTCAATTTATTTCATCAAATCTAGAAATGAGACAAAAAACTAAAAGAATATAATGTACCTTTTTTTCTGTTCACAGAAAAGAGTTAGCAGAGGATATCAAGGTATAAAAACATTTAAACACATATATACATAACTGAATAAATGGTTGCTTGATTTGTGCAAAAAATACATAAATACCAAATCTTCATTCATAATATGCTTAATTGGTCGATTTCTTGTGTTTCCTCAAAATATGTCTAATTTTCCCTCTTCTTGACAAAATAGATCACTTTATTGAAATGATCGTCACTTCGTTTACTTTCAATTCATGACGGATTTAAATTCAACTTAATATGCACTAACGATGCAACAGTTTCGAACTGTAATGAGACAATCACTAAATTATTCAAGATGAATGGTTGTTGCTAAATTCCTCTTTTTAGAAAGATTGTCAATGATACAGAACTTAACACATGTAGGTCCATGTGTGCATCATTTCATGTGTTATTTGAAGAGCCAAAGTCTATTGTAACAATGAATCGAACTTTATGGGGGAGAATTCATTGGACATTATTTCCAAATTTAAATGAACTGCATTTAGAGACTCATGTCATCACATATGCAACTATTTCAATCAAATTCAAGCTATCCTTAATTAACTTATGAAAATTTCGGAAAACTATTCATCGATAAGAGATGAAAACGTTTTTTTTTTTTTGAAATTGTTGACTAGCAACCAATAAAATTGAAATAAAAGTAATCGTTTACAAAATCTTTCTGTTTTTTCACATAATCTTTTAGCATATATATTTGAGGAATGCTTTCGCTCTGAATGCGTGGAAACATTCTATATAACATTGTTGTTAAAAGAAAGATGAATTAGAATTAACTAATGTAAATGATTGTGTAGATGAAATTTTTCGATGTCATACATCTAACGATCTGTTCATTTCCGTCAGTTGTGAATATTGATGGACTGTGATTTGTATTTCATAACTTCCGCTGTTTTCGTTATTTCTTCTTCTGTTTGACTGCACTTTTAATGTTTGTTACTTGCTAGTTAGCTGCACAAATTTTGCATTCTTCTAAACATCTGACATTGGGATTCAATAGAGCTCTTGCAATCAAATTCATCAAAAAAGAGAGGACAACAATTTCAAGTATGTCGTGGGCTACATCCTGGACTGTTCTTCATAACTTATATGAATCTGAAATTCTCATTTTCATATGAAACTTGAACTATCAAATATTTCACATGAAATATTCAACAACTTTGAAATGAAGTCCTAAAATACTTTATTTAAAAATATCTGATCTAATTTAAATCACTTCAAGCATATTAATTTTAAAATATGATCAGCAGTCAAATAAATTTGCAGATCTGCAACGTTTATTTGTCAGCTATTGACAATTACCTTTCAGAATCCGCATGATTACGTTTCGAATAAATTCAGATTAAGATGCTCCAAATCGAAGACTTGCTTTGCATGGCGGCAAATGAAAAAAACCTCGTTATTTCGAAACATTGAACATTTCATGGTAATTTATTTTGTACTTTCGTCTCTCATTTTTTAATTTCTGATTTCTTCTCTGAATTGTATGCGATAGTGAAAATAGCAACATAAATAAAATTTTGTGGTTTCAAATAGTTTAGGGATCAATTGATCCAAGAAATCAACGTCATCACAGCGAGGGAAAGTTCTTCAAAAGACATTTATAGTTCTCAAATTTTTTTGTCAAGGCATGTTTATTTAGTTTTAAGTACATGCCTAGGAATTCGGCAAGTTCTTAGGACATTATTTTAATACATATTCGCGCAGAAGAAATTATATCCTCCTCATTCAATGATATCTGGTCCATGATACCCCATGATATGGCATCGATTGAAAGAAGATGGAGCCGTTAAGCAAGTCATAATGCGTAGTTTATTATATTCAAATCGATGTATCATGTGCTGGTAAATTTAAAATTTTTCCAAGTTCTTCGCTGAGCACAGCAATTTACGATTATTTGCAAAGTTCCACCTAAAGTGTGCAGATGACTATTGAGAGAAAATTACCCAGGTAGATTTTTACGAAGGCGTACCAGCAAAAACAAGAAGACAAGTCTTGGTCAATAAACTGAGAAGCTGTCCAAAGAAAATAGCAACAACTGTTGCTCGTACCTAAACATGCAATTCCGGATTCAAAATGAGACTAGTGCACGCAAAAACAAATCGACAATTATAGAAGACAGGAAAAAGAAAATCCTTGGTCCTAGCCGCAACAAAACCTGCAAGGATCCCTAAAGAAATCGAAAAAAGGAGTCCAAACCGAAGCTCAGCTAAAAAAAGATCTTGTTCATTTTGTAGCAAGGCCATTAGGATGACAAGTGTTGAGTCTAACCCACCGCGAAGCAACGGACGAAACGTTTGAGAAAAATCAGTGCATGCCTAAATTGTCTACAAAAGAGGTCATAATGGCAAAAAATTGACAGAGATCAAGGTATGTTTTCACTGCAAGGGATGACACAACTCAACGCTATGTGCTGATCATCACAAAGACCTCAAATCAGAAAATCGAAAGGAAGGAAGGATAATCAATCACCAATAATAAACAGCACATTAACGGATCAAGTATGACCAGGAACCCACAAGTTCCGAAAATTTAGACGAAAGCGCTGACATTATTTGATATCGGCTCGCGATTATCGCTTATTTCAACGACCATTCCATGAGATTTCAAGGAATAAAAAGACGAGAAATTGAGTGTTGCTTCATTTGGTAGTAAGACACCGAAGAAATGTTATTCAAAGAAGGCAGAAATTGGGGTAAAAATCGGAAGAAGGTCATCACTTGAGAGGTTAATTTTCTGGAGTACCTCACGAAAAAACTGCAAGTGATGGAAATCGACGACAAAAATGTGCCTTCTATAATGAAAAGAAAGGAATTAGATGGAATAAAAGATTACTGGAAGCAACCCGATATTCGCATTGGCATCAAAGACTTTTTCAAGTTCATCAAATTGGACGGAGCAGAAGAACTGGAGGCAGGGTTCCTCTTGCTCCGAACAAAACTGGGCCCAATGCTAGCCAGAAATGGTTATGTAAATAATATTCACAACAAGAATGCGATACCAGTTGAGAACAGGAGTAATATGAGGAGTTAATAAAGCGAGCCACAATAACACTGATCAATTTTGGAACTTGGAGCTTATTGGTATCCAGGACACGGCCGAAGGAGACGATGACGAACAAGCTATCGAGCAATTTAAGAGAAGTGTAACAAAACAATACGAAAGATACCAAGTTTGCTGACCTTGGAAGGAATCAAAAAATAAACTAAAAAGTCGTTATAGGATGTGTTTCGGAGGTCTCAAAACTTTGATCAAAAGACTGCAGAACAATAAAGAGATAGTTCAACAATATGACGAAACAATTTGAAACGAACTGCAGTCGGAAATAATTGAAGAAGTTTTCCCAGAGATAAATCAAGAAGGCATAATTTACTATTTACCTCATCACGAGGTTATTTCTCCCCACAAATTTATAACGAAACTCAGAATAGTCCATGAGTTTCTATGCATCTCAAAGGAACCAAAAATTTGAACGAAGTTTTATACCACGGACCTATAATACTTCCGAATTTAATAGGAATATTACTACGTATCGAATGATGAGAAATGTAGTTATAGTAGACGTAGGGAGGGAATTTTTGCAACTGAAACTGCATCTCTTTGATAGGAACTGTTTATCAGATTCTTTTGATTAAAAGATATTAAACGTAACGTGATGAAAACAATCGAAATGTTATCATTTTGAAAGGTTCGTTTTGGAGTTATCTCGTTTGCATTATCGGCAACACTCAATCATCAACTGCTGGAACTAATGGAAGCCAGATAGCGCTGGAAATCAGAAGAAATTTACATGTGGATAATTTCGCGAGTTCTTTCCAACGATGAGAACTTCAATAAAGCAATAGTCAAAAACGATCGATTCGAAGGATCATCAGCGAAAATTCTTGGCATCACCTGAATTAATGACAAAAACACATCGGAGTGAAGCTGAGACTATGGATCAAGCAAGAAGTCACCAGATGGAGTGTCTTGCAATTTATCGCTTTTAGGATTTCCGGTTCCCACGATGATCCAGTTCAAATTATTTCTCCAAAATTTGTGGAAAAAGTAATTTGTGGGGAACAAGCTCTTGACCAAGACGATAAAGAAACACTGTAACCCCTCACAAAGAAATGGCCAACGGACGTTATCGAATTACTGAGGCTAACAACAAACTTCTCAGAATAACGATAACTTCATGTTTTGACCGATGTCTCAAGGGTTGCATACCCAGCAATGATATAAATTTTAAACCAGCATTTCAACGGGAAAGAAATAGCATTATTTTTCAGTAAATCAAGACTCACTCGGATCAAAGTATAAGTGTATCACGACTGGAATTACTTGCAATATTCACTGGTGTGTGAGCCACCAAATTTATTGTACAGCAATTGGATTTGGAAGAATACCAGTTATGATATGATCAGATTCGAAGTGCACATTGCACTAGATACAAAATCAATCGAAGCTATAACTCAAATTAATACAGAATAGGTGGAGGAGATTCGAAAGGTTCTTATTCTTATTCCGATATATTCCAAGTAATTTTGATCAGGCTGATATCTCTACCAAAGATGTTTCTCCGCAAAGCTTAGAAATACAAGTTATGGTGGGAAAGATCATCGTGATTAAAGGAACCCGAAAATGGATGGCCTCAATGGGAATATCAGTTCACAGAAGAATATGAAGACGAGGAAGAAACGAAAAGGGAAGAACAGATCGTTGCAAAGGTCGCTATCCAAATAATTGAGGAAACAGTTCCTTCTCATAAATGGAAGTCCGATTTAATAAATGGTCTAGATTGGTAAGAACCACCATATGGGCTCTCAAATTTATTAAACGAACTATAAAAGAAAAGATAGCGATGTCGTCCGAGGCGAAAAAATTGGCATGGTAAATAGTAAAAATTCAATCTATTTATTAAGACATAACGCAGTTACTGAATTTCTCATATGACGATAACACGAAGGGTTATATCATGCCGGAATTGCATATACTGTCCCAGAAATGAGGCGCAAATTTCGGATACCTAAGTAAAACATGGAAGTGAAACGCGTAATAAAGGTTGCATGGGCTGCAAACAGCCAAACCAGTTATGCCGAACGAACTTTCCAAAAACAGATTTATAGAAAGTGATCAAAAACTTTCCCACAAATTGAAGTGAATTACCTTAACCTCCTTTCATCAAAATCGAAAATGAAGTAATCAGAAGATGGATTGCACTATTCACATGTTTTAGCACGAGAGCGCTTCACCTAGAAATAGTACAGAAGTTATCAGTTGAAAGTTTTTTTATATGTGTTAAGGAGATTTATATCACGACATGGCTATCAAGAATGAGTTTTGAGCGACAATATGAGCCAATTTCAATTAGTTTTCAAGATCATGAAGGAATAATACACCTAGCTAAATGAATATGTGACAGGAAAGGAAATGACTTGGAAAGTATAACTCCGAGAATTCTTTGCAGTGGAGGATTCTACCAGCGATTGACAGGACTAATTAAGAAGGCTATGAGAACAGCTTCAAAAGTAAGCTATTATGGGAAAGAGAACATATTACGTTGATTGTGGAGATTGAAGATGTGTTGAACACGCGACTATTAACAAATGCAAACTTCGATGATTATAAGGTAATAAATCGATTTCATTCAGCTCACTGCTTCCTTAATTATACCAATAACCGACGATCTAGACAAATCCAAACCAAGAAAAAAGTTCATAAAATATTGGATGGAAAGATTGAAAATATTCGATACATTTTGAGAAACATGGAAACGAGAATATTTAACAAGCCTCAAGGAATGAACACAGAAGAAACACATAAATTCTAAAAACTCGAAGGATCGTATGCCAACAGCAGAAAAAATTGAATTGGTAGATAAATTAGAAATTCCTCGAGGTCTGTGGGAATTAGTAAAGATAAAGGAACTCAAAAAGGGTAAAGAGGTGTAGTAACAACTGGATTAATGAAGATGCCCAATGAGTAATACCTCACAAGGCCGATAAATATGTTGTACCCTCTCGAGGCCGATGAAACAATCAATATGGATGAAGAAAAGATGGAGATTGACTCGTAAAGGCGTGAGGAAATACATGAAAGAATGAAGGAAATGACTACAGATTCACATGAAAATATAGCGTCAAGAACAAGGACTGTCGTAAGAAAAGGTGTGCGGCTAAAGACGACTCTGCCTAGTGGCATTTAGTTTTTCGGTCGGGAATGTCAGAAGATTCCGGAAGATGATTCAATTATCTAAGTTTGAAGTCAAGAAGTGCGACGATAGGTTCTAATGAATCAACAAGGACAAACATGTTTATCACCAAAAGAAGAAACATATTTATTAACAAAGGATAAACATGTTTCCTGTCAAAACGATAAATATGTCTGTCGCCAAAAGCTCCAATTAACATGTAAACAAAGCGAGGTCGACCAATAAGAGGCGACAAATTGAAGATCAGGTAAGAAGGAGAAATCCGAAAGGATATGTAAGGTTCGGATTTTGGAGAAGAGTCACTTTTTCTACAAGTGCTCTCGAACAGTTTACTACAGGAGCTGAGCTACAAATTTTTACACTGACGCAACTACAGTTCTACAGTCCAGATCGACACGAACGACAATTTAGCGGTATACCACTATGTCATCGGATTTGTGACATACGCACACAGGTTGTGCACATATTCCACCTGGCAAACTTAAAATGATGCAAGAGCAGATCAGTGAGAAGAATAGTAAAGCATATCAGAGACTGAACTGTGAGCGCCTGAAGAAACGAATTCAACGTCAGATGAAGAAAGCGAACACCAGCAATTTGCTTAATGTCATATTTAAAGATTTGTGCGTGGAAATCTCATCCGAGGGAGGTTAAGAAATTTGAAATTTTAATCCTTTTCATACGTTTCATAGAATCATTTTTCAAGTTACGAAATTCATATATATATATATATATATATATATATATATATATATATATATATATATATAAATGGGTACCAAT